>OY997268.1:620853885-623253885 GCA_963921465.1 Triticum timopheevii
GTGCCATAGATGAGCAAGTTATCGAGGCGTTTTTGGCCGACCTTTGTTTTCGACTCACATATGGCCGGTTTTAGGCCAAATTCACAACATGAGGTCATATATCGGTACCTAATTTGGAAAAATGTTGTGAACGGCGCTTGTCGAGGATGGTTTGGATAGCAACAAGTTCTTCTTGCCGTGCCATAGATGAGCAAGTTATCGAGGTGTTTTTGGTCGACCTTTGTTTTCGACTCACATATGGCCGGTTTTAGGCCAAATTCACAACATGAGGTCGTATATCGGTAGCTAATTTGGCAAAATGTTGTGAACGGCGCTTGTCGAGGATGGTTTGGATAGCAAAAAGTTCTTCTGGCCGTGCCATAGATGAGCAAGTTATCGAGGTGTTTTTGGCCGACCTTTGTTTTCGACTCACATATGGCCGGTTTTAGGCCAAATTCACAACATGAGGTCATATATCGGTACCTAATTTGGCAAAATGTTGTGAACGGCGCTTGTCGAGGATGGTTTGGATAGCAAAAAGTTCTTCTGGCCGTGCCATAGATGAGCAAGTTATCGAGGTGTTTTTGGCCGACCTTTGTTTTCGACTCACATATGGCCGGTTTTAGGCCAAATTCACAACATGAGGTCATATATCGGTACCTAATTTGGCAAAATGTTGGGAACAGCGCTTGTCGAGGATGGTTTGGATAGCAAAAAGTTCTTCTGGCCATGCCATAGATGAGCAAGTTATCGAGGTGTTTTTGGCCGACCTTTGTTCTCGACTCACATATGGTCGGTTTTAGGCCAAATTCGCAACATGAGGTCATATATCGGTACCTAATTTGGCAAAATGATGTGAACAGCGCTTGTCGAGGATGGTTTGGATAGCAAAAAGTTCTTCTGGCCGTGCCATAGATGAGCAAGTTATCGAGGTATTTTTGCCGACCTTTGTTTTCGACTCACATATGGCCGGTTTTAGGCCAAATTCACAACATGAGGTCATATATCGGTACCTAATTTGGCAAAATGTTGTGAACGGCGCTTGTCGAGGATGGTTTGGATAGCAAAAAGTTCTTCTGGCCGTGCCATAGATGAGCAAGTTATCGAGGTGTTTTTGGCCGACCTTTGTTTTCGACTCACATATGGCCGGTTTTAGGCCAAATTCACAACATGAGGTCACATATCGGTACCTAATTTGGCAAAATGTTGTGAACGGCGCTTGTCAAGGATGGTTTCGATAGCAAAAAGTTCTTCTGGCCATGCCATAGATGAGCAAGTTATCGAGGTGTTTTTGGCCGACCTTTGTTCTTGACTCACATATGACCGGTTTTAGGCCAAATTCACAACATGAGGTCATATATCGGTACCTAATTTGGCAAAATGTTGTGAACGACGCTTGTCGAGGATGGTTTGGATAGCAAAAAGTTCTTCTGGCCGTGCCATAAATGAGCAAGTTATCGAGGTGTTTTTGGCCGACCTTTGTTTTCGACTCACATATGACCGGTTTTAGGCCAAATTCACAACATGAGGTCATATATCGGTACCTAATTTGGCAAAATGTTGTGAACGGCGCTTGTCGAGGATGGTTTGGATAGCAAAAAGTTCTTCTGGCCATGCCATAGATGAGCAAGTTATCGAGGTGTTTTTGGCCGACCTTTGTTTTCGACTCACATATGACCGGTTTTAGGCCAAATTCACAACATGAGGTCATATATCGGTACCTAATTTGGCAAAATGTTGTGAACGACGCTTGTCGAGGATGGTTTGGATAGCAAAAAGTTCTTCTGGCCGTGCCATAGATGAGCAAGTTATCGAGGTGTTTTTGGCCGACCTTTGTTTTCGACTCACATATGGCCGGTTTTAGGCCAAATTCACAACATGAGGTCATATATCGGTACCTAATTTGGCAAAATGTTGTGAACGACGCTTGTCGAGGATGGTTTGGATAGCAAAAAGTTCTTCTGGCCGTGCCATAAATGAGCAAGTTATCGAGGTGTTTTTGGCCGACCTTTGTTTTCGACTCACATATGACCGGTTTTAGGCCAAATTCACAACATGAGGTCGTATATCGGTACCTAATTTGGCAAAATGTTGTGAACGGCGCTTGTCGAGGATGGTTTGGATAGCAAAAAGTTCTTCTGGCCATGCCATAGATGAGCAAGTTATCGAGGTGTTTTTGGCCGACCTTTGTTTTCGACTCACATATGACCGGTTTTAGGCCAAATTCACAACATGAGGTCATATATCGGTACCTAATTTGGCAAAATGTTGTGAACGGCGCTTGTCGAGGATGGTTTGGATAGCAAAAACTTCTTCTGGCCGTGCCATAGATGAGCAAGTTATCGAGGTGTTTTTGGCCGACCTTTGTTCTCGACTCACATATGGCCGGTTTTAGGCCAAATTCACAACATGAGGTCATATATCGGTACCTAATTTAGCAAAATGTTGTGAACGGCGCTTGTCAAGGATGGTTTGGATAACAAAAAGTTCTTCTGGCCGTGCCATAGATGAGCAAGTTATCGAGGCGTTTTTGGCCGACCTTTGTTTTCGACTCACATATGGCCGGTTTTAGGCCAAATTCACAACATGAGGTCATATATCGGTACCTAATTTGGAAAAATGTTGTGAACGGCGCTTGTCGAGGATGGTTTGGATAGCAACAAGTTCTTCTTGCCGTGCCATAGATGAGCAAGTTATCGAGGTGTTTTTGGTCGACCTTTGTTTTCGACTCACATATGGCCGGTTTTAGGCCAAATTCACAACATGAGGTCGTATATCGGTAGCTAATTTGGCAAAATGTTGTGAACGGCGCTTGTCGAGGATGGTTTGGATAGCAAAAAGTTCTTCTGGCCGTGCCATAGATGAGCAAGTTATCGAGGTGTTTTTGGCCGACCTTTGTTTTCGACTCACATATGGCCGGTTTTAGGCCAAATTCACAACATGAGGTCATATATCGGTACCTAATTTGGCAAAATGTTGTGAACGGCGCTTGTCGAGGATGGTTTGGATAGCAAAAAGTTCTTCTGGCCGTGCCATAGATGAGCAAGTTATCGAGGTGTTTTTGGCCGACCTTTGTTTTCGACTCACATATGGCCGGTTTTAGGCCAAATTCACAACATGAGGTCATATATCGGTACCTAATTTGGCAAAATGTTGGGAACAGCGCTTGTCGAGGATGGTTTGGATAGCAAAAAGTTCTTCTGGCCATGCCATAGATGAGCAAGTTATCGAGGTGTTTTTGGCCGACCTTTGTTCTCGACTCACATATGGTCGGTTTTAGGCCAAATTCGCAACATGAGGTCATATATCGGTACCTAATTTGGCAAAATGATGTGAACAGCGCTTGTCGAGGATGGTTTGGATAGCAAAAAGTTCTTCTGGCCGTGCCATAGATGAGCAAGTTATCGAGGTATTTTTGCCGACCTTTGTTTTCGACTCACATATGGCCGGTTTTAGGCCAAATTCACAACATGAGGTCATATATCGGTACCTAATTTGGCAAAATGTTGTGAACGGCGCTTGTCGAGGATGGTTTGGATAGCAAAAAGTTCTTCTGGCCGTGCCATAGATGAGCAAGTTATCGAGGTGTTTTTGGCCGACCTTTGTTTTCGACTCACATATGGCCGGTTTTAGGCCAAATTCACAACATGAGGTCACATATCGGTACCTAATTTGGCAAAATGTTGTGAACGGCGCTTGTCAAGGATGGTTTCGATAGCAAAAAGTTCTTCTGGCCATGCCATAGATGAGCAAGTTATCGAGGTGTTTTTGGCCGACCTTTGTTCTTGACTCACATATGACCGGTTTTAGGCCAAATTCACAACATGAGGTCATATATCGGTACCTAATTTGGCAAAATGTTGTGAACGACGCTTGTCGAGGATGGTTTGGATAGCAAAAAGTTCTTCTGGCCGTGCCATAAATGAGCAAGTTATCGAGGTGTTTTTGGCCGACCTTTGTTTTCGACTCACATATGACCGGTTTTAGGCCAAATTCACAACATGAGGTCATATATCGGTACCTAATTTGGCAAAATGTTGTGAACGGCGCTTGTCGAGGATGGTTTGGATAGCAAAAAGTTCTTCTGGCCATGCCATAGATGAGCAAGTTATCGAGGTGTTTTTGGCCGACCTTTGTTTTCGACTCACATATGACCGGTTTTAGGCCAAATTCACAACATGAGGTCATATATCGGTACCTAATTTGGCAAAATGTTGTGAACGACGCTTGTCGAGGATGGTTTGGATAGCAAAAAGTTCTTCTGGCCGTGCCATAGATGAGCAAGTTATCGAGGTGTTTTTGGCCGACCTTTGTTCTCGACTCACATATGGCCGGTTTTAGGCCAAATTCACAACATGAGGTCATATATCGGTACCTAATTTAGCAAAATGTTGTGAACGGCGCTTGTCAAGGATGGTTTGGATAACAAAAAGTTCTTCTGGCCGTGCCATAGATGAGCAAGTTATCGAGGTGTTTTTGGCCGACCTTT
This sequence comes from Triticum timopheevii, assembly GCA_963921465.1. Classification (NCBI taxonomy): domain Eukaryota; kingdom Viridiplantae; phylum Streptophyta; class Magnoliopsida; order Poales; family Poaceae; genus Triticum; species Triticum timopheevii. Next base: position 620,858,354 of record OY997268.1, read on the forward strand.
GTTTTCGACTCACATATGGCCGGTTTTAGGCCAAATTCACAACATGAGGTCATATATCGGTACCTAATTTGGAAAAATGTTGTGAACGGCGCTTGTCGAGGATGGTTTGGATAGCAACAAGTTCTTCTTGCCGTGCCATAGATGAGCAAGTTATCGAGGTGTTTTTGGTCGACCTTTGTTTTCGACTCACATATGGCCGGTTTTAGGCCAAATTCACAACATGAGGTCGTATATCGGTAGCTAATTTGGCAAAATGTTGTGAACGGCGCTTGTCGAGGATGGTTTGGATAGCAAAAAGTTCTTCTGGCCGTGCCATAGATGAGCAAGTTATCGAGGTGTTTTTGGCCGACCTTTGTTTTCGACTCACATATGGCCGGTTTTAGGCCAAATTCACAACATGAGGTCATATATCGGTACCTAATTTGGCAAAATGTTGTGAACGGCGCTTGTCGAGGATGGTTTGGATAGCAAAAAGTTCTTCTGGCCGTGCCATAGATGAGCAAGTTATCGAGGTGTTTTTGGCCGACCTTTGTTTTCGACTCACATATGGCCGGTTTTAGGCCAAATTCACAACATGAGGTCATATATCGGTACCTAATTTGGCAAAATGTTGGGAACAGCGCTTGTCGAGGATGGTTTGGATAGCAAAAAGTTCTTCTGGCCATGCCATAGATGAGCAAGTTATCGAGGTGTTTTTGGCCGACCTTTGTTCTCGACTCACATATGGCCGGTTTTAGGCCAAATTCACAACATGAGGTCATATATCGGTACCTAATTTGGCAAAATGATGTGAACAGCGCTTGTCGAGGATGGTTTGGATAGCAAAAAGTTCTTCTGGCCGTGCCATAGATGAGCAAGTTATCGAGGTCTTTTTGCCGACCTTTGTTTTCGACTCACATATGGCCGGTTTTAGGCCAAATTCACAACATGAGGTCATATATCGGTACCTAATTTGGCAAAATGTTGTGAACGGCGCTTGTCGAGGATGGTTTGGATAGGAAAAAGTTCTTCTGGCCGTGCCATAGATGAGCAAGTTATCGAGGTGTTTTTGGCCGACCTTTGTTTTCGACTCACATATGGCCGGTTTTAGGCCAAATTCACAACATGAGGTCACATATCGGTACCTAATTTGGCAAAATGTTGTGAACGGCGCTTGTCAAGGATGGTTTCGATAGCAAAAAGTTCTTCTGGCCATGCCATAGATGAGCAAGTTATCGAGGTGTTTTTGGCCGACCTTTGTTCTTGACTCACATATGACCGGTTTTAGGCCAAATTCACAACATGAGGTCATATATCGGTACCTAATTTGGCAAAATGTTGTGAACAGCGCTTGTCGAGGATGGTTTGGATAGCAAAAAGTTCTTCTGGCCGTGCCATAGATGAGCAAGTTATCGAGGTGTTTTTGGCCGACCTTTGTTCTCGACTCACATATGGCCGGTTTTAGGCCAAATTCACAAAATGAGGTCATATATCGGTACCTAATTTAGTAAAATGTTGTGAACGGCGCTTGTCGAGGATGGTTTGGATAGCAAAAAGTTCTTCTGGCCGTGCCATAGATGAGCAAGTTATCGAGGTGTTTTTGGCCGACCTTTGTTTTCGACTCACATATGGCCGGTTTTAGGCCAAATTCACAACATGAGGTCATATATCGGTACCTAATTTGGCAAAATGTTGTGAACGGCGCTTGTCGAGGATGGTTTGGATAGCAAAAATTTCTTCTGGCCGTGCCATAGATGAGCAAGTTATCGAGGTGTTTTTGGCCGACCTTTGTTTTCGACTCACATATGGCCGGTTTTAGGCCCAAATTCACAACATGAGGTCATATATCGGTACCTCATTTGGCAAAATGTTGTGAACGACGCTTGTCGAGGATGGTTTGGATAGCAAAAAGTTCTTCTGGCCATGCCATAGATGAGCAAGTTATCGAGGTGTTTTTGGCCGACCTTTGTTTTCGACTCACATATGGCCGGTTTTAGGCCAAATTCACAACATGAGGTCATATATCGGTACCTAATTTGGCAAAATGTTGTGAAAGGCGCTTGTCGAGGATGGTTTGGATAGCAAAAAGTTCTTCTGGCCATGCCATAGATGAGCAAGTTATCGAGGTGTTTTTGGCCGACCTTTGTTTTCGACTCACATATGGCCGGTTTTAGGCCAAATTCACAACATGAGGTCATATATCGGTACCTAATTTGGAAAAATGTTGTGAACGGCGCTTGTCGAGGATGGTTTGGATAGCAACAAGTTCTTCTTGCCGTGCCATAGATGAGCAAGTTATCGAGGTGTTTCTGGTCGACCTTTGTTTTCGACTCACATATGGCCGGTTTTAGGCCAAATTCACAACATGAGGTCGTATATCGGTAGCTAATTTGGCAAAATGTTGTGAACGGCGCTTGTCGAGGATGGTTTGGATAGCAAAAAGTTCTTCTGGCCATGCCATAGATGAGCAAGTTATCGAGGTGTTTTTGGCCGACCTTTGTTTTCGACTCACATATGGCCGGTTTTAGGCCAAATTCACAACATGAGGTCATATATCGGTACCTAATTTAGCAAAATGTTGTGAACGGCGCTTGTAAAGGATGGTTTGGATAACAAAAAGTTCTTCTAGCCGTGCCATAGATGAGCAAGTTATCGAGGTGTTTTTGGCCGACCTTTGTTTTCGACTCACATATGGCCGGTTTTAGGCCAAATTCACAACATGAGGTCATATATCGGTACCTAATTTGGAAAAATGTTGTGAACGGCGCTTGTCGAGGATGGTTTGGATAGCAACAAGTTCTTCTTGCCGTGCCATAGATGAGCAAGTTATCGAGGTGTTTTTGGTCGACCTTTGTTTTCGACTCACATATGGCCGGTTTTAGGCCAAATTCACAACATGAGGTCGTATATCGGTAGCTAATTTGGCAAAATGTTGTGAACGGCGCTTGTCGAGGATGGTTTGGATAGCAAAAAGTTCTTCTGGCCGTGCCATAGATGAGCAAGTTATCGAGGTGTTTTTGGCCGACCTTTGTTTTCGACTCACATATGGCCGGTTTTAGGCCAAATTCACAACATGAGGTCATATATCGGTACCTAATTTGGCAAAATGTTGTGAACGGCGCTTGTCGAGGATGGTTTGGATAGCAAAAAGTTCTTCTGGCCGTGCCATAGATGAGCAAGTTATCGAGGTGTTTTTGGCCGACCTTTGTTTTCGACTCACATATGGCCGGTTTTAGGCCAAATTCACAACATGAGGTCATATATCGGTACCTAATTTGGCAAAATGTTGGGAACAGCGCTTGTCGAGGATGGTTTGGATAGCAAAAAGTTCTTCTGGCCATGCCATAGATGAGCAAGTTATCGAGGTGTTTTTGGCCGACCTTTGTTCTCGACTCACATATGGCCGGTTTTAGGCCAAATTCACAACATGAGGTCATATATCGGTACCTAATTTGGCAAAATGATGTGAACAGCGCTTGTCGAGGATGGTTTGGATAGCAAAAAGTTCTTCTGGCCGTGCCATAGATGAGCAAGTTATCGAGGTATTTTTGCCGACCTTTGTTTTCGACTCACATATGGCCGGTTTTAGGCCAAATTCACAACATGAGGTCATATATCGGTACCTAATTTGGCAAAATGTTGTGAACGGCGCTTGTCGAGGATGGTTTGGATAGCAAAAAGTTCTTCTGGCCGTGCCATAGATGAGCAAGTTATCGAGGTGTTTTTGGCCGACCTTTGTTTTCGACTCACATATGGCCGGTTTTAGGCCAAATTCACAACATGAGGTCACATATCGGTACCTAATTTGGCAAAATGTTGTGAACGGCGCTTGTCAAGGATGGTTTCGATAGCAAAAAGTTCTTCTGGCCATGCCATAGATGAGCAAGTTATCGAGGTGTTTTTGGCCGACCTTTGTTCTTGATTCACATATGACCGGTTTTAGGCCAAATTCACAACATGAGGTCATATATCGGTACCTAATTTGGCAAAATGTTGTGAACAGCGCTTGTCGAGGATGGTTTGGATAGCAAAAAGTTCTTCTGGCCGTGCCATAGATGAGCAAGTTATCGAGGTGTTTTTGGCCGACCTTTGTTCTCGACTCACATATGGCCGGTTTTAGGCCAAATTCACAAAATGAGGTCATATATCGGTACCTAATTTAGTAAAATGTTGTGAACGGCGCTTGTCGAGGATGGTTTGGATAGCAAAAAGTTCTTCTGGCCGTGCCATAGATGAGCAAGTTATCGAGGTGTTTTTGGCTGACCTTTGTTTTCGACTCACATATGGCCGGTTTTAGGCCAAATTCACAACATGAGGTCATATATCGGTACCTAATTTGGCAAAATGTTGTGAACGGCGCTTGTCGAGGATGGTTTGGATAGCAAAAATTTCTTCTGGTCGTGCCATAGATGAGCAAGTTATCGAGGTGTTTTTGGCCGACCTTTGTTTTCGACTCACATATGGCCGGTTTTAGGCCCAAATTCACAACATGAGGTCATATATCGGTACCTCATTTGGCAAAATGTTGTGAACGACGCTTGTCGAGGATGGTTTGGATAGCAAAAAGTTCTTCTGGCCATGCCATAGATGAGCAAGTTATCGAGGTGTTTTTGGCCGACCTTTGTTTTCGACTGACATATGGCCGGTTTTAGGCCAAATTCACAACATGAGGTCATATATCGGTACCTAATTTGGCAAAATGTTGTGAAAGGCGCTTGTCGAGGATGGTTTGGATAGCAAAAAGTTCTTCTGGCCATGCCATAGATGAGCAAGTTATCGAGGTGTTTTTGGCCGACCTTTGTTTTCGACTCACATATGGCCGGTTTTAGGCCAAATTCACAACATGAGGTCATATATCGGTACCTAATTTGGAAAAATGTTGTCAACGGCGCTTGTCGAGGATGGTTTGGATAGCAACAAGTTCTTCTTGCCGTGCCATAGATGAGCAAGTTATCGAGGTGTTTCTGGTCGACCTTTGTTTTCGACTCACATATGGCCGGTTTTAGGCCAAATTCACAACATGAGGTCGTATATCGGTAGCTAATTTGGCAAAATGTTGTGAACGGCGCTTGTCGAGGATGGTTTGGATAGCAAAAAGTTCTTCTGGCCATGCCATAGATGAGCAAGTTATCGAGGTGTTTTTGGCCGACCTTTGTTTTCGACTCACATATGGCCGGTTTTAGGCCAAATTCACAACATGAGGTCATATATCGGTACCTAATTTAGCAAAATGTTGTGAACGGCGCTTGTCAAGGATGGTTTGGATAACAAAAAGTTCTTCTGGCCGTGCCATAGATGAGCAAGTTATCGAGGTGTTTTTGGCCGACCTTTGTTTTCGACTCACATATGGCCGGTTTTAGGCCAAATTCACAACATGAGGTCATATATCGGTACCTAATTTGGAAAAATGTTGTGAACGGCGCTTGTCGAGGATGGTTTGGATAGCAAAAAGTTCTTCTTGCCGTGCCATAGATGAGCAAGTTATCGAGGTGTTTTTGGTCGACCTTTGTTCTCGACTCACATATGGCCGGTTTTAGGTCAAATTCACAACATGAGGTCGTATATCGGTAGCTAATTTGGCAAAATGTTGTGAACGGCGCTTGTCGAGGATGGTTTGGATAGCAAAAAGTTCTTCTGGCCGTGCCATAGATGAGCAAGTTATCGAGGTGTTTTTTGCCGACCTTTGTTTTCGACTCACATATGGCCGGTTTTAGGCCAAATTCACAACATGAGGTCATATATCGGTACCTAATTTGGCAAAATGTTGTGAACGGCGCTTGTCGAGGATGGTTTGGATAGCAAAAAGTTCTTCTGGCCGTGCCATAGATGAGCAAGTTATCGAGGTGTTTTTGGCCGACCTTTGTTTTCGACTCACATATGGCCGGTTTTAGGCCAAATTCACAACATGAGGTCACATATCGGTACCTAATTTGGCAAAATGTTGTGAACGGCGCTTGTCGAGGATGGTTTCGATAGCAAAAAGTTCTTCTGGCCATGCCATAGATGAGCAAGTTATCGAGGTGTTTTTGGCCGAGCTTTGTTTTCGACTCACATATGGCCGGTTTTAGGCCAAATTCACAACATGAGGTCATATATCGGTACCTAATTTGGCAAAATGTTGTGAACGGCGCTTGTCGAGGATGGTTTGGATAGCAAAAAGTTCTTCTGGCCGTGCCATAGATGAACAAGTTATCGAGGTGTTTTTGGCCGACCTTTGTTTTCGACTCACATATGGCCGGTTTTAGGCCAAATTCACAACATGAGGTCATATATCGGTACCTAATTTGGCAAAATGTTGGGAACGGCGCTTGTCGAGGATGGTTTGGATAGCAAAAAGTTCTTCTGGCCATGCCATAGATGAGCAAGTTATCGAGGTGTTTTTGGCCGACCTTTGTTCTCGACTCACATATGGCCGGTTTTAGGCCAAATTCACAACATGAGGTCATATATCGGTACCTAATTTGGCAAAATGTTGTGAACAGCGCTTGTCGAGGATGGTTTGGATAGCAAAAAGTTCTTCTGGCCGTGCCATAGATGAGCAAGTTATCGAGGTGTTTTTGGCCGACCTTTGTTTTCGACTCACATATGGCCGGTTTTAGGCCAAATTCACAACATGAGGTCACATATCGGTACCTAATTTGGCAAAATGTTGTGAACGGCGCTTGTCGAGGATGGTTTCGATAGCAAAAGGTTCTTCTGGCCATGCCATAGATGAACAAGTTATTGAGGTGTTTTTGGCCGACCTTTGTTCTCGACTCACATATGGCCGGTTTTAGGCCAAATTCACAACATGAGGTCATATATCGGTACCTAATTTAGTAAAATGTTGTGAACAGCGCTTGTCGAGTATGGTTTGGATAGCAAAAAGTTCTTCTGGCCGTGCCATAGATGAGCAAGTTATCGAGGTGTTTTTGGCCGACCTTTGTTTTCGACTCACATATGGCCGGTTTTAGGCCAAATTCACAACATGAGGTCATATATCGGTACCTAATTTGGCAAAATGTTGTGAACGGCGCTTGTCGAGTATGGTTTGGATAGCAAAAAGTTCTTCTGGCCGTGCCATAGATGAGCAAGTTATCGAGGTGTTTTTGGCCGACCTTTGTTTTCGACTCACATATGGCCGGTTTTAGGCCAAATTCACAACATGAGGTCATATATCGGTACCTAATTTGGCAAAATGTTGTGAACGGCGCTTGTCGAGGATGGTTTGGATAGCAAAAAGTTCTTCTGGCCGTGCCATAGATGAGCAAGTTATCGAGGTGTTTTTGGCCGACCTTTGTTTTCGACTCACATATGGCCGGTTTTAGGCCCAAATTCACAACATGAGGTCATATATCGGTACCTCATTTGGCAAAATGTTGTGAACGGCGCTTGTCGAGGATGGTTTGGATAGCAAAAAGTTCTTCTGGCCATGCCATAGATGAGCAAGTTATTGAGGTGTTTTTGGCCGACCTTTGTTCTCGACTCACATATGGCCGGTTTTAGGCCAAATTCACAACATGAGGTCATATATCGGTACCTAATTTAGTAAAATGTTGTGAACGGCGCTTGTCGAGTATGGTTTGGATAGCAAAAAGTTCTTCTGGCCGTGCCATAGATGAGCAAGTTATCGAGGTGTTTTTGGCCGACCTTTGTTTTCGACTCACATATGGCCGGTTTTAGGCCAAATTCACAACATGAGGTCATATATCGGTACCTAATTTGGAAAAATGTTGTGAACGGCGCTTGTCGAGGATGGTTTGGATAGCAAAAAGTTCTTCTTGCCGTGCCATAGATGAGCAAGTTATCGAGGTGTTTTTGGTCGACCTTTGTTCTCGACTCACATATGGCCGGTTTTAGGTCAAATTCACAACATGAGGTCGTATATCGGTAGCTAATTTGGCAAAATGTTGTGAACGGCGCTTGTCGAGGATGGTTTTGATAGCAAAAAGTTCTTCTGGCCGTGCCATAGATGAGCAAGTTATCGAGGTGTTTTTTGCCGACCTTTGTTTTCGACTCACATATGGCCGGTTTTAGGCCAAATTCACAACATGAGGTCATATATCGGTACCTAATTTGGCAAAATGTTGTGAACGGCGCTTGTCGAGGATGGTTTGGATAGCAAAAAGTTCTTCTGGCCGTGCCATAGATGAGCAAGTTATCGAGGTGTTTTTGGCCGACCTTTGTTTTCGACTCACATATGGCCGGTTTTAGGCCAAATTCACAACATGAGGTCACATATCGGTACCTAATTTGGCAAAATGTTGTGAACGGCGCTTGTCGAGGATGGTTTCGATAGCAAAAAGTTCTTCTGGCCATGCCATAGATGAGCAAGTTATCGAGGTGTTTTTGGCCGAGCTTTGTTTTCGACTCACATATGGCCGGTTTTAGGCCAAATTCACAACATGAGATCATATATCGGTACCTAATTTGGCAAAATGTTGTGAACGGCGCTTGTCGAGGATGGTTTGGATAGCAAAAAGTTCTTCTAGCCGTGCCATAGATGAGCAAGTTATCGAGGTGTTTTTGGCCGACCTTTGTTTTCGACTCACATATGGCCGGTTTTAGGCCAAATTCACAACATGAGGTCATATATCGGTACCTAATTTGGCAAAATGTTGTGAACGGCGCTTGTCGAGTATGGTTTGGATAGCAAAAAGTTCTTCTGGCCGTGCCATAGATGAGCAAGTTATCGAGGTGTTTTTGGCCGACCTTTGTTTTCGACTCACATATGGCCGGTTTTAGGCCAAATTCACAACATGAGGTCATATATCGGTACCTAATTTGGCAAAATGTTGTGAACGGCGCTTGTCGAGGATGGTTTGGATAGCAAAAAGTTCTTCTGGCCGTGCCATAGATGAGCAAGTTATCGAGGTGTTTTTGGCCGACCTTTGTTTTCGACTCACATATGGCCGGTTTTAGGCCCAAATTCACAACATGAGGTCATATATCGGTACCTCATTTGGCAAAATGTTGTGAACGGCGCTTGTCGAGGATGGTTTGGATAGCAAAAAGTTCTTCTGGCCATGCCATAGATGAGCAAGTTATTGAGGTGTTTTTGGCCGACCTTTGTTCTCGACTCACATATGGCCGGTTTTAGGCCAAATTCACAACATGAGGTCATATATCGGTACCTAATTTAGTAAAATGTTGTGAACGGCGCTTGTCGAGTATGGTTTGGATAGCAAAAAGTTCTTCTGGCCGTGCCATAGATGAGCAAGTTATCGAGGTGTTTTTGGCCGACCTTTGTTTTCGACTCACATATGGCCGGTTTTAGGCCAAATTCACAACATGAGGTCATATATCGGTACCTAATTTGGAAAAATGTTGTGAACGGCGCTTGTCGAGGATGGTTTGGATAGCAAAAAGTTCTTCTTGCCGTGCCATAGATGAGCAAGTTATCGAGGTGTTTTTGGTCGACCTTTGTTCTCGACTCACATATGGCCGGTTTTAGGTCAAATTCACAACATGAGGTCGTATATCGGTAGCTAATTTGGCAAAATGTTGTGAACGGCGCTTGTCGAGGATGGTTTTGATAGCAAAAAGTTCTTCTGGCCGTGCCATAGATGAGCAAGTTATCGAGGTGTTTTTTGCCGACCTTTGTTTTCGACTCACATATGGCCGGTTTTAGGCCAAATTCACAACATGAGGTCATATATCGGTACCTAATTTGGCAAAATGTTGTGAACGGCGCTTGTCGAGGATGGTTTGGATAGCAAAAAGTTCTTCTGGCCGTGCCATAGATGAGCAAGTTATCGAGGTGTTTTTGGCCGACCTTTGTTTTCGACTCACATATGGCCGGTTTTAGGCCAAATTCACAACATGAGGTCACATATCGGTACCTAATTTGGCAAAATGTTGTGAACGGCGCTTGTCGAGGATGGTTTCGATAGCAAAAAGTTCTTCTGGCCATGCCATAGATGAGCAAGTTATCGAGGTGTTTTTGGCCGAGCTTTGTTTTCGACTCACATATGGCCGGTTTTAGGCCAAATTCACAACATGAGGTCATATATCGGTACCTAATTTGGCAAAATGTTGTGAACGGCGCTTGTCGAGGATGGTTTGGATAGCAAAAAGTTCTTCTAGCCGTGCCATAGATGAGCAAGTTATCGAGGTGTTTTTGGCCGACCTTTGTTTTCGACTCACATATGGCCGGTTTTCGGCCAAATTCACAACATGAGGTCATATATCGGTACCTAATTTGGCAAAATGTTGGGAATGGCGCTTGTCGAGGATGGTTTGGATAGCAAAAAGTTCTTCTGGCCATGCCATAGATGAGCAAGTTATCGAGGTGTTTTTGGCCGACCTTTGTTCTCGACTCACATATGGCCGGTTTTAGGCCAAATTCACAACATGAGGTCATATATCGGTACCTAATTTGGCAAAATGTTGTGAACAGCGCTTGTCGAGGATGGTTTGGATAGCAAAAAGTTCTTCTGGCCGTGCCATAGATGAGCAAGTTATCGAGGTGTTTTTGGCCGACCTTTGTTTTCGACTCACATATGGCCGGTTTTAGGCCAAATTCACAACATGAGGTCACATATCGGTACCTAATTTGGCAAAATGTTGTGAACGGCGCTTGTCGAGGATGGTTTCGATAGCAAAAAGTTCTTCTGGCCATGCCATAGATGAGCAAGTTATTGAGGTGTTTTTGGCCGACCTTTGTTCTCGACTCACATATGGCCGGTTTTAGGCCAAATTCACAACATGAGGTCATATATCGGTACCTAATTTAGTAAAATGTTGTGAACGGCGCTTGTCGAGTATGGTTTGGATAGCAAAAAGTTCTTCTGGCCGTGCCATAGATGAGCAAGTTATCGAGGTGTTTTTGGCCGACCTTTGTTTTCGACTCACATATGGCCGGTTTTAGGCCAAATTCACAACATGAGGTCATATATCGGTACCTAATTTGGCAAAATGTTGTGAACGGCGCTTGTCGAGTATGGTTTGGATAGCAAAAAGTTCTTCTGGCCGTGCCATAGATGAGCAAGTTATCGAGGTGTTTTTGACCGACCTTTGTTTTCGACTCACATATGGCCGGTTTTAGGCCAAATTCACAACATGAGGTCATATATCGGTACCTAATTTGGCAAAATGTTGTGAACGGCGCTTGTCGAGTATGGTTTGGATAGCAAAAATTTCTTCTGGCCGTGCCATAGATGAGCAAGTTATCGAGGTGTTTTTGGCCGACCTTTGTTTTCGACTCACATATGGCCGGTTTTAGGCCCAAATTCACAACATGAGGTCATATATCGGTACCTCATTTGGCAAAATGTTGTGAACGACGCTTGTCGAGGATGGTTTGGATAGCAAAAAGTTCTTCTGGCCATGCCCTAGATGAGCAAGTTATCGAGGTGTTTTTGGCCGACCTTTGTTTTCGACTCACATATGGCCGGTTTTAGGCCAAATTCACAACATGAGGTCATATATCGGTACCTAATTTGGCAAAATGTTGTGAAAGGCGCTTGTCGAGGATGGTTTGGATAGCAAAAAGTTCTTCTGGCCATGCCATAGATGAGCAAGTTATCGAGGTGTTTTTGGCCGACCTTTGTTTTCGACTCACATATGGCCGGTTTTAGGCCAAATTCACAACATGAGGTCATATATCGGTACCTAATTTGGAAAAATGTTGTGAACGGCGCTTGTCGAGGATGGTTTGGATAGCAACAAGTTCTTCTTGCCGTGCCATAGATGAGCAAGTTATCGAGGTGTTTCTGGTCGACCTTTGTTTTCGACTCACATATGGCCGGTTTTAGGCCAAATTCACAACATGAGGTCGTATATCGGTAGCTAATTTGGCAAAATGTTGTGAACGGCGCTTGTCGAGGATGGTTTGGATAGCAAAAAGTTCTTCTGGCCGTGCCATAGATGAGCAAGTTATCGAGGTGTTTTTGGCCGACCTTTGTTTTCGACTCACATATGGCCGGTTTTAGGCCAAATTCACAACATGAGGTCATATATCGGTACCTAATTTAGCAAAATGTTGTGAACGGCGCTTGTCAAGGATGGTTTGGATAACAAAAAGTTCTTCTGGCCGTGCCATAGATGAGCAAGTTATCGAGGTGTTTTTGGCCGACCTTTGTTTTCGACTCACATATGGCCGGTTTTAGGCCAAATTCACAACATGAGGTCATATATCGGTACCTAATTTGGAAAAATGTTGTGAACGGCGCTTGTCGAGGATGGTTTGGATAGCAAAAAGTTCTTCTTTCCGTGCCATAGATGAGCAAGTTATCGAGGTGTTTTTGGTCGACCTTTGTTCTCGACTCACATATGGCCGGTTTTAGGTCAAATTCACAACATGAGGTCGTATATCGGTAGCTAATTTGGCAAAATGTTGTGAACGGCGCTTGTCGAGGATGGTTTGGATAGCAAAAAGTTCTTCTGGCCGTGCCATAGATGAGCAAGTTATCGAGGTGTTTTTTGCCGACCTTTGTTTTCGACTCACATATGGCCGGTTTTAGGCCAAATTCACAACATGAGGTCATATATCGGTACCTAATTTGGCAAAATGTTGTGAACGGCGCTTGTCGAGGATGGTTTGGATAGCAAAAAGTTCTTCTGGCCATGCCATAGATGAGCAAGTTATCGAGGTGTTTTTGGCCGACCTTTGTTTTCGACTCACATATGGCCGGTTTTAGGCCAAATTCACAACATGAGGTCACATATCGGTACCTAATTTGGCAAAATGTTGTGAACGGCGCTTGTCGAGGATGGTTTCGATAGCAAAAAGTTCTTCTGGCCATGCCATAGATGAGCAAGTTATCGAGGTGTTTTTGGCCGAGCTTTGTTTTCGACTCACATATGGCCGGTTTTAGGCCAAATTCACAACATGAGGTCATATATCGGTACCTAATTTGGCAAAATGTTGTGAACGGCGCTTGTCGAGGATGGTTTGGATAGCAAATAGTTCTTCTGGCCGTGCCATAGATGAACAAGTTATCGAGGTGTTTTTTGCCGACCTTTGTTTTCGACTCACATATGGCCGGTTTTAGGCCAAATTCACAACATGAGGTCATATATCGGTACCTAATTTGGCAAAATGTTGTGAACGGCGCTTGTCGAGGATGGTTTGGATAGCAAAAAGTTCTTCTGGCCGTGCCATAGATGAGCAAGTTATCGAGGTGTTTTTGGCCGACCTTTGTTTTCGACTCACATATGGCCGGTTTTAGGCCCAAATTCACAACATGAGGTCATATATCGGTACCTCATTTGGCAAGATGTTGTGAACGGCGCTTGTCGAGGATGGTTTGGATAGCAAAAAGTTCTTCTGGCCATGCCATAGATGAGCAAGTTATTGAGGTGTTTTTGGCCGACCTTTGTTCTCGACTCACATATGGCCGGTTTTAGGCCAAATTCACAACATGAGGTCATATATCGGTACCTAATTTAGTAAAATGTTGTGAACGGCGCTTGTCGAGTATGGTTTGGATAGCAAAAAGTTCTTCTGGCCGTGCCATAGATGAGCAAGTTATCGAGGTGTTTTTGGCCGACCTTTGTTTTCGACTCACATATGGCCGGTTTTAGGCCAAATTCTCAACATGAGGTCATATATCGGTACCTAATTTGGAAAAATGTTGTGAATGGCGCTTGTCGAGGATGGTTTGGATAGAAAAAAGTTCTTCTTGCCGTGCCATAGATGAGCAAGTTATCGAGGTGTTTTTGGTCGACCTTTGTTCTCGACTCACATATGGCCGGTTTTAGGCCAAATTCACAACATGAGGTCATATATCGGTACCTAATTTGGCAAAATGTTGGGAACGGCGCTTGTCGAGGATGGTTTGGATAGCAAAAAGTTCTTCTGGCCATGCCATAGATGAGCAAGTTATCGAGGTGTTTTTGGCCGACCTTTGTTCTCGACTCACATATGGCCGGTTTTAGGCCAAATTCACAACATGAGGTCATATATCGGTACCTAATTTGGCAAAATGTTGTGAACAGCGCTTGTCGAGGATGGTTTGGATAGCAAAAAGTTCTTCTGGCCGTGCCATAGATGAGCAAGTTATCGAGGTGTTTTTGGCCGACCTTTGTTTTCGACTCACATATGGCCGGTTTTAGGCCAAATTCACAACATGAGGTCACATATCGGTACCTAATTTGGCAAAATGTTGTGAACGGCGCTTGTCGAGGATGGTTTCGATAGCAAAAAGTTCTTCTGGCCATGCCATAGATGAGCAAGTTATTGAGGTGTTTTTGGCCGACCTTTGTTCTCGACTCACATATGGCCGGTTTTAGGCCAAATTCACAACATGAGGTCATATATCGGTACCTAATTTAGTAAAATGTTGTGAACGGCGCTTGTCGAGTATGGTTTGGATAGCAAAAAGTTCTTCTGGCCGTGCCATAGATGAGCAAGTTATTGAGGTGTTTTTGGCCGACCTTTGTTTTCGACTCACATATGGCCGGTTTTAGGCCAAATTCACAACATGAGGTCATATATCGGTACCTAATTTGGCAAAATGTTGTGAACGGCGCTTGTCGAGTATGGTTTGGATAGCAAAAAGTTCTTCTGGCCGTGCCATAGATGAGCAAGTTATCGAGGTGTTTTTGGCCGACCTTTGTTTTCGACTCACATATGGCCGGTTTTAGGCCAAATTCACAACATGAGGTCATATATCGGTACCTAATTTGGCAAAATGTTGTGAACGGCGCTTGTCGAGTATGGTTTGGATAGCAAAAATTTCTTCTGGCCGTGCCATAGATGAGCAAGTTATCGAGGTGTTTTTGGCCGACCTTTGTTTTCGACTCACATATGGCCGGTTTTAGGCCCAAATTCACAACATGAGGTCATATATCGGTACCTCATTTGGCAAAATGTTGTGAACGACGCTTGTCGAGGATGGTTTGGATAGCAAAAAGTTCTTCTGGCCATGCCATAGATGAGCAAGTTATCGAGGTGTTTTTGGCCGACCTTTGTTTTCGACTCACATATGGCCGGTTTTAGGCCAAATTCACAACATGAGGTCATATATCGGTACCTAATTTGGCAAAATGTTGTGAAAGGCGCTTGTCGAGGATGTTTTGGATAGCAAAAAGTTCTTCTGGCCATGCCATAGATGAGCAAGTTATCGAGGTGTTTTTGGCCGACCTTTGTTTTCGACTCACATATGGCCGGTTTTAGGCCAAATTCACAACATGAGGTCATATATCGGTACCTAATTTGGAAAAATGTTGTGAACGGCGCTTGTCGAGGATGGTTTGGATAGCAACAAGTTCTTCTTGCCGTGCCATAGATGAGCAAGTTATCGAGGTGTTTCTGGTCGACCTTTGTTTTCGACTCACATATGGCCGGTTTTAGGCCAAATTCACAACATGAGGTCGTATATCGGTAGCTAATTTGGCAAAATGTTGTGAACGGCGCTTGTCGAGGATGGTTTGGATAGCAAAAAGTTCTTCTGGCCGTGCCATAGATGAGCAAGTTATCGAGGTGTTTTTGGCCGACCTTTGTTTTCGACTCACATATGGCCGGTTTTAGGCCAAATTCACAACATGAGGTCATATATCGGTACCTAATTTAGCAAAATGTTGTGAACGGCGCTTGTCAAGGATGGTTTGGATAACAAAAAGTTCTTCTGGCCGTGCCATAGATGAGCAAGTTATCGAGGTGTTTTTGGCCGACCTTTGTTTTCGACTCACATATGGCCGGTTTTAGGCCAAATTCACAACATGAGGTCATATATCGGTACCTAATTTGGAAAAATGTTGTGAACGGCGCTTGTCGAGGATGGTTTGGATAGCAAAAAGTTCTTCTTGCCGTGCCATAGATGAGCAAGTTATCGAGGTGTTTTTGGTCGACCTTTGTTCTCGACTCACATATGGCCGGTTTTAGGTCAAATTCACAACATGAGGTCGTATATCGGTAGCTAATTTGGCAAAATGTTGTGAACGGCGCTTGTCGAGGATGGTTTGGATAGCAAAAAGTTCTTCTGGCCGTGCCATAGATGAGCAAGTTATCGAGGTGTTTTTTGCCGACCTTTGTTTTCGACTCACATATGGCCGGTTTTAGGCCAAATTCACAACATGAGGTCATATATCGGTACCTAATTTGGCAAAATGTTGTGAACGGCGCTTGTCGAGGATGGTTTGGATAGCAAAAAGTTCTTCTGGCCGTGCCATAGATGAGCAAGTTATCGAGGTGTTTTTGGCCGACCTTTGTTTTCGACTCACATATGGCCGGTTTTAGGCCAAATTCACAACATGAGGTCACATATCGGTACCTAATTTGGCAAAATGTTGTGAACGGCGCTTGTCGAGGATGGTTTCGATAGCAAAACGTTCTTCTGGCCATGCCATAGATGAGCAAGTTATCGAGGTGTTTTTGGCCGAGCTTTGTTTTCGACTCACATATGGCCGGTTTTAGGCCAAATTCACAACATGAGGTCATATATCGGTACCTAATTTGGCAAAATGTTGTGAACGGCGCTTGTCGAGGATGGTTTGGATAGCAAAAAGTTCTTCTGGCGGTGCCATAGATGAACAAGTTATCGAGGTGTTTTTGGCCGACCTTTGTTTTCGACTCACATATGGCCGGTTTTAGGCCAAATTCACAACATGAGGTCATATATCGGTACCTAATTTGGCAAAATGTTGGGAACGGCGCTTGTCGAGGATGGTTTGGATAGCAAAAAGTTCTTCTGGCCATGCCATAGATGAGCAAGTTATCGAGGTGTTTTTGGCCGACCTTTGTTCTCGACTCACATATGGCCGGTTTTAGGCCAAATTCACAACATGAGGTCATATATCGGTACCTAATTTGGCAAAATGTTGTGAACAGCGCTTGTCGAGGATGGTTTGGATAGCAAAAAGTTCTTCTGGCCGTGCCATAGATGAGCAAGTTATCGAGGTGTTTTTGGCCGACCTTTGTTTTCGACTCACATATGGCCGGTTTTAGGCCAAATTCACAACATGAGGTCACATATCGGTACCTAATTTGGCAAAATGTTGTGAACGGTGCTTGTCGAGGATGGTTTCGATAGCAAAAAGTTCTTCTGGCCATGCCATAGATGAACAAGTTATTGAGGTGTTTTTGGCCGACCTTTGTTCTCGACTCACATATGGCCGGTTTTAGGCCAAATTCACAACATGAGGTCATATATCGGTTCCTAATTTAGTAAAATGTTGTGAACGGCGCTTGTCGAGTATGGTTTGGATAGCAAAAAGTTCTTCTGGCCGTGCCATAGATGAGCAAGTTATCGAGGTGTTTTTGGCCGACCTTTGTTTTCGACTCACATATGGCCGGTTTTAGGCCAAATTCACAACATGAGGTCATATATCGGTACCTAATTTGGCAAAATGTTGTGAACGGCGCTTGTCGAGTATGGTTTGGATAGCAAAAAGTTCTTCTGGCCGTGCCATAGATGAGCAAGTTATCGGGGTGTTTTTGGCCGACCTTTGTTTTCGACTCACATATGGCCGGTTTTAGGCCAAATTCACAACATGAGGTCATATATCGGTACCTAATTTGGCAAAATGTTGTGAACGGCGCTTGTCGAGGATGGTTTGGATAGCAAAAAGTTCTTCTGGCCGTGCCATAGATGAGCAAGTTATCGAGGTGTTTTTGGCCGACCTTTGTTTTCGACTCACATATGGCCGGTTTTAGGCCCAAATTCACAACATGAGGTCATATATCGGTACCTCATTTGGCAAAATGTTGTGAACGGCGCTTGTCGAGGATGGTTTGGATAGCAAAAAGTTCTTCTGGCCATGCCATAGATGAGCAAGTTATTGAGGTGTTTTTGGCCGACCTTTGTTCTCGACTCACGTATGGCCGGTTTTAGGCCAAATTCACAACATGAGGTCATATATCGGTACCTAATTTAGTAAAATGTTGTGAACGGCGCTTGTCGAGTATGGTTTGGATAGCAAAAAGTTCTTCTGGCCGTGCCATAGATGAGCAAGTTATCGAGGTGTTTTTGGCCGACCTTTGTTTTCGACTCACATATGGCCGGTTTTAGGCCAAATTCACAACATGAGGTCATATATCGGTACCTAATTTCGAAAAATGTTGTGAACGGCGCTTGTCGAGGATGGTTTGGATAGCAAAAAGTTCTTCTTGCCGTGCCATAGATGAGCAAGTTATCGAGGTGTTTTTGGTCGACCTTTGTTCTCGACTCACATATGGCCGGTTTTAGGTCAAATTCACAACATGAGGTCGTATATCGGTAGCTAATTTGGCAAAATGTTGTGAACGGCGCTTGTCGAGGATGGTTTGGATAGCAAAAAGTTCTTCTGGCCGTGCCATAGATGAGCAAGTTATCGAGGTGTTTTTGGCCGACCTTTGTTTTCGACTCACATATGGCCGGTTTTAGGCCAAATTCACAACATGAGGTCACATATCGGTACCTAATTTGGCAAAATGTTGTGAACGGCGCTTGTCGAGGATGGTTTCGATAGCAAAACGTTCTTCTGGCCATGCCATAGATGAGCAAGTTATCGAGGTGTTTTTGGCCGAGCTTTGTTTTCGACTCACATATGGCCGGTTTTAGGCCAAATTCACAACATGAGGTCATATATCGGTACCTAATTTGGCAAAATGTTGTGAACGGCGCTTGTCGAGGATGGTTTGGATAGCAAAAAGTTCTTCTGGCCGTGCCATAGATGAACAAGTTATCGAGGTGTTTTTGGCCGACCTTTGTTTTCGACTCACATATGGCCGGTTTTAGGCCAAATTCACAACATGAGGTCATATATCGGTACCTAATTTGGCAAAATGTTGGGAACGGCGCTTGTCGAGGATGGTTTGGATAGCAAAAAGTTCTTCTGGCCATGCCATAGATGAGCAAGTTATCGAGGTGTTTTTGGCCGACCTTTGTTCTCGACTCACATATGGCCGGTTTTAGGCCAAATTCACAACATGAGGTCATATATCGGTACCTAATTTGGCAAAATGTTGTGAACAGCGCTTGTCGAGGATGGTTTGGATAGCAAAAAGTTCTTCTGGCCGTGCCATAGATGAGCAAGTTATCGAGGTGTTTTTGGCTGACCTTTGTTTTCGACTCACATATGGCCGGTTTTAGGCCAAATTCACAACATGAGGTCACATATCGGTACCTAATTTGGCAAAATGTTGTGAACGGTGCTTGTCGAGGATGGTTTCGATAGCAAAAAGTTCTTCTGGCCATGCCATAGATGAACAAGTTATTGAGGTGTTTTTGGCCGACCTTTGTTCTCGACTCACATATGGCCGGTTTTAGGCCAAATTCACAACATGAGGTCATATATCGGTTCCTAATTTAGTAAATTGTTGTGAACGGCGCTTGTCGAGGATGGTTTCGATAGCAAAACGTTCTTCTGGCCATGCCATAGATGAGCAAGTTATCGAGGTGTTTTTGGCCGAGCTTTGTTTTCGACTCACATATGGCCGGTTTTAGGCCAAATTCACAACATGAGGTCATATATCGGTACCTAATTTGGCAAAATGTTGTGAACGGCGCTTGTCGAGGATGGTTTGGATAGCAAAAAGTTCTTCTGGCCGTGCCATAGATGAGCAAGTTATCGAGGTGTTTTTGGCCGACCTTTGTTTTCGACTCACATATGGCCGGTTTTAGGCCAAATTCACAACATGAGGTCACATATCGGTACCTAATTTGGCAAAATGTTGTGAACGGCGCTTGTCGAGGATGGTTTCAATAGCAAAACGTTCTTCTGGCCATGCCATAGATGAGCAAGTTATCGAGGTGTTTTTGGCCGAGCTTTGTTTTCGACTCACATATGGCCGGTTTTAGGCCAAATTCACAACATGAGGTCATATATCGGTACCTAATTTGGCAAAATGTTGTGAACGGCGCTTGTCGAGGATGGTTTGGATAGCAAAAAGTTCTTCTGGCCGTGCCATAGATGAACAAGTTATCGAGGTGTTTTTGGCCGACCTTTGTTTTCGACTCACATATGGCCGGTTTTAGGCCAAATTCACAACATGAGGTCATATATCGGTACCTAATTTGGCAAAATGTTGGGAACGGCGCTTGTCGAGGATGGTTTGGATAGCAAAAAGTTCTTCTGGCCATGCCATAGATGAGCAAGTTATCGAGGTGTTTTTGGCCGACCTTTGTTCTCGACTCACATATGGCCGGTTTTAGGCCAAATTCACAACATGAGGTCATATATCGGTACCTAATTTGGCAAAATGTTGTGAACAGCGCTTGTCGAGGATGGTTTGGATAGCAAAAAGTTCTTCTGGCCGTGCCATAGATGAGCAAGTTATCGAGGTGTTTTTGGCCGACCTTTGTTTTCGACTCACATATGGCCGGTTTTAGGCCAAATTCACAACATGAGGTCACATATCGGTACCTAATTTGGCAAAATGTTGTGAACGGTGCTTGTCGAGGATGGTTTCGATAGCAAAAAGTTCTTCTGGCCATGCCATAGATGAACAAGTTATTGAGGTGTTTTTGGCCGACCTTTGTTCTCGACTCACATATGGCCGGTTTTAGGCCAAATTCACAACATGAGGTCATATATCGGTTCCTAATTTAGTAAAATGTTGTGAACGGCGCTTGTCGAGTATGGTTTGGATAGCAAAAAGTTCTTCTGGCCGTGCCATAGATGAGCAAGTTATCGAGGTGTTTTTGGCCGACCTTTGTTTTCGACTCACATATGGCCGGTTTTAGGCCAAATTCACAACATGAGGTCACATATCGGTACCTAATTTGGCAAAATGTTGTGAACGGTGCTTGTCGAGGATGGTTTCGATAGCAAAAAGTTCTTCTGGCCATGCCATAGATGAACAAGTTATTGAGGTGTTTTTGGCCGACCTTTGTTCTCGACTCACATATGGCCGGTTTTAGGCCAAATTCACAACATGAGGTCATATATCGGTTCCTAATTTAGTAAAATGTTGTGAACGGCGCTTGTCGAGGATGGTTTCGATAGCAAAACGTTCTTCTGGCCATGCCATAGATGAGCAAGTTATCGAGGTGTTTTTGGCCGAGCTTTGTTTTCGACTCACATATGGCCGGTTTTAGGCCAAATTCACAACATGAGGTCATATATCGGTACCTAATTTGGCAAAATGTTGTGAACGGCGCTTGTCGAGGATGGTTTGGATAGCAAAAAGTTCTTCTGGCTGTGCCATAGATGAGCAAGTTATCGAGGTGTTTTTGGCCGACCATTGTTTTCGACTCACATATGGCCGGTTTTAGGCCAAATTCACAACATGAGGTCACATATCGGTACCTAATTTGGCAAAATGTTGTGAACGGCGCTTGTCGAGGATGGTTTCGATAGCAAAACGTTCTTCTGGCCATGCCATAGATGAGCAAGTTATCGAGGTGTTTTTGGCCGAGCTTTGTTTTCGACTCACATATGGCCGGTTTTAGGCCAAATTCACAACATGAGGTCATATATCGGTACCTAATTTGGCAAAATGTTGTGAACGGCGCTTGTCGAGGATGGTTTGGATAGCAAAAAGTTCTTCTGGCCATGCCATAGATGAACAAGTTATCGAGGTGTTTTTGGCCGACCTTTGTTTTCGACTCACATATGGCCGGTTTTAGGCCAAATTCACAACATGAGGTCATATATCGGTACCTAATTTGGCAAAATGTTGGGAACGGCGCTTGTCGAGGATGGTTTGGATAGCAAAAAGTTCTTCTGGCCATGCCATAGATGAGCAAGTTATCGAGGTGTTTTTGGCCGACCTTTGTTCTCGACTCACATATGGCCGGTTTTAGGCCAAATTCACAACATGAGGTCATATATCGGTACCTAATTTGGCAAAATGTTGTGAACAGCGCTTGTCGAGGATGGTTTGGATAGCAAAAAGTTCTTCTGGCCGTGCCATAGATGAGCAAGTTATCGAGGTGTTTTTGGCCGACCTTTGTTTTCGACTCACATATGGCCGGTTTTAGGCCAAATTCACAACATGAGGTCACATATCGGTACCTAATTTGGCAAAATGTTGTGAACGGTGCTTGTCGAGGATGGTTTCGATAGCAAAAAGTTCTTCTGGCCATGCCATAGATGAACAAGTTATTGAGGTGTTTTTGGCCGACCTTTGTTCTCGACTCACATATGGCCGGTTTTAGGCCAAATTCACAACATGAGGTCATATATCGGTTCCTAATTTAGTAAAATGTTGTGAACGGCGCTTGTCGAGTATGGTTTGGATAGCAAAAAGTTCTTCTGGCCGTGCCATAGATGAGCAAGTTATCGAGGTGTTTTTGGCCGACCTTTGTTTTCGACTCACATATGGCCGGTTTTAGGCCAAATTCACAACATGAGGTCATATATCGGTACCTAATTTGGCAAAATGTTGTGAACGGCGCTTGTCGAGTATGGTTTGGATAGCAAAAAGTTCTTCTGGCCGTGCCATAGATGAGCAAGTTATCGGGGTGTTTTTGGCCGACCTTTGTTTTCGACTCACTTATGGCCGGTTTTAGGCCAAATTCACAACATGAGGTCATATATCGGTACCTAATTTGGCAAAATGTTGTGAACGGCGCTTGTCGAGGATGGTTTGGATAGCAAAAAGTTCTTCTGGCCGTGCCATAGATGAGCAAGTTATCGAGGTGTTTTTGGCCGACCTTTGTTTTCGACTCACATATGGCCGGTTTTAGGCCCAAATTCACAACATGAGGTCATATATCGGTACCTCATTTGGCAAAATGTTGTGAACGGCGCTTGTCGAGGATGGTTTGGATAGCAAAAAGTTCTTCTGGCCATGCCATAGATGAGCAAGTTATTGAGGTGTTTTTGGCCGACCTTTGTTCTCGACTCACATATGGCCGGTTTTAGGCCAAATTCACAACATGAGGTCATATATCGGTACCTAATTTAGTAAAATGTTGTGAACGGCGCTTGTCGAGTATGGTTTGGATAGCAAAAAGTTCTTCTGGCCGTGCCATAGATGAGCAAGTTATCGAGGTGTTTTTGGCCGACCTTTGTTTTCGACTCACATATGGCCGGTTTTAGGCCAAATTCACAACATGAGGTCATATATCGGTACCTAATTTGGAAAAATGTTGTGAACGGCGCTTGTCGAGGATGGTTTGGATAGCAAAAAGTTCTTCTTGCCGTGCCATAGATGAGCAAGTTATCGAGGTATTTTTGGTCGACCTTTGTTCTCGACTCACATATGGCCGGTTTTAGGTCAAATTCACAACATGAGGTCGTATATCGGTAGCTAATTTGGCAAAATGTTGTGAACGGCGCTTGTCGAGGATGGTTTGGATAGCAAAAAGTTCTTCTGGCCATGCCATAGATGAGCAAGTTATCGAGGTGTTTTTTGCCGACCTTTGTTTTCGACTCACATATGGCCGATTTTAGGCCAAATTCACAACATGAGGTCATATATCGGTACCTAATTTGGCAAAATGTTGTGAACGGCGCTTGTCGAGGATGGTTTGGATAGCAAAAAGTTCTTCTGGCCGTGCCATAGATGAGCAAGTTATCGAGGTGTTTTTGGCCGACCTTTGTTTTCGACTCACATATGGCCGGTTTTAGGCCAAATTCACAACATGTGGTCACATATCGGTACCTAATTTGGCAAAATGTTGAGAACGGCGCTTGTCGAGGATGGTTTCGATAGCAAAAAGTTCTTCTGGCCATGCCATAGATGAGCAAGTTATCGAGGTGTTTTTGGCCGAGCTTTGTTTTCGACTCACATATGGCCGGTTTTAGGCCAAATTCACAACATGAGGTCATATATCGGTACCTAATTTGGCAAAATGTTGTGAACGGCGCTTGTCGAGGATGGTTTGGATAGCAAAAAGTTCTTCTGGCCGTGCCATAGATGAGCAAGTTATCGAGGTGTTTTTGGCCGACCTTTGTTTTCGACTCACATATGGCCGGTTTTAGGCCAAATTCACAACATGAGGTCATATATCGGTACCTAATTTGGCAAAATGTTGGGAACGGCGCTTGTCGAGGATGGTTTGGATAGCAAAAAGTTCTTCTGGCCATGCCATAGATGAGCAAGTTATCGAGGTGTTTTTGGCCGACCTTTGTTCTCGACTCACATATGGCCGGTTTTAGGCCAAATTCACAACATGAGGTCATATATCGGTACCTAATTTGGCAAAATGTTGTGAACAGCGCTTGTCGAGGATGGTTTGGATAGCAAAAAGTTCTTCTGGCCGTGCCATAGATGAGCAAGTTATCGAGGTGTTTTTGGCCGACCTTTGTTTTCGACTCACATATGGCCGGTTTTAGGCCAAATTCACAACATGAGGTCACATATCGGTACCTAATTTGGCAAAATGTTGTGAACGGCGCTTGTCGAGGATGGTTTCGATAGCAAAAAGTTCTTCTGGCCATGCCATAGATGAGCAAGTTATTGAGGTGTTTTTGGCCGACCTTTGTTCTCGACTCACATATGGCCGGTTTTAGACCAAATTCACAACATGAGGTCATATATCGGTACCTAATTTAGTAAAATGTTGTGAACGGCGCTTGTCGAGTATGGTTTGGATAGCAAAAAGTTCTTCTGGCCGTGCCATAGATGAGCAAGTTATCGAGGTGTTTTTGGCCGACCTTTGTTTTCGACTCACATATGGCCGGTTTTAGGCCAAATTCACAACATGAGGTCATATATCGGTACCTAATTTGGCAAAATGTTGTGAACGGTGCTTGTCGAGTATGGTTTGGATAGCAAAAAGTTCTTCTGGCCGTGCCATAGATGAGCAAGTTATTGAGGTGTTTTTGGCCGACCTTTGTTTTCGACTCACATATGGCCGGTTTTAGGCCAAATTCACAACATGAGGTCATATATCGGTACCTAATTTGGCAAAATGTTGTGAACGGCGCTTGTCGAGGATGGTTTGGATAGCAAAAAGTTCTTCTGGCCGTGCCATAGATGAGCAAGTTATCGAGGTGTTTTTGGCCGACCTTTGTTTTCGACTCACATATGGCCGGTTTTAGGCCCAAATTCACAACATGAGGTCATATATCGGTACCTCATTTGGCAAAATGTTGTGAACGGCGCTTGTCGAGGATGGTTTGGATAGCAAAAAGTTCTTCTGGCCATGCCATAGATGAGCAAGTTATCGAGGTGTTTTTGGCCGACCTTTGTTTTCGACTCAAATATGGCCGGTTTTAGGCCAAATTCACAACATGAGGTCATATATCGGTACCTAATTTGGCAAAATGTTGTGAATGGCGCTTGTTGAGGATGGTTTGGATAGCAAAAAGTTCTTCTGGCCATGCCATAGATGAGCAAGTTATCGAGGTGTTTTTGGCCGACCTTTGTTCTCGACTCACATATGGCCGGTTTTAGGCCAAATTCACAACATGAGGTCATATATCGGTACCTAATTTGGCAAAATGTTGTGAACAGCGCTTGTCGAGGATGGTTTGGATAGCAAAAAGTTCTTCTGGCCGTGCCATAGATGAGCAAGTTATCGAGGTGTTTTTGGCCGACCTTTGTTTTCGACTCACATATGGCCGGTTTTAGGCCCAAATTCACAACATGAGGTCATATATCGGTACCTCATTTGGCAAAATGTTGTGAACGGCGCTTGTCGAGGATGGTTTGGATAGCAAAAAGTTCTTCTGGCCATGCCATAGATGAGCAAGTTATTGAGGTGTTTTTGGCCGACCTTTGTTCTCGACTCACATATGGCCGGTTTTAGACCAAATTCACAACATGAGGTCATATATCGGTACCTAATTTAGTAAAATGTTGTGAACGGCGCTTGTCGAGTATGGTTTGGATAGCAAAAAGTTCTTCTGGCCGTGCCATAGATGAGCAAGTTATCGAGGTGTTTTTGGCCGACCTTTGTTTTCGACTCACATATGGCCGGTTTTAGGCCAAATTCACAACATGAGGTCATATATCGGTACCTAATTTGGAAAAATGTTGTGAACGGCGCTTGTCGAGGATGGTTTGGATAGCAAAAAGTTCTTCTTGCCGTGCCATAGATGAGCAAGTTATCGAGGTGTTTTTGGTCGACCTTTGTTCTCGACTCACATATGGCCGGTTTTAGGTCAAATTCACAACATGAGGTCGTATATCGGTAGCTAATTTGGCAAAATGTTGTGAACGGCGCTTGTCGAGGATGGTTTGGATAGCAAAAAGTTCTTCTGGCCGTGCCATAGATGAGCAAGTTATCGAGGTGTTTTTTGCCGACCTTTGTTTTCGACTCACATATGGCCGGTTTTAGGCCAAATTCACAACATGAGGTCATATATCGGTACCTAATTTGGCAAAATGTTGTGAACGGCGCTTGTCGAGGATGGTTTGGATAGCAAAAAGTTCTTCTGGCCGTGCCATAGATGAGCAAGTTATCGAGGTGTTTTTGGCCGACCTTTGTTTTCGACTCACATATGGCCGGTTTTAGGCCAAATTCACAACATGAGGTCACATATCGGTACCTAATTTGGCAAAATGTTGTGAACGGCGCTTGTCGAGGATGGTTTCGATAGCAAAAAGTTCTTCTGGCCATGCCATAGATGAGCAAGTTATCGAGGTGTTTTTGGCCGAGCTTTGTTTTCGACTCACATATGGCCGGTTTTAGGCCAAATTCACAACATGAGGTCATATATCGGTACCTAATTTGGCAAAATGTTGTGAACGGCGCTTGTCGAGGATGGTTTGGATAGCAAAAAGTTCTTCTGGCCGTGCCATAGATGAGCAAGTTATCGAGGTGTTTTTGGCCGACCTTTGTTTTCGACTCACATATGGCCGGTTTTAGGCCAAATTCACAACATGAGGTCATATATCGGTACCTAATTTGGCAAAATGTTGGGACCGGCGCTTGTCGAGGATGGTTTGGATAGCAAAAAGTTCTTCTGGCCATGCCATAGATGAGCAAGTTATCGAGGTGTTTTTGGCCGACCTTTGTTCTCGACTCACATATGGCCGGTTTTAGGCCAAATTCACAACATGAGGTCATATATCGGTACCTAATTTGGCAAAATGTTGTGAACAGCGCTTGTCGAGGATGGTTTGGATAGCAAAAAGTTCTTCTGGCCGTGCCATAGATGAGCAAGTTATCGAGGTGTTTTTGGCCGACCTTTGTTTTCGACTCACATATGGCCGGTTTTAGGCCAAATTCACAACATGAGGTCACATATCGGTACCTAATTTGGCAAAATGTTGTGAACGGCGCTTGTCGATAATGGTTTCGATAGCAAAAAGTTCTTCTGGCCATGCCATAGATGAGCAAGTTATTGAGGTGTTTTTGGCCGACCTTTGTTCTCGACTCACATATGGCCGGTTTTAGGCCAAATTCACAACATGAGGTCATATATCGGTACCTAATTTAGTAAAATGTTGTGAACGGCGCTTGTCGAGTATGGTTTGGATAGCAAAAAGTTCTTCTGGCCGTGCCATAGATGAGCAAGTTATCGAGGTGTTTTTGGCCGACCTTTGTTTTCGACTCACATATGGCCGGTTTTAGGCCAAATTCACAACATGAGGTCATATATCGGTACCTAATTTGGCAAAATGTTGTGAACGGCGCTTGTCGAGTATGGTTTGGATAGCAAAAAGTTCTTCTGGCCGTGCCATAGATGAGCAAGTTATCGAGGTGTTTTTGGCCGACCTTTGTTTTCGACTCACATATGGCCGGTTTTAGGCCAAATTCACAACATGAGGTCATATATCGGTACCTAATTTGGCAAAATGTTGTGAACGGCGCTTGTCGAGGATGGTTTGGATAGCAAAAAGTTCTTCTGGCCGTGCCATAGATGAGCAAGTTATCGAGGTGTTTTTGGCCGACCTTTGTTTTCGACTCACATATGGCCGGTTTTAGGCCCAAATTCACAACATGAGGTCATATATCGGTACCTCATTTGGCAAAATATTGTGAACGGCGCTTGTCGAGGATGGTTTGGATAGCAAAAAGTTCTTCTGGCCATGCCATAGATGAGCAAGTTATCGAGGTGTTTTTGGCCGACCTTTGTTTTCGACTCAAATATGGCCGGTTTTAGGCCAAATTCACAACATGAGGTCATATATCGGTACCTAATTTGGCAAAATGTTGTGAATGGCGCTTGTCGGGGATGGTTTGGATAGCAAAAAGTTCTTCTGGCCATGCCATAGATGAGCAAGTTATCGAGGTGTTTTTGGCCGACCTTTGTTCTCGACTCACATATGGCCGGTTTTAGGCCAAATTCACAACATGAGGTCATATATCGGTACCTAATTTGGCAAAATGTTGTGAACAGCGCTTGTCGAGGATGGTTTGGATAGCAAAAAGTTCTTCTGGCCGTGCCATAGATGAGCAAGTTATCGAGGTATTTTTGCCGACCTTTGTTTTCGACTCACATATGGCCGGTTTTAGGCCAAATTCACAACATGAGGTCATATATCGGTACCTAATTTGGCAAAATGTTGTGAACGGCGCTTGTCGAGGACGGTTTGGATAGCAAAAAGTTCTTCTGGCCGTGCCATAGATGAGCAAGTTATCGAGGTGTTTTTGGCCGACCTTTGTTTTCGACTCACATATGGCCGGTTTTAGACCAAATTCACAACATGAGGTCATATATCGGTACCTAATTTGGCAAAATGTTGTGAACGGCGCTTGTCGAGGATGGTTTGGATAGCAAAAAGTTCTTCTGGCCATGCCATAGATGAGCAAGTTATCGAGGTGTTTTTGGCCGACCTTTGTTCTCGACTCACATATGGCCGGTTTTAGGCCAAATTCACAACATGAGGTCATATATCTGTACCTAATTTGGCAAAATGTTGTGAACAGCGCTTGTCGAGGATGGTTTGGATAGCAAAAAGTTGTTCTGGCCGTGCCATAGATGAGCAAGTTATCGAGGTGTTTTTGGCCGACCTTTGTTCTCGACTCACATATGGCCGGTTTTAGGCCAAATTCACAACATGAGGTCATATATCGGTACCTAATTTAGCAAAATGTTGTGAACGGCGCTTGTCGAGGATGGTTTGGATAGAAAAAAGTTCTTCTGGCCGTGCCATAGATGAGCAAGTTATCGAGGTGTTTTTGGCCGACCTTTGTTTTCGACTCACATATGGCCGGTTTTAGGCCAAATTCACAACATGAGGTCATATATCGGTACCTAATTTGGCAAAATGTTGTGAACGGCGCTTGTCGAGGATGGTTTGGATAGCAAAAATTTCTTCTGGCCGTGCCATAGATGAGCAAGTTATCGAGGTGTTTTTGGCCGACCTTTGTTTTCGACTCACATATGGCCGGTTTTAGGCCAAGTTCACAACATGAGGTCATATATCGGTACCTAATTTGGCAAAATGGTTTGAACAGCGTTTGTCGAGGATGGTTTGGATAGCAAAAAGTTCTTCTGGCCGTGCCATAGATGAGCAAGTTATCGAGGTGTTTTTGCCGACCTTTGTTTTCGACTCACATATGGCCGGTTTTAGGCCAAATTCACAACATGAGGTCATATATCGGTACCTAATTTGGCAAAATGTTGTGAACGGCGCTTGTCGAGGATGGTTTGGATAGAAAAAAGTTCTTCTGGCCGTGCCATAGATGAGCAAGTTATCGAGGTGTTTTTGGCCGACCTTTGTTTTCGACTCACATATGGCCGGTTTTAGGCCAAATTCACAAAATGAGGTCATATATCGGTACCTAATTTGGCAAAATGTTGTGAACGGTGCTTGTCGAGGATGGTTTGGATAGCAAAAAGTTCTTCTGGCCGTGCCATAGATGAGCAAGTTATCGAGGTGTTTTTGGCCGACCTTTGTTTTCGACTCACATATGGCCGGTTTTAGGCCAAATTCACAACATGAGGTCATATATTGGTACCTAATTTGGCAAAATGTTGTGAACGGCGTTTGTCGTGGATGGTTTGGATAGCAAAAATTTCTTCTGGCCGTGCCATACATGAGCAAGTTATCGAGGTGTTTTTGCCGACATTTGTTTTCGACTCACATATGGCCGGTTTTAGGCCAAATTCACAACATGAGGTCATATATCGGTACCTAATTTGGAAAAATGTTGTAAACGGCGCTTGTCGAGGATGGTTTGGATAGCAAAAAGTTCTTCTGGCCGTGCCATAGATGAGCAAGTTATCGAGGTGTTTTTGGCCGACCTTTGTTCTCGACTCACATATGGCCGGTTTTAGGCCAAATTCACAACATGAGGTCATATATCGGTACCTAATTTGGCAAAATGTTGTGAATGGCACTTGTCGAGGATGGTTTTGATAGCAAAAAGTTCTTCTGGCCGTGCCATAGATGAGCAAGTTATCGAGGTGTTTTTGGCCGACCTTTGTTTTCGACTCACATATGGCCGGTTTTAGGCCAAATTCACAACATGAGGTCATATATCGGTACCTAATTTGGCAAAATGTTGTGAACGGCGCTTGTCGAGGATGGTTTGGATAGCAAAAAGTTCTTCTGGCCGTGCCATAGATGAGCAAGTTATCGAGGTGTTTTTGGCCGACCTTTGTTCTCGACTCACATATGGCCGGTTTTAGGCCAAATTCACAACATGAGGTCATATATCGGTACCTAATTTGGCAAAATGTTGTGAACAGCGCTTGTCGAGGATGGTTTGGATAGCAAAAAGTTGTTCTGGCCGTGCCATAGATGAGCAAGTTATCGAGGTGTTTTTGGCCGACCTTTGTTCTCGACTCACATATGGCCGGTTTTAGGCCAAATTCACAACATGAGGTCATATATCGGTACCTAATTTAGCAAAATGTTGTGAACGGCGCTTGTCGAGGATGGTTTGGATAGAAAAAAGTTCTTCTGGCTGTGCCATAGATGAGCAAGTTATCGAGGTGTTTTTGGCCGACCTTTGTTTTCGACTCACATATGGCCGGTTTTAGGCCAAATTCACAACATGAGGTCATATATCGGTACCTAATTTGGCAAAATGTTGTGAACGGCGCTTGTCGAGGATGGTTTGGATAGCAAAAATTTCTTCTGGCCGTGCCATAGATGAGCAAGTTATCGAGGTGTTTTTGGCCGACCTTTGTTTTCGACTCACATATGGCCGGTTTTAGGCCAAGTTCACAACATGAGGTCATATATCGGTACCTAATTTGGCAAAATGTTGTGAACAGCGTTTGTCGAGGATGGTTTGGATAGCAAAAAGTTCTTCTGGCCGTGCCATAGATGAGAAAGTTATCGAGGTGTTTTTGCCGACCTTTGTTTTCGACTCACATATGGCCGGTTTTAGGCCAAATTCACAACATGAGGTCATATATCGGTACCTAATTTGGCAAAATGTTGTGAACGGCGCTTGTCGAGGATGGTTTGGATATGAAAAAGTTCTTCTGGCCGTGCCATAGATGAGCAAGTTATCGAGGTGTTTTTGGCCGACCTTTGTTTTCGACTCACATATGGCCGGTTTTAGGCCAAATTCACAAAATGAGGTCATATATCGGTACCTAATTTGGCAAAATGTTGTGAACGGTGCTTGTCGAGGATGGTTTGGATAGCAAAAAGTTCTTCTGGCCGTGCCATAGATGAGCAAGTTATCGAGGTGTTTTTGGCCGACCTTTGTTTTCGACTCACATATGGCCGGTTTTAGGCCAAATTCACAACATGAGGTCATATATTGGTACCTAATTTGGCAAAATGTTGTGAACGGCGTTTGTCGAGGATGGTTTGGATAGCAAAAATTTCTTCTGGCCGTGCCATACATGAGCAAGTTATCGAGGTGTTTTTGCCGACATTTGTTTTCGACTCACATATGGCCGGTTTTAGGCCAAATTCACAACATGAGGTCATATATCGGTACCTAATTTGGAAAAATGTTGTAAACGGCGCTTGTCGAGGATGGTTTGGATAGCAAATAGTTCTTCTGGCCGTGCCATAGATGAGCAAGTTATCGAGGTGTTTTTGGCCGACCTTTGTTCTCGACTCACATATGGCCGGTTTTAGGCCAAATTCACAACATGAGGTCATATATCGGTACCTAATTTGGCAAAATGTTGTGAATGGCACTTGTCGAGGATGGTTTTGATAGCAAAAAGTTCTTCTGGCCGTGCCATAGATGAGCAAGTTATCGAGGTGTTTTTGGCCGACCTTTGTTTTCGACTCACATATGGCCGGTTTTAGGCCAAATTCACAACATGAGGTCATATATCGGTACCTAATTTGGCAAAATGTTGTGAACGGCGCTTGTCGAGGATGGTTTGGATAGCAAAAAGTTCTTCTGGCCGTGCCATAGATGAGCAAGTTATCGAGGTGTTTTTGGCCGACCTTTGTTTTCGCCTCACATATGGCCGGTTTTAGGCCAAATTCACAACATGAGGTCATATATCGGTACCTAATTTGGCAAAATGTTGTGAACGGCGCTTGTCGAGGATGGTTTGGATAGCAAAAAGTTCTTCTGGCCGTGCCATAGATGAGCAAGTTATCGAGGTATTTTTGCCGACCTTTGTTTTCGACTCACATATGGCCGGTTTTAGGCCAAATTCACAACATGAGGTCATATATCGGTACCTAATTTGGCAAAATGTTGTGAACGGCGCTTATCGAGGATGGTTTGGATAGCAAAAAGTTCTTCTGGCCGTGCCATAGATGAGCAAGTTAACGAGGTGTTTTTGGCCGACCTTTGTTCTCGACTCACATATGGCCGGTTTTAGGCCAAATTCACAACATGAGGTCATATATCGGTACCTAATTTGGCAAAATGTTGTGAACAGCACTTGTCGAGGATGGTTTGGATAGCAAAAAGTTCTTCTGGCCGTGCCATAGATAAGCAAGTTATCGAGGTGTTTTTGACTGACCTTTGTTTTCG
Organism: Triticum timopheevii; assembly: GCA_963921465.1. Classification (NCBI taxonomy): domain Eukaryota; kingdom Viridiplantae; phylum Streptophyta; class Magnoliopsida; order Poales; family Poaceae; genus Triticum; species Triticum timopheevii. The sequence goes on from OY997268.1 coordinate 620,890,933, forward strand.
ACTCACATATGGCCGGTTTTAGGCCAAATTCACAACATGAGGTCATATATCGGTACCTAATTTGGCAAAATGTTGTGAACGGCGCTTGTCGAGGATGGTTTGGATAGCAAAAAGTTCTTCTGGCCGTGCCATAGATGAGCAAGTTATCGAGGTGTTTTTGGCCGACCTTTGTTTTCGACTCACATATGGCCGGTTTTAGGCCAAGTTCACAACATGAGGTCATATATCGGTACCTAATTTGGCAAAATGTTGTGAACAGCGTTTGTCGAGGATGGTTTAGATAGCAAAAAGTTCTTCTGGCCGTGCCATAGATGAGCAAGTTATCGAGGTGTTTTTGCCGACCTTTGTTTTCGACTCACATATGGCCGGTTTTAGGCCAAGTTCACAACATGAGGTCATATATCGGTACCTAATTTGGCAAAATGTTGTGAATGGCATTTGTCGAGGATGGTTTGGATAGCAAAAAGTTCTTCTGGCCGTGCCATAGATGAGCAAGTTATCGAGGTGTTTTTGCCGACCTTTGTTTTCGACTCACATATGGCCGGTTTTAGGCCAAATTCACAACATGAGGTCATATATCGGTACCTAATTTGGCAAAATGTTGTGGACGGCGCTTGTCGAGGATGGTTTGGATAGCAAAAAGTTCTTCTGGCCGTGCCATAGATGAGCAAGTTAACGAGGTGTTTTTGGCCGACCTTTGTTCTCGACTCACATATGGCCGGTTTTAGGCCAAATTCACAACATGAGGTCATATATCGGTACCTAATTTGGCAAAATGTTGTGAACAGCACTTGTCGAGGATGGTTTGGATAGCAAAAAGTTCTTCTGGCCGTGCCATAGATGAGCAAGTTATCGAGGTGTTTTTGACTGACCTTTGTTTTCGACTCACATATGGCCGGTTTTAGGCCAAATTCACAACATGAGGTCATATATCGGTACCTAATTTGGCAAAATGTTGTGAACGGCGCTTGTCGAGGATGGTTTGGATAGCAAAAAGTTCTTCTGGCCGTGCCATAGATGAGCAAGTTATCGAGGTGTTTTTGGCCGACCTTTGTTTTCGCCTCACATATGGCCGGTTTTAGGCCAAGTTCACAACATGAGGTCATATATCGGTACCTAATTTGGCAAAATGTTGTGAACAGCGTTTGTCGAGGATGGTTTAGATAGCAAAAAGTTCTTCTGGCCGTGCCATAGATGAGCAAGTTATCGAGGTGTTTTTGCCGACCTTTGTTTTCGACTCACATATGGCCGGTTTTAGGCCAAGTTCACAACATGAGGTCATATATCGGTACCTAATTTGGCAAAATGTTGTGAATGGCATTTGTCGAGGATGGTTTGGATAGCAAAAAGTTCTTATGGCCGTGCCATAGATGAGCAAGTTATCGAGGTGTTTTTGCCGACCTTTGTTTTCGACTCACATATGGCCGGTTTTAGGCCAAATTCACAACATGAGGTCATATATCGGTACCTAATTTGGCAAAATGTTGTGGACGGCGCTTGTCGAGGATGGTTTGGATAGCAAAAAGTTCTTCTGGCCGTGCCATAGATGAGCAAGTTATCGAGGTGTTTTTGGCCGACCTTTGTTCTCGACTCACATATGGCCGGTTTTAGGCCAAATTCACAACATGAGGTCATATATCGGTACGTCATTTGGCAAAATGTTGTGAACGGCACTTGTCGAGGATGGTTTTGATAGCAAAAAGTTCTTCTGGCCGTGCCATGGATGAGCAAGTTATCGAGGTGTTTTTGGCCGACCTTTGTTTTCGACTCACATATGGCCGGTTTTAGGCCAAATTCACAACATGAGGTCGTATATCGGTACCTAATTTGGCAAAATGTTGTGAACGGCGTTTGTCGAGGATGGTTTAGATAGCAAAAAGTTCTTCTGGCCGTGCCATAGATGAGCAAGTTATCGAGGTGTTTTTGCCGACCTTTGTTTTCGACTCACATATGGCCGGTTTTAGGCCAAGTTCACAACATGAGGTCATATATCGGTACCTAATTTGGCAAAATGTTGTGAATGGCATTTGTCGAGGATGGTTTGGATAGCAAAAAGTTCTTCTGGCCGTGCCATAGATGAGCAAGTTATCGAGGTGTTTTTGCCGACCTTTGTTTTCGACTCACGTATGGCCGGTTTTAGGCCAAATTCACAACATGAGGTCATATATCGGTACCTAATTTGGCAAAATGTTGTGGACGGCGCTTGTCGAGGATGGTTTGGATAGCAAAAAGTTCTTCTGGCCGTGCCATAGATGAGCAAGTTAACGAGGTGTTTTTGGCCGACCTTTGTTCTCGACTCACATATGGCCGGTTTTAGGCCAAATTCACAACATGAGGTCATATATCGGTACCTAATTTGGCAAAATGTTGTGAACAGCACTTGTCGAGGATGGTTTGGATAGCAAAAAGTTCTTCTGGCCGTGCCATAGATGAGCAAGTTATCGAGGTGTTTTTGACTGACCTTTGTTTTCGACTCACATATGGCCGGTTTTAGGCCAAATTCACAACATGAGGTCATATATCGGTACCTAATTTGGCAAAATGTTGTGAACGGCGCTTGTCGAGGATGGTTTGGATAGCAAAAAGTTCTTCTGGCCGTGCCATAGATGAGCAAGTTATCGAGGTGTTTTTGGCCGACCTTTGTTTTTGACTCACATATGGCCGGTTTTAGGCCAAGTTCACAACATGAGGTCATATATCGGTACCTAATTTGGCAAAATGTTGTGAACAGCGTTTGTCGAGGATGGTTTAGATAGCAAAAAGTTCTTCTGGCCGTGCCATAGATGAGCAAGTTATCGAGGTGTTTTTGCCGACCTTTGTTTTCGACTCACATATGGCCGGTTTTAGGCCAAGTTCACAACATGAGGTCATATATCGGTACCTAATTTGGCAAAATGTTGTGAATGGCATTTGTCGAGGATGGTTTGGATAGCAAAAAGTTCTTCTGGCCGTGCCATAGATGAGCAAGTTATCGAGGTGTTTTTGCCGACCTTTGTTTTCGACTCACATATGGCCGGTTTTAGGCCAAATTCACAACATGAGGTCATATATCGGTACCTAATTTGGCAAAATGTTGTGGACGGCGCTTGTCGAGGATGGTTTGGATAGCAAAAAGTTCTTCTGGCCGTGCCATAGATGAGCAAGTTATCGAGGTGTTTTTGGCCGACCTTTGTTCTCGACTCACATATGGCCGGTTTTAGGCCAAATTCACAACATGAGGTCATATATCGGTACGTCGTTTGGCAAAATGTTGTGAACGGCACTTGTCGAGGATGGTTTTGATAGCAAAAAGTTCTTCTGGCCGTGCCATGGTTGAGCAAGTTATCGAGGTGTTTTTGGCCGACCTTTGTTTTCGACTCACATATGGCCGGTTTTAGGCCAAATTCACAACATGAGGTCGTATATCGGTACCTAATTTGGCAAAATGTTGTGAACGGCACTTGTGGAGGATGGTTTGGATAGCAAAAAGTTCTTCTGGCCATGCCATAGATGAGCAAGTTATCGAGGTGTTTTTGACAGACCTTTGTTCTCGACTCACATATGGCCGGTTTTAGGCCAAATTCACAACATGAGGTCATATATCGGTACCTAATTTGGCAAAATGTTGTGAACGGCGCTTGTCGAGGATGGTTTGGATAGCAAAAAGTTCTTCTGGCCGTGCCATAGATGAGCAAGTTATCGAGGTGTTTTTGGCCGACCTTTGTTGTCGACTCACATATGGCCGGTTTTAGGCCAAATTCACAACATGAGGTCATATATCCGTACCTAATTTAGCAAAATGTTGTGAACGGCGCTTGTCAAGGATGGTTTGGATAGAAAAAAGTTCTTCTGGCCGTGCCATAGATGAGCAAGTTATCGAGGTGTTTTTGCCGACCTTTGCTTTCGACTCACATATGGCCGGTTTTAGGCCAAATTCACAACATGAGGTCATATATCGGTACCTAATTTGGCAAAATGTTGTGAACGGCGCTTGTCGAGGATGGTTTGGATAGCAAAAATTTCTTCTGGCCGTGCCATAGATGAGCAAGTTATTGAGGTGTTTTTGGCCGACCTTTGTTTTCGACTCACATATGGCCGGTTTTAGGCCAAGTTCACAACATGAGGTCATATATTGGTACCTAATTTGGCAAAATGTTGTGAACGGTGCTTGTCGAGGATGGTTTGGATAGCAAAAAGTTCTTCTGGTCGTGCCATAGATGAGCAAGTTATCGAGGTGTTTTTGCCGACCTTTGTTTTCGACTCACATATGGCCGGTTTTAGGCCAAATTCACAACATGAGGTCGTATATCGGTACCTAATTTGGCAAAATGTTGTGAACGGCGCTTGTCGAGGATGGTTTGGATAGAAAAAAGTTCTTCTGGCCGTGCCATAGATGAGCAAGTTATCGAGGTGTTTTTGCCGACCTTTGTTTTCGACTCACATATGGCCGGTTTTAGGCCAAGTTCACAACATGAGGTCATATATCGGTACCTAATTTGGCAAAATGTTGTGAATGGCATTTGTCGAGGATGGTTTGGATAGCAAAAAGTTCTTCTGGCCGTGCCATAGATGAGCAAGTTATCGAGGTGTTTTTGCCGACCTTTGTTTTCGACTCACATATGGCCGGTTTTAGGCCAAATTCACAACATGAGGTCATATATCGGTACCTAATTTGGCAAAATGTTGTGGACGGCGCTTGTCGAGGATGGTTTGGATAGCAAAAAGTTCTTCTGGCCGTGCCATAGATGAGCAAGTTATCGAGGTGTTTTTGGCCGACCTTTGTTCTCGACTCACATATGGCCGGTTTTAGGCCAAATTCACAACATGAGGTCATATATCGGTACGTCATTTGGCAAAATGTTGTGAACGGCACTTGTCGAGGATGGTTTTGATAGCAAAAAGTTCTTCTGGCCGTGCCATGGATGAGCAAGTTATCGAGGTGTTTTTGGCCGACCTTTGTTTTCGACTCACATATGGCCGGTTTTAGGCCAAATTCACAACATGAGGTCGTATATCGGTACCTAATTTGGCAAAATGTTGTGAACGGCGTTTGTCGAGGATGGTTTAGAAAGCAAAAAGTTCTTCTGGCCGTGCCATAGATGAGCAAGTTATCGAGGTGTTTTTGCCGACCTTTGTTTTCGACTCACATATGGCCGGTTTTAGGCCAAGTTCACAACATGAGGTCATATATCGGTACCTAATTTGGCAAAATGTTCTGAATGGCATTTGTCGAGGATGGTTTGGATAGCAAAAAGTTCTTCTGGCCGTGCCATAGATGAGCAAGTTATCGAGGTGTTTTTGCCGACCTTTGTTTTCGACTCACATATGGCCGGTTTTAGGCCAAATTCACAACATGAGGTCATATATCGGTACCTAATTTGGCAAAATGTTGTGGACGGCGCTTGTCGAGGATGGTTTGGATAGCAAAAAGTTCTTCTGGCCGTGCCATAGATGAGCAAGTTAACGAGGTGTTTTTGGCCGACCTTTGTTCTCGACTCACATATGGCCGGTTTTAGGCCAAATTCACAACATGAGGTCATATATCGGTACCTAATTTGGCAAAATGTTTTGAACAGCACTTGTCGAGGATGGTTTGGATAGCAAAAAGTTCTTCTGGCCGTGCCATAGATGAGCAAGTTATCGAGGTGTTTTTGACTGACCTTTGTTTTCGACTCACATATGGCCGGTTTTAGGCCAAATTCACAACATGAGGTCATATATCGGTACCTAATTTGGCAAAATGTTGTGAACGGCGCTTGTCGAGGATGGTTTGGATAGCAAAAAGTTCTTCTGGCCGTGCCATAGATGAGCAAGTTATCGAGGTGTTTTTGGCCGACCTTTGTTTTTGACTCACATATGGCCGGTTTTAGGCCAAGTTCACAACATGAGGTCATATATCGGTACCTAATTTGGCAAAATGTTGTGAACAGCGTTTGTCGAGGATGGTTTAGATAGCAAAAAGTTCTTCTGGCCGTGCCATAGATGAGCAAGTTATCGAGGTGTTTTTGCCGACCTTTGTTTTCGACTCACATATGGCCGGTTTTAGGCCAAGTTCACAACATGAGGTCATATATCGGTACCTAATTTGGCAAAATGTTGTGAATGGCATTTGTCGAGGATGGTTTGGATAGCAAAAAGTTCTTCTGGCCGTGCCATAGATGAGCAAGTTATCGAGGTGTTTTTGCCGACCTTTGTTTTCGACTCACATATGGCCGGTTTTAGGCCAAATTCACAACATGAGGTCATATATCGGTACCTAATTTGGCAAAATGTTGTGGACGGCGCTTGTCGAGGATGGTTTGGATAGCAAAAAGTTCTTCTGGCCGTGCCATAGATGAGCAAGTTATCGAGGTGTTTTTGGCCGACCTTTGTTCTCGACTCACATATGGCCGGTTTTAGGCCAAATTCACAACATGAGGTCATATATCGGTACGTCGTTTGGCAAAATGTTGTGAACGGCACTTGTCGAGGATGGTTTTGATAGCAAAAAGTTCTTCTGGCCGTGCCATGGTTGAGCAAGTTATCGAGGTGTTTTTGGCCGACCTTTGTTTTCGACTCACATATGGCCGGTTTTAGGCCAAATTCACAACATGAGGTCGTATATCGGTACCTAATTTGGCAAAATGTTGTGAACGGCACTTGTGGAGGATGGTTTGGATAGCAAAAAGTTCTTCTGGCCATGCCATAGATGAGCAAGTTATCGAGGTGTTTTTGACAGACCTTTGTTCTCGACTCACATATGGCCGGTTTTAGGCCAAATTCACAACATGAGGTCATATATCGGTACCTAATTTGGCAAAATGTTGTGAACGGCGCTTGTCGAGGATGGTTTGGATAGCAAAAAGTTCTTCTGGCCGTGCCATAGATGAGCAAGTTATCGAGGTGTTTTTGGCCGACCTTTGTTGTCGACTCACATATGGCCGGTTTTAGGCCAAATTCACAACATGAGGTCATATATCCGTACCTAATTTAGCAAAATGTTGTGAACGGCGCTTGTCAAGGATGGTTTGGATAGAAAAAAGTTCTTCTGGCCGTGCCATAGATGAGCAAGTTATCGAGGTGTTTTTGCCGACCTTTGCTTTCGACTCACATATGGCCGGTTTTAGGCCAAATTCACAACATGAGGTCATATATCGGTACCTAATTTGGCAAAATGTTGTGAACGGCGCTTGTCGAGGATGGTTTGGATAGCAAAAATTTCTTCTGGCCGTGCCATAGATGAGCAAGTTATTGAGGTGTTTTTGGCCGACCTTTGTTTTCGACTCACATATGGCCGGTTTTAGGCCAAGTTCACAACATGAGGTCATATATTGGTACCTAATTTGGCAAAATGTTGTGAACGGTGCTTGTCGAGGATGGTTTGGATAGCAAAAAGTTCTTCTGGTCGTGCCATAGATGAGCAAGTTATCGAGGTGTTTTTGCCGACCTTTGTTTTCGACTCACATATGGCCGGTTTTAGGCCAAATTCACAACATGAGGTCGTATATCGGTACCTAATTTGGCAAAATGTTGTGAACGGCGCTTGTCGAGGATGGTTTGGATAGAAAAAAGTTCTTCTGGCCGTGCCATAGATGAGCAAGTTATCGAGGTGTTTTTGGCCGACCTTTGTTTTCGACTCACATATGGCCGGTTTTAGGCCAAATTCACAACATAAGGTCATATATCGGTACCTAATTTGGCAAAATGTTGTGAACGGTGCTTGTCGAGGATGGTTTGGATAGCAAAAAGTTCTTCTGGCCGTGCCATAGATGAGCAAGTTATCGAGGTGTTTTTGGCCGACCTTTGTTTTCGACTCACATATGGCCGGTTTTAGGCCAAATTCACAACTTGAGGTCATATATTGGTACCTAATTTGGCAAAATGTTGTGAACGGCGTTTGTCGAGGATGGTTTGGATAGCAAAAAGTTCTTCTGGCCGTGCCATACATGAGCAAGTTATCGAGGTGTTTTTGCCGACCTTTGTTTTCGACTCACATATGGCCGGTTTTAGGCCAAATTCACAACATGAGGTCATATATCGGTACCTAATTTGGAAAAATGTTGTAAACTGCGCTTGTCGAGGATGGTTTGGATAGCAAAAAGTTCTTCTGGCCGTGCCATAGATGAGCAAGTTATCGAGGTGTTTTTGGCCGACCTTTGTTCTCGACTCACATATGGCCGGTTTTAGGCCAAATTCACAACATGAGGTCAGATATCGGTACCTAATTTGGCAAAATGTTGTGAACGGCACTTGTCGAGGATGGTTTTGATAGCAAAAAGTTCTTCTGGCCGTGCCATAGATGAGCAAGTTATCGAGGTGTTTTTGGCCGACCTTTGTTTTCGACTCACATATGGCTGGTTTTAGGCCAAATTCACAACATGAGGTCATATATCGGTACCTAATTTGGCAAAATGTTGTGAACGGCGCTTGTCGAGGATGGTTTGGATAGCAAAAAGTTCTTCTGGCCGTGCCATAGATGAGCAAGTTATCGAGGTGTTTTTGGCCGACCTTTGTTTTCGACTCACATATGGCCGGTTTTAGGCCAAATTCACAACATGAGGTCATATATCGGTACCTAATTTGGTAAAATGTTGTGAACGGCGCTTGTCAAGGATGGTTTGGATAGCAAAAAGTTCTTCTGGCCGTGCCATAGATGAGCAAGTTATCGAGGTATTTTTGCCGACCTTTGTTTTTGACTCACATATGGCCGGTTTTAGGCCAAATTCACAACATGAGGTCATATATCGGTACCTAATTTGGCAAAATGTTGTGGACGGCGCTTGTCGAGGATGGTTTGGATAGCAAAAAGTTCTTCTGGCCGTGCCATAGATGAGCAAGTTATCGAGGTGTTTTTGGCCGACCTTTGTTCTCGACTCACATATGGCCGGTTTTAGGCCAAATTCACAACATGAGGTCATATATCGGTACGTCATTTGGCAAAATGTTGTGAACGGCACTTGTCGAGGATGGTTTTGATAGCAAAAAGTTCTTCTGGCCGTGCCATGGATGAGCAAGTTATCGAGGTGTTTTTGGCCGACCTTTGTTTTCGACTCACATATGGCCGGTTTTAGGCCAAATTCACAACATGAGGTCGTATATCGGTACCTAATTTGGCAAAATGTTGTGAACGGCACTTGTGGAGGATGGTTTGGATAGCAAAAAGTTCTTCTGGCCATGCCATAGATGAGCAAGTTATCGAGGTGTTTTTGACAGACCTTTGTTCTCGACTCACATATGGCCGGTTTTAGGCCAAATTCACAACATGAGGTCATATATCGGTACCTAATTTGGCAAAATGTTGTGAACGGCGCTTGTCGAGGATGGTTTGGATAGCAAAAAGTTCTTCTGGCCGTGCCATAGATGAGCAAGTTATCGAGGTGTTTTTGGCCGACCTTTGTTGTCGACTCACATATGGCCGGTTTTAGGCCAAAATTCACAACATGAGGTCATATATCGGTACCTAATTTAGCAAAATGTTGTGAACGGCGCTTGTCAAGGATGGTTTGGATAGAAAAAAGTTCTTCTGGCCGTGCCATAGATGAGCAAGTTATCGAGGTGTTTTTGCCGACCTTTGCTTTCGACTCACATATGGCCGGTTTTAGGCCAAATTCACAACATGAGGTCATATATCGGTACCTAATTTGGCAAAATGTTGTGAACGGCGCTTGTCGAGGATGGTTTGGATAGCAAAAATTTCTTCTGGCCGTGCCATAGATGAGCAAGTTATCGAGGTGTTTTTGGCCGACCTTTGTTTTCGACTCACATATGGCCGGTTTTAGGCCAAGTTCACAACATGAGGTCATATATCGGTACCTAATTTGGCAAAATGTTGTGAACGGTGCTTGTCGAGGATGGTTTGGATAGCAAAAAGTTCTTCTGGTCGTGCCATAGATGAGCAAGTTATCGAGGTGTTTTTGCCGACCTTTGTTTTCGACTCACATATGGCCGGTTTTAGGCCAAATTCACAACATGAGGTCGTATATCGGTACCTAATTTGGCAAAATGTTGTGAACGGCGCTTGTCGAGGATGGTTTGGATAGAAAAAAGTTCTTCTGGCCGTGCCATAGATGAGCAAGTTATCGAGGTGTTTTTGGCCGACCTTTGTTTTCGACTCACATATGGCCGGTTTTAGGCCAAATTCACAACATGAGGTCATATATCGGTACCTAATTTGGCAAAATGTTGTGAACGGTGCTTGTCGAGGATGGTTTGGATAGCAAAAAGTTCTTCTGGCCGTGCCATAGATGAGCAAGTTATCGAGGTGTTTTTGGCCGACCTTTGTTTTCGACTCACATATGGCCGGTTTTAGGCCAAATTCACAACTTGAGGTCATATATTGGTACCTAATTTGGCAAAATGTTGTGAACGGCGTTTGTCGAGGATGGTTTGGATAGCAAAAAGTTCTTCTGGCCGTGCCATACATGAGCAAGTTATCGAGGTGTTTTTGCCGACCTTTGTTTTCGACTCACATATGGCCGGTTTTAGGCCAAATTCACAACATGAGGTCATATATCGGTACCTAATTTGGAAAAATGTTGTAAACGGCGCTTGTCGAGGATGGTTTGGATAGCAAAAAGTTCTTCTGGCCGTGCCATAGATGAGCAAGTTATCGAGGTGTTTTTGGCCGACCTTTGTTCTCGACTCACATATGGCCGGTTTTAGGCCAAATTCACAACATGAGGTCATATATCGGTACCTAATTTGGCAAAATGTTGTGAACGGCACTTGTCGAGGATGGTTTTGATAGCAAAAAGTTCTTCTGGCCGTGCCATAGATGAGCAAGTTATCGAGGTGTTTTTGGCCGACCTTTGTTTTCGACTCACATATGGCTGGTTTTAGGCCAAATTCACAACATGAGGTCATATATCGGTACCTAATTTGGCAAAATGTTGTGAACGGCGCTTGACGAGGATGGTTTGGATAGCAAAAAGTTCTTCTGGCCGTGCCATAGATGAGCAAGTTATCGAGGTGTTTTTGGCCGACCTTTGTTTTCGACTCACATATGGCCGGTTTTAGGCCAAATTCACAACATGAGGTCATATATCGGTACCTAATTTGGCAAAATGTTGTGAACGGCGCTTGTCGAGGATGGTTTGGATAGCAAAAAGTTCTTCTGGCCGTGCCATAGATGAGCAAGTTATCGAGGTATTTTTGCCGACCTTTGTTTTTGACTCACATATGGCCGGTTTTAGGCCAAATTCACAACATGAGGTCATATATCGGTACCTAATTTGGCAAAATGTTGTGAACGGCGCTTATCGAGGATGGTTTGGATAGCAAAAAGTTCTTCTGGCCGTGCCATAGATGAGCAAGTTATCGAGGTGTTTTTGGCCGACTTTTGTTCTCGACTCACATATGGCCGGTTTTAGACCAAATTCACAACATGAGGTCATATATCGGTACCTAATTTGGCAAAATGTTGTGAACGGCGCTTGTCGAGGATGGTTTGGATAGCAAAAAGTTCTTCTGGCCGTGCCATAGATGAGCAAGTTATCAAGGTGTTTTTGGCCGACTTTTGTTCTCGACTCACATATGGCCGGTTTTAGGCCAAATTCACAACATGAGGTCATATATCGGTACCTAATTTGGCAAAATGTTGTGAACGGCACTTGTCGAGGATGGTTTGGATAGCAAAAAGTTCTTCTGGCCGTGCCATAGATGAGCAAGTTATCGAGGTGTTTTTGACTGACCTTTGTTTTCGACTCACATATGGCCGGTTTTAGGCCAAATTCACAACATGAGGTCATATATCGGTACCTAATTTGGCAAAATGTTGTGAACGGCGCTTTTCGAGGATGGTTTGGATAGCAAAAAGTTCTTCTGGCCGTGCCATAGATGAGCAAGTTATCGAGGTGTTTTTGGCCGACCTTTGTTCTCGACTCACATATGGCCGGTTTTAGGCCAAGTTCACAACATGAGGTCATATATCGGTACCTAATTTGGCAAAATGTTGTGAATAGCATTTGTAGAGGATGGTTTGGATAGCAAAAAGTTCTTCTGGCCGTGCCATAGATGAGCAAGTTATCGAGGTGTTTTTGGCCGACCTTTGTTTTTGACAAACATATGGCCGGTTTTAGGCCAAATTCACAACATGAGGTCATATATCGGTACCTAATTTGGCAAAATGTTGTGAATGGCGCTTGTCGAGGATGGTTTGGATAGCAAAAAGTTCCTCTGGCCGTGCCATAGATGAGCAAGTTATCGAGGTGTTTTTGCCGACCTTTGTTTTCGACTCACATATGGCCGGTTTTAGGCCAAATTCACAACATGAGGTCATATATCGGTACCTAATTTGGCAAAATGTTGTGAATGGCGCTTGTCGAGGATGGTTTGGATAGCAAAAAGTTCTTCTGGCCATGCCATAGATGAGCAAGTTATCGAGGTGTTTTTGGCCGACCTTTGTTTTTGACTCACATATGGCCGGTTTTAGGCAAAATTCACAACATGAGGTCATATATCGGTACCTAATTTGGCAAAATGTTGTGAATGGCACTTGTCGAGGATGGTTTGGATAGCAAAAAGTTCTTCTGGCCGTGCCATAGATGAGCAAGTTATCGAGGTGTTTTTGGCCGACCTTTGTTTTCGACTCACATATGGCCGGTTTTAGGCCAAATTCACAACATGAGGTCATATATCGGTACCTAATTTGGCAAAATGTTGTGAATGGCGCTTGTCGAGGATGGTTTGGATAGCAAAAAGTTCTTCTGGCCGTGCCATAGATGAGCAAGTTATCGAGGTGTTTTTGCCGACCTTTGTTTTCGACTCACATATGGCCGGTTTTAGGCCAAATTCACAACATGAGGTCATATATCGGTACCTAATTTGGCAAAATGTTGTGAACGGCGCTTGTCGAGGATGGTTTGGATAGCAAAAAGTTCTTCTGGCCGTGCCATAGATGAGCAAGTTATCGAGGTGTTTTTGGCAGACCTTTGTTTTTGACTCACATATGGCCGGTTTTAGGCCAAATTCACAACATGAGGTCATATATCGGTACCTAATTTGGTAAAATGTTGTGAACGGCGCTTGTCGAGGATGGTTTGGATAGCAAAAAGTTCTTCTGGCCATGCCATAGATGAGCAAGTTATCGAGGTGTTTTTGGCCGACCTTTGTTTTCGACTCACATATGGCCGGTTTTAGGCCAAATTCACAACATGAGGTCATATATCGGTACCTAATTTGGCAAAATGTTGTTAACGGTGTTTGTCGAGGATGGTTTGGATGGCAAAAAGTTCTTCTGGCCGTGCCATAGATGAGCAAGTTATCGAGGTGTTTTTGCCGACCTTTGTTTTCGACTCACATATGGCCGGTTTTAGGCCAAATTCACAACATGAGGTCATATATCGGTACCTAATTTGGCAAAATGTTGTGAACGGCGCTTGTCGAGGATGGTTTGGATAGCAAAAAGTTCTTCTGGCCGTGCCATAGATGAGCAAGTTATCAAGGTGTTTTTGTCCGACCTTTGTTCTCGACTCACATATGGCCGGTTTTAGGCCAAATTCACAACATGAGGTCATATATCGGTACCTAATTTGGCAAAATGTTGTGAACGGCACTTGTCGAGGATGGTTTGGATAGCAAAAAGTTCTTCTGGCCGTGCCATAGATGAGCAAGTTATCGAGGTGTTTTTGGCCGACCTTTGTTTTTGACAAACATATGGCCGGTTTTAGGCCAAATTCACAACATGAGGTCATATATCGGTACCTAATTTGGCAAAATGTTGTGAACGGCGCTTGTCGAGGATGGTTTGGATAGCAAAAAGTTCTTCTGTCCGTGCCATAGATGAGCAAGTTATCGAGGTGCTTTTGGCCGACCTTTGTTTTCGACTCACATATGGCCGGTTTTAGGCCAAATTCACAACATGAGGTCATATATCGGTACCTAATTTGGCAAAATGTTGTGAACGGCGCTTGTCGAGGATGGTTTGGATAGCAAAAAGTTCTTCTGGCCGTGCCATAGATGAGCAAGTTATCGAGGTGCTTTTGGCCGACCTTTGTTTTCGACTCACATATGGCCGGTTTTAGGCCAAATTCACAACATGAGGTCATATATCGGTACCTAATTTGGCAAAATGTTGTGAACGGCGCTTGTCGAGGATGGTTTGGATAGCAAAAAGTTCTTCTGGCCGTGCCATAGATGAGCAAGTTATCGAGGTGTTTTTGGCCGACCTTTGTTTTCGATTCACATATGGCCGGTTTTAGGCCAAATTCACAACATGAGGTCATATATCGGTACCTAATTTGGCAAAATGTTGTGAACGGCGCATGTCGAGGATGGTTTGGATAGCAAAAAGTTCTTCTTGCCGTGCCATAGATGAGCAAGTTATCGAGGTGTTTTTGGCCGACCTTTGTTTTCGACTCACATATGGCCGGTTTTAGGCCAAATTCACAACATGAGGTCGTATATCGGTACCTAATTTGGCAAAATGTTGTGAACGGCGCTTGTCGAGGATGGTTTGGATAGCAAAAAGTTCTTCTGGCCGTGCCATAGATGAGCAAGTTATCGAGGTGCTTTTGGCCGACCTTTGTTTTCCACTCACATATGGCCGGTTTTAGGCCAAATTCACAACATGAGGTCATATATCGGTACCTAATTTGGCAAAATGTTGTGAACGGCGCTTGTCGAGGATGGTTTGGATAGCAAAAAGTTCTTCTGGCCGTGCCATAGATGAGCAAGTTATCGAAGTGTTTTTGGCCGACTTTTGTTCTCGACTCACATATGGCCGGTTTTAGGCCAAATTCACAACATGAGGTCATATATCGGTACCTAATTTGGCAAAATGTTGTGAACGGCACTTGTCGAGGATGGTTTGGATAGAAAAAAGTTCTTCTGGCCGTGCCATAGATGAGCAAGTTATCGAGGTGTTTTTGACTGACCTTTGTTTTCGACTCACATATGGCCGGTTTTAGGCCAAATTCACAACATGAGGTCATATATCGGTACCTAATTTGGCAAAATGTTGTGAACGGCGCTTTTCGAGGATGGTTTGGATAGCAAAAAGTTCTTCTGGCCGTGCCATAGATGAGCAAGTTATCGAGGTGTTTTTGGCCGACCTTTGTTCTCGACTCACATATGGCCGGTTTTAGGCCAAGTTCACAACATGAGGTCATATATCGGTACCTAATTTGGCAAAATGTTGTGAATAGCATTTGTAGAGGATGGTTTGGATAGCAAAAAGTTCTTCTGGCCGTGCCATAGATGAGCAAGTTATCGAGGTGTTTTTGGCCGACCTTTGTTTTTGACAAACATATGGCCGGTTTTAGGCCAAATTCACAACATGAGGTCATATATCGGTACCTAATTTGGCAAAATGTTGTGAATGGCGCTTGTCGAGGATGGTTTGGATAGCAAAAAGTTCCTCTGGCCGTGCCATAGATGAGCAAGTTATCGAGGTGTTTTTGCCGACCTTTGTTTTCGACTCACATATGGCCGGTTTTAGGCCAAATTCACAACATGAGGTCATATATCGGTACCTAATTTGGCAAAATGTTGTGAATGGTGCTTGTCGAGGACGGTTTGGATAGCAAAAAGTTCTTCTGGCCATGCCATAGATGAGCAAGTTATCGAGGTGTTTTTGGCCGACCTTTGTTTTTGACTCACATATGGCCGGTTTTAGGCCAAATTCACAACATGAGGTCATATATCGGTACCTAATTTGGCAAAATGTTGTGAATGGCACTTGTCGAGGATGGTTTGGATAGCAAAAAGTTCTTCTGGCCGTGCCATAGATGAGCAAGTTATCGAGGTGTTTTTGGCCGACCTTTGTTTTCGACTCACATATGGCCGGTTTTAGGCCAAATTCACAACATGAGGTCATATATCGGTACCTAATTTGGCAAAATGTTGTGAATGGCGCTTGTCGAGGATGGTTTGGATAGCAAAAAGTTCTTCTGGCCGTGCCATAGATGAGCAAGTTATCGAGGTGTTTTTGCCGACCTTTGTTTTCGACTCACATATGGCCGGTTTTAGGCCAAATTCACAACATGAGGTCATATATCGGTACCTAATTTGGCAAAATGTTGTGAACGGCGCTTGTCGAGGATGGTTTGGATAGCAAAAAGTTCTTCTGGCCGTGCCATAGATGAGCAAGTTATCGAGGTGTTTTTGGCCGACCTTTGTTTTTGACTCACATATGGCCGGTTTTAGGCCAAATTCACAACATGAGGCCATATATCGGTACCTAATTTGGTAAAATGTTGTGAACGGCGCTTGTCGAGGATGGTTTGGATAGCAAAAAGTTCTTCTGGCCATGCCATAGATGAGCAAGTTATCGAGGTGTTTTTGGCCGACCTTTGTTTTCGACTCACATATGGCCGGTTTTAGGCCAAATTCACAACATGAGGTCATATATCGGTACCTAATTTGGCAAAATGTTGTTTACGGCGTTTGTCGAGGATGGTTTGGATGGCAAAAAGTTCTTCTGGCCGTGCCATAGATGAGCAAGTTATCGAGGTGTTTTTGCCGACCTTTGTTTTCGACTCACATATGGCCGGTTTTAGGCCAAATTCACAACATGAGGTCATATATCGGTACCTAATTTGGCAAAATGTTGTGAACGGCGCTTGTCGAGGATGGTTTGGATAGCAAAAAGTTCTTCTGGCCGTGCCATAGATGAGCAAGTTATCAAGGTGTTTTTGTCCGACCTTTGTTCTCGACTCACATATGGCCGGTTTTAGGCCAAATTCACAACATGAGGTCATATATCGGTACCTAATTTGGCAAAATGTTGTGAACGGCAGTTGTCGAGGATGGTTTGGATAGCAAAAAGTTCTTCTGGCCGTGCCATAGATGAGCAAGTTATCGAGGTGTTTTTGGCCGACCTTTGTTTTTGACAAACATATGGCCGGTTTTAGGCCAAATTCACAACATGAGGTCATATATCGGTACCTAATTTGGCAAAATGTTGTGAACGGCGCTTGTCGAGGATGGTTTGGATAGCAAAAAGTTCTTCTGGCCGTGCCATAGATGAGCAAGTTATCGAGGTGCTTTTGGCCGACCTTTGTTTTCGACTCACATATGGCCGGTTTTAGGCCAAATTCACAACATGAGGTCATATATCGGTACCTAATTTGGCAAAATGTTGTGAACGGCGCTTGTCGAGGATGGTTTGGATAGCAAAAAGTTCTTCTGGCCGTGCCATAGATGAGCAAGTTATCGAGGTGCTTTTGGCCGACCTTTGTTTTCGACTCACATATGGCCGGTTTTAGGCCAAATTCACAACATGAGGTCATATATCGGTACCTAATTTGGCAAAATGTTGTGAACGGCGCTTGTCGAGGATGGTTTGGATAGCAAAAAGTTCTTCTGGCCGTGCCATAGATGAGCAAGTTATCGAGGTGTTTTTGGCCGACCTTTGTTTTCGATTCACATATGGCCGGTTTTAGGCCAAATTCACAACATGAGGTCATATATCGGTACCTAATTTGGCAAAATGTTGTGAACGGCGCATGTCGAGGATGGTTTGGATAGCAAAAAGTTCTTCTTGCCGTGCCATAGATGAGCAAGTTATCGAGGTGTTTTTGGCCGACCTTTGTTTTCGACTCACATATGGCCGGTTTTAGGCCAAATTCACAACATGAGGTCGTATATCGGTACCTAATTTGGAAAAATGTTGTGAACGGCGCTTGTCGAGGATGGTTTGGATAGCAAAAAGTTCTTCTGGCCGTGCCATAGATGAGCAAGTTATCGAGGTGCTTTTGGCCGACCTTTGTTTTCCACTCACATATGGCCGGTTTTAGGCCAAATTCACAACATGAGGTCATATATCGGTACCTAATTTGGCAAAATGTTGTGAACGGCGCTTGTCGAGGATGGTTTGGATAGCAAAAAGTTCTTCTGGCCGTGCCATAGATGAGCAAGTTATCGAAGTGTTTTTGGCCGACTTTTGTTCTCGACTCACATATGGCCGGTTTTAGGCCAAATTCACAACATGAGGTCATATATCGGTACCTAATTTGGCAAAATGTTGTGAATGGCACTTGTCGAGGATGGTTTGGATAGCAAAATGTTCTTCTGGCCGTGCAATAGATGAGCAAGTTATCGAGGTGTTTTTGACTGACCTTTGTTTTCGACTCACATATGGCCGGTCTTAGGCCAAATTCACAACATGAGGTCATATATCGGTACCTAATTTGGCAAAATGTTGTGAACGGCGCTTGTCGAGGATGGTTTGGATAGCAAAAAGTTCTTCTGGCCGTGCCATAGATGAGCAAGTTATCGAGGTGTTTTTGGCCGACCTTTGTTTTCGACTCACATATGGCCGGTTTTAGGCCAAGTTCACAACATGAGGTCATATATCGGTACCTAATTTGGCAAAATGTTGTGAACAGCGTTTGTCGAGGATGGTTTGGATAGCAAAAAGTTCTTCTGGCCGTGCCATAGACGAGCAAGTTATCGAGGTGTTTTTGCCGACCTTTGTTTTCGACTCACATATGGCCGGTTTTAGGCCAAATTCACAACATGAGGTCATATATCGGTACCTGATTTGGAAAAATGTTGTGAACGGCGCTTGTCGAGGATGGTTTCGATAGCAAAAAGTTCTTCTGGCCGTGCCATAGATGAGCAAGTTATCGAGGTGTTTTTGGCCGACCTTTGTTTTTGACTCACATATGGCCGGTTTTAGGCCAAATTCACAACATGAGGTCATATATCGGTACCTAATTTGGCAAAATGTTGTGAACGGCGCTTGTCGAGGATGGTTTGGTTAGCAAAAAGTTCTTCTGGCCGTGCCATAGATGAGCAAGTTATCGAGGTGTTTTTGGCCGACCTTTGTTTTCGACTCACATATGGCCGGTTTTAGGCCAAATTCACAACATGAGGTCATATATCGGTACCTAATTTGGCAAAATGTTGTGAACGGCGTTTGTCGAGGATGGTTTGGATAGCAAAAAGTTCTTCTGGCCGTGCCATAGATGAGCAAGTTATCGAGGTGTTTTTGCCGACCTTTGTTTTCGACTCACATATGGCCGGTTTTAGGCCAAATTCACAACATGAGGTCATATATCGGTACCAAATTTGGCAAAATGTTGTGAACGGCGCTTGTCGAGGATGGTTTGGATAGCAAAAAGTTCTTCTGACCGTGCCATAGATGAGCAAGTTATCAAGGTGTTTTTGTCCGACCTTTGTTCTCGACTCACATATGGCCGGTTTTAGGCCAAATTCAAAACATGAGGTCATATATCGGTACCTAATTTTGCAAAATGTTGTGAACGGCACTTGTCGAGGATGGTTTGGATAGCAAAAAGTTCTTCTGGCCGTGCCATAGATGAGCAAGTTATCGAGGTGTTTTTGGCCGACCATTGTTTTCGACTCACATATGGCCGGTTTTAGGCCAAATTCACAACATGAGGTCATATATCGGTACCTAATTTGGCAAAATGTTGTGAACGGCGCTTGTCGAGGATGGTTTGGATAGCAAAAAGTTCTTCTGGCCGTGCCATAGATGAGCAAGTTATCGAGGTGCTTTTGGCCGACCTTTGTTTTCGACTCACATATGGCCGGTTTTAGGCCAAATTCACAACATGAGGTCATATATCGGTACCTAATTTCGCAAAATGTTGTGAACGGCGCTTGTCGAGGATGGTTTGGATAGCAAAAAGTTCTTCTGGCCGTGCCATAGATGAGCAAGTTATCGAGGTGCTTTTGGCCGACCTTTGTTTTTGACTCACATATGGCCGGTTTTAGGCCAAATTCACAACATGAGGTCATATATCGGTACCTAATTTGGCAAAATGTTGTGAACGGCGCTTGTCGAGGATGGTTTGGATAGCAAAAAGTTCTTCTGGCCGTGCCATAGATGAGCAAGTTATCGAGGTGTTTTTGGCCGACCTTTGTTTTCGACTCACATATGGCTGGTTTTAGGCAAAATTCACAACATGGGGTCATATATCGGCACCTAATTTGGCAAAATGTTGTGAACGGCGCTTGTCGAGGATGGTTTGGATAGCAAAAAGTTCTTCTGGCCGTGCCATAGATGAGCAAGTTATCGAGGTGTTTTTGGCCGACCTTTGTTTTCGACTCACATATGGCCGGTTTTAGGCCAAATTCACAACATGAGGTCATATATCGGTACCTAATTTGGCAAAATGTTGTGAACGGCGCTTGTCGATGATGGTTTGGATAGCAAAAAGTTCTTCTGGCCGTGCCATAGATGAGCAAGTTATCAAGGTGTTTTTGTCCGACCTTTGTTCTCGACTCACATATGGTCGGTTTTAGGCCAAATTCACAACATGAGGTCATATATCGGTACCTAATTTGGAAAAATGTTGTGAACGGCACTTGTCGAGGATGGTTTGGATAGCAAAAAGTTCTTCTGGCCGTGCCATAGATGAGCAAGTTATCGAGGTGTTTTTGGCCGACCTTTGTTTTCGACTCACATATGGCCGGTTTTAGGCCAAATTCACAACATGAGGTCATATATCGGTACCTAATTTGGCAAAATGTTGTGAATGGCGCTTGTCGAGGATGGTTTGGATAGCAAAAAGTTCTTCTGGCCGTGCCATAGATGAGCAAGTTATCGAGGTGTTTTTGTCCGACTTTTGTTGTCGAGTCACATATGGCCGGTTTTAGGCCAAATTCACAACATGAGGTCATATATCGGTACCTAATTTGGCAAAATGTTGTGAATGGCACTTGTCGAGGATGGTTTGGATAGCAAAAAGTTCTTCTGGCCGTGCCATAGATGAGCAAGTTATCGAGGTGCTTTTGGCCGACCTTTGTTTTCGACTCACATATGGCCGGTTTTAGGCCAAATTCACAACATGAGGTCATATATCGGTACCTAATTTGGCAAAATGTTGTGAACGGTGCTTGTCGAGGATGGTTTGGATAGCAAAAAGTTCTTCTGTCCGTGCCATAGATGAGCAAGTTATCGAGGTGCTTTTGGCCGACCTTTGTTTTCGACTCACATATGGCCGGTTTTAGGCCAAATTCACAACATGAGGTCATATATCGGTACCTAATTTGGCAAAATGTTGTGAACGGCGCTTGTCGAAGATGGTTTCGATAGCAAAAAGTTCTTCTGGCCGTGCCATAGATGAGCAAGTTATCGAGGTGCTTTTGGCCGACCTTTGTTTTCGACTCACACATGGCCGGTTTTAGGCCAAATTCACAACATGAGGTCATATATCGGTACCTAATTTGGCAAAATGTTGTGAACGGTGCTTGTCGAGGATGGTTTGGATAGCAAAAAGTTCTTCTGGCCGTGCCATAGATGAGCAAGTTATCGAGGTGTTTTTGGCCGACCTTTGTTCTCGACTCACATATGGCCGGTTTTAGGCCAAATTCACAACATGAGGTCATATATCGGTACCTAATTTGGCAAAATGTTGTGAACGGCGCTTGTCGAGGATGGTTTGGATAGCAAAAAGTTCTTCTGGCCGTGCCATAGATTAGCAAGTTATCGAGGTGTTTTTGGCCGACCTTTGTTCTCGACTCACATATGGCCGGTTTTAGGCCAAATTCACATTATGAGGTCATATATCGGTACCTAATTTGGCAAAATGTTGTGAACGGCGCTTGTCGAGGATGGTTTGGATAGAAAAAAGTTCTTCTGGCCGTGCCATAGAAGAGCAAGTTATCGAGGTGTTTTTGGCCGACCTTTGTTTTCGACTCACATATGGCCGGTTTTAGGCCAAATTCACAACATGAGGTCATATATCGGTACCTAAGTTGGCAAAATGTTGTGAACGGCGCTTGTCGAGGATAGTTTGGATAGCAAAAAGTTCTTCTAGCCGTGCCATAGATGAGCAAGTTATCGAGGTGCTTTTGGCCGACCTTTGTTTTCGACTCACATATGGCCGGTTTTAGGCCAAATTCACAACATGAGGTCATGTATCGGTACCTAATTTGGCAAAATGTTGTGAACGGCGCTTGTCGAGGATGGTTTGGATAGCAAAAAGTTCTTCTAGCCATGCCATAGATGAGCAAGTTATCGAGGTGTTTTTGGCCGACCTTTGTTTTCGACTCACATATGGCCGGTTTTAGGCCAAATTCACAACATGAGGTCATATATCGGTACCTAATTTGGCAAAATGTTGTGAACGGCGCTTGTCGAGGATGGTTTGGATAGCAAAAAGTTCTTCTGGCCGTGCCATAGAGGAGCAAGTTATCGAGGTGTTTTTGGCCGACCTTTGTTCTTGACTCACATATGGCCGGTTTTAGGCCAAATTCACAACATGAGGTCATATATCGGTACCTAATTTGGCAAAATGTTGTGAACGGCGCTTGTCGAGGATGGTTTGGATAGCAAAAAGTTCTTCTGGCTGTGCCATAGATGAGCAAGTTATCGAGGTGTTTTTGGCCGACCTTTGTTTTCGACTCACATATGGCCGGTTTTAGGCCAAATTCACAACATGAGGTCATATATCGGTACCTAATTTGGCAAAATGTTGTGAACGGCGCTTGTCGAGGATGGTTTGGATAGCAAAAAGTTCTTCTGGCCGTGCCATAGATGAGCAAGTTATCGAGGTGGTTTTGGCCGACCTTTGTTTTCGACTCACATATGGCCGGTTTTAGGCCAAATTCACAACATGAGGTCATATATCGGTACCTAATTTGGCAAAATGTTGTGAACGGCATTTGTCGAGGATGGTTTGGATAGCAAAAAGTTCTTCTGGCCGTGCCATAGATGAGCAAGTTATCGAGGTATTTTTGCCGACCTTTGTTTTCGACTCACATATGGCCGGTTTTAGGCCAAATTCACAACATGAGGTCATATATCGGTACCTAATTTGGCAAAATGTTGTGAACGGCGCTTGTCGAGGATGGTTTGGATAGCAAAAAGTTCTTCTGGCCGTGCCATAGATGAGCAAGTTATCGAGGTGTTTTTGACTGACCTTTGTTTTCGACTCAGATATGGCCGGTTTTAGGCCAAATTCACAACATGAGGTCATATATCGGTACCTAATTTGGCAAAATGTTGTGAACGGCGCTTGTCGAGGATGGTTTGGATAGCAAAAAGTTCTTCTGGCCGTGCCATAGATGAGCAAGTTATCGAGGTGTTTTTGGCCGAACTTTGTTCTCGACTCACATATGGCCGGTTTTAGGCCAAATTCACAACATGAGGTCATATATCGGTACCTAATTTGGCAAAATGTTGTGAACGGCGCTTGTCAAGGATGGTTTGGATAGCAAAAAGTTCTTCTGGCCGTGCCATATATGAGCAAGTTATCGAGGTGTTTTTGGCTGACCTTTGTTCTCGACTCACATATGGCCGGTTTTAGGCCAAATTCACAACATGAGGTCATATATCGGTACCTAATTTGGCAAAATGTTGTGAATGGCACTTGTCGAGGATGGTTTGGATAGCAAAAAGTTCTTCTGGCCGTGCCATAGATGAGCAAGTTATCGAGGTGTTTTTGGCCGACCTTTGTTTTCGACTCACATATGGCCGGTTTTAGGCCAAATTCACAACATGAGGTCATATATCGGTACCTAATTTGGCAAAATGTTGTGAACGGCGCTTGTCGAGGATGGTTTGTATAGCAAAAAGTTCTTCTGGCCGTGCCATAGATGAGCAAGTTATCGAGGTGTTTTTGGCCGACCTTTGTTTTCGACTCACATATGGCCGGTTTTAGGCCAAATTCACAACATGAGGTCATATATCGGTACCTAATTTGGCAAAATGTTGTGAACGGCGTTTGTCGAGGATGGTTTGGATAGCAAAAAGTTCTTCTGGCCGTGCCATAGATGAGCAAGTTATCGAGGTATTTTTGCCGACCTTTGTTTTCGACTCACGGTTTTAGGCCAAATTCACAACATGAGGTCATATATCGGTACCTAATTTGGCAAAATGTTGTGAATGGCGCTTGTCGAGGAAGATTTGGATAGCAAAAAGTTCTTCTGGCCGTGCCATAGATGAGCAAGTTATCGAGGTGTTTTTGTCCGACTTTTGTTCTCGACTCACATATGGCCGGTTTTAGGCCAAATTCACAACATGAGGTCATATATCGGTACCTAATTTGGCAAAATGTTGTGAACGACACTTGTAGAGGATGGTTTGGATAGCAAAAAGTTCTTCTGGCCGTGCCATAGATGAGCAAGTTATCGAGGTGTTTTTGACTGACCTTTATTTTCGACTCAGATATGGCCGGTTTTAGGCCAAATTCACATCATGAGGTCATATATCGGTACCTAATTTGGCAAAATGTTGTGAACGGTGCTTGTCGAGGATGGTTAGGATAGCAAAAAGTTCTTCTTGCCGTGCCATAGATGACCAAGTTATCGAGGTGTTTTTGGCCGACCTTTGTTTTCGACTCACATATGGCCGGTTTTAGGCCAAATTCACAACATGAGGTCGTATATCGGTACCTAATTTGGCAAAATGTTGTGAGCGGCGTTGTCGAGGATGGTTTGGATAGCAAAAAGTTCTTCTGGCCGTGCCATAGATGAGCAAGTTATCGATGTGTTTTTGGCCGACCTTTGTTTTCGACTCACATATGGCCGGTTTTAGGCCAAATTCACAACATGAGGTCATATATCGGTACCTAAGTTGGCAAAATGTTGTGAACGGCGCTTGTCGAGGATGGTTTGGATAGCAAAAAGTTCTTCTAGCCATGCCATAGATGAGCAAGTTATCGAGGTGCCTTTGGCCGACCTTTGTTTTCGACTCACATATGGCCGGTTTTAGGCCAAATTCACAACATGAGGTCATATATCGGTACCTAATTTGGCAAAATGTTGTGAACGGCGCTTGTCGAGGATGGTTTGGATAGCAAAAAGTTCTTCTGGCTGTGCCATAGATGAGCAAGTTATCGAGGTGTTTTTGGCCGACCTTTGTTTTCGACTCACATATGGCCGGTTTTAGGCCAAATTCACAACATGAGGTCATATATCGGTACCTAATTTGGCAAAATGTTGTGAACGGCGCTTGTCGAGGATGGTTAGGATAGAAAAAAGTTCTTCTGGCGGTGCCATAGATGAGCAAGTTATCGAGGTGTTTTTGGCTGACCTTTGTTTTCGACTCACATATGGCCGGTTTTAGGCCAAATTCACAACATGAGGTCATATATCGGTACCTAATTTGGCAAAATGTTGTGAACGGCGTTTGTCGAGGATGGTTTGGATAGCAAAAAGTTCTTCTGGCCGTGCCATAGATGAGCAAGTTATCGAGGTATTTTTGCCGACCTTTGTTTTCGACTCACATATGGCCGGTTTTAGGCCAAATTCACAACATGAGGTCATATATCGGTACCTAATTTGGCAAAATGTTGTGAACGGCGCTTGTCGAGGATGGTTTGGATAGCAAAACGTTCTTCTGGCCGTGCCATAGATGAGCAAGTTATCGAGGTGTTTTTGACTGACCTTTGTTTTCGACTCAGATATGGCCGGTTTTAGGCCAAATTCACAACATGAGGTCATATATCGGTACCTAATTTGGCAAAATGTTGTGAATGGCGCTTGTCGAGGAAGGTTTGGAAAGCAAAAAGTTCTTCTGGCCGTGCTATAGATGAGCAAGTTATCGAGGTGTTTTTGTCCGACTTTTGTTCTCGACTCACATATGGCCGGTTTTAGGCTAAATTCACAACATGAGGTCATATATCGGTACCTAATTTGGCAAAATGTTGTGAACGGCACTTGTCGAGGATGGTTTGGATAGCAAAAAGTTCTTCTGGCCGTGCCATAGATGAGCAAGTTATCGAGGTGTTTTTGACTGACCTTTGTTTTCGACTCAGATATGGCCGGTTTTAGGCCAAATTCACAACATGAGGTCATATATCGGTACCTAATTTGGCAAAATGTTGTGAACGGAGCTTGTCGAGGATGGTTTGGATAGCAAAAAGTTCTTCTTGCCGTGCCATAGATGAGCAAGTTATCGAGGTGTTTTTGGCCGACCTTTGTTTTCGACTCACATATGGCCGGTTTTAGGCCAAATTCACAACATGAGGTCGTATATCGGTACCTAATTTGGCAAAATGTTGTGAACGGCGCTTGTCGAGGATGGTTTGGATAGCAAAAAGTTCTTCTGGCCGTGCCATAGATGAGCAAGTTATCGAGGTGTTTTTGGCCGACCTTTGTTTTCGACTCACATATGGCCGGTTTTAGGCCAAATTCACAACATGAGGTCATATATCGGTACCTAAGTTGGCAAAATGTTGTGAACGGCGCTTGTCGAGGATGGTTTGGATAGCAAAAAGTTCTTCTAGCCATGCCATAGATGAGCAAGTTATCGAGGTGCCTTTGGCCGACCTTTGTTTTCGACTCACATATGGCCGGTTTTAGGCCAAATTCACAACATGAGGTCATATATCGGTACCTAATTTGGCAAAATGTTGTGAACGGCGCTTGTCGAGGATGGTTTGGATAGCAAAAAGTTCTTCTGGCTGTGCCATAGATGAGCAAGTTATCGAGGTGTTTTTGGCCGACCTTTGTTTTCGACTCACATATGGCCGGTTTTAGGCCAAATTCACAACATGAGGTCATATATCGGTACCTAATTTGGCAAAATGTTGTGAACGGCGCTTGTCGAGGATGGTTAGGATAGAAAAAAGTTCTTCTGGCGGTGCCATAGATGAGCAAGTTATCGAGGTGTTTTTGGCTGACCTTTGTTTTCGACTCACATATGGCCGGTTTTAGGCCAAATTCACAACATGAGGTCATATATCGGTACCTAATTTGGCAAAATGTTGTGAACGGCGTTTGTCGAGGATGGTTTGGATAGCAAAAAGTTCTTCTGGCCGTGCCATAGATGAGCAAGTTATCGAGGTATTTTTGCCGACCTTTGTTTTCGACTCACATATGGCCGGTTTTAGGCCAAATTCACAACATGAGGTCATATATCGGTACCTAATTTGGCAAAATGTTGTGAACAGCGCTTGTCGAGGATGGTTTGGATAGCAAAACGTTCTTCTGGCCGTGCCATAGATGAGCAAGTTATCGAGGTGTTTTTGACTGACCTTTGTTTTCGACTCAGATATGGCCGGTTTTAGGCCAAATTCACAACATGAGGTCATATATCGGTACCTAATTTGGCAAAATGTTGTGAATGGCGCTTGTCGAGGAAGGTTTGGATAGCAAAAAGTTCTTCTGGCCGTGCTATAGATGAGCAAGTTATCGAGGTGTTTTTGTCCGACTTTTGTTCTCGACTCACATATGGCCGGTTTTAGGCTAAATTCACAACATGAGGTCATATATCGGTACCTAATTTGGCAAAATGTTGTGAACGGCACTTGTCGAGGATGGTTTGGATAGCAAAAAGTTCTTCTGGCCGTGCCATAGATGAGCAAGTTATCGAGGTGTTTTTGACTGACCTTTGTTTTCGACTCAGATATGGCCGGTTTTAGGCCAAATTCACAACATGAGGTCATATATCGGTACCTAATTTGGCAAAATGTTGTGAACGGAGCTTGTCGAGGATGGTTTGGATAGCAAAAAGTTCTTCTTGCCGTGCCATAGATGAGCAAGTTATCGAGGTGTTTTTGGCCGACCTTTGTTTTCGACTCACATATGGCCGGTTTTAGGCCAAATTCACAACATGAGGTCGTATATCGGTACCTAATTTGGCAAAATGTTGTGAACGGCGCTTGTCGAGGATGGTTTGGATAGCAAAAAGTTCTTCTGGCCGTGCCATAGATGAGCAAGTTATCGAGGTGTTTTTGGCCGACCTTTGTTTTCGACTCACATATGGCCGGTTTTAGGCCAAATTCACAACATGAGGTCATATATCGGTACCTAAGTTGGCAAAATGTTGTGAACGGCGCTTGTCGAGGATGGTTTGGATAGCAAAAAGTTCTTCTAGCCATGCCATAGATGAGCAAGTTATCGATGTGCTTTTGGCCGACCTTTGTTTTCGACTCACATATGGCCGGTTTTAGGCCAAATTCACAACATGAGGTCATATATCGGTACCTAATTTGGCAAAATGTTGTGAACGACGCTTGTCGAGGATGGTTTGAATAGCAAAAAGTTCTTCTGGCCGTGCCATAGATGAGCAAGTTATCGAGGTGTTTTTGGCCGACCTTTGTTTTCGACTCACATATGGCCGGTTTTAGGCCAAATTCACAACATGAGGTCATATATTGGTACCTAATTTGGCAAAATGTTGTGAACGGCGCTTGTCGAGGATGGTTTGGATAGCAAAAAGTTCTTCTGGCCGTGCCATAGATGAGCAAGTTATCGAGGTGTTTTTGGCCGATCTTTGTTCTCGACTCACATATGGCCGGTTTTAGGCCAAATTCACAACATGAGGTCATATATCGGTACCTAAATTGGCAAAATGTTGTGAATGGCACTTGTCGAGGATGGTTTGGATAGCAAAAAGTTCTTCTGGCCGTGCCATAGATGAGCAAGTTATCGAGGTGTTTTTGGCCGACCTTTGTTTTCGACTCACATATGGCCGGTTTTAGGCCAAATTCACAACATGAGGTCATATATCGGTACCTAATTTGGCAAAATGTTGTGAATGGCGCTTGTCGAGGATGGTTTGGATAGCAAAAAGTTCTTCTGGCCGTGCCATAGATGAGCAAGTTATCGAGGTGTTTTTGGCCGACCTTTGTTTTCGACTCACATATGGCCGGTTTTAGGCCAAATTCACAACATGAGGTCATATATCGGTACCTAATTTGGCAAAATGTTGTGAACGGCACTTGTCGAGGATGGTTTGGATAGCAAAAAGTTCTTCTGGCCATGCCATAGATGAGCAAGTTATCGAGGTGTTTTTGACTGACCTTTGTTTTCGACTCAGATATGGCCGGTTTTAGGCCAAATTCACAACATGAGGTCATATATCGGTACCTAATTTGGCAAAATGTTGTGAACGGCGCTTGTCGAGGATGGTTTGGATAGCAAAAAGTTCTTCTTGCCGTGCCATAGATGAGCAAGTTATCGAGGTGTTTTTGGCCGACCTTTGTTTTCGACTCACATATGGCCGGTTTTAGGCCAAATTAAAAACATGAGGTTGTATATCGGTACCTAATTTGGCAAAATGTTGTGAACGGCGCTTGTCGAGGATGGTTTGGATAGCAAAAAGTTCTTCTGGCCGTGCCATAGATGAGCAAGTTATCGATGTGTTTTTGGCCAACCTTTGTTTTCGACTCACATATGGCCGGTTTTAGGCCAAATTCACAACATGAGGTCATATATCGGTACCTAAGTTGGCAAAATGTTGTGAACGGCGCTTGTCGAGGATGGTTTGGATAGCAAAAAGTTCTTCTAGCCATGCCATAGATGAGCAAGTTATCCAGGTGCTTTTGGCCGACCTTTGTTTTCGACTCACATATGGCCGGTTTTAGGCCAAATTCACAACATGAGGTCATATATCGGTACCTAATTTGGCGAAATGTTGTGAACGGCGCTTGTCGAGGATGGTTTGGATAGCAAAAAGTTCTTCTGGCCGTGCCATAGATGAGCAAGTTATCGAGGTGTTTTTGGCCGACCTTTGTTTTCGACTCACATATGGCCGGTTTTAGGCCAAATTCACAACATGAGGTCATATATCGGTACCTAAGTTGGCAAAATGTTGTGAACGGCGCTTGTCGAGGATGATTTGGATAGCAAAAAGTTCTTCTAGCCATGCCATAGATGAGCAAGTTATCGATGTGCTTTTGGCCGACCTTTGTTTTCGACTCACATATGGCCGGTTTTAGGCCAAATTCACAACATGAGGTCATATATCGGTACCTAATTTGGCAAAATGTTGTGAACGACGCTTGTCGAGGATGGTTTGAATAGCAAAAAGTTCTTCTGGCCGTGCCATAGATGAGCAAGTTATCGAGGTGTTTTTGGCCGACCTTTGTTTTCGACTCACATATGGCCGGTTTTAGGCCAAATTCACAACATGAGGTCATATATTGGTACCTAATTTGACAAAATGTTGTGAACGGCGCTTGTCGAGGATGGTTTGGATAGCAAAAAGTTCTTCTGGCCGTGCCATAGATGAGCAAGTTATCGAGGTGTTTTTGGCCGACCTTTGTTCTCGACTCACATATGGCCGGTTTTAGGCCAAATTCACAACATGAGGTCATATATCGGTACCTAAATTGGCAAAATGTTGTGAATGGCACTTGTCGAGGATGGTTTGGATAGCAAAAAGTTCTTCTGGCCGTGCCATAGATGAGCAAGTTATCGAGGTGTTTTTGGCCGACCTTTGTTTTCGACTCACATATGGCCGGTTTTAGGCCAAATTCACAACATGAGGTCATATATCGGTACCTAATTTGGCAAAATGTTGTGAATGGCGCTTGTCGAGGATGGTTTGGATAGCAAAAAGTTCTTCTGGCCGTGCCATAGATGAGCAAGTTATCGAGGTGTTTTTGGCCGACCTTTGTTTTCGACTCACATATGGCCGGTTTTAGGCCAAATTCACAACATGAGGTCATATATCGGTACCTAATTTGGCAAAATGTTGTGAACGGCACTTGTCGAGGATGGTTTGGATAGCAAAAAGTTCTTCTGGCCATGCCATAGATGAGCAAGTTATCGAGGTGTTTTCGACTGACCTTTGTTTTCGACTCAGATATGGCCGGTTTTAGGCCAAATTCACAACATGAGGTCATATATCGGTACCTAATTTGGCAAAATGTTGTGAACGGCGCTTGTCGAGGATGGTTTGGATAGCAAAAAGTTCTTCTTGCCGTGCCATAGATGAGCAAGTTATCGAGGTGTTTTTGGCCGACCTTTGTTTTCGACTCACATATGGCCGGTTTTAGGCCAAATTAAAAACATGAGGTTGTATATCGGTACCTAATTTGGCAAAATGTTGTGAACGGCGCTTGTCGAGGATGGTTTGGATAGCAAAAAGTTCTTCTGGCCGTGCCATAGATGAGCAAGTTATCGATGTGTTTTTGGCCAACCTTTGTTTTCGACTCACATATGGCCGGTTTTAGGCCAAATTCACAACATGAGGTCATATATCGGTACCTAAGTTGGCAAAATGTTGTGAACGGCGCTTGTCGAGGATGGTTTGGATAGCAAAAAGTTCTTCTAGCCATGCCATAGATGAGCAAGTTATCGATGTGCTTTTGGCCGACCTTTGTTTTCGACTCACATATGGCCGGTTTTAGGCCAAATTCACAACATGAGGTCATATATCGGTACCTAATTTGGCAAAATGTTGTGAACGACGCTTGTCGAGGATGGTTTGAATAGCAAAAAGTTCTTCTGGCCGTGCCATAGATGAGCAAGTTATCGAGGTGTTTTTGGCCGACCTTTGTTTTCGACTCACATATGGCCGGTTTTAGGCCAAATTCACAACATGAGGTCATATATTGGTACCTAATTTGGCAAAATGTTGTGAACGGCGCTTGTCGAGGATGGTTTGGATAGCAAAAAGTTCTTCTGGCCGTGCCATAGATGAGCAAGTTATCGAGGTGTTTTTGGCCGACCTTTGTTCTCGACTCACATATGGCCGGTTTTAGGCCAAATTCACAACATGAGGTCATATATCGGTACCTAAATTGGCAAAATGTTGTGAATGGCACTTGTCGAGGATGGTTTGGATAGCAAAAAGTTCTTCTGGCCGTGCCATAGATGAGCAAGTTATCGAGGTGTTTTTGGCCGACCTTTGTTTTCGACTCACATATGGCCGGTTTTAGGCCAAATTCACAACATGAGGTCATATATCGGTACCTAATTTGGCAAAATGTTGTGAATGGCGCTTGTCGAGGATGGTTTGGATAGCAAAAAGTTCTTCTGGCCGTGCCATAGATGAGCAAGTTATCGAGGTGTTTTTGGCCGACCTTTGTTTTCGACTCACATATGGCCGGTTTTAGGCCAAATTCACAACATGAGGTCATATATCGGTACCTAATTTGGCAAAATGTTGTGAACGGCACTTGTCGAGGATGGTTTGGATAGCAAAAAGTTCTTCTGGCCATGCCATAGATGAGCAAGTTATCGAGGTGTTTTTGACTGACCTTTGTTTTCGACTCAGATATGGCCGGTTTTAGGCCAAATTCACAACATGAGGTCATATATCGGTACCTAATTTGGCAAAATGTTGTGAACGGCGCTTGTCGAGGATGGTTTGGATAGCAAAAAGTTCTTCTTGCCGTGCCATAGATGAGAAAGTTATCGAGGTGTTTTTGGCCGACCTTTGTTTTCGACTCACATATGGCCGGTTTTAGGCCAAATTAAAAACATGAGGTTGTATATCGGTACCTAATTTGGCAAAATGTTGTGAACGGCGCTTGTCGAGGATGGTTTGGATAGCAAAAAGTTCTTCTGGCCGTGCCATAGATGAGCAAGTTATCGATGTGTTTTTGGCCAACCTTTGTTTTCGACTCACATATGGCCGGTTTTAGGCCAAATTCACAACATGAGGTCATATATCGGTACCTAAGTTGGCAAAATGTTGTGAACGGCGCTTGTCGAGGATGGTTTGGATAGCAAAAAGTTCTTCTAGCCATGCCATAGATGAGCAAGTTATCCAGGTGCTTTTGGCCGACCTTTGTTTTCGACTCACATATGGCCGGTTTTAGGCCAAATTCACAACATGAGGTCATATATCGGTACCTAATTTGGCGAAATGTTGTGAACGGCGCTTGTCGAGGATGGTTTGGATAGCAAAAAGTTCTTCTGGCCGTGCCATAGATGAGCAAGTTATCGAGGTGTTTTTGGCCGACCTTTGTTTTCGACTCACATATGGCCGGTTTTAGGCCAAATTCACAACATGAGGTCATATATCGGTACCTAATTTGGCAAAATGTTGTGAACGGCGTTTGTCGAGGATGGTTTGGATAGCAAAAAGTTCTTTTGGCCGTGCCATAGATGAGCAAGTTATCGAGGTATTTTTGCCGACCTTTGTTTTCGACTCACATATGGCCGGTTTTAGGCCAAATTCACAACATGAGGTCATATATCGGTACCTAATTTGGCAAAATGTTGTGAACGGCGCTTGTCGAGGATGGTTTGGATAGCAAAAAGTTCTTCTGGACGTGCCATAGATGAGCAAGTTATCGAGGTGTTTTTGGCCGACCTTTGTTTTCGACTCACATATGGCCGGTTTTAGGCCAAATTCACAACATGAGGTCATATATCGGTACCTAATTTGGCAAAATGTTGTGAACGGCGCTTGTCGAGGATGGTTTGGATAGCAAAAAGTTCTTCTTGCCGTGCCATAGATGAGCAAGTTATCGAGGTGTTTTTGGCCGACCTTTGTTTTCGACTCACACATGGCCGGTTTTAGGCCAAATTCACAACATGAGGTCGTATATCGGTACCTAATTTGGCAAAATGTTGTGAACGGCGCTTGTCGAGGATGGTTTGGATAGCAAAAAGTTCTTCTGGCCGTGCCATAGATGAGCAAGTTATCGAGGTGTTTTTGGCCGACCTTTGTTTTCGACTCACATATGGCCGGTTTTAGGCCAAATTCACAACATGAGGTCATATATCGGTACCTAAATTGGCAAAATGTTGTGAACGGCGCTTGTCGAGGATGGTTTGGATAGCAAAAAGTTCTTCTAGCCATGCCATAGATGACCAAGTTATCGATGTGCTTTTGGCCGACCTTTGTTTTCGACTCACATATGTCCGGTTTTAGGCCAAATTCACAACATGAGGTCATATATCGGTACCTAATTTGGCAAAATGTTGTGAACGACGCTTGTCGAGGATGGTTTGAATAGCAAAAAGTTCTTCTGGCCGTGCCATAGATGAGCAAGTTATCGAGGTGTTTTTGGCCGACCTTTGTTTTCGACTCACATATGGCCGGTTTTAGGCCAAATTCACAACATGAGGTCATATATTGGTACCTAATTTGGCAAAATGTTGTGAACGGCGCTTGTCGAGGATGGTTTGGATAGCAAAAAGTTCTTCTGGCCGTGCCATAAATGAGCAAGTTATCGAGGTGTTTTTGGCCGACCTTTGTTCTCGACTCACATATGGCCGGTTTTAGGCCAAATTCACAACATGAGGTCATATATCGGTACCTAAATTGGCAAAATGTTGTGAATGGCACTTGTCGAGGATGGTTAAGCAAAAAGTTCTTCTGGCCGTGCCATAGATGAGCAAGTTATCGAGGTGTTTTTGGCCGACCTTTGTTTTCGACTCACATATGGCCGGTTTTAGGCCAAATTCACAACATGAGGTCATATATCGGTACCTAATTTGGCAAAATGTTGTGAACGGCGTTTGTCGAGGATGGTTTGGATAGCAAAAAGTTCTTCTGGCCGTGCCATAGATGAGCAAGTTATCGAGGTATTTTTGCCGAACTTTGTTTTCGACTCACATATGGCCGGTTTTAGGCCAAATTCACAACATGAGGTCATATATCGGTACCTAATTTGGCAAAATGTTGTGAACGGCGCTTGTCGAGGATGGTTTGGATAGCAAAAAGTTCTTCTGGACGTGCCATAGATGAGCAAGTTATCGAGGTGTTTTTTGCCGACCTTTGTTTTCGACTCACATATGGCCGGTTTTATGCCAAATTCACAACATGAGGTCCTATATCGGTACCTAATTTGGCAAAATGTTGTGAACGGCGCTTGTCGAGGATGGTTTGGATAGCAAAAAGTTCTTCTGGACGTGCCATAGATGAGCAAGTTATCGAGGTGTTTTTGGCCGACCTTTGTTTTCGACTCACATATGGCTGGTTTTAGGCCAAATTCACAACATGAGGTCATATATCGGTACCTAATTTGGCAAAATGTTGTGAACGGCGCTTGTCGAGGATGGTTTGGATAGCAAAAAGTTCTTCTTGCCGTGCCATAGATGAGCAAGTTATCGAGGTGTTTTTGGCCGACCTTTGTTTTCGACTCACATATGGCCGGTTTTAGGCCAAATTCACAACATGAGGTCGTATATCGGTACCTAATTTGGCAAAATGTTGTGAACGGCGCTTGTCGAGGATGGTTTGGATAGCAAAAAGTTCTTCTGGCCGTGCCATAGATGAGCAAGTTATCGAGGTGTTTTTGGCCGACCTTTGTTTTCGACTCACATGTGGCCGGTTTTAGGCCAAATTCACAACATGAGGTCATATATCGGTACCTAAGTTGGCAAAATGTTGAGAACGGCGCTTGTCGAGGATGGTTTGGATAGCAAAAAGTTCTTCTAGCCATGCCATAGATGAGCAAGTTATCGATGTGCTTTTGGCCGACCTTTGTTTTCGACTCACATATGTCCGGTTTTAGGCCAAATTCACAACATGAGGTCATATATCGGTACCTAATTTGGCAAAATGTTGTGAACGACGCTTGTCGAGGATGGTTTGAATAGCAAAAAGTTCTTCTGGCCGTGCCATAGATGAGCAAGTTATCGAGGTGTTTTTGGCCGACCTTTGTTTTCGACTCACATATGGCCGGTTTTAGGCCAAATTCACAACATGAGGTCATATATTGGTACCTAATTTGGCAAAATGTTGTGAACGGCGCTTGTCGAGGATGGTTTGGATAGCAAAAAGTTCTTCTGGCCGTGCCATAAATGAGCAAGTTATCGAGGTGTTTTTGGCCGACCTTTGTTCTCGACTCACATATGGCCGGTTTTAGGCCAAATTCACAACATGAGGTCATATATCGGTACCTAAATTGGCAAAATGTTGTGAATGGCACTTGTCGAGGATGGTTAAGCAAAAAGTTCTTCTGGCCGTGCCATAGATGAGCAAGTTATCGAGGTGTTTTTGGCCGACCTTTGTTTTCGACTCACATATGGCCGGTTTTAGGCCAAATTCACAACATGAGGTCATATATCGGTACCTAATTTGGCAAAATGTTGTGAACGGCGTTTGTCGAGGATGGTTTGGATAGCAAAAAGTTCTTCTGGCCGTGCCATAGATGAGCAAGTTATCGAGGTATTTTTGCCGAACTTTGTTTTCGACTCACATATGGCCGGTTTTAGGCCAAATTCACAACATGAGGTCATATATCGGTACCTAATTTGGCAAAATGTTGTGAACGGCGCTTGTCGAGGATGGTTTGGATAGCAAAAAGTTCTTCTGGACGTGCCATAGATGAGCAAGTTATCGAGGTGTTTTTTGCCGACCTTTGTTTTCGACTCACATATGGCCGGTTTTATGCCAAATTCACAACATGAGGTCCTATATCGGTACCTAATTTGGCAAAATGTTGTGAACGGCGCTTGTCGAGGATGGTTTGGATAGCAAAAAGTTCTTCTGGACGTGCCATAGATGAGCAAGTTATCGAGGTGTTTTTGGCCGACCTTTGTTTTCGACTCACATATGGCTGGTTTTAGGCCAAATTCACAACATGAGGTCATATATCGGTACCTAATTTGGCAAAATGTTGTGAACGGCGCTTGTCGAGGATGGTTTGGATAGCAAAAAGTTCTTCTTGCCGTGCCATAGATGAGCAAGTTATCGAGGTGTTTTTGGCCGACCTTTGTTTTCGACTCACATATGGCCGGTTTTAGGCCAAATTCACAACATGAGGTCGTATATCGGTACCTAATTTGGCAAAATGTTGTGAACGGCGCTTGTCGAGGATGGTTTGGATAGCAAAAAGTTCTTCTGGCCGTGCCATAGATGAGCAAGTTATCGAGGTGTTTTTCGCCGACCTTTGTTTTCGACTCACATGTGGCCGGTTTTAGGCCAAATTCACAACATGAGGTCATATATCGGTACCTAAGTTGGCAAAATGTTGAGAACGGCGCTTGTCGAGGATGGTTTGGATAGCAAAAAGTTCTTCTAGCCATGCCATAGATGAGCAAGTTATCGATGTGCTTTTGGCCGACCTTTGTTTTCGACTCACATATGTCCGGTTTTAGGCCAAATTCACAACATGAGGTCATATATCGGTACCTAATTTGGCAAAATGTTGTGAACGACGCTTGTCGAGGATGGTTTGAATAGCAAAAAGTTCTTCTGGCCGTGCCATAGATGAGCAAGTTATCGAGGTGTTTTTGGCCGACCTTTGTTTTCGACTCACATATGGCCGGTTTTAGGCCAAATTCACAACATGAGGTCATATATTGGTACCTAATTTGGCAAAATGTTGTGAACGACGCTTGTCGAGGATGGTTTGGATAGCAAAAAGTTCTTCTGGCCGTGCCATAAATGAGCAAGTTATCGAGGTGTTTTTGGCCGACCTTTGTTCACGACTCACATATGGCCGGTTTTAGGCCAAATTCACAACATGAGGTCATATATCGGTACCTAAATTGGCAAAATGTTGTGAATGGCACTTGTCGAGGATGGTTTGGATAGCAAAAAGTTCTTCTGGCTGTGCCATAGATGAGCAAGTTATCGAGGTGTTTTTGGCCGACCTTTGTTTTCGACTCACATATGGCCGGCTTTAGGCCAAATTCACAACATGAGGTCATATATCGGTACCTAATTTGGCAAAATGTTGTGAATGGCGCTTGTCGAGGATGGTTTGGATAGCAGAAAGTTCTTCTGGCCGTGCCATAGATGAGCAAGTTATCGAGGTGTTTTTGGCCGACCTTTGTTTTCGACTCACATATGGCCGGTTTTAGGCCAAATTCACAACATGAGGTCATATATCGGTACCTAATTTGGAAAAATGTTGTGAACGGAGTTTGTCGAGGATGGTTTGGATAGCAAAAAGTTCTTCTGGCCGTGCCATAGATGAGCAAGTTATCGAGGTATTTTTGCCGACCTTTGTTTTCGACTCACGGTTTTAGGCCAAATTCACAACATGAGGTCATATATCGGTACCTAATTTGGCAAAATGTTGTGAATGACACTTGTCGTGGCAGGTTTGGATAGCAAAAAGTTCTTCTGGCCGTGCCATAGATGAGCAAGTTATCGAGGTGTTTTTGTCCGACTTTTGTTCTCGACTCACATATGGCCGGTTTTAGGCCAAATTCACAACATGAGGTCATATATCGGTACCTAATTTGGCAAAATGTTGTGAACGGCACTTGTCGAGGATGGTTTGGATAGCAAAAAGTTCTTCTGGCCGTGCCATAGATGAGCAAGTTATCGAGGTGTTTTTGACTGACCTTTGTTTTCGACTCAGATATGGCCGGTTTTAGGCCAAATTCACAACATGAGGTCATATATCGGTACCTAATTTGGCAAAATGTTGTGAACGGCGCTTTTTGAGGATGGTTTGGATAGCAAAAAGTTCTTCTTGCCGTGCCATAGATGAGCAAGTTATCGAGGTGTTTTTGGCCGACCTTTGTTTTCGACTCACATATGGCCGGTTTTAGGCCAAATTCACAACATGAGGTCGTATATCGGTACCTAATTTGGCAAAATGTTGTGAACGGCGCTTGTCGAGGATGGTTTGGATAGCAAAAAGTTCTTCTGGCCGTGCCATAGATGAGCAAGTTATCGATGTGTTTTTGGCCGACCTTTGTTTTCGACTCACATATGGCCGGTTTTAGGCCAAATTCACAACATGAGGTCATATATCGGTACCTAAGTTGGCAAAATGTTGTGAATGGCGCTTGTCGAGGATGGTTTGGATAGCAAAAAGTTCTTCTAGCCATGCCATAGATGAGCAAGTTATCGAGGTGCTTTTGGCCGACCTTTGTTTTCGACTCACATATGGCCGGTTTTTGGCCAAATTCACAACATGAGGTCATATATAGGTACCTAATTTGGCAAAATGTTGTGAAAGGCGCATGTCGAGGATGGTTTGGATAGCAAGAAGTTCTTCTGGCCGTGCCATAGATGAGCAAGTTATCGAGGTGTTTTTGGCCGACCTTTGTTTTCGACTCATATATGGCCGGTTTTAGGCCAAATTCACAACATGAGGTCATATATCGGTACCTAATTTGGCAAAATGTTGTGAATGGCACTTGTCGAGGATGGTTTGGATAGCAAAAAGTTCTTCTGGACGTGCCATAGATGAGCAAGTTATCGAAGTGTTTTTGGCCGACCTTTGTTTTCGACTCACATATGGCCGGTTTTAGGCCAAATTCACAACATGAGGTCATATATCGGTACCTAATTTGGCAAAATGTTGTGAACGGCGTTTGTCGAGGATGGCTTGGATAGCAAAAAGTTCTTCTGGCCGTGCCATAGATGAGCAGGTTATCGAGGTATTTTTGCCGACCTTTGTTTTCGACTCACATATGGCCGGTTTTAGGCCAAATTCACAACATGAGGTCATATATCGGTACCTAATTTGGCAAAATGTTGTGAATGGCGCTTGTCGAGGAAGGTTTGGATAGCAAAAAGTTCTTATGGCCGTGCCATAGATGAGCAAGTTATCGAGGTGTTTTTGTCCGACTTTTGTTCTCGACTCACATATGGCCGGTTTTAGGCCAAATTCACAACATGAGGTCATATATCGGTACCTAATTTGGCAAAATGTTGTGAACGACACTTGTCGAGGATGGTTTGGATAGCAAAAAGTTCTTCTGGCCGTGCCATAGATGAGCAAGTTATCGAGGTGTTTTTGACTGACCTTTGTTTTCGACTCAGATATGGCTGGTTTTAGGCCAAATTCACAACATGAGGTCATATATCGGTACCTAATTTGGCAAAATGTTGTGAACGGCGCTTGTCGAGGATGGTTTGGATAGCAAAAAGTTCTTCTGGCCATGCCATAGATGAGCAAGTTATCGAGGTGTTTTTGGCCGACCTTTGTTTTCGACTCACATATGGCCGGTTTTAGGCCAAATTCACAACATGAGGTCATATATCGGTACCTAATTTGGCAAAATGTTGTTAATGGTGCTTGTCGAGGATGGTTTGGATAGCAAAAAGTTCTTCTGGCCGTGCCATAGATGAGCAAGTTATCGAGGTGTTTTTGGCCGACCTTTGTTTTCGACTCACATATGGCCGGTTTTAGGCCAAATTCACAGCA
Organism: Triticum timopheevii; assembly: GCA_963921465.1. Lineage (NCBI taxonomy): Eukaryota > Viridiplantae > Streptophyta > Magnoliopsida > Poales > Poaceae > Triticum > Triticum timopheevii. Next base: position 620,930,553 of record OY997268.1, read on the forward strand.
TGAGGTCATATATCGGTACCTAATTTGGCAAAATGTTGTGAACGGCGTTTGTCGAGGATGGTTTGGATAGCAAAAAGTTCTTCTGGCCGTGCCATAGATGAGCAAGTTATCGAGGTATTTTTGTCGACCTTTGTTTTCGACTCACATATGGCCGGTTTTAGGCCAAATTGACAACATGAGGTCATATATCGGTACCTAATTTGGCAAAATGTTGTGAATGGCGCTTGTCGAGGAAGGTTTGGATAGCAAAAAGTTCTTCTGGCCGTGCCATAGATGAGCAAGTTATCGAGGTGTGTTTGTCCGACTTTTGTTCTCGACTCACATATGGCCGGTTTTAGGCCAAATTCACAACATGAGGTCATATATCGGTACCTAATTTGGCAAAATGTTGTGAACGGCACTTGTCGAGGATGGTTTGGATAGCAAAAAGTTCTTCTGGCCGTGCCATAGATGAGCAAGTTATCGAGGTGTTTTTGACTGACCTTTGTTCTCGACTCACATATGGCCGGTTTTAGGCCAAATTCACAACATGAGGTCATATATCGGTACCTAATTTGGCAAAATGTTGTGAACGGCGCTTGTCGAGGATGGTTTGGATAGCAAAAAGTTCTTCTTGCCGTGCCATAGATGAGCAAGTTATCGAGGTGTTTTTGGCCGACCTTTGTTTTCGACTCACATATGGCCGGTTTTAAGCCAAATTCACAACATGAGGTCGTATATCGGTTCCTAATTTGGCAAAATGTTGTGAACGGCGCTTGTCGAGGAGGGTTTGGATAGCAAAAAGTTCTTCTGGCCGTGCCATAGATGAGCAAGTTATCGAGGTGTTTTTGGCCGACCTTTGTTTTCGACTCACATATGGCCGGTTTTAGGCCAAATTCACAACATGAGGTCATATATCGGTACCTAAGTTGGCAAAATGTTGTGAACGGCGCTTGTCGAGGATGGTTTGGATAGCAAAAAGTTCTTCTAGCCATGCCATAGATGAGCAAGTTATCGAGGTGCTTTTGGCCGACCTTTGTTTTCGACTCACATATGGCCGGTTTTAGGCCAAATTCACAACATGAGGTCATATATCGGTACCTAATTTGGCAAAATGTTGTGAATGGCACTTGTCGAGGATGGTTTGGATAGCAAAAAGTTCTTCTGGCCGTGCCATAGATGAGCAAGTTATCGAGGTGTTTTTGGCCGACCTTTGTTCTCGACTCACATATGGCCGGTTTTAGGCCAAATTCACAACATGAGGTCATATATCGGTACCTAATATGGCAAAATGTTGTGAACGGCGCTTGTCGAGGATGGTTTGGATAGCAAAAATTTCTTCTGGCCGTGCCATATATGAGCAAGTTATCGAGGTGTTTTTGGCTGACCTTTGTTCTCGACTCACATGTGGCCGGTTTTAGGCCAAATTCACAACATGAGGTCATATATCGGTACCTAATTTAGCAAAATGTTGTGAACGGAACTTGTCGAGGATGGTTTGGATAGCAAAAAGTTCTTCTGGCCGTGCCATAGATGAGCAAGTTATCGAGGTGTTTTTGGCCGACCTTTGTTTTCGACTCACAAATGGCCGGTTTTAGGCCAAATTCACAACATGAGGTCATATATCGGTACCTAATTTGGCAAAATGTTGTGAACGGAGCTTGTCGAGGATGGTTTGGATAGCAAAAAGTTCTTCTGGCCGTGCCATAGATGAGCAAGTTATCGAGGTGTTTTTGGCCGACCTTTGTTTTCGACTCATATATGGCTGGTTTTAGGCCAAATTCACAACATGAGGTCATATATCGGTACCTAATATGGCAAAATGTTGTGAACGGCGTTTGTCGAGGATGGTTTGGATAGCAAAAATTTCTTCTGGCCGTGCCATAGATGAGCAAGTTATCGAGGTATTTTTGCCGACCTTTGTTTTCGACTCACATATGGCCGGTTTTAGGCCAAATTCACAACATGAGGTCATATATCGGTACCTAATTTGGCAAAATGTTGTGAATGGCGCTTGTCGAGGAAGGTTTGGATAGCAAAAAGTTCTTCCTGCCGTGCCATAGATGAGCAAGTTATCGAGGTGTGTTTGTCCGACTTTTGTTCTCGACTCACATATGGCCGGTTTTAGGCCAAATTCACAACATGAGGTCATATATTGGTGCCTAATTTGGCAAAATGTTGTGAACGGCACTTGTCGAGGATGGTTTGGATAGCAAAAAGTTCTTCTGGCTGTGCCATAGATGAGCAAGTTATCGAGGTGTTTTTACTGACCTTTGTTTTCGACTCACATATGGCCGGTTTAAGGCCAAATTCACAACATGAGGTCATATATCGGTACCTAATTTGGCAAAATGTTGTGAACGGCGCTTGTCGAGGATGGTTTGTATAGCAAAAAGTTCTTCTTGCCGTGCCATAGATGAGCAAGTTATCGAGGTGTTTTTGGCCGACCTTTGTTTTTGACTCACATATGGCCGGTTTTAGGCCAAATTCACAACATGAAGTCGTATATCGGTTCCTAATTTGGCAAAATGTTGTGAACGGCGCTTGTCGAGGATGGTTTGGATAGCAAAAAGTTCTTCTGGCCGTGCCATAGATGAGCAAGTTATCGAGGTGTTTTTGGCCGACCTTTGTTTTCGACTCACATATGGCCGGTTTTAGGCCAAATTCACGACATGAGGTCATATATCGGTACCTAAGTTGGCAAAATGTTGTGAACGGCGCTTGTCGAGGATGGTTTGGATAGCAAAAAGTTCTTCTAGCCATGCCATAGATGAGCAAGTTATCGAGGTGCTTTTGGCCGACCTTTGTTTTCGACTCACATATGGCCGGTTTTAGGCCAAATTCACAACATGAGGTCATATATTGGTACCTAATTTGGCAAAATGTTGTGAACGGCGCTTGTCGAGGATGGTTTGGATAGCAAAAAGTTCTTCTGGCCGTGCCATAAATGAGCAAGTTATCGAGGTGTTTTTGGCCGACCTTTGTTCACGACTCACATATGGCCGGTTTTAGGCCAAATTCACAACATGAGGTCATATATCGGTACCTAAATTGGCAAAATGTTGTGAATGGCACTTGTCGAGGATGGTTTGGATAGCAAAAAGTTCTTCTGGCCGTGCCATAGATGAGCAAGTTATCGAGGTGTTTTTGGCCGACCTTTGTTTTCGACTCACATATGGCCGGCTTTAGGCCAAATTCACAACATGAGGTCATATATCGGTACCTAATTTGGCAAAATGTTGTGAATGGCGCTTGTCGAGGATGGTTTGGATAGCAGAAAGTTCTTCTGGCCGTGCCATAGATGAGCAAGTTATCGAGGTGTTTTTGGCCGACCTTTGTTTTCGACTCACATATGGCCGGTTTTAGGCCAAATTCACAACATGAGGTCATATATCGGTACCTAATTTGGCAAAATGTTGTGAACGGAGTTTGTCGAGGATGGTTTGGATAGCAAAAAGTTCTTCTGGCCGTGCCATAGATGAGCAAGTTATCGAGGTATTTTTGCCGACCTTTGTTTTCGACTCACGGTTTTAGGCCAAATTCACAACATGAGGTCATATATCGGTACCTAATTTGGCAAAATGTTGTGAATGACACTTGTCGTGGCAGGTTTGGATAGCAAAAAGTTCTTCTGGCCGTGCCATAGATGAGCAAGTTATCGAGGTGTTTTTGTCCGACTTTTGTTCTCGACTCACATATGGCCGGTTTTAGGCCAAATTCACAACATGAGGTCATATATCGGTACCTAATTTGGCAAAATGTTGTGAACGGCACTTGTCGAGGATGGTTTGGATAGCAAAAAGTTCTTCTGGCCGTGCCATAGATGAGCAAGTTATCGAGGTGTTTTTGCCGACCTTTGTTTTCGACTCACATATGGCCGGTTTTAGGCCAAATTCACAACATGAGGTCATATATCGGTACCTAATATGGCAAAATGTTGTGAACGGCGTTTGTCGAGGATGGTTTGGATAGCAAAAATTTCTTCTGGCCGTGCCATAGATGAGCAAGTTATCGAGGTATTTTTGCCGACCTTTGTTTTCGACTCACATATGGCCGGTTTTAGGCCAAATTCACAACATGAGGTCATATATCGGTACCTAATTTGGCAAAATGTTGTGAATGGCGCTTGTCGAGGAAGGTTTGGATAGCAAAAAGTTCTTCCTGCCGTGCCATAGATGAGCAAGTTATCGAGGTGTGTTTGTCCGACTTTTGTTCTCGACTCACATATGGCCGGTTTTAGGCCAAATTCACAACATGAGGTCATATATTGGTGCCTAATTTGGCAAAATGTTGTGAACGGCACTTGTCGAGGATGGTTTGGATAGCAAAAAGTTCTTCTGGCTGTGCCATAGATGAGCAAGTTATCGAGGTGTTTTTACTGACCTTTGTTTTCGACTCACATATGGCCGGTTTAAGGCCAAATTCACAACATGAGGTCATATATCGGTACCTAATTTGGCAAAATGTTGTGAACGGCGCTTGTCGAGGATGGTTTGTATAGCAAAAAGTTCTTCTTGCCGTGCCATAGATGAGCAAGTTATCGAGGTGTTTTTGGCCGACCTTTGTTTTTGACTCACATATGGCCGGTTTTAGGCCAAATTCACAACATGAAGTCGTATATCGGTTCCTAATTTGGCAAAATGTTGTGAACGGCGCTTGTCGAGGATGGTTTGGATAGCAAAAAGTTCTTCTGGCCGTGCCATAGATGAGCAAGTTATCGAGGTGTTTTTGGCCGACCTTTGTTTTCGACTCACATATGGCCGGTTTTAGGCCAAATTCACGACATGAGGTCATATATCGGTACCTAAGTTGGCAAAATGTTGTGAACGGCGCTTGTCGAGGATGGTTTGGATAGCAAAAAGTTCTTCTAGCCATGCCATAGATGAGCAAGTTATCGAGGTGCTTTTGGCCGACCTTTGTTTTCGACTCACATATGGCCGGTTTTAGGCCAAATTCACAACATGAGGTCATATATTGGTACCTAATTTGGCAAAATGTTGTGAACGGCGCTTGTCGAGGATGGTTTGGATAGCAAAAAGTTCTTCTGGCCGTGCCATAAATGAGCAAGTTATCGAGGTGTTTTTGGCCGACCTTTGTTCACGACTCACATATGGCCGGTTTTAGGCCAAATTCACAACATGAGGTCATATATCGGTACCTAAATTGGCAAAATGTTGTGAATGGCACTTGTCGAGGATGGTTTGGATAGCAAAAAGTTCTTCTGGCCGTGCCATAGATGAGCAAGTTATCGAGGTGTTTTTGGCCGACCTTTGTTTTCGACTCACATATGGCCGGCTTTAGGCCAAATTCACAACATGAGGTCATATATCGGTACCTAATTTGGCAAAATGTTGTGAATGGCGCTTGTCGAGGATGGTTTGGATAGCAGAAAGTTCTTCTGGCCGTGCCATAGATGAGCAAGTTATCGAGGTGTTTTTGGCCGACCTTTGTTTTCGACTCACATATGGCCGGTTTTAGGCCAAATTCACAACATGAGGTCATATATCGGTACCTAATTTGGCAAAATGTTGTGAACGGAGTTTGTCGAGGATGGTTTGGATAGCAAAAAGTTCTTCTGGCCGTGCCATAGATGAGCAAGTTATCGAGGTATTTTTGCCGACCTTTGTTTTCGACTCACGGTTTTAGGCCAAATTCACAACATGAGGTCATATATCGGTACCTAATTTGGCAAAATGTTGTGAATGACACTTGTCGTGGCAGGTTTGGATAGCAAAAAGTTCTTCTGGCCGTGCCATAGATGAGCAAGTTATCGAGGTGTTTTTGTCCGACTTTTGTTCTCGACTCACATATGGCCGGTTTTAGGCCAAATTCACAACATGAGGTCATATATCGGTACCTAATTTGGCAAAATGTTGTGAACGGCACTTGTCGAGGATGGTTTGGATAGCAAAAAGTTCTTCTGGCCGTGCCATAGATGAGCAAGTTATCGAGGTGTTTTTGACTGACCTTTGTTTTCGACTCAGATATGGCCGGTTTTAGGCCAAATTCACAACATGAGGTCATATATCGGTACCTAATTTGGCAAAATGTTGTGAACGGCGCTTTTCGAGGATGGTTTGGATAGCAAAAAGTTCTTCTTGCCGTGCCATAGATGAGCAAGTAATCGAGGTGTTTTTGGCCGACCTTTGTTTTCGACTCACATATGGCCGGTTTTAGGCCAAATTCACAACATGAGGTCGTATATCGGTACCTAATTTGGCAAATTGTTGTGAACGGCGCTTGTCGAGGATGGTTTGGATAGCAAAAAGTTCTTCTGGCCGTGCCATAGATGAGCAAGTTATCGATGTGTTTTTGGCCGACCTTTGTTTTCGACTCACATATGGCCGGTTTTAGGCCAAATTCACAACATGAGGTCATATATCGGTACCTAAGTTGGCAAAATGTTGTGAATGGCGCTTGTCGAGGATGGTTTGGATAGCAAAAAGTTCTTCTAGCCATGCCATAGATGAGCAAGTTATCGAGGTGCTTTTGGCCGACCTTTGTTTTCGACTCACATATGGCCGGTTTTTGGCCAAATTCACAACATGAGGTCATATATAGGTACCTAATTTGGCAAAATGTTGTGAAAGGCGCATGTCGAGGATGGTTTGGATAGCAAAAAGTTCTTCTGGCCGTGCCATAGATGAGCAAGTTATCGAGGTGTTTTTGGCCGACCTTTGTTTTCGACTCATATATGGCCGGTTTTAGGCCAAATTCACAACATGAGGTCATATATCGGTACCTAATTTGGCAAAATGTTGTGAATGGCACTTGTCGAGGATGGTTTGGATAGCAAAAAGTTCTTCTGGACGTGCCATAGATGAGCAAGTTATCGAGGTGTTTTTGGCCGACCTTTGTTTTCGACTCACATATGGCCGGTTTTAGGCCAAATTCACAACATGAGGTCATATATCGGTACCTAATTTGGCAAAATGTTGTGAACGGCGTTTGTCGAGGATGGCTTGGATAGCAAAAAGTTCTTCTGGCCGTGCCATAGATGAGCAGGTTATCGAGGTATTTTTGCCGACCTTTGTTTTCGACTCACATATGGCCGGTTTTAGGCCAAATTCACTACATGAGGTCATATATCGGTACCTAATTTGGCAAAATGTTGTGAATGGCGCTTGTCGAGGAAGGTTTGGATAGCAAAAAGTTCTTATGGCCGTGCAATAGATGAGCAAGTTATCGAGGTGTTTTTGTCCGACTTTTGTTCTCGACTCACATATGGCCGGTTTTAGGCCAAATTCACAACATGAGGTCATATATCGGTACCTAATTTGGCAAAATGTTGTGAACGACACTTGTCGAGGATGGTTTGGATAGCAAAAAGTTCTTCTGGCCGTGCCATAGATGAGCAAGTTATCGAGGTGTTTTTGACTGACCTTTGTTTTCGACTCAGATATGGCTGGTTTTAGGCCAAATTCACAACATGAGGTCATATATCGGTACCTAATTTGGCAAAATGTTGTGAACGGCGCTTGTCGAGGATGGTTTGGATAGCAAAAAGTTCTTCTGGCCATGCCATAGATGAGCAAGTTATCGAGGTGTTTTTGGCCGACCTTTGTTTTCGACTCACATATGGCCGGTTTTAGGCCAAATTCACAACATGAGGTCATATATCGGTACCTAATTTGGCAAAATGTTGTTAATGGTGCTTGTCGAGGATGGTTTGGATAGCAAAAAGTTCTTCTGGCCGTGCCATAGATGAGCAAGTTATCGAGGTGTTTTTGGCCGACCTTTGTTTTCGACTCACATATGGCCGGTTTTAGGCCAAATTCACAACATGAAGTCGTATATCGGTACCTAATTTGGCAAAATGTTGTGAACGGCGTTTGTCGAGGATGGTTTGGATAGCAAAAAGTTCTTCTGGCCGTGCCATAGATGAGCAAGTTATCGAGGTATTTTTGTCGACCTTTGTTTTCGACTCACATATGGCCGGTTTTAGGCCAAATTGACAACATGAGGTCATATATCGGTACCTAATTTGGCAAAATGTTGTGAATGGCGCTTGTCGAGGAAGGTTTGGATAGCAAAAAGTTCTTCTGGCCGTGCCATAGATGAGCAAGTTATCGAGGTGTGTTTGTCCGACTTTTGTTCTCGACTCACATATGGCCGGTTTTAGGCCAAATTCACAACATGAGGTCATATATCGGTACCTAATTTGGCAAAATGTTGTGAACGGCGCTTGTCGAGGATGGTTTGGATAGCAAAAAGTTCTTCTGGCCGTGCCATAGATGAGCAAGTTATCGAGGTGTTTTTGACTGACCTTTGTTCTCGACTCACATATGGCCGGTTTTAGGCCAAATTCACAACATGAGGTCATATATCGGTACCTAATTTGGCAAAATGTTGTGAACGGCGCTTGTCGAGGATGGTTTGGATAGCACAAAGTTCTTCTTTCCGTGCCATAGATGAGCAAGTTATCGAGGTGTTTTTGGCCGACCTTTGTTTTCGACTCACATATGGCCGGTTTTAGGCCAAATTCACAACATGAGGTCGTATATCGGTTCCTAATTTGGCAAAATGTTGTGAATGGCGCTTGTCGAGGATGGTTTGTATAGCAAAAAGTTCTTCTGGCCGTGCCATAGATGAGCAAGTTATCGAGGTGTTTTTGGCCGACCTTTGTTTTCGACTCACATATGGCCGGTTTTAGGCCAAATTCACAACATGAGGTCATATATCGGTACCTAAGTTGGCAAAATGTTGTGAACGGCGCTTGTCGAGGATGGTTTGGATAGCAAAAAGTTCTTCTAGCCATGCCATAGATGAGCAAGTTATCGAGGTGCTTTTGGCCGACCTTTGTTTTCGACTCACATATGGCCGGTTTTAGGCCAAATTCACAACATGAGGTCATATATCGGTACCTAATTTGGCAAAATGTTGTGAATGGCACTTGTCGAGGATGGTTTGGATAGCAAAAAGTTCTTCTGGCCGTGCCATAGATGAGCAAGTTATCGAGGTGTTTTTGGCCGACCTTTGTTCTCGACTCACATATGGCCGGTTTTAGGCCAAATTCACAACATGAGGTCATATATCGGTACCTAATATGGCAAAATGTTGTGAACGGCGCTTGTCGAGGATGGTTTGGATAGCAAAAATTTCTTCTGGCCGTGCCATATATGAGCAAGTTATCGAGGTGTTTTTGGCTGACCTTTGTTCTCGACTCACATGTGGCCGGTTTTAGGCCAAATTCACAACATGAGGTCATATATCGGTACCTAATTTAGCAAAATGTTGTGAACGGAACTTGTCGAGGATGGTTTGGATAGCAAAAAGTTCTTCTGGCCGTGCCATAGATGAGCAAGTTATCGAGGTGTTTTTGGCCGACCTTTGTTTTCGACTCACAAATGGCCGGTTTTAGGCCAAATTCACAACATGAGGTCATATATCGGTACCTAATTTGGCAAAATGTTGTGAACGGAGCTTGTCAAGGATGGTTTGGATAGCAAAAAGTTCTTCTGGCCGTGCCATAGATGAGCAAGTTATCGAGGTGTTTTTGGCCGACCTTTGTTTTCGACTCATATATGGCCGGTTTTAGGCCAAATTCACAACATGAGGTCATATATCGGTACCTAATATGGCAAAATGTTGTGAACGGCGTTTGTCGAGGATGGTTTGGATAGCAAAAATTTCTTCTGGCCGTGCCATAGATGAGCAAGTTATCGAGGTATTTTTGCCGACCTTTGTTTTCGACTCACATATGGCCGGTTTTAGGCCAAATTCACAACATGAGGTCATATATCGGTACCTAATTTGGCAAAATGTTGTGAATGGCGCTTGTCGAGGAAGGTTTGGATAGCAAAAAGTTCTTCCTGCCGTGCCATAGATGAGCAAGTTATCGAGGTGTGTTTGTCCGACTTTTGTTCTCGACTCACATATGGCCGGTTTTAGGCCAAATTCACAACATGAGGTCATATATTGGTGCCTAATTTGGCAAAATGTTGTGAACGGCACTTGTCGAGGATGGTTTGGATAGCAAAAAGTTCTTCTGGCTGTGCCATAGATGAGCAAGTTATCGAGGTGTTTTTGACTGACCTTTGTTTTCGACTCACATATGGCCGGTTTAAGGCCAAATTCACAACATGAGGTCATATATCGGTACCTAATTTGGCAAAATGTTGTGAACGGCGCTTGTCGAGGATGGTTTGTATAGCAAAAAGTTCTTCTTGCCGTGCCATAGATGAGCAAGTTATCGAGGTGTTTTTGGCCGACCTTTGTTTTTGACTCACATATGGCCGGTTTTAGGCCAAATTCACAACATGAAGTCGTATATCTGTTCCTAATTTGGCAAAATGTTGTGAACGGCGCTTGTCGAGGATGGTTTGGATAGCAAAAAGTTCTTCTGGCCGTGCCATAGATGAGCAAGTTATCGAGGTGTTTTTGGCCGACCTTTGTTTTCGACTCACATATGGCCGGTTTTAGGCCAAATTCACGACATGAGGTCATATATCGGTACCTAAGTTGGCAAAATGTTGTGAACGGCGCTTGTCGAGGATGGTTTGGATAGCAAAAAGTTCTTCTAGCCATGCCATAGATGAGCAAGTTATCGAGGTGCTTTTGGCCGACCTTTGTTTTCGACTCACATATGGCCGGTTTTAGGCCAAATTCACAACATGAGGTCATATATCGGTACCTAATTTGGCAAAATGTTGTGAACGGCGCTTGTCGAGGATGGTTTGGATAGCAAAAAGTTCTTCTGGCCGTGCCATAGATGAGCAAGTTATCGAGGTGTTTTTGGCCGACCTTTGTTTTCGACTCACATATGGCCGGTTTTAGGCCAAATTCACAACATGAGGTCATATATCGCTACCTAATTTGGCAAAATGTTGTGAACGGCGCTTGTCGAGGATGGTTTGGATAGCAAAAAGTTCTTCTGGCCGTGCCATAGATGAGCAAGTTATCGAGGTGTTTTTGGCCGACCTTTGTTTTCGACTCACATATGGCCGGTTTTAGGCCAAATTCACGACATGAGGTCATATATCGGTACCTAAGTTGGCAAAATGTTGTGAACGGCGCTTGTCGAGGATGGTTTGGATAGAAAAAAGTTCTTCTAGCCATGCCATAGATGAGCAAGTTATCGAGGTGCTTTTGGCCGACCTTTGTTTTCGACTCACATATGGCCGGTTTTAGGCCAAATTCACAACATGAGGTCATATATCGGTACCTAATTTGGCAAAATGTTGTGAACGGCGCTTGTCGAGGATGGTTTGGATAGCAAAAAGTTCTTCTGGCCGTGCCATAGATGAGCAAGTTATCGAGGTGTTTTTGGCCGACCTTTGTTTTCGACTCACATATGGCCGGTTTTAGGCCAAATTCACAACATGAGGTCATATATCGGTACCTAATTTGGCAAAATGTTGTGAATGGCACTTGTCGAGGATGGTTTGGATAGCAAAAAGTTCTTCTGGCCGTGCCATAGATGAGCAAGTTATCGAGGTGTTTTTGGCCGACCTTTGTTCTCGACTCACATATGGCCGGTTTTAGGCCAAATTCACAACATGAGGTCATATATCGGTACCTAATATGGCAAAATGTTGTGAACGGCGCTTGTCGAGGATGGTTTGGATAGCAAAAATTTCTTCTGGCCGTGCCATATATGAGCAAGTTATCGAGGTGTTTTTGGCTGACCTTTGTTCTCGACTCACATGTGGCCGGTTTTAGGCCAAATTCACAACATGAGGTCATATATCGGTACCTAATTTAGCAAAATGTTGTGAACGGAACTTGTCGAGGATGGTTTGGATAGCAAAAAGTTCTTCTGGCCGTGCCATAGATGAGCAAGTTATCGAGGTGTTTTTGGCCGACCTTTGTTTTCGACTCACAAATGGCCGGTTTTAGGCCAAATTCACAACATGAGGTCATATATCGGTACCTAATTTGGCAAAATGTTGTGAACGGAGCTTGTCAAGGATGGTTTGGATAGCAAAAAGTTCTTCTGGCCGTGCCATAGATGAGCAAGTTATCGAGGTGTTTTTGGCCGACCTTTGTTTTCGACTCATATATGGCCGGTTTTAGGCCAAATTCACAACATGAGGTCATATATCGGTACCTAATATGGCAAAATGTTGTGAACGGCGTTTGTCGAGGATGGTTTGGATAGCAAAAATTTCTTCTGGCCGTGCCATAGATGAGCAAGTTATCGAGGTATTTTTGCCGACCTTTGTTTTCGACTCACATATGGCCGGTTTTAGGCCAAATTCACAACATGAGGTCATATATCGGTACCTAATTTGGCAAAATGTTGTGAATGGCGCTTGTCGAGGAAGGTTTGGATAGCAAAAAGTTCTTCCTGCCGTGCCATAGATGAGCAAGTTATCGAGGTGTGTTTGTCCGACTTTTGTTCTCGACTCACATATGGCCGGTTTTAGGCCAAATTCACAACATGAGGTCATATATTGGTGCCTAATTTGGCAAAATGTTGTGAACGGCACTTGTCGAGGATGGTTTGGATAGCAAAAAGTTCTTCTGGCTGTGCCATAGATGAGCAAGTTATCGAGGTGTTTTTGACTGACCTTTGTTTTCGACTCACATATGGCCGGTTTAAGGCCAAATTCACAACATGAGGTCATATATCGGTACCTAATTTGGCAAAATGTTGTGAACGGCGCTTGTCGAGGATGGTTTGTATAGCAAAAAGTTCTTCTTGCCGTGCCATAGATGAGCAAGTTATCGAGGTGTTTTTGGCCGACCTTTGTTTTTGACTCACATATGGCCGGTTTTAGGCCAAATTCACAACATGAAGTCGTATATCTGTTCCTAATTTGGCAAAATGTTGTGAACGGCGCTTGTCGAGGATGGTTTGGATAGCAAAAAGTTCTTCTGGCCGTGCCATAGATGAGCAAGTTATCGAGGTGTTTTTGGCCGACCTTTGTTTTCGACTCACATATGGCCGGTTTTAGGCCAAATTCACGACATGAGGTCATATATCGGTACCTAAGTTGGCAAAATGTTGTGAACGGCGCTTGTCGAGGATGGTTTGGATAGCAAAAAGTTCTTCTAGCCATGCCATAGATGAGCAAGTTATCGAGGTGCTTTTGGCCGACCTTTGTTTTCGACTCACATATGGCCGGTTTTAGGCCAAATTCACAACATGAGGTCATATATCGGTACCTAATTTGGCAAAATGTTGTGAACGGCGCTTGTCGAGGATGGTTTGGATAGCAAAAAGTTCTTCTGGCCGTGCCATAGATGAGCAAGTTATCGAGGTGTTTTTGGCCGACCTTTGTTTTCGACTCACATATGGCCGGTTTTAGGCCAAATTCACAACATGAGGTCATATATCGCTACCTAATTTGGCAAAATGTTGTGAACGGCGCTTGTCGAGGATGGTTTGGATAGCAAAAAGTTCTTCTGGCCGTGCCATAGATGAGCAAGTTATCGAGGTGTTTTTGGCCGACCTTTGTTTTCGACTCACATATGGCCGGTTTTAGGCCAAATTCACGACATGAGGTCATATATCGGTACCTAAGTTGGCAAAATGTTGTGAACGGCGCTTGTTGAGGATGGTTTGGATAGCAAAAAGTTCTTCTAGCCATGCCATAGATGAGCAAGTTATCGAGGTGCTTTTGGCCGACCTTTGTTTTCGACTCACATATGGCCGGTTTTAGGCCAAATTCACAACATGAGGTCATATATCGGTACCTAATTTGGCAAAATGTTGTGAACGGCGCTTGTCGAGGATGGTTTGGATAGCAAAAAGTTCTTCTGGCCGTGCCATAGATGAGCAAGTTATCGAGGTGTTTTTGGCCGACCTTTGTTTTCGACTCACATATGGCCGGTTTTAGGCCAAATTCACAACATGAGGTCATATATCGCTACCTAATTTGGCAAAATGTTGTGAACGGCGCTTGTCGAGGATGGTTTGGATAGCAAAAAGTTCTTCTGGCCGTGCCATAGATGAGCAAGTTATCGAGGTGTTTTTGGCCGACCTTTGTTTTCGACTCACATATGGCCGGTTTTAGGCCAAATTCACAACATGAGGTCATATATCGGTACCTAATTTGGCAAAATATTGTGAACGGCGCTTGTCGAGGATGGTTTGGATAGCAAAAAGTTCTTCTGGCCGTGCCATAGATGAGCAAGTTATCGAGGTGTTTTTGGCCGACCTTTGTTCTTGACTCACATATGGCCGGTTTTAGGCCAAATTCACAACATGAGGTCATATATCGGTACCTAATTTGGCAAAATGTTGTGAACGGCGCTTGTCGAGGATGGTTTGGATAGCAAAAAGTTCTTCTGGCCGTGCCATAGATGGGCAAGTTATCGAGGTGTTTTTGGCCGAACTTTGTTCTCGACTCACATATGGCCGGTTTTAGGCCAAATTCACAACACGAGGTCATATATCGGTACCTAATTTGGCAAAATGTTGTGAACGGAGCTTGTCGAGGATGGTTTGGATAGGAAAAAGTTCTTCTAGCCGTGCCATATATGAGCAAGTTATCGAGGTGTTTTTGGCTGACCTTTGTTCTCGACTCACATATGGCCGGTTTTAAGCCAAATTCACAACATGAGGTCATATATCGGTACCTAATTTGGCAAAATGTTGTAAATGGCACTTGTCGAGGATGGTTTGGATAGCAAAAAGTTCTTCTGGCCGTGCCATAGATGAGCAAGTTATCGAGGTGTTTTTGGCCGACCTTTGTTTTCGACTCACATATGGCCGGTTTTAGGTCAAATTCACAACATGAGGTCATATATCGGTACCTAATTTGGCAAAATGTTGTGAACGGCGCTTGTCGAGGATGGTTTGGATAGCAAAAAGTTCTTCTGGCCGTGCCATAGATGAGCAAGTTATCGAGGTGTTTTTGGCCGACCTTTGTTTTCGACTCACATATGGCCGGTTTTAGGCCAAATTCACAACATGAGGTCATATATCGGTACCTAATTTGCCAAAATGTTGTGAACGGCGTTTGTCGAGGATGGTTTGGATAGCAAAAAGTACTTCTGGCCATGCCATAGATGAGCAAGTTATCGAGGTATTTTTGCCGACCTTTGTTTTCGACTCACATATGGCCGGTTTTAGGCCAAATTCACAACATGAGGTCATATATCGGTACCTAATTTGGCAAAATGTTGTGAATGGCGCTTATCGAGGAAGGTTTGGATAGCAAAAAGTTCTTCTGGCCGTGCCATAGATGAGCAAGTTATCGAGGTGTGTTTGTCCGACTTTTGTTCTCGACTCACATATGGCCGGTTTTAGGCCAAATTCACAACATGAGGTCATATATCGGTACCTAATTTGGCAAAATGTTGTGAACGGCACTTGTCGAGGATGGTTTGGATAGCAAAAAGTTCTTCTTGCCGTGCCATAGATGAGCAAGTTATCGAGGTGTTTTTGGCCGACCTTTGTTTTCGACTCACATATGGCCGGTTTTAGGCCAAATTCACAACATGAGGTCATATATCGGTACCTAAGTTGGCAAAATGTTGTGAACGGCGCTTGTTGAGGATGGTTTGGATAGCAAAAAGTTCTTCTAGCCATGCCATAGATGAGCAAGTTATCGAGGTGCTTTTGGCCGACCTTTGTTTTCGACTCACATATGGCCGGTTTTAGGCCAAATTCACAACATGAGGTCATATATCGGTACCTAATTTGGCAAAATGTTGTGAACGGCGCTTGTCGAGGATGGTTTGGATAGCAAAAAGTTCTTCTGGCCGTGCCATAGATGAGCAAGTTATCGAGGTGTTTTTGGCCGAACTTTGTTCTCGACTCACATATGGCCGGTTTTAGGCCAAATTCACAACATGAGGTCATATATCGGTACCTAATTTGGCAAAATGTTGTGAACGGCGCTTGTCGAGGATGGTTTGGATAGCAAAAAGTTCTTCTGGCCGTGCCATATATGAGCAAGTTATCGAGGTGTTTTTGGCTGACCTTTGTTCTCGACTCACATATGGCCGGTTTTAGGCCAAATTCACAACATGAGGTCATATATCGGTACCTAATTTGGCAAAATGTTGTGAACGGAACTTGTCGAGGATGGTTTGGATAGCAAAAAGTTCTTCTGGCCGTGCCATAGATGAGCAAGTTATCGAGGTGTTTTTGGCCGACCTTTGTTTTCGACTCACATATGGCCGGTTTTAGGCCAAATTCACAACATGAGGTCATATATCGGTACCTAATTTGGCAAAATGTTGTGAACGGCGTTTGTCGAGGATGGTTTGGATAGCAAAAAGTTCTTCTGGCCGTGCCATAGATGAGCAAGTTATCGAGGTGTTTTTGTCCGACTTTTGTTCTCGACTCACATATGGCCGGTTTTAGGCCAAATTCACAACATGAGGTCATATATCGGTACATAATTTGGCAAAATGTTGTGAACGGCACTTGTCGAGCATGGTTTGGATAGCAAAAAGTTCTTCTGGCTGTGCCATAGATGAGCAAGTTATCGAGGTGTTTTTGACTGACCTTTGTTTTCGACTCACAAATGGCCGGTTTTAGGCCAAATTCACAACACCAGGTCATATATCGGTACCTAATTTGGAAAAATGTTGTGAACGGAGCTTGTCGAGGATGGTTTGGATAGCAAAAAGTTCTTCTGCCTGTGCCATAGATGAGCAAGTTATCGAGGTGTTTTTGTCCGACTTTTGTTCTCGACTCACATATGGCCGGTTTTAGGCCAAATTCACAACATGAGGTCATATATCGGTACCTAATTTGGCAAAATGTTGTGAACGGCACTTGTCGAGGATGGTTTGGATAGCAAAAAGTTCTTCTGGCCGTGCCATCGATGAGCAAGTTATCGAGGTGTTTTTGGCCGACCTTTGTTTTCGACTCACATATGGCAGGTTTTAGGCCAAGTTCACAACATGAGGTCATATATCGGTACCTAATTTGGCAAAATGTTGTGAACAGCGTTTGTCGAGGATGGTTTGGATAGCAAAAAGTTCTTCTGGCCGTGCCATAGATGAGCAAGTTATCCAGGTGTTTTTGCCGACCTTTGTTTTCGACTCACATATGGCCGGTTTTAGGCCAAATTCACAACATGAGGTCATATATCGGTACCTAATTTGGCAAAATGTTGTGAACGGTGCTTGTCGAGGATGGTTTGGATAGCAAAAAGTTCTTCTGGCCGTGCCATAGATGAGCAAGTTATCGAGGTGTTTTTGGCCGACCTTTCTTTTCGACTCACATATGGCCGGTTTTAGGCCAAATTCACAACATGAGGTCATATATCGGTACCTAATTTGGCAAAATGTTGTGAATGGCGCTTGTCGAGGATGGTTTGGATAGCAAAAAGTTCTTCTGGCCGTGCCATAGATGAGCAAGTTATCAAGGTGTTTTTGGCCGACCTTTGTTTTCGACTCACATATGGCCGGTTTTAGGCCAAATTCACAACATGAGGTTATATATCGGTACCTAATTTGGCAAAATGTTGTGAACGGCGCTTGTCGAGTATGGTTTGGATAGCAAAAAGTTCTTCTTGCCGTGCCATAGATGAGCAAGTTATCGAGGTGCTTTTGGCCGACCTTTGATTTTGACTCACATATGGCCGGTTTTAGGCCAAATTCACAACATGAGGTCATATATCGGTACCTAATTTGGCAAAATGTTGTGAATGGCGCTTGTCGAGGATGGTTTGGATAGCAAAAAGTTCTTCTGGCCGTGCCATAGATGAGCAAGTTATCGAGGTGCTTTTGGCCGACCTTTGTTTTCGACTCACATATGGCCGGTTTTAGGCCAAATTCACAACATGAGGCCATATATCGGTACCTAATTTGGCAAAATGTTGGCGCTTGTCGAGGATGTTTTGGATAGCAAAAAGTTCTTCTGGCCGTGCCATAGATGAGCAAGTTATCGAAGTGTTTTTGGCCGACCTTTGTTCTCGACTCACATATGGCCGGTTTTAGGCCAAATTCACAACATGAGGTCATATATCGGTACCTAATTTGGCAAAATGTTGTGAACAGCGCTTGTCGAGGATGGTTTGGATAGCAAAAAGTTCTTCTGGCCGTGCCATGGATGAGCAAGTTATCGAGGTGTTTTTGGCCGACCTTTGTTCTCGACTCACATATGGCCGGTTTTAGGCCAAATTCACAACATGAGGTCATATATCGGTACCTAATTTGGCAAAATGTTGTGAACGGCGCTTGTCGAGGATGGTTTGGATAGAAAAAAGTTCTTCTGGCCGTGCCATAGATGAGCAAGTTATCGAGGTGTTTTTGGCCGACCTTTGTTCTCGACTCACATATGGTCGGTTTTAGGCCAAATTCACAACATGAGGTGATATATCGGTACCTAATTTGGGAAAATATTGTGAACGGCGCTTGTCGATGATGGTTTGGATAGCAAAAAGTTCTTCTTGCCGTGCCATAGATGAGCAAGTTATCGAGGTGTTTTTGGCCGACCTTTGTTTTCGACCCACATATGGCCGGTTTTAGGCCAAATTCACAACATGAGGTCGTATATCGGTACCTAATTTGGCAAAATGTTGTGAACGGCGCTTGTCGAGGATGGTTTGGATAGCAAAAAGTTCTTCTGGCCGTGCCATAGATGAGCAAGTTATCGAGGTGTTTTTGGCCGACCTTTGTTTTCGACCCACATATGGCCGGTTTTAGGCCAAATTCACAACATGAGGTCGTATATCGGTACCTAATTTGGCAAAATGTTGTGAACGGCGCTTGTCGAGGATGGTTTGGATAGCAAAAAGTTCTTCTGGCCGTGCCATAGATGAGCAAGTTATCGAGGTGTTTTTGGCCGACCTTTGTTTTCGACTCACATATGGCCGGTTTTAGGCCAAATTCACAACATGAGGTCATATATCGGTACCTAATTTGGCAAAATGTTGTGAATGGCGCTTGTCGAGGATGGTTTGGATAGCAAAAAGTTCTTCTGGCCGTGCCATAGATGAGCAAGTTATCGAGGTGTTTTTGGCCGACCTTTGTTCTTGACTCACATATGGCCGGTTTTAGGCCAAATTCACAACATGAGGTCATATATCGGTACCTAATTTGGCAAAATGTTGTGAACGGCGCTTGTCGAGGATGGTTTGGGAAGCAAAAAGTTCTTCTGGCCGTGCCATAGATGAGCAAGTTATCGAGGTGTTTTTGGCCGAACTTTGTTCTCGACGCACATATGGCCGGTTTTAGGCCAAATTCACAACATGAGGTCATATATCGGTACCTAATTTGGCAAAATGTTGTGAACGGCACTTGTCGAGGATGGTTTGGATAGCAAAAAGTTCATCTGGCCGTGCCATAGATGAGCAAGTTATCGAGGTGTTTTTGGCCGACCTTTGTTTTCGACTCACATATGGCCAGTTTTAGGCCAAATTCACAACATGAGGTCATATATCGGTACCTAATTTGGCAAAATGTTGTGAACGACGCTTGTAGAGGATGGTTTGGATAGCAAAAAGTTCTTCTGGCCGTGCCATAGATGAGCAAGTTATCGAGGTGTTTTTGGCCGACCTTTGTTTTCGACTCACATATGGCCGGTTTTAGGCCAAATTCACAACATGAGGTCATATATCGGTACCTAATTTGGCAAAATGTTGTGAACGGCATTTGTCGAGGATGGTTTCGATAGCAAAAAGTTCTTCTGGCCGTGCCATAGATGAGCAAGTTATCGAGGTATTTTTGCCGACCCTTGATTTCGACTCACATATGGCCGGTTTTAGGCCAAATTCACAACATGAGGTCATATATCGGTACCTAATTTGGCAAAATGTTGTGAACGGTGCTTGTCGAGGAAGGTTTGGATAGCAAAAAGTTCTTCTGGCCGTGCCATAGATGAGCAAGTTATCGAGGTGTTTTTGTCCGACTTTTGTTCTCGACTCACATATGGCCGGTTTTAGGCCAAATTCACAACATGAGGTCATATATCGGTACCTAATTTGGCAAAATGTTGTGAACGGCACTTGTCGAGGATGGTTTGGATAGCAAAAAGTTCTTCTGGCCGTGCCATAGATGAGCAAGTTATCGAGGTGTTTTTGGCCGACCTTTGTTTTCGACTCACATATGGCAGGTTTTAGGCCAAGTTCACAACATGAGGTCATATATCGGTACCTAATTTGGCAAAATGTTGTGAACAGCGTTTGTCGAGGATGGTTTGGATAGCAAAAAGTTCTTCTGGCCGTGCCATAGATGAGCAAGTTATCCAGGTGTTTTTGCCGACCTTTGTTTTCGACTCACATATGGCCGGTTTTAGGCCAAATTCACAACATGAGGTCATATATCGGTACCTAATTTGGCAAAATGTTGTGAACGGTGCTTGTCGAGGATGGTTTGGATAGCAAAAAGTTCTTCTGGCCGTGCCATAGATGAGCAAGTTATCGAGGTGTTTTTGGCCGACCTTTCTTTTCGACTCACATATGGCCGGTTTTAGGCCAAATTCACAACATGAGGTCATATATCGGTACCTAATTTGGCAAAATGTTGTGAACGGCGCTTGTCGAGGATGGTTTGGATAGCAAAAAGTTCTTCTTGCCGTGCCATAGATGAGCAAGTTATCGAGGTGCTTTTGGCCGACCTTTGATTTTGACTCACATATGGCCGGTTTTAGGCCAAATTCACAACATGAGGTCATATATCGGTACCTAATTTGGCAAAATGTTGTGAATGGCGCTTGTCGAGGATGGTTTGGATAGCAAAAAGTTCTTCTGGCCGTGCCATAGATGAGCAAGTTATCGAGGTGCTTTTGGCCGACCTTTGTTTTCGACTCACATATGGCCGGTTTTAGGCCAAATTCACAACATGAGGCCATATATCGGTACCTAATTTGGCAAAATGTTGGCGCTTGTCGAGGATGTTTTGGATAGCAAAAAGTTCTTCTGGCCGTGCCATAGATGAGCAAGTTATCGAAGTGTTTTTGGCCGACCTTTGTTCTCGACTCACATATGGCCGGTTTTAGGCCAAATTCACAACATGAGGTCATATATCGGTACCTAATTTGGCAAAATGTTGTGAACAGCGCTTGTCGAGGATGGTTTGGATAGCAAAAAGTTCTTCTGGCCGTGCCATGGATGAGCAAGTTATCGAGGTGTTTTTGGCCGACCTTTGTTCTCGACTCACATATGGCCGGTTTTAGGCCAAATTCACAACATGAGGTCATATATCGGTACCTAATTTGGCAAAATGTTGTGAACGGCGCTTGTCGAGGATGGTTTGGATAGAAAAAAGTTCTTCTGGCCGTGCCATAGATGAGCAAGTTATCGAGGTGTTTTTGGCCGACCTTTGTTCTCGACTCACATATGGTCGGTTTTAGGCCAAATTCACAACATGAGGTGATATATCGGTACCTAATTTGGGAAAATATTGTGAACGGCGCTTGTCGATGATGGTTTGGATAGCAAAAAGTTCTTCTTGCCGTGCCATAGATGAGCAAGTTATCGAGGTGTTTTTGGCCGACCTTTGTTTTCGACCCACATATGGCCGGTTTTAGGCCAAATTCACAACATGAGGTCGTATATCGGTACCTAATTTGGCAAAATGTTGTGAACGGCGCTTGTCGAGGATGGTTTGGATAGCAAAAAGTTCTTCTGGCCGTGCCATGGATGAGCAAGTTATCGAGGTGTTTTTGGCCGACCTTTGTTCTCGACTCACATATGGCCGGTTTTAGGCCAAATTCACAACATGAGGTCATATATCGGTACCTAATTTGGCAAAATGTTGTGAACGGCGCTTGTCGAGTATGGTTTGGATAGCAAAAAGTTCTTCTTGCCGTGCCATAGATGAGCAAGTTATCGAGGTGCTTTTGGCCGACCTTTGATTTTGACTCACATATGGCCGGTTTTAGGCCAAATTCACAACATGAGGTCATATATCGGTACCTAATTTGGCAAAATGTTGTGAATGGCGCTTGTCGAGGATGGTTTGGATAGCAAAAAGTTCTTCTGGCCGTGCCATAGATGAGCAAGTTATCGAGGTGCTTTTGGCCGACCTTTGTTTTCGACTCACATATGGCCGGTTTTAGGCCAAATTCACAACATGAGGCCATATATCGGTACCTAATTTGGCAAAATGTTGGCGCTTGTCGAGGATGTTTTGGATAGCAAAAAGTTCTTCTGGCCGTGCCATAGATGAGCAAGTTATCGAAGTGTTTTTGGCCGACCTTTGTTCTCGACTCACATATGGCCGGTTTTAGGCCAAATTCACAACATGAGGTCATATATCGGTACCTAATTTGGCAAAATGTTGTGAACAGCGCTTGTCGAGGATGGTTTGGATAGCAAAAAGTTCTTCTGGCCGTGCCATGGATGAGCAAGTTATCGAGGTGTTTTTGGCCGACCTTTGTTCTCGACTCACATATGGCCGGTTTTAGGCCAAATTCACAACATGAGGTCATATATCGGTACCTAATTTGGCAAAATGTTGTGAACGGCGCTTGTCGAGGATGGTTTGGATAGAAAAAAGTTCTTCTGGCCGTGCCATAGATGAGCAAGTTATCGAGGTGTTTTTGGCCGACCTTTGTTCTCGACTCACATATGGTCGGTTTTAGGCCAAATTCACAACATGAGGTGATATATCGGTACCTAATTTGGGAAAATATTGTGAACGGCGCTTGTCGATGATGGTTTGGATAGCAAAAAGTTCTTCTTGCCGTGCCATAGATGAGCAAGTTATCGAGGTGTTTTTGGCCGACCTTTGTTTTCGACCCACATATGGCCGGTTTTAGGCCAAATTCACAACATGAGGTCGTATATCGGTACCTAATTTGGCAAAATGTTGTGAACGGCGCTTGTCGAGGATGGTTTGGATAGCAAAAAGTTCTTCTGGCCGTGCCATAGATGAGCAAGTTATCGAGGTGTTTTTGGCCGACCTTTGTTTTCGACTCACATATGGCCGGTTTTAGGCCAAATTCACAACATGAGGTCATATATCGGTACCTAATTTGGCAAAATGTTGTGAACGGCGCTTGTCGAAGATGGTTTGGATAGCAAAAAGTTCTTCTGGCCGTGCCATAGATGAGCAAGTTATCGAGGTGTTTTTGGCCAACCTTTGTTTTCGACTCACATATGGCCGGTTTTAGGCCAAATTCACAACATGAGGTCATATATCGGTACCTAATTTGGCAAAATGTTGTGAATGGCGCTTGTCGAGGATGGTTTGGATAGCAAAAAATTCTTCTGGCCGTGCCATTGATGAGCAAGTTATCGAGGTGTTTTTGGCCGACCTTTGTTCTTGACTCACATATGGCCGGTTTTAGGCCAAATTCACAACATGAGGTCATATATCGGTACCTAATTTGGCAAAATGTTGTGAACGGCGCTTGTCGAGGATGGTTTGGGAAGCAAAAAGTTCTTCTGGCCGTGCCATAGATGAGCAAGTTATCGAGGTGTTTTTGGCCGAACTTTGTTCTCGACGCACATATGGCCGGTTTTAGGCCAAATTCACAACATGAGGTCATATATCGGTACCTAATTTGGCAAAATGTTGTGAACGGCACTTGTCGAGGATGGTTTGGATAGCAAAAATTTCATCTGGCCGTGCCATAGATGAGCAAGTTATCGAGGTGTTTTTGGCCGACCTTTGTTTTCGACTCACATATGGCCAGTTTTAGGCCAAATTCACAACATGAGGTCATATATCGGTACCTAATTTGGCAAAATGTTGTGAACGACGCTTGTAGAGGATGGTTTGGATAGCAAAAAGTTCTTCTGGCCGTGCCATAGATGAGCAAGTTATCGAGGTGTTTTTGGCCGACCTTTGTTTTCGACTCACATATGGCCGGTTTTAGGCCAAATTCACAACATGAGGTCATATATCGGTACCTAATTTGGCAAAATGTTGTGAACGGCATTTGCCGAGGATGGTTTCGATAGCAAAAAGTTCTTCTGGCCGTGCCATAGATGAGCAAGTTATCGAGGTATTTTTGCCGACCCTTGATTTCGACTCACATATGGCCGGTTTTAGGCCAAATTCACAACATGAGGTCATATATCGGTACCTAATTTGGCAAAATGTTGTGAACGGTGCTTGTCGAGGAAGGTTTGGATAGCAAAAAGTTCTTCTGGCCGTGCCATAGATGAGCAAGTTATCGAGGTGTTTTTGTCCGACTTTTGTTCTCGACTCACATATGGCCGGTTTTAGGCCAAATTCACAACATGAGGTCATATATCGGTACCTAATTTGGCAAAATGTTGTGAACGGCACTTGTCGAGGATGGTTTGGATAGCAAAAAGTTCTTCTGGCCGTGCCATAGATGAGCAAGTTATCGAGGTGTTTTTGACTGACCTTTGTTTTCGACTCACATATGGCCGGTTTTAGGCCAAATTCACAACATGAGGTCATATATCGGTACCTAATTTGGCAAAATGTTGTGAACGGCGCTTGTCGAGATGGTTTGGATAGCAAAAAGTTCTTCTGGCCGTGCCATAGATGAGCAAGTTATCAAGGTGTTTTTGGCCGACCTTTGTTTTCGACTCACATGTGGCCGGTTTTAGGCCAAATTCACAACATGAGGTCATATATCGGTACCTAATTTGGCAAAATGTTGTGAACGGCACTTGTCGAGGATGGTTTGGATAGCAAAAAGTTCTTCTGGCCGTGACATAGATGAGCAAGTTATCAAGGTGTTTTTGGCCGACCTTTGTTTTCGACTCACATGTGGCCGGTTTTAGGCCAAATTCACAACATGAGGTCATATATCGGTACCTAATTTGGCAAAATGTTGTGAACGGCGCTTGTCGAGGATGGTTTGGATAGCAAAAAGTTCTTCTGGCCGTGCCATAGATGAGCAAGTTATCGAGGTGTTTTTGTCAGACTTTTGTTCTCGACTCACATATGGCCGGTTTTAGGCCAAATTCACAACATGAGGTCATATATCGGTACCTAATTTGGCAAAATGTTGTGAACGGCACTTGTCGAGGATGGTTTGGATAGCAAAAAGTTTTTCTGGCCGTGCCATAGATGAGCAAGTTATCGAGGTGTTTTTGGCCGACCTTTGTTTTCGACTCACATATGGCCGGTTTTAGGCCAAGTTCACAACATGAGGTCATATATCGGTACCTAATTTGGCAAAATGTTGTGAACAGTGTTTGTCGAGGATGGTTTGGATAGCAAAAAGTTCTTCTGGCCGTGCCATAGATGAGCAAGTTATCGAGGTGTTTTTGCCGACCTTTGTTTTCGACTCACATATGGCCGGTTTTAGGCCAAATTCACAACATGAGGTCATATATCGGTACCTAATTTGGCAAAATGTTGTGAACGGCGCTTGTCGAGGATGGTTTGGATAGCAAAAAGTTCTTCTGGCCGTGCCATAGATGAGCAAGTTATCAAGGTGTTTTTGGCCGACCTTTGTTTTCGACTCACATGTGGCCGGTTTTAGGCCAAATTCACAACATGAGGTCATATATCGGTACCTAATTTGGCAAAATGTTGTGAACGGCGCTTGTCGAGGATGGTTTGGATAGCAAAAAGTTCTTCTGTCCGTGCCATAGATGAGCAAGTTATCGAGGTGTTTTTGGCCGACCTTTGTTTTCGACTCACATATGGCCGGTTTTAGGCCAAATTCACAACATGAGGTCATATATCGGTACCTAATTTTGCAAAATGTTGTGAACGGCGTTTGTCGAGGATGGTTTGGATAGCAAAAAGTTCTTCTGGCCGTGCCATAGATAAGCTAGTTATCGAGGTGTTTTTGCCGACCTTTGTTTTCGACTCACATATGGCCGGTTTTAGGCCAAATTCACAACATGAGGTCATATATCGGTACCTAATTTGGCAAAATGTTGTGAACGGCGCTTGTCGAGGATGGTTTGGATAGCAAAAAGTTCTTCTGGCCGTGCCATAGATGAGCAAGTTATCGAGGTGTTTTTGTCCGACCTTTGTTCTCGACTCACATATGGCCGGTTTTTGGCCAAATTCACAACATGAGGTCATATATCGGTACCTAATTTGGCAAAATGTTGTGAACGGCACTTGTCGAGGGTGGTTTGGATAGAAAAAAGTTCTTCTGGCCGTGCCATAGATGAGCAAGTTATCGAGGTGTTTTTGGCCGACCTTTGTTTTCGACTCACATATGGCCGGTTTTAGGCCAAATTCACAACATGAGGTCATATATCGGTACCTAATTTGGCAAAGTGTTGTGAACGGCGCTTGTCGA
This sequence comes from Triticum timopheevii, assembly GCA_963921465.1. Classification (NCBI taxonomy): domain Eukaryota; kingdom Viridiplantae; phylum Streptophyta; class Magnoliopsida; order Poales; family Poaceae; genus Triticum; species Triticum timopheevii. Next base: position 620,956,573 of record OY997268.1, read on the forward strand.
GGATGGTTTGGATAGCAAAAAGTTCTTCTGGCCGTGCCATAGATGAGCAAGTTATCGAGGTGCTTTTGGCCGACCTTTGTTTTCGACTCACATATGGCCGGTTTTAGGCCAAATTCACAACTTGAGGTCATATATCGGTACCTAATTTGGCAAAATATTGTGAATGGCGCTTGTCGACGATGGTTTGGATAGCAAAAAGTTCTTCTGTCCGTGCCATAGATGAGCAAGTTATCAAGGTGCTTTTGGCCGACCTTTGTTTTTGACTCACATATGGCCGGTTTTAGGCCAAATTCACAACATGAGGTCATATATCGGTACCTAATTTGGCAAAATGTTGTGAACGGCACTTGTCGAGGATGGTTTGGATAGCAAAAAGTTCTTCTGGCCGTGCCATAGATGAGCAAGTTATCGAGGTGTTTTTGGCCGACCTTTGTTCTCGACTCACATATGGCCGGTTTTAGGCCAAATTCACAACATGAGGTCATATATCGGTACCTAATTTGGCAAAATGTTGTGAGCGGCACTTGTCGAGGATGGTTTGGATAGCAAAAAGTTCTTCTGGCCGTACCATAGATGAGCAAGTTATCGAGGTGTTTTTGACTGACCTTTGTTTTCGACTCACATATGGCCGGTTTTAGGCCAAATTCACAACATGAAGTCATACATCGGTACCTAATTTGGCAAAATGTTGTGAACGACGCTTGTCGAGGATGGTTTGGATAGCAAAAAGTTCTTCTGTCCGTGCCATAGATGAGCAAGTTATCGAGCTGTTTTTGTCCGACTTTTGTTCTCGACTCACATATGGCCGGTTTTAGGCCAAATTCACAACATGAGGTCATATATCGGTACCTAATTTGGCAAAATGTTGTGAACGGCACTTGTCGAGGATGGTTTGGATAGCAAAAAGTTTTTCTGGCCGTGCCATAGATGAGCAAGTTATCGAGGTGTTTTTGGCCGACCTTTGTTTTCGACTCACATATGGCCGGTTTTAGGCCAAGTTCACAACATGAGGTCATATATCGGTACCTCATTTGGCAAAATGTTGTGAACAGTGTTTGTCGAGGATGGTTTGGATAGCAAAAAGTTCTTCTGGCCGTGCCATAGATGAGCAAGTTATCGAGGTGTTTTTGCCGACCTTTGTTTTCGACTCACATATGGCCGGTTTTAGGCCAAATTCACAACATGTGGTCATATATCGGTACCTAATTTGGCAAAATGTTGTGAACGGCGCATGTCGAGGATGGTTTGGATAGCAAAAAGTTCTTCTGGCCGTGCCATAGATGAGCAAGTTATCAAGGTGTTTTTGGCCGACCTTTGTTTTCGACTCACATGTGGCCGGTTTTAGGCCAAATTCACAACATGAGGTCATATATCGGTACCTAATTTGGCAAAATGTTGTGAACGGCGCTTGTCGAGGATGGTTTGGATAGCAAAAAGTTCTTCTGGCCGTGCCATAGATGAGCAAGTTATCGAGGTGTTTTTGGCCGACCTTTGTTTTCGACTCACATATGGCCGGTTTTAGGCCAAATTCACAACATGAGGTCATATATCGGTACCTAATTTCGCAAAATGTTGTGAACGGCGTTTGTCGAGGATGGTTTGGATAGCAGAAAGTTCTTCTGGCCGTGCCATAGATAAGCTAGTTATCGAGGTGTTTTTGCCGACCTTTGTTTTCGACTCACATATGGCCGGTTTTAGGCCAAATTCACAACATGAGGTCATATATCGGTACCTAATTTGGCAAAATGTTGTGAACGGCGCTTGTCGAGGATGGTTTGGATAGCAAAAAGTTCTTCTGGCCGTGCCATAGATGAGCAAGTTATCGAGGTGTTTTTGTCCGACCTTTGTTATCGACTCACATATGGCCGGTTTTTGGCCAAATTCACAACATGAGGTCATATATCGGTACCTAATTTGGCAAAATGTTGTGAACGGCACTTGTCGAGGGTGGTTTGGATAGAAAAAAGTTCTTCTGGCCGTGCCATAGATGAGCAAGTTATCGAGGTGTTTTTGGCCGACCTTTGTTTTCGACTCACATATGGCCGGTTTTAGGCCAAATTCACAACATGAGGTCATATATCGGTACCTAATTTGGCAAAGCGTTGTGAATGGCGCTTGTCGAGGATGGTTTGGATAGCAAAAAGTTCTTCTGGCCGTGCCATAGATGAGCAAGTTATCGAGGTGCTTTTGGCCGACCTTTGTTTTCGACTCACATATGGCCGGTTTTAGGCCAAATTCACAACTTGAGGTCATATATCGGTACCTAATTTGGCAAAATATTGTGAATGGCGCTTGTCGACGATGGTTTGGATAGCAAAAAGTTCTTCTGTCCGTGCCATAGATGAGCAAGTTATCAAGGTGCTTTTGGCCGACCTTTGTTTTCGACTCACATATGGCCGGTTTTAGGCCAAATTCACAACATGAGGTCATATATCGGTACCTAATTTGGCAAAATGTTGTGAACGGCACTTGTCGAGGATGGTTTGGATAGCAAAAAGTTCTTCTGGCTGTGCCATAGATGAGCAAGTTATCGAGGTGTTTTTGGCCGACCTTTGTTCTCGACTCACATATGGCCGGTTTTAGGCCAAATTCACAACATGAGGTCATATATCGGTACCTAATTTGGCAAAATGTTGTGAGCGGCACTTGTCGAGGATGGTTTGGATAGCAAAAAGTTCTTCTGGCCGTACCATAGATGAGCAAGTTATCGAGGTGTTTTTGACTGACCTTTGTTTTCGACTCACATATGGCCGATTTTAGGCCAAATTCACAACATGAGGTCATATATCGGTACCTAATTTGGCAAAATGTTGTGAACGACGCTTGTCGAGGATGGTTTGGATAGCAAAAAGTTCTTCTGGCCGTGCCATAGATGAGCAAGTTATCGAGGTGTTTTTGTCCGACTTTTGTTCTCGACTCACATATGGCCGGTTTTAGGCCAAATTCACAACATGAGGTCATATATCGGTACCTAATTTGGCAAAATGTTGTGAACGGCACTTGTCGAGGATAGTTTGGATAGCAAAAAGTTTTTCTAGCCATGCCATAGATGAGCAAGTTATCGAGGTGTTTTTGGCCGACCTTTGTTTTCGACTCACATATGGCCGGTTTTAGGCCAAGTTCACAACAAGAGGTCATATATCGGTACCTAATTTGGCAAAATATTGTGAACGGCGTTTGTCGAGGATGGTTTGAATAGCAAAAAGTTCTTCTGGCCGTGCCATAGATGAGCAAGTTATCGAGGTGTTTTTGCCGACCTTTGTTTTCGACTCACATATGGCCGATTTTAGGCCAAATTCAAAACATGAGGTCATATATCGGTACCTAATTTGGCAAGACGTTGTGAACGGCGCTTGTCGAGGATGGTTTGGATAGCAAAAAGTTCTTTTGGCCGTGCCATAGATGAGCAAGTTATCGAGGTGTTTTTGGCCGACCTTTGTTTTCGACTCACATATGGCCGGTTTTAGGCCAAATTCACAACATGAGGTCATATATCGGTACCTAATTTGGCAAAATGTTGTGAACGGCGCTTGTCGAGGATGGTTTCGATAGCAAAAAGTTCTTCTGGCCGTGCCATAGATGAGCAAGTTATCGAGGTGTTTTTGGCCGACCTTTGTTTTCGACTCACATATGGCCGGTTTTAGGCCAAATTCACAACATGAGGTCATATATCGGTACCTAATTTGGCAAAATGTTGTGAACGGCGTTTGTCGAGGATGGTTTGGATAGAAAAAAGTTCTTCTGGCCGTGCCATAGATGAGCTAGTTATCGAGGTGTTTTTGCCGACCTTTGTTTTCGACTCACATATGGCCGGTTTTAGGCCAAATTCACAACATGAGGTCATATATCGGTACCTAATTTGGCAAAATGTTGTGAACGGCTCTTGTCGAGGATGGTTTGGATAGCAAAAAGTTCTTCTGGCCGTGCCATAGATGAGCAAGTTATCGAGGTGTTTTTGGCCGACCTTTGTTCTCGACTCACATATGGCCGGTTTTAGGCCAAATTCACAACATGAGGTCATATATCGGTACCTAATTTGGCAAAATGTTGTGAGCGGCACTTGTCGAGGATGGTTTGGATAGCAAAAAGTTCTTCTGGCCGTGCCATAGATGAGCAAGTTATCGAGGTGTTTTTGACTGACCTTTGTTTTCGACTCACATATGGCCGGTTTTAGGCCAAATTCACAATATGAGGTCATATATCGGTACCTAATTTGGCAAAATGTTGTGAACGACGCTTGTCGAGGATGGTTTGGATAGCAAAAAGTTCTTCTGGCCGTGCCATAGATGAGCAAGTTATCGAGGTGTTTTTGTCCGACTTTTGTTCTCGACTCACATATGGCCGGTTTTAGGCCAAATTCACAACATGAGGTCATATATCGGTACCTAATTTGGCAAAATGTTGTGAACGGCACTTGTCGAGGATGGTTTGGATAGCAAAAAGTTTTTCTGGCCATGCCATAGATGAGCAAGTTATCGAGGTGTTTTTGGCCGACCTTTGTTTTCGACTCACATATGGCCGGTTTTAGGCCAAGTTCACAACATGAGGTCATATATCGGTACCTAATTTGGCAAAATGTTGTGAACAGCATTTGTCGAGGATGGTTTGAATAGCAAAAAGTTCTTCTGGCCGTGCCATAGATGAGCAAGTTATCGAGGTGTTTTTGCCGACCTTTGTTTTCGACTCACATATGGCCGATTTTAGGCCAAATTCAAAACATGAGGTCATATATCGGTACCTAATTTGGCAAGATGTTGTGAACGGCGCTTGTCGAGGATGGTTTGGATAGCAAAAAGTTCTTCTGGCCGTGCCATAGATGAGCAAGTTATCGAGGTGTTTTTGGCCGACCTTTGTTTTCGACTCACATATGGCCGGTTTTAGGCCAAATTCACAACATGAGGTCATATATCGGTACCTAATTTGGCAAAATGTTGTGAACGGCGCTTGTCGAGGATGGTTTCGATAGCAAAAAGTTCTTCTGGCCGTGCCATAGATGAGCAAGTTATCGAGGTGTTTTTGGCCGACCTTTGTTTTCGACTCACATATGGCCGGTTTTAGGCCAAATTCACAACATGAGGTCATATATCGGTACCTAATTTGGCAAAATGTTGTGAACGGCGTTTGTCGAGGATGGTTTGGATAGCAAAAAGTTCTTCTGGCCGTGCCATAGATGAGCTAGTTATCGAGGTGTTTTTGCCGACCTTTGTTTTCGACTCACATATGGCCGGTTTTAGGCCAAATTCACAACATCAGGTCATATATCGGTACCTAATTTGGCAAAATGTTGTGAACGGCGCTTGTCGAGGATGGTTTGGATAGCAAAAAGTTCTTCTGGCCGTGCCATAGATGAGCAAGTTATCGAGGTGCTTTTGGCCGACCTTTGTTTTCGACTCACATATGGCCGGTTTTAGGCCAAATTCACAACATGAGGTCATATATCGGTACCTAATTTGGCAAAGTGTTGTGAACGGCGCTTGTCGAGGATGGTTTGGATAGCAAAAAGTTCTTGTGGCCGTGCCATAGATGAGCAAGTTATCGAGGTGCTTTTGGCCGACCTTTGTTTTCGACTCACATATGGCCGGTTTTAGGCCAAATTCACAACTTGAGGTCATATATCGGTACCTAATTTGGCAAAATATTGTGAACGGCGCTTGTCGAGGATGGTTTGGATAGCAAAAAGTTCTTCTGTCCGTGCCATAGATGAGCAAGTTATCGAGGTGCTTTTGGCCGACCTTTGTTTTCGACTCACATATGGCCGGTTTTAGGCCAAATTCACAACATGAGGTCATATATCGGTACCTAATTTGGCAAAATGTTGTGAATGGCACTTGTCGAGGATGGTTTGGATAGCAAAAAGTTCTTCTGGCCGTGCCATAGATGAGCAAGTTATCGAGGTGTTTTTGGCCGACCTTTGTTCTCGACTCATATATGGCCGGTTTTAGGCCAAATTCACAACAGGAGGTCATATATCGGTACCTAATTTGGCAAAATGTTGTGAACGGCTCTTGTCGAGGATGGTTTGGATAGCAAAAAGTTCTTCTGGCCGTGCCATAGATGAGCAAGTTATTGAGGTGTTTTTGGCCGACCTTTGTTCTCGACTCACATATGGCCGGTTTTAGGCCAAATTCACAACATGAGGTCATATATCGGTACCTAATTTGGCAAAATGTTGTGAACGGCGCTTGTGGAGGATGGTTTGGATAGCAAAAAGTTCTTCTGGACGTGCCATAGATGAGCAAGTTATCGAGGTGTTTTTGGCCGACCTTTGTTTTCGACTCACATATGGCCAGTTTTAGGCCAAATTCACAACATGAGGTCATATATCGGTACCTAATTTCGCAAAATGTTGTGAACGGCGCTTGTCGAGGATGGTTTGGATAGCAAAAAGTTCTTCTTGCCGTGCCATAGATGAGCAAGTTATCGAGGTGCTTTTGGCCGACCTTTGTTTTCGACTCACATATGGCCGGTTTTAGGCCAAATTCACAACATCAGGTCATATATCGGTACCTAATTTGGCAAAATGTTGTGAACGGCGCTTGTCGAGGATGGTTTGGATAGCAAAAAGTTCTTCTGGCCGTGCCATAGATGAGCAAGTTATCGAGGTGTTTTTGTCCGACCTTTGTTTTCGACTCACATATGGCCGGTTTTAGGGCAAATTCACAACATGAGGTCATATATCGGTACCTAATTTGGCAAAGTGTTGTGAACGGCGCTTGTCGAGGAATGTTTGGATAGCAAAAAGTTCTTCTGGCCGTGCCATAGATGAGCAAGTTATCGAGGTGCTTTTGGCCGACCTTTGTTTTCGACTCACATATGGCCGGTTTTAGGCCAAATTCACAACTTGAGGTCATATATCGGTACCTAATTTGGCAAAATATTGTGAACGGCGCTTGTCGAGGATGGTCTGGATAGCAAAAAGTTCTTCTGTCCGTGCCATAGATGAGCAAGTTATCGAGGTGCTTTTGGCCGACCTTTGTTTTCGACTCACATATGGCCGGTTTTAGGCCAAATTCACAACATGAGGTCATATATCGGTACCTAATTTGGCAAAATGTTGTGAATGGCACTTGTCGAGGATGGTTTGGATAGAAAAAAGTTCTTCTGGCCGTGCCATAGATGAGCAAGTTATCGAGGTGTTTTTGGCCGACCTTTGTTCTCGACTCATATATGGCCGGTTTTAGGCCAAATTCACAACATGAGGTCATATATCGGTACCTAATTTGGCAAAATGTTGTGAACGGCTCTTGTCGAGGATGGTTTGGATAGCAAAAAGTTCTTCTGGCCGTGCCATAGATGAGCAAGTTATCGAGGTGTTTTTGGCCGACCTTTGTTCTCGACTCACATATGGCCGGTTTTAGGCCAAATTCACAACATGAGGTCATATATCGGTACCTAATTTGGCAAAATGTTGTGAACGGCGCTTGTCGAGGATGGTTTGGATAGCAAAAAGTTCTTTTGGACGTGCCATAGATGAGCAAGTTATCGAGGTGTTTTTGGCCGACTTTTGTTTTCGACTCACATATGGCCGGTTTTAGGCCAAATTCACAACATGAGGTCATATATCGGTACCTAATTTGGCAAAATGTTGTGAACGGCGCTTGTCGAGGATGGTTTGGACAGCAAAAAGTTCTTCTGGCCGTGCTATAGATGAGCAAGTTATCGAGGTGTTTTTGGCCGACCTTTGTTTTCGACTCACATATGGCCGGTTTTAGGCCAAGTTCACAACATGAGGTCATATATCGGTACCTAATTTGGCAAAATGTTGTGAACGACGCTTGTCGAGGATGGTTTGGATAGCAAAAAGTTCTTCTGGCCGTGCCATAGATGAGCAAGTTATCGAGGTGTTTTTGTCCGACTTTTGTTCTCGACTCACATATGGCCGGTTTTAGGCCAAATTCACAACATGAGGTCATATATCGGTACCTAATTTGGCAAAATGTTGTGAACGGCACTTGTCGAGGATAGTTTGGATAGCAAAAAGTTTTTCTGGCCATGCCATAGATGAGCAAGTTATCGAGGTGTTTTTGGCCGACCTTTGTTTTCGACTCACATATGGCCGGTTTTAGGCCAAGTTCACAACAAGAGGTCATATATCGGTACCTAATTTGGCAAAATATTGTGAACGGCGTTTGTCGAGGATGGTTTGAATAGCAAAAAGTTCTTCTGGCCGTGCCATAGATGAGCAAGTTATCGAGGTGTTTTTGCCGACCTTTGTTTTCGACTCACATATGGCCGATTTTAGGCCAAATTCAAAACATGAGGTCATATATCGGTACCTAATTTGGCAAGACGTTGTGAACGGCGCTTGTCGAGGATGGTTTGGATAGCAAAAAGTTCTTTTGGCCGTGCCATAGATGAGCAAGTTATCGAGGTGTTTTTGGCCGACCTTTGTTTTCGACTCACATATGGCCGGTTTTAGGCCAAATTCACAACATGAGGTCATATATCGGTACCTAATTTGGCAAAATGTTGTGAACGGCGCTTGTCGAGGATGGTTTCGATAGCAAAAAGTTCTTCTGGCCGTGCCATAGATGAGCAAGTTATCGAGGTGTTTTTGGCCGACCTTTGTTTTCGACTCACATATGGCCGGTTTTAGGCCAAATTCACAACATGAGGTCATATATCGGTACCTAATTTGGCAAAATGTTGTGAACGGCGTTTGTCGAGGATGGTTTGGATAGCAAAAAGTTCTTCTGGCCGTGCCATAGATGAGCTAGTTATCGAGGTGTTTTTGCCGACCTTTGTTTTCGACTCACATATGGCCGGTTTTAGGCCAAATTCACAACATGAGGTCATATATCGGTACCTAATTTGGCAAAATGTTGTGAACGGCTCTTGTCGAGGATGGTTTGGATAGCAAAAAGTTCTTCTGGCCGTGCCATAGATGAGCAAGTTATCGAGGTGTTTTTGGCCGACCTTTGTTCTCGACTCACATATGGCCGGTTTTAGGCCAAATTCACAACATGAGGTCATATATCGGTACCTAATTTGGCAAAATGTTGTGAGCGGCACTTGTCGAGGATGGTTTGGATAGCAAAAAGTTCTTCTGGCCGTGCCATAGATGAGCAAGTTATCGAGGTGTTTTTGACTGACCTTTGTTTTCGACTCACATATGGCCGGTTTTAGGCCAAATTCACAATATGAGGTCATATATCGGTACCTAATTTGGCAAAATGTTGTGAACGACGCTTGTCGAGGATGGTTTGGATAGCAAAAAGTTCTTCTGGCCGTGCCATAGATGAGCAAGTTATCGAGGTGTTTTTGTCCGACTTTTGTTCTCGACTCACATATGGCCGGTTTTAGGCCAAATTCACAACATGAGGTCATATATCGGTACCTAATTTGGCAAAATGTTGTGAACGGCACTTGTCGAGGATGGTTTGGATAGCAAAAAGTTTTTCTGGCCATGCCATAGATGAGCAAGTTATCGAGGTGTTTTTGGCCGACCTTTGTTTTCGACTCACATATGGCCGGTTTTAGGCCAAGTTCACAACATGAGGTCATATATCGGTACCTAATTTGGCAAAATGTTGTGAACAGCATTTGTCGAGGATGGTTTGAATAGCAAAAAGTTCTTCTGGCCGTGCCATAGATGAGCAAGTTATCGAGGTGTTTTTGCCGACCTTTGTTTTCGACTCACATATGGCCGATTTTAGGCCAAATTCAAAACATGAGGTCATATATCGGTACCTAATTTGGCAAGATGTTGTGAACGGCGCTTGTCGAGGATGGTTTGGATAGCAAAAAGTTCTTCTGGCCGTGCCATAGATGAGCAAGTTATCGAGGTGTTTTTGGCCGACCTTTGTTTTCGACTCACATATGGCCGGTTTTAGGCCAAATTCACAACATGAGGTCATATATCGGTACCTAATTTGGCAAAATGTTGTGAACGGCGCTTGTCGAGGATGGTTTCGATAGCAAAAAGTTCTTCTGGCCGTGCCATAGATGAGCAAGTTATCGAGGTGTTTTTGGCCGACCTTTGTTTTCGACTCACATATGGCCGGTTTTAGGCCAAATTCACAACATGAGGTCATATATCGGTACCTAATTTGGCAAAATGTTGTGAACGGCGTTTGTCGAGGATGGTTTGGATAGCAAAAAGTTCTTCTGGCCGTGCCATAGATGAGCTAGTTATCGAGGTGTTTTTGCCGACCTTTGTTTTCGACTCACATATGGCCGGTTTTAGGCCAAATTCACAACATCAGGTCATATATCGGTACCTAATTTGGCAAAATGTTGTGAACGGCGCTTGTCGAGGATGGTTTGGATAGCAAAAAGTTCTTCTGGCCGTGCCATAGATGAGCAAGTTATCGAGGTGCTTTTGGCCGACCTTTGTTTTCGACTCACATATGGCCGGTTTTAGGCCAAATTCACAACATGAGGTCATATATCGGTACCTAATTTGGCAAAGTGTTGTGAACGGCGCTTGTCGAGGATGGTTTGGATAGCAAAAAGTTCTTGTGGCCGTGCCATAGATGAGCAAGTTATCGAGGTGCTTTTGGCCGACCTTTGTTTTCGACTCACATATGGCCGGTTTTAGGCCAAATTCACAACTTGAGGTCATATATCGGTACCTAATTTGGCAAAATATTGTGAACGGCGCTTGTCGAGGATGGTTTGGATAGCAAAAAGTTCTTCTGTCCGTGCCATAGATGAGCAAGTTATCGAGGTGCTTTTGGCCGACCTTTGTTTTCGACTCACATATGGCCGGTTTTAGGCCAAATTCACAACATGAGGTCATATATCGGTACCTAATTTGGCAAAATGTTGTGAATGGCACTTGTCGAGGATGGTTTGGATAGCAAAAAGTTCTTCTGGCCGTGCCATAGATGAGCAAGTTATCGAGGTGTTTTTGGCCGACCTTTGTTCTCGACTCATATATGGCCGGTTTTAGGCCAAATTCACAACAGGAGGTCATATATCGGTACCTAATTTGGCAAAATGTTGTGAACGGCTCTTATCGAGGATGGTTTGGATAGCAAAAAGTTCTTCTGGCCGTGCCATAGATGAGCAAGTTATCGAGGTGTTTTTGGCCGACCTTTGTTCTCGACTCACATATGGCCGGTTTTAGGCCAAATTCACAACATGAGGTCATATATCGGTACCTAATTTGGCAAAATGTTGTGAACGGCGCTTGTCGAGGATGGTTTGGATAGCAAAAAGTTCTTCTGGACGTGCCATAGATGAGCAAGTTATCGAGGTGTTTTTGGCCGACCTTTGTTTTCGACTCACATATGGCCAGTTTTAGGCCAAATTCACAACATGAGGTCATATATCGGTACCTAATTTCGCAAAATGTTGTGAACGGCGCTTGTCGAGGATGGTTTGGATAGCAAAAAGTTCTTCTTGCCGTGCCATAGATGAGCAAGTTATCGAGGTGCTTTTGGCCGACCTTTGTTTTCGACTCACATATGGCCGGTTTTAGGCCAAATTCACAACATCAGGTCATATATCGGTACCTAATTTGGCAAAATGTTGTGAACGGCGCTTGTCGAGGATGGTTTGGATAGCAAAAAGTTCTTCTGGCCGTGCCATAGATGAGCAAGTTATCGAGGTGTTTTTGTCCGACCTTTGTTTTCGACTCACATATGGCCGGTTTTAGGGCAAATTCACAACATGAGGTCATATATCGGTACCTAATTTGGCAAAGTGTTGTGAACGGCGCTTGTCGAGGAATGTTTGGATAGCGAAAAGTTCTTCTGGCCGTGCCATAGATGAGCAAGTTATCGAGGTGCTTTTGGCCGACCTTTGTTTTCGACTCACATATGGCCGGTTTTAGGCCAAATTCACAACTTGAGGTCATATATCGGTACCTAATTTGGCAAAATATTGTGAACGGCGCTTGTCGAGGATGGTCTGGATAGCAAAAAGTTCTTCTGTCCGTGCCATAGATGAGCAAGTTATCGAGGTGCTTTTGGCCGACCTTTGTTTTCGACTCACATATGGCCGGTTTTAGGCCAAATTCACAACATGAGGTCATATATCGGTACCTAATTTGGCAAAATGTTGTGAATGGCACTTGTCGAGGATGGTTTGGATAGAAAAAAGTTCGTCTGGCCGTGCCATAGATGAGCATGTTATCGAGGTGTTTTTGGCCGACCTTTGTTCTCGACTCATATATGGCCGGTTTTAGGCCAAATTCACAACATGAGGTCATATATCGGTACCTAATTTGGCAAAATGTTGTGAACGGCTCTTGTCGAGGATGGTTTGGATAGCAAAAAGTTCTTCTGGCCGTGCCATAGATGAGCAAGTTATCGAGGTGTTTTTGGCCGACCTTTGTTCTCGACTCACATATGGCCGGTTTTAGGCCAAATTCACAACATGAGGTCATATATCGGTACCTAATTTGGCAAAATGTTGTGAACGGCGCTTGTCGAGGATGGTTTGGATAGCAAGAAGTTCTTTTGGACGTGCCATAGATGAGCAAGTTATCGAGGTGTTTTTGGCCGACTTTTGTTTTCGACTCACATATGGCCGGTTTTAGGCCAAATTCACAACATGAGGTCATATATCGGTACCTAATTTGGCAAAATGTTGTGAACGGCGCTTGTCGAGGATGGTTTGGACAGCAAAAAGTTCTTCTGGCCGTGCTATAGATGAGCAAGTTATCGAGGTGTTTTTGGCCGACCTTTGTTTTCGACTCACATATGGCCGGTTTTAGGCCAAATTCACAACATGAGGTCATATATCGGTACCTAATTTGGCAAAATGTTGTGTACGGCGCTTGTCGAGGATGGTTTCGATAGCAAAAAGTTCTTCTGGCCGTGCCATAGATGAGCAAGTTATCGAGGTGTTTTTGGCCGACCTTTGTTTTCGACTCACATATGGCCGGTTTTAGGCCAAATTCACAACATGGGGTCATATATCGGTACCTAATTTGGCAAAATGTTGTGAACGGCGTTTGTCGAGGATGGTTTGGATAGCAAAAAGTTCTTCTGGCCGTGCCATAGATGAGCTAGTTATCGAGGTGTTTTTGCCGACCTTTGTTTTCGACTCACATATGGCCGGTTTTAGGCCAAATTCACAACATCAGGTCATATATCGGTACCTAATTTGGCAAAATGTTGTGAACGGCGCTTGTCGAGGATGGTTTGGATAGCAAAAAGTTCTTCTGGCCGTGCCATAGATGAGCAAGTTATCGAGGTGCTTTTGGCCGACCTTTGTTTTCGACTCACATATGGCCGGTTTTAGGCCAAATTCACAACATGAGGTCATATATCGGTACCTAATTTGGCAAAGTGTTGTGAACGGCGCTTGTCGAGGATGGTTTGGATAGCAAAAAGTTCTTCTGGCCGTGCCATAGATGAGCAAGTTATCGAGGTGCTTTTGGCCGACCTTTGTTTTCGACTCACATATGGCCGGTTTTAGGCCAAATTCACAACTTGAGGTCATATATCGGTACCTAATTTGGCAAAATATTGTGAACGGCGCTTGTCGAGGATGGTTTGGATAGCAAAAAGTTCTTCTGTCCGTGCCATAGATGAGCAAGTTATCGAGGTGCTTTTGGCCGACCTTTGTTTTCGACTCACATATGGCCGGTTTTAGGCCAAATTCACAACATGAGGTCATATATCGGTACCTAATTTGGCAAAATGTTGTGAATGGCACTTGTCGAGGATGGTTTGGATAGCAAAAAGTTCTTCTGGCCGTGCCATAGATGAGCAAGTTATCGAGGTGTTTTTGGCCGACCTTTGTTCTCGACTCATATATGGCCGGTTTTAGGCCAAATTCACAACATGAGGTCATATATCGGTACCTAATTTGGCAAAATGTTGTGAACGGCTCTTGTCGAGGATGGTTTGGATAGCAAAAAGTTCTTCTGGCCGTGCCATAGATGAGCAAGTTATCGAGGTGTTTTTGGCCGACCTTTGTTCTCGACTCACATATGGCCGGTTTTAGGCCAAATTCACAACATGAGGTCATATATCGGTACCTAATTTGGCAAAATGTTGTGAACGGCGCTTGTCGAGGATGGTTTGGATAGCAAAAAGTTCTTCTGGACGTGCCATAGATGAGCAAGTTATCGAGGTGTTTTTGGCCTACCTTTGTTTTCGACTCACATATGGCCAGTTTTAGGCCAAATTCACAACATGAGGTCATATATCGGTACCTAATTTCGCAAAATGTTGTGAACGGCGCTTGTCGAGGATGGTTTGGATAGCAAAAAGTTCTTCTTGCCGTGCCATAGATGAGCAAGTTATCGAGGTGCTTTTGGCCGACCTTTGTTTTCGACTCACATATGGCCGGTTTTAGGCCAAATTCACAACATCAGGTCATATATCGGTACCTAATTTGGCAAAATGTTGTGAACGGCGCTTGTCGAGGATGGTTTGGATAGCAAAAAGTTCTTCTGGCCGTGCCATAGATGAGCAAGTTATCGAGGTGTTTTTGTCCGACCTTTGTTTTCGACTCACATATGGCCGGTTTTAGGCCAAATTCACAACATGAGGTCATATATCGGTACCTAATTTGGCAAAGTGTTGTGAACGGCGCTTGTCGAAGATGGTTTGGATAGCAAAAAGTTCTTCTGGCCGTGCCATAGATGAGCAAGTTATCGAGGTGCTTTTCGCCGACCTTTGTTTTCGACTCACATATGGCCGGTTTTAGGCCAAATTCACAACTTGAGGTCATATATCGGTACCTAATTTGGCAAAATATTGTGAACGGCGCTTGTCGAGGATGGTCTGGATAGCAAAAAGTTCTTCTGTCCGTGCCATAGATGAGCAAGTTATCGAGGTGCTTTTGGCCGACCTTTGTTTTCGACTCACATATGGCCGGTTTTAGGCCAAATTCACAACATGAGGTCATATATCGGTACCTAATTTGGCAAAATGTTGTGAATGGCACTTGTCGAGGATGGTTTGGATAGAAAAAAGTTCTTCTGGCCGTGCCATAGATGAGCAAGTTATCGAGGTGTTTTTGGCCGACCTTTGTTCTCGACTCATATATGGCCGGTTTTAGGCCAAATTCACAACATGAGGTCATATATCGGTACCTAATTTGGCAAAATGTTGTGAACGGCTCTTGTCGAGGATGGTTTGGATAGCAAAAAGTTCTTCTGGCCGTGCCATAGATGAGCAAGTTATCGAGGTGTTTTTGGCCGACCTTTGTTCTCGACTCACATATGGCCGGTTTTAGGCCAAATTCACAACATGAGGTCATATATCGGTACCTAATTTGGCAAAATGTTGTGAACGGCGCTTGTCGAGGATGGTTTGGATAGCAAAAAGTTCTTCTGGACGTGCCATAGATGAGCAAGTTATCGAGGTGTTTTTGGCCGACTTTTGTTTTCGACTCACATATGGCCGGTTTTAGGCCAAATTCACAACATGAGGTCATATATCGGTACCTAATTTGGCAAAATGTTGTGAACGGCGCTTGTCGAGGATGGTTTGGATAGCAAAAAGTTCTTCTTGCCGTGCTATAGATGAGCAAGTTATCGAGGTGCTTTTGGCCGACCTTTGTTTTCGACTCACATATGGCCGGTTTTAGGCCAAATTCACAACATCAGGTCATATATCGGTACCTAATTTGGCAAAATGTTGTGAACGGCGCTTATCGAGGATGGTTTGGATAGCAAAAAGTTCTTCTGGCCGTGCCATAGATGAGCAAGTTGTCGAGGTGTTTTTGTCCGACCTTTGTTCTCGACTCACATATGGCCGGTTTTAGGCCAAATTCACAACATGAGGTCATATATCGGTACCTAATTTGGCAAAATGTTGTGAACGGCACTTGTCGAGGATGGTTTGGATAGAAAAAAGTTCTTCCAGCCGTGCCATAGATGAGCAAGTTATCGAGGTGTTTTTGGCCGACCTTTGTTTTCGACTCACATATGGCCGGTTTTAGGCCAAATTCACAACATGAGGTCATATATCGGTACCTAATTTGGCAAAGTGTTGTGAACGGCGCTTGTCAAGGATGGTTTGGATAGCAAAAAGTTCTTCTGGCCGTGCCATAGATGAGCAAGTTATCGAGGTGCTTTTGGCCGACCTTTGTTTTCGACTCACATATGGCCGGTTTTAGGCCAAATTCACAACTTGAGGTCATATATCGGTACCTAATTTGGCAAAATATTGTGAATGGCGCTTGTCGAGGATGGTTTGGATAGCAAAAAGTTCTTCTGTCCGTGCCATAGATGAGCAAGTTATCGAGGTGCTTTTGGCCGACCTTTGTTTTCGACTCACATATGGCCGGTTTTAGGCCAAATTCACAACATGAGGTCATATATCGGTACCTAATTTGGCAAAATGTTGTGAACAGCACTTGTCGAGGATGGTTTGGATAGCAAAAATTTCTTCTGGCCGTGCCATAGATGAGCAAGTTATCGAGGTGTTTTTGGCCGACCTTTGTTCTCGACTCATATATGGCCGGTTTTAGGCCAAATTCACAACATGAGGTCATATATCGGTACCTAATTTGGCAAAATGTTGTGAACGGCTCTTGTCGAGGATGGTTTGGATAGCAAAAAGTTCTTCTGGCCGTGCCATAGATGACCAAGTTATCGAGGTGTTTTTGGCCGACCTTTGTTTTCGACTCACATATGGCCGGTTTTAGGCCAAATTCACAACATGAGGTCATATATCGGTACCTAATTTGGCAAAATGTTGTGAACGGCGCTTGTCGAGGATGGTTTGGATAGAAAAAAGTTATTCTTGCCGTGCCATAGATGAGCAAGTTATCGAGGTGTTTTTGGCCGACCTTTGTTTTCGACTCACATATGGCCGGTTTTAAGCCAAATTCACAACATGAGGTCGTATATCGGTACCTAATTTGGCAAAATGTTGTGAACCGCGCTTGTCGAGGATGGTTTGGATATCAAAAAGTTCTTCTGGCGGTGCCATAGATGAGCAAGTTATCGAGGTGTTTTTGGCCGACCTTTGTTTTCGACTCACATATGGCCGGTTTTAGGCAAATTCACAACATGAGGTCATATATCGGTACCTAATTTGGCAAAATGTTGTGAACGGCGCTTGTCGAGGATGGTTTGGATAGCAAAAAGTTCTTCTGGCCGTGCCATAGATGAGCAAGTTATCGAGGTGCTTTTCGCCGACCTTTGTTTTCGACTCACATATGGCCGGTTTTAGGCCAAATTCACAACATGAGGTCATATATCGGTACCTAATTTGGCAAAATGTTGTGAACGGCACTTGTCGAGGATGGTTTGGATAGAAAAAAGTTCTTCCAGCCGTGCCATAGATGAGCAAGTTATCGAGGTGTTTTTGGCCGACCTTTGTTTTCGACTCACATATGGCCGGTTTTAGGCCAAATTCACAACATGAGGTCATATATCGGTACCTAATTTGGCAAAGTGTTGTGAACGGTGCTTGTCGAGGATGGTTTGGATAGCAAAAAGTTCTTCTGGCCGTGCCATAGATGAGCAAGTTATCGAGGTGCTTTTGGCCGACCTTTGTTTTCGACTCACATATGGCCGGTTTTAGGCCAAATTCACAACTTGAGGTCATATATCGGTACCTAATTTGGCAAAATATTGTGAACGGCGCTTGTCGAGGATGGTTTGGATAGCAAAAAGTTCTTCTGTCCGTGCCATAGATGAGCAAGTTATCGAGGTGCTTTTGGCCGACCTTTGTTTTCGACTCACATATGGCCGGTTTTAGGCCAAATTCACAACATGAGGTCATATATCGGTACCTAATTTGGCAAAATGTTGTGAACAGCACTTGTCGAGGATGGTTTGGATAGCAAAAATTTCTTCTGGCCGTGCCATAGATGAGCAAGTTATCGAGGTGTTTTTGGCCGACCTTTGTTCTCGACTCATATATGGCCGGTTTTAGGCCAAATTCACAACATGAGGTCATATATCGGTACCTAATTTGGCAAAATGTTGTGAACGGCTCTTGTCGAGGATGGTTTGGATAGCAAAAAGTTCTTCTGGCCGTGCCATAGATGACCAAGTTATCGAGGTGTTTTTGGCCGACCTTTGTTTTCGACTCACTTCTTACCGATTTTAGGCCAAATTCACAACATGAGGTCATATATCGGTACCTAATTTGGCAAAATGTTGTGAACGGCTCTTGTCGAGGATGGTTTGGATAGCAAAAAGTTCTTCTGGCCGGGCCATAGATGAGCAAGTTATCGAGGTGTTTTTGGCCGACCTTTGTTTTCGACTCACATATGGCCGGTTTTAGGCCAAATTCACAACATGAGGTCATATATCGGTACCTAATTTGGCAAAATATTGTGAACGGCGCTTGTCGAGGATGGTTTGGATAGCAAAAATTTCTTCTGTCCGTGCCATAGATGAGCCAGTTATCGAGGTGCTTTTGGCCGACCTTTGTTTTCGACTCACATATGGCCGGTTTTAGGCCAAATTCACAACATGAGGTCATATATCGGTACCTAATTTGGCAAAATGTTGTGAACGGCGCTTGTCGAGGATGGTTTCGATAGCAAAAAGTTCTTCTGGTCGTGCCATAGATGAGCAAGTTATCGAGGTGTTTTTGGCCGACCTTTGTTTTCGACTCACATATGGCCGGTTTTAGGCCAAATTCACAACATGAGGTCATATATCGGTACCTAATTTGGCAAAATGTTGTGAACGGCGTTTGTCGAGGATGGTTTGGATAGCAAAAAGTTCTTCTGGCCGTGCCATAGATGAGCTAGTTATTGAGGTGTTTTTGCCGACCTTTGTTTTCGACTCACATATGGCCGGTTTTAGGCCAAATTCACAACATCAGGTCATATATCGGTACCTAATTTGGCAAAATGTTGTGAACGGCGCTTGTCGAGGATGGTTTGGATAGCAAAAAGTTCTTCTGGCCGTGCCATAGATGAGCAAGTTATCGAGGTGTTTTTGTCCGACCTTTGTTCTCGACTCACATATGGCCGGTTTTAGGCCAAATTCACAACATGAGGTCATATATCGGTACCTAATTTGGCAAAATGTTGTGAACGGCACTTGTCGAGGATGGTTTGGATAGAAAAAAGTTCTTCCAGCCGTGCCATAGATGAGAAAGTTATCGAGGTGTTTTTGGCCGACCTTTGTTTTCGACTCACATATGGCCGGTTTTAGGCCAAATTCACAACATGAGGTCATATATCGGTACCTAATTTGGCAAAGTGTTGTGAACGGCGCTTGTTGAGGATGGTTTGGATAGCAAAAAGTTCTTCTGGCCGTGCCATAGATGAGCAAGTTATCGAGGTGCTTTTGGCCGACCTTTGTTTTCGACTCACATATGGCCGGTTTTAGGCCAAATTCACAACTTGAGGTCATATATCGGTACCTAATATGGCAAAATATTGTGAACGACGCTTGTCGAGGATGGTTTGGATAGCAAAAAGTTCTTCTGTCCGTGCCATAGATGAGCAAGTTATCGAGGTGCTTTTGGCCGACCTTTGTTTTCGACTCACATATGGCCGGTTTTAGGCCAAATTCACAACATGAGGTCATATATCGGTACCTAATTTGGCAAAATGTTGTGAACGGCACTTGTCGAGGATGGTTTGGATAGCAAAAAGTTCTTCTGGCCGTGCCATAGATGAGCAAGTTATCGAGGTGTTTTTGGCCGACCTTTGTTCTCGACTCATATATGGCCGGTTTTAGGCCAAATTCACAACATGAGGTCATATATCAGTACCTAATTTGGCAAAATGTTGTGAACGGCTCTTGTCGAGGATGGTTTGGATAGCAAAAAGTTCTTCTGGCCGTGCCATAGATGAGCAAGTTATCGAGGTGTTTTTGGCCGACCTTTGTTCTCGACTCACATATGGCCGGTTTTAGGCCAAATTCACAACATGAGGTCATATATCGGTACCTAATTTGGCAAAATGTTGTGAACGGCGCTTGTCGAGGATGGTTTGGATAGCAAAAAGTTCTTCTGGACGTGCCATAGATGAGCAAGTTATCGAGGTGTTTTTTGCCGACCTTTGTTTTCGACTCACATATGGCCGGTTTTAGGCCAAATTCACAACATGAGGTCATATATCGGTACCTAATTTGGCAAAATGTTGTGAACGGCGCTTGTCGAGGATGGTTTGGATAGCAAAAAGTTCTTCTTACCGTGTCATAGATGAGCAAGTTATCGAGGTGCTTTTGGCCAACCTTTGTTTTCGACTCACATATGGCCGGTTTTAGGCCAAATTCACAACATCAGGTCATATATCGATACCTAATTTGGCAAAATGTTGTGAACGGCGCTTGTCGAGGATGGTTTGGATAGCAAAAAGTTCTTCTGGCCGTGCCATAGATGAGCAAGTTATCGAGGTGTTTTTGTCCGACCTTTGTTCTCGACTCACATATGGCCGGTTTTAGGCCAAATTCACAACATGAGGTCATATATCGGTACCTAATTTGGCAAAATGTTGTGAACGGCACTTGTCGAGGATGGTTTGGATAGAAAAAAGTTCTTCCAGCCGTGCCATAGATGAGCAAGTTATCGAGGTGTTTTTGGCCGACCTTTGTTTTCGACTCACATATGGCCGGTTTTAGGCCAAATTCACAACATGAGGTCATATATCGGTACCTAATTTGGCAAAGTGTTGTGAACGGCGCTTGTCGAGGATGGTTTGGATAGCAAAAAGTTCTTCTGGCTGTGCCATAGATGAGCAAGTTATCGAGGTGCTTTTGGCCGACCTTTGTTTTCGACTCACATATGGCCGGTTTTAGGCCAAATTCACAACTTGAGGTCATATATCGGTACCTAATTTGGCAAAATATTGTGAACGACGCTTGTCGAGGATGGTTTGGATAGCAAAAAGTTCTTCTGTCCGTGCCATAGATGAGCAAGCTATCGAGGTGCTTTTGGCCGACCTTTGTTTTCGACTCACATATGGCCGGTTTTAGGCCAAATTCACAACATGAGGTCATATATCGGTACCTAATTTGGCAAAATGTTGTGAACGGCACTTGTCGAGGATGGTTTGGATAGCAAAAAGTTCTTCTGGCCGTGCCATAGATGAGCAAGTTATCGAGGTGTTTTTGGCCGACCTTTGTTCTCGACTCATATATGGCCGGTTTTAGGCTAAATTCACAACATGAGGTCATATATCGGTACCTAATTTGGCAAAATGTTGTGAACGGCTCTTGTCGAGGATGGTTTGGATAGCAAAAAGTTCTTCTGGCCGTGCCATAGATGAGCAAGTTATCGAGGTGTTTTTGGCCGACCTTTGTTTTCGACTCACATATGGCCGGTTTTAGGCCAAATTCACAACATGAGGTCATATATCGGTTCCTAATTTGGCAAAATGTTGTGAACGGCCCTTGTCGAGGATGGTTTGGATAGCAAAAAGTTCTTCTTGCCGTGCCATAGATGAGCAAGTTATCGAGGTGTTTTTGGCCGACCTTTGTTTTCGACTCACATATGGCCGGTTTTAGGCCAAATTCACAACATGAGGTCGTATATCGGTACCTAATTTGGCAAAATGTTGTGAACCGCGCTTGTCGAGGATGGTTTGGATATCAAAAAGTTCTTCTGGCCGTGCCATAGATGAGCAAGTTATCGAGGTGTTTTTGGCCGACCTTTGTTTTCGACTCACATATGGCCGGTTTTAGGCAAATTCACAACGTGAGGTCATATATCGGTACCTAATTTGGCAAAATGTTGTGAACGGCGCTTGTCGAGGATGGTTTGGATAGCAAAAAGTTCTTCTGGCCGTGAGATAGATGAGCAAGTTATCGAGGTGCTTTTCGCCGACCTTTGTTTTCGACTCACATATGGCCGGTTTTAGGCCAAATTCACAACATGAGGTCATATATCGGTACCTCATTTGGCAAAATGTTGTGAACGGCGCTTGTTGAAGATGGTTTGGATAGCAAAAAGTTCTTCTGGGCGTGCCATAGATGAGCAAGTTATCGAGGTGTTTTTGGCCGACCTTTGTTTTCGACTCACATATGGCCGGTTTTAGGCCAAATTCACAACATGAGGTCATATATCGGTACCTAATTTGGCAAAATATTGTGAACGGCGCTTGTCGAGGATGGTTTGGATAGCAAAAAGTTCTTCTGGCCGTGCCATAGATGAGCAAGTTATCGAGGTGTTTTTGGCCGACCTTTGTTCTTGACTCACATATGGCCGGTTTTAGGCCAAATTCACAACATGAGGTCATATATCGGTACCTAATTTGGCAAAATGTTGTGAACGGAGCTTGTCGAGGATGGTTTGGATAGCAAAAAGTTCTTCTGGCCGTGCCATAGATGAGCAAGTTATCGAGGTGTTTTCGGCCGACCTTTGTTCTCGACTCACATATGGTCGGTTTTAGGCAAAATTCACAACATGAGGTCATATATCGGTACCTAATTTCGCAAAATGTTGTGAACGGCGCTTGTCGAGGATGGTTTGGACAGCAAAAAGTTCTTCTGGCCGTGCCATAGATGAGCAAGTTATCGAGGTGTTTTTGGCCGACCTTTGTTTTCGACTCACATATGGCCGGTTTTAGGCCAAATTCACAACATGAGGTCATATATCGGTACCTAATTTGGCAAAATGTTGTGAACGGCGCTTGTCGAGGATGGTTTGGATAGCAAAAAGTTCTTCTTGCCGTGCCATAGATGAGCAAGTTATCGAGGTGTTTTTGGCCGACCTTTGTTCTCGACTCATATATGGCCGGTTTTAGGCTAAATTCACAACATGAGGTCATATATCGGTACCTAATTTGGCAAAATGTTGTGAACGGCTCTTGTCGAGGATGGTTTGGATAGCAAAAAGTTCTTCTGGCCGTGCCATAGATGAGCAAGTTATCGAGGTGTTTTTGGCCGACCTTTGTTTTCGACTCACATATGGCCGGTTTTAGGCCAAATTCACAACATGAGGTCATATATCGGTACCTAATTTGGCAAAATGTTGTGAACGGAGCTTGTCGAGGATGGTTTGGATAGCAAAAAGTTCTTCTTGCCGTGCCATAGATGAGCAAGTTATCGAGGTGTTTTTGGCCGACCTTTGTTTTCGACTCACATATGGCCGGTTTTAGGCCAAATTCACAACATGAGGTCGTATATCGGTACCTAATTTGGCAAAATGTTGTGAACCGCGCTTGTCGAGGATGGTTTGGATATCAAAAAGTTCTTCTGGCCGTGCCATAGATGAGCAAGTTATCGAGGTGTTTTTGGCCGACCTTTGTTTTCGACTCACATATGGCCGGTTTTAGGCAAATTCACAACGTGAGGTCATATATCGGTACCTAATTTGGCAAAATGTTGTGAACGGCGCTTGTCGAGGATGGTTTGGATAGCAAAAAGTTCTTCTGGCCGTGCCATAGATGAGCAAGTTATCGAGGTGCTTTTCGCCGACCTTTGTTTTCGACTCACATATGGCCGGTTTTAGGCCAAATTCACAACATGAGGTCATATATCGGTACCTCATTTGGCAAAATGTTGTGAACGGCGCTTGTTGAAGATGGTTTGGATAGCAAAAAGTTCTTCTGGGCGTGCCATAGATGAGCAAGTTATCGAGGTGTTTTTGGCCGACCTTTGTTTTCGACTCACATATGGCCGGTTTTAGGCCAAATTCACAACATGAGGTCATATATCGGTACCTAATTTGGCAAAATGTTGTGAATGGCGCTTGTCGAGGATGGTTTGGATAGCAAAAAGTTCTTCTGGGCGTGCCATAGATGAGCAAGTTATCGAGGTGTTTTTGGCCGACCTTTGTTTTCGACTCACATATGGCCGGTTTTAGGCCAAATTCACAACATGAGGTCATATATCGGTACCTAATTTGGCAAAATGTTGTGAACGGCGCTTGTCGAGGATGGTTTGGATAGCAAAAAGTTCTTCTGGCCGTGCCATAGATGAGCAAGTTATCGAGGTGTTTTCGGCCGACCTTTGTTCTCGACTCACATATGGTCGGTTTTAGGCAAAATTCACAACATGAGGTCATATATCGGTACCTAATTTGGCAAAATGTTGTGAACGGCGCTTGTCGAGGATGGTTTGGACAGCAAAAAGTTCTTCTGGCCGTGCCATAGATGAGCAAGTTATCGAGGTGTTTTTGGCCGACCTTTGTTTTCGACTCACATATGGCCGGTTTTAGGCCAAATTCACAACATGAGGTCATATATCGGTACCTAATTTGGCAAAATGTTGTGAACGGCGCTTGTCGAGGATGGTTTCGATAGCAAAAAGTTCTTCTTGCCGTGCCATAGATGAGCAAGTTATCGAGGTGTTTTTGGCCGACCTTTGTTTTCGACTCACATATGGCCGGTTTTAGGCCAAATTCACAACATGAGGTCATATATCGGTACCTAATTTGGCAAAATGTTGTGAACAGCGCTTGTCGAGGATGGTTTGGATAGCAAAAAGTTCTTCTGGCCGTGCCATAGATGAGCAAGTTATCGAGGTGTTTTTGGCCGACCTTTGTTTTCGACTCACATATGGCCGGTTTTAGGACAAATTCACAACATGAGGTCATATATCGGTACCTAATTTGGCAAAATGTTGTGAATGGCGCTTGTCGAGGATGGTTTGGATAGCAAAAAGTTCTTCTGGCCGTGCCATAGATGAGCAAGCTATCGAGGTGTTTTTGGCCGACCTTTGTTCTTGACTCACATATGGCCGGTTTTAGGCCAAATTCACAACATGAGGTCGTATATCGGTACCTAATTTGGCAAAATGTTGTGAACGGAGCTTGTCGAGGATGGTTTGGATAGCAAAAAGTTCTTCTGGCCGTGCCATAGATGAGCAAGTTATCGAGGTGTTTTCGGCCGACCTTTGTTCTCGACTCACATATGGTCGGTTTTAGGCAAAATTCACACCATGAGGTCATATATCGGTACCTAATTTGGCAAAATGTTGTGAACGGCGCTTGTCGAGGATGGTTTGGACAGCAAAAAGTTCTTCTGGCCGTGCCATAGATAAGCAAGTTATCGAGGTGTTTTTGGCCGACCTTTGTTTTCGACTCACATATGGCCGGTTTTAGGCCAAATTCACAACATGAGGTCATATATCGGTACCTAATTTGGCAAAATGTTGTGAACGGCGCTTGTCGAGGATTGTTTGGATAGCAAAAAGTTCTTCTGGCCGTGCCATAGATGAGCAAGTTATCGAGGTGTTTTTGGCCGACCTTTGTTTTCGACTCACATATGGCCGGTTTTAGGCCAAATTCACAACATGAGGTCATATATCGGTACCTAATTTGGCAAAATGTTGTGAACGGCGCTTGTCGAGGATGGTTTGGATAGCAAAAATTTCTTCTTGCCGTGCCATAGATGAGCAAGTTATCGAGGTGTTTTTGACCGACCTTTGTTTTCGACTCACATATGGCCGGTTTTAGGCCAAATTCACAACATGAGGTCGTATATCGGTACCTAATTTGGCAAAATGTTGTGAACGGCGCTTGTCGAGGATGGTTTGGATATCAAAAAGTTCTTCTGGCCGTGCCATAGATGAGCAAGTTATCGAGGTGTTTTTGGCCGACCTTTGTTTTCGACTCACATATGGCCGGTTTTAGGCAAATTCACAACATGAGGTCATATATCGGTACCTAATTTGGCAAAATGTTGTGAACGGCGCTTGTCGAGGATGGTTTGGATAGCAAAAAGTTCTTCTGGCCGTGCCATAGATGAGCAACTTATCGAGGTGCTTTTCGCCGACCTTTGTTTTCGACTCACATATGGCCGGTTTTAGGCCAAATTCACAACATGAGGTCATATATCGGTACCTCATTTGGCAAAATGTTGTGAACGGCGCTTGTTGAAGATGGTTTGGATAGCAAAAAGTTCTTCTGGGCGTGCCATAGATGAGCAAGTTATCGAGGTGTTTTTGGCCGACCTTTGTTTTCGACTCACATATGGCCGGTTTTAGGCCAAATTCACAACATGAGGTCATATATCGGTACCTAATTTGGCAAAATGTTGTGAACGGCGCTTGTCGAGGATGGTTTGGATAGCAAAAAGTTCTTCTGGGCGTGCCATAGATGAGCAAGTTATCGAGGTGTTTTTGGCCGACCTTTGTTTTCGACTCACATATGGCCGGTTTTAGGCCAAATTCACAACATGAGGTCATATATCGGTACCTAATTTGGCAAAATGTTGTGAACGGCGCTTGTCGAGGATGGTTTGGATAGCAAAAAGTTCTTCTGGCCGTGCCATAGATGAGCAAGTTATCGAGGTGTTTTCGGCCGACCTTTGTTCTCGACTCACATATGGTCGGTTTTAGGCAAAATTCACAACATGAGGTCATATATCGGTACCTAATTTGGCAAAATGTTGTGAACGGCGCTTGTCGAGGATGGTTTGGACAGCAAAAAGTTCTTCTGGCCGTGCCATAGATGAGCAAGTTATCGAGGTGTTTTTGGCCGACCTTTGTTTTCGACTCACATATGGCCGGTTTTAGGCCAAATTCACAACATGAGGTCATATATCGGTACCTAATTTGGCAAAATGTTGTGAATGGCGCTTGTCGAGGATGGTTTGGATAGCAAAAAGTTCTTCTTGCCGTGCCATAGATGAGCAAGTTATCGAGGTGTTTTTGGCCGACCTTTGTTTTCGACTCACATATGGCCGGTTTTAGGCCAAATTCACAACATGAGGTCATATATCGGTACCTAATTTGGCAAAATGTTGTGAACAGCGCTTGTCGAGGATGGTTTGGATAGCAAAAAGTTCTTCTGGCCGTGCCATAGATGAGCAAGTTATCGAGGTGTTTTTGGCCGACCTTTGTTTTCGACTCACATATGGCCGGTTTTAGGACAAATTCACAACATGAGGTCATATATCGGTACCTAATTTGGCAAAATGTTGTGAACGGCGCTTGTCGAGGATGGTTTGGATAGCAAAAAGTTCTTCTGGCCGTGCCATAGATGAGCAAGCTATCGAGGTGTTTTTGGCCGACCTTTGTTCTTGACTCACATATGGCCGGTTTTAGGCCAAATTCACAACATGAGGTCGTATATCGGTACCTAATTTGGCAAAATGTTGTGAACGGAGCTTGTCGAGGATGGTTTGGATAGCAAAAAGTTCTTCTGGCCGTGCCATAGATGAGCAAGTTATCGAGGTGTTTTCGGCCGACCTTTGTTCTCGACTCACATATGGTCGGTTTTAGGCAAAATTCACACCATGAGGTCATATATCGGTACCTAATTTGGCAAAATGTTGTGAACGGCGCTTGTCGAGGATGGTTTGGACAGCAAAAAGTTCTTCTGGCCGTGCCATAGATAAGCAAGTTATCGAGGTGTTTTTGGCCGACCTTTGTTTTCGACTCACATATGGCCGGTTTTAGGCCAAATTCACAACATGAGGTCATATATCGGTACCTAATTTGGCAAAATGTTGTGAACGGCGCTTGTCGAGGATTGTTTGGATAGCAAAAAGTTCTTCTGGCCGTGCCATAGATGAGCAAGTTATCGAGGTGTTTTTGGCCGACCTTTGTTTTCGACTCACATATGGCCGGTTTTAGGCCAAATTCACAACATGAGGTCATATATCGGTACCTAATTTGGCAAAATGTTGTGAACGGCGCTTGTCGAGGATGGTTTGGATAGCAAAAATTTCTTCTTGCCGTGCCATAGATGAGCAAGTTATCGAGGTGTTTTTGACCGACCTTTGTTTTCGACTCACATATGGCCGGTTTTAGGCCAAATTCACAACATGAGGTCGTATATCGGTACCTAATTTGGCAAAATGTTGTGAACGGCGCTTGTCGAGGATGGTTTGGATATCAAAAAGTTCTTCTGGCCGTGCCATAGATGAGCAAGTTATCGAGGTGTTTTTGGCCGACCTTTGTTTTCGACTCACATATGGCCGGTTTTAGGCAAATTCACAACATGAGGTCATATATCGGTACCTAATTTGGCAAAATGTTGTGAACGGCGCTTGTCGAGGATGGTTTGGATAGCAAAAAGTTCTTCTGGCCGTGCCATAGATGAGCAACTTATCGAGGTGCTTTTCGCCGACCTTTGTTTTCGACTCACATATGGCCGGTTTTAGGCCAAATTCACAACATGAGGTCATATATCGGTACCTCATTTGGCAAAATGTTGTGAACGGCGCTTGTCGAAGATGGTTTGGATAGCAAAAAGTTCTTCTGGCCGTGCCATAGATGAGCAAGTTATCGAGGTGTTTTTGGCCGACCTTTGTTTTCGACTCACATATGGCCGGTTTTAGGCCAAATTCACAACATGAGGTCATATATCGGTACCTAATTTGGCAAAATGTTGTGAACGGAGCTTGTCGAGGATGGTTTGGATAGCAAAAAGTTCTTCTGGCCGTGCCATAGATGAGCAAGTTATCGATGTGTTTTTGGCCGACCTTTGTTCTTGACTCACATATGGCCGGTTTTAGGCCAAATTCACAACATGAGGTCATATATCGGTACCTAATTTGGCAAAATGTTGTGAACGGAGCTTGTCGAGGATGGTTTGGATAGCAAAAAGTTCTTCTGGCCATGCCATAGATGAGCAAGTTATCGAGGTGTTTTCGGCCGACCTTTGTTCTCGACTCACATATGGTCGGTTTTAGGCCAAATTCACAACATGAGGTCATATATCGGTACCTAATTTGGCAAAATGTTGTGAACGGCGCTTGTCGAGGATGGTTTGGACAGCAAAAAGTTCTTCTGTCCGTGCCATAGATGAGCAAGTTATCGAGGTGTTTTTGGCCGACCTTTGTTTTCGACTCACATATGGCCGGTTTTAGGCCAAATTCACAACATGAGGTCATATATCGGTACCTAATTTGGCAAAATGTTGTGAACGGCGCTTGCCGAGGATGGTTTGGATAGCAAAAAGTTCTTCTGGCCGTGCCATAGATGAGCAAGTTATCGAGGTGTTTTTGGCCGACCTTTGTTTTCGACTCACATATGGCCGGTTTTAGGCCAAATTCACAACATGAGGTCATATATCGGTACCTAATTTGGCAAAATGTTGTGAACGGTGCTTGTCGAGGATGGTTTGAATAGCAAAAAGTTCTTCTGGCCGTGCCATAGATGAGCAAGTTATCGAGGTGTTTTTGGCCGACCTTTGTTTTCGACTCACATATGGCCGGTTTTAGGCCAAATTCACAACATGAGGTCATATATCGGTACCTAATTTGGCAAAATGTTGTGAACGGCGCTTGTCGAGGATGGTTTGGATAGCAAAAAGTTCTTCTTGCCGTGCCATAGATGAGCAAGTTAACGAGGTGTTTTTGACCGACCTTTGTTTTCGACTCACATATGGCCGGTTTTAGGCCAAATTCACAACATGAGGTCGTATATCGGTACCTAATTTGGCAAAATGTTGTGAACGGCGCTTGTCGAGGATGGTTTGGATAGCAAAAAGTTCTTCTGGCCATGCCATAGATGAGCAAGTTATCGAGGTGTTTTTGGCCGACCTTTGTTCTTGACTCACATATGGCCGGTTTTAGGCCAAATTCACAACATGAGGTCATATACCGGTACCTAATTTGGCAAAATGTTGTGAACGGAGCTTGTCGAGGATGGTTTGGATAGCAAAAAGTTCTTCTGGACGTGCCATAGATGAGCAAGTTATCGAGGTGTTTTCGGCCGACCTTTGTTCTCGACTCACATATGGTCGGTTTTAGGCAAAATTCACAACATGAGGTCATATATCGGTACCTAATTTGGCAAAATGTTGTGAACGACGCTTGTCGAGGATGGTTTGGACAGCAAAAAGTTCTTCTAGCCGTGCCATAGATGAGCAAGTTATCGAGGTGTTTTTGGCCGACCTTTGTTTTCGACTCACATATGGCCGGTTTTAGGCCAAATTCACAACATGAGGTCATATATCGGTACCTCATTTGGCAAAATGTTGTGAACAGCGCTTGTCGAAGATGGTTTGGATAGCAAAAATTTCTTCTGGCCGTGCCATAGATGAGCAAGTTATCGAGGTGTTTTTGGCCGACCTTTGTTTTCGACTCACATATGGCCGGTTTTAGGCCAAATTCACAACATGAGGTCATATATCGGTACCTAATTTGGCAAAATGTTGTTAACGGCGCTTGTCGAGGATGGTTTGGATAGCAAAAAGTTCTTCTGGCCGTGCCATAGATGAGCAAGTTATCGAGGTGTTTTTGGCCGACCTTTGTTCTTGACTCACATATGGCCGGTTTTAGGCCAAATTCACAACATGAGGTCATATATCGGTACCTAATTTGGCAAAATGTTGTGAACGGAGCTTGTCGAGGATGGTTTGGATAGCAAAAAGTTCTTCTTGCCGTGCCATAGATGAGCAAGTTATCGAGGTGTTTTCGGCCGACCTTTGTTCTCGACTCACATATGGTCGGTTTTAGGCAAAATTCACACCATGAGGTCATATATCGGTACCTAATTTGGCAAAATGTTGTGAACGGCGCTTGTCGAGGATGGTTTGGACAGCAAAAAGTTCTTCTGGCCGTGCCATAGATGAGCAAGTTATCGAGGTGTTTTTGGCCGACCTTTGTTTTCGACTCACATATGGCCGGTTTTAGGCCAAATTCACAACATGAGGTCATATATCGGTACCTAATTTGGCAAAATGTTGTGAACGGTGCTTGTCGAGGATTGTTTGGATAGCAAAAAGTTCTTCTGGCCGTGCCATAGATGAGCAAGTTATCGAGGTGTTTTTGGCCGACCTTTGTTTTCGACTCACATATGGCCGGTTTTAGGCCAAATTCACAACATGAGGTCATATATCAGTACCTAATTTGGCAAAATGTTGTGAACGGCGCTTGTCGAGGATGGTTTGGATAGCAAAAATTTCTTCTTGCCGTGCCATAGATGAGCAAGTTATCGAGGTGTTTTTGACCGACCTTTGTTTTCGACTCACATATGGCTGGTTTTAGGCCAAATTCACAACATGAGGTCGTATATCGGTACCTAATTTGGCAAAATGTTGTGAACGGCACTTGTCGAGGATGGTTTGGATATCAAAAAGTTCTTCTGGCCGTGCCATAGATGAGCAAGTTATCGAGGTGTTTTTGGCCGACCTTTGTTTTCGACTCACATATGGCCGGTTTTAGGCAAATTCACAACATGAGGTCATATATCGGTACCTAATTTGGCAAAATGTTGTGAACGGCGCTTGTCGTGGATGGTTTGGATAGCAAAAAGTTCTTCTGGCCGTGCCATAGATGAGCAAGTTATCGAGGTGCTTTTTGCCGACCTTTGTTTTCGACTCACATTTGGCCGGTTTTAGGCCAAATTCACAACATGAGGTCATATATCGGTACCTCATTTGGCAAAATGTTGTGAACGGCGCTTGTCGAAGATGGTTTGGATAGCAAAAAGTTCTTCTGGCCGTGCCATAGATGAGCAAGTTATCGAGGTGTTTTTGGCCGACCTTTGTTTTCGACTCACATATGGCCGGTTTTAGGCCAAATTCACAACATGAGGTCATATATCGGTACCTAATTTGGCAAAATGTTGTGAACGGCGCTTGTCGAGGATGGTTTGGATAGCAAAAGGTTCTTCTGGCCGTGCCATAGATGAGCAAGTTATCGATGTGTTTTTGGCCGACCTTTGTTCTTGACTCACATATGGTCGGTTTTAGGCCAAATTCACAACATGAGGTCATATATCGGTACCTAATTTGGCAAAATGTTGTGAACGGAGCTTGTCGAGGATGGTTTGGATATAAAAAAGTTCTTCTGGCCATGCCATAGATGAGCAAGTTATCGAGGTGTTTTCGGCCGACCTTTGTTCTCGACTCACATATGGTCGGTTTTAGGCCAAATTCACAACATGAGGTCATATATCGGTACCTAATTTGGCAAAATGTTGTGAACGGCGCTTGTCGAGGATGGTTTGGAGAGCAAAAAGTTCTTCTGTCCGTGCCATAGATGAGCAAGTTATCGAGGTGTTTTTGGCCGACCTTTGTTTTCGACTCACATATGGCCGGTTTTAGACCAAATTCACAACATGAGGTCATATATCGGTACCTAATTTGGCAAAATGTTGTGAACGGCGCTTGTCGAGGATGGTTTGGATAGCAAAAAGTTCTTCTTGCCGTGCCATAGATGAGCAAGTTATCGAGGTGTTTTTGGCCGACCTTTGTTTTCGACTCACATATGGCCGGTTTTAGGCCAAATTCACAACATGAGGTCGTATATCGGTACCTAATTTGTTAAAATGTTGTGAACGGCGCTTGTCGAGGATGGTTTGGATATCAAAAAGTTCTTCTGGCCGTGCCATAGATGAGCAAGTTATCGAGGTGTTTTTGTCCGACCTTTGTTTTCGACTCACATATGGCCGGTTTTAGGCAAATTCACAACATGATGTCATATATCGGTACCTAATTTGGCAAAATGTTGTGAACGGCGCTTATCGAGGATGGTTTGGATAGCAGAAAGTTCTTCTGGCCGTGCCATAGATGAGCAAGTTATCGAGGTGCTTTTCGCCGACCTTTGTTTTCGACTCACATATGGCCGGTTTTAGGCCAAATTCACAACATGAGGTCATATATCGGTACCTCATTTGGCAAAATGTTGTGAACGGCGCTTGTCGAAGATGGTTTGGATAGCAAAAAGTTCTTCTGGCCGTGCCATAGATGAGCAAGTTATCGAGGTGTTTTTCGCCGACCTTTGTTTTTGACTCACATATGGCCGGTTTTAGGCCAAATTCACAACATGAGGTCATATATCGGTACCTAATTTGGCAAAATGTTGTGAACGGCGCTTGTCGAGGATGGTTTGGATAGCAAAAATTTCTTCTGGCCGTGCCATAGATGAGCAAGTTATCGAGGTGTTTTTGGCCGACCTTTGTTCTCGACTCACATATGGTCGGTTTTAGGCCAAATTCACAACATGAGGTCATATATCGGTACCTAATTTGGCAAAATGTTGTGAACGGCGCTTGTCGAGGATGGTTTGGACAGCAAAAAGTTCTTCTGGCCGTGCCATAGATGAGCAAGTTATCGAGGTGTTTTTGGCCGACCTTTGTTCTCGACTCACATATGGCCGGTTTTAGGCCAAATTCACAACATGAGGTCATATATCGGTACCTAATTTGGCAAAATGTTGTGAACGGCGCTTGTCGAGGATGGTTTGGACAGCAAAAAGTTCTTCTGGCCGTGCCATAGATGAGCAAGTTATCGAGGTGTTTTTGGCCGACCTTTGTTTTCGACTCACATATGGCCGGTTTTAGGCCAAATTCACAACATGAGGTCATATATTGGTACCTAATTTGGCAAAATGTTGTGAACGGCGCTTGTCGAGGATGGTTTGGATAGCAAAAAGTTCTTCTGGCCGTGCCATAGATGAGCAAGTTATCGATGTGTTTTTGGCCGACCTTTGTTCTTGACTCACATATGGCCGGTTTTAGGCCAAATTCACAACATGAGGTCATATATCGGTACCTAATTTGGCAAAATGTTGTGAACGGAGCTTGTCGAGGATGGTTTGGATAGCAAAAAGTTCTTCTGGCCATGCCATAGATGAGCAAGTTATCGAGGTGTTTTCGGCCGACCTTTGTTCTCGACTCACATATGGTCGGTTTTAGGCCAAATTCACAACATGAGGTCATATATCGGTACCTAATTTGGCAAAATGTTGTGAACGGCGCTTGTCGAGGATGGTTTGGACAGCAAAAAGTTCTTCTGGCCGTGCCATAGATGAGCAAGTTATCGAGGTGTTTTTGGCCGACCTTTGTTTTCGACTCACATATGGCCGGTTTTAGGCCAAATTCACAACATGAGGTCATATATCGGTACCTCATTTGGCAAAATGTTGTGAACGGCGCTTGTCGAAGATGGTTTGGATAGCAAAAAGTTCTTCTGGCCGTGCCATAGATGAGCAAGTTATCGAGGTGCTTTTCGCCGACCTTTGTTTTCGACTCACATATGGCCGGTTTTAGGCCAAATTCACAACATGAGGTCATATATCGGTACCTCATTTGGCAAAATGTTGTGAACGGCGCTTGTCGAAGATGGTTTGGATAGCAAAAAGTTCTTCTGGCCGTGCCATAGATGAGCAAGTTATCGAGGTGTTTTTGGCCGACCTTTGTTTTCGACTCACATATGGCCGGTTTTAGGCCAAATTCACAACATGAGGTCATATATCGGTACCTAATTTGGCAAAATGTTGTGAACGGCGCTTGTCGAGGATGGTTTGGATAGCAAAAAGTTCTTCTGGCCGTGCCATAGATGAGCAAGTTATCGATGTGTTTTTGGCCGACCTTTGTTCTTGACTCACATATGGCCGGTTTTAGGCCAAATTCACAACATGAGGTCATATATCGGTACCTAATTTGGCAAAATGTTGTGAACGGAGCTTGTCGAGGATGGTTTGGATAGCAAAAAGTTCTTCTGGCCATGCCATAGATGAGCAAGTTATCGAGGTGTTTTCGGCCGACCTTTGTTCTCGACTCACATATGGTCGGTTTTAGGCCAAATTCACAACATGAGGTCATATATCGGTACCTAATTTGGCAAAATGTTGTGAACGGCGCTTGTCGAGGATGGTTTGGACAGCAAAAAGTTCTTCTGTCCGTGCCATAGATGAGCAAGTTATCGAGGTGTTTTTGGCCGACCTTTGTTTTCGACTCACATATGGCCGGTTTTAGGCCAAATTCACAACATGAGGTCATATATCGGTACCTAATTTGGCAAAATGTTGTGAACGGCGCTTGTCGAGGATGGTTTGGATAGCAAAAAGTTCTTCTTGCCGTGCCATAGATGAGCAAGTTATCGAGGTGTTTTTGGCCGACCTTTGTTTTCGACTCACATATGGCCGGTTTTAGGCCAAATTCACAACATGAGGTCGTATACCGGTACCTAATTTGTTAAAATGTTGTGAACGGCGCTTGTCGAGGATGGTTTGGATATCAAAAAGTTCTTCTGGCCGTGCCATAGATGAGCAAGTTATCGAGGTGTTTTTGGCCGACCTTTGTTTTCGACTCACATATGGCCGGTTTTAGGCAAATTCACAACATGATGTCATATATCGGTACCTAATTTGGCAAAATGTTGTGAACGGCGCTTGTCGAGGATGGTTTGGATAGCAGAAAGTTCTTCTGGCCGTGCCATAGATGAGCAAGTTATCGAGGTGCTTTTCGCCGACCTTTGTTTTCGACTCACATATGGCCGGTTTTAGGCCAAATTCACAACATGAGGTCATATATCGGTACCTCATTTGGCAAAATGTTGTGAACGGCGCTTGTCGAAGATGGTTTGGATAGCAAAAAGTTCTTCTGGCCGTGCCATAGATGAGCAAGTTATCGAGGTGTTTTTCGCCGACCTTTGTTTTTGACTCACATATGGCCGGTTTTAGGCCAAATTCACAACATGAGGTCATATATCGGTACCTAATTTGGCAAAATGTTGTGAACGGCGCTTGTCGAGGATGGTTTGGATAGCAAAAATTTCTTCTGGCCGTGCCATAGATGAGCAAGTTATCGAGGTGTTTTTGGCCGACCTTTGTTCTCGACTCACATATGGCCGGTTTTAGGCCAAATTCACAACATGAGGTCATATATCGGTACCTAATTTGCCAAAATGTTGTGAACGGCGCTTGTCGAGGATGGTTTGGATAGCAAAAAGTTCTTCTGGCCATGCCATAGATGAGCAAGTTATCGATGTGTTTTTGGCCGACCTTTGTTCTTGACTCACACATGGCCGGTTTTAGGCCAAATTCACAACATGAGGTCATATATCGGTACCTAATTTGGAAAAATGTTGTGAACGGAGCTTGTCGATGATGGTTTGGATAGCAAAAAGTTCTTCTGGCCGTGCCATAGATGAGCAAGTTATCGAGGTGTTTTCGGCCGACCTTTGTTCTCGACTCACATATGGTCGGTTTTAGGCCAAATTCACAACATGAGGTCATATATCGGTACCTAATTTGGCAAAATGTTGTGAACGGCGCTTGTCGAGGATGGTTTGGACAGCAAAAAGTTCTTCTGGCCGTGCCATAGATGAGCAAGTTATCGAGGTGTTTTTGGCCGACATTTGTTCTCGACTCACATATGGCCGGTTTTAGGCCAAATTCACAACATGAGGTCATATATCGGTACCTAATTTGGCAAAATGTTGTGAACGGCGCTTGTCGAGGATGGTTTGGACAGCAAAAAGTTCTTCTGGCCGTGCCATAGATGAGCAAGTTATCGAGGTGTTTTTGGCCGACCTTTGTTTTCGACTCACATATGGCCGGTTTTAGGCCAAATTCACAACATGAGGTCATATATCGGTACCTAATTTGGCAAAATGTTGTGAACGGCGCTTGTCGAGGATTGTTTGGATAGCAAAAAGTTCTTCTGGCCGTGCATAGATGAGCAAGTTATCGATGTGTTTTTGGCCGACCTTTGTTCTTGACTCACATATGGCCGGTTTTAGGCCAAATTCACAACATGAGGTCATGTATCGGTACCTAATTTGGCAAAATGTTGTGAACGGAGCTTGTCGAGGATGGTTTGGATAGCAAAAAGTTCTTCTGGCCATGCCATAGATGAGCAAGTTATCGAGGTGTTTTCGGCCGACCTTTGTTCTCGACTCACATATGGTCGGTTTTAGGCCAAATTCACAACATGAGGTCATATATCGGTACCTAATTTGGCAAAATGTTGTGAACGGCGCTTGTCGAGGATGGTTTGGAAAGCAAAAAGTTCTTCTGGCCGTGCCATAGATGAGCAAGTTATCGAGGTGTTTTTGGCCGACCTTTGTTTTCGACTCACATATGGCCGGTTTTAGGCCAAATTCACAACATGAGGTCATATATCGGTACCTAATTTGGCAAAATGTTGTGAACGGCGCTTGTCGAGGATGGTTTGGATAGCAAAAAGTTCTTCTTGCCGTGCCATAGATGAGCAAGTTATCGAGGTGTTTTTGGCCGACCTTTGTTTTCGACTCACATATGGCCGGTTTTAGGCCAAATTCACAACATGAGGTCGTATATCGGTACCTAATTTGGCAAAATGTTGTGAACGGCGCTTGTCAAGGATGGTTTGGATATCAAAAAGTTCTTCTGGCCATGCCATAGATGAGCAAGTTATCGAGGTGTTTTTGGCCGACCTTTGTTTTCGACTCACATATGTCCGGTTTTAGGCAAATTCACAACATGATGTCATGTATCGGTACCTAATTTGGCAAAATGTTGTGAACGGCGCTTGTCGAGGATGGTTTGGATAGCAGAAAGTTCTTCTGGCCGTGCCATAGATGAGCAAGTTATCGAGGTGCTTTTCGCCGACCTTTGTTTTCGACTCACATATGGCCGGTTTTAGGCCAAATTCACGACATGAGGTCATATATTGGTACCTCATTTGGCAAAATGTTGTGAACGGCGCTTGTCGAAGATGGTTTGGATAGCAAAAAGTTCTTCTGGCCGTGCCATAGATGAGCAAGTTATCGATGTGTTTTTCGCCGACCTTTGTTTTCGACTCACATATGGCCGGTTTTAGGCCAAATTCACAACATGAGGTCATATATCGGTACCTAATTTGGCAAAAAGTTGTGAACGGCGCTTGTCGAGGATGGTTTGGATAGCAAAAAGTTCTTCTGGCCGTGCCATAGATGAGCAAGTTATCGATGTGTTTTTGGCCGACCTTTGTTCTTGACTCACATATGGCCGGTTTTAGGCCAAATTCTCAACATGAGGTCATATATCGGTACCTAATTTGGCAAAATGTTGTGAACGGAGCTTGTCGAGGATGGTTTGGATAGCAAAAAGTTCTTCTGGCCGTGCCATAGATGAGCAAGTTATCGAGGTGTTTTCGGCCGACCTTTGTTCTCGACTCACATATGGTCGGTTTTAGGCCAAATTCACAACATGAGGTCATATATCGGTACCTAATTTGGCAAAATGTTGTGAACGGCGCTTGTCGAGGATGGTTTGGACAGCAAAAAGTTCTTCTGGCCGTGCCATAGATGAGCAAGTTATCGAGGTGTTTTTTGCCGACCTTTGTTTTCGACTCACGTATGGCCGGTTTTAGGCCAAATTCACAACATGAGGTCATATATCGGTACCTAATTTGGCAAAATGTGGTGAATGGCGCTTGTCGAGGATGGTTTGGATAGCAAAAAGTTCTTCTTGCCGTGCCATAGATGAGCAAGTTATCGAGGTGTTTTTGGCCGACCTTTGTTTTCGACTCACATATGGCCGGTTTTAGGCCAAATTCACAACATGAGGTCGTATATCGGTATCTAATTTGGCAAAATGTTGTGAACGGCGCTTGTCGAGGATGGTTTGGATATCAAAAAGTTCTTCTGGCCGTGCCATAGATGAGCAAGTTATCGAGGTGTTTTTGGCCGACCTTTGTTTTCGACTCACATATGGCCGGTTTTAGGCAAATTCACAACATGAGGTCATATATCGGTACCTAATTTGGCAAAATGTTGTGAACGGCGCTTGTCGAGGATGGTTTGGATAGCAAAAAGTTCTTCTGGCCGTGCCATAGATGAGCAAGTTATCGAGGTGCTTTTCGCCGACCTTTGTTTTCGACTCACATATGGCCGGTTTTAGGCCAAATTCACAACATGAGGTCATATATCGGTACCTCATTTGGCAAAATGTTGTGAACGGCGCTTGTCGAAGATGGTTTGGAGAGCAAAAAGTTCTTCTGGCCGTGCCATAGATGAGCAAGTTATCGAGGTGTTTTTGGCCGACCTTTGTTTTCGACTCACATATGGCCGGTTTTAGGCCAAATTCACAACATGAGGTCATATATCGGTACCTAATTTGGTAAAATGTTGTGAACGGCGCTTGTCGAGGATGGTTTGGATAGCAAAATGTTCTTCTGGCCGTGCCATAGATGAGCAAGTTATCGAGGTGTTTTTGGCCGACCTTTGTTCTCGACTCACATATGGCCGGTTTTAGGCCAAATTCACAACATGAGGTCATATATCGGTACCTAATTTGGCAAAATGTTGTGAACGGCGCTTGTCGAGGATGGTTTGGATAGCAAAGAGTTCTTCTGGCCGTGCCATAGATGAGCAAGTTATCGAGGTGTTTTTGGCCGAACTTTGTTCTCGACTCACATATGGCCGGTTTTAGGCCAAATTCACAACATGAGGTCGTATATCGGTACCTAATTTGGCAAAATGTTGTGAACGGCGCTTGTCGAGGATGGTTTGGATAGCAAAAAGTTCTTCTGGCCGTGCCATAGATGAGCAAGTTATCGAGGTGTTTTTGGCAGACCTTTGTTCTCGACTCACATATGGCCGGTTTTAGGCCAAATTCACAACATGAGGTCATATATCGGTACCTAATTTGGCAAAATGTTGCGAACGGCACTTGTCGAGGATGGTTTGGATAGCAAAAAGTTCTTCTGGCCGTGCCATAGATGAGCAAGTTATCGAGGTGTTTTTGACTGACCTTTGTTTTCGACTCACATATGACCGGTTTTAGGCCAAATTCACAACATGAGGTCATATATAGGTACCTAATTTGGCAAAATGTTGTGAACGGCGCTTGTCGAGGATGGTTTGGATAGCAAAAAGTTCTTCTGGCTGTGCCATAGATGAGCAAGTTATCGAGGTGTTTTTGTCCGACTTTTGTTCTCGACTCACATATGGCCGGTTTTAGGCCAAATTCACAACATGAGGTCATATATCGGTACCTAATTTGGCAAAATGTTGTGAACGGCGCTTGTCGAGGATGGTTTGGATAGCAAAAAGTTCTTCTGGCCGTGCCATAG
This sequence comes from Triticum timopheevii, assembly GCA_963921465.1. NCBI lineage: Eukaryota > Viridiplantae > Streptophyta > Magnoliopsida > Poales > Poaceae > Triticum > Triticum timopheevii. Next base: position 620,996,063 of record OY997268.1, read on the forward strand.
ATGAGCAAGTTATCGAGGTGTTTTTGGCCGACCTTTGTTTTCGACTCACATATGGCCGGTTTTAGGCCAAATTCACAACATGAGGTCATATATCGGTACCTAATTTGGCAAAATGTTGTGAACGGCGCTTGTCGAGGATAGTTTAGATAGCAAAAAGTTCTTCTGGCCGTGCCATAGATGAGCAAGTTATCGAGGTGTTTTTGGCCGACCTTTGTTCTTGACTCACATATGGCCGGTTTTAGGCCAAATTCACAACATGAGGTCATATATCGGTACCTAATTTGGCAAAATGTTGTGAACGGAGCTTGTCGAGGATGGTTTGGATTGCAAAAACTTCTTCTGGCCGTGCCATAGATGAGAAAGTTATCGAGGTGTTTTCGGCCGACCTTTGTTCTCGACTCACATATGGTCGGTTTTAGGCCAAATTCCCAACATGAGGTCATATATCGGTACCTAATTTGGCCAAATGTTGTGAACGGCGCTTGTCGAGGATGGTTTGGATAGCAAAAAGTTCTTCTGGCCGTGCCATAGATGAGCAAGTTATCGAGGTGTTTTTGGCCGACCTTTGTTTTCGACTCACATATGGCCGGTTTTAGGCCAAATTCACAACATGAGGTCATATATCGGTACCTAATTTGGCAAAATCTTGTGAACGGCGCTTGTCGAGGATGGTTTGGATAGCAAAAAGTTCTTCTTGCCGTGCCATAGATGAGCAAGTTAACGAGGTGTTTTTGACCGACCTTTGTTTTCGACTCACATATGGCCGGTTTTAGGCCAAATTCACAACATGAGGTCGTATATCGGTACCTAATTTGGCAAAATGTTGTGAACGGCGCTTGTCGAGGATGGTTTGGATAGCAAAAAGTTCTTCTGGCCGTGCCATAGATGAGCAAGTTATCGAGGTGTTTTTGGCCGACCTTTGTTTTCGACTCACATATGGCCGGTTTTAGGCCAAATTCACAACATGAGGTCATATATCGGTACCTAATTTGGCAAAATGTTGTGAACGGCGCTTGTCGAGGATGGTTTGGATAGCAAAAAGTTCTTCTGGCCGTGCCGTAGATGAGCAAGTTATCGAGGTGTTTTTGGCCGAACTTTGTTCTCGACTCACATATGGCCGGTTTTAGGCCAAATTCACAACATGAGGACATATATCGGTACCTAATTTGGCAAAATGTTGTGAACGGCGCTTGTCGAGGATGGTTTGGATAGCAAAAAGTTCTTCTGGCCGTGCCATAGATGAGCAAGTTATCGAGGTGTTTTTGGCCGACCTTTGTTCTCAACTCACATATGGCCGGTTTTAGGCCAAATTCACAACATGAGGTCATATATCGGTACCTAATTTGGCAAAATGTTGTGAACGGCGCTTGTCGAGGATGGTTTGGATAACAAAAAGTTCTTCTGGCCGTGCCATAGATGAGCAAGTTATCGAGGTGTTTTTGGCCGACCTTTGTTTTCGACTCACATATGGTCGGTTTTAGGCCAAATTCACAACATGAGGTCATATATCGGTACCTAATTTGGCAAAATGTTGTGAACGGCGTTTGTCGAGGATGGTTTGGATAGCAAAAAGTTCTTCTGGCCGTGCCATAGATGAGCAAGTTATCGAGGTCTTTTTGCCGACCTTTGTTTTCGACTCACATATGGCCGGTTTTAGGCCAAATTCACAACATGAGGTCATATATCGGTACCTAATTTGGCAAAATGTTGTGAACGACGCTTGTCGAGGATGGTTTGGATAGCAAAAAGTTATTCTGGCTGTGCCATAGATGAGCAAGTTATCGAGGTGTTTTTGTCCGACTTTTGTTCTCGACTCACATATGGCCGGTTTTAGGCCAAATTCACAACATGAGGTCATATATCGGTACCTAATTTGGCAAAATGTTGCGAACGGCACTTGTCGAGGATGGTTTGGATAGCAAAAAGATCTTCTGGCCGTGCCATAGATGAGCAAGTTATCGAGGTGTTTTTGACTGACCTTTGTTTTCGACTCACATATGACCGGTTTTAGGCCAAATTCACAACATGAGGTCATATATCGGTACCTAATCAGGCAAAATATTGTGAACGGCGCTTGTCGAGGATGGTTTGGATAGCAAAAAGTTCTTCTGGCCGTGCCATAGATGAGCAAGTTATCGAGGTGTTTTTGGCCGACCTTTGTTTTCGACTCACATATGGCCAGTTTTAGGCCAAGTTCACAACATGAGGTCATATATCGGTACCTAATTTGGCAAAATGTTGTGAACGGCGTTTGTCGAGGATGGTTTGGATAGCAAAAAGTTCTTCTGGCCGTGCCATAGATGAGCAAGTTATCGAGGTGTTTTTGCCGACCTTTGTTTTCGACTCACATATGGCCGGTTTTAGGCCAAATTCACAACATGAGGTCATATATCGGTACCTAATTTGGCAAAATGTTATGAACGGCGCTTGTCGAGGATGGTTTGGATAGCAAAAAGTTCTTCTGGCCGTGCCATAGATGAGCAAGTTATCGAGGTGTTTTTGGCCGACCTTTGTTTTCGACTCACATATGGCCGGTTTTAGGCCAAATTCACAACATGAGGTCATATATCGGTACCTAATTTGGCAAAATGTTGTGAACGGCGCTTGTCGAGGATGGTTCGGATAGCAAAAATTTCTTCTGGCCGTGCCATAGATGAGCAAGTTATCGAGGTGTTTTTGGCCGACCTTTGTTTTCGACTCACATATGGCCGATTTTAGGCCAAATTCACAACATGAGGTCATATATCGGTACCTAATTTGGCAAAATGTTGTGAACGGCGTTTGTCGAGGATGGTTTGGATAGCAAAAAGTTCTTCTGGCCGTGCCATAGATGAGCAAGTTATCGAGGTGTTTTTGCCGACCTTTGTTTTCGACTCACATATGGTCGGTTTTAGGCCAAATTCACAACATGAGGTCATAAATCGGTACCTAATTTGGCAAAATGTTGTGAACGGCGCATGTCGAGGATGGTTTGGATAGCAAAAAGGTCTTCTGGCCATGCCATAGATGAGCAAGTTATCGAGGTGTTTTTGTCCGACCTTTGTTCTCGACTCACGTATGGCCGGTTTTAGGCCAAATTCACAACATGAGGTCATATATCGGTACCTAATTTGGCAAAATGTTGTGAACGGCACTTGTCGAGGATGGTTTGGATAGCAAAAAGTTCTTCTGGCCATGCCATAGATGAGCAAGTTATCGAGGTGTTTTTGGTCGACCTTTGTTTTCGACTCACATATGGCCGGTTTTAGGCCAAATTCACAACATGAGGTCATATATCGGTACCTAATTTGGCAAAATGTTGTGAATGGCGCTTGTCGAGGATGGTTTGGATAGCAAAAAGTTCTTCTGGCCGTGCCATAGATGAGCAAGTTATCGAGGTGTTTTTGGCCGACCTTTGTTTTCGACTCACATATGGCCTGTTTTAGGCCAAATTCACAACATGAGGTCATATATCGGTACCTAATTTGGCAAAATGTTGTGAACGGCGCTTGTCGAGGATGGTTTGGATAGCAAAAAGTTCTTCTAGCCGTGCCATAGATGAGCAAGTTATCGAGGGTTTTTTGGCCGAACTTTGTTCTCGACTCACATATGGCCGGTTTTAGGCCAAATTCACAACATGAGGACATATATCGGTACCTAATTAGGCAAAATGTTGTGAACGGAGCTTGTCGAGGATGGTTTGGATAGCAAAAAGTTCTTCTGGCCGTGCCATAGATGAGCAAGTTATCGAGGTGTTTTTGGCCGACCTTTGTTCTCGACTCACATATGGCCGGTTTTAGGCCAAATTCACAACATGAGGTCATATATCGGTACCTAATTTGGCAAAATGTTGTGAACCGCGCTTGTCGAGGATGGTTTGGATAGCAAAATGTTCTTCTGGCCGTGCCATAGATGAGCAAGTTATCGAGGTGTTTTTGGCCAACCTTTGTTTTCGACTCACATATAGCCGGTTTTAGGCCAAATTCACAACATGAGGTCATATATCGGTACCTAATTTGGCAAAATGTTGTGAACGGCGCTTGTCGAGGAGTGTTTGGATAGCAAAAAGTTCTTCTGGCCGTGCCATAGATGAGCAAGTTATCGAGGTGTTTTTGGCCGACCTTTGTTTTCGACTCACATATGGCGGTTTTAGGCCAAATTCACAACATGAGGTCATATATCGGTACCTAATTTGGCAAAATGTTGTGAACGGCGTTTGTCGAGGATGGTTTGGATAGCAAAAAGTTCTTCTGGACGTGCCATAGATGAGCAAGTTATCGAGGTCTTTTTGCTGACATTTGTTTTCGACTCACATATGGCCGGTTTTAGGCCAAATTCACAACATGAGGTCATATATCAGTACCTAATTTGGCAAAATGTTGTGAACGGCGCTTGTCGAGGATGGTTTGGATAGCAAAAAGTTCTTCTGGCCGTGCCATAGATGAGCAAGTTATCGAGGTGTTTTTGTCCGACTTTTGTTCTCGACTCACATATGGCCGGTTTTAGGGCAAATTCACAACATGAGGTCATATATCGGTACCTAATTTGGCAAAATGTTGCGAATGGCACTTGTCGAGGATGGTTTGGATAGCAAAAAGATCTTCTGGCCGTGCCATAGATGAGCAAGTTATCGAGGTGTTTTTGACTGACCTTTGTTTTCGACTCACATATGACCGGTTTTAGGCCAAATTCACAACATGAGGTCATATATCGGTACCTAATCAGGCAAAATATTGTGAACGGCGCTTGTCGAGGATGGTTTGGATAGCAAAAAGTTCTCCTGGCCGTGCCATAGATGAGCAAGTTATCGAGGTGTTTTTGGCCGACCTTTGTTTTCGACTCACGTATGGCCGGTTTTAGGCCAAGTTCACAACATGAGGTCATATATCGGTACCTAATTTGGCAAAATGTTGTGAACGGCGCTTGTCGAGGATGGTTTGGATAGCAAAAAGTTCTTCTGGCCGTGCCATAGATGAGCAAGTTATCGAGGTGTTTTTGCCGATCTTTGTTTTCGACTCACATATGGCCGGTTTTAGGCCAAATTCACAACATGAGGTCATATATCGGTACCTAATTTGGCAAAATGTAGTGAACGGCGCTTGTTGAGGATGGTTTGGATAGCAAAAAGTTCTTCTGGCCGTGCCATAGATGAGCAAGTTATCGAGGTGTTTTTGGCCGACCTTTGTTTTCGACTCACATATGGCCGGTTTTAGGCCAAATTCACAACATGAGGTCATATATCGGTACCTAATTTGGCAAAATGTTGTGAACGGCGCTTGTCGAGGATGGTTTGGATAGCAAAAAGTTCTTCTGGCCGTGCCATAGATGAGCAAGTTATCGAGGTGTTTTTGGCCGACCTTTGTTTTCGACTCACATATGGCCGATTTTAGGCCAAATTCAAAACATGAGGTCATATATCGGTACCTAATTTGGCAAAATGTTGTGAACGGAGTTTGTCGAGGATGGTTTGGATAGCAAAAAGTTCTTCTGGCCGTGCCATAGATGAGCAAGTTATCGAGGTGTTTTTGGCCGACCTTTGTTTTCGACTCACATATGGCCGGTTTTAGGCCGAATTCACAACATGAGTTCATATATCGGTACCTAATTTGGCAAAATGTTGTGAACGGCGTTTGTCGAGGATGGTTTGGATAGCAAAAAGTTCTTCTGGCCGTGCCATAGATGAGCAAGTTATCGAGGTCTTTTTGCCGACCTTTGTTTTCGACTCACATATGGCAGGTTTTAGTCCAAATTCACAACATGAGGTCATATATCGGTACCTAATTTGGCAAAATGTTGTGAACGGCGCTTGTCAAGGATGGTTTGGATAGCAAAAAGTTCTTCTGGCCGTGCCATAGATGAGCAACTTATCGAGGTGTTTTTGTCCGACTTTTGTTCTCGACTCACATATGGCCGGTTTTAGGCCAAATTCACAACATGAGGTCATATATCGGTACCTAATTTGGCAAAATGTTGCGAACGGCACTTGTCGAGGATGGTTTGGATAGCAAAAAGATCTTCTGGCCGTGCCATAGATGAGCAAGTTATCGAGGTGTTTTTGACTGACCTTTGTTTTCGACTCACATATGACCGGTTTTAGGCCAAATTCACAACATGAGGTCATATATCGGTACCTAATCACGCAAAATATTGTGAACGACTCTTGTCAAGGATGGTTTGGATAGCAAAAAGTTCTTCTGGCCGTGCCATAGATGAGCAAGTTATCGAGGTGTTTTTGGCCGACCTTTGTTTTCGACTCACGTATGGCCGGTTTTAGGCCAAGTTCACAACATGAGGTCATATATCGGTACCTAATTTGGCAAAATGTTGTGAACGGCGTTTGTCGAGGATGGTTTGGATAGCAAAAAGTTCTTCTGGCCGTGCCATAGATGAGCAAGTTATCGAGGTGTTTTTGCCGACCTTTGTTTTCGACTCACATATGGCCGGTTTTAGGCCAAATTCACAACATGAGGTCATATATCGGTACCTAATTTGGCAAAATGTAGTGAAGGCGCTTGTCGAGGATGGTTTGGATAGCAAAAAGTTCTTCTGGCCGTGCCATAGATGAGCAAGTTATCGAGGTGTTTTTGGCCGACCTTTGTTTTCGACTCACATATGGCCGGTTTTAGGCCAAATTCACAACATGAGGTCATATATCGGTACCTAATTTGGCAAAATGTTGTGAACGGCGCTTGTCGAGGATGGTTTGGATAGCAAAAAGTTCTTCTGGCCGTGCCATAGATGAGCAAGTTATCGAGGTGTTTTTGGCCGACCTTTGTTTTCGACTCACATATGGCCGATTTTAGGCCAAATTCACAACATGAGGTCATATATCGGTACCTAATTTGGCAAAATGTTGTGAACGGCGTTTGTCGAGGATGGTTTGGATAGCAAAAAGTTCTTCTGGCCGTGCCATAGATGAGCAAGTTATCGAGGTGTTTTTGGCCGACCTTTGTTTTCGACTCACATATGGCCGGTTTTAGGCCGAATTCACAACATGAGGTCATATATCGGTACCTAATTTGGCAAAATGTTGTGAACGGCATTTGTCGAGGATGGTTTGGATAGCAAAAAGTTCTTCTGGCCGTGCCATAGATGAGCAAGTTATCGAGGTCTTTTTGCCGACCTTTGTTTTCGACTCATATATGGCCGGTTTTAGGCCAAATTCACAACATGAGGTCATATATCGGTACCTAATTTGGCAAAATGTTCTGAACGGCGCTTCTCAAGGATGGTTTGGATAGCAAAAAGTTCTTCTGGCCGTGCCATAGATGAGCAAGTTATCGAGGTGTTTTTGTCCGACTTTTGTTCTCGACTCACATATGGTCGGTTTTAGGCCAAATTCACAACATGAGGTCATATATCGGTACCTAATTTGGCAAAATGTTGCGAACGGCACTTGTCGAGGATGGTTTGGATAGCAAAAAGATCTTCTGGCCGTGCCATAAATGAGCAAGTTATCGAGGTGTTTTTGACTGACCTTTGTTTTCGACTCACATATGACCGGTTTTAGGCCAAATTCACAACATGAGGTCATATATCGGTACCTAATTTGGCAAAATGTTGTGAACGGCGCTTGTCGAGGATGGTTTGGATAGCAAAAAGTTCTTCTGGCCGTGCCATAGATGAGCAAGTTATCGAGGTTTTTTTGGCCGAACTTTGTTCTCGACTCACATATGGCCGGTTTTAGGCCAAATTCACAACATGAGGACATATATCGGTACCTAATTTGGCAAAATGTTGTGGACGGAGCTTGTCGAGGATGGTTTGGATAGCAAAAAGTTCTTCTGGCCGTGCCATAGATGAGCAAGTTATCGAGGTGTTTTTGTCCGACTTTTGTTCTCGACTCACATATGGCCGGTTTTAGGCCAAATTCACAACATGAGGTCATATATCTGTACCTAATTTGGCAAAATGTTGTGAACGGAGTTTGTCGAGGATGGTTTGGATAGCAAAAAGTTCTTCTGGCCGTGCCATAGATGAGCAAGTTATCGAGGTCTTTTTGCCGACCTTTGTTTTCGACTCACATATGGCCGGTTTTAGGCCAAATTCACAACATGAGGTCATATATCAGTACCTAATTTGGCAAAATGTTGTGAACGGCGCTTGTCGAGGATGGTTTGGATAGCAAAAAGTTCTTCTGGCCGTGCCATAGATGAGCAAGTTATCGAGGTGTTTTTGTCCGACTTTTGTTCTCGACTCACATATGGCCGGTTTTAGGCCAAATTCACAACATGAGGTCATATATCGGTACCTAATTTGGAAAAATGTTGCGAACGGCACTTGTCGAGGATGGTTTGGATAGCAAAAAGATCTTCTGACCGTGCCATAGATGAGCAAGTTATCGAGGTGTTATTGACTGACCTTTGTTTTCGACTCACATATGACCGGTTTTAGTCAAAATTCACAACATGAGGTCATATATCGGTACCTAATCAGGGAAAATATTGTGAACGGCGCTTGTCGAGGATGGTTTGGTAGCAAAAAGTTCTTCTGGCCGTGCCATAGATGAGCAAGTTATCGAGGTGTTTTTGGCCGACCTTTGTTTTCGACTCACGTATGGCCGGTTTTAGGCCAAGTTCACAACATGAGGTCATATATCGGTACCTAATTTGGCAAAATGTTGTGAACAGCGTTTGTCGAGGATGGTTTGGATAGCAAAAAGTTCTTCTGGCCGTGCCATAGATGAGCAAGTTATCGAGGTGTTTTTGCCGACCTTTGTTTTCGACTCACATATGGCCGGTTTTAGGCCAAATTCACAACATGAGGTCATATATCGGTACCTAATTTGGCAAAATGTAGTGAACGGCGCTTGTCGAGGATGGTTTGGATAGCAAAAAGTTCTTCTGGCCGTGCCATAGATGAGCAAGTTATCGAGGTGTTTTTGGCCGACCTTTGTTTTCGACTCACATATGGCCGGTTTTAGGCCAAATTCACAACATGAGGTCATATATCGGTACCTAATTTGGCAAAATGTTGTGAACGACGCTTGTCGAGGATGGTTTGGATAGCAAAAAGTTCTTCTGGCCGTGCCATAGATGAGCAAGTTATCGATGTGTTTTTGGCCGACCTTTGTTCTTGACTCACATATGGCCGGTTTTAGGCCAAATTCACAACATGAGGTCATATATCGGTACCTAATTTGGCAAAATGTTGTGAACGGAGCTTGTCGAGGATGGTTTGGATAGCAAAAAGTTCTTCTGGCCGTGCCATAGATGAGCAAGTTATCGAGGTGTTTTTGGCCGACCTTTGTTTTCGACTCACATATGGCCGATTTTAGGCCAAATTCACAACATGAGGTCATATATCGGTACCTAATTTGGCAAAATGTTGTGAACAGCGTTTGTCGAGGATGGTTTGGATAGCAAAAAGTTCTTCTGGCCGTGCCATAGATGAGCAAGTTATCGAGGTGTTTTTGGCCGACCTTTGTTTTCGACTCACATATGGCCGGTTTTAGGCCGAATTCACAACATGAGGTCATATATCGGTACCTAATTTGGCAAAATGTTGTGAACGGCATTTGTCGAGGATGGTTTGGATAGCAAAAAGTTCTTCTGGCCGTGCCATAGATGAGCAAGTTATCGAGGTCTTTTTGCCGACCTTTGTTTTCGACTCATATATGGCCGGTTTTAGGCCAAATTCACAACATGAGGTCATATATCGGTACCTAATTTGGCAAAATGTTGTGAACGGCGCTTATCAAGGATGGTTTGGATAGCAAAAAGTTCTTCTGGCCGTGCCATAGATGAGCAAGTTATCGAGGTGTTTTTGTCCGACTTTTGTTCTCGACTCACATATGGCCGGTTTTAGGCCAAATTCACAACATGAGGTCATATATCGGTACCTAATTTGGCAAAATGTTGCGAACGGCACTTGTCGAGGATGGTTTGGATAGCAAAAAGATCTTCTGGCCGTGCCATAAATGAGCAAGTTATCGAGGTGTTTTTGACTGACCTTTGTTTTCGACTCACATATGACCGGTTTTAGGCCAAATTCACAACATGAGGTCATATATCGGTACCTAATTTGGCAAAATGTTGTGAACGACGCTTGTCGAGGATGGTTTGGATAGCAAAAAGTTCTTCTGGCCGTGCCATAGATGAGCAAGTTATCGAGGTTTTTTTGGCCGAACTTTGTTCTCGACTCACATATGGCCGGTTTTAGGCCAAATTCACAACATGAGGACATATATCGGTACCTAATTTGGCAAAATGTTGTGAACGGCGTTTGTCGAGGATGGTTTGGATAGCAAAAAGTTCTTCTGGCCGTGCCATAGATGAGCAAGTTATCGAGGTCTTTTTGCCGACCTTTGTTTTCGACTCACATATGGCCGGTTTTAGGCCAAATTCACAACATGAGGTCATATATCAGTACCTAATTTGGCAAAATGTTGTGAACGGCGCTTGTCGAGGATGGTTTGGATAGCAAAAAGTTCTTCTGGCCGTGCCATAGATGAGCAAGTTATCGAGGTGTTTTTGTCCGACTTTTGTTCTCGACTCACATATGGCCGGTTTTAGGCCAAATTCACAACATGAGGTCATATATCGGTACCTAATTTGGAAAAATGTTGCGAACGGCACTTGTCGAGGATGGTTTGGATAGCAAAAAGATCTTCTGGCCGTGCCATAGATGAGCAAGTTATCGAGGTGTTATTGACTGACCTTTGTTTTCGACTCACATATGACCGGTTTTAGGCCAAATTCACAACATGAGATCATATATCGGTACCTAATCAGGCAAAATATTGTGAACGGCGCTTGTCGAGGATGGTTTGGATAGCAAAAAGTTCTTCTGGCCGTGCCATAGATGAGCAAGTTATCGAGGTGTTTTTGGCCGACCTTTGTTTTCGACTCACGTATGGCCGGTTTTAGGCCAAGTTCAGAACATGAGGTCATATATCGGTACCTAATTTGGCAAAATGTTGTGAACAGCGTTTGTCGAGGATGGTTTGGATAGCAAAAAGTTCTTCTGGCCGTGCCATAGATGAGCAAGTTATCGAGGTGTTTTTGCCGACCTTTGTTTTCGACTCACATATGGCCGGTTTTAGGCCAAATTCACAACATGAGGTCATATATCGGTACCTAATTGGGCAAAATGTTGTGAACGGCGCTTGTCAAGGATGGTTTGGATAGCAAAAAGTTCTTCTGGCCGTGCCATAGATGAGCAAGTTATCGAGGTGTTTTTGGCCGACCTTTGTTTTCGACTCACATATGGCCGGTTTTAGGCCAAATTCACAACATGAGGTCATATATCGGTACCTAATTTGGCAAAATGTTTTGAACGGCGCTTGTCGAGGATGGTTTGGATAGCAAAAAGTTCTTCTGGCCGTGCCATAGATGAGCAAGTTATCGAGGTGTTTTTGGCCGACCTTTGTTTTCGACTCACATATGGCCGATTTTAGGCCAAATTCACAACATGAGGTCATATATCGGTACCTCATTTGGCAAAATGTTGTGAACGGCGTTTGTCGAGGATGGTTTGGATAGCAAAAAGTTCTTCTGGCCGTGCCATAGATGAGCAAGTTATCGAGGTGTTTTTGGCCGACCTTTGTTTTCGACTCACATATGGCCGGTTTTAGGCCGAATTCACAACATGAGGTCATATATCGGTACCTAATTTGGCAAAATGTTGTGAACGGTGTTTGTCGAGGATGGTTTGGATAGAAAAAAGTTCTTCTGGCCGTGCCATAGATGAGCAAGTTATCGAGGTCTTTTTGCCGACCTTTGTTTTCGACTCACATATGGCCGGTTTTAGGCCAAATTCACAACATGAGGTCATATATCGGTACCTAATTTGGCAAAATGTTGTGAACGGCGCTTGTCAAGGATGGTTTGGATAGCAAAAAGTTCTTCTGGCCGTGCCATAGATGAGCAAATTATCGAGGTGTTTTTGTCCGACTTTTGTTCTCGACTCACATATGGCCGGTTTTAGGCCAAATTCACAACATGAGGTCATATATCGGTACCTAATTTGGCAAAATGTTGCGAACGGCACTTGTCGAGGATGGTTTGGATAGCAAAAAGATCTTCTGGCCGTGCCATAGATCAGCAAGTTATCGAGGTGTTTTTGACTGACCTTTGTTTTCGACTCACATATGACCGGTTTTAGGCCAAATTCACAACATGAGGTCATATATCGGTACCTAATTTGGCAAAATGTTGTGAACGGCGCTTGTCGAGGATGGTCTGGATAGCAAAAAGTTCTTCTGGCCGTGCCATAGATGAGGAAGTTATCGAGGTTTTTTTGGCCGAACTTTGTTCTCGACTCACATATGGCCGGTTTTAGGCCAAATTCACAACATGAGGACATATATCGGTACCTAATTTGGCAAAATGTTGTGAACGGAGCTTGTCGAGGATGGTTTGGATAGCAAAAAGTTCTTCTAGCCGTGCCATAGATGAGCAAGTTATCGAGGTGTTTTTGGCCGACCTTTGTTCTCGACTCACATATGGCCGGTTTTAGGCCAAATTCACAACATGAGGTCATATATCGGTACCTAATTTGGCAAAATGTTGTGAACGGCGCTTGTCGAGGATGGTTTGGATAGCAAAAAGTTCTTCTGGCCGTGCCATAGATGAGCAAGTTATCGAGGTGTTTTTGGCCGACCTTTGTTTTCGACTCACATATGGACGGTTTTAGGCCAAATTCACAACATGAGGTCATATATCGGTACCTAATTTGGCAAAATGTTGTGAACGGCGCTTGTCGAGGATGGTTTGGATAGCAAAAAGTTCTTCTGGCCGTGCCATAGATGAGCAAGTTATCGAGGTGTTTTTGGCCGACCTTTGTTTTCGACTCACATATGGCCGATTTTAGGCCAAATTCACAACATGAGGTCATATATCGGTACCTAATTTGGCAAAATGTTGTGAACGGCGTTTGTCGAGGATGGTTTGGATAGCAAAAAGTTCTTCTGGCCGTGCCATAGATGAGCAAGTTATCGAGGTGTTTTTGGCCGACCTTTGTTTTCGACTCACATATGGCCGATTTTAGGCCAAATTCACAACATGAGGTCATATATCGGTACCTAATTTGGCAAAATGTTGTGAACGGCGTTTGTCGAGGATGGTTTGGATAGCAAAAAGTTCTTCTGGCCGTGCCATAGATGAGCAAGTTATCATGGTGTTTTTGGCCGACCTTTGTTTTCGACTCACATATGGCCGGTTTTAGGCCGAATTCACAACATGAGGTCATATATCGGTACCTAATTTGGCAAAATGTTGTGAACGGCGTTTGTCGAGGATGGTTTGGATAGCAAAAAGTTCTTCTGGCCGTGCCATAGATGAGCAAGTTATCGAGGTCTTTTTGCCGACCTTTGTTTTCGACTCACATTTGGCCGGTTTTAGGCCAAATTCACAACATGAGGTCATATATCGGTACCTAATTTGGCAAAATGTTGTGAACGGCACTTGTCAAGGATGGTTTGGATAGCAAAAAGTTCTTCTGGCCGTACCATAGATGAGCAAGTTATCGAGGTGTTTTTGTCCGACTTTTGTTCTCGACTCACATATGGCCGGTTTTAGGCCAAATTCACAACATGAGGTCATATATCGGTACCTAATTTGGCAAAATGTTGCGAACGGCACTTGTCGAGGATGGTTTGGATAGCAAAAAGATCTTCTGGCCGTGCCATAGATGAGCAAGTTATCGAGGTGTTTTTGACTGACCTTTGTTTTCGACTCACATATGACCGGTTTTAGGCCAAATTCACAACATGAGGTCATATATCGGTACCTAATTTGGCAAAATATTGTGAACGGCGCTTGTCGAGGATGGTTTGGATAGCAAAAAGTTCTTCTGGCCATGCAATAGATGAGCAAGTTATCGAGGTTTTTTTGGCCGAACTTTGTTCTCGACTCACATATGGCCGGTTTTAGGCCAAATTCACAACATGAGGACATACATCGGTACCTAATTTGGCAAAATGTTGTGAACAGAGCTTGTCGGGGATGGTTTGGATAGCAAAAAGTTGTTCTGGCCATGCCATAGATGAGCAAGTTATCGAGGTGTTTTTGTCCGACTTTTGTTCTCGACTCACATATGGCCGGTTTTAGGCCAAATTCACAACATGAGGTCATATATCGGTACCTAATTTGGCAAAATGTTGTGAACGGCGTTTGTCGAGGATGGTTTGGATAGCAAAAAGTTCTTCTGGCCGTGCCATAGATGAGCAAGTTATCGAGGTCTTTTTGCCGACCTTTGTTTTCGACTCACATATGGCCGGTTTTAGGCCAAATTCACAACATGAGGTCATATATCAGTACCTAATTTGGCAAAATGTTGTGAACAGCGCTTGTCGAGGATGGTTTGGATAGCAAAAAGTTCTTCTGGCCGTGCCATAGATGAGCAAGTTATCGAGGTGTTTTTGGCCGACCTTTGTTTTCGACTCACATATGGCCGATTTTAGGCCAAATTCACAACATGAGGTCATATATCGGTACCTAATTTGGCAAAATGTTGTGAACGGCGTTTGTCGAGGATGGTTTGGATAGCAAAAAGTTCTTCTGGCCGTGCCATAGATGAGCAAGTTATCGAGGTGTTTTTGGCCGACCTTTGTTTTCGACTCACATATGGCCGATTTTAGGCCAAATTCACAACATGAGGTCATATATCGGTACCTAATTTGGCAAAATGTTGTGAACGGCGTTTGTCGAGGATGGTTTGGATAGCAAAAAGTTCTTCTGGCCGTGCCATAGATGAGCAAGTTATCATGGTGTTTTTGGCCGACCTTTGTTTTCAACTCACATATGGCCGGTTTTAGGCCGAATTCACAACATGAGGTCATATATCGGTACCTAATTTGGCAAAATGTTGTGAACGGCGTTTGTCGAGGATGGTTTGGATAGCAAAAAGTTCTTCTGGCCGTGCCATAGATGAGCAAGTTATCGAGGTCTTTTTGCCGACCTTTGTTTTCGACTCACATATGGCCGGTTTTAGGCCAAATTCACAACATGAGGTCATATATCGGTACCTAATTTGGCAAAATGTTGTGAACGGCACTTGTCAAGGATGGTTTGGATAGCAAAAAGTTCTTATGGCCGTGCCATAGATGAGCAAGTTATCGAGGTGTTTTTGTCCGACTTTTGTTCTCGACTCACATATGGCCGGTTTTAGGCCAAATTCACAACATGAGGTCATATATCGGTACCTAATTTGGCAAAATGTTGCGAACGGCACTTGTCGAGGATGGTTTGGATAGCAAAAAGATCTGCTGGCCGTGCCATAGATGAGCAAGTTATCGAGGTGTTTTTGACTGACCTTTGTTTTCGACTCACATATGACCGGTTTTAGGCCAAATTCACAACATGAGGTCATATATCGGTACCTAATTTGGCAAATTGTTGTGAACGGCGCTTGTCGAGGATGGTTTGGATAGCAAAAAGTTCTTCTGGCCATGCCATAGATGAGGAAGTTATCGAGGTTTTTTTGGCCGAACTTTGTTCTCGACTCACATATGGCCGGTTTTAGGCCAAATTCACAACATGAGGACATATATCGGTACCTAATTTGGCAAAATGTTGTGAACGGAGCTTGTCGGGGATGGTTTGGATAGCAAAAAGTTGTTCTGGCCGTGCCATAGATGAGCAAGTTATCGAGGTGTTTTTGTCCGACTTTTGTTCTCGACTCACATATGGCCGGTTTTAGGCCAAATTCACAACATGAGGTCATATATCGGTACCTAATTTGGCAAAATGTTGTGAACGGCGTTTGTCGAGGATGGTTTGGATAGCAAAAAGTTCTTCTGGCCGTGCCATAGATGAGCAAGTTATCGAGGTCTTTTTGCCGACCTTTGTTTTCGACTCACATATGGCCGGTTTTAGGCCAAATTCACAACATGAGGTCATATATCAGTACCTAATTTGGCAAAATGTTGTGAACAGCGCTTGTCGAGGATGGTTTGGATAGCAAAAAGTTCTTCTGGCCGTGCCATAGATGAGCAAGTTATCGAGGTGTTTTTGTCCGACTTTTGTTCTCGACTCACATATGGCCGGTTTTAGGCCAAATTCACAACATGAGGTCATATATCGGTACCTAATTTGGAAAAATGTTGCGAACGGCACTTGTCGAGGATGGTTTGGATAGCAAAAAGATCTTCTGTCCGTGCCATAGATGAGCAAGTTATCGAGGTGTTTTTGACTGACCTTTGTTTTCGACTCACATATGACCGGTTTTAGGCCAAATTCACAACATGAGGTCATATATCGGTACCTAATCAGGCAAAATATTGTGAACGGCGCTTGTCGAGGATGGTTTGGATAGCAAAAAGTTCTTCTGGCCGTGCCATAGATGAGCAAGTTATCGAGGTGTTTTTGGCCGACCTTTGTTTTCGACTCACGTATGGCCGGTTTTAGGCCAAGTTCACAACATGAGGTCATATATCGGTACCTAATTTGGCAAAATGTTGTGAACGGCGTTTGTCGAGGATGGTTTGGATAGCAAAAAGTTCTTCTGGCCGTGCCATAGATGAGCAAGTTATCGAGGTGTTTTTGCCGACCTTTGTTTTCGACTCACATATGGCCGGTTTTAGGCCAAATTCACAACATGAGGTCATATATCGGTACCTAATTTGGCAAAATGTTGTGAACGGAACTTGTCGAGGATGGTTTGGATAGCAAAAAGTTCTTCTGGCCGTGCCATAGATGAGCAAGTTATCGAGGTGTTTTTGGCCGACCTTTGTTTTTGACTCACATATGGCCGGTTTTAGGCCAAATTCACAACATGAGGTCATATATCGGTACCTAATTTGGCAAAATGTTGTGAACGGTGCTTGTCGAGGATTTTTTGGATAGCAAAAAGTTCTTCTGGCCGTGCCATAGATGAGCAAGTTATCGAGGTGTTTTTGGCCGACCTTTGTTTTCGACTCACATATGGCCGATTTTAGGCCAAATTCACAACATGAGGTCATATATCGGTACCTAATTTGGCAAAATGTTGTGAACGGCGTTTGTCGAGGATGGTTTGGATAGCAAAAAGTTCTTCTGGCCGTGCCATAGATGAGCAAGTTATTGAGGTGTTTTTGGCCGACCTTTGTTTTCGACTCACATATGGCCGGTTTTAGGCCAAATTCACAACATGAGGTCATATATCGGTACCTAATTTGGCAAAATGTTGTGAACGGCGCTTGTCAAGGATGGTTTGGATAGCAAAAAGTTCTTCTGGCCGTGCCATAGATGAGCAAGTTATCGAGGTGTTTTTGTCCGACTTTTGTTCTCGACTCACATATGGCCGGTTTTAGGCCAAATTCACAACATGAGGTCATATATCGGTACCTAATTTGGCAAAATGTTGCGAACGGCACTTGTCAAGGATGGTTTGGATAGCAAAAAGATCTTCTGGCCGTGCCATAGATGAGCAAGTTATCGAGGTGTTTTTGACTGACCTTTGTTTTCGACTCACATATGACCAGTTTTTGGCCAAATTCACAACATGAGGTCATATATCGGTACCTAATTTGGCAAAATGTTGTGAACGGCGCTTGTCGAGGATGGTTTGGATAGCAAAAAGTTCTTCTGGCCGTGCCATTGATGAGCAAGTTATCGAGGTTTTTGTGGCCGAACTTTGTTCTCGACTCACATATGGCCGGTTTTAGGCCAAATTCACAACATGAGGTCATATATCGGTACCTAATTTGGCAAAATGTTGTGAACGGCGCTTGTCGAGGATGGTTTGGATAGCAAAAAGTTCTTCTGTCCGTGCCATAGATGAGCAAGTTATCGAGGTGTTTTTGGCCGACCTTTGTTTTCGACTCACATATGGCCGGTTTTAGGCCAAATTCACAACATGAGGTCATATATCGGTACCTAATTTGGCAAAATGTTGTGAACGGCGCTTGTCGAGGATGGTTTGGATAGCAAAAAGTTCTTCTGGCCGTGCGATAGATGAGCAAGTTATCGAGGTGTTTTTGGCCGACCTTTGTTTTCGACTCACATATGGCCGATTTTAGGCCAAATTCACAACATGAGGTCATATATCGGTACCTAATTTGGCAAAATGTTGTGAACAGCGCTTGTCGAGGATGGTTTGGATAGCAAAAAGTTCTTCTGGCCGTGCCATAGATGAGCAAGTTATCGAGGTGTTTTTGGCCGACCTTTGTTTTCGACTCACATATGGCTGGTTTTAGGCCAAATTCACAACATGAGGTCATATATCGGTACCTAATTTGGCAAAATGTTGTGAACGGCGTTTGTCGAGGATGGTTTGGATAGCAAAAAGTTCTTCTGGCCGTGCCATAGATGTGCAAGTTATCGAGGTGTTTTTGGCCGACCTTTGTTTTCGACTCACATATGGCCGATTTTAGGCCAAATTCACAACATGAGGTCATATATCGGTACCTAATTTGGCAAAATGTTGTGAACGGCGTTTGTCGAGGATGGTTTGGATAGCAAAAAGTTCTTCTGGCCGTGCCATAGATGAGCAAGTTATCATGGTGTTTTTGGCCGACCTTTGTTTTCGACTCACATATGGCCGGTTTTAGGCCGAATTCACAACATGAGGTCATATATCGGTACCTAATTTGGCAAAATGTTGTGAACGGCGTTTGTCGAGGATGGTTTGGATAGCAAAAAGTTCTTCTGGCCGTGCCATAGATGAGCAAGTTATCGAGGTCTTTTTGCCGACCTTTGTTTTTGACTCACATATGGCCGGTTTTAGGCCAAATTCACAACATGAGGTCATATATCGGTACCTAATTTGGCAAAATGTTGTGAACGGCACTTGTCAAGGATGGTTTGGATAGCAAAAAGTTCTTCTGGCCGTGCCATAGATGAGCAAGTTATCGAGGTGTTTTTGTCCGACTTTTGTTCTCGACTCACATATGGCCGGTTTTAGGCCAAATTCACAACATGAGGTCATATATCGGTACCTAATTTGGCAAAATGTTGCGAACGGCACTTGTCGAGGATGTTTTGGATAGCAAAAAGATCTTCTGGCCGTGCCATAGATGAGCAAGTTATCGAGGTGTTTTTGACTGACCTTTGTTTTCGACTCACATATGACCGGTTTTAGGCCAAATTCACAACATGAGGTCATATATCGGTACCTAATTTGGAAAAATGTTGTGAACGGCGCTTGTCGAGGATGGTTTGGATAGCAAAAAGTTCTTCTGGCCATGCCATAGATGAGCAAGTTATCGAGGTTTTTTTGGCCGAACTTTGTTCTCGACTCACATATGGCCGGTTTTAGGCCAAATTCACAACATGAGGACATATATCGGTACCTAATTTTGCAAAATGTTGTGAACGGAGCTTGTCGGGGATGGTTTGGATAGCAAAAAGTTGTTCTGGCCGTGCCATAGATGAGCAAGTTATCGAGGTGTTTTTGTCCGACTTTTGTTCTCGACTCACATATGGCCGGTTTTAGGCCAAATTCACAACATGAGGTCATATATCGGTACCTAATTTGGCAAAATGTTGTGAACGGCGTTTGTCGAGGATGGTTTGGATAGCAAAAAGTTCTTCTGGCCGTGCCATAGATGAGCAAGTTATCGAGGTCTTTTTGCCGACCTTTGTTTTCGACTCACATATGGCCGGTTTTAGGCCAAATTCACAACATGAGGTCATATATCAGTACCTAATTTGGCAAAATGTTGTGAACAGCGCTTGTCGAGGATGGTTTGGATAGCAAAAAGTTCTTCTGGCCGTGCCATAGATGAGCAAGTTATCGAGGTGTTTTTGTCCGACTTTTGTTCTCGACTCACATATGGCCGGTTTTAGGCCAAATTCACAACATGAGGTCATATATCGGTACCTAATTTGGAAAAATGTTGCGAACGGCACTTGTCGAGGATGGTTTGGATAGCAAAAAGATCTTCTGGCCGTGCCATAGATGAGCAAGTTATCGAGGTGTTTTTGACTGACCTTTGTTTTCGACTCACATATGACCGGTTTTAGGCCAAATTCACAACATGAGGTCATATATCGGTACCTAATCAGGCAAAATATTGTGAACGGCGCTTGTCGAGGATGGTTTGGATAGCAAAAAGTTCTTCTGGCCGTGCCATAGATGAGCAAGTTATCGAGGTGTTTTTGGCCGACCTTTGTTTTCGACTCACGTATGGCCGGTTTTAGGCCAAGTTCACAACATGAGGTCATATATCGGTACCTAATTTGGCAAAATGTTGTGAACGGCGTTTGTCGAGGATGGTTTGGATAGCAAAAAGTTCTTCTGGCCGTGCCATAGATGAGCAAGTTATCGAGGTGTTTTTGCCGACCTTTGTTTTCGACTCACATATGGCCGGTTTTAGGCCAAATTCACAACATGAGGTCATATATCGGTACCTAATTTGGCAACATGTTGTGAACGGAACTTGTCGAGGATGGTTTGGATAGCAAAAAGTTCTTCTGGCCGTGCCATAGATGAGCAAGTTATCGAGGTGTTTTTGGCCGACCTTTGTTTTCGACTCACATATGGCCGGTTTTAGGCCAAATTCACGACATGAGGTCATATATCGGTACCTAATTTGGCAAAATGTTGTGAACGGTGCTTGTCGAGGATTTTTTGGATAGCAAAAAGTTCTTCTGGCCGTGCCATAGATGAGCAAGTTATCGAGGTGTTTTTGGCCGACCTTTGTTTTCGACTCACATATGGCCGATTTTAGGCCAAATTCACAACATGAGGTCATATATCGGTACCTAATTTGGCAAAATGTTGTGAACGGCGTTTGTCGAGGATGGTTTGGATAGCAAAAAGTTCTTCTGGCCGTGCCATAGATGAGCAAGTTATCGAGGTGTTTTTGGCCGACCTTTGTTTTCGACTCACATCTGGCCGGTTTTAGGCCGAATTCACAACATGAGGTCATATATCGGTACCTAATTTGGCAAAATGTTGTGAATGGCGTTTGTCGAGGATGGTTTGGATAGCAAAAAGTTCTTCTGGCCGTGCCATAGATGAGCAAGTTATCGAGGTCTTTTTGCCGACCTTTGTTTTCGACTCACATATGGCCGGTTTTAGGCCAAATTCACAACATGAGGTCATATATCGGTACCTAATTTGGCAAAATGTTGTGAACGGCGCTTGTCAAGGATGGTTTGGATAGCAAAAAGTTCTTCTGGCCGTGCCATAGATGAGCAAGTTATCGAGGTGTTTTTGGCCGACTTTTGTTCTCGACTCACATATGGCCGGTTTTAGGCCAAATTCACAACATGAGGTCATATATCGGTACCTAATTTGGCAAAATGTTGCGAACGACACTTGTCAAGGATGGTTTGGATAGCAAAAAGATCTTCTGGCCGTGCCATAGATGAGCAAGTTATCGAGGTGTTTTTGACTAACCTTTGTTTTCGACTCACATATGACCAGTTTTTGGCCAAATTCACAACATGAGGTCATATATCGGTACCTAATTTGGCAAAATGTTGTGAACGGCGCTTGTCGAGGATGGTTTGGATAGCAAAAAGTTCTTCTGGCCGTGCCATTGATGAGCAAGTTATCGAGGTTTTTGTGGCCGAACTTTGTTCTCGACTCACATATGGCCGGTTTTAGGCCAAATTCACAACATGAGGTCATATATCGGTACCTAATTTGGCAAAATGTTGTGAACGGCGCTTGTCGAGGATGGTTTGGATAGCAAAAAGTTCTTCTGTCCGTGCCATAGATGAGCAAGTTATCGAGGTGTTTTTTGCCGACCTTTGTTTTCGACTCACATATGGCCGGTTTTAGGCCAAATTCACAACATGAGGTCATATATCGGTACCTAATTTGGCAAAATGTTGTGAACGGCGCTTGTCGAGGATGGTTTGGATAGCAAAAAGTTCTTCTGGCCGTGCGATAGATGAGCAAGTTATCGAGGTGTTTTTGGCCGACCTTTGTTTTCGACTCACATATGGCCGATTTTAGGCCAAATTCACAACATGAGGTCATATATCGGTACCTAATTTGGCAAAATGTTGTGAACGGCGTTTGTCGAGGATGGTTTGGATAGCAAAAAGTTCTTCTGGCCGTGCCATAGATGAGCAAGTTATCGAGGTGTTTTTGCCGACCTTTGTTTTCGACTCACATATGGCCGGTTTTAGGCCAAATTCACAACATGAGGTCATAAATCGGTACCTAATTTGGCAAAATGTTGTGAACGGCGCTTGTCGAGGATGGTTTGGATAGCAAAAAGGTCTTCTGGCCATGCCATAGATGAGCAAGTTATCAAGGTGTTTTTGTCCGACCTTTGCTCTCGACTCACGTATGGCCGGTTTTAGGCCAAATTCACAACATGAGGTCATATATCGGTACCTAATTTGGCAAAATGTTGTGAACGGCACTTGTCGAGGATGGTTTGGATAGAAAAAAGTTCTTCTGGCCATGCCATAGATGAGCAAGTTATCGAGGTGTTTTTGGCCGACCTTTGTTTTCGACTCACATATGGCCGGTTTTAGGCCAAATTCACAACATGAGGTCATATATCGGTACCTAATTTGGCAAAATGTTGTGAACAGCGCTTGTCGAGGATGGTTTGGATAGCAAAAAGTTCTTCTGGCCGTGCCATAGATGAGCAAGTTATCGAGGTGTTTTTGGCCGACCTTTGTTTTCGACTCACATATGGCCGGTTTTAGGCCAAATTCACAACATGAGGTCATATATCGGTACCTAATTTGGCAAAATGTTGTGAACGGCGCTTGTCGAGGATGGTTTGGATAGCAAAAAGTTCTTCTGGCCGTGCCATAGATGAGCAAGTTATCGAGGGTTTTTTGGCCGAACTTTGTTCTCGACTCACATATGGCCGGTTTTAGGCCAAATTCACAACATGAGGACATATATCGGTACCTAATTTGGCAAAATGTTGTGAACGGAGCTTGTCGAGGATGGTTTGGATAGCAAAAAGTTCTTCTGGCCGTGCCATAGATGAGCAAGTTATCGAGGTGTTTTTGGCCGACCTTTGTTCTCGACTCACATATGGCCGGTTTTAGGCCAAATTCACAACATGAGGTCATATATCGGTACCTAATTTGGCAAAATGTTGTGAACGGCGCTTGTCGAGGATGGTTTGGATAGCAAAAACTTCTTCTGGCCGTGCCATAGATGAGCAAGTTATCGAGGTGTTTTTGGCCGACCTTTGTTTTCGACTCACATATGGCCGGTTTTAGGCCAAATTCACAACATGAGGTCATATATCGGTACCTAATTTGGCAAAATGTTGTGAACGGCGCTTGTCGAGGATGGTTTGGATAGCAAAAAGTTCTTCTGGCCGTGCCATAGATGAGCAAGTTATCGAGGTGTTTTTGGCCGACCTTTGTTTTCGACTCACATATGGCCGGTTTTAGGCCAAATTCACAACATGAGGTCATATATCGGTACCTAATTTGGCAAAATGTTGTGAACGGCGTTTGTCGAGGATGGTTTGGATAGCAAAAAGTTCTTCTGGCCGTGCCATAGATGAGCAAGTTATCGAGGTCTTTTTGCCGACCTTTGTTTTCGACTCACATATGGCCGGTTTTAGGCCAAATTCACAACATGAGGTCATATATCGGTACCTAATTTGGAAAAATGTTGTGAACGGCGCTTGTCAAGGATGGTTTGGATAGCAAAAAGTTCTTCTGGCCGTGCCATAGATGAGCAAGTTATCGAGGTGTTTTTGTCCGACTTTTGTTCTCGACTCACATATGGCCGGTTTTAGGCCAAATTCACAACATGAGGTCATATATCGGTACCTAATTTGGCAAAATGTTGCGAATGGCACTTGTCAAGGATGGTTTGGATAGCAAAAAGATCTTCTGGCCGTGCCATAGATGAGCAAGTTATCGAGGTGTTTTTGACTGACCTTTGTTTTCGACTCACATATGACCAGTTTTTGGCCAAATTCACAACATGAGGTCATATATCGGTACCTAATTTGGCAAAATGTTGTGAACGGCGCTTGTCGAGGATGGTTTGGATAGCAAAAAGTTCTTCTGGCCGTGCCATTGATGAGCAAGTTATCGAGGTTTTTGTGGCCGAACTTTGTTCTCGACTCACATATGGCCGGTTTTAGGCCAAATTCACAACATGAGGTCATATATCGGTACCTAATTTGGCAAAATGTTGTGAACGGCGCTTGTCGAGGATGGTTTGGATAGCAAAAAGTTCTTCTGTCCGTGCCATAGATGAGCAAGTTATCGAGGTGTTTTTGGCCGACCTTTGTTTTCGACTCACATATGGCCGATTTTAGGCCAAATTCACAACATGAGGTCATATATCGGTACCTAATTTGGCAAAATGTTGTGAACGGCGCTTGTCGAGGATGGTTTGGATAGCAAAAAGTTCTTCTGGCCGTGCGATAGATGAGCAAGTTATCGAGGTGTTTTTGGCCGACCTTTGTTTTCGACTCACATATGGCCGATTTTAGGCCAAATTCACAACATGAGGTCATATATCGGTACCTAATTTGGCAAAATGTTGTGAACGGTGTTTGTCGAGGATGGTTTGGATAGCAAAAAGTTCTTCTGGCCGTGCCATAGATGAGCAAGTTATCGAGGTGTTTTTGCCGACCTTTGTTTTCGACTCACATATGGCCGGTTTTAGGCCAAATTCACAACATGAGGTCATAAATCGGTACCTAATTTGGCAAAATGTTGTGAACGGCGCTTGTCGAGGATGGTTTGGATAGCAAAAAGGTCTTCTGGCCATGCCATAGATGAGCAAGTTATCAAGGTGTTTTTGTCCGACCTTTGCTCTCGACTCACGTATGGCCGGTTTTAGGCCAAATTCACAACATGAGGACATATATCGGTACCTAATTTGGCAAAATGTTGTGAACGGCACTTGTCGAGGACGGTTTGGATAGCAAAAAGTTCTTCTGGCCATGCCATAGATGAGCAAGTTATCGAGGTGTTTTTGGCCGACCTTTGTTTTCGACTCACATATGGCCGGTTTTAGGCCAAATTCACAACATGAGGTCATATATCGGTACCTAATTTGGCAAAATGTTGTGAACAGCGCTTGTCGAGGATGGTTTGGATAGCAAAAAGTTCTTCTGGCCGTGCCATAGATGAGCAAGTTATCGAGGTGTTTTTGGCCGACCTTTGTTTTCGACTCACATATGGCCGGTTTTAGGCCAAATTCACAACATGAGGTCATATATCGGTACCTAATTTGGCAAAATGTTGTGAACGGCGCTTGTCGAGGATGGTTTGGATAGCAAAAAGTTCTTCTGGCCGTGCCATAGATGAGCAAGTTATCGAGGGTTTTTTGGCCGAACTTTGTTCTCGACTCACATATGGTCGGTTTTAGGCCAAATTCACAACATGAGGACATATATCGGTACCTAATTTGGCAAAATGTTGTGAACGGAGCTTGTCGAGGATGGTTTGGATAGCAAAAAGTTCTTCTGGCCGTGCCATAGATGAGCAAGTTATCGAGGTGTTTTTGGCCGACCTTTGTTCTCGACTCACATATGGCCGGTTTTAGGCCAAATTCACAACATGAGGTCATATATCGGTACCTAATTTGGCAAAATGTTGTGAACGGCGCTTGTCGAGGATGGTTTGGATAGCAAAAACTTCTTCTGGCCGTGCCATAGATGAGCAAGTTATCGAGGTGTTTTTGGCCGACCTTTGTTTTCGACTCACATATGGCCGGTTTTAGGCCAAATTCACAACATGAGGTCATATATCGGTACCTAATTTGGCAAAATGTTGTGAACGGCGCTTGTCGAGGATGGTTTGGATAGCAAAAAGTTCTTCTGGCCGTGCCATAGATGAGCAAGTTATCGAGGTGTTTTTGGCCGACCTTTGTTTTCGACTCACATATGGCCGGTTTTAGGCCAAATTCACAACATGAGGTCATATATCGGTACCTAATTTGGCAAAATGTTGTGAACGGCGTTTGTCGAGGATGGTTTGGATAGCAAAAACTTCTTCTGGCCGTGCCATAGATGAGCAAGTTATCGAGGTCTTTTTGCCGACCTTTGTTTTCGACTCACATATGGCCGGTTTTAGGCCAAATTCACAACATGAGGTCATATATCGGTACCTAATTTGGCAAAATGTTGTGAACGGCGCTTGTCGAGGATGGTTTGGATAGCAAAAAGTTCTTCTGGCCGTGCCATAGATGAGCAAGTTATCGAGGTGTTTTTGTCCGACTTTTGTTCTCGACTCACATATGGCCGGTTTTAGGCCAAATTCACAACATGAGGTCATATATCGGTACCTAATTTGGCAAAATGTTGCGAACGGCACTTGTCGAGGATGGTTTGGATAGCAAAAAGATCTTCTGGCCGTGCCATAGATGAGCAAGTTATCGAGGTGTTTTTGACTGACCTTTGTTTTCGACTCACATATGACCGGTTTTAGGCCAAATTCACAACATGAGGTCATATATCGGTACCTAATCAGGCAAAATATTGTGAACGGCGCTTGTCGAGGATGGTTTGGATAGCAAAAAGTTCTTCTGGCCGTGCCATAGATGAGCAAGTTATCGAGGTGTTTTTGGCCGACCTTTGTTTTCGACTCACGTATGGCCGGTTTTAGGCCAAGTTCACAACATGAGGTCATATATCGGTACCTAATTTGGCAAAATGTTGTGAACGACGTTTGTCGAGGATGGTTTGGATAGCAAAAAGTTCTTCTGGCCGTGCCATAGATGAGCAAGTTATCGAGGTGTTTTTGCCGACCTTTGTTTTCGACTCACATATGGCCGGTTTTAGGCCAAATTCACAACATGAGGTCATATATCGGTACCTAATTTGGAAAAATGTTGTGAATGGCGCTTGTCGAGGATGGTTTGGGTAGCAAAAAGTTCTTCTGGCCGTGCCATAGATGAGCAAGTTATCGAGGTGTTTTTGGCCGACCTTTGTTTTCGACTCACATATGGCCGGTTTTAGGCCAAATTCACAACATGAGGTCATATATCGGTACCTAATTTGGCAAAATGTTGTGAACAGCGCTTGTCGAGGATGGTTTGGATAGCAAAAAGTTCTTCTGGCCGTGCCATAGATGAGCAAGTTATCGAGGTGTTTTTGGCCGACCTTTGTTTTCGACTCACATATGGCCGGTTTTAGGCCAAATTCACAACATGAGGTCATATATCGGTACCTAATTTGGCAAAATGTTGTGAACGGCGCTTGTCGAGGATGGTTTGGATAGCAAAAAGTTCTTCTGGCCGTGCCATAGATGAGCAAGTTATCGAGGGTTTTTTGGCCGAACTTTGTTCTCGACTCACATATGGCCGGTTTTAGGCCAAATTCACAACATGAGGACATATATCGGTACCTAATTTGGCAAAATGTTGTGAACGGAGCTTGTCGAGGATGGTTTGGATAGCAAAAAGTTCTTCTGGCCGTGCCATAGATGAGCAAGTTATCGAGGTGTTTTTGGCCGACCTTTGTTCTCGACTCACATATGGCCGGTTTTAGGCCAAATTCACAACATGAGGTCATATATCGGTACCTAATTTGGCAAAATGTTGTGAACGGCGCTTGTCGAGGATGGTTTGGATAGCAAAAACTTCTTCTGGCCGTGCCATAGATGAGCAAGTTATCGAGGTGTTTTTGGCCGACCTTTGTTTTCGACTCACATATGGCCGGTTTTAGGCCAAATTCACAACATGAGGTCATATATCGGTACCTAATTTGGCAAAATGTTGTGAATGGCGCTTGTCGAGGATGGTTTGGATAGCAAAAAGTTCTTCTGGCCGTGCCATAGATGAGCAAGTTATCGAGGTGTTTTTGGCCGACCTTTGTTTTCGACTCACATATGGCCGGTTTTAGGCCAAATTCACAACATGAGGTCATATATCGGTACCTAATTTGGCAAAATGTTGTGAACGGCGTTTGTCGAGGATGGTTTGGATAGCAAAAAGTTCTTCTGGCCGTGCCATAGATGAGCAAGTTATCGAGGTCTTTTTGCCGACCTTTGTTTTCGACTCACATATGGCCGGTTTTAGGCCAAATTCACAACATGAGGTCATATATCGGTACCTAATTTGGCAAAATGTTGTGAACGGCGCTTGTCGAGGATGGTTTGGATAGCAAAAAGTTCTTCTGGCCGTGCCATAGATGAGCAAGTTATCGAGGTGTTTTTGTCCGACTTTTGTTCTCGACTCACATATGGCCGGTTTTAGGCCAAATTCACAACATGAGGTCATATATCGGTACCTAATTTGGCAAAATGTTGCGAACGGCACTTGTCGAGGATGGTTTGGATAGCAAAAAGATCTTCTGGCCGTGCCATAGATGAGCAAGTTATCGAGGTGTTTTTGACTGACCTTTGTTTTCGACTCACATATGACCGGTTTTAGGCCAAATTCACAACATGAGGTCATATATCGGTACCTAATCAGGCAAAATATTGTGAACGGCGCTTGTCGAGGATGGTTTGGATAGCAAAAAGTTCTTCTGGCCGTGCCATAGATGAGCAAGTTATCGAGGTGTTTTTGGCCGACCTTTGTTTTCGACTCACGTATGGCCGGTTTTAGGCCAAGTTCACAACATGAGGTCATATATCGGTACCTAATTTGGCAAAATGTTGTGAACAGCGCTTGTCGAGGATGGTTTGGATAGCAAAAAGTTCTTCTGGCCGTGCCATAGATGAGCAAGTTATCGAGGTGTTTTTGGCCGACCTTTGTTTTCGACTCACATATGGCCGGTTTTAGGCCAAATTCACAACATGAGGTCATATATCGGTACCTAATTTGGCAAAATGTTGTGAACGGCGCTTGTCAAGGATGGTTTGGATAGCAAAAAGTTCTTCTGGCCGTGCCATAGATGAGCAAGTTATCGAGGGTTTTTTGGCCGAACTTTGTTCTCGACTCACATATGGCCGGTTTTAGGCCAAATTCACAACATGAGGACATATATCGGTACCTAATTTGGCAAAATGTTGTGAACGGAGCTTGTCGAGGATGGTTTGGATAGCAAAAAGTTCTTCTGGCCGTGCCATAGATGAGCAAGTTATCGAGGTGTTTTTGGCCGACCTTTGTTCTCGACTCACATATGGCCGGTTTTAGGCCAAATTCACAACATGAGGTCATATATCGGTACCTAATTTGGCAAAATGTTGTGAACGGCGCTTGTCGAGGATGGTTTGGATAGCAAAAACTTCTTCTGGCCGTGCCATAGATGAGCAAGTTATCGAGGTGTTTTTGGCCGACCTTTGTTTTCGACTCACATATGGCCGGTTTTAGGCCAAATTCACAACATGAGGTCATATATCGGTACCTAATTTGGCAAAATGTTGTGAATGGCGCTTGTCGAGGATGGTTTGGATAGCAAAAAGTTCTTCTGGCCGTGCCATAGATGAGCAAGTTATCGAGGTGTTTTTGGCCGACCTTTGTTTTCGACTCACATATGGCCGGTTTTAGGCCAAATTCACAACATGAGGTCATATATCGGTACCTAATTTGGCAAAATGTTGTGAACGGCGTTTGTCGAGGATGGTTTGGATAGCAAAAAGTTCTTCTGGCCGTGCCATAGATGAGCAAGTTATCGAGGTCTTTTTGCCGACCTTTGTTTTCGACTCACATATGGCCGGTTTTAGGCCAAATTCACAACATGAGGTCATATATCGGTACCTAATTTGGCAAAATGTTGTGAACGGCGCTTGTCGAGGATGGTTTGGATAGCAAAAAGTTCTTCTGGCCGTGCCATAGATGAGCAAGTTATCGAGGTGTTTTTGTCCGACTTTTGTTCTCGACTCACATATGGCCGGTTTTAGGCCAAATTCACAACATGAGGTCATATATCGGTACCTAATTTGGCAAAATGTTGCGAACGGCACTTGTCGAGGATGGTTTGGATAGCAAAAAGATCTTCTGGCCGTGCCATAGATGAGCAAGTTATCGAGGTGTTTTTGACTGACCTTTGTTTTCGACTCACATATGACCGGTTTTAGGCCAAATTCACAACATGAGGTCATATATCGGTACCTAATCAGGCAAAATATTGTGAACGGCGCTTGTCGAGGATGGTTTGGATAGCAAAAAGTTCTTCTGGCCGTGCCATAGATGAGCAAGTTATCGAGGTGTTTTTGGCCGACCTTTGTTTTCGACTCACGTATGGCCGGTTTTAGGCCAAGTTCACAACATGAGGTCATATATCGGTACCTAATTTGGCAAAATGTTGTGAACAGCGCTTGTCGAGGATGGTTTGGATAGCAAAAAGTTCTTCTGGCCGTGCCATAGATGAGCAAGTTATCGAGGTGTTTTTGGCCGACCTTTGTTTTCGACTCACATATGGCCGGTTTTAGGCCAAATTCACAACATGAGGTCATATATCGGTACCTAATTTGGCAAAATGTTGTGAACGGCGCTTGTCGAGGATGGTTTGGATAGCAAAAAGTTCTTCTGGCCGTGCCATAGATGAGCAAGTTATCGAGGGTTTTTTGGCCGAACTTTGTTCTCGACTCACATATGGTCGGTTTTAGGCCAAATTCACAACATGAGGACATATATCGGTACCTAATTTGGCAAAATGTTGTGAACGGAGCTTGTCGAGGATGGTTTGGATAGCAAAAAGTTCTTCTGGCCGTGCCATAGATGAGCAAGTTATCGAGGTGTTTTTGGCCGACCTTTGTTCTCGACTCACATATGGCCGGTTTTAGGCCAAATTCACAACATGAGGTCATATATCGGTACCTAATTTGGCAAAATGTTGTGAACGGCGCTTGTCGAGGATGGTTTGGATAGCAAAAACTTCTTCTGGCCGTGCCATAGATGAGCAAGTTATCGAGGTGTTTTTGGCCGACCTTTGTTTTCGACTCACATATGGCCGGTTTTAGGCCAAATTCACAACATGAGGTCATATATCGGTACCTAATTTGGCAAAATGTTGTGAACAGCGCTTGTCGAGGATGGTTTGGATAGCAAAAAGTTCTTCTGGCCGTGCCATAGATGAGCAAGTTATCGAGGTGTTTTTGGCCGACCTTTGTTTTCGACTCACATATGGCCGGTTTTAGGCCAAATTCACAACATGAGGTCATATATCGGTACCTAATTTGGCAAAATGTTGTGAACGGCGTTTGTCGAGGATGGTTTGGATAGCAAAAAGTTCTTCTGGCCGTGCCATAGATGAGCAAGTTATCGAGGTCTTTTTGCCGACCTTTGTTTTCGACTCACATATGGCCGGTTTTAGGCCAAATTCACAACATGAGGTCATATATCGGTACCTAATTTGGCAAAATGTTGTGAACGGCGCTTGTCGAGGATGGTTTGGATAGCAAAAAGTTCTTCTGGCCGTGCCATAGATGAGCAAGTTATCGAGGTGTTTTTGTCCGACTTTTGTTCTCGACTCACATATGGCCGGTTTTAGGCCAAATTCACAACATGAGGTCATATATCGGTACCTAATTTGGCAAAATGTTGCGAACGGCACTTGTCGAGGATGGTTTGGATAGCAAAAAGATCTTCTGGCCGTGCCATAGATGAGCAAGTTATCGAGGTGTTTTTGACTGACCTTTGTTTTCGACTCACATATGACCGGTTTTAGGCCAAATTCACAACATGAGGTCATATATCGGTACCTAATCAGGCAAAATATTGTGAACGGCGCTTGTCGAGGATGGTTTGGATAGCAAAAAGTTCTTCTGGCCGTGCCATAGATGAGCAAGTTATCGAGGTGTTTTTGGCCGACCTTTGTTTTCGACTCACGTATGGCCGGTTTTAGGCCAAGTTCACAACATGAGGTCATATATCGGTACCTAATTTGGCAAAATGTTGTGAACGACGTTTGTCGAGGATGGTTTGGATAGCAAAAAGTTCTTCTGGCCGTGCCATAGATGAGCAAGTTATCGAGGTGTTTTTGCCGACCTTTGTTTTCGACTCACATATGGCCGGTTTTAGGCCAAATTCACAACATGAGGTCATATATCGGTACCTAATTTGGAAAAATGTTGTGAATGGCGCTTGTCGAGGATGGTCTGGATAGCAAAAAGTTCTTCTGGCCGTGCCATAGATGAGCAAGTTATCGAGGTGTTTTTGGCCGACCTTTGTTTTCGACTCACATATGGCCGGTTTTAGGCCAAATTCACAACATGAGGTCATATATCGGTACCTAATTTGGCAAAATGTTGTGAACAGCGCTTGTCGAGGATGGTTTGGATAGCAAAAAGTTCTTCTGGCCGTGCCATAGATGAGCAAGTTATCGAGGTGTTTTTGGCCGACCTTTGTTTTCGACTCACATATGGCCGGTTTTAGGCCAAATTCACAACATGAGGTCATATATCGGTACCTAATTTGGCAAAATGTTGTGAACAGCGCTTGTCGAGGATGGTTTGGATAGCAAAAAGTTCTTCTGGCCGTGCCATAGATGAGCAAGTTATCGAGGTGTTTTTGGCCGACCTTTGTTTTCGACTCACATATGGCCGGTTTTAGGCCAAATTCACAACATGAGGTCATATATCGGTACCTAATTTGGCAAAATGTTGTGAACGGCGCTTGTCGAGGATGGTTTGGATAGCAAAAAGTTCTTCTGGCCGTGCCATAGATGAGCAAGTTATCGAGGGTTTTTTGGCCGAACTTTGTTCTCGACTCACATATGGCCGGTTTTAGGCCAAATTCACAACATGAGGACATATATCGGTACCTAATTTGGCAAAATGTTGTGAACGGAGCTTGTCGAGGATGGTTTGGATAGCAAAAAGTTCTTCTGGCCGTGCCATAGATGAGCAAGTTATCGAGGTGTTTTTGGCCGACCTTTGTTCTCGACTCACATATGGCCGGTTTTAGGCCAAATTCACAACATGAGGTCATATATCGGTACCTAATTTGGCAAAATGTTGTGAACGGCGCTTGTCGAGGATGGTTTGGATAGCAAAAACTTCTTCTGGCCGTGCCATAGATGAGCAAGTTATCGAGGTGTTTTTGGCCGACCTTTGTTTTCGACTCACATATGGCCGGTTTTAGGCCAAATTCACAACATGAGGTCATATATCGGTACCTAATTTGGCAAAATGTTGTGAATGGCGCTTGTCGAGGATGGTTTGGATAGCAAAAAGTTCTTCTGGCCGTGCCATAGATGAGCAAGTTATCGAGGTGTTTTTGGCCGACCTTTGTTTTCGACTCACATATGGCCGGTTTTAGGCCAAATTCACAACATGAGGTCATATATCGGTACCTAATTTGGCAAAATGTTGTGAACGGCGTTTGTCGAGGATGGTTTGGATAGCAAAAAGTTCTTCTGGCCGTGCCATAGATGAGCAAGTTATCGAGGTCTTTTTGCCGACCTTTGTTTTCGACTCACATATGGCCGGTTTTAGGCCAAATTCACAACATGAGGTCATATATCGGTACCTAATTTGGCAAAATGTTGTGAACGGCGCTTGTCGAGGATGGTTTGGATAGCAAAAAGTTCTTCTGGCAGTGCCATAGATGAGCAAGTTATCGAGGTGTTTTTGTCCGACTTTTGTTCTCGACTCACATATGGCCGGTTTTAGGCCAAATTCACAACATGAGGTCATATATCGGTACCTAATTTGGCAAAATGTTGCGAACGGCACTTGTCGAGGATGGTTTGGATAGCAAAAAGATCTTCTGGCCGTGCCATAGATGAGCAAGTTATCGAGGTGTTTTTGACTGACCTTTGTTTTCGACTCACATATGACCGGTTTTAGGCCAAATTCACAACATGAGGTCATATATCGGTACCTAATCAGGCAAAATATTGTGAACGGCGCTTGTCGAGGATGGTTTGGATAGCAAAAAGTTCTTCTGGCCGTGCCATAGATGAGCAAGTTATCGAGGTGTTTTTGGCCGACCTTTGTTTTCGACTCACGTATGGCCGGTTTTAGGCCAAGTTCACAACATGAGGTCATATATCGGTACCTAATTTGGCAAAATGTTGTGAACAGCGCTTGTCGAGGATGGTTTGGATAGCAAAAAGTTCTTCTGGCCGTGCCATAGATGAGCAAGTTATCGAGGTGTTTTTGGCCGACCTTTGTTTTCGACTCACATATGGCCGGTTTTAGGCCAAATTCACAACATGAGGTCATATATCGGTACCTAATTTGGCAAAATGTTGTGAACGGCGCTTGTCGAGGATGGTTTGGATAGCAAAAAGTTCTTCTGGCCGTGCCATAGATGAGCAAGTTATCGAGGGTTTTTTGGCCGAACTTTGTTCTCGACTCACATATGGTCGGTTTTAGGCCAAATTCACAACATGAGGACATATATCGGTACCTAATTTGGAAAAATGTTGTGAACGGAGCTTGTCGAGGATGGTTTGGATAGCAAAAAGTTCTTCTGGCCGTGCCATAGATGAGCAAGTTATCGAGGTGTTTTTGGCCGACCTTTGTTCTCGACTCACATATGGCCGGTTTTAGGCCAAATTCACAACATGAGGTCATATATCGGTACCTAATTTGGCAAAATGTTGTGAACGGCGCTTGTCGAGGATGGTTTGGATAGCAAAAACTTCTTCTGGCCGTGCCATAGATGAGCAAGTTATCGAGGTGTTTTTGGCCGACCTTTGTTTTCGACTCACATATGGCCGGTTTTAGGCCAAATTCACAACATGAGGTCATATATCGGTACCTAATTTGGCAAAATGTTGTGAACGGCGCTTGTCGAGGATGGTTTGGATAGCAAAAAGTTCTTCTGGCCGTGCCATAGATGAGCAAGTTATCGAGGTGTTTTTGGCCGACCTTTGTTTTCGACTCACATATGGCCGGTTTTAGGCCAAATTCACAACATGAGGTCATATATCGGTACCTAATTTGGCAAAATGTTGTGAACGGCGTTTGTCGAGGATGGTTTGGATAGCAAAAAGTTCTTCTGGCCGTGCCATAGATGAGCAAGTTATCGAGGTCTTTTTGCCGACCTTTGTTTTCGACTCACATATGGCCGGTTTTAGGCCAAATTCACAACATGAGGTCATATATCGGTACCTAATTTGGCAAAATGTTGTGAACGGCGCTTGTCGAGGATGGTTTGGATAGCAAAAAGTTCTTCTGGCCGTGCCATAGATGAGCAAGTTATCGAGGTGTTTTTGTCCGACTTTTGTTCTCGACTCACATATGGCCGGTTTTAGGCCAAATTCACAACATGAGGTCATATATCGGTACCTAATTTGGCAAAATGTTGCGAACGGCACTTGTCGAGGATGGTTTGGATAGCAAAAAGATCTTCTGGCCGTGCCATAGATGAGCAAGTTATCGAGGTGTTTTTGACTGACCTTTGTTTTCGACTCACATATGACCGGTTTTAGGCCAAATTCACAACATGAGGTCATATATCGGTACCTAAT
Source organism: Triticum timopheevii (assembly GCA_963921465.1). NCBI lineage: Eukaryota > Viridiplantae > Streptophyta > Magnoliopsida > Poales > Poaceae > Triticum > Triticum timopheevii. The sequence goes on from OY997268.1 coordinate 621,031,176, forward strand.
CAGGCAAAATATTGTGAACGGCGCTTGTCGAGGATGGTTTGGATAGCAAAAAGTTCTTCTGGCCGTGCCATAGATGAGCAAGTTATCGAGGTGTTTTTGGCCGACCTTTGTTTTCGACTCACGTATGGCCGGTTTTAGGCCAAGTTCACAACATGAGGTCATATATCGGTACCTAATTTGGCAAAATGTTGTGAACGACGTTTGTCGAGGATGGTTTGGATAGCAAAAAGTTCTTCTGGCCGTGCCATAGATGAGCAAGTTATCGAGGTGTTTTTGCCGACCTTTGTTTTCGACTCACATATGGCCGGTTTTAGGCCAAATTCACAACATGAGGTCATATATCGGTACCTAATTTGGCAAAATGTTGTGAACAGCGCTTGTCGAGGATGGTTTGGATAGCAAAAAGTTCTTCTGGCCGTGCCATAGATGAGCAAGTTATCGAGGTGTTTTTGGCCGACCTTTGTTTTCGACTCACATATGGCCGGTTTTAGGCCAAATTCACAACATGAGGTCATATATCGGTACCTAATTTGGCAAAATGTTGTGAACGGCGCTTGTCGAGGATGGTTTGGATAGCAAAAAGTTCTTCTGGCCGTGCCATAGATGAGCAAGTTATCGAGGGTTTTTTGGCCGAACTTTGTTCTCGACTCACATATGGCCGGTTTTAGGCCAAATTCACAACATGAGGACATATATCGGTACCTAATTTGGCAAAATGTTGTGAACGGAGCTTGTCGAGGATGGTTTGGATAGCAAAAAGTTCTTCTGGCCGTGCCATAGATGAGCAAGTTATCGAGGTGTTTTTGGCCGACCTTTGTTCTCGACTCACATATGGCCGGTTTTAGGCCAAATTCACAACATGAGGTCATATATCGGTACCTAATTTGGCAAAATGTTGTGAACGGCGCTTGTCGAGGATGGTTTGGATAGCAAAAACTTCTTCTGGCCGTGCCATAGATGAGCAAGTTATCGAGGTGTTTTTGGCCGACCTTTGTTTTCGACTCACATATGGCCGGTTTTAGGCCAAATTCACAACATGAGGTCATATATCGGTACCTAATTTGGCAAAATGTTGTGAATGGCGCTTGTCGAGGATGGTTTGGATAGCAAAAAGTTCTTCTGGCCGTGCCATAGATGAGCAAGTTATCGAGGTGTTTTTGGCCGACCTTTGTTTTCGACTCACATATGGCCGGTTTTAGGCCAAATTCACAACATGAGGTCATATATCGGTACCTAATTTGGCAAAATGTTGTGAACGGCGTTTGTCGAGGATGGTTTGGATAGCAAAAAGTTCTTCTGGCCGTGCCATAGATGAGCAAGTTATCGAGGTCTTTTTGCCGACCTTTGTTTTCGACTCACATATGGCAGGTTTTAGGCCAAATTCACAACATGAGGTCATATATCGGTACCTAATTTGGCAAAATGTTGTGAACGGCGCTTGTCGAGGATGGTTTGGATAGCAAAAAGTTCTTCTGGCCGTGCCATAGATGAGCAAGTTATCGAGGTGTTTTTGTCCGACTTTTGTTCTCGACTCACATATGGCCGGTTTTAGGCCAAATTCACAACATGAGGTCATATATCGGTACCTAATTTGGCAAAATGTTGCGAACGGCACTTGTCGAGGATGGTTTGGATAGCAAAAAGATCTTCTGGCCGTGCCATAGATGAGCAAGTTATCGAGGTGTTTTTGACTGACCTTTGTTTTCGACTCACATATGACCGGTTTTAGGCCAAATTCACAACATGAGGTCATATATCGGTACCTAATCAGGCAAAATATTGTGAACGGCGCTTGTCGAGGATGGTTTGGATAGCAAAAAGTTCTTCTGGCCGTGCCATAGATGAGCAAGTTATCGAGGTGTTTTTGGCCGACCTTTGTTTTCGACTCACGTATGGCCGGTTTTAGGCCAAGTTCACAACATGAGGTCATATATCGGTACCTAATTTGGCAAAATGTTGTGAACGGCGTTTGTCGAGGATGGTTTGGATAGCAAAAAGTTCTTCTGGCCGTGCCATAGATGAGCACGTTATCGAGGTGTTTTTGCCGACCTTTGTTTTCGACTCACATATGGCCGGTTTTAGGCCAAATTCACAACATGAGGTCATATATCGGTACCTAACTTGGCAAAATGTTGTGAACGGCGCTTGTCGAGGATGGTTTGGATAGCAAAAAGTTCTTCTGGCCGTGCCATAGATGAGCAAGTTATCGAGGTGTTTTTGGCCGACCTTTGTTTTCGACTCACATATGGCCGGTTTTAGGCCAAATTCACAACATGAGGTCATATATCGGTACCTAATTTGGCAAAATGTTGTGAACGGCGCTTGTCGAGGATGGTTTGGATAGCAAAAAGTTCTTCTGGCCGTGCCATTGATGAGCAAGTTATCGAGGTGTTTTTGGCCGACCTTTGTTTTCGACTCACATATGGCCGATTTTAGGCCAAATTCACAACATGAGGTCATATATCGGTACCTAATTTGGCAAAATGTTGTGAACAGCCTTTGTCGAGGATGGTTTGGATAGCAAAAAGTTCTTCTGGCCGTGCCATAGATGAGCAAGTTATCGAGGTGTTTTTGGCCGACCTTTGTTTTCGACTCACATATGGCCGGTTTTAGGCCGAATTCACAACATGAGGTCATATATCGGTACCTAATTTGGCAAAATGTTGTGAACGGCGTTTGTCGAGGATGGTTTGGATAGCAAAAAGTTCTTCTAGCCGTGCCATAGATGAGCAAGTTATCGAGGTCTTTTTGCCGACCTTTGTTTTCGACTCACATATGGCCGGTTTTAGGCCAAATTCACAACATGAGGTCATATATCGGTACCTAATTTGGCAAAATGTTGTGAACGGCGCTTGTCGAGGATGGTTTGGATAGAAAAAAGTTCTTCTGGCCGTGCCATAGATGAGCAAGTTATCGAGGTGTTTTTGTCCGACTTTTGTTCTCGACTCACATATGGCCGGTTTTAGGCCAAATTCACAACATGAGGTCATATATCGGTACCTAATTTGGCAAAATGTTGCGAACGGCACTTGTCGAGGATGGTTTGGATAGCAAAAAGATCTTCTGGCCGTGCCATAGATGAGCAAGTTATCGAGGTGTTTTTGACTGACCTTTGTTTTCGACTCACATATGACCGGTTTTAGGCCAAATTCACAACATGAGGTCATATATCGGTACCTAATTTGGCAAAATGTTGTGAACGGCGCTTGTCGAGGATGGTTTGGATAGCAAAAAGTTCTTCTGGCCGTGCCATAGATGAGCAAGTTATCGAGGTTTTTTTGCCGAACTTTGTTCTCGACTCACATATGGCCGGTTTTAGGCCAAATTCACAACATGAGGACATATATCGGTACCTAATTTGGCAAAATGTTGTGAACGGAGCTTGTCGAGGATGGTTTGGATAGCAAAAAGTTCTTCTGGCCGTGCCATAGATGAGCAAGTTATCGAGGTGTTTTTGGCCGACCTTTGTTCTCGACTCACATATGGCCGGTTTTAGGCCAAATTCACAACATGAGGTCATATATCGGTACCTAATTTGGCAAAATGTTGTGAATGGCGCTTGTCGAGGATGGTTTGGATAGCAAAAAGTTCTTCTGGCCGTGCCATAGATGAGCAAGTTATCGAGGTGTTTTTGGCCGACCTTTGTTCTCGACTCACATATGGCCGGTTTTAGGCCAAATTCACAACATGAGGTCATATATCGGTACCTAATTTGGCAAAATGTTGTGAACGGCGTTTGTCGAGGATGGTTTGGATAGCAAAAAGTTCTTCTGGCCGTGCCATAGATGAGCAAGTTATCGAGGTCTTTTTGCCGACCTTTGTTTTCGACTCACATATGGCCGGTTTTAGGCCAAATTCACAACATGAGGTCATATATCGGTACCTAATTTGGCAAAATGTTGTGAACGGCGCTTGTCGAGGATGGTTTGGATAGCAAAAAGTTCTTCTGGCCGTGCCATAGATGAGCAAGTTATCGAGGTGTTTTTGTCCGACTTTTGTTCTCGACTCACATATGGCCGGTTTTAGGCCAAATTCACAACATGAGGTCATATATCGGTACCTAATTTGGCAAAATGTTGTGAATGGCGCTTGTCGAGGATGGTTTGGATAGCAAAAAGTTCTTCTGGCCGTGCCATAGATGAGCAAGTTATCGAGGTGTTTTTGGCCGACCTTTGTTTTCGACTCACATATGGCCGGTTTTAGGCCAAATTCACAACATGAGGTCATATATCGGTACCTAATTTGGCAAAATGTTGTGAACGGCGTTTGTCGAGGATGGTTTGGATAGCAAAAAGTTCTTCTGGCCGTGCCATAGATGAGCAAGTTATCGAGGTCTTTTTGCCGACCTTTGTTTTCGACTCACATATGGCCGGTTTTAGGCCAAATTCACAACATGAGGTCATATATCGGTACCTAATTTGGCAAAATGTTGTGAACGGCGCTTGTCGAGGATGGTTTGGATAGCAAAAAGTTCTTCTGGCCGTGCCATAGATGAGCAAGTTATCGAGGTGTTTTTGTCCGACTTTTGTTCTCGACTCACATATGGCCGGTTTTAGGCCAAATTCACAACATGAGGTCATATATCGGTGCCTAATTTGGCAAAATGTTGTGAAGGGCACTTGTCGAGGATGGTTTGGATAGCAAAAAGATCTTCTGGCCGTGCCATAGATGAGCAAGTTATCGAGGTGTTTTTGACTGACCTTTGTTTTCGACTCACATATGACCGGTTTTAGGCCAAATTCACAACATGAGGTCATATATCGGTACGTATCTGGCAAAATATTGTGAACGGCGCTTGTCGAGGATGGTTTGGATAGCAAAAAGTTCTTCTGGCCGTCCCATAGATGCGCAAGTTATCGAGGTGTTTTTGGCCGACGTTTGTTTTCGACTCACATATGGCCGGTTTTAGGCCAAGTTCACAACATGAGGTCATATATCGGTACCTAATTTGGCAAAATGTTGTGAACGGCGTTTGTCGAGGATGGTTTGGATAGCAAAAAGTTCTTCTGGCCGTGCCATAGATGAGCAAGTTATCGAGGTGTTTTTGCCGACCTTTGTTTTCGACTCACATATGGCCGGTTTTAGGCCAAATTCACAACATGAGGTCATATATCGGTACCTAATCTGGCAAAACGTTGTGAACGGCGCTTGTCGAGGATGGTTTGGATAGCAAAAAGTTCTTCTGGCCGTGCCATAGATGAGCAAGTTATCGAGGTGTTTTTGGCCGACCTTTGTTCTCGACTCACATATGGCCGGTTTTAGGCCAAATTCACAACATGAGGTCATATATCGGTACCTAATTTGGCAAAATGTTGTGAATGGCGCTTGTCGAGGATGGTTTGGATAGCAAAAAGTTCTTCTGGCCGTGCCATAGATGAGCAAGTTATCGAGGTGTTTTTGGCCGACCTTTGTTTTCGACTCACATATGGCCGGTTTTAGGCCAAATTCACAACATGAGGTCATATATCGGTACCTAATTTGGCAAAATGTTGTGAACGGCGCTTGTCGAGGATGGTTTGGATAGCAAAAAGTTCTTCTGGTCGTGCCATAGATGAGCAAGTTATCGAGGTGTTTTTGGCCGACCTTTGTTTTACGACTCACATATGGCCGGTTTTAGGCCAAATTCACAACATGAGGTCATATATCGGTACCTAATTTGGCAAAATGTTGTGAACGGCGTTTGTCGAGGATGGTTTGGATAGCAAAAAGTTCTTCTGGCCGTGCCATAGATGAGCAAGTTATCGAGGTCTTTTTGCCGACCTTTGTTTTCGACTCACATATGGCCGGTTTTAGGCCAAATTCACAACATGAGGTCATATATCGGTACCTAATTTGGCAAAATGTTGTGAACGGCGCTTGTCGAGGATGGTTTGGATAGCAAAAAGTTCTTCTGGCCGTGCCATAGATGAGCAAGTTATCGAGGTGTTTTTGTCCGACTTTTGTTCTCGACTCACATATGGCCGGTTTTAGGCCAAATTCACAACATGAGGTCATATATCGGTGCCTAATTTGGCAAAATGTTGTGAAGGGCACTTGTCGAGGATGGTTTGGATAGCAAAAAGATCTTCTGGCCGTGCCATAGATGAGCAAGTTATCGAGGTGTTTTTGACTGACCTTTGTTTTCGACTCACATATGACCGGTTTTAGGCCAAATTCACAACATGAGGTCATATATCGGTACGTATCTGGCAAAATATTGTGAACGGCGCTTGTCGAGGATGGTTTGGATAGCAAAAAGTTCTTCTGGCCGTCCCATAGATGCGCAAGTTATCGAGGTGTTTTTGGCCGACGTTTGTTTTCGACTCACATATGGCCGGTTTTAGGCCAAGTTCACAACATGAGGTCATATATCGGTACCTAATTTGGCAAAATGTTGTGAACGGCGTTTGTCGAGGATGGTTTGGATAGCAAAAAGTTCTTCTGGCCGTGCCATAGATGAGCAAGTTATCGAGGTGTTTTTGCCGACCTTTGTTTTCGACTCACATATGGCCGGTTTTAGGCCAAATTCACAACATGAGGTCATATATCGGTACCTAATCTGGCAAAACGTTGTGAACGGCGCTTGTCGAGGATGGTTTGGATAGCAAAAAGTTCTTCTGGCCGTGCCATAGATGAGCAAGTTATCGAGGTGTTTTTGGCCGACCTTTGTTTTCGACTCACATATGGCCGGTTTTAGGCCAAATTCACAACATGAGGTCATATATCGGTACCTAATTTGGCAAAATGTTGTGAACGGCGCTTGTCGAGGATGGTTTGGATAGCAAAAAGTTCTTCTGGCCGTGCCATAGATGAGCAAGTTATCGAGGTGTTTTTGTCCGACTTTTGTTCTCGACTCACATATGGCCGGTTTTAGGCCAAATTCACAACATGAGGTCATATATCGGTGCCTAATTTGGCAAAATGTTGTGAAGGGCACTTGTCGAGGATGGTTTGGATAGCAAAAAGATCTTCTGGCCGTGCCATAGATGAGCAAGTTATCGAGGTGTTTTTGACTGACCTTTGTTTTCGACTCACATATGACCGGTTTTAGGCCAAATTCACAACATGAGGTCATATATCGGTACGTATCTGGCAAAATATTGTGAACGGCGCTTGTCGAGGATGGTTTGGATAGCAAAAAGTTCTTCTGGCCGTCCCATAGATGCGCAAGTTATCGAGGTGTTTTTGGCCGACGTTTGTTTTCGACTCACATATGGCCGGTTTTAGGCCAAGTTCACAACATGAGGTCATATATCGGTACCTAATTTGGCAAAATGTTGTGAACGGCGTTTGTCGAGGATGGTTTGGATAGCAAAAAGTTCTTCTGGCCGTGCCATAGATGAGCAAGTTATCGAGGTCTTTTTGCCGACCTTTGTTTTCGACTCACATATGGCCGGTTTTAGGCCAAATTCACAACATGAGGTCATATATCGGTACCTAATCTGGCAAAACGTTGTGAACGGCGCTTGTCGAGGATGGTTTGGATAGCAAAAAGTTCTTCTGGCCGTGCCATAGATGAGCAAGTTATCGAGGTGTTTTTGGCCGACCTTTGTTTTCGACTCACATATGGCCGGTTTTAGGCCAAATTCACAACATGAGGTCATATATCGGTACCTAATTTGGCAAAATGTTGTGAACGGCGCTTGTCGAGGATGGTTTGGATAGCAAAAAGTTCTTCTGGCCGTGCCATAGATGAGCAAGTTATCGAGGTGCTTTTGGCCGACCTTTGTTTTCGACTCACATATGGCCGGTTTTAGGCCAAATTCACAACATGAGGTCATATATCGGTACCTAATTTGGCAAAATGTTGTGAACGGAGTTTGTCGAGGATGGTTTGGATAGCAAAAAGTTCTTCTGGCCGTGCCATAGATGAGCAAGTTATCGAGGTGTTTTTGGCCGACCTTTGTTTTCGACTCACATATGGCCGGTTTTAGGCCAAATTCACAACATGAGGTCATATATCGGTACCTAATTTGGCAAAATGTTGTGAACGGCGCTTTTCGAGGATGGTTTGGATAGCAAAAAGTTCTTCTGGCCCTGCCATAGATGAGCAAGTTATCGAGGTGCTTTCGGCCGACCTTTGTTTTCGACTCACATATGGCCGGTTTTAGGCCAAATTCACAACATGAGGTCATATATCGGTACCTAATTTGGCAAAATATTGTGAACAGCGCTTGTCGAGGATAGTTTGGATAGCAAAAAGTTCTTCTGGCCGTGCCATAGATGAGCAAGTTATCGAGGTCTTTTTGCCGACCTTTGTTTTCGACTCACATATGGCCGGTTTTAGGCCAAATTCACAACATGAGGTCATATATCGGTACCTAATTTGGCAAAATGTTGTGAACGGCGCTTGTCGAGGATGGTTTGGATAGCAAAAAGTTCTTCTGGCCGTGCCATAGATGAGCAAGTTATCGAGGGTTTTTTGGCCGAACTTTGTTCTCGACTCACATATGGCCGGTTTTAGGCCAAATTCACAACATGAGGACATATATCGGTACCTAATTTGGCAAAATGTTGTGAACGGAGCTTGTCGAGGATGGTTTGGATAGCAAAAAGTTCTTCTGGCCGTGCCATAGATGAGCAAGTTATCGAGGTGTTTTTGGCCGACCTTTGTTCTCGACTCACATATGGCCGGTTTTAGGCCAAATTCACAACATGAGGTCATATATCGGTACCTAATTTGGCAAAATGTTGTGAACGGCGCTTGTCGAGGATGGTTTGGATAGCAAAAACTTCTTCTGGCCGTGCCATAGATGAGCAAGTTATCGAGGTGTTTTTGGTCGACCTTTGTTTTCGACTCACATATGGCCGGTTTTAGGCCAAATTCACAACATGAGGTCATATATCGGTACCTAATTTGGCAAAATGTTGTGAACGGTGCTTGTCGAGGATAGTTTGGATAGCAAAAAGTTCTTCTGGCCGTGCCATAGATGAGCAAGTTATCGAGGTGTTTTTGGCCGACCTTTGTTTTCGACTCACATATGGCCGGTTTTAGGCCAAATTCACAACATGAGGTCATATATCGGTACCTAATTTGGCAAAATGTTGTGAACGGCGTTTGTCGAGGATGGTTTGGATAGCAAAAAGTTCTTCTGGCCGTGCCATAGATGAGCAAGTTATCGAGGTGTTTTTGCCGACCTTTGTTTTCGACTCACATATGGCCGGTTTTAGGCCAAATTCACAACATGAGGTCATATATCGGTACCTAATTTGGCAAAATGTTGTGAACGGCGCTTGTCGAGGATGGTTTGGATAGCAAAAAGTTCTTCTGGCCGTGCCATAGATGAGCAAGTTATCGAGGTGTTTTTGTCCGACTTTTGTTCTCGACTCACATATGGCCGGTTTTAGGCCAAATTCACAACATGAGGTAATATATCGGTACCTAATTTGGCAAAATGTTGCGAACGGCACTTGTCGAGGATGGTTTGGATAGCAAAAAGTTCTTCTGGCCGTGCCATAGATGAGCAAGTTATCGAGGTGTTTTTGACTGACCTTTGTTTTCGACTCACATATGACCGGTTTTAGGCCAAATTCACAACATGAGGTCATATATCGGTACCTATCTGGCAAAATATTGTGAACGGCGCTTGTCGAGGATGGTTTGGATAGCAAAAAGTTCTTCTGGCCGTCCCATAGATGCGCAAGTTATCGAGGTGTTTTTGGCCGACGTTTGTTTTCGACTCACATATGGCCGGTTTTAGGCCAAGTTCACAACATGAGGTCATATGTCGGTACCTAATTTGGCAAAATGTTGTGAACGGCGTTTGTCGAGGATGGTTTGGATATCAAAAAGTTCTTCTGGCCGTGCCATAGATGAGCAAGTTATCGAGGTGTTTTTGCCGACCTTTGTTTTCGACTCACATATGGCCGGTTTTAGGCCAAATTCACAACATGAGGTCATATATCGGTACCTAATCTGGCAAAATGTTGTGAACGGCGCTTGTCGAGGATGGTTTGGATAGCAAAAACTTCTTCTGGCCATGCCATAGATGAGCAAGTTATCGAGGTGTTTTTGGTCGACCTTTGTTTTCGACTCACATATGGCCGGTTTTAGGCCAAATTCACAACATGAGGTCATATATCGGTACCTAATTTGGCAAAATGTTGTGAACGGCGCTTGTCGAGGATAGTTTGGATAGCAAAAAGTTCTTCTGGCCGTGCCATAGATGAGCAAGTTATCGAGGTGTTTTTGGCCGACCTTTGTTTTCGACTCACATATGGCCGGTTTTAGGCCAAATTCACAACATGAGGTCATATATCGGTACCTAATTTGGCAAAATGTTGTGAACGGAGCTTGTCGAGGATGGTTTGGATAGCAAAAAGTTCTTCTGGCCGTGCCATAGATGAGGAAGTTATCGAGGTGTTTTTGGCCGACCTTTTTTTTCGACTCACATATGGCCGATTTTAGGCCAAATTCACAACATGAGGTCATATATCGGTACCTAATTTGGCAAAATGTTGTGAACGGCGTTTGTCGAGGATGGTTTGGATAGCAAAAAGTTCTTCTGGCCGTGCCATAGATGAGCAAGTTATCGAGGTGTTTTTGCCCGACCTTTGTTTTCGACTCACATATGGCCGGTTTTAGGCCGAATTCACAACATGAGGTCATATATCGGTACCTAATTTGGCAAAATGTTGTGAACGGCGTTTGTCGAGGATGGTTTGGATAGCAAAAAGTTCTTCTGGCCGTGCCATAGATGAGCAAGTTATTGAGGTCTTTTTGCCGACCTTTGTTTTCGACTCACATATGGCCGATTTTAGGCCAAATTCACAACATGAGGTCATATATCGGTACCTAATTTGGCAAAATGTTGTGAACGGCGCTTGTCGAGGATGGTTTGGATAGAAAAAAGTTCTTCTGGCCGTGCCATAGATGAGCAAGTTATCGAGGTGTTTTTGTCCGACTTTCGTTCTCGACTCACATATGGCCGGTTTTAGGCCAAATTCACAACATGAGGTCATATATCGGTACCTAATTTGGCAAAATGTTGTGAACGGCACTTGTCGAGGATGGTTTGGATAGCAAAAAGATCTTCTGGCCGTGCCATAGATGAGAAAGTTATCGAGGTGTTTTTGACTGACCTTTGTTTTCGACTCACATATGACCGGTTTTAGGCCAAATTCACAACATGAGGTCATATATCGGTACCTAATTTGGCAAAATGTTGTGAACGGCGCTTGTCGAGGATGGTTTGGATAGCAAAAAGTTCTTCTGGCCGTGCCATAGATGAGCAAGTTATCGAGGTTTTTTTGGCCGAACTTTGTTCTCGACTCACATATGGCCGGTTTTAGGCCAAATTCACAACATGAGGACATATATCGGTACCTAATTTGGCAAAATGTTGTGAACGGAGCTTGTCGAGGATGGTTTGGATAACAAAAAGTTCTTCTGGCCGTGCCATAGATGAGCAAGTTATCGAGGTGTTTTTGGCCGACCTTTGTTCTCGACTCACATATGGCCGGTTTTAGGCCAAATTCACAACATGAGGTCATATATTGGTACCTAATTTGGCAAAATGTTGTGAACGGCGCTTGTCGAGGATGGTTTGGATAGCAAAAAGTTCTTCTGGCCGTGCCATAGATGAGCAAGTTATCGAGGTGTTTTTGGCCGACCTTTGTTTTCGACTCACATATGGCCGGTTTTAGGCCAAATTCACAACATGAGGTCATATATCGGTACCTAATTTGGCAAAATGTTGTGAACGGCGCTTGTCGAGGATGGTTTGGATAGCAAAAAGTTCTTCTGGCCGTGCCATATATGAGCAAGTTATCGAGGTGTTTTTGGCCGACCTTTGTTTTCGACTCACATATGGCCGGTTTTAGGCCAAATTCAGAACATGAGGTCATATATCGGTACCTAATTTGGCAAAATGTTGTGAACGGCGTTTGTCGAGGATGGTTTGGATAGCAAAAAGTTCTTCTGGCCGTGCCATAGATGAGCAAGTTATCGAGGTCTTTTTGCCGACCTTTGTTTTCGACTCACATATGGCCGGTTTTAGGCCAAATTCACAACATGAGGTCATATATCGGTACCTAATTTGGCAAAATGTTGTGAACGGCGCTTGTCGAGGATGGTTTGGATAGCAAAAAGTTCTTCTGGCCGTGCCATAGATGAGCAAGTTATCGAGGTGTTTTTGTCCGACTTTTGTTCTCGACTCACATATGGCCGGTTTTAGACCAAATTCACAACATGAGGTCATATATCGGTGCCTAATTTGGCAAAATGTTGTGAAGGGCACTTGTCGAGGGTGGTTTGGATAGCAAAAAGATCTTCTGGCCGTGCCATAGATGAGCAAGTTATCGAGGTGTTTTTGACTGACCTTTGTTTTCGACTCACATATGACCGGTTTTAGGCCAAATTCACAACATGAGGTCATATATCGGTACCTATCTGGCAAAATATTTTGAACGGCGCTTGTCGAGGTTGGTTTGGATAGCAAAAAGATCTTCTGGCCGTCCCATAGATGCGCAAGTTATCGAGGTGTTTTTGGCCGACGTTTGTTTTCGACTCACATATGACCGGTTTTAGGCCAAGTTAACAACATGAGGTCATATATCGGTACCTAATTTGGCAAAATGTTGTGAACGGCTTTGTCGAGGATGGTTTGGATAGCAAAAAGTTCTTCTGGCCGTGCCATAGATGAGCAAGTTATCGAGGTCTTTTTGCCGACCTTTGTTTTCGACTCACATATGGCCGGTTTTAGGCCAAATTCACAACATGAGATCATATATCGGTACCTAATTTGGCAAAATGTTGTGAACGGCGCTTGTCGAGGATGGTTTGGATAGCAAAAAGTTCTTCTGGCCGTGCCATAGATGAGCAAGTTATCGAGGTGTTTTTGTCCGACTTTTGTTCTCGACTCACATATGGCCGGTTTTAGGCCAAATTCACAACATGAGGTCATATATCGGTGCCTAATTTGGCAAAATGTTGCGAAGGGCACTTGTCGAGGATGGTTTGGATAGCAAAAAGATCTTCTGGCCGTGCCATAGATGAGCAAGTTATCGAGGTGTTTTTGACTGACCTTTGTTTTCGACTCACATATGACCGGTTTTAGGCCAAATTCACAACATGAGGTCATATATCGGTACCTATCTGGCAAAATATTGTGAACGGCGCTTGTCGAGGATGGTTTGGATAGCAAAAAGTTCTTCTGGCCGTCCCATAGATGCGCAAGTTATCGAGGTGTTTTTGGCCGACGTTTGTTTTCGACTCACATATGGCCGGTTTTAGGCCAAGTTCACAACATGAGGTCATATGTCGGTACCTAATTTGGCAAAATGTTGTGAACGGCGTTTGTCGAGGATGGTTTGGATATCAAAAAGTTCTTCTGGCCGTGCCATAGATGAGCAAGTTATCGAGGTGTTTTTGCCGACCTTTGTTTTCGACTCACATATGGCCGGTTTTAGGCCAAATTCACAACATGAGGTCATATATCGGTACCTAATCTGGCAAAATGTTGTGAACGGCGCTTGTCGAGGATGGTTTGGATAGCAAAAAGTTCTTCTGGCCGTGCCATAGATGAGCAAGTTATCGAGGTGTTTTTGGCCGACCTTTGTTTTTGACTCACATATGGCCGGTTTTAGGCCAAATTCACAACATGAGGTCATATATCGGTACCCAATTTGGCAAAATGTTGTGAACGGCGCTTGTCGAGGATGGTTTGGATAGAAAAAAGTTCTTCTGGCCGTGCCATAGATGAGCAAGTTATCGAGGTGCTTTTGGCCGACCTTTGTTTTCGACTCACATATGGCCGGTTTTAGGCCAAATTCACAACATGAGGTCATATATCGGTACCTAATTTGGCAAAATGTTGTGAACGGCGTTTGTCGAGGATGGTTTGGATAGCAAAAAGTTCTTCTGGCCGTGCCATAGATGAGCAAGTTATCGAGGTGTTTTTGGCCGACCTTTGTTTTAGACTCACATATGGCCGGTTTTAGGCCAAATTCACAACATGAGGTCATATATCGGTACCTAATTTGGCAAAATGTTGTGAACGGCGCTTTTCGAGGATGGTTTGGATAGCAAAAAGTTCTTCTGGCCCTGCCATAGATGAGCAAGTTATCGAGGTGCTTTCGGCCGACCTTTGTTTTCGACTCACATATGGCCGGTTTTAGGCCAAATTCACAACATGAGGTCATATATCGGTACCTAATTTGGCAAAATATTGTGAACAGCGCTTGTCGAGGATGGTTTGGATAGCAAAAAGTTCTTCTGGCCGTGCCATAGATGAGCAAGTTATCGAGGTCTTTTTGCCGACCTTTGTTTTCGACTCACATATGGCCGGTTTTAGGCCAAATTCACAACATGAGGTCATATATCGGTACCTAATTTGGCAAAATGTTGTGAACGGCGCTTGTCGAGGATGGTTTGGATAGCAAAAAGTTCTTCTGGCCGTGCCATAGATGAGCAAGTTATCGAGGGTTTTTTGGCCGAACTTTGTTCTCGACTCACATATGGCCGGTTTTAGGCCAAATTCACAACATGAGGTCATATATCGGTACCTAATTTGGCAAAATGTTGTGAACGGAGCTTGTCGAGGATGGTTTGGATAGCAAAAAGTTCTTCTGGCCGTGCCATAGATGAGCAAGTTATCGAGGTGTTTTTGGCCGACCTTTGTTCTCGACTCACATATGGCCGGTTTTAGGCCAAATTCACAACATGTGGTCATATATCGGTACCTAATTTGGCAAAATGTTGTGAACGGCGCTTGTCGAGGATGGTTTGGATAGCAAAAACTTCTTCTGGCCGTGCCATAGATGAGCAAGTTATCGAGGTGTTTTTGGTCGACCTTTGTTTTCAACTCACATATGGCCGGTTTTAGGCCAAATTCACAACATGAGGTCATATATCGGTACCTAATTTGGCAAAATGTTGTGAACGGCGCTTGTCGAGGATAGTTTGGATAGCAAAAAGTTCTTCTGGCCGTGCCATAGATGAGCAAGTTATCGAGGTGTTTTTGGCCGACCTTTGTTTTCGACTCACATATGGCCGGTTTTAGGCCAAATTCACAACATGAGGTCATATATCGGTACCTAATTTGGCAAAATGTTGTGAACGGCGTTTGTCGAGGATGGTTTGGATAACAAAAAGTTCTTCTGGCCGTGCCATAGATGAGCAAGTTATCGAGGTGTTTTTGCCGACCTTTGTTTTCGACTCACATATGGCCGGTTTTAGGCCAAATTCACAACATGAGGTCATATATCGGTACCTAATTTGGCAAAATGTTGTGAACGGCGCTTGTCGAGGATGGTTTGGATAGCAAAAAGTTCTTCTGGCCGTGCCATAGATGAGAAAGTTATCGAGGTGTTTTTGTCCGACTTTTGTTCTCGACTCACATATGGCCGGTTTTAGGCCAAATTCACAACATGAGGTAATATATCGGTACCTAATTTGGCAAAATGTTGCGAACGGCACTTGTCGAGGATGGTTTGGATAGCAAAAAGATCTTCTGGCCGTGCCATAGATGAGCAAGTTATCGAGGTGTTTTTGACTGACCTTTGTTTTCGACTCACATATGACCGGTTTTAGGCCAAATTCACAACATGAGGTCATATATCGGTACCTAATCAGGCAAAATATTGTGAACGGCGCTTGTCGAGGATGGTTTGGATAGCAAAAAGTTCTTCTGGCCATGCCATAGATGAGCAAGTTATCGAGGTGTTTTTGGCCGACCTTTGTTTTCGACTCACGTATGACCGGTTTTAGGCCAAGTTCACAACATGAGGTCATATATCGGTACCTAATTTGGCAAAATGTTGTGAACGGCGTTTGTCGAGGATGGTTTGGATAGCAAAAAGTTCTTCTGGCCGTGCCATAGATGAGCAAGTTATCGAGGTGTTTTTGCCGACCTTTGTTTTCGACTCACATATGGCCGGTTTTAGGCCAAATTCACAACATGAGGTCATATATCGGTACCTAATTTGGCAAAATGTTGTGAACGGCGCTTGTCGAGGATGGTTTGGATAGCAAAAAGTTCTTCTGGCCGTGCCATAGATGAGCAAGTTATCGAGGTGTTTTTGGCCGACCTTTGTTTTCGACTCACATATGGCCGGTTTTAGGCCAAATTCACAACATGAGGTCATATATCGGTACCTAATTTGGCAAAATGTTGTGAACGGAGCTTGTCGAGGATGGTTTGGATAGCAAAAAGTTCTTCTGGCCGTGCCATAGATGAGCAAGTTATCGAGGTGTTTTTGGCAGACCTTTTTTTTCGACTCACATATGGCCGATTTTAGGCCAAATTCACAACATGAGGTCATATATCGGTACCTAATTTGGCAAAATGTTGTGAACGGCGTTTGTCGAGGATGGTTTGGATAGCAAAAAGTTCTTCTGGCCGTCCAATAGATGAGCAAGTTATCGAGGTGTTTTTGGCCGACCTTTGTTTTCGACTCACATATGGCCGGTTTTAGGCCGAATTCACAACATGAGGTCATATATCGGTACCTAATTTGGCAAAATGTTGTGAACGGCGTTTGTCGAGGATGGTTTGGATAGCAAAAAGTTCTTCTGGCCGTGCCATAGATGAGCAAGTTATTGAGGTCTTTTTGCCGACCTTTGTTTTCGACTCACATATGGCCGATTTTAGGCCAAATTCACAACATGAGGTCATATATCGGTACCTAATTTGGCAAAATGTTGTGAACGGCGCTTGTCGAGGATGGTTTGGATAGAAAAAAGTTCTTCTGGCCGTGCCATAGATGAGCAAGTTATCGAGGTGTTTTTGTCCGACTTTTGTTCTCGACTCACATATGGCCGGTTTTAGGCCAAATTCACAACATGAGGTCATATATCGGTACCTAATTTGGCAAAATGTTGTGAAAGGCACTTGTCGAGGATGGTTTGGATAGCAAAAAGATCTTCTGGCCGTGCCATAGATGAGCAAGTTATCGAGGTGTTTTTGACTGACCTTTGTTTTCGACTCACATATGACCGGTTTTAGGCCAAATTCACAACATGAGGTCATATATCGGTACCTAATTTGGCAAAATGTTGTGAACGGCGCTTGTCGAGGATGGTTTGGATAGCAAAAAGTTCTTCTGGCCGTGCCATAGATGAGCAAGTTATCGAGGTTTTTTTGGCCGAACTTTGTTCTCGACTCACATATGGCCGGTTTTAGGCCAAATTCACAACATGAGGACATATATCGGTACCTAATTTGGCAAAATGTTGTGAACGGAGCTTGTCGAGGATGGTTTGGATAGCAAAAAGTTCTTCTGGCCGTGCCATAGATGAGCAAGTTATCGAGGTGTTTTTGGCCGACCTTTGTTCTCGACTCACATATGGCCGGTTTTAGGCCAAATTCACAACATGAGGTCATATATCGGTACCTAATTTGGCAAAATGTTGTGAACGGCGCTTGTCGAGGATGGTTTGGATAGCAAAAAGTTCTTCTGGCCGTGCCATAGATGAGC
The DNA here is from genome assembly GCA_963921465.1 of Triticum timopheevii. Classification (NCBI taxonomy): domain Eukaryota; kingdom Viridiplantae; phylum Streptophyta; class Magnoliopsida; order Poales; family Poaceae; genus Triticum; species Triticum timopheevii. The sequence goes on from OY997268.1 coordinate 621,048,573, forward strand.
AAGTTATCGAGGTGTTTTTGGCCGACCTTTGTTTTCGACTCACATATGGCCGGTTTTAGGCCAAATTCACAACATGAGGTCATATATCGGTACCTAATTTGGCAAAATGTTGTGAACGGCGCTTGTCGAGGATGGTTTGGATAGCAAAAAGTTCTTCTGGCCGTGCCATATATGAGCAAGTTATCGAGGTGTTTTTGGCCGACCTTTGTTTTCGACTCACATATGGCCGGTTTTAGGCCAAATTCAGAACATGAGGTCATATATCGGTACCTAATTTGGCAAAATGTTGTGAACGGCGTTTGTCGAGGATGGTTTGGATAGCAAAAAGTTCTTCTGGCCGTGCCATAGATGAGCAAGTTATCGAGGTCTTTTTGCCGACCTTTGTTTTCGACTCACATATGGCCGGTTTTAGGCCAAATTCACAACATGAGGTCATATATCGGTACCTAATTTGGCAAAATGTTGTGAACGGCGCTTGTCGAGGATGGTTTGGATAGCAAAAAGTTCTTCTGGCCGTGCCATAGATGAGCAAGTTATCGAGGTGTTTTTGTCCGACTTTTGTTCTCGACTCACATATGGCCGGTTTTAGGCCAAATTCACAACATGAGGTCATATATCGGTGCCTAATTTGCCAAAATGTTGTGAAGGGCACTTGTCGAGGGTGGTTTGGATAGCAAAAAGATCTTCTGGCCGTGCCATAGATGAGCAAGTTATCGAGGTGTTTTTGACTGACCTTTGTTTTCGACTCACATATGACCGGTTTTAGGCCAAATTCACAACATGAGGTCATATATCGGTACCTATCTGGCAAAATATTTTGAACGGCGCTTGTCGAGGATGGTTTGGATAGCAAAAAGTTCTTCTGGCCGTCCCATAGATGCGCAAGTTATCGAGGTGTTTTTGGCCGACGTTTGTTTTCGACTCACATATGGCCGGTTTTAGGCCAAGTTAACAACATGAGGTCATATATCGGTACCTAATTTGGCAAAATGTTGTGAACGGCTTTGTCGAGGATGGTTTGGATAGCAAAAAGTTCTTCTGGCCCTGCCATAGATGAGCAAGTTATCGAGGTCTTTTTGCCGACCTTTGTTTTCGACTCACATATGGCCGGTTTTAGGCCAAATTCACAACATGAGGTCATATATCGGTACCTAATTTGGCAAAATGTTGTGAACATCGCTTGTCGAGGATGGTTTGGATAGCAAAAAGTTCTTCTGGCCGTGCCATAGATGAGCAAGTTATCGAGGTGTTTTTGTCCGACTTTTGTTCTCGACTCACATATGGCCGGTTTTAGGCCAAATTCACAACATGAGGTCATATATCGGTACCTAATTTGGCAAAATGTTGTGAAGGGCACTTGTCGAGGATGGTTTGGATAGCAAAAAGATCTTCTGGCCGTGCCATAGATGAGCAAGTTATCGAGGTGTTTTTGACTGACCTTTGTTTTCGACTCACATATGACCGGTTTTAGGCCAAATTCACAACATGAGGTCATATATCGGTACGTATCTGGCAAAATATTGTGAACGGCGCTTGTCGAGGATGGTTTGGATAGCAAAAAGTTCTTCTGGCCGTCCCATAGATGCGCAAGTTATCGAGGTGTTTTTGGCCGACGTTTGTTTTCGACTCACATATGGCCGGTTTTAGGCCAAGTTCACAACATGAGGTCATATGTCGGTACCTAATTTGGCAAAATGTTGTGAACGGCGTTTGTCGAGGATGGTTTGGATATCAAAAAGTTCTTCTGGCCGTGCCATAGATGAGCAAGTTATCGAGGTGTTTTTGCCGACCTTTGTTTTCGACTCACATATGGCCGGTTTTAGGCCAAATTCACAACATGAGGTCATATATCGGTACCTAATCTGGCAAAATGTTGTGAACGGCGCTTGTCGAGGATGGTTTGGATAGCAAAAAGTTCTTCTGGCCGTGCCATAGATGAGCAAGTTATCGAGGTGTTTTTGGCCGACCTTTGTTTTTGACTCACATATGGCCGGTTTTAGGCCAAATTCACAACATGAGGTCATATATCGGTACCTAATTTGGCAAAATGTTGTGAACGGCGCTTGTCGAGGATGGTTTGGATAGCAAAAAGTTCTTCTGGCCGTGCCATAGATGAGCAAGTTATCGAGGTGCTTTTGGCCGACCTTTGTTTTCGACTCACAAATGGCCGGTTTTAGGCCAAATTCACAACATCAGGTCATATATCGGTACCTAATTTGGCAAAATGTTGTGAACGGCGTTTGTCGAGGATGGTTTGGATAGCAAAAAGTTCTTCTGGCCGTGCCATAGATGAGCAAGTTATCGAGGTGTTTTTGGCCGACCTTTGTTTTAGACTCACATATGGCCGGTTTTAGGCCAAATTCACAACATGAGGTCATATATCGGTACCTAATTTGGCAAAATGTTGTGAACGGCGCTTTTCAAGGATGGTTTGGATAGCAAAAAGTTCTTCTGGCCCTGCCATAGATGAGCAAGTTATCGAGGTGCTTTCGGCCGACCTTTGTTTTCGACTCACATATGGCCGGTTTTAGGCCAAATTCACAACATGAGGTCATATATCGGTACCTAATTTGGCAAAATGTTGTGAACGGCGCTTGTCGAGGATGGTTTGGATAGCAAAAAGTTCTTCTGGTCGTGCCATAGATGAGCAAGTTATCGAGGTGTTTTTGGCCGACCTTTGTTTTCGACTCACATATGGCCGGTTTTAGGCCAAATTCACAACATGAGGTCATATATCGGTACCTAATTTGGCAAAATGTTGTGAACGGCGTTTGTCGAGGATGGTTTGGATAGCAAAAAGTTCTTCTGGCCGTGCCATAGATGAGCAAGTTATCGAGGTCTTTTTGCCGACCTTTGTTTTCGACTCACATATGGCCGGTTTTAGGCCAAATTCACAACATGAGGTCATATATCGGTACCTAATTTGGCAAAATGTTGTGAACGGCTTTGTCGAGGATGGTTTGGATAGCAAAAAGTTCTTCTGGCCGTGCCATAGATGAGCAAGTTATCGAGGTCTTTTTGCCGACCTTTGTTTTCGACTCACATATGGCCGGTTTTAGGCCAAATTCACAACATGAGGTCATATATCGTTACCTAATTTGGCAAAATGTTGTGAACGGCGCTTGTCGAGGATGGTTTGGATAGCAAAAAGTTCTTCTGGCCGTGCCATAGATGAGCAAGTTATCGAGGTGTTTTTGTCCGACTTTTGTTCTCGACTCACATATGGCCGGTTTTAGGCCAAATTCACAACATGAGGTCATATATCGGTGCCTAATTTGGAAAAATGTTGTGAAGGGCACTTGTCGAGGATGGTTTGGATAGCAAAAAGATCTTCTGGCCGTGCCATAGATGAGCAAGTTATCGAGGTGTTTTTGACTGACCTCTGTTTTCGACTCACATATGACCGGTTTTAGGCCAAATTCACAACATGAGGTCATATATCGGTACCTATCTGGCAAAATATTGTGAACGGCGCTTGTCGAGGATGGTTTGGATAGCAAAAAGTTCTTCTGGCCGTCCCATAGATGCGCAAGTTATCGAGGTGTTTTTGGCCGACGTTTGTTTTCGACTCACATATGGCCGGTTTTAGGCCAAGTTCACAACATGAGGTCATATGTCGGTACCTAATTTGGCAAAATGTTGTGAACGGCGTTTGTCGAGGATGGTTTGGATATCAAAAAGTTCTTCTGGCCGTGCCATAGATGAGCAAGTTATCGAGGTGTTTTTGCCGACCTTTGTTTTCGACTCACATATGGCCGGTTTTAGGCCAAATTCACAACATGAGGTCATATATCGGTACCTAATCTGGCAAAATGTTGTGAACGGCGCTTGTCGAGGATGGTTTGGATAGCAAAAAGTTCTTCTGGCCGTGCCATAGATGAGCAAGTTATCGAGGTGTTTTTGGCCGACCTTTGTTTTTGACTCACATATGGCCGGTTTTAGGCCAAATTCACAACATGAGGTCATATATCGGTACCTAATTTGGCAAAATGTTGTGAACGGCGCTTGTCGAGGATGGTTTGGATAGCAAAAAGATCTTCTGGCCGTGCCATAGATGAGCAAGTTATCGAGGTGCTTTTGGCCGACCTTTGTTTTCGACTCACATATGGCCGGTTTTAGGCCAAATTCACAACATGAGGTCATATATCGGTACCTAATTTGGCAAAATGTTGTGAACGGCGTTTGTCGAGGATGGTTTGGATAGCAAAAAGTTCTTCTGGCCGTGCCATAGATGAGCAAGTTATCGAGGTGTTTTTGGCCGACCTTTGTTTTAGACTCACATATGGCCGGTTTTAGGCCAAATTCACAACATGAGGTCATATATCGGTACCTAATTTGGCAAAATGTTGTGAACGGCACTTTTCGAGGATGGTTTGGATAGCAAAAAGTTCTTCTGGCCCTGCCATAGATGAGCAAGTTATCGAGGTGCTTTCGGTCGACCTTTGTTTTCGACTCACATATGGCCGGTTTTAGGCCAAATTCACAACATGAGGTCATATATCGGTACCTAATTTGGCAAAATGTTGTGAACGGCGCTTGTCGAGGATGGTTTGGATAGCAAAAAGTTCTTCTGGTCGTGCCATAGATGAGCAAGTTATCGAGGTGTTTTTGGCCGACCTTTGTTTTCGACTCACATATGGCCGGTTTTAGGCCAAATTCACAACATGAGGTCATATATCGGTACCTAATTTGGCAAAATGTTGTGAACGGCGTTTGTCGAGGATGGTTTGGATAGCAAAAAGTTCTTCTGGCCGTGCCATAGATGAGCAAGTTATCGAGGTCTTTTTGCCGACCTTTGTTTTCGACTCACATATGGCCGGTTTTAGGCCAAATTCACAACATGAGGTCATATATCGGTACCTAATTTGGCAAAATGTTGTGAACGGCGCTTGTCGAGGATGGTTTGGATAGCAAAAAGTTCTTCTGGCCGTGCCATAGATGAGCAAGTTATCGAGGTGTTTTTGTCCGACTTTTGTTCTCGACTCACATATGGCCGGTTTTAGGCCAAATTCACAACATGAGGTCATATATCGGTGCCTAATTTGGCAAAATGTTGTGAAGGGCACTTGTCGAGGATGGTTTGGATAGCAAAAAGATCTTCTGGCCGTGCCATAGATGAGCAAGTTATCGAGGTGTTTTTGACTGACCTTTGTTTTTGACTCACATATGACCGGTTTTAGGCCAAATTCACAACATGAGGTCATATATCGGTACCTATCTGGCAAAATATTGTGAACGGCGCTTGTCGAGGATGGTTTGGATAGAAAAAAGTTCTTCTGGCCGTCCCATAGATGCGCAAGTTATCGAGGTGTTTTTGGCCGACGTTTGTTTTCGACTCACATATGGCCGGTTTTAGGCCAAGTTCACAACATGAGGTCATATATCGGTACCTAATTTAGCAAAATGTTGTGAACGGCGTTTGTCGAGGATGGTTTGGATAGCAAAAAGTTCTTCTGGCCGTGCCATAGATGAGCAAGTTATCGAGGTGTTTTTGCCGACCTTTGTTTTCGACTCACATATGGCCGGTTTTAGGCCAAATTCACAACATGAGGTCATATATCGGTACCTAATCTGGCAAAATGTTGTGAACGGCGCTTGTCGAGGATGGTTTGGATAGCAAAAAGTTCTTCTGGCCGTGCCATAGATGAGCAAGTTATCGAGGTGTTTTTGGCCAACCTTTGTTTTCGACTCACATATGGCCGGTTTTAGGCCAAATTCACAACATGAGGTCATATATCGGTACCTAATTTGGCAAAATGTTGTGAACGGCGCTTGTCGAGGATGGTTTGGATAGCAAAAAGTTCTTCTGGCCGTGCCATAGATGAGCAAGTTATCGAGGTGCTTTTGGCCGACCTTTGTTTTCGACTCACATATGGCCGGTTTTAGGCCAAATTCACAACATGAGGTCATATATCGGTACCTAATTTGGCAAAATGTTGTGAACGGCGTTTGTCGAGGATGGTTTGGATAGCAAAAAGTTCTTCTGGCCGTGCCATAGATGAGCAAGTTATCGAGGTGTTTTTGGCCGACCTTTGTTTTCGACTCATATGGCCGGTTTTAGGCCAAATTCACAACATGAGGTCATATATCGGTACCTAATTTGGCAAAATGTTGTGAACGGCGCTTTTCGAGGATGGTTTGGATAGCAAAAAGTTCTTCTGGCCCTGCCATAGATGAGCAAGTTATCGAGGTGCTTTCGGCCGACCTTTGTTTTCGACTCACATATGGCCGGTTTTAGGCCAAATTCACAACATGAGGTCATATATCGGTACCTAATTTGGCAAAATATTGTGAACAGCGCTTGTCGAGGATGGTTTGGATAGCAAAAAGTTCTTCTGGCCGTGCCATAGATGAGCAAGTTATCGAGGTCTTTTTGCCGACCTTTGTTTTCGACTCACATATGGCCGGTTTTAGGCCAAATTCACAACATGAGGTCATATATCGGAACCTAATTTGGCAAAATGTTGTGAACGGCGCTTGTCGAGGATGGTTTGGATAGCAAAAAGTTCTTGTGGCCGTGCCATAGATGAGCAAGTTATCGAGGTGTTTTTGTCCGACTTTTGTTCTCGACTCACATATGGCCGGTTTTAGGCCAAATTCACAACATGAGGTCATATATCAGTACCTAATTTGGCAAAATGTTGCGAACGGCACTTGTCGAGGATGGTTTGGATAGCAAAAAGATCTTCTGGCCGTGCCATAGATGAGCAAGTTATCGAGGTGTTTTTGACTGACCTTTGTTTTCGACTCACATATGACCGGTTTTAGGCCAAATTCACAACATGAGGTCATATATCGGTACCTAATCAGGCAAAATATTGTGAATGGCGCTTGTCGAGGATAGTTTGGATAGCAAAAAGTTCTTCTGGCCGTGCCATAGATGAGCAAGTTATCGAGGTGTTTTTGGCCGACCTTTGTTTTCGACTCACATACGGCCGGTTTTAGGCCAAGTTCACAACATGAGGTCATATATCGGTACCTAATTTGGCAAAATGTTGTGAACCGCGTTTGTCGAGGATGGTTTGGATAGCAAAAACTTCTTCTGGCCGTGCCATAGATGAGCAAGTTATCGAGGTGTTTTTGCCGACCTTTGTTTTCGACTCACATATGGCCGGTTTTAGGCCAAATTCACAACATGAGGTCATATATCGGTACCTAATTTGGCAAAATGTTGTGAACGGCGCTTGTCGAGGATGGTTTGGATAGCAAAAAGTTCTTCTGGCCGTGCCATAGATGAGCAAGTTATCGAGGTGTTTTTGGCCGACCTTTGTTTTCGACTCACATATGGCCGGTTTTAGGCCAAATTCACAACATGAGGTCATATATCGGTACCTAATTTGGCAAAATCTTGTGAACGGCGCTTGTCGAGGATGGTTTGGATAGCAAAAAGTTCTTCTGGCCGTGCCATAGATGAGCAAGTTATCGAGGTGTTTTTGGCCGACCTTTGTTTTCGACTCACATATGGCCGGTTTTAGGCCAAATTCACAACATGAGGTCATATATCGGTACCTAATTTGGCAAAATGTTGTGAACGGCGCTTGTCGAGGATGGTTTGGATAGCAAAAAGTTCTTCTGGCCGTGCCATAGATGAGCAAGTTATCGAGGTGCTTTTGGCCGACCTTTGTTTTCGACTCACATATGGCCGGTTTTAGGCCAAATTCACAACATGAGGTCATATATCGGTACCTAATTTGGCAAAATGTTGTGAACGGCGCTTGTCGAGGATGGTTTGGATAGCAAAAAGTTCTTCTGGCCGTGCCATAGATGAGCAAGTTATCGAGGTGCTTTTGGCCGACCTTTGTTTTCGACTCACATATGGCCGGTTTAGGCCAAATTCACAACATGAGGTCATATATCGGTACCTAATTTGGCAAAATGTTGTGAACGGCGTTTGTCGAGGATGGTTTGGATAGCAAAAAGTTCTTCTGGCCGTGCCATAGATGAGCAAGTTATCGAGGTGTTTTTGGCCGACCTTTGTTTTCGACTCACATATGGCCGGTTTTAGGCCAAATTCACAACATGAGGTCATATATCGGTACCTAATTTGGCAAAATGTTGTGAACGGCGCTTTTCGAGGATGGTTTGGATAGCAAAAAGTTCTTCTGGCCCTGCCATAGATGAGCAAGTTATCGAGGTGCTTTCGGCCGACCTTTGTTTTCGACTCACATATGGCCGGTTTTAGGCCAAATTCACAACATGAGGTCATATATCGGTACCTAATTTGGCAAAATATTGTGAACAGCGCTTGTCGAGGATGGTTTGGATAGCAAAAAGTTCTTCTGGCCGTGCCATAGATGAGCAAGTTATCGAGGTCTTTTTGCCGACCTTTGTTTTCGACTCACATATGGCCGGTTTTAGGCCAAATTCACAACATGAGGTCATATATCGGAACCTAATTTGGCAAAATGTTGTGAACGGCGCTTGTCGAGGATGGTTTGGATAGCAAAAAGTTCTTGTGGCCGTGCCATAGATGAGCAAGTTATCGAGGTGTTTTTGTCCGACTTTTGTTCTCGACTCACATATGGCCGGTTTTAGGCCAAATTCACAACATGAGGTCATATATCAGTACCTAATTTGGCAAAATGTTGCGAACGGCACTTGTCGAGGATGGTTTGGATAGCAAAAAGATCTTCTGGCCGTGCCATAGATGAGCAAGTTATCGAGGTGTTTTTGACTGACCTTTGTTTTCGACTCACATATGACCGGTTTTAGGCCAAATTCACAACATGAGGTCATATATCGGTACCTAATCAGGCAAAATATTGTGAACGGCGCTTGTCGAGGATAGTTTGGATAGCAAAAAGTTCTTCTGGCCGTGCCATAGATGAGCAAGTTATCGAGGTGTTTTTGGCCGACCTTTGTTTTCGACTCACATACGGCCGGTTTTAGGCCAAGTTCACAACATGAGGTCATATATCGGTACCTAATTTGGCAAAATGTTGTGAACCGCGTTTGTCGAGGATGGTTTGGATAGCAAAAACTTCTTCTGGCCGTGCCATAGATGAGCAAGTTATCGAGGTGTTTTTGCCGACCTTTGTTTTCGACTCACATATGGCCGGTTTTAGGCCAAATTCACAACATGAGGTCATATATCGGTACCTAATTTGGCAAAATGTTGTGAACGGCGCTTGTCGAGGATGGTTTGGATAGCAAAAAGTTCTTCTGGCCGTGCCATAGATGAGCAAGTTATCGAGGTGTTTTTGGCCGACCTTTGTTTTCGACTCACATATGGCCGGTTTTAGGCCAAATTCACAACATGAGGTCATATATCGGTACCTAATTTGGCAAAATCTTGTGAACGGCGCTTGTCGAGGATGGTTTGGATAGCAAAAAGTTCTTCTGGCCGTGCCATAGATGAGCAAGTTATCGAGGTGTTTTTGGCCGACCTTTGTTTTCGACTCACATATGGCCGGTTTTAGGCCAAATTCACAACATGAGGTCATATATCGGTACCTAATTTGGCAAAATGTTGTGAACGGCGCTTGTCGAGGATGGTTTGGATAGCAAAAAGTTCTTCTGGCCGTGCCATAGATGAGCAAGTTATCGAGGTGCTTTTGGCCGACCTTTGTTTTCGACTCACATATGGCCGGTTTTAGGCCAAATTCACAACATGAGGTCATATATCGGTACCTAATTTGGCAAAATGTTGTGAACGGCGCTTTTTGAGGATGGTTTGGATAGCAAAAAGTTCTTCTGGCCCTGCCATAGATGAGCAAGTTATCGAGGTGCTTTCGGCCGACCTTTGTTTTCGACTCACATATGGCCGGTTTTAGGCCAAATTCACAACATGAGGTCATATATCGGTACCTAATTTGGCAAAATGTTGTGAACGGCGTTTGTCGAGGATGGTTTGGATAGCAAAAAGTTCTTCTGGCCGTGCCATAGATGAGCAAGTTATCGAGGTGTTTTTGGCCGACCTTTGTTTTCGACTCACATATGGCCGGTTTTAGGCCAAATTCACAACATGAGGTCATATATCGGTACCTAATTTGGCAAAATGTTGTGAACCGCGTTTGTCGAGGATGGTTTGGATAGCAAAAACTTCTTCTGGCCGTGCCATAGATGAGCAAGTTATCGAGGTGTTTTTGCCGACCTTTGTTTTCGACTCACATATGGCCGGTTTTAGGCCAAATTCACAACATGAGGTCATATATCGGTACCTAATTTGGCAAAATGTTGTGAACGGCGCTTGTCGAGGATGGTTTGGATAGCAAAAAGTTCTTCTGGCCGTGCCATAGATGAGCAAGTTATCGAGGTGTTTTTGGCCGACCTTTGTTTTCGACTCACATATGGCCGGTTTTAGGCCAAATTCACAACATGAGGTCATATATCGGTACCTAATTTGGCAAAATCTTGTGAACGGCGCTTGTCGAGGATGGTTTGGATAGCAAAAAGTTCTTCTGGCCGTGCCATAGATGAGCAAGTTATCGAGGTGTTTTTGGCCGACCTTTGTTTTCGACTCACATATGGCCGGTTTTAGGCCAAATTCACAACATGAGGTCATATATCGGTACCTAATTTGGCAAAATGTTGTGAACGGCGCTTGTCGAGGATGGTTTGGATAGCAAAAAGTTCTTCTGGCCGTGCCATAGATGAGCAAGTTATCGAGGTGCTTTTGGCCGACCTTTGTTTTCGACTCACATATGGCCGGTTTTAGGCCAAATTCACAACATGAGGTCATATATCGGTACCTAATTTGGCAAAATGTTGTGAACGGCGCTTTTTGAGGATGGTTTGGATAGCAAAAAGTTCTTCTGGCCCTGCCATAGATGAGCAAGTTATCGAGGTGCTTTCGGCCGACCTTTGTTTTCGACTCACATATGGCCGGTTTTAGGCCAAATTCACAACATGAGGTCATATATCGGTACCTAATTTGGCAAAATGTTGTGAACGGCGTTTGTCGAGGATGGTTTGGATAGCAAAAAGTTCTTCTGGCCGTGCCATAGATGAGCAAGTTATCGAGGTGTTTTTGGCCGACCTTTGTTTTCGACTCACATATGGCCGGTTTTAGGCCAAATTCACAACATGAGGTCATATATCGGTACCTAATTTGGAAAAATGTTGTGAACGGCGCTTTTCGAGGATGGTTTGGATAGCAAAAAGTTCTTCTGGCCCTGCCATAGATGAGCAAGTTATCGAGGTCTTTTTGCCGACCTTTGTTTTCGACTCACATATGGCCGGTTTTAGGCCAAATTCACAACATGAGGTCATATATCGGTACCTAATTTGGCAAAATGTTGTGAACGGCGTTTGTCTGATGGTTTGGATAGCAAAAAGTTCTTCTGGCCGTGCCATAGATGAGCAAGTTATCGAGGTGTTTTTGGCCGACCTTTGTTTTCGACTCACATATGGCCGGTTTTAGGCCAAATTCACAACATGAGGTCATATATCGGTACCTAATTTGGCAAAATGTTGTGAACGGCGCTTTTCGAGGATGGTTTGGATAGCAAAAAGTTCTTCTGGCCCTGCCATAGATGAGCAAGTTATCGAGGTGCTTTCGGCCGACCTTTGTTTTCGACTCACATATGGCCGGTTTTAGGCCAAATTCACAACATGAGCTCATATATCGGTACCTAATTTGGCAAAATATTGTGAACAACGCTTGTCGAGGATGGTTTGGATAGGAAAAAGTTCTTCTGGCCGTGCCATAGATGAGCAAGTTATCGAGGTGTTTTTGGCCGACCTTTGTTCTCGACTCACATATGGCCGGTTTTAGGCCAAATTCACAACATGAGGTCATATATCGGTACCTAATTTGGCAAAATGTTGTGAATGACGCTTGTCGAGGATGGTTTGGATAGCAAAAAGTTCTTCTGGCCGTGCCATAGATGAGCAAGTTATCGAGGTGTTTTTGGCCGACTTTTGTTTTCGACTCACATATGGCCGGTTTTAGGCCAAATTCACAACATGAGGTCATATATCGGTACCTAATTTGGCAAAATATTGTGAACGGCGTTTGTCGAGGATGGTTTGGATAGCAAAAAGTTCTTCTGGCCGTGCCATAGATGAGCAAGTTATCGAGGTGTTTTTGCCGACCGTTGTTTTCGACTCACATATGGCCGGTTTTAGGCCAAATTCACAACATGAGGTCATATATCGGTACCTAATTTGGCAAAATGTTGTGAATGGCGTTTTTCGAGGATGGTTTGGATAGCAAAAAGTTCTTCTGGCCGTGCCATAGATGAGCAAGTTATCGAGGTCTTTTTGCCGACCTTTGTTTTCGACTCACATATGGCCGGTTTTAGGCCAAATTCACAACATGAGGTCATATATCGGTACCTAATTTGGCAAAATGTTGTGAACGGTGCTTGTCGAGGATGGTTTGGATAGCAAAAAGTTCTTCTGGCCATGCCATAGATGAGCAAGTTATCGAGGTGTTTTTGTCCGACTTTTGTTCTCGACTCACATATGGCCGGTTTTAGGCCAAATTCACAACATGAGGTCATATATCGGTACCTAATTTGGCAAAATGTTGTGAAGGGCACTTGTCGAGGATGGTTTGGATAGCAAAAAGATCTTCTGGCTGTGCCATAGATGAGCAAGTTATCGAGGTGTTTTTGACTGACCTTTGTTTTCGACTCGCATATGACCGGTTTTAGGCCAAATTCACAATATGAGGTCATATATCGGTACCTAATCTGGCAAAATATTGTGAACGGTGCTTGTCGAGGATGGTTTGGATAGCAAAAAGTTCTTCTGGCCGTGCCATAGATGAGCAAGTTATCGAGGTGTTTTTGGCCGACCTTTGTTTTCGACTCACATATGGCCGGTTTTAGGCCAAGTTCACAACATGAGGTCATATATCGGTACCTAATTTGGCAAAATGTTGTGAACGGCGTTTGTCGAGGATGGTTTGGATAGCAAAAAGTTCTTCTGGCCGTGCCATAGATGAGCAAGTTATCGAGGTGTTTTTGCCGACCTTTGTTTTCGACTCACATATGGCCGGTTTTAGGCCAAATTCACAACATGAGGTCATATATCGGTACCTAATTTGGCAAAATGTTGTGAACGGAGCTTGTCGAGGATGGTTTGGATAGCAAAAAGTTCTTCTGGCCGTGCCATAGATGAGCAAGTTATCGAGGTGTTTTTGGCCGACCTTTGTTCTCGACTCACATATGGCCGGTTTTAGGCCAAATTCACAACATGAGGTCATATATCGGTACCTAATTTGGCAAAATGTTGTGAACGGCGCTTGTCGAGGATGGTTTGGATAGCAAAAAGTTCTTCTGGCCGTGCCATAGATGAGCAAGTTATCGAGGTGTTTTTGGCCAACCTTTGTTTTCGACTCACATATGGCCGGTTTTAGGCCAAATTCACAACATGAGGTCATATATCGGTACCTAATTTGGCAAAATGTTGTGAATGGCGCTTGTCGAGGATGGTTTGGATAGCAAAAAGTTCTTCTGGTCGTGCCATAGATGAGCAAGTTATCGAGGTGTTTTTGCCGACCTTTGTTTTCGACTCACATATGGCCGGTTTTAGGCCAAATTCACAACATGAGGTCATATATCGGTACCTAATTTGGCAAAATGTTGTGAACGGCGTTTGTCGAGGATGGTTTGGATAGCAAAAAGTTCTTCTGGCCGTGCCATAGATGAGCAAGTTATCGAGGTCTTTTTGCCGACCTTTGTTTTCGACTCACATATGGCCGGTTTTAGGCCAAATTCACAACATGAGGTCATATATCGGTACCTAATTTGGCAAAATGTTGTGAACGGCGCTTGTCGAGGATGGTTTGGATAGCAAAAAGTTCTTCTGGCCGTGCCATAGATGAGCAAGTTATCGAGGTGTTTTTGTCCGACTTTTGTTCTCGACTCACATATGGCCGGTTTTAGGCCAAATTCACAACATGAGGTCATATATCGGTGCCTAATTTGGCAAAATGTTGTGAAGGGCACTTGTCGAGGATGGTTTGGAGAGCAAAAAGATCTTCTGGCCGTGCCATAGATGAGCAAGTTATCGAGGTGTTTTTGCCGACCTTTGTTTTCGACTCACATATGGCCGGTTTTAGGCCAAATTCACAACATGAGGTCATATATCGGTACCTAATTTGGCAAAATGTTGAGAACGGCGCTTGTCGAGGATGGTTTGGATAGCAAAAAGTTCTTCTGGCCGTGCCATAGATGAGCAAGTTATCGAGGTGTTTTTGGCCGACCTTTGTTTTCGACTCACATATGGCCGGTTTTAGGCCAAATTCACAACATGAGGTCATATATCGGTACCTAATTTGGCAAAATGTTGTGAATGGCGCTTGTCGAGGATGGTTTGGATAGAAAAAAGTTCTTCTGGTCGTGCCATAGATGAGCAAGTTATCGAGGTGTTTTTGCCGACCTTTGTTTTCGACTCACATATGGCCGGTTTTAGGCCAAATTCACAACACGAGGTCATATATCGGTACCTAATTTGGCAAAATGTTGTGAACGGCGCTTGTCGAGGATGGTTTGGATAGCAAAAAGTTCTTCTGGCCGTGCCATAGATGAGCAAGTTATCGAGGTGTTTTTGGCCGACCTTTGTTTTCGACTCACATATGGCCGGTTTTAGGCCAAATTCACAACATGAGGTCATATATCGGTACCTAATTTGGCAAAATGTTGTGAACGGCGCTTGTCGAGGATGGTTTGGATAGCAAAAAGTTCTTCTGGCCGTGCCATAGATGAGCAAGTTATCGAGGTGCTTTTGGCCGACCTTTGTTTTCGACTCACATATGGCCGGTTTTAGGCCAAATTCACAACATGAGGTCATATATCGGTACCTAATTTGGCAAAATGTTGTGAACGGCGTTTGTCGAGGATGGTTTGGATAGCAAAAAGTTCTTCTGGCCGTGCCATAGATGAGCAAGTTATCGAGGTGTTTTTGGCCGACCTTTGTTTTCGACTCACATATGGCCGGTTTTAGGCCAAATTCACAACATGAGGTCATATATCGGTACCTAATTTGGCAAAATGTTGTGAACGGCGCTTTTCGAGGATGGTTTGGATAGCAAAAAGTTCTTCTGGCCCTGCCATAGATGAGCAAGTTATCGAGGTGCTTTCGGCCGACCTTTGTTTTCGACTCATATATGGCCGGTTTTAGGCCAAATTCACAACATGAGGTCATATATCGGTACCTAATTTGGCAAAATATTGTGAACAGCGCTTGTCGAGGATGGTTTGGATAGCAAAAAGTTCTTCTGGCCGTGCCATAGATGAGCAAGTTATCGAGGTGTTTTTGGCCGACCTTTGTTTTCGACTCACATATGGCCGGTTTTAGGCCAAATTTACAACATGAGGTCATATATCGGTACCTAATTTGACAAAATGTTGTGAACGACGCTTGTCAAGGATGGTTTGGATAGCAAAAAGGTCTTCTGACCGTGCCATAGATGAGCAAGTTATCGAGGTGCTTTTGGCCGACCTTTGTTTTTGACTCACATATGGCCGGTTTTAGGCCAAATTCACAACATGAGGTCATATATCGGTACCTAATTTGGCAAAATGTTGTGAATGGCGCTTGTCGAGGATGGTTTGGATAGCAAAAAGTTCTTATGGCCGTGCCATAGATGAGCAAGTTATCGAGGTGTTTTTGGCCGACCTTTGTTTTTGACTCACATATGGCCGGTTTTAGGCCAAATTCACAACATGAGGTCATATATCGGTACCTAATTTGGAAAATTGTTGTGAACGGCGCTTGTCGAGGATGGTATGGATAGCAAATAGTTCTTCTGGCCGTGCCATAGATGAGCAAGTTATCGAGGTGTTTTTGGCCGACCTTTGTTTTCGACTCACATATGGCCGGTTTTAGGTCAAATTCACAACATGAGGTCATATATCGGTACCTAATTTGGCAAAATGTTGTGAACGGCACTTGTCGAGGATGGTTTGGATAGCAAAAATTTCTTCCGGCCGTGCCATAGATGAGCAAGTTATCGAGGTCTTTTTGGCCGACCTTTGTTTTCGACTCACATATGGCCGGTTTTAGGCCAAATTCACAACATGAGGTCATATATCGGTACCTAATTTGGCAAAATGTTGTGAACGGAGTTTGTCGAGGATGGTTTGGATAGCAAAAAGTTCTTCTGGCCTTGCCATAGATGAGCAAGTTATCGAGGTATTTTTGGCCGACCTTTGTTTTCGACTCACATATGGCCGGTTTTAGGCCAAATTCACAACATGAGGTCATATATCGGTACCTAATTTGGCAAAATGTTGTGAACGGCGCTTGTCGAGGATGGTTTGGATAGCAAAAAGTTCTTCTGGCCGTGCCATAGATGAGCAAGTTATCGAGGTGTTTTTGGCGGACCTTTGTTTTCGACTCACATATGGCCGGTTTTAGGCCAAATTCACAACATGAGGTCATATATCGGTACCTATCTGGCAAAATATTGTGAACGGCGCTTGTCGAGGATGGTTTGGATAGCAAAAAGTTCTTCTGGCCATCCCATAGATGCGCAAGTTATCGAGGTGTTTTTGGCCGACCTTTGTTTTCGACTCACATATGGCCGGTTTTAGGCCAAGTTCACAACATGAGGTCATATATCGGTACCTAATTTGGCAAAATGTTGTGAACGGCGTTTGTCGAGGATGGTTTGGATAGCAAAAAGTTCTTCTGGCCGTGCCATAGATGAGCAAGTTATCGAGGTGTTTTTGCCGACCTTTGTTTTCGACTCACATATGGCCGGTTTTAGGCCAAATTCACAACATGAGGTCATATATCGGTACCTAATTTGGCAAAATGTTGTGAACGGCGCTTGTCGAGGATGGTTTGGATAGCAAAAAGTTCTTCTGGCCATGCCATAGATGAGCAAGTTATCGAGGTGTTTTTGGCCGACCTTTGTTTTCGACTCACATATGGCCGGTTTTAGGCCAAATTCACAACATGAGGTCATATATCGGTACCTAATTTGGCAAAATGTTGTGAACGGCGCTTGTCGAGGATGGTTTGGATAGCAAAAAGTTCTTCTGGCCGTGCCATAGGTGAGCAAGTTATCGAGGTGCTTTTGGCCGACCTTTGTTTTCGACTCACATATGGCCGGTTTTAGGCCAAATTCACAACATGAGGTCATATATCGGTACCTAATTTGGCAAAATGTTGTGAACGGCGTTTGTCGAGGATGGTTTGGATAGCAAAAAGTTCTTCTGGCCGTGCCATAGATGAGCAAGTTATCGAGGTGTTTTTGGCCGACCTTTGTTTTCGACTCACATATGGCCGGTTTTAGGCCAAATTCACAACATGAGGTCATATATCGGTACCTAATTTGGCAAAATGTTGTGAACGGCGCTTTTCGAGGTTGGTTTGGATAGCAAAAAGTTCTTCTGGCCCTGCCATAGATGAGCAAGTTATCGAGGTGCTTTCGGCCGACCTTTGTTTTCGACTCACATATGGCCGGTTTTAGGCCAAATTTACAACATGAGGTCATATATCGGTACCTAATTTGACAAAATGTTGTGAACGACACTTGTCAAGGATGGTTTGGATAGCAAAAAGGTCTTCTGACCGTGCCATAGATGAGCAAGTTATCGAGGTGCTTTTGGCCGACCTTTGTTTTTGACTCACATATGGCCGGTTTTAGGCCAAATTCACAACATGAGGTCATATATCGGTACCTAATTTGGCAAAATGTTGTGAATGGCGCTTGTCGAGGATGGTTTGGATAGCAAAAAGTTCTTATGGCCGTGCCATAGATGAGCAAGTTATCGAGGTGTTTTTGGCCGACCTTTGTTTTTGACTCACATATGGCCGGTTTTAGGCCAAATTCACAACATGAGGTCATATATCGGTACCTAATTTGGAAAAATGTTGTGAACGGCGCTTGTCGAGGATGGTATGGATAGCAAATAGTTATTCTGGCCGTGCCATAGATGAGCAAGTTATCGAGGTGTTTTTGGCCGACCTTTGTTTTCGACTCACATATGGCCGGTTTTAGGTCAAATTCACAACATGAGGTCATATATCGGTACCTAATTTGGCAAAATGTTGTGAACGGCACTTGTCGAGGATGGTTTGGATAGCAAAAATTTCTTCCGGCCGTGCCATAGATGAGCAAGTTATCGAGGTCTTTTTGGCCGACCTTTGTTTTCGACTCACATATGGCCGGTTTTAGGCCAAATTCACAACATGAGGTCATATATCGGTACCTAATTTGGCAAAATGTTGTGAACGGCGTTTGTCGAGGATGGTTTGGATAGCAAAAAGTTCTTCTGGCCTTGCCATAGATGAGCAAGTTATCGAGGTATTTTTGGCCGACCTTTGTTTTCGACTCACATATGGCCGGTTTTAGGCCAAATTCACAACATGAGGTCATATATCGGTACCTAATTTGGCAAAATGTTGTGAACGGCGCTTGTCGAGGATGGTTTGGATAGCAAAAAGTTCTTCTGGCCGTGCCATAGATGAGCAAGTTATCGAGGTGGTTTTGGCGGACCTTTGTTTTCGACTCACATATGGCCGGTTTTAGGCCAAATTCACAACATGAGGTCATATATCGGTACCTATCTGGCAAAATATTGTGAACGGCGCTTGTCGAGGATGGTTTGGATAGCAAAAAGTTCTTCTGGCCGTCCCATAGATGCGCAAGTTATCGAGGTGTTTTTGGCCGACCTTTGTTTTCGACTCACATATGGCCGGTTTTAGGCCAAGTTCACAACATGAGGTCATATATCGGTACCTAATTTGGCAAAATGTTGTGAACGGCGTTTGTCGAGGATGGTTTGGATAGCAAAAAGTTCTTCTGGCCGTGCCATAGATGAGCAAGTTATCGAGGTGTTTTTGCCGACCTTTGTTTTCGACTCACATATGGCCGGTTTTAGGCCAAATTCACAACATGAGGTCATATATCGGTACCTAATTTGGCAAAATGTTGTGAACGGCGCTTGTCGAGGATGGTTTGGATAGCAAAAAGTTCTTCTGGCCATGCCATAGATGAGCAAGTTATCGAGGTGTTTTTGGCCGACCTTTGTTTTCGACTCACATATGGCCGGTTTTAGGCCAAATTCACAACATGAGGTCATATATCGGTACCTAATTTGGCAAAATGTTGTGAACGGCGCTTGTCGAGGATGGTTTGGATAGCAAAAAGTTCTTCTGGCCGTGCCATAGGTGAGCAAGTTATCGAGGTGCTTTTGGCCGACCTTTGTTTTCGACTCACATATGGCCGGTTTTAGGCCAAATTCACAACATGAGGTCATATATCGGTACCTAATTTGGCAAAATGTTGTGAACGGCGTTTGTCGAGGATGGTTTGGATAGCAAAAAGTTCTTCTGGCCGTGCCATAGATGAGCAAGTTATCGAGGTGTTTTTGGCCGACCTTTGTTTTCGACTCACATATGGCCGGTTTTAGGCCAAATTCACAACATGAGGTCATATATCGGTACCTAATTTGGCAAAATGTTGTGAACGGCGCTTTTCGAGGTTGGTTTGGATAGCAAAAAGTTCTTCTGGCCCTGCCATAGATGAGCAAGTTATCGAGGTGCTTTCGGCCGACCTTTGTTTTCGACTCACATATGGCCGGTTTTAGGCCAAATTCACAACATGAGGTCATATATCGGTACCTAATTTGGCAAAATATTGTGAACAGCGCTTGTCGAGGATGGTTTGGATAGCAAAAAGTTCTTCTGGCCGTGCCATAGATGAGCAAGTTATCGAGGTGTTTTTGGCCGACCTTTGTTTTCGACTCACATATGGCCGGTTTTAGGCCAAATTTACAACATGAGGTCATATATCGGTACCTAATTTGACAAAATGTTGTGAACGACGCTTGTCGAGGATGGTTTGGATAGCAAAAAGGTCTTCTGACCGTGCCATAGATGAGCAAGTTATCGAGGTGCTTTTGGACGACCTTTGTTTTCGACTCACATATGGCCGGTTTTAGGCCAAATTCACAACATGAGGTCATATATCGGTACCTAATTTGGCAAAATGTTGTGAATGGCGCTTGTTGAGGATGGTTTGGATAGCAAAATGTTCTTATGGCCGTGCCATAGATGAGCAAGTTATCGAGGTGTTTTTGGCCGACCTTTGTTTTTGACTCACATATGGCCGGTGTTAGGCCAAATTCACAACATGAGGTCATATATCGGTACCTAATTTGGCAAAATGTTGTGAACGGCGCTTTTCGAGGATGGTTTGGATAGCAAAAAGTTCTTCTGGCCGTGCCATAGGTGAGCAAGTTATCGAGGTGCTTTTGGCCGACCTTTGTTTTCGACTCACATATGGCCGGTTTTAGGCCAAATTCACAACATGAGGTCATAGATCGGTACCTAATTTGGCAAAATGTTGTGAACGGCGTTTGTCGAGGATGGTTTGGATAGCAAAAAGCTCTTCTGGCCGTGCCATAGATGAGCAAGTTATCGAGGTGTTTTTGGCCGACCTTTGTTTTCGACTCACATATGGCCGGTTTTAGGCCAAATTCACAACATGAGGTCATATATCGGTACCTAATTTGGCAAAATGTTGTGAACGGCGCTTTTCGAGGTTGGTTTGGATAGCAAAAAGTTCTTCTGGCCCTGCCATAGATGAGCAAGTTATCGAGGTGCTTTCGGCCGACCTTTGTTTTCGACTCACATATGGCCGGTTTTAGGCCAAATTTACAACATGAGGTCATATATCGGTACCTAATTTGACAAAATGTTGTGAACGACGCTTGTCAAGGATGGTTTGGATAGCAAAAAGGTCTTCTGACCGTGCCATAGATGAGCAAGTTATCGAGGTGCTTTTGGCCGACCTTTGTTTTTGACTCACATATGGCCGGTTTTAGGCCAAATTCACAACATGAGGTCATATATCGGTACCTAATTTGGCAAAATGTTGTGAATGGCGCTTGTCGAGGATGGTTTGGATAGCAAAAAGTTCTTATGGCCGTGCCATAGATGAGCAAGTTATCGAGGTGTTTTTGGCCGACCTTTGTTTTTGACTCACATATGGCCGGTTTTAGGCCAAATTCACAACATGAGGTCATATATCGGTACCTAATTTGGCAAAATGTTGTGAACGGCGCTTTTCGAGGTTGGTTTGGATAGCAAAAAGTTCTTCTGGCCCTGCCATAGATGAGCAAGTTATCGAGGTGCTTTCGGCCGACCTTTGTTTTCGACTCACATATGGCCGGTTTTAGGCCAAATTCACAACATGAGGTCATATATCGGTACCTAATTTGGCAAAATATTGTGAACAGCGCTTGTCGAGGATGGTTTGGATAGCAAAAAGTTCTTCTGGCCGTGCCATAGATGAGCAAGTTATCGAGGTGTTTTTGGCCGACCTTTGTTTTCGACTCACATATGGCCGGTTTTAGGCCAAATTTACAACATGAGGTCATATATCGGTACCTAATTTGACAAAATGTTGTGAACGACGCTTGTCGAGGATGGTTTGGATAGCAAAAAGGTCTTCTGACCGTGCCATAGATGAGCAAGTTATCGAGGTGCTTTTGGACGACCTTTGTTTTCGACTCACATATGGCCGGTTTTAGGCCAAATTCACAACATGAGGTCATATATCGGTACCTAATTTGGCAAAATGTTGTGAATGGCGCTTGTTGAGGATGGTTTGGATAGCAAAATGTTCTTATGGCCGTGCCATAGATGAGCAAGTTATCGAGGTGTTTTTGGCCGACCTTTGTTTTTGACTCACATATGGCCGGTGTTAGGCCAAATTCACAACATGAGGTCATATATCGGTACCTAATTTGGCAAAATGTTGTGAACGGCGCTTTTCGAGGATGGTTTGGATAGCAAAAAGTTCTTCTGGCCGTGCCATAGGTGAGCAAGTTATCGAGGTGCTTTTGGCCGACCTTTGTTTTCGACTCACATATGGCCGGTTTTAGGCCAAATTCACAACATGAGGTCATAGATCGGTACCTAATTTGGCAAAATGTTGTGAACGGCGTTTGTCGAGGATGGTTTGGATAGCAAAAAGCTCTTCTGGCCGTGCCATAGATGAGCAAGTTATCGAGGTGTTTTTGGCCGACCTTTGTTTTCGACTCACATATGGCCGGTTTTAGGCCAAATTCACAACATGAGGTCATATATCGGTACCTAATTTGGCAAAATGTTGTGAACGGCGCTTTTCGAGGTTGGTTTGGATAGCAAAAAGTTCTTCTGGCCCTGCCATAGATGAGCAAGTTATCGAGGTGCTTTCGGCCGACCTTTGTTTTCGACTCACATATGGCCGGTTTTAGGCCAAATTTACAACATGAGGTCATATATCGGTACCTAATTTGACAAAATGTTGTGAACGACGCTTGTCAAGGATGGTTTGGATAGCAAAAAGGTCTTCTGACCGTGCCATAGATGAGCAAGTTATCGAGGTGCTTTTGGCCGACCTTTGTTTTTGACTCACATATGGCCGGTTTTAGGCCAAATTCACAACATGAGGTCATATATCGGTACCTAATTTGGCAAAATGTTGTGAATGGCGCTTGTCGAGGATGGTTTGGATAGCAAAAAGTTCTTATGGCCGTGCCATAGATGAGCAAGTTATCGAGGTGTTTTTGGCCGACCTTTGTTTTTGACTCACATATGGCCGGTTTTAGGCCAAATTCACAACATGAGGTCATATATCGGTACCTAATTTGGAAAAATGTTGTGAACGGCGCTTGTCGAGGATGGTATGGATAGCAAATAGTTCTTCTGGCCGTGCCATAGATGAGCAAGTTATCGAGGTGTTTTTGGCCGACCTTTGTTTTCGACTCACATATGGCCGGTTTTAGGTCAAATTCACAACATGAGGTCATATATCGGTACCTAATTTGGCAAAATGTTGTGAACGGCACTTGTCGAGGATGGTTTGGATAGCAAAAATTTCTTCCGGCCGTGCCATAGATGAGCAAGTTATCGAGGTCTTTTTGGCCGACCTTTGTTTTCGACTCACATATGGCCGGTTTTAGGCCAAATTCACAACATGAGGTCATATATCGGTACCTAATTTGGCAAAATGTTGTGAACGGCGTTTGTCGAGGATGGTTTGGATAGCAAAAAGTTCTTCTGGCCTTGCCATAGATGAGCAAGTTATCGAGGTATTTTTGGCCGACCTTTGTTTTCGACTCACATATGGCCGGTTTTAGGCCAAATTCACAACATGAGGTCATATATCGGTACCTAATTTGGCAAAATGTTGTGAACGGCGCTTGTCGAGGATGGTTTGGATAGCAAAAAGTTCTTCTGGCCGTGCCATAGATGAGCAAGTTATCGAGGTGTTTTTGGCGGACCTTTGTTTTCGACTCACATATGGCCGGTTTTAGGCCAAATTCACAACATGAGGTCATATATCGGTACCTATCTGGCAAAATATTGTGAACGGCGCTTGTCGAGGATGGTTTGGATAGCAAAAAGTTCTTCTGGCCGTCCCATAGATGCGCAAGTTATCGAGGTGTTTTTGGCCGACCTTTGTTTTCGACTCACATATGGCCGGTTTTAGGCCAAGTTCACAACATGAGGTCATATATCGGTACCTAATTTGGCAAAATGTTGTGAACGGCGTTTGTCGAGGATGGTTTGGATAGCAAAAAGTTCTTCTGGCCGTGCCATAGATGAGCAAGTTATCGAGGTGTTTTTGCCGACCTTTGTTTTCGACTCACATATGGCCGGTTTTAGGCCAAATTCACAACATGAGGTCATATATCGGTACCTAATTTGGCAAAATGTTGTGAACGGCGCTTGTCGAGGATGGTTTGGATAGCAAAAAGTTCTTCTGGCCATGCCATAGATGAGCAAGTTATCGAGGTGTTTTTGGCCGACCTTTGTTTTCGACTCACATATGGCCGGTTTTAGGCCAAATTCACAACATGAGGTCATATATCGGTACCTAATTTGGCAAAATGTTGTGAACGGCGCTTGTCGAGGATGGTTTGGATAGCAAAAAGTTCTTCTGGCCGTGCCATAGGTGAGCAAGTTATCGAGGTGCTTTTGGCCGACCTTTGTTTTCGACTCACATATGGCCGGTTTTAGGCCAAATTCACAACATGAGGTCATATATCGGTACCTAATTTGGCAAAATGTTGTGAACGGCGTTTGTCGAGGATGGTTTGGATAGCAAAAAGTTCTTCTGGCCGTGCCATAGATGAGCAAGTTATCGAGGTGTTTTTGGCCGACCTTTGTTTTCGACTCACATATGGCCGGTTTTAGGCCAAATTCACAACATGAGGTCATATATCGGTACCTAATTTGGCAAAATGTTGTGAACGGCGCTTTTCGAGGTTGGTTTGGATAGCAAAAAGTTCTTCTGGCCCTGCCATAGATGAGCAAGTTATCGAGGTGCTTTCGGCCGACCTTTGTTTTTGACTCACATATGGCCGGTTTTAGGCCAAATTCACAACATGAGGTCATATATCGGTACCTAATTTGGCAAAATATTGTGAACAGCGCTTGTCGAGGATGGTTTGGATAGCAAAAAGTTCTTCTGGCCGTGCCATAGATGAGCAAGTTATCGAGGTGTTTTTGGCCGACCTTTGTTTTCGACTCACATATGGCCGGTTTTAGGCCAAATTTACAACATGAGGTCATATATCGGTACCTAATTTGACAAAATGTTGTGAACGACGCTTGTCGAGGATGGTTTGGATAGCAAAAAGGTCTTCTGACCGTGCCATAGATGAGCAAGTTATCGAGGTGCTTTTGGACGACCTTTGTTTTCGACTCACATATGGCCGGTTTTAGGCCAAATTCACAACATGAGGTCATATATCGGTACCTAATTTGGCAAAATGTTGTGAATGGCGCTTGTTGAGGATGGTTTGGATAGCAAAAAGTTCTTATGGCCGTGCCATAGATGAGCAAGTTATCGAGGTGTTTTTGGCCGACCTTTGTTTTTGACTCACATATGGCCGGTGTTAGGCCAAATTCACAACATGAGGTCATATATCGGTACCTAATTTGGCAAAATGTTGTGAACGGCGCTTTTCGAGGATGGTTTGGATAGCAAAAAGTTCTTCTGGCCCTGCCATAGATGAGCAAGTTATCGAGGTGCTTTCGGCCGACCTTTGTTTTCGACTCACATATGGCCGGTTTTAGGCCAAATTCACAACATGAGGTCATATATCGGTACCTAATTTGGCAAAATATTGTGAACAGCGCTTGTCGAGGATGGTTTGGATAGCAATAAGTTCTTCTGGCCGTGCCATAGATGAGCAAGTTATCGAGGTGTTTTTGGCCGACCTTTGTTTTCGACTCACATATGGCCGGTGTTAGGCCAAATTTACAACATGAGGTCATATATCGGTACCTAATTTGACAAAATGTTGTGAACGACGCTTGTCAAGGATGGTTTGGATAGCAAAAAGGTCTTCTGACCGTGCCATAGATGAGCAAGTTATCGAGGTGCTTTTGGCCGACCTTTGTTTTTGACTCACATATGGCCGGTTTTAGTCCAAATTCACAGCATGAGGTCATATATCGGTACCTAATTTGGCAAAATGTTGTGAATGGCGCTTGTCGAGGATGGTTTGGATAGCAAAAAGTTCTTATGGCCGTGCCATAGATGAGCAAGTTATCGAGGTGTTTTTGGCCGACCTTTGTTTTTGACTCACATATGGCCGGTTTTAGGCCAAATTCACAACATGAGGTCATATATCGGTACCTAATTTGGAAAAATGTTGTGAATGGCGCTTGTCGAGGATGGTTTGGATAGCAAATAGTTCTTCTGGCCGTGCCATAGATGAGCAAGTTATCGAGGTGCTTTTGGCCGACCTTTGTTTTCGACTCACATATGGCCGGTTTTAGGTCAAATTCACAACATGAGGTCATATATCGGTACCTAATTTGG
The DNA here is from genome assembly GCA_963921465.1 of Triticum timopheevii. Lineage (NCBI taxonomy): Eukaryota > Viridiplantae > Streptophyta > Magnoliopsida > Poales > Poaceae > Triticum > Triticum timopheevii. The sequence goes on from OY997268.1 coordinate 621,074,302, forward strand.
CAAAATGTTGTGAACGGCACTTGTCGAGGATGGTTTGGATAGCAAAAATTTCTTCCGGCCGTGCCATAGATGAGCAAGTTATCGAGGTGTTTTTGGCCGACCTTTGTTTTCGACTCACATATGGCCGGTTTTAGGCCAAATTCACAACATGAGGTCATATATCGGTACCTAATTTGGCAAAATGTTGTGAACGGCGTTTGTCGAGGATGGTTTGGATAGCAAAAAGTTCTTCTGGCCTTGCCATAGATGAGCAAGTTATCGAGGTATTTTTGGCCGACCTTTGTTTTCGACTCACATATGGCCGGTTTTAGGCCAAATTCACAACATGAGGTCATATATCGGTACCTAATTTGGCAAAATGTTGTGAACGGCGCTTGTCGAGGATGGTTTGGATAGCAAAAAGTTCTTCTGGCCGTGCCATAGATGAGCAAGTTATCGAGGTGTTTTTGGCCGACCTTTGTTTTCGACTCACATATGGCCGGTTTTAGGCCAAATTCACAACATGAGGTCATATATCGGTACCTAATTTGGCAAAATGTTGTGAACGGCGTTTGTCGAGGATGGTTTGGATAGCAAAAAGTTCTTCTGGCTGTGCCATAGATGAGCAAGTTATCGAGGTCTTTTTGCCGACCTTTGTTTTCGACTCACATATGGCCGGTTTTAGGCCAAATTCACAACATGAGGTCATATATCGGTACCTAATTTGGCAAAATGTTGTGAACGGCGCTTGTCGAGGATGGTTTGGATAGCAAAAAGTTCTTCTGGCCGTGCCATAGATGAGCAAGTTATCGAGGTGTTTTTGTCCGACTTTTGTTCTCGACTCACATATGGCCGGTTTTAGGCCAAATTCACAACATGAGGTCATATATCGGTGCCTAATTTGGCAAAATGTTGTGAAGGGCACTTGTCGAGGATGGTTTGGATAGCAAAAAGATCTTCTGTCCGTGCCATAGATGAGCAAGTTATCGAGGTGTTTTTGACTGACCTTTGTTTTCGACTCACATATGACCGGTTTTAGGCCAAATTCACAACATGAGGTCATATATCGGTACCTATCTGGCAAAATATTGTGAACGGCGCTTGTCGAGGATGGTTTGGATAGCAAAAAGTTCTTCTGGCCGTCCCATAGATGCGCAAGTTATCAAGGTGTTTTTGGCCGACCTTTGTTTTCGACTCACATAGGGCCGGTTTTAGGCCAAGTTCACAACATGAGGTCATATATCGGTACCTAATTTGGCAAAATGTTGTGAACGGCGTTTGTCGAGGATGGTTTGGATAGCAAAAAGTTCTTCTGGCCGTGCCATAGATGAGCAAGTTATCGAGGTGTTTTTGCCGACCTTTGTTTTCGACTCACATATGGCCGGTTTTAGGCCAAATTCACAACATGAGGTCATATATCGGTACCTAATTTGGCAAAATGTTGTGAACGGCGCTTGTCGAGGATGGTTTGGATAGCAAAAAGTTCTTCTGGCCGTGCCATAGATGAGCAAGTTATCGAGGTGTTTTTGGCCGACCTTTGTTTTCGACTCACATATGGCCGGTTTTAGGCCAAATTCACAACATGAGGTCATATATCGGTACCTAATTTGGCAAAATGTTGTGAACGGCGCTTGTCGAGGATGGTTTGGATAGCAAAAAGTTCTTCTGGCCGTGCCATAGATGAGCAAGTTATCGAGGTGCTTTTGGCCGACCTTTGTTTTCGACTCACATATGGCCGGTTTTAGGCCAAATTCACAACATGAGGTCATATATCGGTACCTAATTTGGCAAAATGTTGTGAACGGCGTTTGTCGAGGATGGTTTGGATAGCAAAAAGTTTTTCTGGCCGTGCCATAGATGAGCAAGTTATCGAGGTGTTTTTGGCCGACCTTTGTTTTCGACTCACATATGGCCGGTTTTAGGCCAAATTCACAACATGAGGTCATATATCGGTACCTAATTTGGCAAAATGTTGTGAACGGCGCTTTTCGAGGATGGTTTGGATAGCAAAAAGTTCTTCTGGCCCTGCCATAGATGAGCAAGTTATCGAGGTGCTTTTGGCCGACCTTTGTTTTCGACTCATATATGGCCGGTTTTAGGCCAAATTCACAACATGAGGTCATATATCGGTACCTAATTTGGCAAAATATTGTGAACAGCGCTTGTCGAGGATGGTTTGGATAGCAAAAAGTTCTTCTGGCCGTGCCATAGATGAGCAAGTTATCGAGGTGTTTTTGGCCGACCTTTGTTTTCGACTCACATATGGCCGGTTTTAGGCCAAATTTACAACATGAGGTCATATATCAGTACCTAATTTGACAAAATGTTGTGAACGACGCTTGTCGAGGATGGTTTGGATAGCAAAAAGGTCTTCTGACCGTGCCATAGATGAGCAAGTTATCGAGGTGCTTTTGGCCGACCTTTGTTTTTGACTCACATATGGCCGGTTTTAGGCCAAATTCACAACATGAGGTCATATATCGGTACCTAATTTGGCAAAATGTTGTGAACAGCGTTTGTCGAGGATGGTTTGGATAGCAAAAAGTTCTTCTGGCCTTGCCATAGATGAGCAAGTTATCGAGGTGTTTTTGGCCGACCTTTATTTTCGACTCACATATGGCCGGTTTTAGGCCAAATTCACAACATGAGGTCATATATCGGTACCTAATTTGGCAAAATGTTGTGAATGGCGCTTGTCGAGGATGGTTTGGATAGCAAAAAGTTCTTATGGCCGTACCATAGATGAGCAAGTTATCGAGGTGTTTTTGGCCGACCTTTGTTTTTGACTCACATATGGCCGGTTTTAGGCCAAATTCACAACATGAGGTCATATATCGGTACCTAATTTCAAAAAATGTTGTGAACGGTGCTTGTCGAGGATGGTTTGGATAGCAAATAGTTCTTCTGGCCGTGCCATAGATGAGCAAGTTATCGAGGTGTTTTTGGCCGACCTTTGTTTTCGACTCACATATGGCCGGTTTTAGGTCAAATTCACAACATGAGGTCATATATCGGTACCTAATTTGGCAAAATGTTGTGAACGGCACTTGTCGAGGATGGTTTGGATAGCAAAAATTTCTTCCGGCCGTGCCATAGATGAGCATGTTATCGAGGTGTTTTTGGCCGACCTTTGTTTTCGACTCACATATGGCCGGTTTTAGGCCAAATTCACAACATGAGGTCATATATCGGTACCTAATTTGGCAAAATGTTGTGAACGGCGTTTGTCGAGGATGGTTTGGATAGCAAAAAGTTCTTCTGGCCTTGCCATAGATGAGCAAGTTATCGAGGTATTTTTGGCCGACCTTTGTTTTCGACTCACATATGGCCGGTTTTAGGCCAAATTCACAACATGAGGTCATATATCGGTACCTAATTTGGCAAAATGTTGTGAACGGCGCTTGTCGAGGATGGTTTGGATAGCAAAAAGTTCTTCTGGCCGTGCCATAGATGAGCAAGTTATCGAGGTGCTTTTGGCCGACCTTTGTTTTCGACTCACATATGGCCGTTTTAGGCCAAATTCACAACATGAGGTCATATATCGGTACCTAATTTGGCAAAATGTTGTGAACGGTGCTTGTCGAGGATGGTTTGGATAGCTAAAAGTTCTTCTGGCCATGCCATAGATGAGCAAGTTATTGAGGTGCTTTTGGCCGACCTTTGTTTTCGACTCACATATGGCCGGTTTTAGGCCAAATTCACAACATGAGGTCATATATCGGAACCTAATTTAGCAAAATGTTGTGAACGGAGCTTGTCGAGGATGGTTTGGATAGCAAAAAGTTCTTCTGGCCGTGCCATAGATGAGCAAGTTATCGAGGTGCTTTTGGCCGACCTTTGTTTTCGACTCACATATGGCCGGTTTTAGGCCAAATTCACAACATGAGGTCATATATCGGTACCTAATTTGGCAAAATGTTGTGAATGGCGCTTGTCGAGGATGGTTTGGATAGCAAAAAGTTCTTCTGGCCGTGCCATAGATGAGCAAGTTATCGAGGTGTTTTTGGCCGGCCTTTGTTTTCGACTCACATATGGCCAGTTTTAGGCCAAATTCACAACATGAGGTCATATATCGGTACCTAATTTGGCAAAATGTTGTGAAGGGCGCTTGTCGAGGATGATTTGGATAGCAAATAGTTCTTCTGGCTGTGCCATAGATGAGCAAGTTATCGAGGTGTTTTTGGCCGACCTTTGTTTTCGACTCACATTTGGCCGGTTTTGTGCCAAATTCACAACTTGAGGTCATATATCGGTACCTAATTTGGAAAAATGTTGTGAACGACACTTGTCGAGGATGGTTTGGATAGCAAAAAGTTCTTCTGGCCGTGCCATAGATGAGCAAGTTATCGAGGTGTTTTTGGTCGGCCTTTGTTTTCGACTCACATATGGCCGGTTTTAGGCCAAATTCACAACATGAGGTCATATATCGGTACCTAATTGGGCAAAATGTTGTGAACGGCGTTTGTCGAGGATGGTTTGGATAGCAAAAAGTTCTTCTGGCCTTGCCATAGATGAGCAAGTTATCAACGTGTTTTTGGCCGACCTTTGTTTTCGACTCACATATGGCCGGTTTTAGGCCAAATTCACAACATGAGGTCATATATCGGTACCTAATTTGGCAATATGTTGTGAACGGCGCTTGTCCAGGATGGTTTGGATAGCAAAAAGTTCTTCTGGCCGTGCCATAGATGAGCAAGTTATCGAGGTGCTTTTGGCCGACCTTTGTTTTCGACTCACATATGGCCGGTTTTAGGCCAAATTCACAACATGAGGTCATATATCGGTACCTAATTTGGCAAAATGTTGTGAACGGCGCTTGTCGAGGATGGTTTGGATAGCAAAAAGTTCTTCTGGCCGTGCCATAGATGAGCAAGTTATCGAGGTGTTTTTGGCCGACCTTTGTTTTCGACTCACATATGGCCGGTTTTAGGCCAAATTCACAACATTAGGTCATATATCGGTACCTAATTTGGCAAAATGTTGTGAACGGCGCTTGTCGAGTATGGTTTGGATAGCAAAAAGGTCTTCTGACCGTGCCATAGATGAGCAAGTTATCGAGGTGCCTTTGGCCGACCTTTTTTTCGACTCACATATGGCCGGTTTTAGGCCAAATTCACAACAAGAGGTCATATATCGGTACCTAATTTGGCAAAATGTTGTGAACGACGCTTGTCGAGGATGGTTTGGATAGCAAAAAGTTCTTCTGGTCGTGCCATAGATGAGCAAGTTATCGAGGTGTTTTTGGCCGACCTTTGTTTTACGACTCACATATGGCCGGTTTTAGGCCAAATTCACAACATGAGGTCATATATCGGTACCTAATTTGGCAAAATGTTGTGAACGGCGTTTGTCGAGGATGGTTTGGATAGCAAAAAGTTCTTCTGGTCGTGCCATAGATGAGCAAGTTATCGAGGTGTTTTTGGCCGACCTTTGTTTTCGACTCACATATGGCCGGTTTTAGGCCAAATTCACAACATGAGGTCATATATGGGTACCTAATTTGGCAAAATGTTGTGAACGGCACTTGTCGAGGATGGTTTGGTTAGCAAAAAGTTCTTCTGGCCGTGCCATAGATGAGCAAGTTATCGAGGTGCTTTTGGCCGACCTTTGTTTTCGACTCACATATGGCCGGTTTTAGGCCGAATTCACAACATGAGGTGATATATCAGTACCTAATTTGGCAAAATATTGTGAACGGTGCTTGTCGAGGATGGTTTGGATAGCAAAAAGTTCTTCTGGCCGTGCCATAGATGAGCAAGTTATCGAGGTGCTTTTGGCCGACCTTTGTTTTCGACTCACATATGGCCGGTTTTAGGCCAAATTCACAACATGAGGTCATATATCGGTACCTAATTTGGAAAAATGTTGTGAATGGCGCTTGTCGAGGATAGTTTGGATAGCAAAAAGTTCTTCTGGCTGTGCCATAGATGAGCAAGTTATGGAGGTGTTTTTGGCCGACCTTTGTTTTCGACTCACATATGGCCAGTTTTAGGCCAAATTCACAACATGAGGTCATATATCGGTACCTAATTTGGCAAAATGTTGTGAATGGCGCTTGTTGAGGATGGTTTGGATAGCAAAAAGTTCTTATGGCCGTGCCATAGATGAGCAAGTTATCGAGGTGTTTTTGGCCGACCTTTGTTTTTGACTCACATATGGCCGGTTTTAGGCCAAATTCACAACATGAGGTCATATATCGATACCTAATTTGGAAAAATGTTGTGAACGGCGCTTGTTGAGGATGGTTTGGATAGCAAAAAGTTCTTCTGGCCGTGCCATAGATGAGCAAGTTATCGACATGTTTTTGGCCGACCTTTGTTTTCGACTCACATATGGCCGGTTTTAGGCCAAATTCACAACATGAGGTCATATATCGGTACCTAATTTGGCAAAATGTTGTGAACGGCGCTTATCGAGGATGGTTTGGATAGCAAATAGTTCTTATGGCCGTGCCATAGATGAGCAAGTTATCGAGGTGTTTTTGGCCGACCTTTGTTTTCGACTCACATATGGCCGGTTTTAGGCCAAATTCACAACATGAGGTCATATATCGGAACCTAATTTGGCAAAATATTGTGAACGGCGCTTGTCGAGGATGGTTGATAGCAAAAAGGTCTTCTGGCCGTGCCATAGATGAGCAAGTTATCGAGGTGCTTTTGGCCGACCTTTGTTTTCGACTCACATATGACCGGTTTTAGGCCAAATTCACAACTTGAGGTCATATATCGGTACCTAACTTGGAAAAATGTTTTGAACGGCGCTTGTCGAGGATGGTTTGGATGGCAAAAAGTTCTTCTGGCCATGCCATAGATGAGCAATTTATCGAGGTGCTTTTGGCCGACCTTTGTTTTCGACTCACATATGGCCGGTTTTAGGCCAAATTCACAACATGAGGTCATATATCGGTACCTAATTTGGCAAAATGTTGTGAACGGCACTTGTCGAGGATGGTTTGGATAGCAAAAAGTTCTTCTGGCCGTGCCATAGATGAGCAAGTTATCGAGGTGTTTTTGGCCGACCTTTGTTTTCGACTCTCATATCGCCGGTTTTAGGCCAAATTCACAAAAATGAGGTCATATATCGGTACCTAATTTGGCAAAATGTTGTGAACAGCGTTTGTCGAGGATGGTTTGGATAGGAAAAAGTTCTTCTGGCCTTGCCATAGATGAGCAAGTTATCGAGGTGTTTTTGGCCGACCTTTATTTTCGACTCACATATGGCCGGTTTTAGGCCAAGTTCACAACATGAGGTCATATATCGGTACCTAATTTGGCAAAATGTTGTGAACGGCGCTTGTCGAGGATGGTATGGATAGCAAAAAGTTCTTCTGGCCGTGCCATAGATAAGCAAGTTATCGAGGTGCTTTTGGCCGACCTTTGTTTTCGACACACATATGGCCGGTTTTAGGCCAAATTCACAACATGAGGTCATATATTGGTACCTAATTTGGTAAAATGTTGTGAACGGCGCTTGTCGAGGATGGTTTGGATAGCAAAAAGTTCTTCTGGCCGTGCCATAGATGAGCAAGTTATCGAGGAGTTTTTGGCCGACCTTTGTTTTCGACTCACATATGGCCGGTTTTAGGCCAAATTCACAACATGAGGTCATATATCGGTACCTAATTTGGCAAAATGTTGTGAACGGTGCTTGTCGAGGATGGTTTGGATAGCAAAAAGGTCTTCTGACCGTGCCATAGATGACCAAGTTATCGAGGTGCTTTTGGCCGACCTTTTTTTCGACTCACATATGGTCGGTTTTAGGCCAAATTCACAACATGAGGTCATATATCGGTACCTAATTTGGCAAAATGTTGTGAACGGCGCTTGTCGAGGATGGTTTGGATAGCAAATAGTTCTTCTGGCCGTGCCATAGATGAGCAAGTTATCGAGGTGTTTTTGGCCGACCTTTGTTTTCGACTCACATATGGCCGGTTTTAGGCCAAATTCACCACATGAGGTCATATATGGGTACCTAATTTGGCAAAATGTTGTGAACGGCACTTGTCGAGGATGGTTTGGTTAGCAAAAAGTTCTTCTGGCCGTGCCATAGATGAGCAAGTTATCGAGGTGCTTTTGGCCGACCTTTGTTTTCGACTCACATATGGCCGGTTTTAGGCCAAATTCACAACATGAGGTGATATATCGGTACCTAATTTGGCAAAATGTTGTGAACGGTGCTTGTCGAGGATGGTTTGGATAGCAAAAAGTTCTTCTGGCCGTGCCATAGATGAGCAAGTTATCGAGGTGCTTTTGGCCGACCTTTGTTTTCGACTCACATATGGCCGGTTTTAGGCCAAATTCACAACATGAGGTCATATATCGGTACCTAATTTGGCAAAATGTTGTGAACGGTGCTTGTCGAGGATGGTTTGGATAGCAAAAAGGTCTTCTGACCGTGCCATAGATGACCAAGTTATCGAGGTGCTTTTGGCCGACCTTTTTTTCGACTCACATATGGTCGGTTTTAGGCCAAATTCACAACATGAGGTCATATATCGGTACCTAATTTGGCAAAATGTTGTGAACGGCGCTTGTCGAGGATGGTTTGGATAGCAAATAGTTCTTCTGGCCGTGCCATAGATGAGCAAGTTATCGAGGTGTTTTTGGCCGACCTTTGTTTTCGACTCACATATGGCCGGTTTTAGGCCAAATTCACCACATGAGGTCATATATGGGTACCTAATTTGGCAAAATGTTGTGAACGGAACTTGTCGAGGATGGTTTGGTTAGCAAAAAGTTCTTCTGGCTGTGCCATAGATGAGCAAGTTATCGAGGTGCTTTTGGCCGACCTTTGTTTTCGACTCACATATGGCCGGTTTTAGGCCAAATTCACAACATGAGGTGATATATCGGTACCTAATTTGGCAAAATGTTGTGAACGGTGCTTGTCGAGGATGGTTTGGATAGCAAAAAGTTCTTCTGGCCGTGCCATAGATGAGCAAGTTATCGAGGTGCTTTTGGCCGACCTTTGTTTTCGACTCACATATGGCCGGTTTTAGGCCAAATTCACAACATGAGGTCATATATCGGTACCTAATTTGGCAAAATGTTGTGAATGGCGCTTGTCGAGGATGGTTGGATAGCAAAAAGTTCTTCTGGCCGTGCCATAGATGAGCAAGTTATGGAGGTGTTTTTGGCCGACCTTTGTTTTCGACTCACATATGGCCGGTTTTAGGCCAAATTCACAACATGAGGTCATATATCGATACCTAATTTGGCAAAATGTTGTGAATGGTGCTTGTCGAGGATTGTTTGGATAGCAAATAGTTCTTCTGGCCGTGCCATAGATGAGCAAGTTATCGAGGTGTTTTTGGCCGACCTTTGTTTTCGACTCACATATGGCCGGTTTTAGGCCAAATTCACAACATGAGGTCATATATCGGTACCTAATTTGGCAAAATGTTGTGAACGGCACTTGTCGAGGATGGTTTGGATAGAAAAAAGTTCTTCTGGCCGTGCCATAGATGAGCAAGTTATCGAGGTGTTTTTGGCCGACCTTTGTTTTCGACTCACAAATGGCCGGTTTTAGGCCAAATTCACAACATGAGGTCATTTATCGGTACCTAATTTGGCAAAATGTTGTGAACAGCATTTGTCGAGGATGGTTTGGATAGCAAAAAGTTCTTCTAGCCTTGCCATAGATGAGCAAGTGATCGAGGTGTTTTTGGCCGACCTTTGTTTTCGACTCACATATGGCCGGTTTTAGGCCAAATTCACAACATGAGGTCATATATCGGTACCTAATTTGGCAAAATGTTGTGAACGGCGCTTGTCGAGGATGGTTTGGATAGCAAAAAGTTCTTCTGGCCGTGCCATAGATGAGAAAGCTATCGAGGTGCTTTTGGCCGACCTTTGTTTTCGACTCACATATGGCCGGTTTTAGGCCAAATTCACAACATGAGGTCATATATCGGTACCTAATTTGGCAAAATGTTGTGAACGGCGCTTGTCGAGGATGGTTTGGATAGCAAAAAGTTCTTCTGGCCGTGCCATAGATGAGCAAGTTATCGAGGTGTTTTTGGCCGACCTTTGTTTTCGACTCACATATGGCCGGTTTTAGGCCAAATTCACAACATGAGGTCATATATCGGTACCTAATTTGGCAAAATGTTGTGAACGGCGCTTGTCGAGGATGGTTTGGATAGCAAAAAGGTCTTCTGACCGTGCCATAGATGAGCAAGTTATCGAGGTGCTTTTGGCCGACCTTTTTTTTCGACTCACATATGGCCGGTTTTAGGCCAAATTCACAACATGAGGTCATATATCGGTACCTAATTTGGCAAAATGTTGTGAACAGCGCTTGTCGAGGATGGTTTGGATAGCAAATAGTTCTTCTGGCCGTGCCATAGATGAGCAAGTTATCGAGGTGTTTTTGGCCGACCTTTGTTTTCGACTCACATATGGCCGGTTTTAGGCCAAATTCACAACATGAGGTCATATATGGGTACCTAATTTGGCAAAATGTTGTGAACGGCACTTGTCGAGGATGGTTTGTTTAGCAAAAAGTTCTTCTGGCCGTGCCATAGATGAGCAAGTTATCGAGGTGCTTTTGGCCGACCTTTGTTTTCGACTCACATATGGCCGGTTTTAGGCCAAATTCACAACATGAGGTCATATATCGGTACCTAATTTGGCAAAATTTTGTGATCGGTGCTTGTCGAGGATGGTTTGGATAGCAAAAAGTTCTTCTGGCCGTGCCATAGATGAGCAAGTTATCGAGGTGCTTTTGGCGACCTTTGTTTTCGACTCACATATGGCCGGTTTTAGGCCAAATTCAGAACATGAGGTCATATATCGGTACCTAATTTGGCAAAATGTTGTGAACGGTGCTTGTCGAGGATGGTTTGGATAGCAAAAAGTTCTTCTGGCCGTGCCATAGATGAGCAAGTTATCGAGGTGCTTTTGGCCGACCTTTGTTTTCGACTCACATATGGCCGGTTTTAGGCCAAATTCACAACATGAGGTCATATATCGGTACCTAATTTGGCAAAATGTTGTGAACGGCGCTTGTCGAGGATGGTTTGGATAGCAAAAAGTTCTTCTGGCCGTGCCATAGATGAGCAAGTTATCGAGGTGCTTTTGGCCGACCTTTGTTTTCGACTCACATATGGCCGGTTTTAGGCCAAATTCACAACATGAGGTCATATATCGGTACCTAATTTGGCAAAAAGTTGTGAATGGCGCTTGTCAAGGATGGTTTGGATAGCAAAAAGTTCTTCTAGCCGTGCCATAGATGAGCAAGTTATCGAGGTGCTTTTGGCCGACCTTTGTTTTCGACTCACATATGGCCGGTTTTAGGCCAAATTCACAACATGAGGTCATATATCGGTACCTCATTTGGCAAAATGTTGTGAACGGCGCTTGTCGAGGATGGTTTGGATAGCAAAAAGTTCTTCTGGCCGTGCCATAGATGAGCAAGTTATCGAGGTGATTTTGGCCGACCTTTGTTTTCGACTCACATATGGCCGGTTTTAGGCCAAATTCACAACATGAGGTCATATATCGGTACCTAATTTGGCAAAATGTTGTGAACGGCGCTTGTCGAGGATGGTTTGGATAGCAAAAAGTTCTTCTGGCCGTGCCATAGATGAGCAAGTTATCGAGGTGTTTTTGGCCGACCTTTGTTTTCGACTCACATATGGCCGGTTTTAGGCCAAATTCACAACATGAGGTCATATATCGGTACCTAATTTGGCAAAATGTTGTGAACGGCGCTTGTTGAGGATGGTTTGGATAGCAAAAAGTTCTTCTGGCCGTGCCATAGATGAGCAAGTTATCGAGGAGTTTTTGGCCGACCTTTGTTTTCGACTCACATATGGCCGGTTTTAGGCCAAATTCACAACATGAGGTCATATATCGGTACCTAATTTGGCAAAATGTTGTGAACGGTGCTTGTCGAGGATGGTTTGGATAGCAAAAAGGTCTTCTGACCGTGCCATAGATGACCAAGTTATCGAGGTGCTTTTGGCCGACCTTTTTTTCGACTCACATATGGTCGGTTTTAGGCCAAATTCACAACATGAGGTCATATATCGGTACCTAATTTGGCAAAATGTTGTGAACGGCGCTTGTCGAGGATGGTTTGGATAGCAAATAGTTCTTCTGGCCGTGCCATAGATGAGCAAGTTATCGAGGTGTTTTTGGCCGACCTTTGTTTTCGACTCACATATGGCCGGTTTTAGGCCAAATTCACCACATGAGGTCATATATGGGTACCTAATTTGGCAAAATGTTGTGAACGGCACTTGTCGAGGATGGTTTGGTTAGCAAAAAGTTCTTCTGGCCGTGCCATAGATGAGCAAGTTATCGAGGTGCTTTTGGCCGACCTTTGTTTTCGACTCACATATGGCCGGTTTTAGGCCAAATTCACAACATGAGGTGATATATCGGTACCTAATTTGGCAAAATGTTGTGAACGGTGCTTGTCGAGGATGGTTTGGATAGCAAAAAGTTCTTCTGGCCGTGCCATAGATGAGCAAGTTATCGAGGTGCTTTTGGCCGACCTTTGTTTTCGACTCACATATGGCCGGTTTTAGGCCAAATTCACAACATGAGGTCATATATCGGTACCTAATTTGGCAAAATGTTGTGAATGGCGCTTGTCGAGGATGGTTGGATAGCAAAAAGTTCTTCTGGCCGTGCCATAGATGAGCAAGTTATGGAGGTGTTTTTGGCCGACCTTTGTTTTCGACTCACATATGGCCGGTTTTAGGCCAAATTCACAACATGAGGTCATATATCGGTACCTAATTTGGCAAAATGTTGTGAATGGTGCTTGTCGAGGATTGTTTGGATAGCAAATAGTTCTTCTGGCCGTGCCATAGATGAGCAAGTTATCGAGGTGTTTTTGGCCGACCTTTGTTTTCGACTCACATATGGCCGGTTTTAGGCCAAATTCACAACATGAGGTCATATATCGGTACCTAATTTGGCAAAATGTTGTGAACGGCACTTGTCGAGGATGGTTTGGATAGCAAAAAGTTCTTCTGGCCGTGCCATAGATGAGCAAGTTATCGAGGTGTTTTTGGCCGACCTTTGTTTTCGACTCACAAATGGCCGGTTTTAGGCCAAATTCACAACATGAGGTCATTTATCGGTACCTAATTTGGCAAAATGTTGTGAACAGCATTTGTCGAGGATGGTTTGGATAGCAAAAAGTTCTTCTGGCCTTGCCATAGATGAGCAAGTGATCGAGGTGTTTTTGGCCGACCTTTGTTTTCGACTCACATATGGCCGGTTTTAGGCCAAATTCACAACATGAGGTCATATATCGGTACCTAATTTGGCAAAATGTTGTGAACGGCGCTTGTCGAGGATGGTTTGGATAGCAAAAAGTTCTTCTGGCCGTGCCATAGATGAGAAAGTTAACGAGGTGCTTTTGGCCGACCTTTGTTTTCGACTCACATATGGCCGGTTTTAGGCCAAATTCACAACATGAGGTCATATATCGGTACCTAATTTGGCAAAATGTTGTGAACGGCGCTTGTCGAGGATGGTTTGGATAGCAAAAAGTTCTTCTGGCCGTGCCATAGATGAGCAAGTTATCGAGGTGTTTTTGGCCGACCTTTGTTTTCGACTCACATATGGCCGGTTTTAGGCCAAATTCACAACATGAGGTCATATATCGGTACCTAATTTGGCAAAATGTTGTGAACGGCACTTGTCGAGGATGGTTTGGATAGCAAAAAGGTCTTCTGACCGTGCCATAGATGAGCAAGTTATCGAGGTGCTTTTGGCCGACCTTTTTTTTCGACTCACATATGGCCGGTTTTAGGCCAAATTCACAACATGAGGTCATATATCGGTACCTAATTTGGCAAAATGTTGTGAACAGTGCTTGTCGAGGATGGTTTGGATAGCAAATAGTTCTTCTGGCCGTGCCATAGATGAGCAAGTTATCGAGGTGTTTTTGGCCGACCTTTGTTTTCGACTCACATATGGCCGGTTTTAGGCCAAATTCACAACATGAGGTCATATATGGGTACCTAATTTGGCAAAATGTTGTGAACGGCACTTGTCGAGGATGGTTTGTTTAGCAAAAAGTTCTTCTGGCCGTGCCATAGATGAGCAAGTTATCGAGGTGCTTTTGGCCGACCTTTGTTTTCGACTCACATATGGCCGGTTTTAGGCCAAATTCACAACATGAGGTCATATATCGGTACCTAATTTGGCAAAATTTTGTGATCGGTGCTTGTCGAGGATGGTTTGGATAGCAAAAAGTTCTTCTGGCCGTGCCATAGATGAGCAAGTTATCGAGGTGCTTTTGGCGACCTTTGTTTTCGACTCACATATGGCCGGTTTTAGGCCAAATTCAGAACATGAGGTCATATATCGGTACCTAATTTGGCAAAATGTTGTGAACGGTGCTTGTCGAGGATGGTTTGGATAGCAAAAAGTTCTTCTGGCCGTGCCATAGATGAGCAAGTTATCGAGGTGCTTTTGGCCGACCTTTGTTTTCGACTCACATATGGCCGGTTTTAGGCCAAATTCACAACATGAGGTCATATATCGGTACCTAATTTGGCAAAATGTTGTGAACGGCGCTTGTCGAGGATGGTTTGGATAGCAAAAAGTTCTTCTGGCCGTGCCATAGATGAGCAAGTTATCGAGGTGCTTTTGGCCGACCTTTGTTTTCGACTCACATATGGCCGGTTTTAGGCCAAATTCACAACATGAGGTCATATATCGGTACCTAATTTGGCAAAATGTTGTGAATGGCGCTTGTCAAGGATGGTTTGGATAGCAAAAAGTTCTTCTAGCCGTGCCATAGATGAGCAAGTTGTCGAGGTGCTTTTGGCCGACCTTTGTTTTCGACTCACATATGGCCGGTTTTAGGCCAAATTCACAACATGAGGTCATATATCGGTACCTCATTTGGCAAAATGTTGTGAACGGCGCTTGTCGAGGATGGTTTGGATAGCAAAAAGTTCTTCTGGCCGTGCCATAGATGTGCAAGTTATCGAGGTGATTTTGGCCGACCTTTGTTTTCGACTCACATATGGCCGGTTTTAGGCCAAATTCACAACATGAGGTCATATATCGGTACCTAATTTGGCAAAATGTTGTGAACGGCGCTTGTCGAGGATGGTTTGGATAGCAAAAAGTTCTTCTGGCCGTGCCATAGATGAGCAAGTTATCGAGGTGTTTTTGGCCGACCTTTGTTTTCGACTCACATATGGCCGGTTTTAGGCCAAATTCACAACATGAGGTCATATATCGGTACCTAATTCGGCAAAATGTTGTGAACGGCGCTTGTCGAGGATGGTTTGGATAGCAAATAGTTCTTATGGCCGTGCCATAGATGAGCAAGTTATCGAGGTGTTTTAGGCCGACCTTTGTTTTCGACTCACATATGGCCGGTTTTAGGCCAAATTCACAACATGAGGTCATATATCGGTACCTAATTTGGCAAAATGTTGTGAACGGCGCTTGTCGAGGATGGTTTGGATAGCAAAAAGGTCTTCTGGCCGTGCCATAGATGAGCAAGTTATCGAGGTGCTTTTGGCCGACCTTTGTTTTCGACTCACATATAGCCGGTTTTAGGCCAAATTCACAACTTGAGGTCATATATCGGTACCTAATTTGGCAAAATGTTGTGAATGGCGCTTGTCGAAGATGGTTTGGATAGCAAAAAGTTCTTCTGGCCGTGCCATAGATGAGCAAGTTATCAAGGTGCTTTTGGCTGACCTTTGTTTTTGACTCACATATGGCCGGTTTTAGGCCAAATTCACAACATGAGGTGATATATCGGTACCTAATTTGGCAAAATGTTGTGAACGGCGCTTGTCGAGGATGGTTTGGATAGCAAAAGGTTCTTCTGGCCGTGCCATAGATGAGCAAGTTATCGAGGTGCTTTTGGCGACCTTTGTTTTCGACTCACATATGGCCGGTTTTAGGCCAAATTCAGAACATGAGGTCATATATCGGTACCTAATTTGGCAAAATGTTGTGAACGGTGCTTGTCGAGGATGGTTTGGATAGCAAAAAGTTCTTCTGGCCGTGCCATAGATGTGCAAGTTATCGAGGTGCTTTTGGCCGACCTTTGTTTTCGACTCACATATAGCCGGTTTTAGGCCAAATTCACAACATAAGGTCATATATCGGTACCTAATTTGGAAAAATGTTGTGAACGGCGCATTTTGAGGATGGTTTGGATAGCAAAAAGTTCTTCTGGCCGTGCCATAGATGAGCATGTTATCGAGGTGCTTTTGGCCGACCTTTGTTTTCGACTCACATATGGCCGGTTTTAGGCCAAATTCACAACATGAGGTCATATATCGGTACCTAATTTGGCAAAATGTTGTGAACGGCGCTTGTCGAGGATGGTTTGGATAGCAAAAAGTTCTTCTGGCCGTGCCATAGATGAGCAAGTTATCGAGGTGCTTTTGGCCGACCTTTGTTTTCGACTCACATATGGACGGTTTTAGGCCAAATTCACAACATGAGGTCATATATCGGTACCTAATTTGGCAAAATATTGTGAACGGCGCTTGTAGAGGATGGTTTGGATAGCAAAAAGTTCTTCTGGCTGTGCCATAGATGAGCAAGTTATCGAGGTACTTTTGGCCGACCTTTGTTTTCGACTCACATATGGCCGGTTTTAGGCCAAATTCACAACATGAGGTCATATATCGGTACCTAATTTGGCAAAATGTTGTGAACGGCGCTTGTCGAGGATGGTTTGGACAGCAAAAAGTTCTTCTGGCCGTGCCATAGATGAGCTAGTTATCGAGGTGTTTTTGGCCGACCTTTGTTTTCGACTCACATATGGCCGGTTTTAGACCAAATTCACAACATGAGGTCATATATCGGTACCTAATTTGGCAAAATATTGTGAACGGCGCTTGTCGAGGATAGTTTGGATAGCAAATAGTTCTTCTGGCCATGCCATAGATGAGCAAGTTATCGAGGTGCTTTTGGCCGACCTTTGTTTTCGACTCACATATGGCCGGTTTTAGGCCAAATTCACAACATGAGGTCATATATCGGTACCTAATTTGGCAAAATGTTGTGAACGGCGCTTGTCGAGGATGGTTTGGATAGCAAAAAGTTCTTCTGGCCGTGCCATAGATGAGCAAGTTATCGAGGTGTTTTTGGCCGACCTTTGTTTTCGACCCACATATGGCCGGTTTTAGGCCAAATTCACAACATGAGGTCATATATCGGTACCTAATTTGGAAAAATGTTGTGAACGGCGCTTGTCGAGGATGGTTTGGATAGAAAAAAGTTCTTCTGGCTGTGCCATAGATGAGCAAGTTATCGAGGTGTTTTTGGCCGACCTTTGTTTTCGACTCACATATGGCCGGTTTTAGGCCAAATTCACAACATGAGGTCATATATCGGTACCTAATTTGGCAAAATGTTGTGAACGGCGCTTGTCGAGGATGGTTTGGATAGCAAAAAGTTCTTCTGGCCGTGCCATAGATGAGCAAGTTATCGAGGTGCTTTTGGCCGACCTTTGTTTTCGACTCACATATGGCCGGTTTTAGGCCAAATTCACAACATGAGGTCATATATCGGTACCTAATTTGGCAAAATGTTGTGAATGGCGCTTGTCAAGGATGGTTTGGATAGCAAAAAGTTCTTCTAGCCGTGCCATAGATGAGCAAGTTGTCGAGGTGCTTTTGGCCGACCTTTGTTTTCGACTCACATATGGCCGGTTTTAGGCCAAATTCACAACATGAGGTCATATATCGGTACCTCATTTGGCAAAATGTTGTGAACGGCGCTTGTCGAGGATGGTTTGGATAGCAAAAAGTTCTTCTGGCCGTGCCATAGATGTGCAAGTTATCGAGGTGATTTTGGCCGACCTTTGTTTTCGACTCACATATGGCCGGTTTTAGGCCAAATTCACAACATGAGGTCATATATCGGTACCTAATTTGGCAAAATGTTGTGAACGGCGCTTGTCGAGGATGGTTTGGATAGCAAAAAGTTCTTCTGGCCGTGCCATAGATGAGCAAGTTATCGAGGTGTTTTTGGCCGACCTTTGTTTTCGACTCACATATGGCCGGTTTTAGGCCAAATTCACAACATGAGGTCATATATCGGTACCTAATTCGGCAAAATGTTGTGAACGGCGCTTGTCGAGGATGGTTTGGATAGCAAATAGTTCTTATGGCCGTGCCATAGATGAGCAAGTTATCGAGGTGTTTTAGGCCGACCTTTGTTTTCGACTCACATATGGCCGGTTTTAGGCCAAATTCACAACATGAGGTCATATATCGGTACCTAATTTGGCAAAATGTTGTGAACGGCGCTTGTCGAGGATGGTTTGGATAGCAAAAAGGTCTTCTGGCCGTGCCATAGATGAGCAAGTTATCGAGGTGCTTTTGGCCGACCTTTGTTTTCGACTCACATATAGCCGGTTTTAGGCCAAATTCACAACTTGAGGTCATATATCGGTACCTAATTTGGCAAAATGTTGTGAATGGCGCTTGTCGAAGATGGTTTGGATAGCAAAAAGTTCTTCTGGCCGTGCCATAGATGAGCAAGTTATCAAGGTGCTTTTGGCCGACCTTTGTTTTTGACTCACATATGGCCGGTTTTAGGCCAAATTCACAACATGAGGTGATATATCGGTACCTAATTTGGCAAAATGTTGTGAACGGCGCTTGTCGAGGATGGTTTGGATAGCAAAAGGTTCTTCTGGCCGTGCCATAGATGAGCAAGTTATCGAGGTGCTTTTGGCGACCTTTGTTTTCGACTCACATATGGCCGGTTTTAGGCCAAATTCAGAACATGAGGTCATATATCGGTACCTAATTTGGCAAAATGTTGTGAACGGTGCTTGTCGAGGATGGTTTGGATAGCAAAAAGTTCTTCTGGCCGTGCCATAGATGTGCAAGTTATCGAGGTGCTTTTGGCCGACCTTTGTTTTCGACTCACATATAGCCGGTTTTAGGCCAAATTCACAACATAAGGTCATATATCGGTACCTAATTTGGAAAAATGTTGTGAACGGCGCATTTTGAGGATGGTTTGGATAGCAAAAAGTTCTTCTGGCCGTGCCATAGATGAGCATGTTATCGAGGTGCTTTTGGCCGACCTTTGTTTTCGACTCACATATGGCCGGTTTTAGGCCAAATTCACAACATGAGGTCATATATCGGTACCTAATTTGGCAAAATGTTGTGAACGGCGCTTGTCGAGGATGGTTTGGATAGCAAAAAGTTCTTCTGGCCGTGCCATAGATGAGCAAGTTATCGAGGTGCTTTTGGCCGACCTTTGTTTTCGACTCACATATGGACGGTTTTAGGCCAAATTCACAACATGAGGTCATATATCGGTACCTAATTTGGCAAAATATTGTGAACGGCGCTTGTAGAGGATGGTTTGGATAGCAAAAAGTTCTTCTGGCTGTGCCATAGATGAGCAAGTTATCGAGGTACTTTTGGCCGACCTTTGTTTTCGACTCACATATGGCCGGTTTTAGGCCAAATTCACAACATGAGGTCATATATCGGTACCTAATTTGGCAAAATGTTGTGAACGGCGCTTGTCGAGGATGGTTTGGACAGCAAAAAGTTCTTCTGGCCGTGCCATAGATGAGCTAGTTATCGAGGTGTTTTTGGCCGACCTTTGTTTTCGACTCACATATGGCCGGTTTTAGACCAAATTCACAACATGAGGTCATATATCGGTACCTAATTTGGAAAAATGTTGTGAACGGCGCTTGTCGAGGATGGTTTGGATAGAAAAAAGTTCTTCTGGCTGTGCCATAGATGAGCAAGTTATCGAGGTGTTTTTGGCCGACCTTTGTTTTCGACTCACATATGGCCGGTTTTAGGCCAAATTCACAACATGAGGTCATATATCGGTACCTAATTTGGCAAAATATTGTGAACGGCGCTTGTCGAGGATAGTTTGGATAGCAAATAGTTCTTCTGGCCATGCCATAGATGAGCAAGTTATCGAGGTGCTTTTGGCCGACCTTTGTTTTCGACTCACATATGGCCGGTTTTAGGCCAAATTCACAACATGAGGTCATATATCGGTACCTAATTTGGCAAAATGTTGTGAACGGCGCTTGTCGAGGATGGTTTGGATAGCAAAAAGTTCTTCTGGCCGTGCCATAGATGAGCAAGTTATCGAGGTGTTTTTGGCCGACATTTGTTTTCGACCCACATATGGCCGGTTTTAGGCCAAATTCACAACATGAGGTCATATATCGGTACCTAATTTGGAAAAATGTTGTGAACGGCGCTTGTCGAGGATGGTTTGGATAGAAAAAAGTTCTTCTGGCTGTGCCATAGATGAGCAAGTTATCGAGGTGTTTTTGGCCGACCTTTGT
Organism: Triticum timopheevii; assembly: GCA_963921465.1. Taxonomy (NCBI): domain Eukaryota; kingdom Viridiplantae; phylum Streptophyta; class Magnoliopsida; order Poales; family Poaceae; genus Triticum; species Triticum timopheevii. The sequence goes on from OY997268.1 coordinate 621,094,573, forward strand.
TTTCGACTCACATATGGCCGGTTTTAGGCCAAATTCACAACATGAGGTCATATATCGGTACCTAATTTGGCAAAATGTTGTGAATGGCGCTTGTCGAGGATGGTTTGGATAGCAAAAAGTTCTTCTGTCCGTGCCATAGATGAGCAAGTTATCGAGGTGTTTTTGGCCGACCTTTGTTTTCGACTCACATATGGCCGGTTTTAGGCCAAATTCACAACATGAGGTCATATATCGGTACCTAATTCGGCAAAATGTTGTGAACGGCGCTTGTCGAGGATGGTTTGGATAGCAAATAGTTCTTATGGCCGTGCCATAGATGAGCAAGTTATCGAGGTGTTTTAGGCCGACCTTTGTTTTCGACTCACATATGGCCGGTTTTAGGCCAAATTCACAACATGAGGTCATATATCGGTACCTAATTTGGCAAAATGTTGTGAACGGCGCTTGTCGAGGATGGTTTGGATAGCAAAAAGTTCTTCTGGCCGTGCCATAGATGAGCAAGTTATCGAGGTGTTTTTGGCCGAACTTTGTTTTCGACTCACATATGGCCGGTTTTAGGCCAATTTCACAACATGAGGTCATATATCGGTACCTAATTTGGCAAAATGTTGTGAACGGCGCTTGTCGAGGATGATTTGGATAGCAATAAGTTCTTCTGGCCGTGCCATAGATGAGCAAGTTATCAAGGTGTTTTTGGCCGACCTTTGTTTTCGACTCACATATGGCCGGTTTTAGGCCAAATTCACAACATGAGGTCATATATCGGTACCAAATTTGGCAAAATGTTTTGAACGGAGCTTGTTGAGGATGGTTTGGATAGCAAAAAGTTCTTCCAGCCGTGCCATAGATGAGCAAGTTATCGAGGTGCTTTTGGCCGACCTTTGTTTTCGACTCACATATGGCCGGTTTTAGGCCAAATTCACAACATGAGGTCATATGTCGGTACCTAATTTGGCAAAATGTTGTGAACGGCGCATGTCGAGGATGGTTTGGATAGCAAAAAGTTCTTCTGGCCGTACCATAGATGAGCAAGTTATCGAGGTGCTTTTGGCCGACCTTTGTTTTCGACTCACATATGGCCGGTTTTAGGCCAAATTCACAACATGAGGTCATATATGGGTACCTAATTTGGCAAAATGTTGTGAATGGCGCATGTCGAGGATGGTTTGGATAGCAAATAGTTCTTCTGGCCGTCCCATAGATGAGCAAGTTATCGAGGTGTTTTTGGCCGACCTTTGTTTTCGACTCACATATGGCCGGTTTTAGGCCAAATTCACAACATGAGATCATATGTCGGTACCTAATTTGGCAAAATGTTGTGAACGGCGCTTGTCGAGGATGGTTTGGATAGCAAAAAGTTCTTCTGGCCGTGCCATAGATGAGCAAGTTATCGAGGTGCTTTTGGCCGACCTTTGTTTTCGACTCACATATGGCCGGTTTTAGGCCAAATTCACAACATGAGGTCATATATCGGTACCTAATTTGGCAAAATGTTGTGAACGGCGCTTGTCAAGGATGGTTTGGATAGCAAAAAGTTCTTCTGGCCGTGCCATAGATGAGCAACTTATCGAGGTGCTTTTGGCCGACCTTTGTTTTTGACTCACATATGGCCGGTTTTAGGCCAAATTCACAACATGAGGTCATATATCGGTACCTAATTTGCCAAATTGTTGTGAACGGCGCTTGTCGAGGATGGTTTGGATAGCAAAAAGTTCTTCTGACCGTGCCATAAATGAGCAAGTTATCAAAGTGTTTTTGGCCGACCTTTGTTTTCGACTCACATATGGCCGGTTTTAGGCCAAATTCACAACATGAGGTCATATATCGGTACCTAATTTGGCAAAATGTTGTGAATGGCGCTTGTCGAGGATGGTTTGGATAGAAAAAGGTTCTTCTGGCCGTGCCATAGATGAGCAAGTTATTGAGGTGCTTTTGGCCAACCTTTGTTTTTGACTCACATATGGCCGGTTTTAGGCCAAATTCACAACATGAGGTCATATATCGGTACCTAATTTGGCAAAATATTGTGAATGGCGCTTGTCGAGGATGGTTTGGATAGCAAAAAGTTCTTCTGGCTGTGCCATAGATGAGCAAGTTATCGAGGTGTTTTTGGCCGACCTTTGTTTTCGACTCACATATGGCCGGTTTTAGGCCAAATTCACAACATGAGGTCATATATCGGTACCTAATTTGGCAAAATGTTGTGAATGGTGCTTGTCAAGGATGGTTTGGATAGCAAAAAGTTCTTCTGGCCGTGCCATAGATGAGCAAGTTATGGAGGTGCCTTTGGCCGACCTTTGTTTTCGACTGACATATGGCCGGTTTTAGGCCAAATTCACAACATGAGGTCATATATCGGTACCTAATTTGGAAAAATGTTGTGAACGGCGCTTGTCGAGGATGGTTTGGATAGCAAAAAGTTCTTCTGGCCGTGCCATAGATGAGCAAGTTATCGAGGTGATTTTGGCCGACCTTTGTTTTCGACTCACATATGGCCGGTTTTAGGCCAAATTCACAACATGAGGTCATATATGGGTACCTAATTTGGCAAAATGTTGTGAATGGCGCATGTCGAGGATGGTTTGGATAGCAAATAGTTCTTCTGGCCGTCCCATAGATGAGCAAGTTATCGAGGTGTTTTTGGCCGACCTTTGTTTTCGACTCACATATGGCCGGTTTTAGGCCAAATTCACAACATGAGATCATATGTCGGTACCTAATTTGGCAAAATGTTGTGAACGGCGCTTGTCGAGGATGGTTTGGATAGCAAAAAGTTCTTCTGGCCGTGCCATAGATGAGCAAGTTATCGAGGTGCTTTTGGCCGACCTTTGTTTTCGACTCACATATGGCCGGTTTTAGGCCAAATTCACAACATGAGGTCATATATCGGTACCTAATTTGGCAAAATGTTGTGAACGGCGCTTGTCGAGGATGGTTTGGATAGCAAAAAGTTCTTCTGGCCGTGCCATAGATGAGCAACTTATCGAGGTGCTTTTGGCCGACCTTTGTTTTCGACTCACATATGGCCGGTTTTAGGCCAAATTCACAACATGAGGTCATATATCGGTACCTAATTTGCCAAATTGTTGTGAACGGCGCTTGTCGAGGATGGTTTGGATAGCAAAAAGTTCTTCTGACCGTGCCATAAATGAACAAGTTATCAAGGTGTTTTTGGCCGACCTTTGTTTTCGACTCACATATGGCCGGTTTTAGGCCAAATTCACAACATGAGGTCATATATCGGTACCTAATTTGGCAAAATGTTGTGAATGGCGCTTGTCGAGGATGGTTTGGATAGAAAAAAGTTCTTCTGGCCGTGCCATAGATGAGCAAGTTATTGAGGTGCTTTTGGCCGACCTTTGTTTTCGACTCACATATGGCCGGTTTTAGGCCAAATTCACAACATGAGGTCATATATCGGTACCTAATTTGGCAAAATATTGTGAATGGCGCTTGTCGAGGATGGTTTGGATAGCAAAAAGTTCTTCTGGCTGTGCCATAGATGAGCAAGTTATCGAGGTGTTTTTGGCCGACCTTTGTTTTCGACTCACATATGGCCGGTTTTAGGCCAAATTCACAACATGAGATCATATATCGGTACCTAATTTGGCAAAATGTTGTGAATGGTGCTTGTCAAGGATGGTTTGGATAGCAAAAAGTTCTTCTGGCCGTGCCATAGATGAGCAAGTTATGGAGGTGCCTTTGGCCGACCTTTGTTTTCGACTCACATATGGCCGGTTTTAGGCCAAATTCACAACATGAGGTCATATATCGGTACCTAATTTGGAAAAATGTTGTGAATGGCGCTTGTCGAGGATGGTTTGGATAGCAAAAAGTTCTTCTGGCCGTGCCATAGATGAGCAACTTATCGAGGTGCTTTTGGCCGACCTTTGTTTTCGACTCACATATGGCCGGTTTTAGGCCAAATTCACAACATGAGGTCATATATCGGTACCTAATTTGCCAAATTGTTGTGAACGGCGCTTGTCGAGGATGGTTTGGATAGCAAAAAGTTCTTCTGACCGTGCCATAAATGAGCAAGTTATCAAGGTGTTTTTGGCCGACCTTTGTTTTCGACTCACATATGGCCGGTTTTAGGCCAAATTCACAACATGAGGTCATATATCGGTACCTAATTTGGCAAAATGTTGTGAATGGCGCTTGTCGAGGATGGTTTGGATAGAAAAAAGTTCTTCTGGCCGTGCCATAGATGAGCAAGTTATTGAGGTGCTTTTGGCCGACCTTTGTTTTCGACTCACATATGGCCGGTTTTAGGCCAAATTCACAACATGAGGTCATATATCGGTACCTAATTTGGCAAAATATTGTGAATGGCGCTTGTCGAGGATGGTTTGGATAGCAAAAAGTTCTTCTGGCTGTGCCATAGATGAGCAAGTTATCGAGGTGTTTTTGGCCGACCTTTGTTTTCGACTCACATATGGCCGGTTTTAGGCCAAATTCACAACATGAGGTCATATATCGGTACCTAATTTGGCCAAATGTTGTGAATGGCGCTTGTCAAGGATGGTTTGGATAGCAAAAAGTTCTTCTGGCCGTGCCATAGATGAGCAAGTTATGGAGGTGCCTTTGGCCGACCTTTGTTTTCGACTCACATATGGCCGGTTTTAGGCCAAATTCACAACATGAGGTCATATATCGGTACCTAATTTGGAAAAATGTTGTGAACGGCGCTTGTCGAGGATGGTTTGGATAGCAAAAAGTTCTTCTGGCCGTGCCATAGATGAGCAAGTTATCGAGGTGATTTTGGCCGACCTTTGTTTTCGACTCACATATGGCCGGTTTTAGGCTAAATTCACAACATGAGGTCATATATCGGTACCTAATTTGGCAAAATGTTGTGAATGGCGCTTGTCGAGAATGGTTTGGATAGCAAAAAGTTCTTTTGGCCGTGCCATAGATGAGCAAGTTATCGAGGTGCTTTTGGCCGACCTTTGTTTTCAACTCACATATGGCCGGTTTTAGGCCAAATTCACAACATGAGGTCATATATCGGTACCTAATTTGGCAAAATGTTGTGAACGACGCTTGTCGAGGATGGTTTGGATAGCAAAAAGTTCTTCTGGTCGTGCCATAGATGAGCAAGTTATCGAGGTGTTTTTGGCCGACCTTTGTTTTCGACTCACATATGGCCGGTTTTAGGCCAAATTCACAACATGAGGTCATATATCGGTACCTAATTTGGCAAAATGTTGTGAACGGCGCTTGTAGAGGATGGTTTGGATAGAAAAAAGTTCTTCTGGCCGTGCCATAGATGAGCAAGTTATTGAGGTGCTTTTGGCCGACCTTTGTTTTCGACTCACATATGGCCGGTTTTAGGCCAAATTCACAACATGAGGTCATATATCGGTACCTAATTTGGCAAAATGTTGTGAATGGCGCTTGTCGAGGATGGTTTGGATAGCAAAAAGTTCTTCTGGCTGTGCCATAGATGAGCAAGTTATCGAGGTGTTTTTGGCCGACCTTTGTTTTCGACTCACATATGGCCGGTTTTAGGCCAAATTCACAACATGAGGTCATATATCGGTACCTAATTTGGCAAAATGTTGTGAATGGCGCTTGTCAAGGATGGTTTGGATAGCAAAAAGTTCTTCTGGCCGTGCCATAGATGAGCAAGTTATGGAGGTGCTTTTGGCCGACCTTTGTTTTCGACTCACATATGGCCGGTTTTAGGCCAAATTCACAACATGAGGTCATATATCGGTACCTAATTTGGCAAAATATTGTGAACGGCACTTGTCGAGGATGGTTTGGATAGCAAAAAGTTCTTCTGGTCGTGCCATAGATGAGCAAGTTATCAAGGTGTTTTTGGCCGACCTTTGTTTTCGACTCACATATGGCCGGTTTTAGGCCAAATTCACAACATGAGGTCAAATATCGGTACCTAATTTGGCAAAATGTTGTGAACGGCACTTGTCGAGGATGGTTTGGATAGCAAAAAGTTCTTCTGGCCGTGCCATAGATGAGCAAGTTATCGAGGTGTTTTTGGCCGACCTTTGTTTTCGACTCACATATGGCCGGTTTTAGGCCAAATTCACAACATGAGGTCATATATCGGTACCTAATTTGGCAAAATGTTGTGAATGGCGCTTGTAGAGGATGGTTTGGATAGCAAAAAGTTCTTCTGGCCGTGCCATAGATGAGCAAGTTATCGAGGTGTTTTTGGCCGACCTTTGTTTTCGACTCACATATGGCCGGTTTTAGGCCAAATTCACAACATGAGGTCATATATCGGTACCTAATTTGGCAAAATGTTGTGAACGGCACTTGTCGAGGATGGTTTGGATAGCAAAATGTTCTTCTGGCCGTGCCATAGATGAGCAAGTTATCGAGGTGTTTTTGGCCGACCTTTGTTTTCGACTCACATATGGCCGGTTTTAGGCCAAATTCACAACATGAGGTCATATATCGGTACCTAATTTGGAAAAATGTTGTGCATGGCGCTTGTAGAGGATGGTTTGGATAGCAAAAAGTTCTTCTGGCCGTGCCATAGATGAGCAAGTTATCGAGGTGTTTTTGGCCGACCTTTGTTTTCGACTCACATATGGCCGGTTTTAGGCCAAATTCACAACATGAGGTCATATATCGGTACCTAATTTGGCAAAATGTTGTGAACGGCCCTTGTCGAGGATGGTTTGGATAGCAAACAGTTCTTTTGGCCGTGCCATAGATGAGCAAGTTATCGAGGTGCTTTTGGCCGACCTTTGTTTTCGACTCACATATGGCCGGTTTTAGGCCAAATTCACAACATGAGGTCATATATCGGTACCTAATTTGGCAAAATGTTGTGAACGGCGCTTGTCGAGGATGGTTTGGATAGAAAAAAGTTCTTCTGGTCGTGCCATAGATGAGCAAGTTATTGAGGTGCTTTTGGCGACCTTTGTTTTCGACTCACATATGGCCGGTTTTAGGCCAAATTCACAACATGAGGTCATATATCGGTACCTAATTTGGCAAAATGTTGTGAACGGCGCTTGTCGAGGATGGTTTGGATAGAAAAAAGTTCTTCTGGTCGTGCCATAGATGAGCAAGTTATTGAGGTGCTTTTGGCGACCTTTGTTTTCGACTCACATATGGCCGGTTTTAGGCCAAATTCACAACATGAGGTCATATATCGGTACCTAATTTGGCAAAATGTTGTGAATGGCGCTTGTCGAGGATGGTTTGGATAGCAAAAAGTTCTTCTGGCTGTGCCATAGATGAGCAAGTTATCGAGGTGTTTTTGGCCGACCTTTGTTTTCGACTCACATATGGCCGGTTTTAGGCCAAATTCACAACATGAGGTCATATATCGGTACCTAATTTGGCAAAATGTTGTGAATGACGCTTTTCAAGGATGGTTTGGATAGCAAAAAGTTCTTCTGGCCGTGCCATAGATGAGCAAGTTATCGAGGTGCTTTTGGCCGACCTTTGTTTTCGACTCACATATGGCCGGTTTTAGGCCAAATTCACAACATGAGGTCATATATCGGTACCTAATTTGGCAAAATGTTGTGAATGGTGCTTGTCAAGGATGGTTTGGATAGCAAAAAGTTCTTCTGGCCGTGCCATAGATGAGCAAGTTATCGAGGTGCTTTTGGCCGACCTTTGTTTTCGACTCACATATGGCCGGTTTTAGGCCAAATTCACAACATGAGGTCATATATCGGTACCTAATTTGGCAAAATGTTGTGAATGGCGCTTGTCAAGGATGGTTTGGATAGCAAAAAGTTCTTCTGGCCGTGCCATAGATGAGCAAGTTATGGAGGTGCCTTTGGCCGACCTTTGTTTTCGACTCACATATGGCCGGTTTTAGGCCAAATTCACAACATGAGGTCATATATCGGTACCTAATTTGGAAAAATGTTGTGAATGGCGCTTGTCGAGGATGGTTTGGATAGCAAAAAGTTCTTCTGGCCGTGCCATAGATGAGCAAGTTATCGAGGTGATTTTGGCCGACCTTTGTTTTCGACTCACATATGGCCGGTTTTAGGCCAAATTCACAACATGAGGTCATATATCTGTACCTAATTTGGCGAAATGTTGTGAATGGCGCTTGTCGAGAATGGTTTGGATAGCAAAAAGTTCTTTTGGCCGTGCCATAGATGAGCAAGTTATCGAGGTGCTTTTGGCCGACCTTTGTTTTCGACTCACATATGGCCGGTTTTAGGCCAAATTCACAACCTGAGGTCATATATCGGTACCTAATTTGGCAAAATGTTGTGAACGACGCTTGTCGAGGATGGTTTGGATAGCAAAAAGTTCTTCTGGTCGTGCCATAGATGAGCAAGTTATCGAGTGTTTTTGGCCGACCTTTGTTTTCGACTCACATATGGCCGGTTTTAGGCCAAATTCACAACATGAGGTCATATATCGATACCTAATTTGGCAAAATGTTGTGAACGGTGCTTGTCGAGGATGGTTTGGATAGAAAAAAGTTCTTCTGGCCGTGCCATAGATGAGCAAGTTATTGAGGTGCTTTTGGCCGACCTTTGTTTTCGACTCACATATGGCCGGTTTTAGGCCAAATTCACAACATGAGGTCATATATCGGTACCTAATTTGGCAAAATGTTGTGAATGGAGCTTGTCGAGGATGGTTTGGATAGCAAAAAGTTCTTCTGGCTGTGCCATAGATGAGCAAGTTATCGAGGTGTTTTTGGCCGACCTTTGTTTTCGACTCACATATGGCCGGTTTTAGGCCAAATTCACAACATGAGGTCATATATCGGTACCTAATTTGGCAAAATGTTGTGAATGGCGCTTGTCAAGGATGGTTTGGATAGCAAAAAGTTCTTCTGGCCGTGCCATAGATGAGCAAGTTATGGAGGTGCTTTTGGCCGACCTTTGTTTTCGACTCACATATGGCCGGTTTTAGGCCAAATTCACAACATGAGGTCATATATCGGTACCTAATTTGGCAAAATGTTGTGAACGGCACTTGTCGAGGATGGCTTGGATAGCAAAAAGTTCTTCTGGTCGTGCCATAGATGAGCAAGTTATCAAGGTGTTTTTGGCCGACCTTTGTTTTCGACCCACATATGGCCGGTTTTAGGCCAAATTCACAACATGAGGTCAAATATCGGTACCTAATTTGGCAAAATGTTGTGAACGGCACTTGTCGAGGATGGTTTGGATAGCAAAAAGTTCTTCTGGCCGTGCCATAGATGAGCAAGTTATCGAGGTGTTTTTGGCCGACCTTTGTTTTCGACTCACATATGGCCGGTTTTAGGCCAAATTCACAACATGAGGTCATATATCGGTACCTAATTTGGCAAAATGTTGTGAATGGCGCTTGTAGAGGATGGTTTGGATAGCAAAAAGTTCTTCTGGCCGTGCCATAGATGAGCAAGTTATCGAGGTGTTTTTGGCCGACCTTTGTTTTCGACTCACATATGGCCGGTTTTAGGCCAAATTCACAACATGAGGTCATATATCGGTACCTAATTTGGCAAAATGTTGTGAACGGCACTTGTCGAGGATGGTTTGGATAGCAAAATGTTCTTCTGGCCGTGCCATAGATGAGCAAGTTATCGAGGTGTTTTTGGCCGACCTTTGTTTTCGACTCACATATGGCCGGTTTTAGGCCAAATTCACAACATGAGGTCATATATCGGTACCTAATTTGGCAAAATGTTGTGCATGGCGCTTGTAGAGGATGGTTTGGATAGCAAAAAGTTCTTCTGGCCGTGCCATAGATGAGCAAGTTATCGAGGTGTTTTTGGCCGACCTTTGTTTTCGACTCACATATGGTCGGTTTTAGGCCAAATTCACAACATGAGGTCATATATCGGTACCTAATTTGGCAAAATGTTGTGACCGGCCCTTGTCGAGGATGGTTTGGATAGCAAAAAGTTCTTTTGGCCGTGCCATAGATGAGCAAGTTATCGAGGTGCTTTTGGCCGACCTTTGTTTTCGACTCACATATGGCCGGTTTTAGGCCAAATTCACAACATGAGGTCATATATCGGTACCTAATTTGGCAAAATGTTGTGAACGGCGCTTGTCGAGGATGGTTTGGATAGAAAAAAGTTCTTCTGGCCGTGCCATAGATGAGCAAGTTATTGAGGTGCTTTTGGCCGACCTTTGTTTTCGACTCACATATGGCCGGTTTTAGGCCAAATTCACAACATGAGGTCATATATCGGTACCTAATTTGGCAAAATGTTGTGAACGGCGCTTGTCGAGGATGGTTTGGATAGCAAAAAGTTCTTCTAGTCGTGCCATAGATGAGCAAGTTATCAAGGTGCTTTTGGCCGACCTTTGTTTTCGACTCACATATGGCCGGTTTTAGGCCAAATTCACAACATGAGGTCATATATCGGTACCTAATTTTGCAAAATGTTGTGAATGGTGCTTGTCGAGGATGGTTTGGATAGCAAAAAGTTCTTCTGGCCGTGCCATAGATGAGCAAGTTATCGAGGTGCTTTTGGCCGACCTTTGTTTTCGACTCACATATGGCCGGTTTTAGGCCAAATTCACAACATGAGGTCATATATCGGTACCTAATTTGGCAAAATGTTGTGAATGGCGCTTGTCGAGGATGGTTTGGACAGCAAAAAGTTCTTCTGGCCGTGCCATAGATGAGCAAGTTATCGAGGTGCTTTTGGCCGACCTTTGTTTTCGACTCACATATGGCCGGTTTTAGGCCAAATTCACAACATGAGGTCATATATCGGTACCTAATTTGGCAAAATGTTGTGAACGGCGCTTGTCGAGGATGGTTTGGATAGCAAAAATTTCTTCTGGCCGTGCCATAGATGAGCAAGTTATCGAGGTGCTTTTGGCCGACCTTTGTTTTCGACTCACATATGGCCGGTTTTAGGCCAAATTCACAACATGAGGTCATATATCGGTACCTAATTTGGCAAAATGTTGTGAACGGCGCTTGTCGAGAATGGTTTGGATAGCAAAAATTTCTTCTGGCCGTGCCACAGATGAGCAAGTTATCCAGGTGCTTTTGGCCGACCTTTGTTTTCGACTCACATATGGCCGGTTTTAGGCCAAATTCACAACATGAGGTCATATATCGGTACCTAATTTGGCAAACTGTTGTGAACAGCGCTTGTCGAGGATGGTTTGGATAGCAAAAAGTTCTTCTGGCCGTGCCATAGATGAGCAAGTTATCGAGGTGCTTTTGGCCGACCTTTGTTTTCGACTCACATATGGCCGGTTTTAGGCCAAATTCACAACATGAGGTCATATATCGGTACCTAATTTGGCAAAATGTTGTGAACGGCGCTTGTCGAGGATGGTTTGGATAGCAAAAAGTTCTTCTGACCGTGCCATAGATGAGCAAGTTATCGAGGTGCTTTTGGCTGACCTTTGTTTTCGACTCACATATGGCCGGTTTTAGGCCAAATTCACAACATGAGGTCATATATCGGTACCTACTTTGGCAAAATGTTGTGAACGGCGCTTGTGGAGGATGGATTGGATAGAAAAAAGTTCTTCTGGCCGTGCCATAGATGAGCAAGTTATCGAGGTTTTTTTGGCCGACCTTTGTTTTCGACTCACATATGGCCGGTTTTAGGCCAAATTCACAACATGAGGTCATATATCGGTACCTAATTTGGCAAAATGTTGTGAACGGCACTTGTGGAGGATGGTTTGGATAGCAAAAAGTTCTTCTGGCCGTGCCATAGATGAGCAAGTTATCGAGGTGTTTTTGGCCGACCTTTGTTTTCGACTCACATATGGCCGGTTTTAGGCCAAATTCACAACATGAGGTCATATATTGGTACCTAATTTGGCAAAATGTTGTGAACGACACTTGTCGAGGATGGTTTGGATAGCAAAAAGTTCTTCTGGCCGTGCCATAGATGAGCAAGTTATCGAGGTGTTTTTGGCCGACCTTTGTTTTCGACTCACATATGGCCGGTTTTAGGCCAAATTCACAACATGAGGTCATATATCGGTACCTAATTTGGCAAAATGTTGTGAATGGCGCTTGTAGAGGATGGTTTGGATAGCAAAAACTTCTTCTGGCCGTGCCATAGATGAGCAAGTTATCGAGGTGTTTTTGGCCGACCTTTGTTTTCGACTCACATATGGCCGGTTTTAGGCCAAATTCACAACATGAGGTCATATATTGGTACCTAATTTGGCAAAATGTTGTGAACGACACTTGTCGAGGATGGTTTGGATAGCAAAAAGTTCTTCTGGCCGTGCCATAGATGAGCAAGTTATCGAGGTGTTTTTGGCCGACCTTTGTTTTCGACTCACATATGGCCGGTTTTAGGCCAAATTCACAACATGAGGTCATATATCGGTACCTAATTTGGAAAAATGTTGTGAATGGCGCTTGTAGAGGATGGTTTGGATAGCAAAAACTTCTTCTGGCCGTGCCATAGATGAGCAAGTTATCGAGGTGTTTTTGGCCGACCTTTGTTTTCGACTCACATATGGCCGGTTTTAGGCCAAATTCACAACATGAGGTCATATATCGGTACCTAATTTGGCAAAATGTTGTGAACAGCACTTGTCGAGAATGGTTTGGATAGCAAAAAGTTCTTTTGGCCGTGCCATAGATGAGCAAGTTATCGAGGTGCTTTTGGCCGACCTTTGTTTTCGACTCACATATGGCCGGTTTTAGGCCAAATTCACAACATGAGGTCATATATCGGTACCTAATTTGGCAAAATGTTGTGAACGGCGCTTGTCGAGGATGGTTTGGATAGCAAAAAGTTCTTCTAGTCGTGCCATAGATGAGCAAGTTATCGAGGTGTTTTTGGCCGACCTTTGTTTTCGACTCACATATGGCCGGTTTTAGGCCAAATTCACAACATGAGGTCATATATCGGTACCTAATTTGGCAAAATGTTGTGAACGGTGCTTGTCGAGGATGGTTTGGATAGAAAAAAGTTCTTCTGGCCGTACCATAGATGAGCAAGTTATTGAGGTGCTTTTGGCCGACCTTTGTTTTCGACTCACATATGGCCGGTTTTAGGCCAAATTCACAACATGAGGTCATATATCGGTACCTAATTTGGCAAAATGTTGTGAATGGCGCTTGTCGAGGATGGTTTGGATAGAAAAAGTTCTTCTGGTTGTGCCATAGATGAGCAAGTTATCGAGGTGTTTTTGGCCGACCTTTGTTTTCGACTCACATATGGCCGGTTTTAGGCCAAATTCACAACATGAGGTCATATATCGGTATCTAATTTGGCCAAATGTTGTGAATGACGCTTGTCAAGGATGGTTTGGATAGCAAAAAGTTCTTCTGGCCGTGCCATAGATGAGCAAGTTATCGAGGTGCTTTTGGCCGACCTTTGTTTTCGACTCACATATGGCCGGTTTTAGGCCAAATTCACAACATGAGGTCATATATCGGTACCTAATTTGGGAAAATGTTGTGAACGGCGCTTGTCGAGGATGGTTTGGATAGCAAAAAGTTCTTCTGGCCGTGCCATAGATGAGCAAGTTATCGAGGTGCTTTTGGCCGACCTTTGTTTTCGACTCACATATGGTCGGTTTTACGCCAAATTCACAACATGAGGTCATATATCGGTACCTAATTTGGCAAAATGTTGTGAATGGCGCTTGTCGAGGATGGTTTGGATAGCAAAAAGTTCTTCTGGCCGTGCCATAGATGAGCAAGTTACCGAGGTGCTTTTGGCCGACCTTTGTTTTCGACTCACATATGGCCGGTTTTAGGCCAAATTCACAACATGAGGTCATATATCGGTACCTAATTTGGCAAAATGTTGTGAACGGCGCTTGTCGAGGATGGTTTCGATAGCAAAAAGTTCTTCTGACCGTGCCATAGATGAGAAAGTTATCGAGGTGCTTTTGGCCGACCTTTGTTTTCGACTCACATATGGCCGATTTTAGGCCAAATTCACAACATGAGGTCATATATCGGTACCTAATTTGGCAAAATGTTGTGAATGGCGCTTGTGGAGGATGGTTTGGATAGCAAAAAGTTCTTCTGGCCGTGCCATAGATGAGCAAGTTATCGAGGTGCTTTTGGCCGACCTTTGTTTTCGACTCACATATGGCCGGTTTTAGGCCAAATTCACAACATGAGGTCATATATCGGTACCTAATTTGGCAAAATGTTGTGAACGGCGCTTGTCAAGGATGGTTTGGATAGCAAAAAGTTCTTCTGGCCGTGCCATAGATGAGTAAGTTATCGAGGTGCTTTTGGCCGACCTTTGTTTTCGACTCACATATGGCCGGTTTTAGGCCAAATTCACAACATGAGGTCATATATCGGTACCTAATTTGGCAAAATGTTGTGAACGGCGCTTGTCGAGGATGGTTTGGATAGCAAAAATTTCTTCTGGCCGTGCCATAGATGAGCAAGTTATCGAGGTGTTTTTGGCCGACCTTTGTTTTCGACTCACATATGGCCGGTTTTAGGCCAAATTCACAACATGAGGTCATATATCGGTACTTAATTTGGCAAAATGTTGTGAATGGCGCTTGTTGAGGATGGTTTGGATAGCAAAAAGTTCTTCTGGCTGTGCCATAGATGAGCAAGTTATCGAGGTGCTTTTGGCCGACCTTTGTTTTCGACTCACATATGGCCGGTTTTAGGCCAAATTCACAACATGAGGTCATATATCGGTACCTAATTTGGCAAACTATTGTGAACGTCGCTTCTCGAGGATGGTTTGGATAGCAAAAAGTTCTTCTGGCCGTGCCATAGATGAGCAAGTTATCGAGGTGCTTTTGGCCGACCTTTATTTTCGACTCACAAATGGCCGGTTTTAGGCCAAATTCACAACATGAGGTCATATATCGGTACCTAATTTGGCAAAATGTTGTGAATGGTGCTTGTCGAGGATGGTTTGGATAGCAAAAAGTTCTTCTGGCCGTGCCATAGATGAGCAAGTTATCGAGGTGTTTTTGGCAGACCTTTGTTTTCGACTCACATATGGCCGGTTTTAGGCCAAATTCACAACATGAGGTCATATATCGGTACCTAATTTGGCAAAATGTTGTGAACGGCACTTGTCGAGGATGGTTTGGATAGCAAAAAGTTCTTCTGGCCGTGCCATAGATGAGCAAGTTATCGAGGTGTTTTTGGCCGACCTTGTTTTCGACTCACATATGGCCGGTTTTAGGCCAAATTCACAACATGAGGTCATATATCGGTACCTAATTTGGCAAAATGTTGTGAACGGCGCTTGTGGAGGATGGTTTGGATAGCAAAAAGTTCTTCTGGCCGTGCCATAGATGAGCAAGTTATCGAGGTGCTTTTGGCCGACCTTTGTTTTCGACTCACATATGGCCGGTTTTAGGCCAAATTCACAACATGAGGTCATATATCGGTACCTAATTTGGCAAAATGTTGTGAACGGCGCTTGTCAAGGATGGTTTGGATAGCAAAAAGTTCTTCTGGCCGTGCCATAGATGAGCAAGCTATCGAGGTGCTTTTGGCCGACCTTTGTTTTCGACTCACATATGGCCGGTTTTAGGCCAAATTCACAACATGAGGTCATATATCGGTACCTAATTTGGCAAAATGTTGTGAACGGCGCTTGTCGAGGATGGTTTGGATAGCAAAAATTTCTTCTGGCCGTGCCATAGATGAGCAAGTTATCGAGGTGTTTTTGGCCGACCTTTGTTTTCGACTCACATATGGCCGGTTTTAGGCCAAATTCACAACATGAGGTCATATATCGGTACTTAATTTGGCAAAATGTTGTGAATGGCGCTTGTTGAGGATGGTTTGGATAGCAAAAAGTTCTTCTGGCTGTGCCATAGATGAGCAAGTTATCGAGGTGCTTTTGGCCGACCTTTGTTTTCGACTCACATATGGCCGGTTTTAGGCCAAATTCACAACATGAGGTCATATATCGGTACCTAATTTGGCAAACTATTGTGAACGTCGCTTCTCGAGGATGGTTTGGATAGCAAAAAGTTCTTCTGGCCGTGCCATAGATGAGCAAGTTATCGAGGTGCTTTTGGCCGACCTTTATTTTCGACTCACAAATGGCCGGTTTTAGGCCAAATTCACAACATGAGGTCATATATCGGTACCTAATTTGGCAAAATGTTGTGAATGGTGCTTGTCGAGGATGGTTTGGATAGCAAAAAGTTCTTCTGGCCGTGCCATAGATGAGCAAGTTATCGAGGTGTTTTTGGCAGACCTTTGTTTTCAACTCACATATGGCCGGTTTTAGGCCAAATTCACAACATGAGGTCATATATCGGTACCTAATTTGGCAAAATGTTGTGAACGGCACTTGTCGAGGATGGTTTGGATAGCAAAAAGTTCTTCTGGCCGTGCCATAGATGAGCAAGTTATCGAGGTGTTTTTGGCCGACCTTGTTTTCGACTCACATATGGCCGGTTTTAGGCCAAATTCACAACATGAGGTCATATATCGGTACCTAATTTGGCAAAATGTTGTGAATGGCGCTTGTCGAGGATGGTTTGGATAGCAAAAAGTTCTTCTGGCCGTGCCATAGATGAGCAAGTCATCGAGGTGTTTTTGGCCGACCTTTGTTTTCGACTCACATATGGCCGGTTTTAGGCCAAATTCACAACATGAGGTCATATATCGGTACCTAATTTGGCAAAATGTTGTGAACGGCGCTTGTCGAGGATGTTTTGGATAGCAAAAAGTTCTTCTGGCCGTGCCATAGATGAGCAAGTTATCGAGGTGTTTTTGGCCGACGTTGTTTTCGACTCACATATAGCCGGTTTTAGGCCAAATTCACAACATGAGGTCATATATCGGTACCTAATTTGGCAAAATGTTGTGAACGGCTCTTGTCGAGGATGGTTTGGATAGCAAAAAGTTCTTCTGGCCGTGCCATAGATGAGCAAGTTATCGAGGTGCTTTTGGCCGACCTTTGCTTTCGACTCACATATGGCCGGTTTTAGGCCAAATTCACAACATGAGGTCATATATCGGTACCTAATTTGGCCAAATGTTGTGAACGGCGCTTGTCGAGGATGGTTTCGATAGCAAAAAGTTCTTCTGGCCGTGCCATAGTTGAGCAAGTTATCGAGGTGCTTTTGGCCGACCTTTGTTTTCGACTCACATATGGCCGGTTTTAGGCCAAATTCACAACATGAGGTCATATATCGGTACCTAATTTGGCAAAATGTTGTGAATGGCGCTTGTCGAGGATGGTTTGGATAGCAAAAATTTCTTCTGGCTGTGCCATAGATGAGCAAGTTATCGAGGTGTTTTTGGCCGACCTTTATTTTCGACTCACATATGGCCGGTTTTAGGCCAAATTCAAAACATGAGGTCATATATCGGTACCTAATTTGGCAAAATGTTGTGAACGGCGCTTGTTGAGGATGGTTTGGATAGCAAAAAGTTCTTCTGTCTGTGCCATAGATGAGCAAGTTATCGAGGTGCTTTTGGCCGACCTTTGTTTTCGACTCACATATGGCCGGTTTTAGGCCAAATTCACAACATGAGGTCATATATCGGTACCTAATTTGGCAAACTGTTGTGAACGGCACTTGTCGAGGATGGTTTGGATAGCAAAAAGTTCTTCTGGCCGTGCCATAGATGAGCAAGTTATCGAGGTGCTTTTGGCCGACCTTTGTTTTCGACTCACATATGGCCTGTTTTAGGCCAAATTCACAACATGAGGTCATACATCGATACCTAATTTGGCAAAATGTTGTGAATGGCGCTTGTCGAGGATGGTTTGGATAGCAAAAAGTTCTTCTGGCCGTGCCATAGATGAGCAAGTTATCGAGGTGCTTTTGGCCGACCTTTGTTTTCGACTCACATATGGCCGGTTTTAGGCCAAATTCACAACATGAGGTCATATATCGGTACCTAATTTGGCAAAATGTTGTGAACGGCGCTTGTCGAGGATGGTTTGGCTAGCAAAAATTTCTTCTGGCCGTGCCATAGATGAGCAAGTTATCGAGGTGTTTTTGGCCGACCTTTGTTTTCGACTCACATATGGCCGGTTTTAGGCCAAATTCACAACATGAGGTCATATATCGGTACTTAATTTCGCAAAATGTTGTGAATGGCGCTTGTTGAGGATGGTTTGGATAGGAAAAAGTTCTTCTGGCCGTGCCATAGATGAGCAAGTTATCGAGGTGCTTTTGGCCGACCTTTGTTTTCGAGTCACATATGGCCGGTTTTAGGCCAAATTCACAACATGAGGTCATATATCGGTACCTAATTTGGCAAACTATTGTGAACGTCGCTTCTCGAGGATGGTTTGGATAGCAAAAAGTTCTTCTGGCCGTGCCATAGATGAGCAAGTTATCGAGGTGCTTTTGGCCGACCTTTATTTTCGACTCACAAATGGCCGGTTTTAGGCCAAATTCACAACATGAGGTCATATATCGGTACCTAATTTGGCAAAATGTTGTGAATGGTGCTTGTCGAGGATGGTTTGGATAGCAAAAAGTTCTTCTGGCCGTGCCATAGATGAGCAAGTTATCGAGGTGTTTTTGGCAGACCTTTGTTTTCGACTCACATATGGCCGGTTTTAGGCCAAATTCACAACATGAGGTCATATATCGGTACCTAATTTGGCAAAATGTTGTGAACGGCACTTGTCGAGGATGGTTTGGATAGCAAAAAGTTCTTCTGGCCGTGCCATAGATGAGCAAGTTATCGAGGTGTTTTTTGCCGAACTTTGTTTTCGACTCACATATGGCCGGTTTTAGGCCAAATTCACAACATGAGGTCATATATCGGTACCTAATTTGGCAAAATGTTGTGAACAGCGCTTGTCGAGGATGGTTTGGATAGCAAAAAGTTCTTCTGGCTGTGCCATAGATGAGCAAGTTATCGAGGTGTTTTTGGCCGACCTTTGTTTTCGACTCACATATGGCCGGTTTTAGGCCAAATTCACAACATGAGGTCATATATCGGTACCTAATTTGGCAAAATGTTGTGAACGGCGCTTGTCGAGGATGGTTTGGATAGCAAAAAGTTCTTCTGGCCGTGCCATAGATGAGCAAGTTATCGAGGTGTTTTTGGCCGACGTTGTTTTCGACTCACATATAGCCGGTTTTAGGCCAAATTCACAACATGAGGTCATATATCGGTACCTAATTTGGCAAAATGTTGTGAACGGCTCTTGTCGAGGATGGTTTGGATAGCAAAAAGTTCTTCTGGCCGTGCCATAGATGAGCAAGTTATCGAGGTGCTTTTGGCCGACCTTTGCTTTCGACTCACATATGGCCGGTTTTAGGCCAAATTCACAACATGAGGTCATATATCGGTACCTAATTTGGCCAAATGTTGTGAACGGCGCTTGTCGAGGATGGTTTCGATAGCAAAAAGTTCTT
Organism: Triticum timopheevii; assembly: GCA_963921465.1. Taxonomy (NCBI): domain Eukaryota; kingdom Viridiplantae; phylum Streptophyta; class Magnoliopsida; order Poales; family Poaceae; genus Triticum; species Triticum timopheevii. The sequence continues at coordinate 621,113,805 of OY997268.1, forward strand.
CTGGCCGTGCCATAGTTGAGCAAGTTATCGAGGTGCTTTTGGCCGACCTTTGTTTTCGACTCACATATGGCCGGTTTTAGGCCAAATTCACAACATGAGGTCATATATCGGTACCTAATTTGGCAAAATGTTGTGAATGGCGCTTGTCGAGGATGGTTTGGATAGCAAAAATTTCTTCTGGCTGTGCCATAGATGAGCAAGTTATCGAGGTGTTTTTGGCCGACCTTTATTTTCGACTCACATATGGCCGGTTTTAGGCCAAATTCAAAACATGAGGTCATATATCGGTACCTAATTTGGCAAAATGTTGTGAACGGCGCTTGTTGAGGATGGTTTGGATAGCAAAAAGTTCTTCTGTCTGTGCCATAGATGAGCAAGTTATCGAGGTGCTTTTGGCCGACCTTTGTTTTCGACTCACATATGGCCGGTTTTAGGCCAAATTCACAACATGAGGTCATATATCGGTACCTAATTTGGCAAACTGTTGTGAACGGCACTTGTCGAGGATGGTTTGGATAGCAAAAAGTTCTTCTGGCCGTGCCATAGATGAGCAAGTTATCGAGGTGCTTTTGGCCGACCTTTGTTTTCGACTCACATATGGCCTGTTTTAGGCCAAATTCACAACATGAGGTCATACATCGATACCTAATTTGGCAAAATGTTGTGAATGGCGCTTGTCGAGGATGGTTTGGATAGCAAAAAGTTCTTCTGGCCGTGCCATAGATGAGCAAGTTATCGAGGTGCTTTTGGCCGACCTTTGTTTTCGACTCACATATGGCCGGTTTTAGGCCAAATTCACAACATGAGGTCATATATCGGTACCTAATTTGGCAAAATGTTGTGAACGGCGCTTGTCGAGGATGGTTTGGCTAGCAAAAATTTCTTCTGGCCGTGCCATAGATGAGCAAGTTATCGAGGTGTTTTTGGCCGACCTTTGTTTTCGACTCACATATGGCCGGTTTTAGGCCAAATTCACAACATGAGGTCATATATCGGTACTTAATTTCGCAAAATGTTGTGAATGGCGCTTGTTGAGGATGGTTTGGATAGGAAAAAGTTCTTCTGGCCGTGCCATAGATGAGCAAGTTATCGAGGTGCTTTTGGCCGACCTTTGTTTTCGAGTCACATATGGCCGGTTTTAGGCCAAATTCACAACATGAGGTCATATATCGGTACCTAATTTGGCAAACTATTGTGAACGTCGCTTCTCGAGGATGGTTTGGATAGCAAAAAGTTCTTCTGGCCGTGCCATAGATGAGCAAGTTATCGAGGTGCTTTTGGCCGACCTTTATTTTCGACTCACAAATGGCCGGTTTTAGGCCAAATTCACAACATGAGGTCATATATCGGTACCTAATTTGGCAAAATGTTGTGAATGGTGCTTGTCGAGGATGGTTTGGATAGCAAAAAGTTCTTCTGGCCGTGCCATAGATGAGCAAGTTATCGAGGTGTTTTTGGCAGACCTTTGTTGTCGACTCACATATGGCCGGTTTTAGGCCAAATTCACAACATGAGGTCATATATCGGTACCTAATTTGGCAAAATGTTGTGAACGGCACTTGTCGAGGATGGTTTGGATAGCAAAAAGTTCTTCTGGCCGTGCCATAGATGAGCAAGTTATCGAGGTGTTTTTTGCCGAACTTTGTTTTCGACTCACATATGGCCGGTTTTAGGCCAAATTCACAACATGAGGTCATATATCGGTACCTAATTTGGCAAAATGTTGTGAACAGCGCTTGTCGAGGATGGTTTGGATAGCAAAAAGTTCTTCTGGCTGTGCCATAGATGAGCAAGTTATCGAGGTGTTTTTGGCCGACCTTTGTTTTCGACTCACATATGGCCGGTTTTAGGCCAAATTCACAACATGAGGTCATATATCGGTACCTAATTTGGCAAAATGTTGTGAACGGCGCTTGTCGAGGATGGTTTGGATAGCAAAAAGTTCTTCTGGCCGTGCCATAGATGAGCAAGTTATCGAGGTGTTTTTGGCCGACCTTGTTTTCGACTCACATATAGCCGGTTTTAGGCCAAATTCACAACATGAGGTCATATATCGGTACCTAATTTGGCAAAATGTTGTGAACGGCGCTTGTCGAGGATGGTTTGGATAGCAAAAATTTCTTCTGGCTGTGCCATAGATGAGCAAGTTATCGAGGTGTTTTTGGCCGACCTTTATTTTCGACTCACATATGGCCGGTTTTAGGCCAAATTCAAAACATGAGGTCATATATCGGTACCTAATTTGGCAAAATGTTGTGAACGACGCTTGTTGAGGATGGTTTGGATAGCAAAAAGTTCTTCTGTCTGTGCCATAGATGAGCAAGTTATCGAGGTGCTTTTGGCCGACCTTTGTTTTCGACTCACATATGGCCGGTTTTAGGCCAAATTCACAACATGAGGTCATATATCGGTACCTAATTTGGCAAACTGTTGTGAACGGCACTTGCCGAGGATGGTTTGGATAGCAAAAAGTTCTTCTGGCCGTGCCATAGATGAGCAAGTTATCGAGGTGCTTTTGGCCGACCTTTGTTTTCGACTCACATATGGCCTGTTTTAGGCCAAATTCACAACATGAGGTCATATATCGATACCTAATTTGGCAAAATGTTGTGAATGGCGCTTGTCAAGGATGGTTTGGATAGCAAAAAGTTCTTCTGGCCGTGCCATAGATGAGCAAGTTATCGAGGTGTTTTTGGCAGACCTTTGTTTTCGACTCACATATGGCCGGTTTTTGGCCAAATTCACAACATGAGGTCATATATCGGTACCTAATTTGGCAAAATGTTGTGAACGGCACTTGTCGAGGATGGTTTGGATAGCAAAAAGTTCTTCTGGCCGTGCCATAGATGAGCAAGTTATCGAGGTGTTTTTGGCCGACCTTGTTTTCGACTCACATATGGCCGGTTTTAGGCCAAATTCACAACATGAGGTCATATATCGGTACCTAATTTGGCAAAATTTTGTGAACGGCGCTTGTCGAGGATGGTTTGGATAGCAAAAAGTTCTTCTAGCCGTGCCATAGATGAGCAAGTTATCGAGGTGTTTTTGGCCGACCTTTGTTTTCGACTCACATATGGCCGGTTTTAGGCCAAATTCACAACATGAGGTCATATATCGGTACCTAATTTGGCAAAATGTTGTGAACGGCGCTTGTCGAGGATGATTTGGATAGCAAAAAGTTCTTCTGGCCGTGTCATAGATGAGCAAGTTATCGAGGTGTTTTTGGCCGACCTTTGTTTTCGACTCACATATGGCCGATTTTAGGCCAAATTCACAACATGAGGTCATATATCGGTACCTAATTTGGTAAAATGTTGTGAACGGCGCTTGTCGAGGATGGTTTGGATAGCAAAAAGTTCTTCTGGCCGTGCCATAGATGAGCAAGTTTTCGAGGTGCTTTTGGCCGACCTTTGTTTTCGACTCACATATGGCCGGTTTTAGGCCAAATTCACAACATGAGGTCATATATCGGTACCTAATTTGGCAAAATGTTGTGAACGGCGCTTGTCGAGGATGGTTTGGATAGTAAAAAGTTCTTCCGATCGTGCCATAGATGAGCAAGTTATCGAGGTGTTTTTGGCCGACCTTTGTTTTCGACTCACATATGGCCGGTTTTAGGCCAAATTCACAACATGAGGTCATATATCGGTACCTAATTTGGCAAAATGTTGTGAACGGCGCTTGTCGAGGATGGTTTGGATAGCAAAAAGTTCTTCTGGCCGTGCCATAGATGAGCAAGTTATCGAGGTGTTTTTGGCCGACCTTTGTTTTCGACTCACATATGGCCGGTTTTAGGCCAAATTCACAACATGAGGTCATATATCGGTACCTAATTTGGCAAAATGTTGTGAACGGCACTTGTCGAGGATGATTTGGATAGCAAAAAGTTCTTCTGGCCGTGTCATAGATGAGCAAGTTATCGAGGTGTTTTTGGCCGACCTTTGTTTTCGACTCACATATGGCCGATTTTAGGCCAAATTCACAACATGAGGTCATATATCGGTACCTAATTTGGCAAAATGTTGTGAACGGTGCTTGTCGAGGATGGTTTGGATAGCAAAAAGTTCTTCTGGCCGTGCCATAGATGAGCAAGTTTTCGAGGTGCTTTTGGCCGACCTTTGTTTTCGACTCACATATGGCCGGTTTTAGGCCAAATTCACAACATGAGGTCATATATCGGTACCTAATTTGGCAAAATTTTGTGAACGGCGCTTGTCGAGGATGGTTTGGATAGCAAAAAGTTCTTCTGGCCGTGCCATAGATGAGCAAGTTATCGAGGTGTTTTTGGCCGACCTTTGTTTTCGACTCACATATGGCCGGTTTTAGGCCAAATTCACAACATGAGGTCATATATCGGTACCTAATTTGGCAAAATGTTGTGAACGGCGCTTGTCGAGGATGGTTTGGATAGCAAAAAGTTCTTCTGGCCGTTCCATAGATGAGCAAGTTATTGAGGTGCTTTTGGCCAACCTTTGTTTTCGACTCACATATGGCCGGTTTTACGCCAAATTCACAACATGAGGTCATATATCGGTACCTAATTTGGCAAAATGTTGTGAATGGTGCTTGTCAAGGATGGTTTGGATAGAAAAAAGTTCTTCTGGCCGTGCCATAGATGAGCAAGTTATCGAGGTGTTTTTGGCCGACCTTTGTTTTCGACTCACATATGGCCGATTTTAGGCCAAATTCACAACATGAGGTCATATATCGGTACCTAATTTGGTAAAATGTTGTGAACGGCGCTTGTCGAGGATGGTTTGGATAGCAAAAAGTTCTTCTGGCCGTGCCATAGATGAGCAAGTTTTCGAGGTGCTTTTGGCCGACCTTTGTTTTCGACTCACATATGGCCGGTTTTAGGCCAAATTCACAACATGAGGTCATATATCGGTACCTAATTTGGCAAAATGTTGTGAACGGCGCTTGTCGAGGATGGTTTGGATAGTAAAAAGTTCTTCCGATCGTGCCATAGATGAGCAAGTTATCGAGGTGTTTTTGGCCGACCTTTGTTTTCGACTCACATATGGCCGGTTTTAGGCCAAATTCACAACATGAGGTCATATATCGGTACCTAATTTGGCAAAATGTTGTGAACGGCGCTTGTCGAGGATGGTTTGGATAGCAAAAAGTTCTTCTGGCCGTGCCATAGATGAGCAAGTTATCGAGGTGTTTTTGGCCGACCTTTGTTTTCGACTCACATATGGCCGGTTTTAGGCCAAATTCACAACATGAGGTCATATATCGGTACCTAATTTGGCAAAATGTTGTGAACGGCACTTGTCGAGGATGATTTGGATAGCAAAAAGTTCTTCTGGCCGTGTCATAGATGAGCAAGTTATCGAGGTGTTTTTGGCCGACCTTTGTTTTCGACTCACATATGGCCGATTTTAGGCCAAATTCACAACATGAGGTCATATATCGGTACCTAATTTGGCAAAATGTTGTGAACGGTGCTTGTCGAGGATGGTTTGGATAGCAAAAAGTTCTTCTGGCCGTGCCATAGATGAGCAAGTTTTCGAGGTGCTTTTGGCCGACCTTTGTTTTCGACTCACATATGGCCGGTTTTAGGCCAAATTCACAACATGAGGTCATATATCGGTACCTAATTTGGCAAAATTTTGTGAACGGCGCTTGTCGAGGATGGTTTGGATAGCAAAAAGTTCTTCTGGCCGTGCCATAGATGAGCAAGTTATCGAGGTGTTTTTGGCCGACCTTTGTTTTCGACTCACATATGGCCGGTTTTAGGCCAAATTCACAACATGAGGTCATATATCGGTACCTAATTTGGCAAAATGTTGTGAACGGCGCTTGTCGAGGATGGTTTGGATAGCAAAAAGTTCTTCTGGCCGTTCCATAGATGAGCAAGTTATTGAGGTGCTTTTGGCCAACCTTTGTTTTCGACTCACATATGGCCGGTTTTACGCCAAATTCACAACATGAGGTCATATATCGGTACCTAATTTGGCAAAATGTTGTGAATGGTGCTTGTCAAGGATGGTTTGGATAGCAAAAAGTTCTTCTGGCCGTGCCATAGATGAGCAAGTTATCGAGGTGCTTTTGGCCGACCTTTGTTTTCGACTCATATATGGCCGGTTTTAGGCCAAATTCACAACATGAGGTCATATATCGGTACCTAATTTGGGAAAATGTTGTGAACGGCGCTTGTCGAGGATGGTTTGGATAGCAAAAAGTTCTTCTGGCCGTGCCATAGATGAGCAAGTTATCGAGGTGTTTTTGGCAGACCTTTGTTTTCGACTCACATATGGCCGGTTTTAGGCCAAATTCACAACATGAGGTCATATATCGGTACCTAATTTGGCAAAATGTTGTGAACGGCACTTGTCGAGGATGGTTTGGATAGCAAAAAGTTCTTCTGGCCGTGCCATAGATGAGCAAGTTATCGAGGTGTTTTTGGCCGACCTTTGTTTTCGACTCACATATGGCCGGTTTTTGGCCAAATTCACAACATGAGGTCATATATCGGTACCTAATTTGGCAAAATGTTGTGAACAGCGCTTGTCGAGGATGGTTTGGATAGCAAAAAGTTCTTCTGGCTGTGCCATAGATGAGCAAGTTATCGAGGTGTTTTTGGCCGACCTTTGTTTTCGACTCACATATGGCCGGTTTTAGGCCAAATTCACAACATGAGGTCATATATCGGTACCTAATTTGGCAAAATGTTGTGAACGGCGCTTGTCGAGGATGGTTTGGATAGCAAAAAGTTCTTCTGGCCGTGCCATAGATGAGCAAGTTATCGAGGTGTTTTTGGCCGACCTTGTTTTCGACTCACATATAGCCGGTTTTAGGCCAAATTCACAACATGAGGTCATATATCGGTACCTAATTTGGCAAAATGTTGTGAACGGCGCTTGTCGAGGATGGTTTGGATAGCAAAAATTTCTTCTGGCTGTGCCATAGATGAGCAAGTTATCGAGGTGTTTTTGGCCGACCTTTATTTTCGACTCACATATGGCCGGTTTTAGGCCAAATTCAAAACATGAGGTCATATATCGGTACCTAATTTGGCAAAATGTTGTGAACGACGCTTGTTGAGGATGGTTTGGATAGCAAAAAGTTCTTCTGTCTGTGCCATAGATGAGCAAGTTATCGAGGTGCTTTTGGCCGACCTTTGTTTTCGACTCACATATGGCCGGTTTTAGGCCAAATTCACAACATGAGGTCATATATCGGTACCTAATTTGGCAAACTGTTGTGAACGGCACTTGCCGAGGATGGTTTGGATAGCAAAAAGTTCTTCTGGCCGTGCCATAGATGAGCAAGTTATCGAGGTGCTTTTGGCCGACCTTTGTTTTCGACTCACATATGGCCTGTTTTAGGCCAAATTCACAACATGAGGTCATATATCGATACCTAATTTGGCAAAATGTTGTGAATGGCGCTTGTCAAGGATGGTTTGGATAGCAAAAAGTTCTTCTGGCCGTGCCATAGATGAGCAAGTTATCGAGGTGTTTTTGGCAGACCTTTGTTTTCGACTCACATATGGCCGGTTTTTGGCCAAATTCACAACATGAGGTCATATATCGGTACCTAATTTGGCAAAATGTTGTGAACGGCACTTGTCGAGGATGGTTTGGATAGCAAAAAGTTCTTCTGGCCGTGCCATAGATGAGCAAGTTATCGAGGTGTTTTTGGCCGACCTTGTTTTCGACTCACATATGGCCGGTTTTAGGCCAAATTCACAACATGAGGTCATATATCGGTACCTAATTTGGCAAAATTTTGTGAACGGCGCTTGTCGAGGATGGTTTGGATAGCAAAAAGTTCTTCTAGCCGTGCCATAGATGAGCAAGTTATCGAGGTGTTTTTGGCCGACCTTTGTTTTCGACTCACATATGGCCGGTTTTAGGCCAAATTCACAACATGAGGTCATATATCGGTACCTAATTTGGCAAAATGTTGTGAACGGCGCTTGTCGAGGATGATTTGGATAGCAAAAAGTTCTTCTGGCCGTGTCATAGATGAGCAAGTTATCGAGGTGTTTTTGGCCGACCTTTGTTTTCGACTCACATATGGCCGATTTTAGGCCAAATTCACAACATGAGGTCATATATCGGTACCTAATTTGGTAAAATGTTGTGAACGGCGCTTGTCGAGGATGGTTTGGATAGCAAAAAGTTCTTCTGGCCGTGCCATAGATGAGCAAGTTTTCGAGGTGCTTTTGGCCGACCTTTGTTTTCGACTCACATATGGCCGGTTTTAGGCCAAATTCACAACATGAGGTCATATATCGGTACCTAATTTGGCAAAATGTTGTGAACGGCGCTTGTCGAGGATGGTTTGGATAGTAAAAAGTTCTTCCGATCGTGCCATAGATGAGCAAGTTATCGAGGTGTTTTTGGCCGACCTTTGTTTTCGACTCACATATGGCCGGTTTTAGGCCAAATTCACAACATGAGGTCATATATCGGTACCTAATTTGGCAAAATGTTGTGAATGGCGCTTGTCGAGGATGGTTTGGATAGCAAAAAGTTCTTCTGGCCGTGCCATAGATGAGCAAGTTATCGAGGTGTTTTTGGCCGACCTTTGTTTTCGACTCACATATGGCCGGTTTTAGGCCAAATTCACAACATGAGGTCATATATCGGTACCTAATTTGGCAAAATGTTGTGAACGGCACTTGTCGAGGATGATTTGGATAGCAAAAAGTTCTTCTGGCCGTGTCATAGATGAGCAAGTTATCGAGGTGTTTTTGGCCGACCTTTGTTTTCGACTCACATATGGCCGATTTTAGGCCAAATTCACAACATGAGGTCATATATCGGTACCTAATTTGGCAAAATGTTGTGAACGGCGCTTGTCGAGGATGGTTTGGATAGCAAAAAGTTCTTCTGGCCGTGCCATAGATGAGCAAGTTTTCGAGGTGCTTTTGGCCGACCTTTGTTTTCGACTCACATATGGCCGGTTTTAGGCCAAATTCACAACATGAGGTCATATATCGGTACCTAATTTGGCAAAATTTTGTGAACGGCGCTTGTCGAGGATGGTTTGGATAGCAAAAAGTTCTTCTGGCCGTGCTATAGATGAGCAAGTTATCGAGGTGTTTTTGGCCGACCTTTGTTTTCGACTCACATATGGCCGGTTTTAGGCCAAATTCACAACATGAGGTCATATATCGGTACCTAATTTGGCAAAATGTTGTGAACGGCGCTTGTCGAGGATGGTTTGGATAGCAAAAAGTTCTTCTGGCCATTCCATAGATGAGCAAGTTATTGAGGTGCTTTTGGCCAACCTTTGTTTTCGACTCACATATGGCCGGTTTTACGCCAAATTCACAACATGAGGTCATATATCGGTACCTAATTTGGCAAAATGTTGTGAATGGTGCTTGTCAAGGATGGTTTGGATAGCAAAAAGTTCTTCTGGCCGTGCCATAGATGAGCAAGTTATCGAGGTGCTTTTGGCCGACCTTTGTTTTCGACTCATATATGGCCGGTTTTAGGCCAAATTCACAACATGAGGTCATATATCGGTACCTAATTTGGGAAAATGTTGTGAACGGCGCTTGTCGAGGATGGTTTGGATAGCAAAAAGTTCTTCTGGCCGTGCCATAGATGAGCAAGTTATCGAGGTGTTTTTGGCCGACCTTTGTTTTCGACTCACATATGGCCGGTTTTAGGCCAAATTCACAACATGAGGTCATATATCGGTACCTAATTTGGCAAAATGTTGTGAACGGCGCTTGTCGAGGATGATTTGGATAGCAAAAAGTTCTTCTGGCCGTGTCATAGATGAGCAAGTTATCGAGGTGTTTTTGGCCGACCTTTGTTTTCGACTCACATATGGCCGATTTTAGGCCAAATTCACAACATGAGGTCATATATCGGTACCTAATTTGGCAAAATGTTGTGAACGGCGCTTGTCGAGGATGGTTTGGATAGCAAAAAGTTCTTCTGGCCGTGCCATAGATGAGCAAGTTATCGAGGTGCTTTTGGCCGACCTTTGTTTTCGACTCACATATGGCCGGTTTTAGGCCAAATTCACAACATGAGGTCATATATCGGTACCTAATTTGGCAAAATGTTGTGAACGGCGCTTGTCGAGGATGGTTTGGATAGCATAAAGTTCTTCTAGCCGTGCCATAGATGAGCAAGTTTTCGAGGTGCTTTTGGCCGACCTTTGTTTTCGACTCACATATGGCCGGTTTTAGGCCAAATTCAGAACATGAGGTCATATATCGGTACCTAATTTGGCAAAATGTTGTGAACGGCGCTTGTCGAGGATGGTTTGGATAGTAAAAAGTTCTTCTGATCGTGCCATAGATGAGCAAGTTATCGAGGTGTTTTTGGCCGACCTTTGTTTTCGACTCACATATGGTCGGTTTTAGGCCAAATTCACAACATGAGGTCATATATCGGTACCTAATTTGGCAAAATGTTGTGAACGGCGCTTGTCGAGGATGGTTTGGATAGCAAAAAGTTCTTCTGGCCGTGCCATAGATGAGCAAGTTATCGAGGTGTTTTTGGCCGACCTTTGTTTTCGACTCACATATGGCCGGTTTTAGGCCAAATTCACAACATGAGGTCATATATCGGTACCTAATTTGGCAAAATGTTGTGAACGGCGCTTGTCGAGGATGATTTGGATAGCAAAAAGTTCTTCTGGCCGTGTCATAGATGAGCAAGTTATCGAGGTGTTTTTGGCCGACCTTTGTTTTCGACTCACATATGGCCGATTTTAGGCCAAATTCACAACATGAGGTCATATATCGGTACCTAATTTGGCAAAATGTTGTGAACGGCGCTTGTCGAGGATGGTTTGGATAGCAAAAAGTTCTTCTGGCCGTGCCATAGATGAGCAAGTTTTCGAGGTGCTTTTGGCCGACCTTTGTTTTCGACTCACATATGGCCGGTTTTAGGCCAAATTCACAACATGAGGTCATATATCGGTACCTAATTTGGCAAAATGTTGTGAACGGCGCTTGTCGAGGATGGTTTGGATAGCAAAAAGTTCTTCCGATCGTGCCATAGATGAGCAAGTTATCGAGGTGTTTTTGGCCGACCTTTGTTTTCGACTCACATATGGCCGGTTTTAGGCCAAATTCACAACATGAGGTCATATATCGGTACCTAATTTGGCAAAATGTTGTGAACGGCACTTGTCGAGGATGGTTTGGATAGCAAAAAGTTCTTCTGGCCGTTCCATAGATGAGCAAGTTATTGAGGTGCTTTTGGCCGACCTTTGTTTTCGACTCACATATGGCCGGTTTTACGCCAAATTCACAACATGAGGTCATATATCGGTACCTAATTTGGCAAAATGTTGTGAACGGCGCTTGTCGAGGATGGTTTGGATAGCAAAAAGTTCTTCTGGCCGTGCCATAGATGAGCAAGTTATCGAGGTGCTTTTGGCCGACCTTTGTTTTCGACTCACATATGGCCGGTTTTAGGCCAAATTCACAACATGAGGTCATATATCGGTACCTAATTTGGCAAAATGTTGTGAACGGCGCTTGTTGAGGATGGTTTGGATAGCAAAAAGTTCTTCTAGCCATGCCATAGATGAGCAAGTTATCGAGGTGCTTTTGGCCGACCTTTGTTTTCGACTCACATATGGCCGGTTTTAGGCCAAATTCACAACATGAGGTCATATATCGGTACCTAATTTGGCAAAATGTCGTGAACGGCGCTTTTCGAGGATGGTTTGGATAGCAAAAAGTTCTTCTGGCTGTGCCATAGATGAGCAAGTTATCGAGGTGCTTTTGGCCGACCTTTGTTTTCGACTCACATATGGCCGGTTTTAGGCCAAATTCACAACATGAGGTCATATATCGGTACCTAATTTGGGAAAATGTTGTGAACGGCGCTTGTCGAGGATGGTTTGGATAGCAAAAAGTTCTTCTGGCCGTGCCATAGATGAGCAAGTTATCGAGGTGCTTTTGGCCGACCTTTGTTTTCGACTCACATATGGCCGGTTTTAGGCCAAATTCACAACATGAGGTCATATATCGGTACCTAATTTGGCAAAATGTTGTGAACGGAGCTTGTCGAGGATGATTTGGATAGCAAAAAGTTCTTCTGGCCGTGCCATAGATGAGCAAGTTATCGAGGTGCTTTTGGCCGACCTTTGTTTTCGACTCACATATGGCCGGTTTTAGGCCAAATTCACAACATGAGGTCATATATCGGTACCTAATTTGGCAAAATGTTGTGAACGGCGCTTGTCGAGGATGGTTTGGATAGCAAAAAGTTCTTCTGGCCGTGCCATAGATGAGCAAGTTATCGAGGTGCTTTTGGCCGACCTTTGTTTTCGACTCACATATGGCCGGTTTTAGGCCAAATTCACAACATGAGGTCATATATCGGTACCTAATGTGGGAAAATGTTGTGAACGGCGCTTGTCGAGGATGGTTTGGATAGCAAAAAGTTCTTCTGGCCGTGCCATAGATGAGCAAGTTATCGAGGTGCTTTTGGCCGACCTTTGTTTTCGACTCACATATGGCCAGTTTTAGGCCAAATTCACAACATGAGGTCATATATCGGTACCTAATTTGGCAAAATGTTGTGAACGGCGCTTGTCGAGGATGATTTGGATAGCAAAAAGTTCTTCTGGCCGTGCCATAGATGAGCAAGTTATCGAGGTGCTTTTGGCCGACCTTTGTTTTCGACTCATATATGGCCGGTTTTAGGCCAAATTCACAACATGAGGTCATATATCGGTACCTAATGTGGGAAAATGTTGTGAACGGCGCTTGTCGAGGATGGTTTGGATAGCAAAAAGTTCTTCTGGCCGTGCCATAGATGAGCAAGTTATCGAGGTGCTTTTGGCCGACCTTTGTTTTCGACTCACATATGGCCAGTTTTAGGCCAAATTCACAACATGAGGTCATATATCGGTACCTAATTTGGCAAAATGTTGTGAACGGCGCTTGTCGAGGATGATTTGGATAGCAAAAAGTTCTTCTGGCCGTGCCATAGATGAGCAAGTTATCGAGGTGCTTTTGGCCGACCTTTGTTTTCGACTCACATATGGCCGGTTTTAGGCCAAATTCACAACATGAGGTCATATATCGGTACCTAATTTGGCAAAATGTTGTGAACGGCGCTTGTCGAGGATGGTTTGGATAGCAAAAAGTTCATCTGGCCGTGCCATAGATGAGCAAGTTATCGAGGTGCTTTTGGCCGACCTTTGTTTTCGACTCACATATGGCCGGTTTTAGGCCAAATTCACAACATGAGGTCATATATCGGTACCTAATTTGGCAAAATGTTGTGAACGGCGCTTGTCGAGGATGGTCTGGATAGCAAAAAGTTCTTCTGGCGGTGCCATAGATGAGCAAGTTATCGAGGTGCTTTTGGCCGACCTTTGTTTTCGACTCACATATGGCCGGTTTTAGGCCAAATTCACAACATGAGGTCATATATCGGTACCTAATTTGGCAAAATTTTGTGAATGGCGCTTGTTGAGGATGGTTTGGATAGCAAAAAGTTCTTCTGGCCGTGCCATAGATGAGCAAGTGATCGAGGTGTTTTTGGCCGACCTTTGTTTTCGACTCACATATGGCCGGTTTTAGGCCAAATTCACAACATGAGGTCATATATCGGTACCTAATTTGGCAAAATGTTGTGAACGGCGCTTGTCGAGGATGGTCTGGATAGCAAAAAGTTCTTCTGGCGGTGCCATAGATGAGCAAGTTATCGAGGTGCTTTTGGCCGACCTTTGTTTTCGACTCACATATGGCCGGTTTTAGGCCAAATTCACAACATGAGGTCATATATCGGTACCTAATTTGGCAAAATGTTGTGAACGGCGCTTGTCGAGGATGGTTTGGATAGCTAAAAGTTCTTCTGGCCGTGCCATAGATGAGCAAGTTTTCGAGGTGCTTTTGGCCGACCTTTGTTTTCGACTCACATATGGCCGGTTTTAGGCCAAATTCACAACATGAGGTCATATATCGGTACCTAATTTGGCAAAATTTTGTGAACGGCGCTTGTCGAGGATGGTTTGGATAGCAAAAAGTTCTTCTGGCCGTGCCATAGATGAGCAAGTTATCGAGGTGTTTTTGGCCGACCTTTGTTTTCGACTCACATATGGCCGGTTTTAGGCCAAATTCACAACATGAGGTCATATATCGGTACCTAATTTGGCAAAATGTTGTGAACGGCGCTTGTCGAGGATGGTTTGGATAGCAAAAAGTTCTTCTGGCCGTTCCATAGATGAGCAAGTTATTGAGGTGCTTTTGGCCAACCTTTGTTTTCGACTCACATATGGCCGGTTTTACGCCAAATTCACAACATGAGGTCATATATCGGTACCTAATTTGGCAAAATGTTGTGAATGGTGCTTGTCAAGGATGGTTTGGATAGCAAAAAGTTCTTCTGGCCGTGCCATAGATGAGCAAGTTATCGAGGTGCTTTTGGCCGACCTTTGTTTTCGACTCACATATGGCCGGTTTTAGGCCAAATTCACAACATGAGGTCATATATCGGTACCTAATTTGGCAAAATGTTGTGAACGGCGCTTGTCGAGGATGGTCTGGATAGCAAAAAGTTCTTCTGGCGGTGCCATAGATGAGCAAGTTATCGAGGTGCTTTTGGCCGACCTTTGTTTTCGACTCACATATGGCCGGTTTTAGGCCAAATTCACAACATGAGGTCATATATCGGTACCTAATTTGGCAAAATGTTGTGAACGGCGCTTGTCGAGGATGGTTTGGATAGCAAAAAGTTCTTCTGGCCGTGCCATAGATGAGCAAGTTATCGAGGTGCTTTTGGCCGACCTTTGTTTTCGACTCACATATGGCCGGTTTTAGGCCAAATTCACAACATGAGGTCATATATCGGTACCTAATTTGGCAAAATGTTGTAAACGGCGCTTGTCGAGGATGGTTTGGATAGCAAAAAGTTCTTCTGGTCATGCCATAGATGAGCAAGTTATCGAGGTGCTTTTGGCCGACCTTTGTTTTCGACTCACATATGGCCGGTTTTAGGCCAAATTCACAACATGAGGTCATATATCGGTACCTAATTTGGCAAAATGTTGTGAACGGCGCTTGTCAAGGATGGTTTGGATAGCAAAAAGTTCTTCTGGCCGTGCCATAGATGAGCAAGTTATCGAGGTGCTTTTGGCCGACCTTTGTTTTCGACTCACATATGGCCGGTTTTAGGCCAAATTCACAACATGAGGTCATATATCGGTACCTAATTTGGCAAAATGTTGTGAACGGCGCTTGTTGAGGATGGTTTGGATAGCTAAAAGTTCTTCTGGCCGTGCCATAGATGAGCAAGTTTTCGAGGTGCTTTTGGCCGACCTTTGTTTTCGACTCACATATGGCCGGTTTTAGGCCAAATTCACAACATGAGGTCATATATCGGTACCTAATTTGGCAAAATTTTGTGAACGGCGCTTGTCGAGGATGGTTTGGATAGCAAAAAGTTCTTCTGGCCGTGCCATAGATGAGCAAGTTATCGAGGTGTTTTTGGCCGACCTTTGTTTTCGACTCACATATGGCCGGTTTTAGGCCAAATTCACAACATGAGGTCATATATCGGTACCTAATTTGGCAAAATGTTGTGAACGGCGCTTGTCGAGGATGGTTTGGATAGCAAAAAGTTCTTCTGGCCGTTCCATAGATGAGCAAGTTATTGAGGTGCTTTTGGCCAACCTTTGTTTTCGACTCACATATGGCCGGTTTTACGCCAAATTCACAACATGAGGTCATATATCGGTACCTAATTTGGCAAAATGTTGTGAATGGTGCTTGTCAAGGATGGTTTGGATAGCAAAAAGTTCTTCTGGCCGTGCCATAGATGAGCAAGTTATCGAGGTGCTTTTGGCCGACCTTTGTTTTCGACTCACATATGGCCGGTTTTAGGCCAAATTCACAACATGAGGTCATATATCGGTACCTAATTTGGCAAAATGTTGTGAACGGCGCTTGTCGAGGATGGTCTGGATAGCAAAAAGTTCTTCTGGCGGTGCCATAGATGAGCAAGTTATCGAGGTGCTTTTGGCCGACCTTTGTTTTCGACTCACATATGGCCGGTTTTAGGCCAAATTCACAACATGAGGTCATATATCGGTACCTAATTTGGCAAAATGTTGTGAACGGCGCTTGTCGAGGATGGTTTGGATAGCAAAAAGTTCTTCTGGCCGTGCCATAGATGAGCAAGTTATCGAGGTGCTTTTGGCCGACCTTTGTTTTCGACTCACATATGGCCGGTTTTAGGCCAAATTCACAACATGAGGTCATATATCGGTACCTAATTTGGCAAAATGTTGTAAACGGCGCTTGTCGAGGATGGTTTGGATAGCAAAAAGTTCTTCTGGTCATGCCATAGATGAGCAAGTTATCGAGGTGCTTTTGGCCGACCTTTGTTTTCGACTCACATATGGCCGGTTTTAGGCCAAATTCACAACATGAGGTCATATATCGGTACCTAATTTGGCAAAATGTTGTGAACGGCGCTTGTCAAGGATGGTTTGGATAGCAAAAAGTTCTTCTGGCCGTGCCATAGATGAGCAAGTTATCGAGGTGCTTTTGGCCGACCTTTGTTTTCGACTCACATATGGCCGGTTTTAGGCCAAATTCACAACATGAGGTCATATATCGGTACCTAATTTGGCAAAATGTTGTGAACGGCGCTTGTTGAGGATGGTTTGGATAGCAAAAAGTTCTTCTAGCCATGCCATAGATGAGCAAGTTATCGAGGTGCTTTTGGCCGACCTTTGTTTTCGACTCACATATGGCCGGTTTTAGGCCAAATTCACAACATGAGATCATATATCGGTACCTAATTTGGCAAAATGTCGTGAACGGCGCTTTTCGAGGATGGTTTGGATAGCAAAAAGTTCTTCTGGCCGTGCCATAGATGAGCAAGTTATCGAGGTGCTTTTGGCCGACCTTTGTTTTCGACTCACATATGGCCGGTTTTAGGCCAAATTCACAACATGAGGTCATATATCGGTACCTAATTTGGGAAAATGTTGTGAACGGCGCTTGTCGAGGATGGTTTGGATAGCAAAAAGTTCTTCTGGCCGTGCCATAGATGAGCAAGTTATCGAGGTGCTTTTGGCCGACCTTTGTTTTCGACTCACATATGGCCGGTTTTAGGCCAAATTCACAACATGAGGTCATATATCGGTACCTAATTTGGCAAAATGTTGTGAACGGAGCTTGTCGAGGATGATTTGGATAGCAAAAAGTTCTTCTGGCCGTGCCATAGATGAGCAAGTTATCGAGGTGCTTTTGGCCGACCTTTGTTTTCGACTCACATATGGCCGGTTTTAGGCCAAATTCACAACATGAGGTCATATATCGGTACCTAATTTGGCAAAATGTTGTGAACGGCGCTTGTCGAGGATGGTTTGGATAGCAAAAAGTTCTTCTGGCCGTGCCATAGATGAGCAAGTTATCGAGGTGCTTTTGGCCGACCTTTGTTTTCGACTCACATATGGCCGGTTTTAGGCCAAATTCACAACATGAGGTCATATATCGGTACCTAATTTGGCAAAATGTTGTAAACGGCGCTTGTCGAGGATGGTTTGGATAGCAAAAAGTTCTTCTGGTCATGCCATAGATGAGCAAGTTATCGAGGTGCTTTTGGCCGACCTTTGTTTTCGACTCACATATGGCCGGTTTTAGGCCAAATTCACAACATGAGGTCATATATCGGTACCTAATTTGGCAAAATGTTGTGAACGGCGCTTGTCAAGGATGGTTTGGATAGCAAAAAGTTCTTCTGGCCGTGCCATAGATGAGCAAGTTATCGAGGTGCTTTTGGCCGACCTTTGTTTTCGACTCACATATGGCCGGTTTTAGGCCAAATTCACAACATGAGGTCATATATCGGTACCTAATTTGGCAAAATGTTGTGAACGGCGCTTGTTGAGGATGGTTTGGATAGCAAAAAGTTCTTCTAGCCATGCCATAGATGAGCAAGTTATCGAGGTGCTTTTGGCCGACCTTTGTTTTCGACTCACATATGGCCGGTTTTAGGCCAAATTCACAACATGAGATCATATATCGGTACCTAATTTGGCAAAATGTCGTGAACGGCGCTTTTCGAGGATGGTTTGGATAGCAAAAAGTTCTTCTGGCCGTGCCATAGATGAGCAAGTTATCGAGGTGCTTTTGGCCGACCTTTGTTTTCGACTCACATATGGCCGGTTTTAGGCCAAATTCACAACATGAGGTCATATATCGGTACCTAATTTGGGAAAATGTTGTGAACGGCGCTTGTCGAGGATGGTTTGGATAGCAAAAAGTTCTTCTGGCCGTGCCATAGATGAGCAAGTTATCGAGGTGCTTTTGGCCGACCTTTGTTTTCGACTCACATATGGCCGGTTTTAGGCCAAATTCACAACATGAGGTCATATATCGGTACCTAATTTGGCAAAATGTTGTGAACGGAGCTTGTCGAGGATGATTTGGATAGCAAAAAGTTCTTCTGGCCGTGCCATAGATGAGCAAGTTATCGAGGTGCTTTTGGCCGACCTTTGTTTTCGACTCACATATGGCCGGTTTTAGGCCAAATTCACAACATGAGGTCATATATCGGTACCTAATTTGGCAAAATGTTGTGAACGGCGCTTGTCGAGGATGGTTTGGATAGCAAAAAGTTCTTCTGGCCGTGCCATAGATGAGCAAGTTATCGAGGTGCTTTTGGCCGACCTTTGTTTTCGACTCACATATGGCCGGTTTTAGGCCAAATTCACAACATGAGGTCATATATCGGTACCTAATGTGGGAAAATGTTGTGAACGGCGCTTGTCGAGGATGGTTTGGATAGAAAAAAGTTCTTCTGGCCGTGCCATAGATGAGCAAGTTATCGAGGTGCTTTTGGCCGACCTTTGTTTTCGACTCACATATGGCCAGTTTTAGGCCAAATTCACAACATGAGGTCATATATCGGTACCTAATTTGGCAAAATGTTGTGAACGGCGCTTGTCGAGGATGATTTGGATAGCAAAAAGTTCTTCTGGCCGTGCCATAGATGAGCAAGTTATCGAGGTGCTTTTGGCCGACCTTTGTTTTCGACTCATATATGGCCGGTTTTAGGCCAAATTCACAACATGAGGTCATATATCGGTACCTAATGTGGGAAAATGTTGTGAACGGCGCTTGTCGAGGATGGTTTGGATAGCAAAAAGTTCTTCTGGCCGTGCCATAGATGAGCAAGTTATCGAGGTGCTTTTGGCCGACCTTTGTTTTCGACTCACATATGGCCAGTTTTAGGCCAAATTCACAACATGAGGTCATATATCGGTACCTAATTTGGCAAAATGTTGTGAACGGCGCTTGTCGAGGATGATTTGGATAGCAAAAAGTTCTTCTGGCCGTGCCATAGATGAGCAAGTTATCGAGGTGCTTTTGGCCGACCTTTGTTTTCGACTCACATATGGCCGGTTTTAGGCCAAATTCACAACATGAGGTCATATATCGGTACCTAATTTGGCAAAATGTTGTGAACGGCGCTTGTCGAGGATGGTTTGGATAGCAAAAAGTTCATCTGGCCGTGCCATAGATGAGCAAGTTATCGAGGTGCTTTTGGCCGACCTTTGTTTTCGACTCACATATGGCCGGTTTTAGGCCAAATTCACAACATGAGGTCATATATCGGTACCTAATTTGGCAAAATGTTGTGAACGGCGCTTGTCGAGGATGGTCTGGATAGCAAAAAGTTCTTCTGGCGGTGCCATAGATGAGCAAGTTATCGAGGTGCTTTTGGCCGACCTTTGTTTTCGACTCACATATGGCCGGTTTTAGGCCAAATTCACAACATGAGGTCATATATCGGTACCTAATTTGGCAAAATTTTGTGAATGGCGCTTGTTGAGGATGGTTTGGATAGCAAAAAGTTCTTCTGGCCGTGCCATAGATGAGCAAGTGATCGAGGTGTTTTTGGCCGACCTTTGTTTTCGACTCACATATGGCCGGTTTTAGGCCAAATTCACAACATGAGGTCATATATCGGTACCTAATTTGGCAAAATGTTGTGAACGGCGCTTGTCGAGGATGGTCTGGATAGCAAAAAGTTCTTCTGGCGGTGCCATAGATGAGCAAGTTATCGAGGTGCTTTTGGCCGACCTTTGTTTTCGACTCACATATGGCCGGTTTTAGGCCAAATTCACAACATGAGGTCATATATCGGTACCTAATTTGGCAAAATGTTGTGAACGGCGCTTGTCGAGGATGGTTTGGATAGCTAAAAGTTCTTCTGGCCGTGCCATAGATGAGCAAGTTTTCGAGGTGCTTTTGGCCGACCTTTGTTTTCGACTCACATATGGCCGGTTTTAGGCCAAATTCACAACATGAGGTCATATATCGGTACCTAATTTGGCAAAATTTTGTGAACGGCGCTTGTCGAGGATGGTTTGGATAGCAAAAAGTTCTTCTGGCCGTGCCATAGATGAGCAAGTTATCGAGGTGTTTTTGGCCGACCTTTGTTTTCGACTCACATATGGCCGGTTTTAGGCCAAATTCACAACATGAGGTCATATATCGGTACCTAATTTGGCAAAATGTTGTGAACGGCGCTTGTCGAGGATGGTTTGGATAGCAAAAAGTTCTTCTGGCCGTTCCATAGATGAGCAAGTTATTGAGGTGCTTTTGGCCAACCTTTGTTTTCGACTCACATATGGCCGGTTTTACGCCAAATTCACAACATGAGGTCATATATCGGTACCTAATTTGGCAAAATGTTGTGAATGGTGCTTGTCAAGGATGGTTTGGATAGCAAAAAGTTCTTCTGGCCGTGCCATAGATGAGCAAGTTATCGAGGTGCTTTTGGCCGACCTTTGTTTTCGACTCACATATGGCCGGTTTTAGGCCAAATTCACAACATGAGGTCATATATCGGTACCTAATTTGGCAAAATGTTGTGAACGGCGCTTGTCGAGGATGGTCTGGATAGCAAAAAGTTCTTCTGGCGGTGCCATAGATGAGCAAGTTATCGAGGTGCTTTTGGCCGACCTTTGTTTTCGACTCACATATGGCCGGTTTTAGGCCAAATTCACAACATGAGGTCATATATCGGTACCTAATTTGGCAAAATGTTGTGAACGGCGCTTGTCGAGGATGGTTTGGATAGCAAAAAGTTCTTCTGGCCGTGCCATAGATGAGCAAGTTATCGAGGTGCTTTTGGCCGACCTTTGTTTTCGACTCACATATGGCCGGTTTTAGGCCAAATTCACAACATGAGGTCATATATCGGTACCTAATTTGGCAAAATGTTGTAAACGGCGCTTGTCGAGGATGGTTTGGATAGCAAAAAGTTCTTCTGGTCATGCCATAGATGAGCAAGTTATCGAGGTGCTTTTGGCCGACCTTTGTTTTCGACTCACATATGGCCGGTTTTAGGCCAAATTCACAACATGAGGTCATATATCGGTACCTAATTTGGCAAAATGTTGTGAACGGCGCTTGTCGAGGATGGTTTGGATAGCAAAAAGTTCTTCTGGCCGTGCCATAGATGAGCAAGTTATCGAGGTGCTTTTGGCCGACCTTTGTTTTCGACTCACATATGGCCGGTTTTAGGCCAAATTCACAACATGAGGTCATATATCGGTACCTAATTTGGCAAAATGTTGTGAACGGCGCTTGTTGAGGATGGTTTGGATAGCAAAAAGTTCTTCTAGCCATGCCATAGATGAGCAAGTTATCGAGGTGCTTTTGGCCGACCTTTGTTTTCGACTCACATATGGCCGGTTTTAGGCCAAATTCACAACATGAGATCATATATCGGTACCTAATTTGGCAAAATGTCGTGAACGGCGCTTTTCGAGGATGGTTTGGATAGCAAAAAGTTCTTCTGGCCGTGCCATAGATGAGCAAGTTATCGAGGTGCTTTTGGCCGACCTTTGTTTTCGACTCACATATGGCCGGTTTTAGGCCAAATTCACAACATGAGGTCATATATCGGTACCTAATTTGGGAAAATGTTGTGAACGGCGCTTGTCGAGGATGGTTTGGATAGCAAAAAGTTCTTCTGGCCGTGCCATAGATGAGCAAGTTATCGAGGTGCTTTTGGCCGACCTTTGTTTTCGACTCACATATGGCCGGTTTTAGGCCAAATTCACAACATGAGGTCATATATCGGTACCTAATTTGGCAAAATGTTGTGAACGGAGCTTGTCGAGGATGATTTGGATAGCAAAAAGTTCTTCTGGCCGTGCCATAGATGAGCAAGTTATCGAGGTGCTTTTGGCCGACCTTTGTTTTCGACTCACATATGGCCGGTTTTAGGCCAAATTCACAACATGAGGTCATATATCGGTACCTAATTTGGCAAAATGTTGTGAACGGCGCTTGTCGAGGATGGTTTGGATAGCAAAAAGTTCTTCTGGCCATGCCATAGATGAGCAAGTTATCGAGGTGCTTTTGGCCGACCTTTGTTTTCGACTCACATATGGCCGGTTTTAGGCCAAATTCACAACATGAGGTCATATATCGGTACCTAATTTGGCAAAATGTTGTGAACGGCGCTTGTCGCGGATGGTTTGGATAGCAAAAAGTTCTTCTGGCCGTGCCATAGATGAGCAAGTTATCGAGGTGTTTTTGGCCGACCTTTGTTTTCGACTCACATATGGCCGGTTTTAGGCCAAATTCACAACATGAGGTCATATATCGGTACCTAATTTGGCAAAATGTTGTGAACGGCGCTTGTCAAGGATGGCTTGGATAGCAAAAAGTTCTTCTGGCCGTGCCATAGATGAGCAAGTTATCGAGGTGTTTTTGGCCGACCTTTGTTTTCGACTCACATATGGCCGGTTTTAGGCCAAATTCACAACATGAGGTCATATATCGGTACCTAATTTGGCAAAATGTTGTCAACGACGCTTGTCGAGGATGGTTTGGATAGCAGAAAGTTCTTCTGGACGTGCCATAGATGAGCAAGTTATCAAGGTGTTTTTGGCCGACCTTGTTTTCGACTCACATATGGCCGGTTTTAGGCCAAATTCACAACATGAGGTCATATATCGGTACCTAATTTGGCAAAATATTGTGAACGGCGCTTGTCGAGGATGGTTTGGATAGCAAAAAGTTCTTCTGGCCGTGCCATAGATGAGCAAGTTATCGAGGTGCTTTTGGCCGACCTTTGTTTTCGAATCACATATGGCCGGTTTTAGGCCAAATTCACAACATGAGGTCATATATCGGTACCTAATTTGGCAAAATGTTGTGAACGGCACTTGTCGAGGATGGTTTGGATAGAAAAAAGTTCTTCTGGCCATGCCATAGATGAGCAAGTTATCGAGGTGTTTTTGGCCGACCTTTGTTTTCGACTCACATATGGCCGGTTTTAGGCCAAATTCACAACATGAGGTCATATATCGGTACCTAATTTGGCAAAATGTTGTGAATGGAGCTTGTAGAGGATGGTTTGGATAGCAAAAAGTTCTTCTGGCCGTGCCATAGATGAGCAAGTTATCGAGGTGTTTTTGGCCGACCATTGTTTTCGACTCACATATGGCCGGTTTTAGGCCAAATTCACAACATGAGGTCATATATCGGTACCTAATTTGGAAAAATGTTGTGAACGGCACTTTTCGAGGATGGTTTGGATAGCAAAAAGTTCTTCTGGCCGTGCCATAGATGAGCAAGTTATCGAGATGTTTTTGGCCGACCTTTATTTTCGACTCACATATGGCCGGTTTTAGGCCAAATTCACAACATGAGGTCATATATCGGTACCTAATTTGGCAAAATGTTGTGAATGGTGCTTGTAGAGGATGGTTTGGATAGCAAAAATTTCTTCTTGCCGTGCCATAGATGAGCAAGTTATCGAGGTGTTTTTGGCCGACCTTTGTTTTCGACTCACATATGGCCGGTTTTAGGCCAAATTCACAACATGAGGTCATATATCGGTACCTAATTTGGAAAAATGTTGTGAACGGCACTTGTCGAGGATGGGTTGGATAGAAAAAAGTTCTTTTGGCCGTGCCATAGATGAGCAAGTTATCGAGGTGCTTTTGGCCGACCTTTGTTTTCGACTCACAAATGGCTGGTTTTAGGCCAAATACACAACATGAGGTCATATATCGGTACCTAATCTGGCAAAATGTTGTGAACGGCGCTTGTCGAGGATGGTTTGGATAGCAAAAAGTTCTTCTGGTCGTGCCATAGATGAGCAAGTTATCGAGGTGTTTTTGGCCGACCTTTGTTTTCGACTCACATATGGCCGGTTTTAGGCCAAATTCACAACATGAGGTCATATATCGGTACCTAATTTGGGAAAATGTTGTGAACGGCGCTTGTCGAGGATGGTTTGGATAGCAAAAAGTTCTTCTGGTCGTGCCATAGATGAGCAAGTTATCGAGGTGTTTTTGGCCGACCTTTGTTTTCGACTCACATATGGCCGGTTTTAGGCCAAATTCACAACATGAGGTCATATATCGGTACCTAATTTGGCAAAATATTGTGAACAGTGCTTGTCGAGGATTGTTTGGATAGAAAAAAGTTCCTCTGGCCGTGCCATAGATGAGCAAGTTATTGAGGTGCATTTGGCCGACCTTTGTTTTTGACTCACATATGGCCGGTTTTAGGCCAAATTCACAACATGAGGTCATATATCGGTATCTAATTTGGCAAAATGTTGTGAATGGCGCTTGTCGAGGATGGTTTGGATAGCAAAAAGTTCATCTGGCTGTGCCATAGATGAGCAAGTTATCGAGGTGCTTTTGGCCGACCTTTGTTTTCGACTCACATATGGCCGGTTTTAGGCCAAATTCACAACATGAGGTCATATATCGGTACCTAATTTGGCAAAATGTTGTGAACGGCGCTTGTCGAGGATGGTTTGGATAGCAAAAAGTTCTTCTGGCCGTGCCATAGATCAGCAAGTTATTGAGGTGCTTTTGGCCGACCTTTGTTTTCGACTCACATATGGCCGGTTTTAGGCCAAATTCACAACATGAGGTCATATATCGGTACCTAATTTGGCAAAATGTTGTGAATGGGGCTTGTCAAGGATGGTTTGGATAGCAAAAAGTTCTTCTGTCCGTGCCATAGATGAGCAAGTTATCGAGGTGCTTTTGGCCGACCTTTGTTTTCGACTCATATATGGCCGGTTTTAGGCAAAATTCACAACAAGAGGTCATATATCGGTACCTAATTTGGGAAAATGTTGTGAACGGCGCTTGTCGAGGATGGTTTGGATAGCAAAAAGTACTTCTGGCCGTGCCATAGATGAGCAAGTTATCGAGGTGCTTTTGGCCGACCTTTGTTTTCGACTCACATATGGCCGGTTTTAGGCCAAATTCACAACATGAGGTCATATATCGGTACCTAATTTGGCAAAATGTTTTAAACGGCGCTTGTCGAGGATGGTTTGGATAGCAAAAAGTTCTTCTGGCCGTGCCGTAGATGAGCAAGTTATCGAGGTGCTTTTGGCCGACCTTTGTTTTCGACTCACATATGGCCGGTTTTAGGCCAAATTCACAACATGAGGTCATATATCGGTACCTAATTTGGCAAAATGTTGTGAACGGCGCTTGTCGAGGATGGTTTGGATAGCAAAAAGTTCTTCTGGCCGTGCCATAGATGAGCAAGTTATCGAGGTGCTTTTGGCCGACCTTTGTTTTCGACTCACATATGGCCGGTTTTAGGCCAAATTCACAACATGAGGTCATATATCGGTACCTAATTTGGCAAAATGTTGTGAACGGCGCTTGTCGAGGATGGTTTGGATAGCAAAAACTTCTTCTGGCCGTGCCATAGATGAGCAAGTTATCGAGGTGCTTTTGGCCGACCTTTGTTTTCGACTCACATATGGCCGGTTTTAGGCCAAATTCACAACATGAGGTCATATATCGGTACCTAATTTGGCAAAATGTTGTGAACGGCGATTGTTGAGGATGGTTTGGACAGCAAAAAGTTCTTCTGGCCGTGCCATAGATGAGCAAGTTATCGAGGTGCTTTTGGCCGACCTTTGTTTTCAACTCACATATGGCCGGTTTTAGGCCAAATTCACAACATGAGGTCATATATCGGTACCTAATTTGGCAAAATGTTGTGAACGGCGCTTGTTGAGGATGGTTTGGATAGCAAAAAGTTCTTCTAGCCGTGCCATAGATGAGCAAGTTATCGAGGTGCTTTTGGCCGACCTTTGTTTTTGTCAGGACCCCGACTCAATGTCACATCGATCTAGCCTATAACACCTCATATCACTTTGCGGCCTCACGCACGGTATTCCCACGGGTGTCGCCTTACCTTTGCCCGGGACCGTTTGCGCCTTTTGGCACACGTATATGATAGTGTCGCTAGCATCCATATGATAAGGAGCCCGGGCTGACATGGCTAGTCGTAAACCCAAAGTGGCACAGACTTACAGGGACAGGCATCCATGACCCAACATCGAACGTGTCGGTCATCAGCGAGTAAGTTCCGGGCTGTAGCACTGGGCTAGCAGGACTCCGGTGAACCGGGCTGTAGCGGGCTAACAGGACTCCGGTACTCAACGCGTGACATTTCCCCGAAGGGACAGACATAGGAACGAAGAAGGACACATGCCGGCCAGCCTAAGTGTTCCGGAGCAGTAGCAAGCTACCATGGCTCGGTGGAAACACTAGGAGACATTTCCCGGTAAGAGAGGCTACTAAAGATAAACAACTAGATAGTCAGATCCCACACATACCAAGCATTTCAATAACATACACACAATATGCTCGATATGTGCAAATACAAAATGGCATCACAACATGACTCTACGACTCAAGTATTTATTCATTAGGCTCCGAGGAGCGAGATATTACAAACAGGGGTCTCATGACCCAACATTCAGAGCATACAAATCAAACACATGCGGAAGCTAACATGTCTGAGTACAGACATCTACAAAGGAAAAAGGCTTAGAAGCCTGACTATCTACCAGATCCTGCCGAGGGCACAAGATCGTAGCTGAGGTATCAAGCTAAACGTCGAAGTCCACGTGGAACTACTAGCGAGACTGAAGTCTCTCTGCAAAAACATAAAATAGGCAAACGTGAGTACAAATGTACCCAGCAAGACTTACATCAGAACTAACTACATATGCATCATTATCAACAAGGGGATGGTGGGGTTTAACTGCAGCAAGCCAGCTTTGACTCGGTGGCTATCCTAAACTACGACTGCAGGTAACTCTTTTGAGGTGGCGCACACGAGTCCACATATTCACCATATCAATACACCACTATGGATCCGCTCCCGTCTCCCTACGATAACGCCATCCATAGCACTCACACTTATCTTGCGTATTTTAGAGTATCCACTTTCACTTGTCTATGAACTGTTATAGGCAACCCAGAAGTCCTTTTCCGCGGACACGGCTATTCGAATAGATGACATTAACCCTGCAGGGGTGTACTTCTTCACACACGCTCTCACCACTTACCGCCGTTTACACGACATGTACTCGGCAACCTTCAAGCGGAAGCCCAACGTGGGTGTCGGCCACGACCTACCTAAACACTCAAGTCCCTAGTCCAGGTTTATCGCCTATTTGGGTTCCATCCATGAGGAGATCCGGCCGAAGTTTCGCTCACAGCCCCAAACGATGTGAACAGGGTTCCGTGACACCAAACGGGCGCCCGGTTTACCCGGCCACGTGCCTACCGCATCACAGCCCACCCCTACGGTCAGCGCTGCGCACGGCCTCCAGCATACTACAAACACCAGAAACTACTTGCAACTCCTGGACAGAGGACAAGGGCGATTAAGAAGCCGAGAGGGTCCATTGGTTTCGGGCCCAATGCGTGGTAGTAGCTGAATCATGGATCACAAACACAGAACTCAGTTCCTGAGGACGGCTGCAATGAGACAACCCACCATGTACTCCTACATGGCCTCTCACCGCTACCTTTACCAAATCGTGTTCACACACTTAGCTCACACACAGTAGGACATGTTCACGCACCTCTGATTCATCCCCGATGAATCAGACCCGACTCAACTCTAAGCAGTAGCAGGCATGACAAACAAGCAAGAATGAGTAGGCACAACAGGGCCCAAACAACTCCTACTCATGCTAGTGGGTTTCATCTATTTACTGTGGAATGACAGGTCATGCAAAGGATAAAGGGGTTCAGCTACCGCAGCAAGTAACAGATGAATCGTTGTTGTCCTAATGCAGTAAAAGAGAGCAGGAGCGAGAGAGTGGGATTGTATCGGAATGAACAAGGGGGTTTTGCTTGCCTGGAACTTCTGAAGATAACATTGAGTCTTCATCAGTGTCAACGATCACATCATCGGTACAGCGTCTACCGAGAGGGGACAGATACCGGCAACAGAGAAGAAATACAATCAATGCAATGCACAATATGATGCATGCTATGACATGGCAATATGCATGTGTTCTGGGCTAATGCACCTAGCAACAAGTTAAATGAAGTTGGTTTGAATCCAAGATTCAAATTCAAACTCCATATATGATTATTTAAATGTCCTTTATTTGTTTTGTCCAAAACAGAGGACAAACATTGTTCAAACATGCATGAAAATGGTACAGATGGATTCCTTGAATTTTTCTGATAATTTTTCATATATAAATTATTTAATTTGGAGTTACGGTTGAATTTCTATGAATTTTTGAAGTTTTAGCTATTTTCTGGAATTTCCTGAATAAAAATAAAATCCAGAAAACATTTAACTGCGTTAGCCTGACGCCAGCATGACGTCAGCGAGTCAACGGCCAGGTCCAGGTCAAACCTGACGTGCGGGGTCCACACGTCAGTGACACAGGAACTAATCCCGGTCAAACCCAGCGCTGACTGGGGTTTGACCAGGGGTGGGGCCTACTGTCAGTGGCTGTAGGTTGTTTAGTTAGTTGGGTTAGCTCCTAATGACGGAGCCACGTCAGCTCCCGCCGGAGTTTCGCCGGCGACGACCTAAACTGCAGCGGCAACTCGCCGGACTTGAGCTGCGGGCGACGGATGAATGCGCGAAGGCCACTAGGGGGTAGCCCGCGCTCGACCGTGTCTAGTAGAGCCATCGGAAGGCCTCGGAGTCGCCGGAGATGACGACGGCGAGCACAGAGGCGGCGGCCGGAGCTCGGGCGCCGATCGATTCGACGCTCTGGTGCACTACGGGAGAAACTGGTGGGTGCTGCGGGCTCCTGAGGTTGCGGTGAGCACGACGGTGGGCTCAGGAGCGAGCTGCGGTGGCTGTGGCCACGGCCACGCCATGGCCGGCGGCGAGGGGCAATCGGCTCCGGTGAAAAGGGCGGCTAAAGTGCGGGAACGAGCGCGAGGAGGAGGGGGAATGGAAGAGGAGCTCACAGCGGATCCGGTAGAGGCAACGGCGAGGCCGGGGAGGGGCTGGAGCTCGCGAATCCTCGAAAGTTCGCCGGCGGCCGAAGGTTGGGGACGAGCTTGAGGGCGACGCTGCAGGGCTTCCGGAGGGCCGTGGATCGGTGAGGTGGGTCGAGGACGGAGTGGCGGAGCTTGTGGGCTAGTCGGGGAGGCGAGGGAGGCTCGGTGGCCGTGGTGGCAGTGGACGGCGGCGACGAGCTCCACTCGGGCTGCGCGAGAGAGAGAGCCAGGGGAAGGGAGAGAAGCACGGGAGAGAGTGGGAGAGTTCCAGAAGGGTGCGTGGCGACGCATGGAGGCGTCCAGGGGGAGGAGGAGGCAGCCAGGCAGGCAGGGAGGTGGCCAGGGGCGCGTGGCCGCGCGCGCCGGGCGCGTGCCCGTCCTCCTGGCAGGGAGGAAGACGACAGGGGAGGGGCCAGTGGGCTGGGCCGGCGCTGGCTGCTGCTGGGCTGCACAGGGAGGAGGCCCAGGTAAGTTTCTGCTCTGTTTTTATTTATTGTTTTCTATTTTGTTCTGTTTTGTTTTGGTTTAGTAAAAATACTAAACCATTTTATAAAATCCTGAAAATAATTATGTGGCTAGAACTAAAATATACCAGACCACATAAAATGTTCCAGAATTATTGGACATATATGAATTATATATAATATATATATCCAATGCAAATATTTATGCATTAATTCCAAATGCCCAAAATAAATACTTATGGGCTCCTAAAAATATTGGTTTGATTTTTTTATCTCTGTCCAATATTTTCAGAGAGCAACATGAGCATTTTCTTGGACCTTTTTGGAGCAATTTTTATTTGGGTCATTTCCAAAATGATTCTGAGGGTTTCACAAATCCCCATTTCAAATTTAAATGGAATTTAAACATGATGCACACATGACTAGCTAGCATAGGTCAGGCCAGAACTAGGGATGTGACAACTCGCCCCCACTAAACAAGAATCTCGCCCCGAGATTCAAGACGTGAGGTAAAAGGAAAAGGGGGTCACAAAACTATCACAAACTTCACGATCCAGGTTGCACTTCATAGGAACGTTGATTCATTGCTTCAAACTGATCTTGACGTCTTTCCTTTCGAAAACTTCATCCAACACAACGGCGACAGAAAGAAACCATACAGAAATCGATCTTCTCGAAGATCGAGCAACTTACGATTAATTCATGGATTGAGGCATAGAAACATCTCACGAGCTGAGACACGAAACACACATCCATAGGAAGGGGGTGTAGCAGATGACGAAGGTTCACTAGGTAGACAACAATTTTCACGCTTAAGACGGTGGTGAACGGTTGTCAACGTAGCGAGGAGTTGAGTTGCCATGATACCATAACGGGGCACCTTAGGGAAGGTGACTCGTAGAGATATCCCCTTAAGTGGCAAAAAGAATTACCTTTGATTCAGAGATCATTGAAATTCTTTATACCAGCCTAAGGCAATTCACCATCGATCATTTGAAGGAGTCCGAAAGAATGACATACTCGGTCTTGGATGATGTGGATTACCTTGTTGAAGATAACGTAATGGATGAATTTGCTTACCACCGGAAGCGGAAGAGACCCATGGTAGAATGGCACATTGGCGGTGCAAGCTGGGAACAAAATGCAAATGCTGGGAATGATTCTGGTAACTGGGGAGAACCCAACAATAGAGAGTGAGTCCACTGTTTGAAAAGTCGTAGCATTGCCGAGGAACTGAGAGCAATTCCGGTTAGTGCCGAAGATAACACCTAGCGCTTGTGCGTGCTCTCAAGAACTTGAGCATTTCCATAATCATCAAGGTTCTACCAACATCCGTGTCAAGGATCCTGGCAACACAACATACTACCATGATGAAAAATGGTTGAGGATGCAGATGCAAAGGAGAGATAACACTTTCTCAGATTTCACCTTGGCGAAGCCAAGGGGACGAAATCTGGATGATCGACCAAGAAACATTTAGCACTCCGCTTCTAATGTTCTCCTTGATGTACTAGCGTATCACATTCATAGATATGGCTTGGTATCTAGAACATCAAGTAAAGGTCGGACTTCGGGAGCACAAAAATCCATAAGGGACAACTAGGGAGTAAATCCTACGAAGTCCTTATGGGGAGGTGGCCAACTTCTTTAACCAAGATGTTACAATAACAGGTCTTCTGGCTGGGTGTGTTGGCCACGACATCCATTTTACCGAGTTACAGAGAGACCAATAATATAATTCTTGGGAAACGTTCCAACCATCATATCTGCCTGAGATTCAGATCTGGTTAATGTCAGGATATTCCAGACTCATCGAGTCTAGGAAGAAAAAGATAGTTTGCAACACAAATCGACGAGACGACATTGCGAGATTCTCGGGAAATGAACTACGATAGTAAGCTCCAAAACATGAGCTGGTTCTGCTACAAACCTGTGAACAAGCTGTCCAAGACAAGATGATCACGTAGTAGTCTTATAATGAAACACTACCGAGTTCAGGTGGGGAACCATCAACGAGGATAGCGAAGTCCTAACATAAGTCATATGATTAGCTCTTATGAAGGAACTTCCTCTCCTTGAACAAATCAATCAGTGGCTTGGTGTGCTCGGGACACATATGGAATGAAGGTTGCAAGTCTCCAGACCACAGAATACTTCGCACGTGTGCATGACTGACTTCGGATGATTCCAAAGGAAGCAACATTGTCTTTCTCGAATCCACGGTGGCAACTTGCATCAAATGCACATGAACTAGAGGAAGTCACTTCTTACATTCGAACATATGCTTCATGAGCTAGCATGAACAAATGCTTTAAAAACTTTCCAACACTAGCTTAATGTTCAACAAAATTATGGAGAAGACAAGGATGTTGTCGATGGGCTCAACAACAATTCATCAAGATTCCCATGAAGATGGAATTCCATAATTATGTGAACAAGTGATAGCATTGGTCAGACCTAAAAGATATAATGGTGTATGCTCGAGGAAAATCCACGAGTAAGACAACATTACGAACATCGTTGGTTCTGATTTGATTTGAGAATAGCCCACACTCAAATCAAAGTTTTCGCAAGACGATAGCTCCAACAACTGGTTTCGAGGATCAATTGATGAAGATATCATCTTTCTTCATCACACGCACACAAAAAGATATCCCTTAACATGAGCTAAGTCGAACAAGCTTTTATCTTCCAACTCTCCAAGTTGTTGTTTAGCTTAACCAACTAGCTCTGGGGTATGCAACACAGGTTCTTGGAGAAGGGGTGGTTTATATGAGACCAACTTGATCACGAACTCAACACAGCCGTCAGGTGACAACCTGGTGATACCTCCGAGAAGATATTCGGAAAATCACGAACCACCGATATGTTACTAAGCTCGAGAACAATCTTGCTTTTCAGGGCAAGACGATATGATCAAATAAGCGAGGGATTGACAAAACCCTAACTCATCAATCGAGGAGTGCACCAGAAAAAAAGGACTAGGTAGCACAATCAACCTTAGGGTGACGATTCAATAATCAACACGCTAAGAATGAGGTTATCGTCCATTTAACTACCAAGCAACGGAGTTGCTAGCAGTATTGATTTCACACACCACGATTCACTTGTCGGCATTCCGGTTACAATAACACAGAAACCGAGGAATGAACAATGATGGCGAGGAGTATTACTACATAAAGAATTCATAGGATGGTGTGCAATTCCCATGACATTCTCGATATAAAGATGGTATTACTCCAAGGTAGAGCAGAACAAAAGCTGGATTAGTATTTGATCTGTGGAGTACGACTGCTTTGACCCAATCCTGGAAATGGACAAGGTACTGGAGTTCGTTTCTCCTAGTCATTCTAGAATAGAATGGCTTGACGGACCACAAGAATAATAGGCACCGATGAACGAATGCACACATACTCTTGACTATCAATTGACAGACGAGGGTCAGGACACAACTAAAGAGAACAACTCAAAGGAACATATAACTTTCTGAGTTGTGGATGCATAGATTAGTATGTCGAGCGAAGCTCAACATTTCTTCCGGATAACCCATGCGGAAAGGGTAGAACTGGCAGATTCACAATTATGAATGGAGAACTCCTCAAGAGTACTCTGATTGTGATCCTTCGGTTCAGCGAGGAACTTCTGCCATAAGTGGTTCATAGTATTTGGAAGAAGGAAATACCACAGACCTCGAGGACTAATGCAAAGGTTACTAATAACCTAAAGGAACGAGCAAGCACTATCAACATGAGGTAAGTAGAGTGAGTCTTGGGTTCAAAACCCAGAGATAGAATACCTACTACTAAATGGCATCACGAGATGCTTTCGAGAATGATGGCCAGAATCATCACACTGGAAACACAGATTCATGGCTAGACCACTAGATGATCCCCTAAAACACCTAGGGTCATAATATAGCTCCAACATATATGTCGAGGCAATAGAATACCTCAACTCACCGATTAGTGTGGTTAATCTGGCCCAAAGGACATCGGGAACGGAAAGAAAGGATTTGCAAATGCATCAGACTATTTAGAAACCTGGGATGACTCGGACAGCATAACGGCTGTAAATGCTCAAAAAGTTTGGAGACATGCTACAAAAATGGTGGCACAGCCACTCCAAAGCACAATATCAAGGTTTCGAGATCAACAGTTATGAACATACGGAAGTAGTAAAACTGAACTGAGATTTGAAATTAACAATTCTATAAGTCTATGGATTAGTAACACGTCATCCTGATAGATAGATGCGAAGGCCTAGTTCTTAACCCCGTAGAAGAGAAGAGGTTGACTCAGATCAGAAGGCCATGAGGTATAAGAAGTAAAAAGAGCCTTACATTCCCATCCCACAATCAATTCCCTTACATAACTAAAGCATTTCTAGACACAACTTCGACCAGTTTGGCTTGGTTATCCTACAGGCAGTCAAGCTCTGATACCAACGCTGTCAGGACCCCGACTCAATGTCACATCGATCTAGCCTATAACACCTCATATCACTTTGCGGCCTCACACACGGTATTCCCACGGGTGTCGCCTTACCTTTGCCCGGGACCGTTTGCGCCTTTTGGCACACGTATATGATAGTGTCGCTAGCATCCATATGATAAGGAGCCCGGGCTGACATGGCTAGTCGTAAACCCAAAGTGGCACAGACTTACAGGGACAGGCATCCATGACCCAACATCGAACGTGTCGGTCATCAGCGAGTAAGTTCCGGGCTGTAGCACTGGGCTAGCAGGACTCCGGTGAACCGGGCTGTAGCGGGCTAACAGGACTCCGGTACTCAACGCGTGACATTTCCCCGAAGGGACAGACACAGGAACGAAGAAGGACACATGCCGGCCAGCCTAAGTGTTCCGGAGCAGTAGCAAGCTACCATGGCTCGGTGGAAACACTAGGAGACATTTCCCGGTAAGAGAGGCTACTAAAGATAAACAACTAGATAGTCAGATCCCACACATACCAAGCATTTCAATAACATACACACAATATGCTCGATATGTGCAAATACAACATGGCATCACAACATGACTCTACGACTAAGTATTTATTCATTAGGCTCCGAGGAGCGAGATATTACAAACAGGGGTCTCATGACCCAACATTCAGAGCATACAAATCAAACACATGTGGAAGCTAACATGTCTGAGTACAGACATCTACAAAGGAAAAAGGCTTAGAAGCCTGACTATCTACCAGATCCTGCCGAGGGCACAAGATCGTAGCTGAGGTATCAAGCTAAACGTCGAAGTCCACGTGGAACTACTAGCGAGACTGAAGTCTCTCTGCAAAAACATAAAATAGGCAAACGTGAGTACAAATGTACCCAGCAAGACTTACATCAGAACTAACTACATATGCATCATTATCAACAAGGGGATGGTGGGGTTTAACTGCAGCAAGCCAGCTTTGACTCGGTGGCTATCCTAAACTACGACTGCAGGTAACTCTTTTGAGGTGGCGCACACGAGTCCACATATTCACCATATCAATACACCACTATGGATCCGCTCCCGTCTCCCTACGAGAACGCCATCCATAGCACTCACACTTATCTTGCGTATTTTAGAGTATCCACTTTCACTTGTCTATGAACTGTTATAGGCAACCCAGAAGTCCTTTTCCGCGGACACGGCTATTCGAATAGATGACATTAACCCTGCAGGGGTGTACTTCTTCACACACGCTCTCACCACTTACCGCCGTTTACACGACATGTACTCGGCAACCTTCAAGCGGAAGCCCAACGTGGGTGTCGGCCACGACCTACCTAAACACTCAAGTCCCTAGTCCAGGTTTATCGCCTATTTGGGTTCCATCCATGAGGAGATCCGGCCGAAGTTTCGCTCACAGCCCCAAACGATGTGAACAGGGTTCCGTGACACCAAACGGGCGCCCGGTTTACCCGGCCACGTGCCTACCGCATCACAGCCCACCCCTACGGTCAGCGCTGCGCACGGCCTCCAGCATACTACAAACACCAGAAACTACTTGCAACTCCTGGACAGAGGACAAGGGCGATTAAGAAGCCGAGAGGGTCCATTGGTTTCGGGCCCAATGCGTGGTAGTAGCTGAATCATGGATCACAAACACAGAACTCAGTTCCTGAGGACGGCTGCAATGAGACAACCCATCATGTACTCCTACATGGCCTCTCACCGCTACCTTTACCAAATCGTGTTCACACACTTAGCTCACACACAGTAGGACATGTTCACGCACCTCTGATTCATCCCCGATGAATCAGACCCGACTCAACTCTAAGCAGTAGCAGGCATGACAAACAAGCAAGAATGAGTAGGCACAACAGGGCCCAAACAACTCCTACTCATGCTAGTGGGTTTCATCTATTTACTGTGGAATGACAGGTCATGCAAAGGATAAAGGGGTTCAGCTACCGCAGCAAGTAAGAGATGAATCGTTGTTGTCCTAATGCAGTAAAAGAGAGCAGGAGTGAGAGAGTGGGATTGTATCGGAATGAACAAGGGGGTTTTGCTTGCCTGGAACTTCTGAAGATAACATTGAGTCTTCATCAGTGTCAACGATCACATCATCGGTACAGCGTCTACCGAGAGGGGACAGATACCGGCAACAGAGAAGAAATACAATCAATGCAATGCACAATATGATGCATGCTATGACATGGCAATATGCATGTGTTCTGGGCTAATGCACCTAGCAACAAGTTAAATGAAGTTGGTTTGAATCCAAGATTCAAATTCAAACTCCATATATGATTATTTAAATGTCCTTTATTTGTTTTGTCCAAAACAGAGGACAAACATTGTTCAAACATGCATGAAAATGGTACAGATGGATTCCTTGAATTTTTCTGATAATTTTTCATATATAAATTATTTAATTTGGAGTTACGGTTGAATTTCTATGAATTTTTGAAGTTTTAGCTATTTTCTGGAATTTCCTGAATAAAAATAAATCCAGAAAACATTTAACTGCGTTAGCCTGACGCCAGCATGACGTCAGCGAGTCAACGGCCAGGTCCAGGTCAAACCTGACGTGCGGGGTCCACACGTCAGTGACACAGGAACTAATCCCGGTCAAACCCAGCGCTGACTGGGGTTTGACCAGGGGTGGGGCCTACTGTCAGTGGCTGTAGGTTGTTTAGTTAGTTGGGTTAGCTCCTAATGACGGAGCCACGTCAGCTCCCGCCGGAGTTTCGCCGGCGACGACCTAAACTGCAGCGGCAACTCGCCGGACTTGAGCTGCGGGCGACGGATGAATGCGCGAAGGCCACCAGGGGGTAGCCCGCGCTCGACCGTGTCTAGTAGAGCCATCGGAAGGCCTCGGAGTCGCCGGAGATGACGACGGCGAGCACAGAGGCGGCGGCCGGAGCTCGAGCGCCGATCGATTCGACGCTCTGGTGCACTACGGGAGAAACTGGTGGGTGCTGCGGGCTCCTGAGGTTGCGGTGAGCACGACGGTGGGCTCAGGAGCGAGCTGCGGTGGCTGTGGCCACGGCCACGCCATGGCCGGCGGCGAGGGGCAATCGGCTCCAGTGAAAAGGGTGGCTAAAGTGCGGGAACGAGCGCGAGGAGGAGGGGGAATGGAAGAGGAGCTCACAGCGGATCCGGTAGAGGCAACGGCGAGGCCGGGGAGGGGCTGGAGCTCGCGAATCCTCGAAAGTTCGCCGGCGGCCGAAGGTTGGGACGAGCTTGAGGGCGACGCTGCAGGGCTTCCGGAGGGCCGTGGATCGGTGAGGTGGGTCGAGGACGGAGTGGCGGAGCTTGTGGGCTAGTCGGGGAGGCGAGGGAGGCTCGGTGGCCGTGGTGGCAGTGGACGGCGGCGACGAGCTCCACTCGGGCTGCGCGAGAGAGAGAGCCAGGGGAAGGGAGAGAAGCATGGGAGAGAGTGGGAGAGGTCCAGAAGGGTGCGTGGCGACGCATGGAGGCGTCCAGGGGGAGGAGGAGGCAGCCAGGCAGGCAGGGAGGTGGCCAGGGGCGCGTGGCCGCGCGCGCCGGGCGCGTGCCCGTCCTCCTGGTAGGGAGGAAGACGACAGGGGAGGGGCCAGTGGGCTGGGCCGGCGCTGGCTGCTGCTGGGCTGCACAGGGAGGAGGCCCAGGTAAGTTTCTGCTCTGTTTTTATTTATTGTTTTCTATTTTGTTCTGTTTTGTTTTGGTTTAGTAAAAATACTAAACCATTTTATAAAATCCTGAAAATAATTATGTGGCTAGAACTAAAATATACCAGACCACATAAAATGTTCCAGAATTATTGGACATATATGAATTATATATAATATATATATCCAATGCAAATATTTATGCATTAATTCCAAATGCCCAAAATAAATACTTATGGGCTCCTAAAAATATTGGTTTGATTTTTTTATCTCTGTCCAATATTTTCAGAGAGCAACATGAGCATTTTCTTGGACCTTTTTGGAGCAATTTTTATTTGGGTCATTTCCAAAATGATTCTGAGGGTTTCACAAATCCCCATTTCAAATTTAAATGGAATTTAAACATGATGCACACATGACTAGCTAGCATAGGTCAGGCCAGAACTAGGGATGTGACAGTTTTCGACTCACATATGGCCGGTTTTAGGCCAAATTCACAACATGAGGTCATATATCGGTACCTAATTTGGCAAAATGTTGTGAACGGCGCTTTTCGAGGATGGTTTGGATAGCAAAAAGTTCTTCTGGCTGTGCCATAGATGAGCAAGTTATCGAGGTGCTTTTGGCCGACCTTTGTTTTCGACTCACATATGGCCGGTTTTAGGCCAAATTCACAACATGAGGTCATATATCGGTACCTAATTTGGCAAAATGTTGTGAACGGCGCTTGTCGAGGATGGTTTGGATAGCAAAAAGTTCTTCTGGCCGTGCCATAGATGAGCAAGTTATCGAGGTGCTTTTGGCCGACCTTTGTTTTCGACTCACATATGGTCGGTTTTAGGCCAAATTCACAACATGAGGTCATATATCGGTACCTAATTTGGCAAAATGTTGTGAACGGCGCTTGTCGAGGATGGTTTTGATAGCAAAAAGTTCTTCGGGCCGTGCCATAGATGAGCAAGTTATCGAGGTGCTTTTGGCCGACCTTTGTTTTCGACTCACATATAGCCGGTTTTAGGCCAAATTCACAACATGAGGTCATATATCGGTACCTAATTTGGCAAAATGTTGTGAACGGCGCTTGTTGAGGATGGTTTGATTAGCAAAAAGTTCTTCTGGCCATGCCATAGATGAGCAAGTTATCGAGGTGCTTTTGGCCGACCTTTGTTTTCGACTCACATATGGCCGGTTTTAGGCCAAATTCACAACATGAGGTCATATATCGGTACCTAATTTGGCAAAATGTTATGAACGGCGCTTGTCTAGGATGGTTTGGATAGCAAAAAGTTCTTCTGGCCGTGCCATAGATGAGCAAGTTATCGAGGTATTTTTGGCCGACCTTTGTTTTCGACTCACATATGGTCGGTTTTAGGCCAAATTCACAACATGAGGTCATATATCGGTACCTAATTTGGCAAAATGTTGTGAACGGCGCTTGTCCAGGATGGTTTGGATAGCAAAAAGTTCTTCTGGCCGTGCCATAGATGAGCAAGTTATCGAGGTGCTTTTGGCCGACCTTTGTTTTCGACTCACATATGGCCGGTTTTAGGCCAAATTCACAACATGAGGTCATATATCGGTACCTAATTTCGAAAAATGTTGTGAATGGCGCTTGTCGAGGATGGTTTGGATAGCAAAAAGTTCTTCTGGTAGTGCCATAGATGAGCAAGTTATCGAGGTGTTTTTGGCCGACCTTTGTTTTCGACTCACATATGGCCAGTTTTAGGCCAAATTCACAACATGAGGTCATATATCGGTACCCAATTTGGCAAAATGTTGTGAACGGCGCTTGTCGAGGATGGTTTGGATAGCAAAAAGTTCTTCTGGCCGCGCCATAGATGAGCAAGTTATCGAGGTGTTTTTGGCCGACCTTTGTTTTCGACCCAGATATGGCCGGTTTTAACCCAAATTCACAACATGAGGTCATATATCGGTACCTAATTTGGCAAAATATTGTGAACGACGCTTGTCGAGGATGGTTTGGATAGCAAAAAGTTCTTCTGGCCGTGCCATAGATGAGCAAGTTATCGAGGTGTTTTTGGCCGACCTTGTTTTCGACTCACATATGGCCGGTTTTAGGCCAAATTCACAACATGAGGTCATATATCGGTACCTAATTTGGCAAAATATTGTGAACGGCGCTTGTCGAGGATGGTTTGGATAGAAAAAAGTTCTTCTGGCCGTGCCATAGATGAGCAAGTAATCGAGGTGTTTTTGGCCGACCATTGTTTTCGACTCACATATGGCCAGTTTTAGGCCAAATTCACAACATGAGGTCATATATCGGTACCTAATTTAGCAAAATGTTGTGAACGGCACTTGTCGAGGATGGTTTGGATAGCAAAAAGTTCTTCTGGCCGTGCCATAGATGAGCAAGTTATCGAGGTGTTTTTGGCCGACCTTTGTTTTCGACTCACATATGGCCGGTTTTAGGCCAAATTCACAACATGAGGTCATATATCGGTACCTAATTTGGCAAAATGTTGTGAATGGCGCTTGTAGAGGATGGTTTGGATAGCAAAAAGTTCTTCTGGTTGTGCCATAGATGAGCAAGTTATCGAGGTGTTTTTGGCCGACCTTTGTTTTCGACTCACATATGGCCGGTTTTAGGCCAAATTCACAACATGAGGTCATATATCGGTACCTAATTTGGCAAAATCTTGTGAACGGCACTCGTCGAGGATGGTTTGGATAGCAAAAAGTTCTTCTGGCCGTGCCATAGATGAGGAAGTTATCGAGGTGTTTTTGGCCGACCTTTGTTTTCGACTCACATATGGCCGGTTTTAGGCCAAATTCACAACATGAGGTCATATATCGGTACCTAATTTGGCAAAATGTTGTGAATGGCGCTTGTAGAGGATGGTTTGGATAGCAAAAAGTTCTTCTGGCCGTGCCATACATGAGCAAGTTATCGAGGTGTTTTTGGCCGACCTTTGTTTTTGACTCACATATGGCCGGTTTTAGGCCAAATTCACAACATGAGGTCATATATTGGCACCTAATTTGGCAAAATGTTGTGAACGGCACTTGTCGAGGATGGTTTGGATAGCAAAAAGTTCTTTTGGCCGTGCCATAGATGAGCAAGTTATCGAGGTGCTTTTGGCCGATCTTTGTTTTCGACTCACATATGGCCGGTTTTAGGCCAAATTCACAACATGAGGTCATATATCGGTACCTAATTTGGCAAAATGTTGTGAACGGCGCTTGTCGAGTATGGTTTTGATAGCAAAAAGTTCTTCTGGTCGTGCCATAGATGAGCAAGTTATCGAGGTGTTTTTGGCCGACCTTTGTTTTCGACTCACATATGGCCGGTTTTAGGCCAAATTCACAACATGAG
The DNA here is from genome assembly GCA_963921465.1 of Triticum timopheevii. NCBI lineage: Eukaryota > Viridiplantae > Streptophyta > Magnoliopsida > Poales > Poaceae > Triticum > Triticum timopheevii. The sequence continues at coordinate 621,154,935 of OY997268.1, forward strand.
GTCATATATCGGTACCTAATTTGGCAAAATGTTGTGAACGGCGCTTGTCGAGGATGGTTTGGATAGAAAAAAGTTCTTCTAGCCGTGCCATAGATGAGCAAGTTATTGAGGTGCTTTTGGCCGACCTTTGTTTTCGACTCACATATGGCCGGTTTTAGGCCAAATTCGCAACATGAGGTCATATATCGGTACCTAATTTGGCAAAATGTTGTGAATGGTGCTTGTCGAGGATGGTTTGGATAGCAAAAAGTTCTTATGGCTGTGCCATAGATGAGCAAGTTATCGAGGTGCTTTTGGCCGACCTTTGTTTTCGACTCGCATATGGCCGGTTTTAGGCCAAATTCAGAACATGAGGTCATATATCGGTACCTAATTTGGCAAAATGTTGTGAACGGCGCTTGTCGAGGATGATTTGGATAGCAAAAAGTTCTTCTGGCCGTGTCATAGATGAGCAAGTTATCGAGGTGTTTTTGGCCGACCTTTGTTTTCGACTCACATATGGCCGGTTTTAGGCCAAATTCACAACATGAGGTCATATATCGGTACCTAATTTGGCAAAATGTTGTGAACGGCGCTTGTAGAGGATGGTTTAGATAGCAAAAAGTTCTTCTGGCCGTGCCATAGATGAGCAAGTTATCGAGGTGCTTTTGGCCGACCTTTGTTTTCGACTCACATATGGCCGGTTTTAGGCCAAATTCACAACATGAGGTCATATATCGGTACCTAATTTGGCAAAATGTTGTGAATGGCGCTAGTCGAGGATGGTTTGGATAGCAAAAAGTTCTTTTGGCCGTGCCATTGATGAGCAAGTTATCGAGGTGCTTTTGGCCGACCTTTATTTTCGACTCACATATAGCCGGTTTTAGGCCAAATTCACAACATGAGGTCATATATCGGTACCTAATTTGGCAAAATATTGTGAACGGCGTTTGTCGAGGATGGTTTGGATAGCAAAAAGTTCTTCTGGTCGTGCCATAGATGAGCAAGTTATCGAGGTGTTTTTGGCCGACCTTTGTTTTCGACTCACATATGGCCGGTTTTAGGCCAAATTCACAACATGAGGTCATATATCGGTACCTAATTTGGCAAAATGTTGTGAACGGCGCTTGTCGAGGATGGTTTGGATAGCAAAAAGTTCTTCTGGCCGTGCCATAGATGAGCAAGTTATTGAGGTGCTTTTGGCCGACATTTGTTTTCGACCACATATGGCCGGTTTTAGGCCAAATTCACAACATGAGGTCATATATCGGTACCTAATTTGGAAAAATGTTGTGAATGGTGCTTGTCGAGGATGGTTTGGATAGAAAAAAGTTCTTATGGCTGTGCCATAGATGAGCAAGTTATCGAGGTGCTTTTGGCCGACCTTTGTTTTCGACTCACATATGGCCGGTTTTAGGCCAAATTCACAACATGAGGTCATATATCGGTACCTAATTTGGCAAAATGTTGTGAACGGCGCTTGTCGAGGATGGTTTGGATAGCAAAAAGTTCTTCTGGCCGTGCCATTGATGAGCAAGTTATCGAGGTGCTTTTGGCCGACCTTTGTTTTCGACTCGCATATGGCCGGTTTTAGGCCAAATTCAGAACATGAGGTCATATATCGGTACCTAATTTGGCAAAATGTTGTGAACGGCGCTTGTCGAGGATGGTTTGGATAGCAAAAAGTTCTTCTGGCCGTGCCATAGATGAGCAAGTTATCGAGATGCTTTTGGCCGACATTTGTTTTCGACTCACATATGGCCGGTTTTAGGCCAAATTCACAACATGAGGTCATATATCGGTACCTAATTTGGCAAAATGTTGTGAACGGCGCTTGTAGAGGATGGTTTGGATAGCAAAAAGTTCTTCTGGCCGTGCCATAGATAAGCAAGTTATCGAGGTGCTTTTGGCCGACCTTTGTTTTCGACTCACATATGGCCGGTTTTAGGCCAAATTCACAACATGAGGTCATATATCGGTACCTAATTTGGCAAAATGTTGTGAATGGCGCTAGTCGAGGATGGTTTGGATAGCAAAAAGTTCTTTTGGCCATGCCATAGATGAGCAAGTTATCGAGGTGCTTTTGGCCGACCTTTGTTTTCGACTCACATATAGCCGGTTTTAGGCCAAATTCACAACATGAGGTCATATATCGGTACCTAATTTGGCAAAATATTGTGAACGGCGTTTGTCGAGGATGGCTTGGATAGCAAAAAGTTCTTCTGGTCGTGCCATAGATGAGCAAGTTATCGAGGTGTTTTTGGCCGACCTTTGTTTTCGACTCACATATGGCCGGTTTTAGGCCAAATTCACAACATGAGGTCATATATCGGTACCTAATTTGGAAAAATGTTGTGAATGGTGCTTGTCGAGGATGGTTTGGATAGCAAAAAGTTCTTATGGCTGTGCCATAGATGAGCAAGTTATCGAGGTGCTTTTGGCCGACCTTTGTTTTCGACTCACATATGGCCGGTTTTAGGCCAAATTCACAACATGAGGTCATATATCGGTACCTAATTTGGGAAAATGTTGTGAACGGCGCTTGTCGAGGATGGTTTGGATAGCAAAAAGTTCTTCTGGCCGTGCCATTGATGAGCAAGTTATCGAGGTGCTTTTGGCCGACCTTTGTTTTCGACTCGCATATGGCCGGTTTTAGGCCAAATTCAGAACATGAGGTCATATATCGGTACCTAATTTGGCAAAATGTTGTGAACGGCGCTTGTCGAGGATGGTTTGGATAGCAAAAAGTTCTTCTGGCCGTGCCATAGATGAGCAAGTTATCGAGATGCTTTTGGCCGACATTTGTTTTCGACTCACATATGGCCGGTTTTAGGCCAAATTCACAACATGAGGTCATATATCGGTACCTAATTTGGCAAAATGTTGTGAACGGCGCTTGTAGAGGATGGTTTGGATAGCAAAAAGTTCTTCTGGCCGTGCCATAGATAAGCAAGTTATCGAGGTGCTTTTGGCCGACCTTTGTTTTCGACTCACATATGGCCGGTTTTAGGCCAAATTCACAACATGAGGTCATATATCGGTACCTAATTTGGCAAAATGTTGTGAATGGCGCTAGTCGAGGATGGTTTGGATAGCAAAAAGTTCTTTTGGCCATGCCATAGATGAGCAAGTTATCGAGGTGCTTTTGGCCGACCTTTGTTTTCGACTCACATATAGCCGGTTTTAGGCCAAATTCACAACATGAGGTCATATATCGGTACCTAATTTGGCAAAATATTGTGAACGGCGTTTGTCGAGGATGGCTTGGATAGCAAAAAGTTCTTCTGGTCGTGCCATAGATGAGCAAGTTATCGAGGTGTTTTTGGCCGACCTTTGTTTTCGACTCACATATGGCCGGTTTTAGGCCAAATTCACAACATGAGGTCATATATCGGTACCTAATTTGGCAAAATGTTGTGAACGGCGCTTGTCGAGGATGGTTTGGATAGCAAAAAGTTCTTCTGGCCGTGCCATAGATGAGCAAGTTATTGAGGTGCTTTTGGCCGACCTTTGTTTTCGACTCACATATGGCCGGTTTTAGGCCAAATTCACAACATGAGGTCATATATCGGTACCTAATTTGGCAAAATGTTGTGAATGGCGCTTGTCGAGGATGGTTTGGATAGCAAAAAGTTCTTCTGGCCGTGCCATAGATGAGCAAGTTATCGAGGTGCTTTTGGCCGACCTTTGTTTTTGACTCACATATGGCCGGTTTTAGGCCAAATTCACAACATGAGGTCATATATCGGTACCTAATTTGGCAAAATGTTGTGAACGGCGCTTGTCGAGGATGGTTTGGATAGGAAAAAGTTCTTCTGGCCGTGCCATAGATGAGCAAGTTATCGAGGTGCTTTTGGCCGACCTTTGTTTTCGACTCACATATGGCCGGTTTTAGGCCAAATTCACAACATGGGGTCATATATCGGTACCTAATTTCGAAAAATGTTGTGAACGGCGCTTGTCGAGGATGGTTTGGATAGCAAAAAGTTCTTCTGGTAGTGCCATAGATGAGCTAGTTATCGAGGTGTTTTTGGCCGACCTTTGTTTTCGACTCACATATGGCCGGTTTTAGGCCAAATTCACAACATGAGGTCATATATCGGTACCTAATTTGGCAAAATGTTGTGAACGGCGCTTGTCGAGGATGGTTTGGATAGCAAAAAGTTCTTCTGGCCGCGCCATAGATGAGCAAGTTATCGAGGTGTTTTTGGCCGACCTTTGTTTTCGACCCAGATATGGCCGGTTTTAACCCAAATTCACAACATGAGGTCATATATCGGTACCTAATTTGGCAAAATGTTGTGAACGGCGCTTGTCGAGGATGGTTTGGATAGCAAAAAGTTCTTCTGGCCGTGCCATAGATGAGCAAGTTATCGAGATGCTTTTGGCCGACATTTGTTTTCGACTCACATATGGCCGGTTTTAGGCCAAATTCACAACATGAGGTCATATATCGGTACCTAATTTGGCAAAATGTTGTGAACGGCGCTTGTAGAGGATGGTTTGGATAGCAAAAAGTTCTTCTGGCCGTGCCATAGATAAGCAAGTTATCGAGGTGCTTTTGGCCGACCTTTGTTTTCGACTCACATATGGCCGGTTTTAGGCCAAATTCACAACATGAGGTCATATATCGGTACCTAATTTGGCAAAATGTTGTGAATGGCGCTAGTCGAGGATGGTTTGGATAGCAAAAAGTTCTTTTGGCCATGCCATAGATGAGCAAGTTATCGAGGTGCTTTTGGCCGACCTTTGTTTTCGACTCACATATAGCCGGTTTTAGGCCAAATTCACAACATGAGGTCATATATCGGTACCTAATTTGGCAAAATATTGTGAACGGCGTTTGTCGAGGATGGCTTGGATAGCAAAAAGTTCTTCTGGTCGTGCCATAGATGAGCAAGTTATCGAGGTGTTTTTGGCCGACCTTTGTTTTCGACTCACATATGGCCGGTTTTAGGCCAAATTCACAACATGAGGTCATATATCGGTACCTAATTTGGCAAAATGTTGTGAACGGCGCTTGTCGAGGATGGTTTGGATAGCAAAAAGTTCTTCTGGCCGTGCCATAGATGAGCAAGTTATTGAGGTGCTTTTGGCCGACCTTTGTTTTCGACTCACATATGGCCGGTTTTAGGCCAAATTCACAACATGAGGTCATATATCGGTACCTAATTTGGCAAAATGTTGTGAATGGCGCTTGTCGAGGATGGTTTGGATAGCAAAAAGTTCTTCTGGCCGTGCCATAGATGAGCAAGTTATCGAGGTGCTTTTGGCCGACCTTTGTTTTTGACTCACATATGGCCGGTTTTAGGCCAAATTCACAACATGAGGTCATATATCGGTACCTAATTTGGCAAAATGTTGTGAACGGCGCTTGTCGAGGATGGTTTGGATAGGAAAAAGTTCTTCTGGCCGTGCCATAGATGAGCAAGTTATCGAGGTGCTTTTGGCCGACCTTTGTTTTCGACTCACATATGGCCGGTTTTAGGCCAAATTCACAACATGGGGTCATATATCGGTACCTAATTTCGAAAAATGTTGTGAACGGCGCTTGTCGAGGATGGTTTGGATAGCAAAAAGTTCTTCTGGTAGTGCCATAGATGAGCTAGTTATCGAGGTGTTTTTGGCCGACCTTTGTTTTCGACTCACATATGGCCGGTTTTAGGCCAAATTCACAACATGAGGTCATATATCGGTACCTAATTTGGCAAAATGTTGTGAACGGCGCTTGTCGAGGATGGTTTGGATAGCAAAAAGTTCTTCTGGCCGCGCCATAGATGAGCAAGTTATCGAGGTGTTTTTGGCCGACCTTTGTTTTCGACCCAGATATGGCCGGTTTTAACCCAAATTCACAACATGAGGTCATATATCGGTACCTAATTTGGCAAAATGTTGTGAACGACGCTTGTCGAGGATGGTTTGGATAGCAAAAAGTTCTTCTGGCCGTGCCATAGATGAGCAAGTTATCGAGGTATTTTTGGCCGACCTTGTTTTCGACTCACATATGGCCGGTTTTAGGCCAAATTCACAACATGAGGTCATATATCGGTACCTAATTTGGCAAAATATTATGAACGGCGCTTGTCGAGGATGGTTTGGATAGAAAAAAGTTCTTCTGGCCGTGCCATAGGTGAGCAAGTAATCGAGGTGTTTTTGGCCGACCTTTGTTTTCGACTCACATATGGCCGGTTTTAGGCCAAATTCACAACATGAGGTCATATCTCGGTACCTAATTTAGCAAAATGTTGTGAACGGCACTTGTCGAGGATGGTTTGGATAGCAAAAAGTTCTTCTGGCCGTGCCATAGATGAGCAAGTTATCGAGGTGTTTTTGGCCGACCTTTGTTTTCGACTCACATATGGCCGGTTTTAGGCCAAATTCACAACATGAGGTCATATATCGGTACCTAATTTGGCAAAATGTTGTGAATGGCGCTTGTAGAGGATGGTTTGGATAGCAAAAAGTTCTTCTGGTGGTGCCATAGATGAGCAAGTTATCGAGGTGTTTTTGGCCGACCTTTGTTTTCGACTCACATATGGCCGGTTTTAGGCCAAATTCACAACATGAGGTCATATATCGGTACCTAATTTGGCAAAATGTTGTGAACGGAACTTGTCGAGGATGGTTTGGATAGCAAAAAGTTCTTCTGGCCGTGCCATAGATGAGCAAGTTATCGAGGTGTTTTTGGCCGACCTTTGTTTTCGACTCACATATGGCCGGTTTTAGGCCAAATTCACAACATGAGGTCATATATCGGTACCTAATTTGGCAAAATGTTGTGAATGGCGCTTGTAGAGGATGGTTTGGATAGAAAAAAGTTCTTTTGGCCGTGCCATACATGAGCAAGTTATCGAGGTGTTTTTGGCCGACCTTTGTTTTCGACTCACATATGGCCGGTTTTAGGCCAAATTCACAACATGAGGTCATATATCGGCACCTAATTTGGAAAAATGTTGTGAACGGCACTTGTCGAGCATGGTTTGGATAGCAAAAAGTTCTTTTGGCCATGCCATAGATGAGCAAGTTATCGAGGTGCTTTTGGCCGATCTTTGTTTTCGACTCACATATGGCCGGTTTTAGGCCAAGTTCACAACTTGAGGTCATATATCGGTACCTAATTTGGCAAAATGTTGTGAACGGCGCTTGTCGAGTATGGTTTTGATAGCAAAAAGTTCTTCTGGTCGTGCCATAGATGAGCAAGTTATCGAGGTGTTTTTGGCCGACCTTTGTTTTCGACTCACATATAGCCGGTTTTAGGCCAAATTCACAAGATGAGGTCATATATCGGTACCTAATTTGGCAAAATGTTGTGAACGGCGCTTGTCGAGGATGGTTTGGATAGAAAAAAGTTCTTCTAGCCGTGCCATAGATGAGCAAGTTATTGAGGTGCTTTTGGCGACCTTTGTTTTCGACTCACATATGGCCGGTTTTAGGCCAAATTCACAACATGAGGTCATATATCGGTACCTAATTTGGCAAAATATTGTGAATGGTGCTTGTCGAGGATGGTTTGGATAGCAAAAAGTTCTTATGTCTGTGCCATAGATGAGCAAGTTATCGAGGTGCTTTTGGCCGACCTTTGTTTTCGACTCACATATGGCCGGTTTTAGGCCAAATTCACAACATGAGGTCATATATCGGTACCTAATTTAGGAAAATGTTGTGAACGGCGCTTGTCGAGGATGGTTTGGATAGCAAAAAGTTCTTCTGGCCGTGCCATAGATGAGCAAGTTATCGAGGTGCTTTTGGCCGACCTTTGTTTTCGACTCGCATATGGCCGGTTTTAGGCCAAATTCACAACATGAGGTCATATATCGGTACCTAATTTGGCAAAATGTTGTGAACGGCGCTTGTCGAGGATGCTTTGGATAGCAAAAAGTTCTTCTGGCCGTGCCATAGATGAGCAAGTTATCGAGATGCTTTTGGCCGACCTTTGTTTTCGACTCACATATGGCCGGTTTTAGGCCAAATTCACAACATGAGGTCATATATCGGTACCTAATTTGGCAAAATGTTGTGAACGGAGCTTGTAGAGGATGGTTTGGATAGCAAAAAGTTCTTCTGGCCGTGCCATAGATGAGCAAGTTATCGAGGTGCTTTTGGCCGACCTTTGTTTTCGACTCACATATGGCCGGTTTTAGGCCAAATTCACAACATGAGGTCATATATCGGTACCTAATTTGGCAAAATGTTGTGAATGGCGCTTGTCGAGGATGGTTTGGATAGCAAAAAGTTCTTTTGGCCGTGCCATAGATGAGCAAGTTATCGAGGTGCTTTTGGCCGACCTTTGTTTTCGACTCACATATGGCCGGTTTTAGGCCAAATTCACAACATGAGGTCATATATCGGTACCTAATTTGGCAAAATATTGTGAACAGCGTTTGTCGAGGATGGTTTGGATAGCAAAAAGTTCTTCTGGTCGTGCCATAGATGAGCAAGTTATCGAGGTGTTTTTGGCCGACCTTTGTTTTCGACTCACATATGGCCGGTTTTAGGCCAAATTCACAACATGAGGTCATATATCGGTACCTAATTTGGCAAAATGTTGTGAACGGCGCTTGTCGAGGATGGTTTGGATAGCAAAAAGTTCTTCTGGCCGTGCCATAGATGAGCAAGTTATTGAGGTGCTTTTGGCCGACCTTTGTTTTCGACTCACATATGGCCGGTTTTAGGCCAAATTCACAAGATGAGGTCATATATCGGTACCTAATTTGGCAAAATGTTGTGAATGGCGCTTGTCGAGGATGGTTTGGATAGCAAAAAGTTCTTCTGGCCGTGCCATAGATGAGCAAGTTATCGAGGTGCTTTTGGCCGACCTTTGTTTTCGACTCACATATGGCCGGTTTTAGGCCAAATTCACAACATGAGGTCATATATCGGTACCTAATTTGGGAAAATGTTGTGAACGGCGCTTGTCGAGGATGGTTTGGATAGCAAAAAGTTCTTCTGGCCGTGCCATAGATGAGCAAGTTATCGAGGTGCTTTCGGCTGACCTTTGTTTTCGACTCACATATGGCCTGTTTTAGGCCAAATTCAGAACATGAGGTCATATATCGGTACCTAATTTGGCAAAATGTTGTGAACGGCGCTTGTCGAGGATGGTTTGGATAGCAAAAAGTTTTTCTGGCCGTGCCATAGATGAGCAAGTTATCGAGGTGCTTTTGGCCGACCTTTGTTTTCGACTCACATATGGCCGGTTTTAGGCCAAATTCACAACATGAGGTCATATATCGGTACCTAATTTGGCAAAATGTTGTGAACGGCGCTTGTTGAGGATGGTTTGGATAGCAAAAAGTTCTTCTGGCCGTACCATAGATGAGCAAGTTATCGAGGTGTTTTTGGCCGACCTTTGTTTTCGACTCACATATGGCCGGTTTTAGGCCAAATTCACAACATGAGGTCATATATCGGTACCTAATTTGGCAAAATGTTGTGAACGGCGCTTTTCGAGGATGGTTTCGATAGCAAAAAGTTCTTCTGGCCGTGCCATAGATGAGCAAGTTATCGAGGTGCTTTTGGCCGACCTTTGTTTTCGACTCGCATATGGCCGGTTTTAGGCCAAATTCACAACATGAGGTCATATATCGGTACCTACTTTGGCAAAATGTTGTGAACGGCACTTGTCGAGGATGCTTTGGATAGCAAAAAGTTCTTATGGCCGTGCCATAGATGAGCAAGTTATCGCGATGCTTTTGGCCGACCTTTGTTTTCGACTCACATATGGCCGGTTTTAGGCCAAATTCACAACATGAGGTCATATATCGGTACCTAATTTGGCAAAATGTTGTGAACGGCGCTTGTAGAGGATGGTTTGGATAGCAAAAAGTTCTTCTGGCCGTGCCATAGATGAGCAAGTTATCGAGGTGCTTTTGGCCGACCTTTGTTTTCGACTCACATATGGCCGGTTTTAGGCCAAATTCACAACATGAGGTCATATATCGGTACCTAATTTGGCAAAATGTTGTGAATGGCGCTTGTCAAGGATGGTTTGGATAGCAAAAAGTTCTTTTGGCCGTGCCATTGATGAGCAAGTTATCGAGGTGCTTTTGGCCGACCTTTGTTTTCGACTCACATATGGCCGGTTTTAGGCCAAATTCACAACTTGAGGTCATATATCGGTACCTAATTTGGCAAAATATTGTGAACGGCGTTTGTCGAGGATGGTTTGGATAGCAAAAAGTTCTTCTGGTCGTGCCATAGATGAGCAAGTTATCGAGGTGTTTTTGGCCGACCTTTGTTTTCGACTCACATATGGCCGGTTTTAGGCCAAATTCACAACATGAGGTCATATATCGGTACCTAATTTGGCAAAATGTTGTGAACGGCGCTTGTCGAGGATGGTTTGGATAGCAAAAAGTTCTTCTGGCTGTGCCATAGATGAGCAAGTTATTGAGGTGCTTTTGGCCGACCTTTGTTTTCGACTCACATATGGCCGGTTTTAGGCCAAATTCACAACATGAGGTCATATATCGGTACCTAATTTGGCAAAATGTTGTGAATGGCGCTTGTCGAGGATGGTTTGGATAGCAAAAAGTTCTTCTGGCCGTGCCATAGATGAGCAAGTTATCGAGGTGCTTTTGGCCGACCTTTGTTTTCGACTCACATATGGCCGGTTTTAGGCCAAATTCACAACATGAGGTCATATATTGGTACCTAATTTGGGAAAATGTTGTGAACGGCGCTTGTCGAGGATGGTTTGGATAGCAAAAAGTTCTTCTGTCCGTGCCATAGATGAGCAAGTTATCGAGGTGCTTTCGGCTGACCTTTGTTTTCGACTCACATATGGCCTGTTTTAGGCCAAATTCAAAACATGAGGTCATATATCGGTACCTAATTTGGCAAAATGTTGTGAACGGCGCTTGTCGAGGATGGTTTGGATAGCAAAAAGTTCTTCTGGCCGTGCCATAGATGAGCAAGTTATCGAGGTGCTTTTGGCCGACCTTTGTTTTCGACTCACAAATGGCCGGTTTTAGGCCAAATTCACAACATGAGGTCATATATCGGTACCTAATTTGGCAAAATGTTGTGAACGGCGCTTGTTGAGGATGGTTTGGATAGCAAAAAGTTCTTATGGCCGTACCATAGATGAGCAAGTTATCGAGGTGCTTTTGGCCGACCTTTGTTTTCGACTCACATATGGCCGGTTTTAGGCCAAATTCACAACATGAGGTCATATATCGGTACCTAATTTGGCAAAATGTTGTGAACGGCGCTTGTCGAGGATGGTTTGGATAGAAAAAAGTTCTTCTAGCCGTGCCATAGATGAGCAAGTTATTGAGGTGCTTTTGGCGACCTTTGTTTTCGACTCACATATGGCCGGTTTTAGGCCAAATTCACAACATGAGGTCATATATCGGTACCTAATTTGGCAAAATATTGTGAATGGTGCTTGTCGAGGATGGTTTGGATAGCAAAAAGTTCTTATGTCTGTGCCATAGATGAGCAAGTTATCGAGGTGCTTTTGGCCGACCTTTGTTTTCGACTCACATATGGCCGGTTTTAGGCCAAATTCACAACATGAGGTCATATATCGGTACCTAATTTGGGAAAATGTTGTGAACGGCGCTTGTCGAGGATGGTTTGGATAGCAAAAATTTCTTTTGGCCGTGCCATAGATGAGCAAGTTATCGAGGTGCTTTTGGCCGACCTTTGTTTTCGACTCGCATATGGCCGGTTTTAGGCCAAATTCACAACATGAGGTCATATATCGGTACCTAATTTGGCAAAATGTTGTGAACGGCGCTTGTCGAGGATGCTTTGGATAGCAAAAAGTTCTTCTGGCCGTGCCATAGATGAGCAAGTTATCGAGATGCTTTTGGCCGACCTTTGTTTTCGACTCACATATGGCCGGTTTTAGGCCAAATTCACAACATGAGGTCATATATCGGTACCTAATTTGGCAAAATGTTGTGAACGGAGCTTGTAGAGGATGGTTTGGATAGCAAAAAGTTCTTCTGGCCGTGCCATAGATGAGCAAGTTATCGAGGTGCTTTTGGCCGACCTTTGTTTTCGACTCACATATGGCCGGTTTTAGGCCAAATTCACAACATGAGGTCATATATCGGTACCTAATTTGGCAAAATGTTGTGAATGGCGCTTGTCGAGGATGGTTTGGATAGCAAAAAGTTCTTTTGGCCGTGCCATAGATGAGCAAGTTATCGAGGTGCTTTTGGCCGACCTTTGCTTTCGACTCACATATGGCCGGTTTTAGGCCAAATTCACAACATGAGGTCATATATCGGTACCTAATTTGGCAAAATATTGTGAACAGCGTTTGTTGAGGATGGTTTGGATAGCAAAAAGTTCTTCTGGTCGTGCCATAGATGAGCAAGTTATCGAGGTGTTTTTGGCCGACCTTTGTTTTCGACTCACATATGGCCGGTTTTAGGCCAAATTCACAACATGAGGTCATATATCGGTACCTAATTTGGCAAAATGTTGTGAACGGCGCTTGTCGAGGATGGTTTGGATAGCAAAAAGTTCTTCTGGCCGTGCCATAGATGAGCAAGTTATTGAGGTGCTTTTGGCCGACCTTTGTTTTCGACTCACATATGGCCGGTTTTAGGCCAAATTCACAAGATGAGGTCATATATCGGTACCTAATTTGGCAAAATGTTGTGAATGGCGCTTGTCGAGGATGGTTTGGATAGCAAAAAGTTCTTCTGGCCGTGCCATAGATGAGCAAGTTATCGAGGTGCTTTTGGCCGACCTTTGTTTTCGACTCACATATGGCCGGTTTTAGGCCAAATTCACAACATGAGGTCATATATCGGTACCTAATTTGGGAAAATGTTGTGAACGGCGCTTGTCGAGGATGGTTTGGATAGCAAAAAGTTCTTCTGGCCGTGCCATAGATGAGCAAGTTATCGAGGTGCTTTCGGCTGACCTTTGTTTTCGACTCACATATGGCCTGTTTTAGGCCAAATTCAGAACATGAGGTCATATATCGGTACCTAATTTGGCAAAATGTTGTGAACGGCGCTTGTCGAGGATGGTTTGGATAGCAAAAAGTTTTTCTGGCCGTGCCATAGATGAGCAAGTTATCGAGGTGCTTTTGGCCGACCTTTGTTTTCGACTCACATATGGCCGGTTTTAGGCCAAATTCACAACATGAGGTCATATATCGGTACCTAATTTGGCAAAATGTTGTGAACGGCGCTTGTTGAGGATGGTTTGGATAGCAAAAAGTTCTTCTGGCCGTACCATAGATGAGCAAGTTATCGAGGTGTTTTTGGCCGACCTTTGTTTTCGACTCACATATGGCCGGTTTTAGGCCAAATTCACAACATGAGGTCATATATCGGTACCTAATTTGGCAAAATGTTGTGAACGGCGCTTTTCGAGGATGGTTTCGATAGCAAAAAGTTCTTCTGGCCGTGCCATAGATGAGCAAGTTATCGAGGTGCTTTTGGCCGACCTTTGTTTTCGACTCGCATATGGCCGGTTTTAGGCCAAATTCACAACATGAGGTCATATATCGGTACCTAATTTGGCAAAATGTTGTGAACGGCACTTGTCGAGGATGCTTTGGATAGCAAAAAGTTCTTATGGCCGTGCCATAGATGAGCAAGTTATCGCGATGCTTTTGGCCGACCTTTGTTTTCGACTCACATATGGCCGGTTTTAGGCCAAATTCACAACATGAAGTCATATATCGGTACCTAATTTGGCAAAATGTTGTGAACGGCGCTTGTAGATGATGGTTTGGATAGCAAAAAGTTCTTCTGGCCGTGCCATAGATGAGCAAGTTATCGAGGTGCTTTTGGCCGACCTTTGTTTTCGACTCACATATGGCCGGTTTTAGGCCAAATTCACAACATGAGGTCATATATCGGTACCTAATTTGGCAAAATGTTGTGAATGGCGCTTGTCAAGGATGGTTTGGATAGCAAAAAGTTCTTTTGGCCGTGCCATTGATGAGCAAGTTATCGTGGTGCTTTTGGCCGACCTTTGTTTTCGACTCACATATGGCCGGTTTTAGGCCAAATTCACAACTTGAGGTCATATATCGGTACCTAATTTGGCAAAATATTGTGAACGGCGTTTGTCGAGGATGGTTTGGATAGCAAAAAGTTCTTCTGGTCGTGCCATAGATGAGCAAGTTATCGAGGTGTTTTTGGCCGACCTTTGTTTTCGACTCACATATGGCCGGTTTTAGGCCAAATTCACAGCATGAGGTCATATATCGGTACCTAATTTGGCAAAATGTTGTGAACGGCGCTTGTCGAGGATGGTTTGGATAGCAAAAAGTTCTTCTGGCTGTGCCATAGATGAGCAAGTTATTGAGGTGCTTTTGGCCGACCTTTGTTTTCGACTCACATATGGCCGGTTTTAGGCCAAATTCACAACATGAGGTCATATATCGGTACCTAATTTGGCAAAATGTTGTGAATGGCGCTTGTCGAGGATGGTTTGGATAGCAAAAAGTTCTTCTGGCCGTGCCATAGATGAGCAAGTTATCGAGGTGCTTTTGGCCGACCTTTGTTTTCGACTCACATATGGCCGGTTTTAGGCCAAATTCACAACATGAGGTCATATATTGGTACCTAATTTGGGAAAATGTTGTGAACGGCGCTTGTCGAGGATGGTTTGGATAGCAAAAAGTTCTTCTGTCCGTGCCATAGATGAGCAAGTTATCGAGGTGCTTTCGGCTGACCTTTGTTTTCGACTCACATATGGCCTGTTTTAGGCCAAATTCAAAACATGAGGTCATATATCGGTACCTAATTTGGCAAAATGTTGTGAACGGCGCTTGTCGAGGATGGTTTGGATAGCAAAAAGTTCTTCTGGCCGTGCCATAGATGAGCAAGTTATCGAGGTGCTTTTGGCCGACCTTTGTTTTCGACTCACAAATGGCCGGTTTTAGGCCAAATTCACAACATGAGGTCATATATCGGTACCTAATTTGGCAAAATGTTGTGAACGGCGCTTGTTGAGGATGGTTTGGATACCAAAAAGTTCTTATGGCCGTACCATAGATGAGCAAGTTATCGAGGTGCTTTTGGCCGACCTTTGTTTTCGACTCACATATGGCCGGTTTTAGGCCAAATTCACAACATGAGGTCATATATCGGTACCTAATTTGGCAAAATGTTGTGAACGGAGCTTGTCGAGGATGGTTTGGATAGCAAAAAGTTCTTCTGGCCGTGCCATAGATGAGCAAGTTATCGAGGTGTTTTTGGCCGACCTTTGTTTTCGACTCACATCTGGCCGGTTTTAGGCCAAATTCACAACATGAGGTCATATATCGGTACCTAATTTGGCAAAATGTTGTGAACGGCGCTTGTCGAGGATGGTTTGGATAGGAAAAAGTTCTTCTGGCCGTGCCATAGATGAGCAAGTTATCGAGGTGTTTTTGGCCGGCCTTTGTTTTCGACTCACATATGGCCGGTTTTAGGCCAAATTCACAACATGAGGTCATATATCGGTACCTAATTTGGCAAAATGTTGTGAACGGCGCTTGTAGAGGATGGTTTGGATAGCAAAAAGTTCTTCTGGCCGTGCCATAGATGAGCAAGTTATCGAGGTGCTTTTGGCCGACCTTTGTTTTCGACTCACATATGGCCGGTTTTAGGCCAAATTCACAACATGAGGTCATATATCGGTACCTAATTTGGCAAAATGTTGTGAATGGCGCTTGTCGAGGATGGTTTGGATAGCAAAAAGTTCTTTTGGCCGTGCCATAGATGAGCAAGTTATCGAGGTGCTTTTGGCCGACCTTTGTTTTCGACTCACATATGGCCGGTTTTAGGCCAAATTCACAACTTGAGGTCATATATCGGTACCTAATTTGGCAAAATATTGTGAACGGCGTTTGTCGAGGATGGTTTGGATAGCAAAAAGTTCTTCTGGTCGTGCCATAGATGAGCAAGTTATCGAGGTGTTTTTGGCCGACCTTTGTTTTCGACTCACATATGGCCGGTTTTAGGCCAAATTCACAACATGAGGTCATATATCGGTACCTAATTTGGCAAAATGTTGTGAACGACGCTTGTCGAGGATGGTTTGGATAGCAAAAAGTTCTTCTGGCCGTGCCATAGATGAGCAAGTTATTGAGGTGCTTTTGGCCGACCTTTGTTTTCGACTCACATATGGCCGGTTTTAGGCCAAATTCACAACATGAGGTCATATATCGGTACCTAATTTGGCAAAATGTTGTGAATGGCGCTTGTCGAGGATGGTTTGGATAGCAAAAAGTTCTTCTGGCCGTGCCATAGATGAGCAAGTTATCGAGGTGCTTTTGGCCGACCTTTGTTTTCGACTCACATATGGCCGGTTTTAGGCCAAATTCACAACATGAGGTCATATATTGGTACCTAATTTGCGAAAATGTTGTGAACGGCGCTTGTCGAGGATGGTTTGGATAGCAAAAAGTTCTTCTGTCCGTGCCATAGATGAGCAAGTTATCGAGGTGCTTTCGGCTGACCTTTGTTTTCGACTCACATATGGCCTGTTTTAGGCCAAATTCTAAACATGAGGTCATATATCGGTACCTAATTTGGCAAAATGTTGTGAATGGCGCTTGTCGAGGATGGTTTGGATAGCAAAAAGTTCTTCTGGCGTGCCATAGATGAGCAAGTTATCGAGGTGCTTTTGGCCGACCTTTGTTTTCGACTCACATATGGCCGGTTTTAGGCCAAATTCACAACATGAGGTCATATATCGGTACCTAATTTGGCAAAATGTTGTGAACGGCGCTTGTTGAGGATGGTTTGGATAGCAAAAAGTTCTTCTGGCCGTACCATAGATGAGCAAGTTATCGAGGTGCTTTTGGCCGACCTTTGTTTTCGACTCACATATGGCCGGTTTTAGGCCAAATTCACAACATGAGGTCATATATCGGTACCTAATTTGGCAAAATGTTGTGAACGGAGCTTGTCGAGGATGGTTTGGATAGCAAAAAGTTCTTCTGGCCGTGCCATAGATGAGCAAGTTATCGAGGTGTTTTTGGCCGACCTTTGTTTTCGACTCACATCTGGCCGGTTTTAGGCCAAATTCACAACATGAGGTCATATATCGGTACCTAATTTGGCAAAATGTTGTGAACGGCGCTTGTCGAGGATGGTTTTGATAGGAAAAAGTTCTTCTGGCCGTGCCATAGATGAGCAAGTTATCGAGGTGTTTTTGGCCGGCCTTTGTTTTCGACTCACATATGGCCGGTTTTAGGCCAAATTCACAACATGAGGTCATATATCGGTACCTAATTTGGCAAAATGTTGTGAACAGCGCTTGTCGAGGATGGTTTGGATAGCAAAAAGTTCTTCTGGCCGTGCCATAGATGAGCAAGTTATCGAGGTGTTTTTGGCCGCCTTTGTTTTCGACTCACATATGGCCGGTTTTAGGCCAAATTCACAACATGAGGTCATATATCGGTACCTAATTTGGCAAAATGTTGTGAACGGCGCTTGTCGAGGATGGTTTGGATAGCAAAAAGTTCTTCTGGCCGTGCCATAGATGAGGAAGTTATCGAGGTGTTTTTGGCCGACCTTTGTTTTCGACTCACATATGGCCGGTTTTAGGCCAAATTCACAACATGAGGTCATATATCGGTACCTAATTTGGCAAAATGTTGTGAACGGCGCTTGTCGAGGATGGTTTGGATAGCAAAAAGTTCTTCTGGCCGTGCCATAGATGAGCAAGTTATCGAGGTGTTTTTGGCCGACCTTTGTTTTCGATTCACATATGGCCGGTTTTAGGCCAAATTCACAACATGAGGTCATATATCGGTACCTAATTTGGCAAAATGTTGTGAACGGCGCTTGTCGAGGATGGTTTGGATAGCAAAAAGTTCTTCTGGCCGTGCCATATATGAGCAAGTTATCGAGGTGTTTTTGGCCGACCTTTGTTTTCGACTCACATATGGCCGGTTTTAGGCCAAATTCAGAACATGAGGTCATATATCGGTACCTAATTTGGCAAAATGTTGTGAACGGCGCTTGTCGAGGATGGTTTGGATAGCAAAAAGTTCGTCTGGCCGTGCCATAGATGAGCAAATTATCGAGGTGTTTTTGGCCGACCTTGTTTTCGACTCACATATGGTCGGTTTTAGGCCAAATTCACAACATGAGGTCATATATCGGTACCTAATTTGGCAAAATGTTGTGAACGGCGCTTGTCGAGGATGGTTTGGATAGCAAAAAGTTCTTCTGGCCGTGCCATTGATGAGCAAGTTATCGAGGTGTTTTTGGCCGACCTTTGTTTTCGACTCACATATGGCCGGTTTTAGGCCAAATTCACAACATGAGGTCATATATCGGTACCTAATTTGGCAAAAAGTTGTGAACGTCGCTTGTCGAGGATGGTTTGGATAGCAAAAAGTTCTTCTGGCCGTGCCATAGATGAGCAAGTTATTGTGGTGTTTTTGGCCGACCTTTGTTTTTGACTCACATATGGCCGATTTTAGGCCAAATTCACAACATGAGGTCATATATCGATACCTAATTTGGCAAAATGTTGTGAATGGCGCTTGTCGAGGATGGTTTGGATAGCAAAAAGTTCTTCTGGCCGTGCCATAGATGAGCAAGTTATCGAGCTGTTTTTGGCCGACCTTTGTTTTCGACTCACATATGGCCGGTTTTAGGCCAAATTCACAACATGAGGTCATATATCGGTACCTAATTTGGCAAAATGTTGTGAACGGCGCTTGTCGAGGATGGTTTGGATAGCAAAAAGTTCTTCTGGCCGTGCCATAGATGAGCAAGTTATCGAGGTGTTTTTGGCCGACCTCGTTTTCGACTCGCATATGGCCGGTTTTAGGCCAAATTCACAACATGAGGTCATATATCGGTACCTAATTTGGCAAAATGTTGTGAACGGCGCTTGATGAGGATGGTTTGGATAGCAAAAACTTCTTCTGGCCGTGCCATAGATGAGCAAGTTATCGAGGTGTTTTTGGCCGACCTTTGTTTTCGACTCACATATGGCCGGTTTTAGGCCAAATTCACAACATGAGGTCATATATCGGTACCTAATTTGGCAAAATATTGTGAATGGCGCTTGTCGAGGATGGTTTGGATAGCAAAAAGTTCTTCTGGCCGTGCCATAGATGAGCAAGTTATTGAGGTGCTTTTGGCCGACCTTTGTTTTCGACTCACATATGGCCGGTTTTAGGCCAAATTCACAACATGAGGTCATATATCGGTACCTAATTTGGCAAAATGTTGTGAATGGTGCTTGTCGAGGATGGTTTGGATAGCAAAAAGTTCTTATGGCTGTGCCATAGATGAGCAAGTTATCGAGGTGCTTTTGGCCGACCTTTGTTTTCGACTCACATATGGCCGGTTTTAGGCCAAATTCACAACATGAGGTCATATATCGGTACCTAATTTGGCAAAATGTTGTGAATGGCGCTTGTCGAGGATGGTTTGGATAGCAAAAAGTTCTTCTGGTCGTGCCATAGATGAGCAAGTTATCGAGGTGCTTTTGGCCGACCTTTGTTTTCGACTCACATATGGCCGGTTTTAGGCCAAATTCACAACATGAGGTCATATATCGGTACCTAATTTGGGAAAATGTTGTGAACAGCGATTGTCGAGGATGGTTAGGATAGCAAAAAGTTCTTCTGGCCGTGCCATAGATGAGCAAGTTATCGAGGTGCTTTTGGCCGACCTTTGTTTTCGACTCACATATGGCCGGTTTTAGGCCAAATTCATAACATGAGGTCATATATCGGTACCTAATTTGGCAAAATGTTGTGAATGGCGCTTATCGAGGATGGTTTGGATAGCAAAAAGTTCTTCTGGACGTGCCATAGATGAGCAAGTTATCGAGGTGCTTTTGGCCGACCTTTGTTTTCGACTCACATATGGCCGGTTTTAGGCCAAATTCACAACATGAGGTCATATATCGGTACCTAATTTGGCAAAATGTTGTGAACGGCGCTTGTTGAGGATGGTTTGGATCGCAAAAAGTTCTTCTGGCCGTGCCATAGATGAGCAAGTTATCGAGGTGCTTTTGGCCGACCTTTGTTTTCGACTCACATATGGCCGGTTTTAGGCCAAATTCACAACATGAGGTCATATATCGGTACCTAATTTGGCTAAATGTTGTGAACGGAGCTTGTCGAGGATGGTTTGGATAGAAAAAAGTTCTTCTGGCCGTGCCATAGATGAGCAAGTTATCGAGGTGTTTTTGGCCGACCTTTGTTTTCGACTCACATATGGCCGGTTTTAGGCCAAATTTACAACATGAGGTCATATATCGGTACCTAATTTGGCAAAATGTTGTGAACGGCGCTTGTCGAGGATGGTTTGGATAGCAAAAAGTTCTTCTGGCCGTGCCATAGATGAGCAAGTTATCGAGGTGTTTTTGGCCGACCTTTGTTTTCGATTCACATATGGCCGGTTTTAGGCCAAATTCACAACATGAGGTCATATATCGGTACCTAATTTGGCAAAATGTTGTGAACGGCGCTTGTCGAGGATGGTTTGGATAGCAAAAAGTTCTTCTGGCCGTGCCATATATGAGCAAGTTATCGAGGTGTTTTTGGCCGACCTTTGTTTTCGACTCACATATGGCCGGTTTTAGGCCAAATTCAGAACACGAGGTCATATATCGGTACCTAATTTGGCAAAATGTTGTGAACGGCGCTTGTCGAGGATGGTTTGGATAGCAAAAAGTTCTTCTGGCCGTGCCATAGATGAGCAAGTTATCGAGGTGTTTTTGGCCGACCTTGTTTTCGACTCACATATGGTCGGTTTTAGGCCAAATTCACAACATGAGGTCATATATCGGTACCTAATTTGGCAAAATGTTGTGAACGGCGCTTGTCGAGGATGGTTTGGATAGCAAAAAGTTCTTCTGGCCGTGCCATAGATGAGCAAGTTATCGAGGTGTTTTTGGCCGACCTTTGTTTTCGACTCACATATGGCCGGTTTTAGGCCAAATTCACAACATGAGGTCATATATCGGTACCTAATTTGGCAAAAAGTTGTGAACGTCGCTTGTCGAGGATGGTTTGGATAGCAAAAAGTTCTTCTGGCCGTGCCATAGATGAGCAAGTTATTGTGGTGTTTTTGGCCGACCTTTGTTTTTGACTCACATATGGCCGATTTTAGGCCAAATTCACAACATGAGGTCATATATCGATACCTAATTTGGCAAAATGTTGTGAATGGCGCTTGTCGAGGATGGTTTGGATAGCAAAAAGTTCTTCTGGCCGTGCCATAGATGAGCAAGTTATCGAGCTGTTTTTGGCCGACCTTTGTTTTCGACTCACATATGGCCGGTTTTAGGCCAAATTCACAACATGAGGTCATATATCGGTACCTAATTTGGCAAAATGTTGTGAACGGCGCTTGTCGAGGATGGTTTGGATAGCAAAAAGTTCTTCTGACCGTGCCATAGATGAGCAAGTTATCGAGGTGTTTTTGGCCGACCTCGTTTTCGACTCGCATATGGCCGGTTTTAGGCCAAATTCACAACATGAGGTCATATATCGGTACCTAATTTGGCAAAATGTTGTGAACGGCGCTTGATGAGGATGGTTTGGATAGAAAAAACTTCTTCTGGCCGTGCCATAGATGAGCAAGTTATCGAGGTGTTTTTGGCCGACCTTTGTTTTCGACTCACATATGGCCGGTTTTAGGCCAAATTCACAACATGAGGTCATATATCGGTACCTAATTTGGCAAAATATTGTGAATGGCGCTTGTCGAGGATGGTTTGGATAGCAAAAAGTTCTTCTGGCCGTGCCATAGATGAGCAAGTTATTGAGGTGCTTTTGGCCGACCTTTGTTTTCGACTCACATATGGCCGGTTTTAGGCCAAATTCACAACATGAGGTCATATATCGGTACCTAATTTGGCAAAATGTTGTGAATGGTGCTTGTCGAGGATGGTTTGGATAGCAAAAAGTTCTTATGGCTGTGCCATAGATGAGCAAGTTATCGAGGTGCTTTTGGCCGACCTTTGTTTTCGACTCACATATGGCCGGTTTTAGGCCAAATTCACAACATGAGGTCATATATCGGTACCTAATTTGGCAAAATGTTGTGAATGGCGCTTGTCGAGGATGGTTTGGATAGCAAAAAGTTCTTCTGGTCGTGCCATAGATGAGCAAGTTATCGAGGTGCTTTTGGCCGACCTTTGTTTTCGACTCACATATGGCCGGTTTTAGGCCAAATTCACAACATGAGGTCATATATCGGTACCTAATTTGGGAAAATGTTGTGAACAGCGATTGTCGAGGATGGTTTGGATAGCAAAAAGTTCTTCTGGCCGTGCCATAGATGAGCAAGTTATCGAGGTGCTTTTGGCCGACCTTTGTTTTCGACTCACATATGGCCGGTTTTAGGCCAAATTCATAACATGAGGTCATATATCGGTACCTAATTTGGCAAAATGTTGTGAATGGCGCTTATCGAGGATGGTTTGGATAGCAAAAAGTTCTTCTGGACGTGCCATAGATGAGCAAGTTATCGAGGTGCTTTTGGCCGACCTTTGTTTTCGACTCACATATGGCCGGTTTTAGGCCAAATTCACAACATGAGGTCATATATCGGTACCTAATTTGGCAAAATGTTGTGAACGGCGCTTGTTGAGGATGGTTTGGATAGCAAAAAGTTCTTCTGGCCGTGCCATAGATGAGCAAGTTATCGAGGTGCTTTTGGCCGACCTTTGTTTTCGACTCACATATGGCCGGTTTTAGGCCAAATTCACAACATGAGGTCATATATCGGTACCTAATTTGGCTAAATGTTGTGAACGGAGCTTGTCGAGGATGGTTTGGATAGAAAAAAGTTCTTCTGGCCGTGCCATAGATGAGCAAGTTATCGAGGTGTTTTTGGCCGACCTTTGTTTTCGACTCACATATGGCCGGTTTTAGGCCAAATTTACAACATGAGGTCATATATCGGTACCTAATTTGGCAAAATGTTGTGAACGGCGCTTGTCGAGGATGGTTTGGATAGCAAAAAGTTCTTCTGGCCGTGCCATAGATTAGCAAGTTATTGAGGCATTTTTGGCCGACCTTTGTTTTCGACTCACATATGACCGGTTTTAGGCCAAATTCACAACATGAGGTCATATATCGGAACCTAATTTGGCAAAATATTGTGAACGGCACTTGTCGAGGATGGTTTGGATAGCAAAAAGTTCTTCTGGCCGTGCCATAGATGAGCAAGTTATCGAGGTGTTTTTGGCCGACCTTTGTTTTCGACTCACATATGGCCGGTTTTAGGCCAAATTCACAACATGAGGTCATATATCGGTACCTAATTTGGCAAAATATTGTGAATGGCGCTTGTCGAGCATGGTTTGGATAGCAAAAAGTTCTTCTGGCCGTGCCATAGATGAGCAAGTTATCGAGGTGTTTTTGGCCGACCTTTGTTTTCGACTCACATATGGCCGGTTTTAGGCCAAATTCACAACATGAGGTCATATATCGGTACCTAATTTGGCAAAATATTGTGAATGGCGCTTGTCGAGGATGGTTTGGATAGCAAAAAGTTCTTCTGGCCGTGCCATAGATGAGCAAGTTATTGAGGTGCTTTTGGCCGACCTTTGTTTTCGACTCACATATGGCCGGTTTTAGGCCAAATTCACAACATGAGGTCATATATCGGTACCTAATTTGGCAAAATGTTGTGAATGGTGCTTGTCGAGGATGGTTTGGATAGCAAAAAGTTCTTATGGCTGTGCCATAGATGAGCAAGTTATCGAGGTGCTTTTGGCCGACCTTTGTTTTCGACTCACATATGGCCGGTTTTAGGCCAAATTCACAACATGAGGTCATATATCGGTACCTAATTTGGCAAAATGTTGTGAATGGCGCTTGTCGAGGATGGTTTGGATAGCAAAAAGTTCTTCTGGTCGTGCCATAGATGAGCAAGTTATCGAGGTGCTTTTGGCCGACCTTTGTTTTCGACTCACATATGGCCGGTTTTAGGCCAAATTCACAACATGAGGTCATATATCGGTACCTAATTTGGGAAAATGTTGTGAACAGCGATTGTCGAGGATGGTTTGGATAGCAAAAAGTTCTTCTGGCCGTGCCATAGATGAGCAAGTTATCGAGGTGCTTTTGGCCGACCTTTGTTTTCGACTCACATATGGCCGGTTTTAGGCCAAATTCATAACATGAGGTCATATATCGGTACCTAATTTGGCAAAATGTTGTGAATGGCGCTTATCGAGGATGGTTTGGATAGCAAAAAGTTCTTCTGGACGTGCCATAGATGAGCAAGTTATCGAGGTGCTTTTGGCCGACCTTTGTTTTCGACTCACATATGGCCGGTTTTAGGCCAAATTCACAACATGAGGTCATATATCGGTACCTAATTTGGCAAAATGTTGTGAACGGCGCTTGTTGAGGATGGTTTGGATAGCAAAAAGTTCTTCTGGCCGTGCCATAGATGAGCAAGTTATCGAGGTGCTTTTGGCCGACCTTTGTTTTCGACTCACATATGGCCGGTTTTAGGCCAAATTCACAACATGAGGTCATATATCGGTACCTAATTTGGCTAAATGTTGTGAACGGAGCTTGTCGAGGATGGTTTGGATAGAAAAAAGTTCTTTTGGCCGTGCCATAGATGAGCAAGTTATCGAGGTGTTTTTGGCCGACCTTTGTTTTCGACTCACATATGGCCGGTTTTAGGCCAAATTTACAACATGAGGTCATATATCGGTACCTAATTTGGCAAAATGTTGTGAACGGCGCTTGTCGAGGATGGTTTGGATAGCAAAAAGTTCTTCTGGCCGTGCCATAGATTAGCAAGTTATTGAGGCATTTTTGGCCGACCTTTGTTTTCGACTCACATATGACCGGTTTTAGGCCAAATTCACAACATGAGGTCATATATCGGAACCTAATTTGGCAAAATATTGTGAACGGCACTTGTCGAGGATGGTTTGGATAGCAAAAAGTTCTTCTGGCCGTGCCATAGATGAGCAAGTTATCGAGGTGTTTTTGGCCGACCTTTGTTTTCGACTCACATATGGCCGGTTTTAGGCCAAATTCACAACATGAGGTCATATATCGGTACCTAATTTGGCAAAATATTGTGAATGGCGCTTGTCGAGCATGGTTTGGATAGCAAAAAGTTCTTCTGGCCGTGCCATAGATGAGCAAGTTATCGAGGTGTTTTTGGCCGACCTTTGTTTTCGACTCACATATGGCCGGTTTAGGCCAAATTCACAATATGAGGTCATATATCGGTACCTAATTTGGCAAAATGTTGTGAACGGCACTTGTTGAGGATGGTTTGGATAGCAAAAAGTTTTTTTGGCCGTGCCATAGATGAGCAAGTTATCGAGGTGCTTTTGCCGACCTTTGTTTTCGACTCACATATGGCCGGTTTTAGGCCAAATTCACAACATGAGGTCATATATCGGTACCTAATTTGGCAAAATGTTGTGAACGGTGCTTGTCGAGGATGGTTTGGATAGCAAAAATTTCTTCTGGTCGTGCCATAGATGAGCAAGTTATCGAGGTGTTTTTGGCCGACCTTTGTTTTCGACTCACATATGGCCGGTTTTAGGCCAAATTCACAACATGAGGTCACATATCGGTACCTAATTTGGCAAAATGTTGTGAACGGCGCTTGTCGAGGATGGTTTGGATAGCAAAAAGTTCTTCTGGCCGTGCCATAGATGAGCAAGTTATTGAGGTGCTTTTGGCCGACCTTTGTTTTCGACTCACATATGGCCGGTTTTAGGCCAAATTCACAACATCAGGTCATATATCGGTACCTAATTTTGCAAAATGTTGTGAATGGCGCTTGTCGAGGATGGTTTGGATAGCAAACAGTTCTTCTGGCCGTGCCATAGATGAGCAAGTTATCGAGGTGCTTTTGGCCGACCTTTGTTTTCGACTCACATATGGCCGGTTTTAGGCCAAATTCACATCATGAGGTCATATATCGGTACCTAATTTGGGAAAATGTTGTGAACGGCGATTGTCGAGGATGGTTTGGATAGCAAAAATTTCTTCTGGCCGTGCCATAGATGAGCAAGTTATCGAGGTGCTTTTGGCCGACCTTTGTTTTCGACTCACATATGGCCGGTTTTAGGCCAAATTCACAACATGAGGTCATATATCGGTACCTAATTTGGCAAAATGTTTTGAACGGCACTTGTCGAGGATGGTTTGGATAGCAAAAAGTTCTTCTGGCCGTGCCATAGATGAGCAAGTTATCGAGGTGTTTTTGGCCGACCTTTGTTTTCGACTCACATATGGCCGGTTTTAGGCCAAATTCACAACATGAGGTCATATGTCGGTACCTAATTTGGCAAAATATTGTGAATGGCGCTTGTCGAGCATGGTTTGGATAGCAAAAAGTTCTTCTGGCCGTGCCATAGATGAGCAAGTTATCGAGGTGTTTTTGGCCGACCTTTGTTTTCGACTCACATATGGCCGGTTTAGGCCAAATTCACAATATGAGGTCATATATCAGTACCTAATTTGGCAAAATGTTGTGAACGGCACTTGTCGAGGATGGTTTGGATAGCAAAAAGTTCTTTTGGCCGTGCCATAGATGAGAAAGTTATCGAGGTGCTTTTGGCCGACCTTTGTTTTCGACTCACATATGGCCGGTTTTAGGCCAAATTCACAACATGAGGTCATATATCGGTACCTAATTTGGCAAAATGTTATGAACGGCGCTTGTCGAGGATGGTTTGAATAGCAAAAAGTTCTTCTGGTCGTGCCATAGATGAGCAAGTTATCGAGGTGTTTTTGGCCGACCTTTGTTTTCGACTCACATATGGCCGGTTTTAGGCCAAATTCACAACATGAGGCCATATATCGGTACCTAATTTGGCAAAATGTTGTGAACGGCGCTTGTCGAGGATGGTTTGGATAGCAAAAAGTTCTTCTGGCCGTGCCATAGATGAGCAAGTTATTGAGGTGCTTTCGGCCGACCTTTGTTTTCGACTCACATATGGCCGGTTTTAGGCCAAATTCACAACATGAGGTCATATATCGGTACCTAATTTGGCAAAATGTTGTGAATGGCGCTTGTCGAGGATGGTTTGGATAGCAAAAAGTTCTTCTGGCCGTGCCATAGATGAGCAAGTTATCGAGGTGCTTTTGGCCGACCTTTGTTTTCGACTCACATATGGTCGGTTTTAAGCCAAATTCACAACATGAGGTCATATATCGGTACCTAATTTGGGACAATGTTGTGAACGGCGATTGTCGAGGATGGTTTGGATAGCAAAAAGTTCTTCTGGCCGTGCCATAGATGAGCAAGTTATCGAGGTGCTTTTGGCGACCTTTGTTTTCGACTCACATATGGCCGGTTTTAGGCCAAATTCATAACATGAGGTCATATATCGGTACCTAATTTGGCAAAATGTTGCGAACGGCGCTTGTCGAGGATGGTTTGGATAGCAAAAAGTTCTTCTGGCCGTGCCATAGATGAGCAAGTTATAGAGGTGCTTTTGGCCGACCTTTGTTTTCGACTCACATATGGCCAGTTTTAGGCCAAATTCATAACATGAGGTCATATATCGGTACCTAATTTGGCAAAATGTTGTGAACGGCGCTTGTAGAGGATGGTTTGGATAGCAAAAAGTTCTTCTGGACGTGCCATAGATGAGCAAGTTATCGAGGTGCTTTTGGCCGACCTTTGTTTTCGACTCGCATATGGCCGGTTTTAGGCCAAATTCACAACATGAGGTCATATATCGGTACCTAATTTGGCAAAATGTTGTGAACGGCGCTTGTCGAGGATGTTTTGGATAGCAAAAAGTTCTTCTGGACGTGCCATAGATGAGCAAGTTATCGAGGTGCTTTTGGCCGACCTTTGTTTTCGACTCACATATGGCCGGTTTTAGGCCAAATTCACAACATGAGGTCATATATCGGTACCTAATTTGGCAAAATGTTGTGAACGGCGCTTGTTGAGGATGGTTTGCATAGCAAAAAGTTCTTCTGGCCGTGCCATAGATGAGCAAGTTATCGAGGTGCTTTTGGCCGACCTTTGTTTTCGACTCACATATGGCCGGTTTTAGGCCAAATTCACAACATGAGGTCATATATCGGTACCTAATTTGGCAAAATGTTGTGAACGGAGCTTGTCGAGGATGTTTTGGATAGAAAAAAGTTCTTCTGGCCGTGCCATAGATGAGCAAGTTATCGAGGTGTTTTTGGCCGACCTTTGTTTTCGACTCACATATGGCCGGTTTTAGGCCAAATTCACAACATGAGGTCATATATCGGTACCTAATTTGGCAAAATGTTGTGAACGGCGCTTGTCGAGGATGGTTTGGATAGCAAAAAGTTCTTCCTGCCGTGCCATAGATGAGCAAGTTATCGAGGCGTTTTTGGCCGACCTTTGTTTTCGACTCACATATGGCCGGTTTTAGGCCAAATTCACAACATGAGGTCATATATCTGTACCTAATTTGGCAAAATGTTGTGAACGGCGCTTGTCAAGAATGGTTTGGATAGCAAAAAGTTCTTCTGGCCGTGCCATAGAGGAGCAAGTTATCGAGGTGTTTTTGGCCGACCTTTGTTTTCGACTCACATATGGCCGGTTTTAGGCCAAATTCACAACATGAGGTCATATATCGGTACCTAATTTGGCAAAATGTTGTAAACGGCACTTGTCGAGGATGGTTTGGATAGCAAAAAGTTCTTCTGGTCGTGCCATAGATGAGCAAGTTATCGAGGTGCTTTTGGCCGACCTTTGTTTTTGACTGACATATGGCCGGTTTTAGGCCAAATTCACAACATGAGGTCATATATCGGTACCTAATTTGGCAAAACGTTGTGAACGGCGCTTGTCGAGGATGGTTTTGATAGCAAAAAGTTCTTCTGGCAGTGCCATAGATGAGCAAGTTATCGAGGTGTTTTTGGCCGACCTTTGTTTTCGACTCACATATGGCCGGTTTTAGGCCAAATTCACAACATGAGGTCATATATCGGTACCTAATTTGGCAAAATGTTGTGAACGGCGCTTGTCGAGGATGGTTTGGATAGCAAAAAGTTCTTCTGGCCGTGCCATAGATGAGCAAATTATCGAGGTGTTTTTGGCCGACCTTTGTTTTCGACTCACATATGGCCGGTTTTAGGCCAAATTCACAACATGAGGTCATATATCGGTACCTAATTTGGCAAAATGTTGTGAACGGCGCTTGTCGAGGATGGTTTGGATAGCAAAAAGTTCTTCTGGCCGTGCCATAGATGAGCAAGTTATCGAGGTGTTTTTGGCCGACCTTGTTTTCGACTCACATATGGCCGGTTTTAGGCCAAATTCACAACATGAGGTCATATATCGGTACCTAATTTGGCAAAATGTTGTGAATGGCGCTTGTAGAGAATGGTTTGGATAGCAAAAAGTTCTTCTGGCCGTGCCATAGATGAGCAAGTTATCGAGGTGTTTTTGGCCGACCTTTGTTTTCGACTCACATATGGCCGGTTTTAGGCCAAATTCACAACATGAGGTCATATATCGGTACCTAATTTGGCAAAATGTTGTGAACGGCGCGTGTTGAGGATGGTATGGATAGCAAAAAGTTCTTCTGGCCGTGCCATAGATGAGCAAGTTATCGAAGTGTTTTTGGCCGACCTTTGTTTTCGACTCACATATGGCCGGTTTTAGGCCAAATTCACAACATGAGGTCATATATCGGTACCTAATTTGGAAAAATGTTGTGAACGGCGCCTGTCGAGGATGGTTTGGATAGCAAAAAGTTCTTCTGGCCGTGCCATAGATGAGCAAGTTATCGAGGTGTTTTTGGCCGACCTTTGTTTTTGACTCACATATGGCTGGTTTTAGGCCAAATTCACAACATGAGGTCATATATCGGTACCTAATTTGGCAAAATGTTGTGAACGGAGCCTGTCGAGGATGGTTTGGATAGCAAAAAGTTCTTCTGGCCGTGCCATAGATGAGCAAGTTATCGAGGTGCTTTTGGCCGACCTTTGTTTTCGACTCACATATGGCCGGTTTTAGGCCAAATTCACAACACGAGGTCATATATCGGTACCTAATTTGGGAAAATGTTGTGAACGGTGATTGTCGAGGATGGTTTGGATAGCAAAAAGTTCTTCTGGCCGTGCCATAGATGAGCAAGTTATCGAGGTGCTTTTGGCCGACCTTTGTTTTTGACTCACATATGGCTGGTTTTAGGCCAAATTCAGAACATGAGGTCATATATCGGTACCTAATTTGGCAAAATGTTGTGAACGGCGCTTGTCGAGGATGGTTTGGATAGCAAAAAGTTCTTCTGGCCGTGCCATAGATGAGCAAGTTATCGAGGTGCTTTTGGCCGACCTTTGTTTTCGACTCACATATGGCCGGTTTTAGGCCAAATTCAGAACATGAGGTCATATATCGGTACCTAATTTGGCAAAATGTTGTGAACGGCGCTTGTCGAGTATGGTTTGGATAGCAAAAAGTTCTTCTGGCCGTGCCATAGATGAGCAAGTTATCGAGGTGGTTTTGGCCGACCTTTGTTTTTGAGTCACATATGGCCGGTTTTAGGCCAAGTTCACAACAAGAGGTCATATATCGGTACCTAATTTGGCAAAATGTTGTGAACGGCACTTGTCGAGGATGGTTTGGATAGCAAAAATTTCTTCTGGCCGTGCCATAGATGAGCAAGTTATCGAGGTGCTTTTGGCCGACCTTTGTTTTCGACTCACATATGGCCGGTTTTAGGCCAAATTCACAACATGAGGTCATATATCGGTACCTAATTTGGCAAAATGTTGTGAACGGCGCGTGTTGAGGATGGTATGGATAGCAAAAAGTTCTTCTGGCCGTGCCATAGATGAGAAAGTTATCGAGGTGCTTTTGGCCGACCTTTGTTTTCGACTCACATATGGCCGGTTTTAGGCCAAATTCACAACATGAGGTCATATATCGGTACCTAATTTGGCAAAATGTTGTGAACGGCGCGTGTTGAGGATGGTATGGATAGCAAAAAGTTCTTCTGGCCGTGCCATAGATGAGCAAGTTATCGAAGTGTTTTTGGCCGACCTTTGTTTTCGACTCACATATGGCCGGTTTTAGGCCAAATTCACAACATGAGGTCATATATCGGTACCTAATTTGGCAAAATGTTGTGAACGGCGCTTGTCGAGGATGGTTTGGATAGCAAAAAGTTCTTTTGGCCGTGCCATAGATGAGCAAGTTATCGAGGTGCTTTTGGCCGACCTTTGTTTTCGACTCACATATGGCCGGTTTTAGGCCAAATTCATAACATGAGGTCATATATCGGTACCTAATTTGGCAAAATGTTGTGAACGGCGCTTGTCGAGGATGGTTTGGATAGCAAAAAGTTCTTCTGGTCGTGCCATAGATGAGCAAGTTATCGAGGTGTTTTTGGCCGACCTTTGTTTTCGACTCACATATGGCCAGTTTTAGGCCAAATTCACAACATGAGGTCATATATCGGTACCTAATTTGGAAAAATGTTGTGAACGGCGCTTGTCGAGGATGGTTTGGATAGCAAAAAGTTCTTCTAGCCGTGCCATAGATGAGCAAGTTATTGAGGTGCTTTTGGCCGACCTTTGTTTTCGACTCACATATGGCCGGTTTTAGGCCAAATTCACAACATGAGGTCATATATCGGTACCTAATTTGGCAAAATGTTGTGAACGGCGCTTGTCGAGGATGGTTTGGATAGCAAAAAGTTCTTCTGGCCATGCCATAGATGAGCAAGTTATCGAGGTGCTTTTGGCCGACCTTTGTTTTCGACTCACATATGGCCGGTTTTAGGCCAAATTCACAACACGAGGTCATTTATCGGTACCTAATTTGGGAAAATGTTGTGAACGGCGATTGTCGAGGATGGTTTGGATAGCAAAAAGTTCTTCTGGCCGTGCCATAGATGAGCAAGTTATCGAGGTGCTTTTGGCCGACCTTTGTTTTTGACTCACATATGGCGGGTTTTAGGCCAAATTCAGAACATGAGGTCATATATCGGTACCTAATTTGGCAAAATGTTGTGAACGGCGCTTGTCGAGGATGGTTTGGATAGCAAAAAGTTCTTCTGGCCATGCCATAGATGAGCAAGTTATCGAGGTGCTTTTGGCCGACCTTTGTTTTCGACTCACATATGGCCGGTTTTAGGCCAAATTCACAACATGAGGTCATATATCGGTACCTAATTTGGCAAAATGTTGTGAACGGCGCGTGTTGAGGATGGTTTGGATAGCAAAAAGTTCTTCTGGCCGTGCCATAGATGAGCAAGTTATCGAGGTGCTTTTGGCCGACCTTTGTTTTCGACTCACATATGGCCGGTTTTAGGCCAAATTCACAACATGAGGTCATATATCGGTACCTAATTTGGCAAAATGTTGTGAACGGCACTTGTCGAGGATGGTTTGGATAGCAAAAAGTTCTTTTGGCCGTGCCATAGATGAGAAAGTTATCGAGGTGCTTTTGGCCGACCTTTGTTTTCGACTCACATATGGCCGGTTTTAGGCCAAATTCACAACATGAGGTCATATATCGGTACCTAATTTGGCAAAATGTTGTGAACGGCGCTTGTCGAGGATGGTTTGAATAGCAAAAAGTTCTTCTAGTCGTGCCATAGATGAGCAAGTTATCGAGGTGTTTTTTGCCGACCTTTGTTTTCGACTCACATATGGCCGGTTTTAGGCCAAATTCACAACATGAGGCCATATATCGGTACCTAATTTGGGAAAATGTTGTGAACGGCGCTTGTCGAGGATGGTTCGGATAGCAAAAAGTTCTTCTGGCCGTGCCATAGATGAGCAAGTTATCGAGGTGCTTTTGGCCGACCTTTGTTTTCGACTCACATATGGCTGGTTTTAGGCCAAATTCAGAACATGAGGTCATATATCGGTACCTAATTTGGCAAAATGTTGTGAACGGCGCTTGTCGAGGATGGTTTGGATAGCAAAAAGTTCTTCTGGCCGTGCCATAGATGAGCAAGTTATCGAGGTGCTTTTGGCCGACCTTTATTTTCGACTCACATATGGCCGGTTTTAGGCCAAATTCACAACATGAGGTCATATATCGGTACCTAATTTGGCAAAATGTTGTGAACGGCGCTTGTTGAGGATGGTTTGGATAGCAAAAAGTTCTTCTGGCCGTGCCACAGATGAGCAAGTTATCGAGGTGCTTTTGGCCGACCTTTGTTTTCGACTCACATACGGCCGGTTTTAGGCCAAATTCACAACATGAGGTCATATATCGGTACCTAATTTGGCAAAATGTTGTGAACGGAGCCTGTCGAGGATGGTTTGGATAGCAAAAAGTTCTTCTGGCCGTGCCATAGATGAGCAAGTTATCGAGGTGTTTTTGGCCGACCTTTGTTTTTGACTCACATATGGCTGGTTTTAGGCCAAATTCACAACATGAGGTCATATATCGGTACCTAATTTGGCAAAATGTTGTGAACGGAGCCTGTCGAGGATGGTTTGGATAGCAAAAAGTTCTTCTGGCCATGCCATAGATGAGCAAGTTATCGAGGTGCTTTTGGCCGACCTTTGTTTTCGACTCACATATGGCCGGTTTTAGGCCAAATTCACAACACGAGGTCATATATCGGTACCTAATTTGGGAAAATGTTGTGAACGGTGATTGTCGAGGATGGTTTGGATAGCAAAAAGTTCTTCTGGCCGTGCCATAGATGAGCAAGTTATCGAGGTGCTTTTGGCCGACCTTTGTTTTTGACTCACATATGGCTGGTTTTAGGCCAAATTCAGAACATGAGGTCATATATCGGTACCTAATTTGGCAAAATGTTGTGAACGGCGCTTGTCGAGGATGGTTTGGATAGCAAAAAGTTCTTCTGGCCGTGCCATAGATGAGCAAGTTATCGAGGTGCTTTTGGCCGACCTTTGTTTTCGACTCACATATGGCCGGTTTTAGGCCAAATTCAGAACATGAGGTCATATATCGGTACCTAATTTGGCAAAATGTTGTGAACGGCGCTTGTCGAGTATGGTTTGGATAGCAAAAAGTTCTTCTGGCCGTGCCATAGATGAGCAAGTTATCGAGGTGGTTTTGGCCGACCTTTGTTTTTGAGTCACATATGGCCGGTTTTAGGCCAAGTTCACAACAAGAGGTCATATATCGGTACCTAATTTGGCAAAATGTTGTGAACGGCACTTGTCGAGGATGGTTTGGATAGCAAAAATTTCTTCTGGCCGTGCCATAGATGAGCAAGTTATCGAGGTGCTTTTGGCCGACCTTTGTTTTCGACTCACATATGGCCGGTTTTAGGCCAAATTCACAACATGAGGTCATATATCGGTACCTAATTTGGCAAAATGTTGTGAACGGCGCGTGTTGAGGATGGTATGGATAGCGAAAATTTCTTCTGGCCGTGCCATAGATGAGCAAGTTATCGAGGTGCTTTTGGCCGACCTTTGTTTTCGACTCACATATGGCCGGTTTTAGGCCAAATTCACAACATGAGGTCATATATCGGTACCTAATTTGGCAAAATGTTGTTAATAGAACTTGTCGAGGATGGTTTGGATAGCAAAAAGTTCTTCTGGCCGTGCCATAGATGAGCAAGTTATCGAGGTGCTTTTGGCCGACCTTTGTTTTCGACTCACATATGGCCGGGTTTAGGCCAAATTCACAACATGAGGTCATATATCGGTACCTAATTTGGCAAAATGTTGTGAACCGCGCTTGTCGAGGAAGGTTTGGATAGCAAAAAGTTCTTCTGGCCATGCCATAGATGAGCAAGTTATCGAGGTGCTTTTGGCCGACCTTTGTTTTCGACTCACATATGGCTGGTTTTAGGCCAAATTCACAACATGAGGTCATATATCGGTACCTAATTTGGCAAAATGTTGTGAACGGAGCCTGTCGAGGATGGTTCGGATAGCAAAAAGTTCTTCTGGCCGTGCCATAGATGAGCAAGTTATCGAGGTGTTTTTGGCCGACCTTTGTTTTTGACTCACATATGGCTGGTTTTAGGCCAAATTCACAACATGAGGTCATATATCGGTACCTAATTTGGCAAAATGTTGTGAACGGAGCCTGTCGAGGATGGTTTGGATAGCAAAAAGTTCTTCTGGCCATGCCATAGATGAGCAAGTTATCGAGGTGCTTTTGGCCGACCTTTGTTTTCGACTCACATATGGCCGGTTTTAGGCCAAATTCACAACACGAGGTCATATATCGGTACCTAATTTGGGAAAATATTGTGAACGGCGATTGTCGAGGATGGTTTGGATAGCAAAAAGATCTTCTGGCCGTGCCATAGATGAGCAAGTTATCGAGGTGCTTTTGGCCGACCTTTGTTTTTTACTCACATATGGCTGGTTTTAGGCCAAATTCAGAACATGAGGTCATATATCGGTACCTAATTTGGCAAAATGTTGTGAACGGCACTTGTCGAGGATGGTTTGGATAGCAAAAAGTTCTTTTGGCCGTGCCATAGATGAGCAAGTTATCGAGGTGCTTTTGGCCGACCTTTGTTTTCGACTCACATATGGCCGGTTTTAGGCCAAATTCAGAACATGAGGTCATATATCGGTACCTAATTTGGTAAAATGTTGTGAACGGCGCTTGTCGAGTATGGTTTGGATAGCAAAAAGTTCTTCTGGCCGTTCCATAGATGAGCAAGTTATCGAGGTGCTTTTGGCCGACCTTTGTTTTTGAGTCACATATGGCCGGTTTTAGGCCAAGTTCACAACATGAGGTCATATATCGGTACCTAATTTGGCAAAATGTTGTGAACGGCGCTTGTCGAGGATGGTTTGGATAGCAAAAAGTTCTTCTGGCCGTGCCATAGATGAGCAAGTTATCGAGGTGCTTTTGGCCGACCTTTGTTTTCGACTCACATATGGCTGGTTTTAGGCCAAATTCACAACATGAGGTCATATATCGGTACCTAATTTGGCAAAATGTTGTGAACGGCACGTGTTGAGGATGGTATGGATAGCGAAAATTTCTTCTGGCCGTGCCATAGATGAGCAAGTTATCGAGGTGCTTTTGGCCGACCTTTGTTTTCGACTCACATATGGCCGGTTTTAGGCCAAATTCACAACATGAGGTCATATATCGGTACCTAATTTGGCAAAATGTTGTGAACAGAACTTGTCGAGGATGGTTTGGATAGCAAAAAGTTCTTCTGGCCGTGCCATAGATGAGCAAGTTATCGAGGTGCTTTTGGCCGACCTTTGTTTTCGACTCACATATGGCCGGGGTTTAGGCCAAATTCACAACATGAGCTCATATATCGGTACCTAATTTGGCAAAATGTTGTGAACGGCGCTTGTCGAGGAAGGTTTGGATAGCAAACAGTTCTTCTGGCCATGCCATAGATGAGCAAGTTATCGAGGTGCTTTTGGCCGACCTTTGTTTTCGACTCACATATGGCCGGTTTTAGGCCAAATTCACAACATGAGGTCATATATCGGTACCTAATTTGGGAAAATGTTGTGAACAGCGCTTGTCGAGGATGGTTTGGATAGCAAAAAGTTCTTCTGGCCGTGCCATAGATGAGCAAGTTATCGAGGTGCTTTTGGCCGACCTTTGTTTTCGACTCACATATGGCTGGTTTTAGGCCAAATTCAGAACATGAGGTCATATATCGGTACCTAATTTGGCAAAATGTTGTGAACGACGCTTGTCGAGGATGGTTTGGATAGCAAAAAGTTCTTCTGGCCGTGCCATAGATGAGCAAGTTATCGAGGTGCTTTTGGCCGACCTTTGTTTTCGACTCACATATGGCCGGTTTTAGGCCAAATTCAGAACATGAGGTCATATATCGGTACCTAATTTGGCAAAATGTTGTGAATGGCGCTTGTCGAGTATGGTTTGGATAGCAAAAAGTTCTTCTGGCCGTGCCATAGATGAGCAAGTTATCGAGGTGCTTTTGGCCGACCTTTGTTTTCGACTGACATATGGCCGGTTTTAGGCCAAATTCACAACATGAGGTCTTATATCGGTACATAATTTGGCAAAATGTTGTGAACGGCGCTTGTTGAGGATGGTTTGGATAGCAAAAAGTTCTTCTGGCCGTGCCATAGATGAGCAAGTTATCGAGGTGCTTTTGGCCGACCTTTGTTTTCGACTCACATATGGCCAGTTTTAGGCCAAATTCACAACATGAGGTCATATATCGGTACCTAATTTGGCAAAATGTTGTGAACGGAGCCTGTCGAGGATGGTTTGGATAGCAAAAAGTTCTTCTGGCCGTGCCATAGATGAGCAAGTTATCGAGGTGTTTTTGGCCGACCTTTGTTTTCGACTCACATATGGCCGGTTTTAGGCCAAATTCACAACATGAGGTCATATATCGGTACCTAATTTGGCAAAATGTTGTGAACGGCGCTTGTCGAGGATGGTTTGGTTAGCAAAAAGTTCTTCTGGCCGTGCCATAGATGAGCAAGTTATCGAGGCGTTTTTGGCCGACCTTTGTTTTCGACTCACATATGGCCGGTTTTAGGCCAAATTCACAACATGAGGTCATATATCGGTACCTAACTTGGCAAAATGTTGTGAACGGCACTTGTCGAGGATGGTTTGGATAGCAAAAAGTTCTTCTGGCCGTGCCATAGATGAGCAAGTTATCGAGGTGTTTTTGGCCGACCTTTGTTTTCGACTCACATATGGCCGGTTTTAGGCCAAATTCACAACAT
The DNA here is from genome assembly GCA_963921465.1 of Triticum timopheevii. Taxonomy (NCBI): domain Eukaryota; kingdom Viridiplantae; phylum Streptophyta; class Magnoliopsida; order Poales; family Poaceae; genus Triticum; species Triticum timopheevii. The sequence goes on from OY997268.1 coordinate 621,192,442, forward strand.
GAGGTTATATATCGGTACCTAATTTGGCAAAATGTTGTGAATGGCGCTTGTCGAGGATGGTTTGGATAGCAAAAAGTTCTTCTGTCCGTGCCATAGATGAGCAAGTTATTGAGGTGCTTTCGGCCGACCTTTGTTTTCGACTCACATATGGCCGGTTTTAGGCCAAATTCACAACATGAGGTCATATATCGGTACCTAATTTGGCAAAATGTTGTGAATGGCGCTTGTCGAGGATGGATTGGATAGCAAAAAGTTCTTCTGGCCGTGCCATAGATGAGCAAGTTATCGAGGTGCTTTTGGCCGACCTTTGTTTTCGACTCACATATGGCCAGTTTTAGGCCAAATTCATAACATGAGGTCATATATCGGTACCTAATTTGGCAAAATGTTGTGAACGGCGCTTGTAGAGGATGGTTTGGATAGCAAAAAGTTCTTCTGGCCGTGCCTTAGATGAGCAAGTTATCGAGGTGCTTTTGGCCGACCTTTGTTTTCGACTCACATATGGCCGGTTTTAGGCCAAATTCACAACATGAGGTCATATATCGGTACCTAATTTGGCAAAATGTTGTGAACGGCGCTTGTCGAGGATGGTTTGGATAGCAAAAATTTCTTCTGGATGTGCCATAGATGAGCAAGTTATCGAGGTGCTTTTGGCCGACCTTTGTTTTCGACTCACATATGGCCGGTTTTAGGCCAAATTCACAACATGAGGTCATATATCGGTACCTAATTTGGCAAAATGTTGTGAACGGCGCTTGTCGAGGATGGTTTGGATAGCAAAGAGTTCTTCTGGCCGTGCCATAGATGAGCAAGTTATCGAGGTGCTTTTGGCCGACCTTTGTTTTCGACTCACATATGGCCGGTTTTAGGCCAAATTCACAACATGAGGTCACATATCGGTATCTAATTTGGCAAAATGTTGTGAACGGAGCTTGTCGAGGATGGTTTGGATAGCAAAAAGTTCTTCTGGCCGTGCCATAGATGAGCAAGTTATCGAGGTGTTTTTGGCCGACCTTTGTTTTCGACTCACATATGGCCGGTTTTAGGCCAAATTCACAACATGAGGTCATATATCGGTACCTAATTTGGCAAAATGTTGTGAACGGCGCTTGTCGAGGATGGTTTGGATAGCAAAAAGTTCTTCCTGCCGTGCCATAGATGAGCAAGTTATCGAGGCGTTTTTGGCCGACCTTTGTTTTCGACTCACATATGGCCGGTTTTAGGCCAAATTCACAACATGAGGTCATATATCTGTACCTAATTTGGCAAAATGTTGTGAACGGCGCTTGTCAAGAATGGTTTGGATAGCAAAAAGTTCTTCTGGCCGTGCCATAGAGGAGCAAGTTATCGAGGTGTTTTTGGCCGACCTTTGTTTTCGACTCACATATGGCCGGTTTTAGGCCAAATTCACAACATGAGGTCATATATCGGTACCTAATTTGGCAAAATGTTGTGAACGGTGCTTGTCGAGGATGGTTTGGATAGCAAAAAGTTCTTCTGGTCGTGCCATAGGTGAGCAAGTTATCGAGGTGCTTTTGGCCGACCTTTGTTTTCGACTCACATATGGCCGGTTTTAGGCCAAATTCACAACATGAGGTCATATATCGGTACCTAATTTGGCAAAACATTGTGAACGGCGCTTGTCGAGGATGGTTTGGATAGCAAAAAGTTCTTCTGGCAGTGCCATAGATGAGCAATTTATCGAGGTGTTTTTGGCCGACCTTTGTTTTCGACTCACATATGGCCGGTTTTAGGCCAAATTCACAACATGAGGTCATATATCGGTACCTAATTTGGCAAAATGTTGTGAACGGCACTTGTCGAGGATGGTTTGGATAGCAAAAAGTTCTTCTGGCCGTGCCATAGATGAGCAAGTTATCGAGGTGTTTTTGGCCGACCTTTGTTTTCGACTCACATATGGCCGGTTTTAGGCCAAATTCACAACATGAGGTCATATATCGGTACCTAATTTGGCAAAATGTTGTGAACGGCGCTTGTCGAGGATGGTTTGGATAGCAAAAAGTTCTTCTGGCCGTGCCATAGATGAGCAAGTTATCGAGGTGTTTTTGGCCGACCTTGTTTTCGACTCACATATGGCCGGTTTTAGGCCAAATTCACAACATGAGGTCATATATCGGTACCTAATTTGGCAAAATGTTGTGAACGGCGCTTGTCGAGAATGGTTTGGATAGCAAAAAGTTCTTCTGGTCGTGCCATAGATGAGCAAGTTATCGAGGTGTTTTTGGCCGACCTTTGTTTTCGACTCACATATGGCCGGTTTTAGGCCAAATTCACCACATGAGGTCATATATCGGTACCTAATTTGGCAAAATGTTGTGAACGGCACTTGTCGAGGATGGTTTGGATAGCAAAAAGTTCTTCTGGCCGTGCCATAGATGAGCAAGTTATCGAGGTGTTTTTGGCCGACCTTTGTTTTCGACTCACATATGGCCGGTTTTAGGCCAAATTCACAACATGAGGTCATATATCGGTACCTAATTTGGCAAAATGTTGTGTATGGCGCTTGTCGAGGATGGTTTGGATAGCAAAAAGTTCTTCTGGCCGTGCCATAGATGAGCAAGTTATCGAGGTGTTTTTGGCCGACCTTTGTTTTCGACTCACATATGGCCGGTTTTAGGCCAAATTCACAACATGAGGTCATATATCGGTACCTAATTTGGCAAAATGTTGTGAACGGCGCTTGTCGAGGATGGTTTGGATAGAAAAAAGTTCTTTTGGCCGTGCCATAGATGAGCAAGTTATCGAGGTGCTTTTGGCCGACCTTTGTTTTCGACTCACATATGGCCGGTTTTAGGCCAAATTCATAACATGAGGTCATATATCGGTACCTAATTTGGCAAAATGTTGTGAACGGCGCTTGTCGAGGATGGTTTGGATAGCAAAAAGTTCTTCTGGTCGTGCCATAGATGAGCAAGTTATCGAGGTGTTTTTGGCCGACCTTTGTTTTTGACTCACATATGGCCGGTTTTAGGCCAAATTCACAACATGAGGTCATATATCGGTACCTAATTTGGAAAAATGTTGTGAATGGCGCTTGTCGAGGATGGTTTGGATAGCAAAAAGTTCTTCTAGCCGTGCCATAGATGAGCAAGTTATTGAGGTGCTTTTGGCCGACCTTTGTTTTCGACTCACATATGGCCGGTTTTAGGCCAAATTCACAACATGAGGTCATATATCGGTACCTAATTTGGCAAAATGTTGTGAACGGCGCTTGTCGAGGATGGTTTGGATAGCAAAAAGTTCTTCTGGCCATGCCATAGATGAGCAAGTTATCGAGGTGCTTTTGGCCGACCTTTGTTTTCGACTCACATATGGCCGGTTTTAGGCCAAATTCACAACACGAGGTCATATATCGGTACCTAATTTGGGAAAATGTTGTGAACGGCGATTGTCGAGGATGGTTTGGATAGCAAAAAGTTCTTCTGGCCGTGCCATAGATGAGCAAGTTATCGAGGTGCTTTTGGCCGACCTTTGTTTTTGACTCACATATGGCGGGTTTTAGGCCAAATTCAGAACATGAGGTCATATATCGGTACCTAATTTGGCAAAATGTTGTGAACGGCGCTTGTCGAGGATGGTTTGGATAGCAAAAAGTTCTTCTGGCCGTGCCATAGATGAGCAAGTTATCGAGGTGCTTTTGGCCGACCTTTGTTTTCGACTCACATATGGCCGGTTTTAGGCCAAATTCAGAACATGAGGTCATATATCGGTACCTAATTTGGCAAAATGTTGTGAACGGCGCTTGTCGAGTATGGTTTGGATAGCAAAAAGTTCTTCTGGCCGTGCCATAGATGAGCAAGTTATCGAGGTGCTTTTGGCCGACCTTTGTTTTTGAGTCACATATGGCCGGTTTTAGGCCAAGTTCACAACATGAGGTCATATATCGGTACCTAATTTGGCAAAATGTTGTGAACGGCGCTTGTCGAGGATGGTTTGGATAGCAAAAAGTTCTTCTGGCCGTGCCATAGATGAGCAAGTTATCGAGGTGCTTTTGGCCGACCTTTGTTTTCGACTCACATATGGCCGGTTTTAGGCCAAATTCACAACATGAGGTCATATATCGGTACCTAATTTGGCAAAATGTTGTGAACGGCGCGTGTTGAGGATGGTTTGGATAGCAAAAAGTTCTTCTGGCCGTGCCATAGATGAGCAAGTTATCGAGGTGCTTTTGGCCGACCTTTGTTTTCGACTCACATATGGCCGGTTTTAGGCCAAATTCATAACATGAGGTCATATATCGGTACCTAATTTGGCAAAATGTTGTGAACGGCGCTTGTCGAGGATGGTTTGGATAGCAAAAAGTTCTTCTGGTCGTGCCATAGATGAGCAAGTTATCGAGGTGTTTTTGGCCGACCTTTGTTTTTGACTCACATATGGCCGGTTTTAGGCCAAATTCACAACATGAGGTCATATATCGGTACCTAATTTGGAAAAATGTTGTGAATGGCGCTTGTCGAGGATGGTTTGGATAGCAAAAAGTTCTTCTAGCCGTGCCATAGATGAGCAAGTTATTGAGGTTCTTTTGGCCGACCTTTGTTTTCGACTCACATATGGCCGGTTTTAGGCCAAATTCACAACATGAGGTCATATATCGGTACCTAATTTGGCAAAATGTTGTGAACGGCGCTTGTCGAGGATGGTTTGGATAGCAAAAAGTTCTTCTGGCCATGCCATAGATGAGCAAGTTATCGAGGTGCTTTTGGCCGACCTTTGTTTTCGACTCACATATGGCCGGTTTTAGGCCAAATTCACAACACGAGGTCATATATCGGTACCTAATTTGGGAAAATGTTGTGAACGGCGATTGTCGAGGATGGTTTGGATAGCAAAAAGTTCTTCTGGCCGTGCCATAGATGAGCAAGTTATCGAGGTGCTTTTGGCCGACCTTTGTTTTTGACTCACATATGGCGGGTTTTAGGCCAAATTCAGAACATGAGGTCATATATCGGTACCTAATTTGGCAAAATGTTGTGAACGGCGCTTGTCGAGGATGGTTTGGATAGCAAAAAGTTCTTCTGGCCGTGCCATAGATGAGCAAGTTATCGAGGTGCTTTTGGCCGACCTTTGTTTTTGAGTCACATATGGCCGGTTTTAGGCCAAGTTCACAACATGAGGTCATATATCGGTACCTAATTTGGCAAAATGTTGTGAACGGCGCTTGTCGAGCATGGTTTGGATAGCAAAAAGTTCTTCTGGCCGTGCCATAGATGAGCAAGTTATCGAGGTGCTTTTGGCCGACCTTTGTTTTCGACTCACATATGGCCGGTTTTAGGCCAAATTCACAACATGAGGTCATATATCGGTACCTAATTTGGCAAAATGTTGTGAACGGCGCGTGTTGAGGATGGTTTGGATAGCAAAAAGTTCTTCTGGCCGTGCCATAGATGAGCAAGTTATCGAGGTGCTTTTGGCCGACCTTTGTTTTCGACTCACATATGGCCGGTTTTAGGCCAAATTCACAACATGAGGTCATATATCGGTACCTAATTTGGCAAAATGTTGTGAACAGAACTTGTCGAGGATGGTTTGGATAGAAAAAAGTTCTTCTGACCGTGCCATAGATGAGCAAGTTATCGAGGTGCTTTTGGCCGACCTTTGTTTTCGACTCACATATGGCCGGGTTTAGGCCAAATTCACAACATGAGGTCATATATCGGTACCTAATTTGGCAAAATGTTGTGAATGGCGCTTGTCGAGGATGGATTGGATAGCAAAAAGTTCTTCTGGCCGTGCCATAGATGAGCAAGTTATCGAGGTGCTTTTGGCCGACCTTTGTTTTCGACTCACATATGGCCGGGTTTAGGCCAAATTCACAACATGAGGTCATATATCGGTACCTAATTTGGCAAAATGTTGTGAATGGCGCTTGTCGAGGATGGATTGGATAGCAAAAAGTTCTTCTGGCCGTGCCATAGATGAGCAAGTTATCGAGGTGCTTTTGGCCGACCTTTGTTTTCGACTCACATATGGCCAGTTTTAGGCCAAATTCATAACATCAGGTCATATATCGGTACCTAATTTGGCAAAATGTTGTGAACGGCGCTTGTAGAGGATGGTTTGGATAGCAAAAAGTTCTTCTGGCCGTGCCATAGATGAGCAAGTTATCGAGGTGCTTTTGGCCGACCTTTGTTTTCGACTCACATATGGCCGGTTTTAGGCCAAATTCACAACATGAGGTCATATATCGGTACCTAATTTGGCAAAATGTTGTGAACGGCGCTTGTCGAGGATGGTTTGGATAGCAAAAAGTTCTTCTGGATGTGCCATAGATGAGCAAGTTATCGAGGTGCTTTTGGCCGACCTTTGTTTTCGACTCACATATGGCCGGTTTTAGGCCAAATTCACAACATGAGGTCATATATCGGTACCTAATTTGGCAAAATGTTGTGAACGGCGCTTGTTGAGGATGGTTTGGATAGCAAAGAGTTCTTCTGGCCGTGCCATAGATGAGCAAGTTATCGAGGTGCTTTTGGCCGACCTTTGTTTTCGACTCACATATGGCCGGTTTTAGGCCAAATTCACAACATGAGGTCATATATCGGTACCTAATTTGGAAAAATGTTGTGAACGGAGCTTGTCGAGGATGGTTTGGATAGCAAAAAGTTCTTCTGGCCGTGCCATAGATGAGCAAGTTATCGAGGTGTTTTTGGCCGACCTTTGTTTTCGACTCACATATGGCCGGTTTTAGGCCAAATTCACAACATGAGGTCATATATCGGTACCTAATTTGGCAAAATGTTGTGAACGGCGCTTGTCGAGGATGGTTTGGATAGCAAAAAGTTCTTCCTGCCGTGCCATAGATGAGCACGTTATCGAGGCGTTTTTGGCCGACCTTTGTTTTCGACTCACATATGGCCGGTTTTAGGCCAAATTCACAACATGAGGTCATATATCTGTACCTAATTTGGCAAAATGTTGTGAACGGCGCTTGTCAAGAATGGTTTGGATAGCAAAAAGTTCTTCTGGCCGTGCCATAGAGGAGCAAGTTATCGAGGTGTTTTTGGCCGACCTTTGTTTTCGACTCACATATGGCCGGTTTTAGGCCAAATTCACAACATGAGGTCATATATCGGTACCTAATTTGGCAAAATGTTGTGAACGGCGCTTGTCGAGGATGGTTTGGATAGCAAAAAGTTCTTCTGGTCGTGCCATAGATGAGCAAGTTATCGAGGTGCTTTTGGCCGACCTTTGTTTTCGACTCACATATGGCCGGTTTTAGGCCAAATTCACAACATGAGGTCATATGTCGGTACCTAATTTGGCAAAACGTTGTGAACGGCGCTTGTCGAGGATGGTTTGGATAGCAAAAAGTTCTTCTGGCAGTGCCATAGATGAGCAAGTTATCGAGGTGTTTTTGGCCGACCTTTGTTTTCGACTCACATATGGCCGGTTTTAGGCCAAATTCACAACATGAGGTCATATATCGGTACCTAATTTGGCAAAATGTTGTGAACGGCGCTTGTCGAGGATGGTTTGGATAGCAAAAAGTTCTTCTGGCCGTGCCATAGATGAGCAAGTTATCGAGGTGTTTTTGGCCGACCTTTGTTTTCGACTCACATATGGCCGGTTTTAGGCCAAATTCACAACATGAGGTCATATATCGGTACCTAATTTGGCAAAATGTTGTGAACGGCGCTTGTCGAGGATGGTTTGGATAGCAAAAAGTTCTTCTTGCCGTGCCATAGATGAGCAAGTTATCGAGGTGTTTTTGGCCGACCTTGTTTTCGACTCACATATGGCCGGTTTTAGGCCAAATTCACAACATGAGGTCATATATCGGTACCTAATTTGGCAAAATGTTGTGAACGGCGCTTGTCGAGAATGGTTTGGATAGCAAAAAGTTCTTCTGGTCGTGCCATAGATGAGCAAGTTATCGAGGTGTTTTTGGCCGACCTTTGTTTTCGACTCACATATGGCCGGTTTTAGGCCAAATTCACAACATGAGGTCATATATCGGTACCTAATTTGGCAAAATGTTGTGAACGGCACTTGTCGAGGATGGTTTGGATAGCAAAAAGTTCTTCTGGCCGTGCCATAGATGAGCAAGTTATCGAGGTGCTTTTGGCCGACCTTTGTTTTCGACTCACATATGGCCGGTTTTAGGCCAAATTCACAACATGAGGTCATATATCGGTACCTAATTTGGCAAAATGTTGTGTATGGCGCTTGTCGAGGATGGTTTGGATAGCAAAAAGTTCTTCTGGCCGTGCCATAGATGAGCAAGTTATCGAGGTGTTTTTGGCCGACCTTTGTTTTCGACTCACATATGGCCGGTTTTAGGCCAAATTCACAACATGAGGTCATATATCGGTACCTAATTTGGCAAAATGTTGTGTATGGCGCTTGTCGAGGATGGTTTGGATAGCAAAAAGTTCTTCTGGCCGTGCCATAGATGAGCAAGTTATCGAGGTGTTTTTGGCCGACCTTTGTTTTCGACTCACATATGGCCGGTTTTAGGCCAAATTCACAACATGAGGTCATATATCGGTACCTAATTTGGCAAAATGTTGTGAACGGCGCTTGTCGAGGATGGTTTGGATAGAAAAAAGTTCTTTTGGCCGTGCCATAGATGAGCAAGTTATCGAGGTGCTTTTGGCCGACCTTTGTTTTCGACTCACATATGGCCGGTTTTAGGCCAAATTCATAACATGAGGTCATATATCGGTACCTAATTTGGCAAAATGTTGTGAACGGCGCTTGTCGAGGATGGTTTGGATAGAAAAAAGTTCTTTTGGCCGTGCCATAGATGAGCAAGTTATCGAGGTGCTTTTGGCCGACCTTTGTTTTCGACTCACATATGGCCGGTTTTAGGCCAAATTCATAACATGAGGTCATATATCGGTACCTAATTTGGCAAAATGTTGTGAACGGCGCTTGTCGAGGATGGTTTGGATAGCAAAAAGTTCTTCTGGTCGTGCCATAGATGAGCAAGTTATCGAGGTGTTTTTGGCCGACCTTTGTTTTTGACTCACATATGGCCGGTTTTAGGCCAAATTCACAACATGAGGTCATATATCGGTACCTAATTTGGAAAAATGTTGTGAACGGCGCTTGTCGAGGATGGTTTGGATAGCAAAAAGTTCTTCTAGCCGTGCCATAGATGAGCAAGTTATTGAGGTGCTTTTGGCCGACCTTTGTTTTCGACTCACATATGGCCGGTTTTAGGCCAAATTCACAACATGAGGTCATATATCGGTACCTAATTTGGCAAAATGTTGTGAACGGCGCTTGTCGAGGATGGTTTGGATAGCAAAAAGTTCTTCTGGCCATGCCATAGATGAGCAAGTTATCGAGGTGCTTTTGGCCGACCTTTGTTTTCGACTCACATATGGCCGGTTTTAGGCCAAATTCACAACACGAGGTCATATATCGGTACCTAATTTGGGAAAATGTTGTGAACGGAGATTGTCGAGGATGGTTTGGATAGCAAAAAGTTCTTCTGGCCGTGCCATAGATGAGCAAGTTATCGAGGTGCTTTTGGCCGACCTTTGTTTTTGACTCACATATGGCGGGTTTTAGGCCAAATTCAGAACATGAGGTCATATATCGGTACCTAATTTGGCAAAATGTTGTGAACGGCGCTTGTCGAGGATGGTTTCGATAGCAAAAAGTTCTTCTGGCCGTGCCATAGATGAGCAAGTTATCGAGGTGCTTTTGGCCGACCTTTGTTTTCGAGTCACATATGGCCGGTTTTAGGCCAAATTCAGAACATGAGGTCATATATCGGTACCTAATTTGGCAAAATGTTGTGAACGGCGCTTGTCGAGAATGGTTTGGATAGCAAAAAGTTCTTCTGGTCGTGCCATAGATGAGCAAGTTATCGAGGTGTTTTTGGCCGACCTTTGTTTTCGACTCACATATGGCCGGTTTTAGGCCAAATTCACAACATGAGGTCATATATCGGTACCTAATTTGGCAAAATGTTGTGAACGGCACTTGTCGAGGATGGTTTGGATAGCAAAAAGTTCTTCTGGCCGTGCCATAGATGAGCAAGTTATCGAGGTGCTTTTGGCCGACCTTTGTTTTCGACTCACATATGGCCGGTTTTAGGCCAAATTCACAACATGAGGTCATATATCGGTACCTAATTTGGCAAAATGTTGTGTATGGCGCTTGTCGAGGATGGTTTGGATAGCAAAAAGTTCTTCTGGCCGTGCCATAGATGAGCAAGTTATCGAGGTGTTTTTGGCCGACCTTTGTTTTCGACTCACATATGGCCGGTTTTAGGCCAAATTCACAACATGAGGTCATATATCGGTACCTAATTTGGCAAAATGTTGTGTATGGCGCTTGTCGAGGATGGTTTGGATAGCAAAAAGTTCTTCTGGCCGTGCCATAGATGAGCAAGTTATCGAGGTGTTTTTGGCCGACCTTTGTTTTCGACTCACATATGGCCGGTTTTAGGCCAAATTCACAACATGAGGTCATATATCGGTACCTAATTTGGCAAAATGTTGTGAACGGCGCTTGTCGAGGATGGTTTGGATAGAAAAAAGTTCTTTTGGCCGTGCCATAGATGAGCAAGTTATCGAGGTGCTTTTGGCCGACCTTTGTTTTCGACTCACATATGGCCGGTTTTAGGCCAAATTCATAACATGAGGTCATATATCGGTACCTAATTTGGCAAAATGTTGTGAACGGCGCTTGTCGAGGATGGTTTGGATAGAAAAAAGTTCTTTTGGCCGTGCCATAGATGAGCAAGTTATCGAGGTGCTTTTGGCCGACCTTTGTTTTCGACTCACATATGGCCGGTTTTAGGCCAAATTCATAACATGAGGTCATATATCGGTACCTAATTTGGCAAAATGTTGTGAACGGCGCTTGTCGAGGATGGTTTGGATAGCAAAAAGTTCTTCTGGTCGTGCCATAGATGAGCAAGTTATCGAGGTGTTTTTGGCCGACCTTTGTTTTTGACTCACATATGGCCGGTTTTAGGCCAAATTCACAACATGAGGTCATATATCGGTACCTAATTTGGAAAAATGTTGTGAACGGCGCTTGTCGAGGATGGTTTGGATAGCAAAAAGTTCTTCTAGCCGTGCCATAGATGAGCAAGTTATTGAGGTGCTTTTGGCCGACCTTTGTTTTCGACTCACATATGGCCGGTTTTAGGCCAAATTCACAACATGAGGTCATATATCGGTACCTAATTTGGCAAAATGTTGTGAACGGCGCTTGTCGAGGATGGTTTGGATAGCAAAAAGTTCTTCTGGCCATGCCATAGATGAGCAAGTTATCGAGGTGCTTTTGGCCGACCTTTGTTTTCGACTCACATATGGCCGGTTTTAGGCCAAATTCACAACACGAGGTCATATATCGGTACCTAATTTGGGAAAATGTTGTGAACGGAGATTGTCGAGGATGGTTTGGATAGCAAAAAGTTCTTCTGGCCGTGCCATAGATGAGCAAGTTATCGAGGTGCTTTTGGCCGACCTTTGTTTTTGACTCACATATGGCGGGTTTTAGGCCAAATTCAGAACATGAGGTCATATATCGGTACCTAATTTGGCAAAATGTTGTGAACGGCGCTTGTCGAGGATGGTTTCGATAGCAAAAAGTTCTTCTGGCCGTGCCATAGATGAGCAAGTTATCGAGGTGCTTTTGGCCGACCTTTGTTTTCGAGTCACATATGGCCGGTTTTAGGCCAAATTCAGAACATGAGGTCATATATCGGTACCTAATTTGGCAAAATGTTGTGAACGGCGCTTGTCGAGTATGGTTTGGATAGCAAAAAGTTCTTCTGGCCGTGCCATAGATGAGCAAGTTATCGAGGTGCTTTTGGCCGACCTTTGTTTTTGAGTCACATATGGCCGGTTTTAGGCCAAGTTCACAACATGAGGTCATATATCGGTACCTAATTTGGCAAAATGTTGTGAACGGCGCTTGTCGAGGAAGGTTTGGATAGCAAAAAGTTCTTCTGGCCATGCCATAGATGAGCAAGTTATCGAGGTGCTTTTGGCCGACCTTTGTTTTCGACTCACATATGGCCGGTTTTAGGCCAAATTCACAACACGAGGTCATATATCGGTACCTAATTTGGGAAAATATTGTGAACGGCGATTGTCGAGGATGGTTTGGATAGCAAAAAGTTCTTCTGGCCGTGCCATAGATGAGCAAGTTATCGAGGTGCTTTTGGCCGACCTTTGTTTTTGACTCACATATGGCTGGTTTTAGGCCAAATTCAGAACATGAGGTCATATATCGGTACCTAATTTGGCAAAATGTTGTGAACGGCGCTTGTCGAGGATGGTTTGGATAGCAAAAAGTTCTTCTGGCCGTGCCATAGATGAGCAAGTTATCGAGGTGCTTTTGGCTGACCTTTGTTTTCGACTCACATATGGCCGGTTTTAGGCCAAATTCAGAACATGAGGTCATATATCGGTACCTAATTTGGCAAAATGTTGTGAACGGCGCTTGTCGAGTATGGTTTGGATAGCAAAAAGTTCTTCTGGCCGTGCCATAGATGAGCAAGTTATCGAGGTGCTTTTGGCCGACCTTTGTTTTTGAGTCACATATGGCCGGTTTTAGGCCAAGTTCACAACAAGAGGTCATATATCGGTACCTAATTTGGCAAAATGTTGTGAACGGCACTTGTCGAGGATGTTTTGGATAGCAAAAAGTTCTTCTGGCCGTGCCATAGATGAGCAAGTTATCGAGGTGCTTTTGGCCGACCTTTGTTTTCGACTCACATATGGCCGGTTTTAGGCCAAATTCACAACATGAGGTCATATGTCGGTACCTAATTTGGCAAAATGTTGTGAACGGCGCGTGTTGAGGATGGTATGGATAGCGAAAATTTCTTCTGGCCGTGCCATAGATGAGCAAGTTATCGAGGTGCTTTTGGCCGACCTTTGTTTTCGACTCACATATGGCCGGTTTTAGGCCAAATTCACAACATGAGGTCATATATCGGTACCTAATTTGGCAAAATGTTGTGAACAGAACTTGTCGAGGATGGTTTGGATAGCAAAAAGTTCTTCTGGCCGTGCCATAGATGAGCAAGTTATCGAGGTGCTTTTGGCCGACCTTTGTTTTCGACTCACATATGGCCGGGTTTAGGCCAAATTCACAACATGAGGTCATATATCGGTACCTAATTTGGCAAAATGTTGTGAACGGCGCTTGTCGAGGAAGGTTTGGATAGCAAAAAGTTCTTCTGGCCATGCCATAGATGAGCAAGTTATCGAGGTGCTTTTGGCCGACCTTTGTTTTCGACTCACATATGGCCGGTTTTAGGCCAAATTCACAACATGAGGTCATATATCGGTACCTAATTTGGCAAAATGTTGTGAACGGAGCCTGTCGAGGATGGTTTGGATAGCAAAAAGTTCTTCTGGCCGTGCCATAGATGAGCAAGTTATCGAGGTGTTTTTGGCCGACCTTTGTTTTTGACTCACATATGGCTGGTTTTAGGCCAAATTCACAACATGAGGTCATATATCGGTACCTAATTTGGCAAAATGTTGTGAACGGAGCCTGTCGAGGATGCTTTGGATAGCAAAAAGTTCTTCTGGCCATGCCATAGATGAGCAAGTTATCGAGGTGCTTTTGGCCGACCTTTGTTTTCGACTCACATATGGCCGATTTTAGGCCAAATTCACAACACGAGGTCATATATCGGTACCTAATTTGGGAAAATATTGTGAACGGCGATTGTCGAGGATGGTTTGGATAGCAAAAAGTTCTTCTGGCCGTGCCATAGATGAGCAAGTTATCGAGGTGCTTTTGGCCGACCTTTGTTTTTGACTCACATATGGCTGGTTTTAGGCCAAATTCAGAACATGAGGTCATATATCAGTACCTAATTTGGCAAAATGTTGTGAACGGCACTTGTCGAGGATGGTTTGGATAGCAAAAAGTTCTTCTGGCCGTGCCATAGATGAGCAAGTTATCGAGGTGCTTTTGGCCGACCTTTGTTTTCGACTCACATATGGCCGGTTTTAGGCCAAATTCAGAACATGAGGTCATATATCGGTACCTAATTTGGCAAAATGTTGTGAACGGCGCTTGTCGAGTATGGTTTGGATAGCAAAAAGTTCTTCTGGCCGTTCCATAGATGAGCAAGTTATCGAGGTGCTTTTGGCCGACCTTTGATTTTGAGTCACATATGGCCGGTTTTAGGCCAAGTTCACAACATGAGGTCATATATCGGTACCTAATTTGGCAAAATGTTGTGAACGGCGCTTGTCGAGGATGGTTTGGATAGCAAAAAGTTCTTCTGGCCGTGCCATAGATGAGCAAGTTATCGAGGTGCTTTTGGCCGACCTTTGTTTTCGACTCACATATGGCCGGTTTTAGGCCAAATTCACAACATGAGGTCATATATCGGTACCTAATTTGGCAAAATGTTGTGAACGGCGCGTGTTGAGGATGGTATGGATAGCGAAAATTTCTTCTAGCCGTGCCATAGATGAGCAAGTTATCGAGGTGCTTTTGGCCGACCTTTGTTTTCGACTCACATATGGCCGGTTTTAGGCCAAATTCACAACATGAGGTCATATATCGGTACCTAATTTGGCAAAATGTTGTGAACAGAACTTGTCGAGGATGGTTTGGATAGCAAAAAGTTCTTCTGGCCGTGCCATAGATGAGCAAGTTATCGAGGTGCTTTTGGCCGACCTTTGTTTTCGACTCACATATGGCCGGGTTTAGGCCAAATTCACAACATGAGGTCATATATCGGTACCTAATTTGGCAAAATGTTGTGAACGGCGCTTGTCGAGGAAGGTTTGGATAGCAAAAAGTTCTTCTGGCCATGCCATAGATGAGCAAGTTATCGAGGTGCTTTTGGCCGACCTTTGTTTTCGACTCACATATGGCCGGTTTTAGGCCAAATTCACAACATGAGGTCATATATCGGTACCTAATTTGGGAAAATGTTGTGAACGGCGCTTGTCGAGGATGGTTTGGATAGCAAAAAGTTCTTCTGGCCGTGCCATAGATGAGCAAGTTATCGAGGTGCTTTTGGCCGACCTTTGTTTTCGACTCACATATGGCTGGTTTTAGGCCAAATTCAGAACATGAGGTCATATATCGGTACCTAATTTGGCAAAATGTTGTGAACGGCGCTTGTCGAGGATGGTTTGGATAGCAAAAAGTTCTTCTGGCCGTGCCATAGATGAGCAAGTTATCGAGGTGCTTTTGGCCGACCTTTGTTTTCGACTCACATATGGCCGGTTTTAGGCCAAATTCAGAACATGAGGTCATATATCGGTACCTAATTTGGCAAAATGTTGTGAACAGCGCTTGTCGAGTATGGTTTGGATAGCAAAAAGTTCTTCTGGCCGTGCCATAGATGAGCAAGTTATCGAGGTGCTTTTGGCCGACCTTTGTTTTTGACTCACATATGGCCAGTTTTAGGCCAAATTCACAACATGAGGTCATATATCGGTACCTAATTTGGCAAAATGTTGTGAATGGCGCTTGTCGAGGATGGTTTGGATAGCAAAAAGTTCTTCTGGCCGTGCCATAGATGAGCAAGTTATCGAGGTGCTTTTGGCCGACCTTTGTTTTTGACTCACATATGGCCGGTTTTAGGCCAAATTCACAACATGAGGTCATATATCGGTACATAATTTGGCAAAATGTTGTGAACGGCGCTTGTTGAGGATGGTTTGTATAGCAAAAAGTTCTTCTGGCCGTGCCATAGATGAGCAAGTTATCGAGGTGCTTTTGGCCGACCTTTGTTTTCGACTCACATATGGCCGGTTTTAGGCCAAATTCACAACATGAGGTCATATATCGGTACCTAATTTTGCAAAATATTGTGAACGGAGCCTGTCGAGGATGGTTTGGATAGCAAAAAGTTCTTCTGGCCGTGCCATAGATGAGCAAGTTATCGAGGTGTTTTTGGCCGACCTTTGTTTTCGACTCACATATGGCCGGTTTTAGGCCAAATTCACAACATGAGGTCATATATCGGTACCTAATTTGGCAAAATGTTGTGAACGGCGCTTGTCGAGGATGGTTTGGTTAGCAAAAGTTCTTCTGGCCGTGCCATAGATGAGCAAGTTATCGAGGCGTTTTTGGCCGACCTTTGTTTTCGACTCACATATGGCCGGTTTTAGGCCAAATTCACAACATGAGGTCATATATCGGTACCTAACTTGGCAAAATGTTGTGAACGGCACTTGTCGAGGATGGTTTGGATAGCAAAAAGTTCTTCTGGCCGTGCCATAGATGAGCAAGTTATCGAGGTGTTTTTGGCCGACCTTTGTTTTCGACTCACATATGGCCGGTTTTAGGCCAAATTCACAACATGAGGTCATATATCGGTACCTAATTTGGCAAAATATTGTGAATGGCACTTGTCGAGGATGGTTTGGATAGCAAAAAGTTCTTCTGGCCGTGCCATAGATGAGCAAGTTATCGAGGTGTTTTTGGCCGACCTTTGTTTTCGACTCACATATGGCAGGTTTAGGCCAAATTCACAATATGAGATCATATATCGGTACCTAATTTGGCAAAATGTTGTGAACGGCACTTGTCGAGGATGGTTTGGATAGCAATAAGTTCTTTTGGCCGTGCCATAGATGAGCATGTTATCGAGGTGCTTTTGGCCGACCTTTGTTTTCGACTCACATATGGCCGGTTTTAGGCCAAATTCACAACATGAGGTCATATATCGGTACCTAATTTGGCAAAATGTTGTGAACGGCGCTTGTCGAGGATGGTTTGGATAGCAAAAAGTTCTTCTGGTCGTGCCATAGATGAGCAAGTTATCGAGGTGTTTTTGGCCGACCTTTGTTTTCGACTCACATATGGCCGGTTTTAGGCCAAATTCACAACATGAGGTCATATATCGGTACCTTATTTGGCAAAATGTTGTGAACGGCGCTTGTCGAGGATGGTTTGGATAGCAAAAAGTTCTTCTGGCCGTGCCATAGATGAGCAAGTTATTGAGGTGCGTTTGGCCGACCTTTGTTTTCGACTCACATATGGCCGGTTTTAGGCCAAATTCACAACATGAGGTCATATATCGGTACCTAATTTGGCAAAATGTTGTGAATGGCGCTTGTCGAGGATGGTTTGGATAGCAAAAAGTTCTTCTGGCCGTGCCATAGATGAGCAAGTTATCGAGGTGCTTTTGGCCGACCTTTGTTTTCGACTCACATATGGCCGGTTTTAGGCCAAATTCACAACAAGAGGTCATATATCGGTACCTAATTTGGGAAAATGTTGTGAACGGCGATTGTCGAGGATGGTTTGGATAGCAAAAAGTTCTTCTGGCAATGCCATAGATGAGCAAGTTATCGAGGTGTTTTTGGCCGACCTTTGTTTTCGACTCACATATGGCCGGTTTTAGGCCAAATTCACAACATGAGGTCATATATCGGTACCTAATTTGGCAAAATGTTGTGAACGGCGCTTGTCGAGGATGGTTTGGTTAGCAAAAAGTTCTTTTGGCCGTGCCACAGATGAGCAAGTTATCGAGGCATTTTTGGCCGACCTTTGTTTTCGACTCACATATGGCCGGTTTTAGGCCAAATTCACAACATGAGGTCATATATCGGTACCTAACTTGGCAAAATGTTGTGAAAGGCACTTGTCGAGGATGGTTTGGATAGCAAAAAGTTCTTCTGGCCGTGCCATAGATGAGCAAGTTATCGAGGTGTTTTTGGCCGACCTTTGTTTTCGACTCACATATGGCCGGTTTTAGGCCAAATTCACAACATGAGGTCATATATCGGTACCTAATTTGGCAAAATATTGTGAATGGCACTTGTCGAGGATGGTTTGGATAGCAAAAAGTTCTTCTGGCCATGCCATAGATGAGCAAGTTATCGAGGTGTTTTTGGCCGACCTTTGTTTTCGACTCACATATGGCAGGTTTAGGCCAAATTCACAATATGAGGTCATATATCGGTACCTAATTTGGCAAAATGTTGTGAACGGCACTTGTCGAGGATGGTTTGGTTAGCAATAAGTTCTTTTGGCCGTGCCATAGATGAGCATGTTATCGAGGTGCTTTTGGCCGACCTTTGTTTTCGACTCACATATGGCCGGTTTTAGGCCAAATTCACAACATGAGGTCATATATCGGTACCTAATTTGGCAAAATGTTGTGAACGGCGCTTGTCAAGGATGGTTTGGATAGCAAAAAGTTCTTCTGGTCGTGCCTTAGATGAGCAAGTTATCGAGGTGTTTTTGGCCGACCTTTGTTTTCGACTCACATATGGCCGGTTTTAGGCCAAATTCACAACATGAGGTCATATATCGGTACCTTATTTGGCAAAATGTTGTGAACGGCGCTTGTCGAGGATGGTTTGGATAGCAAAAAGTTCTTCTGGCCGTGCCATAGATGAGCAAGTTATCGAGGTGCTTTTGGCCGACCTTTGTTTTCGACTCACATATGGCCGGTTTTAGGCCAAATTCACAACATGAGGTCATATATCGGTACCTTATTTGGCAAAATGTTGTGAACGGCGCTTGTCGAGGATGGTTTGGATAGCAAAAAGTTCTTATGGCCGTGCCATAGATGAGCAAGTTATTGAGGTGCGTTTGGCCGACCTTTGTTTTCGACTCACATATGGCCGGTTTTAGGCCAAATTCACAACATGAGGTCATATATCGGTACCTAATTTGGCAAAATGTTGTGAATGGCGCTTGTCGAGGATGGTTTGGATAGAAAAAAGTTCTTCTGGCCGTGCCATAGATGAGCAAGTTATCGAGGTGCTTTTGGCCGACCTTTGTTTTCGACTCACATATGGCCGGTTTAGGCCAAATTCACAACATGAGGTCATATATCGGTACCTAATTTGGGAAAATGTTGTGAACGGCGATTGTCGAGGATGGTTTGGATAGCAAAAAGTTCCTCTGGCCGTGCCATAGATGAGCAACTTATCGAGGTGCTTTTGGCCGACTTTGTTTTCGACTCACATATGGCCGGTTTTAGGCCAAATTCATAACATGAGGTCATATATCGGTACCTAATTTGGCAAAATGTTGTGAACGGCGCTTGCCGAGGATGGTTTGGATAGCAAAATTTTCTTCTGGCCGTGCCATAGATGAGCAAGTTATCGACGTGCTTTTGGCCGACATTTGTTTTCGACTCACATATGGCCGGTTTTAGGCCAAATTCAGAACATGAGGTCATACATCGGTACCTAATTTGGCAAAATGTTGTGAACGGCGCTTGTAGAGGATGGTTTGGATAGCAAAAAGTTCTTCTGGCCGTGCCATAGATGAGCAAGTTATCGAGGTGCTTTTGGCCGACCTTTGTTTTCGACTCACATATGGCCGGTTTTAGGCCAAATTCACAACATGAGGTCATATATCGGTACCTAATTTGGCAAAATATTGTGAATGGCTCTTGTCGAGGATGGTTTGGATAGCAAAAAGTTCTTCTGGACGTGCCATAGATGAGCAAGTTATCGAGGTGCTTTTGGCCGACCTTTGTTTTCGACTCACATATGGCCGGTTTTAGGCCAAATTCACAACATGAGGTCATATATCGGTACCTAATTTGGCAAAATGTTGTGAATGGCGCTTGGTGAGGATGGTTTGGATAGCAAAAAGTTCTTCTGGCCGTGCCATAGATGAGCAAGTTCTCGAGGTGCTTTTTGCCGACCTTTGTTTTCGACTCACATATGGCGGGTATTAGGCCAAATTCACAACATGAGGTCATATATCGGTACCTAATTTGGCAAAATGTTGTGAACGGAGCTTGTCGAGGATGGTTTGGATAGCAAAAAGTTCTTCTGGCCGTGCCATAGATGAGCAAGTTATCGAGGTGTTTTTGGCCGACCTTTGTTTTCGTCTCACATATGGCCGGTTTTAGGCCAAATTCACAACATGAGGTCATATATCGGTACCTAATTTGGCAAAATGTTGTGAACGGCGCTTGTCGAGGATGGTTTGGATAGCAAAAAGTTCTTCTGGCCGTGCCATAGATGAGCAAGTTATCGAGGCGTTTTTGGCCGACCTTTGTTTTCGACTCACATATGGCCGGTTTTAGGCCAAATTCACAACATGAGGTCATATATCGGTACCTAATTTGGCAAAATGTTGTGAATGGCGCTTGTCGAGGATGGTTTGGATAGCAAAAAGTTCTTCTGGCCGTGCCATAGATGAGCAAGTTATCGAGGTGTTTTTGGCCGACCTTTGTTTTCGACTCACATATGGCCGGTTTTAGGCCAAATTCACAACATGAGGTCATATATCGGAACCTAATTTGGCAAAATGTTGTGTATGGCGCTTGTAGACGGTGGTTTGGATGGCAAAAAGTTCTTCTGGCCGTGCCATAGATGAGCAAGTTATCGAGGTGTTTTTGGCCGACCTTTGTTTTCGACTCATACATGGCCGGTTTTAGGCCAAATTCACAACATGAGGTCATATATCGGTACCTAATTTGGCAAAATGTTGTGAACGGCGCTTGTCGAGGATGGTTTGGATAGCAAAAAGTTCTTTTGGCCGTGCCATAGATGAGCAAGTTATCGAGGTGCTTTTGGCCGACCTTTGTTTTCGACTCACATATGGCCGGTTTTAGGCCAAATTCATAACATGAGGTCATATATCGGTACCTAATTTGGCAAAATGTTGTGAACGGCGCTAGTCGAGGATGGTTTGGATAGCAAAAAGTTCTTCTGGTCGTGCCATAGATGAGCAAGTTATCGAGGTGTTTTTGGCCGACCTTTGTTTTCGACTCACATATGGCCGGTTTTAGGCCAAATTCACAACATGAGGTCATATATCGGTACCTAATTTGGCAAAATATTGTGAATGGCACTTGTCGAGGATGGTTTGGATAGCAAAAAGTTCTTCTGGCCGTGCCATAGATGAGCAAGTTATCGAGGTGTTTTTGGCCGACCTTTGTTTTCGACTCACATATGGCAGGTTTAGGCCAAATTCACAATATGAGGTCATATATCGGTACCTAATTTGGCAAAATGTTGTGAACGGCACTTGTCGAGGATGGTTTGGATAGCAATAAGTTCTTTTGGCCGTGCCATAGATGAGCATGTTATCGAGGTGCTTTTGGCCGACCTTTGTTTTCGACTCACATATGGCCGGTTTTAGGCCAAATTCACAACATGAGGTCATATATCGGTACCTAATTTGGCAAAATGTTGTGAACGGCGCTTGTCAAGGATGGTTTGGATAGCAAAAAGTTCTTCTGGTCGTGCCTTAGATGAGCAAGTTATCGAGGTGTTTTTGGCCGACCTTTGTTTTCGACTCACATATGGCCGGTTTTAGGCCAAATTCACAACATGAGGTCATATATCGGTACCTTATTTGGCAAAATGTTGTGAACGGAGCTTGTCGAGGATGGTTTGGATAGCAAAAAGTTCTTCTGGCCGTGCCATAGATGAGCAAGTTATCGAGGTGCTTTTGGCCGACCTTTGTTTTCGACTCACATATGGCCGGTTTTAGGCCAAATTCACAACATGAGGTCATATATCGGTACCTTATTTGGCAAAATGTTGTGAACGGCGCTTGTCGAGGATGGTTTGGATAGCAAAAAGTTCTTATGGCCGTGCCATAGATGAGCAAGTTATTGAGGTGCGTTTGGCCGACCTTTGTTTTCGACTCACATATGGCCGGTTTTAGGCCAAATTCACAACATGAGGTCATATATCGGTACCTAATTTGGCAAAATGTTGTGAATGGCGCTTGTCGAGGATGGTTTGGATAGAAAAAAGTTCTTCTGGCCGTGCCATAGATGAGCAAGTTATCGAGGTGCTTTTGGCCGACCTTTGTTTTCGACTCACATATGGCCGGTTTAGGCCAAATTCACAACATGAGGTCATATATCGGTACCTAATTTGGGAAAATGTTGTGAACGGCGATTGTCGAGGATGGTTTGGATAGCAAAAAGTTCCTCTGGCCGTGCCATAGATGAGCAACTTATCGAGGTGCTTTTGGCCGACTTTGTTTTCGACTCACATATGGCCGGTTTTAGGCCAAATTCATAACATGAGGTCATATATCGGTACCTAATTTGGCAAAATGTTGTGAACGGCGCTTGTCGAGGATGGTTTGGATAGCAAAATTTTCTTCTGGCCGTGCCATAGATGAGCAAGTTATCGACGTGCTTTTGGCCGACATTTGTTTTCGACTCACATATGGCCGGTTTTAGGCCAAATTCACAACATGAGGTCATACATCGGTACCTAATTTGGCAAAATGTTGTGAACGGCGCTTGTAGAGGATGGTTTGGATAGCAAAAAGTTCTTCTGGCCGTGCCATAGATGAGCAAGTTATCGAGGTGCTTTTGGCCGACCTTTGTTTTCGACTCACATATGGCCGGTTTTAGGCCAAATTCACAACATGAGGTCATATATCGGTACCTAATTTGGCAAAATATTGTGAACGGCTCTTGTCGAGGATGGTTTGGATAGCAAAAAGTTCTTCTGGATGTGCCATAGATGAGCAAGTTATCGAGGTGCTTTTGGCCGACCTTTGTTTTCGACTCACATATGGCCGGTTTTAGGCCAAATTCACAACATGAGGTCATATATCGGTACCTAATTTGGCAAAATGTTGTGAATGGCGCTTGGTGAGGATGGTTTGGATAGCAAAAAGTTCTTCTGGCCGTGCCATAGATGAGCAAGTTCTCGAGGTGCTTTTTGCCGACCTTTGTTTTCGACTCACATATGGCGGGTATTAGGCCAAATTCACAACATGAGGTCATATATCGGTACCTAATTTGGCAAAATGTTGTGAACGGAGCTTGTCGAGGATGGTTTGGATAGCAAAAAGTTCTTCTGGCCGTGCCATAGATGAGCAAGTTATCGAGGTGTTTTTGGCCGACCTTTGTTTTCGACTCACATATGGCCGGTTTTAGGCCAAATTCACAACATGAGGTCATATATCGGTACCTAATTTGGCAAAATGTTGTGAACGGCGCTTGTCGAGGATGGTTTGGATAGCAAAAAGTTCTTCTGGCCGTGCCATAGATGAGCAAGTTATCGAGGCGTTTTTGGCCGACCTTTGTTTTCGACTCACATATGGCCGGTTTTAGGCCAAATTCACAACATGAGGTCATATATCGGTACCTAATTTGGCAAAATGTTGTGAATGGCGCTTGTCGAGGATGGTTTGGATAGCAAAAAGTTCTTCTGGCCGTGCCATAGATGAGCAAGTTATCGAGGTGTTTTTGGCCGACCTTTGTTTTCGACTCACATATGGCCGGTTTTAGGCCAAATTCACAACATGAGGTCATATATCGGAACCTAATTTGGCAAAATGTTGTGTATGGCGCTTGTAGAGGGTGGTTTGGATGGCAAAAAGTTCTTCTGGCCGTGCCATAGATGAGCAAGTTATCGAGGTGTTTTTGGCCGACCTTTGTTTTCGACTCATATATGGTCGGTTTTAGGCCAAATTCACAACATGAGGTCATATATCGGTACCTAATTTGGCAAAATGTTGTGAACGGCGCTTGTCGAGGATGGTTTGGATAGCAAAAAGTTCTTTTGGCCGTGCCATAGATGAGCAAGTTATCGAGGTGCTTTTGGCCGACCTTTGTTTTCGACTCACATATGGCCGGTTTTAGGCCAAATTCATAACATGAGGTCATATATCGGTACCTAATTTGGCAAAATGTTGTGAACGGCGCTAGTCGAGGATGGTTTGGATAGCAAAAAGTTCTTCTGGTCGTGCCATAGATGAGCAAGTTATCGAGGTGTTTTTGGCCGACCTTTGTTTTCGACTCACATATGGCCGGTTTTAGGCCAAATTCACAACATGAGGTCATATATCGGTACCTAATTTGGCAAAATGTTGTGAACGGCGCTTGTCGAGGATGGTTTGGATAGCAAAAAGTTCTTTTGGCCGTGCCATAGATGAGCAAGTTATCGAGGTGCTTTTGGCCGACCTTTGTTTTCGACTCACATATGGCCGGTTTTAGGCCAAATTCATAACATGAGGTCATATATCGGTACCTAATTTGGCAAAATGTTGTGAACGGCGCTAGTCGAGGATGGTTTGGATAGCAAAAAGTTCTTCTGGTCGTGCCATAGATGAGCAAGTTATCGAGGTGTTTTTGGCCGACCTTTGTTTTCGACTCACATATGGCCGGTTTTAGGCCAAATTCACAACATGAGGTCATATATCGGTACCTAATTTGGCAAAATATTGTGAATGGCACTTGTCGAGGATGGTTTGGATAGCAAAAAGTTCTTCTGGCCGTGCCATAGATGAGCAAGTTATCGAGGTGTTTTTGGCCGACCTTTGTTTTCGACTCACATATGGCAGGTTTAGGCCAAATTCACAATATGAGGTCATATATCGGTACCTAATTTGGCAAAATGTTGTGAACGGCACTTGTCGAGGATGGTTTGGATAGCAATAAGTTCTTTTGGCCGTGCCATAGATGAGCATGTTATCGAGGTGCTTTTGGCCGACCTTTGTTTTCGACTCACATATGGCCGGTTTTAGGCCAAATTCACAACATGAGGTCATATATCGGTACCTAATTTGGCAAAATGTTGTGAACGGCGCTTGTCAAGGATGGTTTGGATAGCAAAAAGTTCTTCTGGTCGTGCCTTAGATGAGCAAGTTATCGAGGTGTTTTTGGCCGACCTTTGTTTTCGACTCACATATGGCCGGTTTTAGGCCAAATTCACAACATGAGGTCATATATCGGTACCTTATTTGGCAAAATGTTGTGAACGGAGCTTGTCGAGGATGGTTTGGATAGCAAAAAGTTCTTCTGGCCGTGCCATAGATGAGCAAGTTATCGAGGTGCTTTTGGCCGACCTTTGTTTTCGACTCACATATGGCCGGTTTTAGGCCAAATTCACAACATGAGGTCATATATCGGTACCTTATTTGGCAAAATGTTGTGAACGGCGCTTGTCGAGGATGGTTTGGATAGCAAAAAGTTCTTATGGCCGTGCCATAGATGAGCAAGTTATTGAGGTGCGTTTGGCCGACCTTTGTTTTCGACTCACATATGGCCGGTTTTAGGCCAAATTCACAACATGAGGTCATATATCGGTACCTAATTTGGCAAAATGTTGTGAATGGCGCTTGTCGAGGATGGTTTGGATAGAAAAAAGTTCTTCTGGCCGTGCCATAGATGAGCAAGTTATCGAGGTGCTTTTGGCCGACCTTTGTTTTCGACTCACATATGGCCGGTTTAGGCCAAATTCACAACATGAGGTCATATATCGGTACCTAATTTGGGAAAATGTTGTGAACGGCGATTGTCGAGGATGGTTTGGATAGCAAAAAGTTCCTCTGGCCGTGCCATAGATGAGCAACTTATCGAGGTGCTTTTGGCCGACTTTGTTTTCGACTCACATATGGCCGGTTTTAGGCCAAATTCATAACATGAGGTCATATATCGGTACCTAATTTGGCAAAATGTTGTGAACGGCGCTTGTCGAGGATGGTTTGGATAGCAAAATTTTCTTCTGGCCGTGCCATAGATGAGCAAGTTATCGACGTGCTTTTGGCCGACATTTGTTTTCGACTCACATATGGCCGGTTTTAGGCCAAATTCACAACATGAGGTCATACATCGGTACCTAATTTGGCAAAATGTTGTGAACGGCGCTTGTAGAGGATGGTTTGGATAGCAAAAAGTTCTTCTGGCCGTGCCATAGATGAGCAAGTTATCGAGGTGCTTTTGGCCGACCTTTGTTTTCGACTCACATATGGCCGATTTTAGGCCAAATTCACAACATGAGGTCATATATCGGTACCTAATTTGGCAAAATATTGTGAACGGCTCTTGTCGAGGATGGTTTGGATAGCAAAAAGTTCTTCTGGACGTGCCATAGATGAGCAAGTTATCGAGGTGCTTTTGGCCGACCTTTGTTTTCGACTCACATATGGCGGGTATTAGGCCAAATTCACAACATGAGGTCATATATCGGTACCTAATTTGGCAAAATGTTGTGAACGGCGCTTGTCGAGGATGGTTTGGATAGCAAAAAGTTCTTCTGGCCGTGCCATAGATGAGCAAGTTATTGTGGTGCTTTTGGCCGACCTTTGTTTTCGACTCACATATGGCCGGTTTTAGGCCAAATTCACAACATGAGGTCATATATCGGTACCTAATTTGGCAAAATGTTGTGAACGGCGCTTGTCGAGGATGGTTTGGATAGCAAAAAGTTCTTCTGGCCGTGCCATAGATGAGCAAGTTATCGAGGCGTTTTTGGCCGACCTTTGTTTTCGACTCACATATGGCCGGTTTTAGGCCAAATTCACAACATGAGGTCATATATCGGTACCTAATTTGGCAAAATGTTGTGAATGGCGCTTGTCGAGGATGGTTTGGATAGCAAAAAGTTCTTCTGGCCGTGCCATAGATGAGCAAGTTATCGAGGTGTTTTTGGCCGACCTTTGTTTTCGACTCACATATGGCCGGTTTTAGGCCAAATTCACAACATGAGGTCATATATCGGAACCTAATTTGGCAAAATGTTGTGTATGGCGCTTGTCGAGGATGGTTTGGATAGCAAAAAGTTCTTCTGGCCGTGCCATAGATGAGCAAGTTATCGAGGTGTTTTTGGCCGACCTTTGTTTTCGACTCATATATGGCCGGTTTTAGGCCAAATTCACAACATGAGGTCATATATCGGTACCTAATTTGGCAAAATGTTGTGAACGGCGCTTGTCGAGGATGGTTTGGATAGCAAAAAGTTCTTTTGGCCGTGCCATAGATGAGCAAGTTATCGAGGTGCTTTTGGCCGACCTTTGTTTTCGACTCACATATGGCCGGTTTTAGGCCAAATTCACAACATGAGGTCATATATCGGAACCTAATTTGGCAAAATGTTGTGTATGGCGCTTGTAGAGGGTGGTTTGGATGGCAAAAAGTTCTTCTGGCCGTGCCATAGATGAGCAAGTTATCGAGGTGTTTTTGGCCGACCTTTGTTTTCGACTCATATATGGCCGGTTTTAGGCCAAATTCACAACATGAGGTCATATATCGGTACCTAATTTGGCAAAATGTTGTGAACGGCGCTTGTCGAGGATGGTTTGGATAGCAAAAAGTTCTTTTGGCCGTGCCATAGATGAGCAAGTTATCGAGGTGCTTTTGGCCGACCTTTGTTTTCGACTCACATATGGCCGGTTTTAGGCCAAATTCATAACATGAGGTCATATATCGGTACCTAATTTGGCAAAATGTTGTGAACGGCGCTAGTCGAGGATGGTTTGGATAGCAAAAAGTTCTTCTGGTCGTGCCATAGATGAGCAAGTTATCGAGGTGTTTTTGGCCGACCTTTGTTTTCGACTCACATATGGCCGGTTTTAGGCCAAATTCACAACATGAGGTCATATATCGGTACCTAATTTGGAAAAATGTTGTGAACGGTGCTTGTTGAGGATGGTTTGGATAGCAAAAAGTTCTTTTGGCCATGCCATAGATGAGCAAGTTATCAAGGTGCTTTTGGCCGACCTTTGTTTTCGACTCACATATGGCCGGTTTTAGGCCAAATTCATAACATGAGGTCATATATCGGTACCTAATTTGGAAAAATGTTGTGAACGGCACTTGTAGAGGATGGTTTGGATAGCAAAAAGTTCTTCTGGTCATGCCATAGATGAGCAAGTTATCGAGGTGTTTTTGGCCGACCTTTGTTTTCGACTCACATATGGCCGGTTTTAGGCCAAATTCACAACATGAGGTCATATATCGGTACCTAATTTGGAAAAATGTTGTGAACGGCGCTTGTCGAGGATGGTTTGGATAGCAAAAAGTTCTTCTGACCGTGCCATAGATGAGCAAGTTATTGAGGTGCTTTTGGCCGACCTTTGTTTTCGACTCACATATGGCCGGTTTTAGGCCAAATTCACAACATGAGGTCATATATCGGTACCTAATTTGGCAAAATGTTGTGAACGGCGCTTGTCGAGGATGGTTTGGATAGCAAAAAGTTCTTTTGGCCGTGCCATAGATGAGCAAGTTATCGAGGTGTTTTTGGCCGACCTTTGTTTTCGACTCACATATGGCCGGTTTTAGGCCAAATTCATAACATGAGGTCATATATCGGTACCTAATTTGCCAAAATGTTGTGAACGGCGCTTGTCGAGGATGGTTTGGATAGCAAAAAGTTCTTCTGGTCATGCCATAGATGAGCAAGTTATCGAGGTGTTTTTGGCCGACCTTTGTTTTCGACTCACATATGGCCGGTTTTAGGCCAAATTCACAACATGAGGTCATATATCGGTACCTAATTTGGAAAAATGTTGTGAACGGTGCTTGTTGAGGATGGTTCGGATAGCAAAAAGTTCCTTTGGCCATGCCATAGATGAGCAAGTTATCGAGGTGCTTTTGGCCGACCTTTGTTTTCGACTCACATATGGCCGGTTTTAGGCCAAATTCATAACATGAGGTCATATATCGGTACCTAATTTGGCAAAATGTTGTGAACGGCGCTTGTAGAGGATGGTTTGGATAGCAAAAAGTTCTTCTGGTCGTGCCATAGATGAGCAAGTTATCGAGGTGTTTTCGGCCGACCTTTGTTTTCGACTCACATATGGCCGGTTTTAGGCCAAATTCACAACATGTGGTCATATATCGGTACCTAATTTGGAAAAATGTTGTGAACGGCGCTTGTCGAGGATGGTTTGGATAGCAAAAAGTTCTTCTGACCGTGCCATAGATGAGCAAGTTATTGAAGTGCTTTTGGCCGACCTTTGTTTTCGACTCACATATGGCCGGTTTTAGGCCAAATTCACAACATGAGGTCATATATCGGTACCTAATTTGGCAAAATGTTGTGAACGGCGCTTGTCGAGGATGGTTTGGATAGCAAAAAGTTCTTTTGGCCGTGCCATAGATGAGCAAGTTATCGAGGTGCTTTTGGCCGACCTTTGTTTTCGACTCACATATGGCCGGTTTTAGGCCAAATTGATAACATGAGGTCATAGATCGGTACCTAATTTGGCAAAATGTTGTGAACGGCGCTTGTCGAGGATGGTTTGGATAGCAAAAAGTTCTTCTGACCGTGCCATAGATGAGCAAGTTATTGAGGTGCTTTTGGCCGACCTTTGTTTTCGACTCACATATGGCCGGTTTTAGGCCAAATTCACAACATGAGGTCATATATCGGTACCTAATTTGGAAAAATGTTTTGAACGGCGCTTGTCGAGGATGGTTTGGATAGCAAAAAGTTCTTCTGACCGTGCCATAGATGAGCAAGTTATTGAGGTGCTTTTGGCCGACCTTTGTTTTCGACTCACATATGGCCGGTTTTAGGCCAAATTCATAACATGAGGTCATATATCGGTACCTAATTTGGCAAAATGTTGTGAACGGCGCTTGTCGAGGATGGTTTGGATAGCAAAAAGTTCTTCTGGCCGTGCCATAGATGAGCAAGTTATTGTGGTGCTTTTGGCCGACCTTTGTTTTCGACTCACATATGGCCGGTTTTAGGCCAAATTCACAACATGAGGTCATATATCGGTATCTAATTTGGCAAAATGTTGTGAATGGCGCTTGTCGAGGATGGTTTGGATAGCAAAAAGTTCTTCTGGCCGTGCCATAGATGAGCAAGTTATCGAGGTGTTTTTGGCCGACCTTTGTTTTCGACTCACATATGGCCGGTTTTAGGCCAAATTCACAACATGAGGTCATATATCGGAACCTAATTTGGCAAAATGTTGTGTATGGCGCTTGTAGAGGGTGGTTTGGATGGCAAAAAGTTCTTCTGGCCGTGCCATAGATGAGCAAGTTATCGAGGTGTTTTTGGCCGACCTTTGTTTTCGACTCATATATGGCCGGTTTTAGGCCAAATTCACAACATGAGGTCATATATCGGTACCTAATTTGGCAAAATGTTGTGAACGGCGCTTGTCGAGGATGGTTTGGATAGCAAAAAGTTCTTTTGGCCGTGCCATAGATGAGCAAGTTATCGAGGTGCTTTTGGCCGACCTTTGTTTTCGACTCACATATGGCCGGTTTTAGGCCAAATTCATAACATGAGGTCATATATCGGTACCTAATTTGGCAAAATGTTGTGAACGGCGCTTGTCGAGGATGGTTTGGATAGCAAAAAGTTCTTCTGGTCATGCCATAGATGAGCAAGTTATCGAGGTGTTTTTGGCCGACC
Organism: Triticum timopheevii; assembly: GCA_963921465.1. Taxonomy (NCBI): domain Eukaryota; kingdom Viridiplantae; phylum Streptophyta; class Magnoliopsida; order Poales; family Poaceae; genus Triticum; species Triticum timopheevii. Next base: position 621,222,471 of record OY997268.1, read on the forward strand.
TTTGTTTTCGACTCACATATGGCCGGTTTTAGGCCAAATTCACAACATGAGGTCATATATCGGTACCTAATTTGGAAAAATGTTGTGAACGGTGCTTGTTGAGGATGGTTTGGATAGCAAAAAGTTCTTTTGGCCATGCCATAGATGAGCAAGTTATCGAGGTGCTTTTGGCCGACCTTTGTTTTCGACTCACATATGGCCGGTTTTAGGCCAAATTCATAACATGAGGTCATATATCGGTACCTAATTTGGCAAAATGTTGTGAACGGCGCTTGTAGAGGATGGTTTGGATAGCAAAAAGTTCTTCTGGTCGTGCCATAGATGAGCAAGTTATCGAGCTGTTTTTGGCCGACCTTTGTTTTCGACTCACATATGGCCGGTTTTAGGCCAAATTCACAACATGAGGTCATATATCGGTACCTAATTTGGAAAAATGTTGTGAACGGCGCTTGTCGAGGATGGTTTGGATAGCAAAAAGTTCTTCTGACCGTGCCATAGATGAGCAAGTTATTGAGGTGCTTTTGGCCGACCTTTGTTTTCGACTCACATATGGCCGGTTTTAGGCCAAATTCACAACATGAGGTCACATATCGGTACCTAATTTGGCAAAATGTTGTGAAAGGCGCTTGTCGAGGATGGTTTGGATAGCAAAAAGTTCTTTTGGCCGTGCCATAGATGAGCAAGTTATCGAGGTGCTTTTGGCCGACCTTTGTTTTCGACTCACATATGGCCGGTTTTAGGCCAAATTCATAACATGAGGTCATATATCGGTACCTAATTTGGCAAAATGTTGTGAACGGCGCTTGTCGAGGATGGTTTGGATAGCAAAAAGTTCTTCTGACCGTGCCATAGATGAGCAAGTTATTGAGGTGCTTTTGGCCGACCTTTGTTTTCGACTCACATATGGCCGGTTTTAGGCCAAATTCACAACATGAGGTCATATATCGGTACCTAATTTGGAAAAATGTTGTGAACGGCGCTTGTCGAGGATGGTTTGGATAGCAAAAAGTTCTTCTGACCGTGCCATAGATGAGCAAGTTATTGAGGTGCTTTTGGCCGACCTTTGTTTTCGACTCACATATGGCCGGTTTTAGGCCAAATTCATAACATGAGGTCATATATCGGTACCTAATTTGGCAAAATGTTGTGAACGGCGCTTGTCGAGGATGGTTTGGATAGCAAAAAGTTCTTCTGACCGTGCCATAGATGAGCAAGTTATTGTGGTGCTTTTGGCCGACCTTTGTTTTCGACTCACATATGGCCGGTTTTAGGCCAAATTCACAACATGAGGTCATATATCGGTATCTAATTTGGCAAAATGTTGTGAATGGCGCTTGTCGAGGATGGTTTGGATAGCAAAAAGTTCTTCTGGCCGTGCCATAGATGAGCAAGTTATCGAGGTGTTTTTGGCCGACCTTTGTTTTCGACTCACATATGGCCGGTTTTAGGCCAAATTCACAACATGAGGTCATATATCGGAACCTAATTTGGCAAAATGTTGTGTATGGCGCTTGTAGAGGGTGGTTTGGATGGCAAAAAGTTCTTCTGGCCGTGCCATAGATGAGCAAGTTATCGAGGTGTTTTTGGCCGACCTTTGTTTTCGACTCATATATGGCCGGTTTTTGGCCAAATTCACAACATGAGGTCACATATCGGTACCTAATTTGGCAAAATGTTGTGAACGGCCCTTGTCGAGGATGGTTTGGATAGCAAAAAGTTCTTATGGCCGTGCCATAGATGAGCAAGTTATTGAGGTGCGTTTGGCCGACCTTTGTTTTCGACTCACATATGGCCGGTTTTAGGCCAAATTCACAACATGAGGTCATATATCGGTACCTAATTTGGCAAAATGTTGTGAATGGCGCTTGTCGAGGATGGTTTGGATACAAAAAAGTTCTTCTGGCCGTGCCATAGATGAGCAAGTTATCGAGGTGCTTTTGGCCGACCTTTGTTTTCGACTCACATATGGCCGGTTTTAGGCCAAATTCACAACATGAGGTCATATATCGGTACCTAATTTGGGAAAATGTTGTGAACGGCGATTGTCGAGGATGGTTTGGATAGCAAAAAGTTCCTCTGGCCGTGCCATAGATGAGCAACTTATCGAGGTGCTTTTGGCCGACCTTTGTTTTCGACTCACATATGGCCGGTTTTAGGCCAAATTCATAACATGAGGTCATATATCGGTACCTAATTTGGCAAAATGTTGTGAACGGCGCTTGTCGAGGATGGTTTGGATAGCAAAATTTTCTTCTGGCCGTGCCATAGATGAGCAAGTTATCGACGTGCTTTTGGCCGACATTTGTTTTCGACTCACATATGGCCGGTTTTAGGCCAAATTCACAACATGAGGTCATACATCGGTACCTAATTTGGCAAAATGTTGTGAACGGCGCTTGTAGAGGATGGTTTGGATAGCAAAAAGTTCTTCTGGCCGTGCCATAGATGAGCAAGTTATCGAGGTGCTTTTGGCCGACCTTTGTTTTCGACTCACATATGGCCGGTTTTAGGCCAAATTCACAACATGAGGTCATATATCGGTACCTAATTTGGCAAAATATTGTGAACGGCTCTTGTCGAGGATGGTTTGGATAGCAAAAAGTTCTTCTGGACGTGCCATAGATGAGGAAGTTATCGAGGTGCTTTTGGCCGACCTTTGTTTTTGACTCACATATGGCCGGTTTTAGGCCAAATTCACAACATGAGGTCATATATCGGTACCTAATTTGGCAAAATGTTGTGAATGGCGCTTGGTGAGGATGGTTTGGATAGCAAAAAGTTCTTCTGGCCGTGCCATAGATGAGCAAGTTCTCGAGGTGCTTTTTGCCGACCTTTGTTTTCGACTCACATATGGCGGGTATTAGGCCAAATTCACAACATGAGGTCATATATCGGTACCTAATTTGGCAAAATGTTGTGAACGGAGCTTGTCGAGGATGGTTTGGATAGCAAAAAGTTCTTCTGGCCGTGCCATAGATGAGCAAGTTATCGAGGTGTTTTTGGCCGACCTTTGTTTTCGACTCACATATGGCCGGTTTTAGGCCAAATTCACAACATGAGGTCATATATCGGTACCTAATTTGGCAAAATGTTGTGAACGGCGCTTGTCGAGGATGGTTTGGATAGCAAAAAGTTCTTCTGGCCGTGCCATAGATGAGCAAGTTATCGAGGCGTTTTTGGCCGACCTTTGTTTTCGACTCACATATGGCCGGTTTTAGGCCAAATTCACAACATGAGGTCATATATCGGTACCTAATTTGGCAAAATGTTGTGAATGGCGCTTGTCGAGGATGGTTTGGATAGCAAAAAGTTCTTCTGGCCGTGCCATAGATGAGCAAGTTATCGAGGTGTTTTTGGCCGACCTTTGTTTTCGACTCACATATGGCCGGTTTTAGGCCAAATTCACAACATGAGGTCATATATCGGAACCTAATTTGGCAAAATGTTGTGTATGGCGCTTGTAGAGGGTGGTTTGGATGGCAAAAAGTTCTTCTGGCCGTGCCATAGATGAGCAAGTTATCGAGGTGTTTTTGGCCGACCTTTGTTTTCGACTCATATATGGCCGGTTTTAGGCCAAATTCACAACATGAGGTCATATATCGGTACCTAATTTGGCAAAATGTTGTGAACGGCGCTTGTCGAGGATGGTTTGGTTAGCAGAAAGTTCTTTTGGCCGTGCCATCGATGAGCAAGTTATCGAGGTGCTTTTGGCCGACCTTTGTTTTCGACTCACATATGGCCGGTTTTAGGCCAAATTCATAACATGAGGTCATATATCGGTACCTAATTTGGCAAAATGTTGTGAACGGCGCTAGTCGAGGATGGTTTGGATAGCAAAAAGTTCTTCTGGTCGTGCCATAGATGAGCAAGTTATCGAGGTGTTTTTGGCCGACCTTTGTTTTCGACTCACATATGGCCGGTTTTAGGCCAAATTCACAACATGAGGTCATATATCGGTACCTAATTTGGAAAAATGTTGTGAACGGTGCTTGTTGAGGATGGTTTGGATAGCAAAAAGTTCTTTTGGCCATGCCATAGATGAGCAAGTTATCGAGGTGCTTTTGGCCGACCTTTGTTTTCGACTCACATATGGCCGGTTTTAGGCCAAATTCATAACATGAGGTCATATATCGGTACCTAATTTGGAAAAATGTTGTGAACGGCACTTGTAGAGGATGGTTTGGATAGCAAAAAGTTCTTCTGGTCATGCCATAGATGAGCAAGTTATCGAGGTGTTTTTGGCCGACCTTTGTTTTCGACTCACATATGGCCGGTTTTAGGCCAAATTCACAACATGAGGTCATATATCGGTACCTAATTTGGAAAAATGTTGTGAACGGCGCTTGTCGAGGATGGTTTGGATAGCAAAAAGTTCTTCTGACCGTGCCATAGATGAGCAAGTTATTGAGGTGCTTTTGGCCGACCTTTGTTTTCGACTCACATATGGCCGGTTTTAGGCCAAATTCACAACATGAGGTCATATATCGGTACCTAATTTGGCAAAATGTTGTGAACGGCACTTGTCGAGGATGGTTTGGATAGCAAAAAGTTCTTTTGGCCGTGCCATAGATGAGCAAGTTATCGAGGTGTTTTTGGCCGACCTTTGTTTTCGACTCACATATGGCCGGTTTTAGGCCAAATTCATAACATGAGGTCATATATCGGTACCTAATTTGCCAAAATGTTGTGAACGGCGCTTGTCGAGGATGGTTTGGATAGCAAAAAGTTCTTCTGGTCGTGCCATAGATGAGCAAGTTATCGAGGTGTTTTTGGCCGACCTTTGTTTTCGACTCACATATGGCCGGTTTTAGGCCAAATTCACAACATGAGGTCATATATCGGTACCTAATTTGGAAAAATGTTGTGAACGGTGCTTGTTGAGGATGGTTTGGATAGCAAAAAGTTCTTTTGGCCATGTCATAGATGAGCAAGTTATCGAGGTGCTTTTGGCCGACCTTTGTTTTCGACTCACATATGGCCGGTTTTAGGCCAAATTCATAACATGAGGTCATATATCGGTACCTAATTTGGCAAAATGTTGTGAACGGCGCTTGTAGAGGATGGTTTGGATAGCAAAAAGTTCTTCTGGTCGTGCCATAGATGAGCAAGTTATCGAGGTGTTTTCGGCCGACCTTTGTTTTCGACTCACATATGGCCGGTTTTAGGCCAAATTCACAACATGAGGTCATATATCGGTACCTAATTTGGAAAAATGTTGTGAACGGCGCTTGTCGAGGATGGTTTGGATAGCAAAAAGTTCTTCTGACCGTGCCATAGATGAGCAAGTTATTGAGGTGCTTTTGGCCGACCTTTGTTTTCGACTCACATATGGCCGGTTTTAGGCCAAATTCACAACATGAGGTCATATATCGGTACCTAATTTGGCAAAATGTTGTGAACGGCGCTTGTCGAGGATGGTTTGGATAGCAAAAAGTTCTTCTGACCGTGCCATAGATGAGCAAGTTATTGAGGTGCTTTTGGCCGACCTTTGTTTTCGACTCACATATGGCCGGTTTTAGGCCAAATTCATAACATGAGGTCATATATCGGTACCTAATTTGGCAAAATGTTGTGAACGGCGCTTGTCGAGGATGGTTTGGATAGCAAAAAGTTCTTCTGACCGTGCCATAGATGAGCAAGTTATTGAGGTGCTTTTGGCCGACCTTTGTTTTCGACTCACATATGGCCGGTTTTAGGCCAAATTCACAACATGAGGTCACATATCGGTACCTAATTTGGAAAAATGTTGTGAACGGCGCCTGTCGAGGATGGTTTGGATAGCAAAAAGTTCTTCTGACCGTGCCATAGATGAGCAAGTTATTGAGGTGCTTTTGGCCGACCTTTGTTTTCGACTCACATATGGCCGGTTTTAGGCCAAATTCATAACATGAGGTCATATATCGGTACCTAATTTGGCAAAATGTTGTGAACGGCGCTTGTAGAGGATGGTTTGGATAGCAAAAAGTTCTTCTGGCCGTGCCATAGATGAGCAAGTTATTGTGGTGCTTTTGGCCGACCTTTGTTTTCGACTCACATATGGCCGGTTTTAGGCCAAATTCACAACATGAGGTCATATATCGGTATCTAATTTGGCAAAATGTTGTGAATGGCGCTTGTCGAGGATGGTTTGGATAGCAAAAAGTTCTTCTGGCCGTGCCATAGATGAGCAAGTTATCGAGGTGTTTTTGGCCGACCTTTGTTTTCGACTCACATATGGCCGGTTTTAGGCCAAATTCACAACATGAGGTCATATATCGGAACCTAATTTGGCAAAATGTTGTGTATGGCGCTTGTAGAGGGTGGTTTGGATGGCAAAAAGTTCTTCTGGCCGTGCCATAGATGAGCAAGTTATCGAGGTGTTTTTGGCCGACCTTTGTTTTCGACTCATATATGGCCGGTTTTAGGCCAAATTCACAACATGAGGTCATATATCGGTACCTAATTTGGCAAAATGTTGTGAACGGCGCTTGTCGAGGATGGTTTGGATAGCAAAAAGTTCTTTTGGCCGTGCCATAGATGAGCAAGTTATCGAGGTGCTTTTGGCCGACCTTTCTTTTCGACTCACATATGGCCGGTTTTAGGCCAAATTCATAACATGAGGTCATATATCGGTACCTAATTTGGCAAAATGTTGTGAACAGCGCTTGTCGAGGATGGTTTGGATAGCAAAAAGTTCTTCTGGTCGTGCCATAGATGAGCAAGTTATCGAGGTGTTTTTGGCCGACCTTTGTTTTCGACTCACATATGGCCGGTTTTAGGCCAAATTCACAACATGAGGTCATATATCGGTACCTAATTTGGAAAAATGTTGTGAACGGTGCTTGTTGAGGATGGTTTGGATAGCAAAAAGTTCTTTTGGCCATGCCATAGATGAGCAAGTTATCGAGGTGCTTTTGGCCGACCTTTGTTTTCGACTCACATATGGCCGGTTTTAGGCCAAATTCATAACATGAGGTCATATATCGGTACCTAATTTGGCAAAATGTTGTGAACGGCGCTTGTAGAGGATGGTTTGGATAGCAAAAAGTTCTTCTGGTCGTGCCATAGATGAGCAAGTTATCGAGGTGTTTTCGGCCGACCTTTGTTTTCGACTCACATATGGCCGGTTTTAGGCCAAATTCACAACATGAGGTCATATATCGGTACCTAATTTGGAAAAATGTTGTGAACGGCGCTTGTCGAGGATGGTTTGGATAGCAAAAAGTTCTTCTGACCGTGCCATAGATGAGCAAGTTATTGAGGTGCTTTTGGCCGACCTTTGTTTTCGACTCACATATGGCCGGTTTTAGGCCAAATTCACAACATGAGGTCATATATCGGTACCTAATTTGGCAAAATGTTGTGAACGGCGCTTGTCGAGGATGGTTTGGATAGCAAAAAGTTCTTTTGGCCGTGCCATAGATGAGCAAGTTATCGAGGTGCTTTTGGCCGACCTTTGTTTTCGAGTCACATATGGCCGGTTTTAGGCCAAATTCACAACATGAGGTCATATATCGGAACCTAATTTGGCAAAATGTTGTGTATGGCGCTTGTAGAGGGTGGTTTGGATGGCAAAAAGTTCTTCTGGCCGTGCCATAGATGAGCAAGTTATCGAGGTGTTTTTGGCCGACCTTTGTTTTCGACTCATATATGGCCGGTTTTAGGCCAAATTCACAACATGAGGTCATATATCGGTACCTAATTTGGCAAAATGTTGTGAACGGCGCTTGTCGAGGATGGTTTGGATAGCAAAAAGTTCTTTTGGCCGTGCCATAGATGAGCAAGTTATCGAGGTGCTTTTGGCCGACCTTTCTTTTCGACTCACATATGGCCGGTTTTAGGCCAAATTCATAACATGAGGTCATATATCGGTACCTAATTTGGCAAAATGTTGTGAACAGCGCTTGTCGAGGATGGTTTGGATAGCAAAAAGTTCTTCTGGTCGTGCCATAGATGAGCAAGTTATCGAGGTGTTTTTGGCCGACCTTTGTTTTCGACTCACATATGGCCGGTTTTAGGCCAAATTCACAACATGAGGTCATATATCGGTACCTAATTTGGAAAAATGTTGTGAACGGTGCTTGTTGAGGATGGTTTGGATAGCAAAAAGTTCTTTTGGCCATGCCATAGATGAGCAAGTTATCGAGGTGCTTTTGGCCGACCTTTGTTTTCGACTCACATATGGCCGGTTTTAGGCCAAATTCATAACATGAGGTCATATATCGGTACCTAATTTGGCAAAATGTTGTGAACGGCGCTTGTAGAGGATGGTTTGGATAGCAAAAAGTTCTTCTGGTCGTGCCATAGATGAGCAAGTTATCGAGGTGTTTTCGGCCGACCTTTGTTTTCGACTCACATATGGCCGGTTTTAGGCCAAATTCACAACATGAGGTCATATATCGGTACCTAATTTGGAAAAATGTTGTGAACGGCGCTTGTCGAGGATGGTTTGGATAGCAAAAAGTTCTTCTGACCGTGCCATAGATGAGCAAGTTATTGAGGTGCTTTTGGCCGACCTTTGTTTTCGACTCACATATGGCCGGTTTTAGACCAAATTCACAACATGAGGTCATATATCGGTACCTAATTTGGCAAAATGTTGTGAACGGCGCTTGTCGAGGATGGTTTGGATAGCAAAAAGTTCTTTTGGCCGTGCCATAGATGAGCAAGTTATCGAGGTGCTTTTGGCCGACCTTTGTTTTCGAGTCACATATGGCCGGTTTTAGGCCAAATTCATAACATGAGGTCATATATCGGTACCTAATTTGGCAAAATGTTGTGAACGGCGCTTGTCGAGGATGGTTTGGATAGCAAAAAGTTCTTCTGACCGTGCCATAGATGAGCAAGTTATTGAGGTGCTTTTGGCCGACCTTTGTTTTCGACTCACATATGGCCGGTTTTAGGCCAAATTCACAACATGAGGTCACATATCGGTACCTAATTTGGAAAAATGTTGTGAACGGCGCTTGTCGAGGATGGTTTGGATAGCAAAAAGTTCTTCTGACCGTGCCATAGATGAGCAAGTTATTGAGGTGCTTTTGGCCGACCTTTGTTTTCGACTCACATATGGCCGGTTTTAGGCCAAATTCATAACATGAGGTCATATATCGGTACCTAATTTGGCAAAATGTTGTGAACGGCGCTTGTCGAGGATGGTTTGGATAGCAAAAAGTTCTTCTGGCCGTGCCATAGATGAGCAAGTTATTGTGGTGCTTTTGGCCGACCTTTGTTTTCGACTCACATATGGCCGGTTTTAGGCCAAATTCACAACATGAGGTCATATATCGGTATCTAATTTGGCAAAATGTTGTGAATGGCGCTTGTCGAGGATGGTTTGGATAGCAAAAAGTTCTTCTGGCCGTGCCATAGATGAGCAAGTTATCGAGGTGTTTTTGGCCGACCTTTGTTTTCGACTCACATATGGCCGGTTTTAGGCCAAATTCACAACATGAGGTCATATATCGGAACCTAATTTGGCAAAATGTTGTGTATGGCGCTTGTAGAGGGTGGTTTGGATGGCAAAAAGTTCTTCTGGCCGTGCCATAGATGAGCAAGTTATCGAGGTGTTTTTGGCCGACCTTTGTTTTCGACTCATATATGGCCGGTTTTAGGCCAAATTCACAACATGAGGTCATATATCGGTACCTAATTTGGCAAAATGTTGTGAACGGCGCTTGTCGAGGATGGTTTGGATAGCAAAAAGTTCTTTTGGCCGTGCCATAGATGAGCAAGTTATCGAGGTGCTTTTGGCCGACCTTTCTTTTCGACTCACATATGGCCGGTTTTAGGCCAAATTCATAACATGAGGTCATATATCGGTACCTAATTTGGCAAAATGTTGTGAACGGCGCTTGTCGAGGATGGTTTGGATAGCAAAAAGTTCTTCTGGTCATGCCATAGATGAGCAAGTTATCGAGGTGTTTTTGGCCGACCTTTGTTTTCGACTCACATATGGCTGGTTTTAGGCCAAATTCACAACATGAGGTCATATATCGGTACCTAATTTGGAAAAATGTTGTGAACGGTGCTTGTTGAGGATGGTTTGGATAGCAAAAAGTTCTTTTGGCCATGCCATAGATGAGCAAGTTATCGAGGTGCTTTTGGCCGACCTTTGTTTTCGACTCACATATGGCCGGTTTTAGGCCAAATTCATAACATGAGGTCATATATCGGTACCTAATTTGGCAAAATGTTGTGAACGGCACTTGTAGAGGATGGTTTGGATAGCAAAAAGTTCTTCTGGTCGTGCCATAGATGAGCAAGTTATCGAGGTATTTTTGGCCGACCTTTGTTTTCGAGTCACATATGGCCGGTTTTAGGCCAAATTCACAACATGAGGTCATATATCGGTACCTAATTTGGAAAAATGTTGTGAACGGAGCTTGTCGAGGATGGTTTGGATAGCAAAAAGTTCTTCTGACCGTGCCATAGATGAGCAAGTTATTGAGGTGCTTTTGGCCGACCTTTGTTTTCGACTCACATATGGCCGGTTTTAGGCCAAATTCACAACATGAGGTCACATATCGGTACCTAATTAGGCAAAATGTTGTGAACGGCGCTTGTCGAGGATGGTTTGGATAGCAAAAAGTTCTTTTGGCCGTGCCATAGATGAGCAAGTTATCGAGGTGCTTTTGGCCGACCTTTGTTTTCGACTCACATATGGCCGGTTTTAGGCCAAATTCATAACATGCGGTCATATATCGGTACCTAATTTGGCAAAATGTTGTGAACGGCGCTTGTCGAGGATGGTTTGGATAGCAAAAAGTTCTTCTGACTGTGCCATAGATGAGCAAGTTATTGAGGTGCTTTTGGCCGACCTTTGTTTTCGACTCACATATGGCCGGTTTTAGGCCAAATTCACAACATGAGGTCATATATCGGTACCTAATTTGGAAAAATGTTGTGAACGGCGCTTGTCGAGGATGGTTTGGATAGCAAAAAGTTCTTCTGACCGTGCCATAGATGAGCAAGTTATTGAGGTGCTTTTGGCCGACCTTTGTTTTCGACTCACAAATGGCCGGTTTTAGGCCAAATTCATAACATGAGGTCATATATCGGTACCTAATTTGGCAAAATGTTGTGAACGGCGCTTGTCGAGGATGGTTTGGATAGCAAAAAGTTCTTCTGGCCGTGCCATAGATGAGCAAGTTATTGTGGTGCTTTTGGCCGACCTTTGTTTTCGACTCACATATGGCCGGTTTTAGGCCAAATTCACAACATGAGGTCATATATCGGTATCTAATTTGGCAAAATGTTGTGAATGGCGCTTGTCGAGGATGGTTTGGATAGCAAAAAGTTCTTCTGGCCGTGCCATAGATGAGCAAGTTATCGAGGTGTTTTTTGCCGACCTTTGTTTTCGACTCACATATGGCCGGTTTTAGGCCAAATTCACAACATGAGGTCATATATCGGAACCTAATTTGGCAAAATGTTGTGTATGGCGCTTGTAGAGGGTGGTTTGGATGGCAAAAAGTTCTTCTGGCCGTGCCATAGATGAGCAAGTTATCGAGGTGTTTTTGGCCGACCTTTGTTTTCGACTCATATATGGCCGGTTTTAGGCCAAATTCACAACATGAGGTCATATATCGGTACCTAATTTGGCAAAATGTTGTGAACGGCGCTTGTCGAGGATGGTTTGGATAGCAAAAAGTTCTTTTGGCCGTGCCATAGATGAGCAAGTTATCGAGGTGCTTTTGGCCGACCTTTCTTTTCGACTCACATATGGCCGGTTTTAGGCCAAATTCATAACATGAGGTCATATATCGGTACCTAATTTGGCAAAATGTTGTGAACGGCGCTTGTCGAGGATGGTTTGGATAGCAAAAAGTTCTTCTGGTCGTGCCATAGATGAGCAAGTTATCGAGGTGTTTTTGGCCGACCTTTGTTTTCGACTCACATATGGCCGGTTTTAGGCCAAATTCACAACATGAGGTCATATATCGGTACCTAATTTGGAAAAATGTTGTGAACGGTGCTTGTTGAGGATGGTTTGGATAGCAAAAAGTTCTTTTGGCCATGCCATAGATGAGCAAGTTATCGAGGTGCTTTTGGCCGACCTTTGTTTTCGACTCACATATGGCCGGTTTTAGGCCAAATTCATAACATGAGGTCATATATCGGTACCTAATTTGGCAAAATGTTGTGAACGGCACTTGTAGAGGATGGTTTGGATAGCAAAAAGTTCTTCTGGTCGTGCCATAGATGAGCAAGTTATCGAGGTGTTTTTGGCCGACCTTTGTTTTCGAGTCACATATGGCCGGTTTTAGGCCAAATTCACAACATGAGGTCATATATCGGTACCTAATTTGGAAAAATGTTGTGAACGGCGCTTGTCGAGGATGGTTTGGATAGCAAAAAGTTCTTCTGACCGTGCCATAGATGAGCAAGTTATTGAGGTGCTTTTGGCCGACCTTTGTTTTCGACTCACATATGGCCGGTTTTAGGCCAAATTCACAACATGAGGTCACATATCGGTACCTAATTTGGCAAAATGTTGTGAACGGCGCTTGTCGAGGATAGTTTGGATAGCAAAAAGTTCTTTTGGCCGTGCCATAGATGAGCAAGTTATCGAGGTGCTTTTGGCCGACCTTTGTTTTCGACTCACATATGGCCGGTTTTAGGCCAAATTCATAACATGAGGTCATATATCGGTACCTAATTTGGCAAAATGTTGTGAACGGCGCTTGTCGAGGATGGTTTGGATAGCAAAAAGTTCTTCTGGTCGTGCCATAGATGAGCAAGTTATCGAGGTGTTTTTGGCCGACCTTTGTTTTCGACTCACATATGGCCGGTTTTAGGCCAAATTCACAACATGAGGTCATATATCGGTACCTAATTTGGAAAAATGTTGTGAACGGTGCTTGTTGAGGATGGTTTGGATAGCAAAAAGTTCTTTTGGCCATGCCATAGATGAGCAAGTTATCGAGGTGCTTTTGGCCGACCTTTGTTTTCGACTCACATATGGCCGGTTTTAGGCCAAATTCATAACATGAGGTCATATATCGGTACCTAATTTGGCAAAATGTTGTGAACGGCACTTGTAGAGGATGGTTTGGATAGCAAAAAGTTCTTCTGGTCGTGCCATAGATGAGCAAGTTATCGAGGTGTTTTTGGCCGACCTTTGTTTTCGAGTCACATATGGCCGGTTTTAGGCCAAATTCACAACATGAGGTCATATATCGGTACCTAATTTGGAAAAATGTTGTGAACGGCGCTTGTCGAGGATGGTTTGGATAGCAAAAAGTTCTTCTGACCGTGCCATAGATGAGCAAGTTATTGAGGTGCTTTTGGCCGACCTTTGTTTTCGACTCACATATGGCCGGTTTTAGGCCAAATTCACAACATGAGGTCATATATCGGTACCTAATTTGGAAAAATGTTGTGAACGGCGCTTGTCGAGGATGGTTTGGATAGCAAAAAGTTCTTCTGACCGTGCCATAGATGAGCAAGTTATTGAGGTGCTTTTGGCCGACCTTTGTTTTCGACTCACAAATGGCCGGTTTTAGGCCAAATTCATAACATGAGGTCATATATCGGTACCTAATTTGGCAAAATGTTGTGAACGGCGCTTGTCGAGGATGGTTTGGATAGCAAAAAGTTCTTCTGGCCGTGCCATAGATGAGCAAGTTATTGTGGTGCTTTTGGCCGACCTTTGTTTTCGACTCACATATGGCCGGTTTTAAGCCAAATTCACAACATGAGGTCATATATCGGTATCTAATTTGGCAAAATGTTGTGAATGGCGCTTGTCGAGGATGGTTTGGATAGCAAAAAGTTCTTCTGGCCGTGCCATAGATGAGCAAGTTATCGAGGTGTTTTTGGCCGACCTTTGTTTTCGACTCACATATGGCCGGTTTTAGGCCAAATTCACAACATGAGGTCATATATCGGAACCTAATTTGGCAAAATGTTGTGTATGGCGCTTGTAGAGGGTGGTTTGGATGGCAAAAAGTTCTTCTGGCCGTGCCATAGATGAGCAAGTTATCGAGGTGTTTTTGGCCGACCTTTGTTTTCGACTCATATATGGCCGGTTTTAGGCCAAATTCACAGCATGAGGTCATATATCGGTACCTAATTTGGCAAAATGTTGTGAACGGCGCTTGTCGAGGATGGTTTGGATAGCAAAAAGTTCTTTTGGCCATGCCATAGATGAGCAAGTTATCGAGGTGCTTTTGGCCGACCTTTGTTTTCGACTCACATATGGCCGGTTTTAGGCCAAATTCATAACATGAGGTCATATATCGGTACCTAATTTGGCAAAATGTTGTGAACGGCGCTTGTAGAAGATGGTTTGGATAGCAAAAAGTTCTTCTGGTCGTGCCATAGATGAGCAAGTTATCGAGGTGTTTTTGGCCGACCTTTGTTTTCGACTCACATATGGCCGGTTTTAGGCCAAATTCACAACATGAGGTCATATATCGGTACCTAATTTGGAAAAATGTTGTGAACGGTGCTTGTTGAGGATGGTTTGGATAGAAAAAAGTTCTTTTGGCCATGCCATAGATGAGCAAGTTATCGAGGTGCTTTTGGCCGACCTTTGTTTTCGACTCACATATGGCCGGTTTTAGGCCAAATTCATAACATGAGGTCATATATCGGTACCTAATTTGGCAAAATGTTGTGAACGGCGCTTGTAGAGGATGGTTTGGATAGCAAAAAGTTCTTCTGGTCGTGCCATAGATGAGCAAGTTATCGAGGTGTTTTTGGCCGACCTTTGTTTTCGAGTCACATATGGCCGGTTTTAGGCCAAATTCACAACATGAGGTCATATATCGGTACCTAATTTGGAAAAATGTTGTGAACGGCGCTTGTCGAGGATGGTTTGGATAGCAAAAAGTTCTTCTGACCGTGCCATAGATGAGCAAGTTATTGAGGTGCTTTTGGCCGACCTTTGTTTTCGACTCACATATGGCCGGTTTTAGGCCAAATTCACAACATGAGGTCACATATCGGTACCTAATTTGGCAAAATGTTGTGAACGGCGCTTGTCGAGGATGGTTTGGATAGCAAAAAGTTCTTTTGGCCGTGCCATAGATGAGCAAGTTATCGAGGTGCTTTTGGCCGACCTTTGTTTTCGACTCACATATGGCCGGTTTTAGGCCAAATTCATAACATGAGGTCATATATCGGTACCTAATTTGGCAAAATGTTATGAACGGTGCTTGTCGAGGAGGGTTTGGATAGCAAAAAGTTCTTCTGACCGTGCCATAGATGAGCAAGTTATTGAGGTGCTTTTGGCCGACCTTTGTTTTCGACTCACATATGGCCGGTTTTAGGCCAAATTCACAACATGAGGTCATATATCGGTACCTAATTTGGAAAAATGTTGTGAACGGCGCTTGTCGAGGATGGTTTGGATAGCAAAAAGTTCTTCTGACCGTGCCATAGATGAGCAAGTTATTGAGGTGCTTTTGGCCGACCTTTGTTTTCGACTCACATATGGCCGGTTTTAGGCCAAATTCATAACATGAGGTCATATATCGGTACCTAATTTGGCAAAATGTTGTGAACGGCGCTTGTCAAGGATGGTTTGGATAGCAAAAAGTTCTTCTGGCCGTGCCATAGATGAGCAAGTTATTGTGGTGCTTTTGGCCGACCTTTGTTTTCGACTCACATATGGCCGGTTTTAGGCCAAATTCACAACATGAGGTCATATATCGGTATCTAATTTGGCAAAATGTTGTGAATGGCGCTTGTCGAGGATGGTTTGGATAGCAAAAAGTTCTTCTGGCCGTGCCATAGATGAGCAAGTTATCGAGGTGTTTTTGGCCGACCTTTGTTTTCGACTCACATATGGCCGGTTTTAGGCCAAATTCACAACATGAGGTCATATATCGGAACCTAATTTGGCAAAATGTTGTGTATGGCGCTTGTAGAGGGTGGTTTGGATAGCAAAAAGTTCTTCTGGCCGTACCATAGATGAGCAAGTTATCGAGGTGTTTTTGGCCGACCTTTGTTTTCGACTCATATATGGCCGGTTTTAGGCCAAATTCACAACATGAGGTCATATATCGGTACCTAATTTGGCAAAATGTTGTGAACGGCGCTTGTCGAGGATGGTTTGGATAGCAAAAAGTTCTTTTGGCCGTGCCATATATGAGCAAGTTATCGAGGTGCTTTTGGCCGACCTTTGTTTTCGACTCACATATGGCCGGTTTTAGGCCAAATTCATAACATGAGGTCATATATCGGTACCTAATTTGGCAAAATGTTGTGAACGGCGCTTGTCGAGGATGGTATGGATAGCAAAAAGTTCTTCTGGTCGTGCCATAGATGAGCAAGTTATCGAGGTGTTTTTGGCCGACCTTTGTTTTCGACTCACATATGGCCGGTTTTAGGCCAAATTCACAACATGAGGTCATATATTGGTACCTAATTTGGAAAAATGTTGTGAACGGTGCTTGTTGTGGATGGTTTGGATAGCAAAAAGTTCTTTTGGCCATGCCATAGATGAGCAAGTTATCGAGGTGCTTTTGGCCGACCTTTGTTTTCGACGCACATATGGCCGGTTTTAGGCCAAATTCATAACATGAGGTCATATATCGGTACCTAATTTGGCAAAATGTTGTGAACGGCGCTTGTAGAGGATGGTTTGGATAGCAAAAAGTTCTTCTGGTCGTGCCATAGATGAGCAAGTTATCGAGGTAATTTTGGCCGACCTTTGTTTTCGACTCACATATGGCCGGTTTTAGGCCAAATTCACAACATGAGGTCATATATCGGTACCTAATTTGGAAAAATGTTGTGAACGGCGCTTGTCGAGGATGCTTTGGATAGCAAAAAGTTCTTCTGACCGTGCCATAGATGAGCAAGTTATTGAGGTGCTTTTGGCCGACCTTTGTTTTCGACTCACATATGGCCGGTTTTAGGCCAAATTCACAACATGAGGTCATATATCGGTACCTAATTTGGCAAAATGTTGTGAACGGCGCTTGTCGAGGATGGTTTGGATAGCAAAAAGTTCTTCTGGCCATGCCATAGATGAGCAAGTTATCGAGGTGCTTTTGGCCGACCTTTGTTTTCGACTCACATATGGCCGGTTTTAGGCCAAATTCACAACATGAGGTCATATATCGGTACCTAATTTGGGAAAATGTTGTGAACGGCGCTTGTCGAGGATGGTTTGGATAGCAAAAAGTTCTTCTGGCCGTGCCATAGATGAGCAAGTTATCGAGGTGCTTTTGGCCGACCTTTGTTTTCGACTCACATATGGCTGGTTTTAGGCCAAATTCAGAACATGAGGTCATATATCGGTACCTAATTTGGAAAAATGTTGTGAACGGCGCTTGTCGACGATGGTTTGGATAGCAAAAAGTTCTTCTGGCCGTGCCATAGATGAGCTAGTTATTGAGGTGCTTTTGGCCGACCTTTGTTTTCGACTCACATATGGCCGGTTTTAGGCCAAATTCACAACATGAGGTCATATATCGGTATCTAATTTGGCAAAATGTTGTGAATGGCGCTTGTCGAGGATGGTTTGGATAGCAAACAGTTCTTCTGGCCGTGCCATAGATGAGTAAGTTATCGAGGTGCTTTTGGCCGACCTTTGTTTTCGACTCACATATGGCCGGTTTTAGGCCAAATTCACAACATGAGGTCATATATCGGTACCTAATTTGGGAAAATGTTGTGAACGGCGATTGTCGAGGATGGTTTGGATAGCAAAAAGTTCTTCTGGCCGTGCCATAGATGAGCAAGTTATCGAGGTGCTTTTGGCCGACCTTTGTTTACGACTCACATATGGCTGGTTTTAGGCCAAATTCAGAACATGAGGTCATATATCGGTACCTAATTTGGCAAAATGTTGTGAACGGCGTTTGTCGAGGATGGTTTGGATAGCAAAAGGTTCTTCTGGCCGTGCCATAGATGAGCAAGTTATTGAGGTGCTTTTGGCCGACCTTTGTTTTCGACTCACATATGGCCGGTTTTAGGCCAAATTCACAACATGAGGTCATATATCGGTATCTAATTTGGCAAAATGTTGTGAACGGCGCTTGTCGAGGATGGTTTGGATAGCAAAAAGTTCTTCTGGCCATGCCATAGATGAGCAAGTTATCGAGGTGTTTTTGGCCGACCTTTGTTTTCGACTCACATATGGCCGGTTTTAGGCCAAATTCACAACATGAGGTCATATATCGGTACCTAATTTGGCAAAATGTTGTGAACGGCGCTTGTCAAGGATGGTTTGGATAGCAAAAAGTTCTTCTGGCCGTGCCATAGATAAGCAAGTTATCGAGGTGTTTTTGGCCGACCTTTGTTTTCGACTCACATATGGCCGGTTTTAGGCCAAATTCACAACATGAGGTCATATATCGGTACCTAATTTGGCAAAATGTTGTGAATGGCGCTTGTCGAGGATGGTTTGGATAGCAAAAAGTTCTTCTGGCCGTGCCATAGATGAGCAACTTATCGAGGTGTTTTTGGCCGACCTTTGTTTTCGACTCACATATGGCCGGTTTTAGGCCAAATTCACAACATGAGGTCATATATCGGTACCTAATTTGGCAAAATGTTGTGAACGACGCTTGTCGAGGATGGTTTGGATAGCAAAAAGTTCTTCTGGCCATGCCATAGATGAGCAAGTTATCGAGGTGTTTTTGGCCGACCTTTGTTTTCGACTCACATATGGCCGGTTTTAGGCCAAATTCACAACATGAGGTCATATATCGGTACCTAAATTGGCAAAATGTTGTGAACGGCGCTTGTCGAGGATGGTTTGGACAGCAAAAAGTTCTTCTTTCTGTGCCATAGATGAGCAAGTTATCGAGGTGTTTTTGGCCGACCTTGTTTTCGACTCACATGTGGCCGGTTTTAGGCCAAATTCACAACATGAGGTCATATATCGGTACCTAATTTGGCAAAATGTTGTGAACGGCGCTTGTCGAGGATGGTTTCGATAGCAAAAAGTTCTTCTGACCGCGCCAGAGATGAGCAAGTTATCGAGGTGTTTTTGGACGACCTTTGTTTTCGACTCACATATGGCCGGCTTTAGGCCAAATTCACAACATGAGGTCATATATCGGTACCTAATTTGGCAAAATGTAGTGAACGGCACTTGTTGAGGATAGTTTGGATAACAAAAAGTTCTTCTGGCAGTGCCATAGATGAGCAAGTTATCGAGGTGTTTTTGGCCGACCTTTGTTTTCGACTCACATATGGCCGGTTTTAGGCCAAATTCACAACATGAGGTCATATATCGGAACCTAATTTGGCAAAATGTTGTGTATGGCGCTTGTCGAGGATGGTTTGGATAGCAAAAAGTTCTTCTGGCCGTACCATAGATGAGCAAGTTATCGAGGTGTTTTTGGCCGACCTTTGTTTTCGACTCATATATGGCCGGTTTTAGGCCAAATTCACAACATGAGGTCATATATCGGTACCTAATTTGGCAAAATGTTGTGAACGGCGCTTGTCGAGGATGGTTTGGATAGCAAAAAGTTCTTCTGGCCATGCCATAGATGAGCAAGTTATCGAGGTGTTTTTGGCCGACCTTTGTTTTCGACTCACATATGGCCGGTTTTAGGCCAAATTCACAACATGAGGTCATATATCGGTACCTAATTTGGCAAAATGTTGTGAACGGCGCTTGTCAAGGATGGTTTGGATAGCAAAAAGTTCTTCTGGCCGTGCCATAGATAAGCAAGTTATCGAGGTGTTTTTGGCCGACCTTTGTTTTCGACTCACATATGGCCGGTTTTAGGCCAAATTCACAACATGAGGTCATATATCGGTACCTAATTTGGCAAAATGTTGTGAATGGCGCTTGTCGAGGATGGTTTGGATAGCAAAAAGTTCTTCTGGCCGTGCCATAGATGAGCAACTTATCGAGGTGTTTTTGGCCGACCTTTGTTTTCGACTCACATATGGCCGGTTTTAGGCCAAATTCACAACATGAGGTCATATATCGGTACCTAATTTGGCAAAATGTTGTGAACGACGCTGTCGAGGATGGTTTGGATAGCAAAAAGTTCTTCTGGCCATGCCATAGATGAGCAAGTTATCGAGGTGTTTTTGGCCGACCTTTGTTTTCGACTCACATATGTCCGGTTTTAGGCCAAATTCACAACATGAGGTCATATATCGGAACCTAATTTGGCAAAATGTTGTGTATGGCGCTTGTCGAGGATGGTTTGGATAGCAAAAAGTTCTTCTGGCCGTACCATAGATGAGCAAGTTATCGAGGTGTTTTTAGCCGACCTTTGTTTTCGACTCATATATGGTCGGTTTTAGGCCAAATTCACAACATGAGGATATATATCGGTACCTAATTTGGCAAAATGTTGTGAACGGCGATTGTCGAGGATGGTTTGGATAGCAAAAAGTTCTTTTGGCCGTGCCATAGATGAGCAAGTTATCGAGGTGCTTTTGGCCGACCTTTGTTTTTGACTCACATATGGCCGGTTTTAGGCCAAATTCATAACATGAGGTCATATATCGGTACCTAATTTGGCAAAATGTTGTGAACGGCGCTTGTCGAGGATGGTTTGGATAGCAAAAAGTTCTTCTGGCCGTGCCATAGATGAGCAAGTTATCGAGGTGCTTTTGGCCGACCTTTGTTTTCGACTCACATATGGCCGGTTTTAGGCCAAATTCACAACATGAGGTCATATATCGGTACCTAATTTGGCAAAATGTTGTGAACGGTGCTTGTCGAGGATGGTTTGGATAGCAAAAAGTTCTTCTGGCCATGCCATAGATGAGCAAGTTATCGAGGTGTTTTTGGCCGACCTTTGTTTTCGACTCACATATGGCCGGTTTTAGGCCAAATTCACAACATGAGGTCATATATCGGTACCTAATTTGGCAAAATGTTGTGAACGGCGCTTGTCAAGGATGGTTTGGATAGCAAAAAGTTCTTCTGGCCGTGCCATAGATAAGCAAGTTATCGAGGTGTTTTTGGCCGACCTTTGTTTTCGACTCACATATGGCCGGTTTTAGGCCAAATTCACAACATGAGGTCATATATCGGTACCTAATTTGGCAAAATGTTGTGAATGGCGCTTGTCGAGGATGGTTTGGATAGCAAAAAGTTCTTCTGGCCGTGCCATAGATGAGCAACTTATCGAGGTGTTTTTGGCCGACCTTTGTTTTCGACTCACATATGGCCGGTTTTAGGCCAAATTCACAACATGAGGTCATATATCGGTACCTAATTTGGCAAAATGTTGTGAACGACGCTGTCGAGGATGGTTTGGATAGCAAAAAGTTCTTCTGGCCATGCCATAGATGAGCAAGTTATCGAGGTGTTTTTGGCCGACCTTTGTTTTCGACTCACATATGTCCGGTTTTAGGCCAAATTCACAACATGAGGTCATATATCGGTACCTAAATTGGCAAAATGTTGTGAACGGCGCTTGTCGAGGATGGTTTGGACAGCAAAAAGTTCTTCTTTCCGTGCCATAGATGAGCAAGTTATCGAGGTGTTTTTGGCCGACCTTGTTTTCGACTCACATGTGGCCGGTTTTAGGCCAAATTCACAACATGAGGTCATATATCGGTACCTAATTTGGCAAAATGTTGTGAACGGCGCTTGTCGAGGATGGTTTCGATAGCAAAAAGTTCTTCTGACCGCGCCAGAGATGAGCAAGTTATCGAGGTGTTTTTGGCCGACCTTTGTTTTCGACTCACATCTGGCCGGCTTTAGGCCAAATTCACAACATGAGGTCATATATCGGTACCTAATTTGGCAAAATGTAGTGAACGGCACTTGTTGAGGATAGTTTGGATAGCAAAAAGTTCTTCTGGCCGTGCCATAGATGAGCAAGTTATCGAGGTGTTTTTGGCCGACCTTTGTTTTCGACTCACATATGGCCGGTTTTAGGCCAAATTCACAACATGAGGTCATATAT
Organism: Triticum timopheevii; assembly: GCA_963921465.1. Lineage (NCBI taxonomy): Eukaryota > Viridiplantae > Streptophyta > Magnoliopsida > Poales > Poaceae > Triticum > Triticum timopheevii. The sequence goes on from OY997268.1 coordinate 621,244,298, forward strand.
CGGAACCTAATTTGGCAAAATGTTGTGTATGGCGCTTGTCGAGGATGGTTTGGATAGCAAAAAGTTCTTCTGGCCGTACCATAGATGAGCAAGTTATCGAGGTGTTTTTGGCCGACCTTTGTTTTCGACTCATATATGGCCGGTTTTAGGCCAAATTCACAACATGAGGATATATATCGGTACCTAATTTGGCAAAATTTTGTGAACGGCGATTGTCGAGGATGGTTTGGATAGCAAAAAGTTCTTTTGGCCGTGCCATAGATGAGCAAGTTATCGAGGTGCTTTTGGCCGACCTTTGTTTTTGACTCACATATGGCCGGTTTTAGGCCAAATTCATAACATGAGGTCATATATCGGTACCTAATTTGGCAAAATGTTGTGAACGGCGCTTGTCGAGGATGGTTTGGATAGCAAAAAGTTCTTCTGGCCGTGCCATAGATGAGCAAGTTATTGAGGTGCTTTTGGCCGACCTTTGTTTTCGACTCACATATGGCCGGTTTTAGGCCAAATTCACAACATGAGGTCATATATCGGTACCTAATTTGGAAAAATGTTATGAACGGCGCTTGTCGAGCATGTTTTGGATAGGAAAAAGTTCTTTTGGCCGTGCCATTGATGAGCAAGTTATCGAGGTGCTTTTGGCCGACCTTTGTTTTCGACTCACATATGGCCGGTTTTAGGCCAAATTCATAACATGAGGTCATATATCGGTACCTAATTTGGCAAAATGTTGTGAACGGCGCTTGTCGAGGATGGTTTGGATAGCAAAAAGTTCTTCTGGTCATGCCATAGATGAGCAAGTTATCGAGGTGTTTTTGGCTGACCTTTGTTTTCGACTCACATATGGCTGGTTTTAGGCCAAATTCACAACATGAGGTCATATATCGGTACCTAATTTGGAAAAATGTTGTGAACGGCGCTTGTCGAGGATGGTTTGGATAGCAAAAAGTTCTTCTGACCGTGCCATAGATGAGCAAGTTATTGAGGTGCTTTTGGCCGACCTTTGTTTTCGACTCACATATGGCCGGTTTTAGGCCAAATTCACAACATGAGGTCATATATCGGTACCTAATTTGGCAAAATGTTGTGAACGGCGCTTGTCGAGGATGGTTTGGATAGCAAAAAGTTCTTCTGGCCGTGCCATAGATGAGCAAGTTATCGAGGTGTTTTTGGCCGACCTTTGTTTTCGACTCACATATGGCCGGCTTTAGGCCAAATTCACAACATGAGGTCATATATCGGTACCTAATTTAGCAAAATGTTGTGAACGGCACTTGTTGAGGATGGTTTGGATAGCAAAAAGTTCTACTGGCCGTGCCATAGATGAGCAAGTTATCGAGGTGTTTTTGGCCGACCTTTGTTTTCGACTCACATATGGCCGGTTTTAGGCCAAATTCACAACATGAGGTCATATATCGGAACCTAATTTGACAAAATGTGTTGTGTATGGCGCTTGTCGAGGATGGTTTGGATAGCAAAAAGTTCTTCTGGCCGTGCCAGAGATGAGCAAGTTATCGAGGTGTTTTTGGCCGACCTGTGTTTTCGACTCATATATGGCCGGTTTTAGGCCAAATTCACAACATGAGGTCATATATCGGTACCTAATTTGGCAAAATGTTGTGAACGGCGCTTGTCGAGGATGGTTTGGATAGCAAAAAGTTCTTTTGGCCATGCCATAGATGAGCAAGTTATCGAGGTGCTTTTGGCCGACCTTTGTTTTTGACTCACATATGGCCGGTTTTAGGCCAAATTCATAACATGAGGTCATATATCGGTACCTAATTTGCCAAAATGTTGTGAACGGCGCTTGTCGAGGATGGTTTGGATAGAAAAAAGTTCTTCTGGTCGTGCCATAGATGAGCAAGTTATCGAGGTGTTTTTGGCCGACCTTTGTTTTCGACTCACATATGGCCGGTTTTAGGCCAAATTCACAACATGAGGTCATATATCGGTACCTAATTTGGAAAAATGTTGTGAACAGCGCTTGTCGAGGATGGTTTGGATAGCAAAAAGTTCTTTTGGCCGTGCCATAGATGAGCAAGTTATCGAGGTGCTTTTGGCCGACCTTTGTTTTCGACTCACATATGGCCGGTTTTAGGCCAAATTCATAACATGAGGTCATATATCGGTACCTAATTTGGCAAAATATTGTGAACGGCACTTGTCGAGGATGGTTTGGATAGCAAAAAGTTCTTCTGGTCGTGCCATAGATGAGCAAGTTATCGACGTGTTTTTGGCCGACCTTTGTTTTCGACTCACATATGGCCGGTTTTAGGCCAAATTCACAACATGAGGTCATATATCGGTACCTAATTTGGAAAAATGTTGTGAACGGCGCTTGTCGAGGATGGTTTGGATAGCAAAAAGTTCTTCTGACCGTGCCATAGATGAGCAAGTTATGGAGGTGCTTTTGGCCGACCTTTGTTTTCGACTCACATATGGCCGGTTTTAGGCCAAATTCACAACATGAGGTCATATATCGGTACCTAATTTGGCAAAATGTTGTGAACGGTGCTTGTCGAGGATGGTTTGGATAGCAAAGAGTTCTTCTGGCCATGCCATAGATGAGCAAGTTATCGAGGTGCTTTTGGCCGACCTTTGTTTTCGACTCACATATGGCCGGTTTTAGGCCAAATTCACAACATGAGGTCATATATCGGTACCTAATTTGGGAAAATGTTGTGAACGGCGCTTGTCGAGGATGGTTTGGATAGCAAAAAGTTCTTCTGGCCGTGCCATAGATGAGCAAGTTATCGAGGTGCTTTTGGCCGACCTTTGTTTTCGACTCACATATGGCTGGTTTTAGGCCAAATTCAGAACATGAGGTCATATATCGGTACCTAATTTGGCAAAATGTTGTGAACGGCACTTGTCGAGGATGGTTTGGATAGCAAAAAGTTCTTCTGGCCGTCCCATAGATGAGCAAGTTATCGAGGTGCTTTTGGCCGACCTTTGTTTTCGACTCACATATGGCCGGTTTTAGGCCAAATTCAGAACATGAGGTCATATATCGGTACCTAATCTGGCAAAATGTTGTGAACGGCGCTTGTCGAGGATGGTTTGGATAGCAAAAAGTTCTTCTTTCCATGCCATAGATGAGCAAGTTATCGAGGTGCTTTTGGCCGACCTTTGTTTTGGACTCACATATGGCCGGTTTTAGGCCAAATTCACAACATGATGTCATATATCGGTACCTAATTTGGCAAAATGTTGTGAACGGCGCTTGTCGAGGATGGTTTGGATAGCAAAAAGTTCTTCTGGCCATGCCACAGATGAGCAAGTTATCGAGGTGCTTTTGGCCGACCTTTGTTTTCGACTCACATATGGCCGGTTTTAGGCCAAATTCACAACATGAGGTCATATATCGGTACCTAATTTTGCAAAATGTTGTGAACGGCGCTTGTTGAGGATGGTTTGGATAGCAAAAAGTTCTTCTGGTCGTGCCATAGATGAGCAAGTTATCGAGGTGCTTTTGGCCGACCTTTGTTTTCGACTCACATATGGCCGGTTTTAGGCCAAATTCACAACATGAGGTCATATATCGGTACCTCATTTGGCAAAATGTCGTGAACGGCGCTTGTCGAGGATGGTTTGGATAGCAAAAAGTTCTTCTGGCCGTGCCATATATGAGCAAGTTATCGAGGTGTTTTTGGCCGACCTTTGTTTTCGACTCACATATGGCCGGTTTTAGGCCAAATTCACAACATGAGGTTATATATAGGTACCTAATTTGGCAAAATGTTGTGAACGGCGCTTGTCAAGGATGGTTTGGATAGCAAAAAGTTCTTCTGGCCGTGCCATAGATAAGCAAGTTATCGAGGTGTTTTTGGCCGACCTTTGTTTTCGACTCACATATGGCCGGTTTTAGGCCAAATTCACAACATGAGGTCATATATCGGTACCTAATTTGGCAAAATGTTGTGAATGGCGCTTGTCGAGGATGGTTTGGATAGCAAAAAGTTCTTCTGGCCATGCCATAGATGAGCAAGTTATCGAGGTGTTTTTGGCCGACCTTTGTTTTCGACTCACATATGGCCGGTTTTAGGCCAAATTCACAACATGAGGTCATATATCGGTACCTAATTTGGCAAAATGTTGTGAACGACGCTTGTCGAGGATGGTTTGGATAGCAAAAAGTTCTTCTGGCCGTGCCATAGATGAGCAAGTTATCGAGGTGCTTTTGGCCGACCTTTGTTTTCGACTCACATATGTCCGGTTTTAGGCCAAATTCACAATATGAGTTCATATATCGGTACCTAATTTGGCAAAATGTTGTGAACGAGGCTTGTCGAGGATGGTTTGGATAGCAAAAAGTTCTTCTGGCCGTGCCATAGATGAGCAAGATATCGAGGTGCTTTTGGCCGACCTTTGTTTTCGACTCACATATGGTCAGTTTTAGGCCAAATTCACAACATGAGGTCATATATCGGTACCTAATTTGGCAAAATGTTGTGAACGACGCTTGTTGAGGATGGTTTGGATAGCAAAAAGTTCTTCTGGCCGTGCCATAGATGAGCAAGTTATCGAGGTGCTTTTGGTCGACCTTTGTTTTCGACTCACATATGGCCGGTTTTAGGCCAAATTCACAACATGAGGTCATATATCGGTACCTAATTTGGCAAAATGTTGTGAACGGCGCTTGTCGAGGATGGTTTGGATAGCAAAAAGTTCTTCTGGCCGTGCCATAGATGAGCAAGTTATCGAGGTGTTTTTGGCCGACCTTTGTTTTCGACTCACATATGGCCGGTTTTAGGCCAAATTCACAACATGAGGTCATATATCGGTACCTAATTTGGGAAAATGTTGTGAACGGCGCTTGTCAAGGATGGTTTGGATAGCAAAAAGTTCTTCTAGCCGTGCCATAGATGAGCAAGTTATCGAGGTGTTTTTGGCCGACCTTGTTTTCGACTCACATGTGGCCGGTTTTAGGCCAAATTCACAACATGAGGTCATATATCGGTACCTAATTTGGCAAAATGTTGTGAACGGCGCTTGTCGAGGATGGTTTGGATAGCAAAAAGTTCTTCTGGCCGTGCCATAGATGAGCAAGTTATCGAGGTGTTTTTGGCCGACCTTTGTTTTCGACTCACATGTGGCCGGCTTTAGGCCAAATTCACAACATGAGGTCATATATCGGTACCTAATTTGGAAACATGTTGTGAACGGCACTTGTTGAGGATGGTTTGGATAGCAAAAAGTTCTTCTGGCCGTGCCATAGATGAGCAAGTTATCGAGGTGTTTTTGGCCGACCTTTGTTTTCGACTCACATATGGGCGGTTTTAGGCCAAATTCACAACATGAGGTCATATATTGGTACCTAATTTGGAAAAATGTTGTGTATGGCGCTTGTCGAGGATGGTTTGGATAGCAAAAAGTTCTTCTGTCCATGCCATAGATGAGCAAGTTATCGAGGTGCTTTTGGCCGACCTTTGTTTTCGACTCACATATGGCCGGTTTTAGGCCAAATTCACAACATGAGGTCATATATCGGTACCTAATTTGGCAAAATGTTGTGAACTGCGCTTGTCGAGGATGGTTTGGATAGCAAAAAGTTCTTCTGGCCGTGCCATAGATGAGCAAGTTATCGAGGTGCTTTTGGCCGACCTTTGTTTTCGACTCACATATGGCCGGTTTTAGGCCAAATTCAGAACATGAGGTCATATATCGGTACCCCGATTGCCACCCTTTGATGGTTTCCACGAAGGAGCCCTCGAGCCATATAACGTTGGGCATCTTGCCCACCATGGCGCCTCCGCACTCCGCTTGCTGGCCGCCCACTACCTTCGGCTTGACATTGAAGGTCTTCAGCCATAAGCTGAAGTGGGGCGTGATGCGGAGGAAGGCCTCGCACACGACTATAAACGCCGAGATGTTGAGGATGAAGTTCGGCGCCAGATCGTGGAAATCCAGGCCATAGTAAAACATGAGCCCCCGGATAAATGGGTGGAGTGGGAAGCCCAGTCTGCGGAGGAAATGGGGGAGGAACACCACCCTCTCATGGGGCCTGGGGGTGGGGATGAGCTTCCCCTCGTCTGGAAGCCGGTGCGCAATGTCGTTGGACAAGTATCCGGCTTTCCTCAACTTTTTGATGCGCCCCTCCATGACGGAGGAGGCCATCCACCTGCCTCCCGCTCTGGACATGGATGGAGAAGGTTGAGTTGGGAAGAGCGGACTTGGGCGCTGGAGCTCGAGTGCGCGGAAATGGATAAGCGAAGGAGGAAGAAGGCGTAGATGAAAAGGTGGATCCTTATCCCCTTATATGGGTGGACGAAGCTATGCGTCCCCACCAGCCTGGTAAAACTCGCTTATCTCCCAAGCGCCGTAATCAATGGCACGGTTGGGTTACCCACGCCCGTATTGATGAGAATCCCGGAATAAGGGGACATGATCTCTGCTTCGACAAGACGTGCCAAGGAAACCGCCTCGCTAAATGCGCTGAGGTAGGACAGTAAAGCGATTCGAATAAAGACTTGGCCGTGGTGTGATGTCACGCCACAGAATACGTCAGCAGATTAGATTTGTGTAAATACTATTCTCTCTATGGCAGTATGTGGAACTTATTTTGCAGATCCGGACACTATCCTTGTGTTCAAAATCTTCTATGAAGTATGCGGAGGAGGAACCCGCCTTGCAATGCCGAAGACAATCTGCGCGCCGGACTCGTCGTTATTGAAGCCTGGTTCAGGGGCTACTGAGGGAATCCTGGATTAGGGGGTGTTCGGATGGCCGGACTATAACCTTTGGCCGGACTCCTGGACTATGAAGATACAAGATTGAAGACTTCGTCCCGTGTCCGTATGGGACTTTCCTTGGTGCGGAAGGCAAGCTTGGCGATACGAATATGTAGATCTCCTCCCATTTGTAACCGACTCTGTGTAACTCTAGCCCTCTCCGGTGTCTATATAAACCGGAGGGTTTTAGTCCGTAGGACGAACAACAATCATACCATAGGCTAGCTTCTAGGGTTTAGCCTCTCTGATCTCGTGGTAGATCTACTCTTGTACTACCCATATCATCAATATTAATCAAGCAGGAGTAGGGTTTTACCTCCATCGAGAGGGCCCGAACCTGGGTAAAAACATCGTGTCCCTTGTCTCCCGTTACCATCCGCCTAGACGCACAGTTTGGGACCCCCTACCCGAGATCCACCGGTTTTGACACTGACAATCACCATCGTCACCGGCGTGACACCTTGATCTCCATCGTAGCATCGTTGTCGTCTCGCCAATCTTATGCTTCTATGACTATCACTACCGCTTAGTGATAAAGTAAAGCATTACAGGGTGATTGCATTGCATACAATAAAGCGAAAACCATATGGCTCCTGCCAGTTGCCGATAACTCGGTTACAAAACATGATCATCTCATACAATAAAATATAGCATCACGTCTTGACCATATCACATCACAACATGCCCTGCAAAAAGAAGTTAGACGTCCTCTACTTTGTTGTTGCAAGATTTACGTGGCTGCTACGGGCTTAGCAAGAACCGTTCTTACCTACGCATCAAAACCACAATGATAGTTTGTCAAGTTAGTGCTGTTTTAACCTTCGCAAAGACCGGGCGTAGCCACACTCGGTTCAACTAAAGTTGGAGAAACTAACACCCGCCATCCACCTGTGTGCAAAGTACGTCGGTAGAACTAGTCTCGCGTAAGCGTACGCGTAATGTCGGTCCGGGCCGCTTCATCGAACAATACCGCCGAACCAAAGTATGACATGCTGGTAAGCAGTATGACTTGTATCGCCCACAACTCACTTGTGTTCTACTCGTGCATATAACATCAACGCATAAAATCTAGGCTCGGATGCCACTGTTGGGGAACATAGTAATTTCAAAAAAATTCCTACGCACACGCAAGATCATGGTGATGCATAGCAACAAGAGGGGAGAGTGTTGTCCACGTACCCTCGTAGACCGAAAGCGGAAGCGTTAGCACAACACGATTGATGTAGTCATACGTCTTCACGGCCCGACCGATCAAGCACCAAAACTATGGCACCTCCGAGTTCTTGCACACGTTCAGCTCGATGACGTTCCCCGGACTCCGATCCAGCAAAGTGTCGGGGAAGAGTTCCGCCAACACGACGGCGTGGTGACGATCTTGATGTTCTACCGTCGCAGGGCTTCGCCTAAGCACCGCTGCAATATTATCGAGGAGAACTATGGTGAAGGGGCACCGCACACGGCTAAGAGATCTCAAGGATCAATTGTTGTGTCTCCAAGGGGTGCCCCCCTCCCGTATATAAAGGAGTGGAGGAGGGTGAGGGCCGGCCCTCTCTCTATGGCGCACCCTAGGGGAGTCCTACTCCCACCGGGAGTAGGATTCCCCCTTTCCTAGTAGAACTAGGAGCCCTTCCAAGTAGAAGGAGTAGGAGGGAAGGAAAGGGAAGGGAGAAGGAGAAGGAAGGAAGGGGGTGACCCCCCCTCCCTAGTCCAATTCGGACTAGTCCATGGGGAGGGGTGCGGCCACCCTTTGGGGCCTTTTTCTCCTTTCCCGTATGGCCCATCACTAGTAGAAAAAGGGTCAAACGTGCAGCACATTAGTGCCGGTTTGTATTAGAGCCAGCACTAATGTACACATTAGTGCCGGTTCCAACGGCTAGCCGGGCCGCTCTCATTAGTACCGGTTCGTGGCTAACCTTTAGCACCGGTTCGTGCCACGAACCGGTACTAATGAGAGTGGTGGCAGGATGTTGTCAGTCTGGGCCCCCTCCAGCACCTTTAGTACCGGTTCTTGGCACGAACCGGTACTAAAGGTCGTCCTACATAAACCCTTCGTCCACCCGAGCTCGCTCTGTTCTTCCCCTTTCCCCTCTCCTCTCTGTTCTTCCCCTTTCCCCTCGAGCTCCTCACAAATTTTGCCCAAAATTTGTCAAGATTTGAAGGCCCCCATCCATTCAAATGATCACAAAGGTTAGCAACTTTGTCCTTTCAACTCTCATTGCTAGATTAGCTCTTCCCATGCTTTGTATAGTTACTAATTTGTGATTTTAGTAATTTGGGAGGAAATATATATATGTGCTAGTATTTGATTTATATGCAATTTGAGGTCAAAAATAACACTTAGTTTGCATATGTAGGTGTGGTTTACTTAGTGCCTTCTAAATCTCCGTCGTAACCACCGTCGATCGCCCGCACCGTCCCGTCACCGGCACCACCTTGTGGTGAGCCTCTTGTTCATGAAATTTTATATAAAAAATTGATGTTTGTGTGATTTGGATATATAGTTAATCATGTAATAATTATCTTACCCGTACATTGTTTGTTATACATAGTGCCATGGTTTTGATATCCGTCCCCGTCGGCCCTCGTCCTTGTTATGATTCGGATGTGGTATATTCTCTTTTAAAACTATTTGTTGCATTTCGTGTTTATGACAAATTATGCCCATCAAGTTGACATAGATATTTTTATCTAGGAGGTATGTGAACCGGAAATTCCAACCGACCCTATTGTCGAGAGGTTAAATTTAGTTGAAAGAGAAAACGAGTACTTGAAAGAAAAATTGAAAAGAATTGAGGGGGAGAAGATGGAATTGGAGTTGCATGTTGCCGATGTCATCGATGATCACAAGATCAAGATGGAGAAAATGCGCTTGAAGAATAGAAAGATTAGAAAATATGCCATCGATAGTGAGGCCTGGTATCATTATGCTGTTGGATCAATTGTTACCTTAGTTGCGATCTTGATCGCATTTGTTGTTGCATTTAAATGCTTTAGCTAGAGAGTTATTTGTTTGTTGCATTTAAGTGTTGTATGAACTTTATGTATGAACTTGTATTAATTTGGTCTATTCGGTGTTGTGTAATGAAGATGAGCCGGCAATGGATGTACGATGACGGATGCTCTCCCCAGTTCGTTGAGGGCGTGCATACTTTTCTGCTTGCGGCTGAGGCAAACAAGCGGGAGGATGGTTTTATGCCTTGTCCATGTGCTGTCTGTAAGAATGATCGCAATTACTCTACGTCAAGAACCATTCACGTCCACCTGTTTGAGTCCGGTTTCATGCCCCACTATAATGTTTGGACCAAGCACGGAGAAAGAGGGGTTATGATGGAAGAAAATGAAGAAGAAGAGGACGACGACATCTATCCTGGCCATGGGTTCCCTGAATACGATGATACAACAATGGGGGAAGAAGCTGAGCCGGTAATGTGGGAAGAAGCTGAGCCGGCAATGCGGGAAGAAGCTGAAGAAGAGGCATCAGATGAGCCCGTTGATGATCTAGGTCGGGCCATTGCCGATGCAAAGAGAAACTGCGCAAGTGATTTGGAGAAGAAGAAGTTGCAGCGCATGTTAGAGGATCACAAAAAATTGTTGTACCCGAATTGCGTAGGTGACAAGAAAAAGCTGGGCACCACACTGGAATTGCTGCAATGGAAGGCAGAGAATGGTGTATCTGACAAGGGATTTGGAAAGTTGCTGGTAATGATAAAGGATATGCTTCCAAAGGACAACGAATTGCCCGAGAGTACGTACGAAGCAAAGAAGGCTGTCTGCCCTCTAGGGTTAGAGGTGCAGAAGATACATGCATGCCCTAATGATTGCATCCTCTACCGCGGTGAGTACGAGGATTTGAATGCTTGCCCGGTATGTGGTGCATTGCGCTATAAGATCAGCCGCGATGAGCCTGGTGATGTCGAGGGCGAGCGCCCCAGGAAGAAGATTCCTGCCAAGGTGATGTGGTATTCTCCTATAATACCACGATTGAAACGTTTGTTCCAAAACAAAGAGCATGCCAAGGCGATGCGATGGCACAGAGAAGACCGTATGAAAGACGGAAAGTTGAGAGTACCCGCTGATAGGTCGCAGTGGAGAAAAATCGAAAGAAAGTACGGGAAGGAGTTTGCAGATGACGCAAGGAGCGTATGGTTTGGTCTAAGCGCAGATGGCATTAATCCTTTTGGGGAGCAGAGCAGCAACCATAGCACCTGGCCTGTGACTCTATGTTTGTATAACCTTCCTCGGTTGTGCATGAAGCGGAAGTTCATTACGATGCCAGTGCTCATCCAAGGCCCTAAGCAACCCGGCAACGACATTGATGTGTACCTAAGGCCATTAGTTGAAGAACTCTTACAACTGTGGAATAGAACAGGTGTACGTGCGTGGGATGAGCACATGGGGAAAGAATTTGACCTCAAGGCGTTGCTGTTCGTGACCATCAATGATTGGCCTGCTCTCAGTAACCTTTCAGGACAGACAAACAAGGGATACCGCGGATGCACGCACTGTTTGGATGATACCGACAGTATATATTTGAATAGTTGTAAGAAGAATGTGTACCTGGGACATCCTCGATTTCTTCCAAGCAGGCATCCCGTAAGAAAGAAAGGCAAGCATTTCAAAGGTGAGGCGGATCACCGGACGAAGCCTCGCCACCGTACTGGTGCTGATGTACATGATATGGTCAAGGATTTGAAGGTGATATTTGGAAAGGGTCCTGGCGGACAACCTGTTCCGAAGGACGCGGACGGACGCGCACCCATGTGGAAGAAGAAATCTATATTTTGGGACCTGCCATATTGGAAAGACCTAGAGGTCTGCTCCGCAATCGACGTGATGCACGTGACGAAGAATCTTTGTGTGACCCTGCTTGGCTTCTTGGGCGTGTATGGGAAGACAAAAGATACACCTGAGGCATGGGAGGACCAGCAACGTATGCACGGAGAAGACGGCATACATCAGGGTCATGCAAGCTACGCTCTTACCAAAGAAGAGAAGGAAATCTTCTTTGAATGCCTGCTCAGTATTAAGGTACCATCTGGCTTCTCGTCGAATATAAAGGGAATAATAAACATGGCAGAGAAAAAGTTCCAGAACCTAAAGTCTCATGACTGCCACGTGATTATGACGCAACTGCTTCCGGTTGCATTGAGGGGGCTTCTACCGGAAAACATTCGATTAGCCATTGTGAAGCTATGTGCATTTCTCAATGCAATCTCTCAGAAGGTAATCGATCCAGAAATCATACCAAGGTTACAGAATGATTTGGTGCAATGCCTTGTCAGTTTCGAGTTGGTGTTCCCACCATCCTTCTTCAACATCATGACGCACATCCTAGTTCACCTATGCGAAGAGATTAACGTTTTGGGTCCTGTATTTCTACACAATATGTTCCCCTTTGAGAGGTTCATGGGAGTCTTAAAGAAATATGTTCATGACCGTGCTAGGCCAGAAGGAAGCATCTCCAAGGGCCATCAAAATGAGGAGGTCATTGAGTTTTGTATTGACTTTATTCCTGACCTTAAGCCGATTGGTGTTCCTGAATCGCGGCATAAGGGCAGACTGGATGAAAAAGGCACGCTAGGAGGGGAACAAATAATATGTATGGACGGACATTCTCTCATTGAAGCACACTACACAGTTCTACAGAATTCCACCTTGGTGGCTCCGTATATGGATGAACACAAGAATTTGCTACGCTCCAAACACCCGGAGTGGTCTGATGAGTGGATTACACGTGAACAAACCAGGAGTTTCGCCAACTGGTTGCAGACACGTACCATGCATGACACCTGTACTTGCTATCCCAGTTACCATCTTCGAATATAATGACTTTCAAAGGGTACGAGATAAATGGTAATACATTTTACACGATCGCCCAAGATAAGAAGAGCACCAACCAAAACAGTGGTGTCCGCTTTGATGCAGAAACCAAGACGGGAAAGGAAACATATTATGGTTATATACAGGACATATGGGAACTTGACTATCGACGTGGTTTAAAGGTCCCTTTGTTTCAGTGCAAATGGGTCAATATGACACGAGGCGGGGTAACGGAAGACCCGCAGTACGGAAGACCCGATTCTTTTCATGCATTTACTGATTTTTTTCCAGCTAAATGACCCTGAAATTGAAAAGCAATTCAAATGAACTTAGAAAAGGTTGAAAGTTGGCATGGTATCATAATTTCATACAAATAGCATGTGCAAGAAAGTAGAGAGGGTTACGGCAAAAACTGGATGCACTTCGTGTACAAAATGGACAATCTCTTTCGAAGTATCAGGGTTTCCGACGAAAACTGAACTGTTACAAAGGCATTTCATTTTTAAATAACCTAAGCATTACTAAATTGAATATAATGATAAAACACACTAATATTAAACATAAGAAAAAAGAATCACTGAAAAAACTTTTTTCAAAGTTAAGGTATTCACAAACTAGTGATTCACACAAATTTCAAATAATTCAAAATTTAAACTATTCAAATTTGAAATCTACCGGCACTAACAGAAAGTTTGTAATTTTTTGTACCTAAAGCAAAAATATTCACAAAGAAACTCTAAATACAGCAAAAAAAACAACTCAAAAATAAATAAAACAAAAAAATAAAGCAAAAAAAAATTAAGAAAAAAAAGCCCGCCTACTGGGCCAAAGCGGCCTGCATATGACTAGTGACACAACCTTTCGTTGGGCCAGGATGCAGGCCCGCGAAGGCCCAGTAGGCCCACAAGGCGAGGAGGACAGGTAGGCCCAGTAGGCCTGATTAGGAGAGGAGCTCGAGAGAGCTACCGCACTGGGGCTTATAAACCAGTGCGGTAGCCCCTCGACTAGCGAGGTGGGACTAAACTTCCGCACCGCACCTGCGCCAGCGCACCCCCTTTAGTACCGGGTCGTGGCACAAACCGGTACTAAAGGGGGGCCTTTAGTACCGGTTTGTGCCACCACCCGGTACTAAAGGGGGTGCGCTTCCCGCCGCTTGGCCTGGCCAAAACAGACCTTTAGTACCGGTTGGTGGCTCCAACCGGTACTAAAGGTGCCTTCTATATAAGAAAACACTTCGAAATTTCGTCAGTTTCTCATCTCTCCCTCTGCTTCTTCTCCTCTGCACCGTCGCCCGCCGCCCCCGTCGCCGCTCCGTCCCCGTCGTCGCCACCCCGGCCCGTCGCCGCCCCCGTCGCCGCCCCGTCGTCCCGTCCCCGTCGTCCCCGTCGTCACCGCCGCCCCGTCCCGGCCGCGTCGTCACCGTCCCCGTCGTCGTCGCCACCCCGGCCCGTACGTCCCCGTCCCCGTCATCGCCGCCCCGGCCCGTACGTCCCCGTCCCTGTCGTCGCCGCGCCCGTCACCGTCCCCGTCGCCGCGTGCCCCCCGTCGCCTCTCGCCTCGCCGGCCGGTGAGCGCGCACACACACACATACATTTTTAGTTATAGATTTTTCTGTTTTTAAGAAATTGTTAGACATTTTTCTGTTTTTTAGAAATAGTTAGAAATGTTAGAATTGTTAGAATTGTTAGAAATGTTAGAAATTGTTAGAAATTTTTCTGTTTTTTAGTTATAGAAATAGTTATAAAAAAATTAGAATTGTTAGAAATTTTTGTGTTTTTTAGTTATAGAAATAGTTATAAAAATGTTAGTTATATATATAGAAATGTTATAATTTTTTTTCTGTTTTTTAGTTATAGAAATATTAGAAATGTTATAGAAATGTTAGTTATATATAGCATTGTTAGAAATGTTATAGAAATGTTAGTTATATAGAAATGTTAGAAATTTTAGTTATCAAAATCCAATCATTAAAAAAATGTTACTTTTTGCGGGCATATAGCTAGTATTTGTTCTCGACGATGCCCGGCCCGCATCCTCGCCGTCGACCCGTCCGCGACGACGTCCAGCCGACCCATGTCCGGGACTGGGCTCCGTCGGGCTGGCACTGGGAGGTGCTGCTTGGAGGGGCGCGCCGCTTGACAAGGAACCCGGCCGTGGGTCCCGTCGTTGACCCTGATCTCGTTTGGTGGCGTTCGCCTGGGCCAGTTTCGGTGCAGAGGGACCCGGCCCCACCGGAGGTGGTACGTCGTCGTGTCAGGGAGGAGGATGAGCACGTCCATCGCTACATGGTTGCGTTAGAGGGCGGCAGGTTCTCCAATACGTGGCAGTATCTTCGGGGATCTCACTTCAACTATGATCCTCCTTCTCTTTGGGTGTCCACCGCCCGCGCCGGAGGAACCGCGAGTGTCCTAGATTCTTCTGTAGTATTCGATCTTTATTAGCTAATAGCCAGTGATGTACTATTCAATATTATATATTATTCGAGACGATGTATTCGAGATTATATCTATTATTCTGGACGATGTATTCGAGATTATATCTATTATTCGAGATTTGAATACTAAATTGTTTTATATTTCTTTTGGATTAGTTAAACAAAAGCTATGGCAGACAATACCGACAGAGAGGGAGAACAGACCATGTTCGATATGATACGCGGGGCAGATGATAATCAGAATGAAGAAGATTATGACGGCTCCGAATTTCTAAACAACACCGGAGAGGGTGATATGATATTCGATCGCGACGAAGTCATGAACTATGATTATGACAATGATGAAGAACATGTTGATCCTGAAACAACAAACACCAACGAGGTATATATATTTATATAAGCAGGCATCTGGTGATCGTCAAATGTTTTAAATGACTTGAAGATATATTAACGAATCAATCTTTGTTCTTTCAGCCATCCGGATCGAGCAAATCTTCAGGCAAAAGGACGAAACGAGGCCCGAACAAAAATTTGAAGCCGGGCGTAAAGTACAATATCGAGGCATGCGGCCCTACTGGCAAACCAGTAGCGCCTAAGAAGATTGCGAACAAGTTCGTTCGTCAGTGCGGAGTTCTTGTGAAGGACCAACTCCCGATCAAACTTCAAGAATGGAGAGCGCTAGCAAAGCCACGTTGTCGGTGTCAAAACCGGCGGATCTCGGGTAGGGGGTCCCGAACTGTGCGTCTAGGCGGATGGTAACAGGAGACAAGGGACACAATGTTTTACCCAGGTTCGGGCCCTCTCGATGGAGGTAAAACCCTACGTCCTGCTTGATTAATATTGATGATATGGGTAGTACAAGAGTAGATCTACCACGAGATCAAGGAGGCTAAACCCTAGAAGCTAGCCTATGGTATGATTGTTGTAATGTATGTTGTCCTACGGACTAGAGCCCTCCGATTTATATAGACACCGGAGAAGGCTAGGGTTACACAGAGTCGGTTACAATGGTAGGAGATCTACATATCCGTATTGCCAAGCTTGCCTTCCACGCCAAGGAAAGTACCATCCGGACACGAGCCGGAGTCTTCAATCTTGTATCTTCGTAGTCTTGGAGTCCGGCGGATAATGATAGTCCGGCTGTCCGGACACCCCCTAGTCCAGGACTCCCTCAGTAGCCCCTGAACCAGTCTTCAATGACGATAAGTCCGGCGTGCATAATGTTCGGCATTGCAAGGCGGGTTCCTCTCTTGAATAATCCAGAGAAGATCATGAACACCAGGATAGTGTCCGGCTCTGCAAAATAAATTCCACATTCCACCGTAGAGAGAATAAAATGTACACTTAGTTCAATCTGTTGACGTATTATGCGGCGTGACATCACACCGCCACAAGGCCTTTGTTTGAATTACTATACCACCTCAGCATGTTTAGCGAAGCGGTTTCCTTGGCACGTCTTGTCAAAGCAGAGATCGTGTTCCCCTTATTCTGGTATTCTGATCAATACGTGCGTGGGTAACCCAACCGCGCCATTGATGGTGGCGCTTGGGAGATAAGCGAGTTTTACCAGGCTGGTGGGGGACGCATAGTTTTGTCCGCCTATATATAAGGGATAAGGATTCACCTTCTCACCTACGCCTTCTTCCTCCTTTGCTTATCCATCCCCGCGAACTCAAGCTCCAACGCCCGAGCTCGCGCATCTCGCCTCGACCTTCTCCGAATATGTCCGGAGCGGGAGGTAAATGGTTAGCCTCCACCGTCAAGGAGGAGGACATCACCAAGCTGCGCAGCGCCGGATACCTTTCCGACGATATCGCGCATCGGCTGCCCGACGAGGGGCAGCTCATCCCTACCCCTGAGCCTCATGAGAGGGTCGTCTTCCTCCCCCACTTCCTCCGCGGACTGGGCTTTCCGCTCCATCCATTTGTCTGGGGGCTCATGTTTTACTACGGCCTGGATTTTCACGATCTGGCGCCGAACTTTATCCTCAATATCTCGGCGTTTATCGTCGTGTGCGAGGCCTTCCTCTGCATCCGGCCCCACTTCGGCCTGTGGCTCAAGACCTTCAACGTCAAGCCGAAGGTTGTGAAGGGTACGCAAGCGGAATGCGGAGGCGCCATGTTGGGCAAATTGCCCAACGTCCCTTGGCTGGAAGGGACCTTCGTGGACTCCGTCAAGGGGTGGCAATCGGGGTGGTTTTACATCACCAAGCCGCGCAAATCCACATGGGCGGCGGCCCCCGAGTTTAGATCTGGCATCCCCACGCAGCTCACCTCCTGGAAAGAGAAGGGCTTGCAGTGGGGGAATCTGGTGGAGGTGACGGGACTCCGAGCATGTATCAAGAAGATGGTGAGCAATAGGCTCAGGCTCGTTGACGTGGTCCAAGTCATGCTCATCCGGCGGATCCTCCCATGCCAAGAACGGGCATTTAATTTGTGGGAGTTCAATCCGGAACAGCACCAGGCGCTAAGCGAGCTCTTCGATACAACATACGAAGGCGCCTGGAGGGTGCTGTTCAAGGGCGCCGAAGCCCCCGCGTCCGCAACCGAAGACCGCGGATTCAGCTCGCAATATCCAACTGATGAGGTAAGTGATTCAACCCCATTACGGGACACTTGTGATAATTAGATTGACTCTAGTGAGGTTTCATTCTGCCTCTTCCTTTGACAGGACTGGATGGAGAAGGCCAAGCTGCTCATCAGCCCGGCTCCCATGCCAGAAGACCCAGTGGACGCCCGCTTAGCAGGGCTGCTGGTTCCGGCACCGCACGTGGTGCCGGAGAAGAAGGCCAAGAAGGTGGCCGCGGGGACTCGAAAGAGTTCCCGCAATCAGGCATCTGATGACGACGAGGACTCCTCCCCCAAAGACGAGGAGGAGTACTCTCTCCCGGAGGAGGGAGAGAAGAAAAGGAAGGCTTCCCCCATTGGGGAGGCCGAAGGGTCCAAGAGGGAGAGAACTATCCCCCCGGACAGTTTCGCCAACATCAGCGTTGGTGAGGATGAGTGGCCTCCAAGGGCCAGGCGTCCGGCAAGATCGTAAGTATCCGGATCCTTGATGTGTAATTTCATTTATGTCGCGTAGTATCCTTCTAACGCCGCATTCTGCCCGTAGTCTGGCCAATGATGATCTCCCCGACTCATCGAGCGGGTCATTGGCCTCGTCGGATGTGAATTCCATCCCGACTGCCTCCACCCCACGCGCCGACGAGGACGCTGAGGTGGGATCCCAGAGAGGGACCCATCAGGAGGAGGCTCCGGAGGCGCCGTCAGGCAGCCTCCCGAACTTCGTGCCGGACTCTACATCGGAACCCGCAGTGGTTCCAGAGTCCGGCAAGCGGCCCCTTCGAAAGAAGGGCAGGACCGTGACGCCAGTGGCCTCCGTCCAACCGGAGGCGCCAGATGACCTGCTGGAGGCGCTTAAAGGCGCTTCCATCGAGGAAGAACACCGCACTATCATGAGTGCGGTGATTGAGAAGGTTCAGCTCACTAAGAGCGGGCTGACCGAAGCCTGCAGCAGCCTTTTAACAGGCTTTGAGGTAAGAAGTTAAAATTATGTAATGTAATACCGCATAGACAGTAGCCCCTGATGCTTAGTTCGGTGTTCGGATAGAAAAGCCGGACTAAGGATCTTTAACAAGATATACGCAGGGTTGCCTAAAATATGTCAATATGGGTTTGCAGGCTGCGCTGCTGACCTCTGCCACACTAACGGCGGAGGTTGACGTGCTGAAGAAGGATCTCGAGCGGTCCGAGCAAGAGCTCGCCCATGCAAAGAAGCAGCTCGAGGAAAAAGAAGGTGAGTAACACCTCTTTGAATAAGTACCTTACAGAAAAGGATTTTGGTTGCAAATAAAATTAACAAGGATAATATGTGTATTGCAGGGGCCACTAACGAGGTGGCAGCCCTGAAGGATGTTGTGTCCGTGGCCGAACGCAATGCGGCCGCGGAACGGGCTGAGCGAGAAAAGCAAGAGGCACGGGTGGCGGAAGTTCGGCAAGAGCTCCAGGCTCTCATGGAAAAACATGAGAGTTTGGAGCGTGACTCCAAGACTCGAGAGTCCGAGCTTGCCTTGGCTCTCGAAAGTGCCAAGTCCGCCAAGGCCGAGGCCCGTAAGGCCCTTCAGGAGGTTGAGGACATAAAGAAGATAGCGGCGGGTAAGGCGTTTTTCATGCAAAGCAGGCATGTTAATGTGAACTACCTGACACTTACCCGCATTCGGAGCTCTCCAGGGGCGTTTGCAGATCTGCCGCGTAGTGCATCTGATGCCGCCGCATTCTATCGTGGCGAGGAGGGGAGCTCGACGGAGAAGGTCTTCTGGTCTCAGTATACTGAGGCCGGCCATCCGGTGCCCCCAAGCGACCAGCTGAAGCAGCTGGTCGAACTCCACAAGGTAGCTGAGGAGGCCATGAAGGGCCTCATAGTCCGGCTGTGGCCTGGACAGGCCATGCCTGGTAGCTATTTTGGCCTCGTGCGGCGGCTGGTAGATGCATGCCCTAGGCTGGATGTAGTCAAGCGCTCCGCCTGTATCGAAGGCGCTCGTCGGGCCCTTGCCCGCATAAAGGTGCAATGGGGCAAATTGGATGCGGAGAAGCTTCTCACGGACCCACCGCCGCCGGGCAAGGAGTATCGCACGCCGGAGAAGTATTATAAAATTGTCCTGAAGGGAGCCTGCAATATTGCAGATGAGTGCTCCCGAAATGTAATATTTGAGTGAACTCGCTGTTTATTTATCCTGTGCGCTGAAAACTTCGTTCATATGCGCCATGAGCAACGCTTGTTTAATTTAAAATATTACCTTCTGTGCGGCCGTTTGTAAAATCTGAGAGATGGCAAGTCGTTGGCTTCAGCCCCCAAGCCACAAGTGCTGGGGTGTTCGGGATAAACTTGAGCACTCTTGTTCCCATTTTTGGGTCCATCTAGGGTGGCGCTCAACACGACGAACAAGGCAACCGGACACGTGTACAATGTGTAGTATCGTAAAATACCAGCAAACAAAAAAGAATTAAAATGGAAACACAAAATTAAATGAAAAAGAAATCATAAAACTAAAAACCCCCCAAACCTTATAGTACCGGTTGGTCTTACCAACCGGTACTAAAGGGCTCCAGGTCCCTGCAGCTGGCTCGTGCCACATGGTTGCCCTTTAGCACTGGTTCGTGCTGAACCGGTACTAAAGGGGGGGGCCTTTAGTGACCACAAATTAGTGCCGGTTATGTAACCGGCACTATAGAGCCTTACGAACCGGTGCTAATGCCCGGTTCTGCACTAGTGCATTAAGGCCCAATACGAATTCCCGTAACTCTCCGGTACTCTGAAAAATACCCGAATCATTCGGAACCTTTCTGATGTCCGAATATAGTCATCCAATATATCGATCTTTACGTCTCGACCATTTCGAGACTCCTCGTCATGTCCCTGATCTCATCCGGGACTCCGAACTCCTTCGGTACATCAAAACTCATAAACTCATAATAAAACTATCAACGAAACCTTAAGCGTGCGGACCCTACGGGTTCGAGAACTATGTAGACATGACCGAGACACGTTACCAGTCAATAACCAATAGCGGAACCTGGATGCTCACATTGGCTCCTACATATTCTACGAAGATCTTTATCAGTCAAACCGCATAACAACATACGTTGTTCCCTTTGTCATCGGTATGTTACTTGCCCGAGATTCGATCGTCGGTATCTCAATACCTAGTTCAATCTCGTTACCGGCAAATCTCTTTACTCGTTCCGTAATACATCATCTTGCAACTAACTCATTAGTTACAATGCTTGCAAGGCTTATAGTGACGTGCATTACCGAGTGGGCCCAGAGATACCTCTCCGACAATCGGAGTGACAAATCCTAATCTCGAAATACGCCAACCCAACAAGTACCTTCGGAGACACCTGTAGAGCACCTTTATAATCACCCAGTTACGTTCTGACATTTGGTAGCACACAAAGTGTTCCTCCGGTTAACGGGAGTTGCATAATCTCATAGTTATAGGAATGTGTATAAGTCATGAAGAAAGCAATAGCAACATACTAAACGATCAAGTGCTAAGCTAACGGAATGGGTCAAGTCAATCACATCATCCTCCTAATAATGTGATCCCGTTAATCAAATGACAACTCATGTCTATGGTTAGGAAACTTAACCATCTTTGATTAACGAGCTAGTCAAGTAGAGGCATACTAGTGACACTATGTTTGTCTATGTATTCACACATGTATTATGTTTCTGGTTAATACAATGCTAGCATGAATAATAAACATTTATCATGAAATAAGAAAATAAATAATAACTTTATTATTGCCTCTAGGGCATATTTCCTTCACATATATCATATAAAAACAATCTTGTTTGTACATAGCAACAATTAGTTTGAACAAGTTTTTGAAAAGAAAAACAATTCTGTTTTTTATTTATAGCTAAATGCCATAGCTACTGTTTTTTATTTATAGCTAAATACTTTTGTTTTTTGTCTAAAGCTAAAAGTCTAGGAACTCCATTTTCTCTAACCCTTCTGACCTCACCAAAATTTCCACAGCAAGACCTTTGTACCTACACCCAATTTCTTCAAAAATATTCAGGTCCATAGTCCAAATAATTCAAATTTCATTTGAATGAAATTTGGAACAAATTCAGGTCCGTAGTCCAAATATTTTTTATAGCTAAGTGTTTTTTGTTTATAGCCTCTGTTAATTTAAATCTAAATGCTACTATTATTTATATACCCTCTATTAGTTTAAAGCTAAATGGAATTACTGTTTAGGCATTTTTCATAAAAATTGCCCTAGCTAATTTCCTAAAAAATTGCTAATCATTTTTCCTAAATGCTATAAAATGCCTACTGCCCTAAAAAATCTAAGGTTCATATGAACATCAACACAGTATCAACATATATATGAATTGCCCTAGCAGAGAGAGAGAGAGGAGGCTAGGGGACAGGAGAGGCAGAGCCTTACGGTCGGCGGCGGTGAGGTCGAGGGCGGCGGCGGTGAGCTCGAGGGAGGCGACGGTGAGGTCTACGACGGCCTCGGGCGGTAGCTGTGAGGTCGAGGGCGGCCTCGGACGGCGGCGGTGTGGTCGAAGGCGGCGGGCGGCGGCGGTGTGGTCGAAGGCGGCCTCGGGCGGTGGCGGTGTGGTCGAAGGCGGCAGGGCGACGACGGCGATGGAGCAGTTGGGGGATAGGGGGGAGTAGAGAGGGGGTGAAAGGACTTAGCGAAATTTTGAGCCCGGGCTGCCAAGATTTGAGTCAAACTAGTAGTAGCGCGTTTTGCCGAAACGCGCTATAGCTAAGATAGCTATAGCGTGTTCCAGAGAAACGCGCTATAGCTATTCCTTTCTGTTTTATTTTTCTTTTTCTTTTGTTTTCTTTACATTTTCTTTTTTTCATTTCTCCTTTTCTATTTTTTCATTTTCATTTACTTTTCTACTTATTTTTCTATTTATTTTCTTTTTCATAGCAGTAGTGCCCTATAGCATAAACGCGCTGCTACAAAGTTTTTAGCAGTAGCATGCTTCTGGGAGAACCGCTACTACTATTCCTAGCCTACCGGCATTAGTGAGGGAATTTTAGTAGTAGCGCTTTTCTGTGAAGACGTGCTACTGCTAAAACAATGGTTGTAGCGTGGTTTTGCAACAAGCGCTACTACTAAGTAGCGCTAGCGCTGAGTTTTCACCAACACTACTGCTATACCTTTGTGTATATATAACGTTTTCCCTAGTAGTGCCATCTGATGTAATCGGAGGCTCTGCCACCGAAATAACACCGTCGGCCCACGAAACCATGGTTGTCATCGCCCCGTGGACCGAACCCTTCTTAGCCTACCTAAATAGGCAAGAGCTCCCCGAGGACCAAAATGAGGCACGTTGTATTGTGCAGCGCTACAAGGCCTACTAAGTCCATGAGGGAGAACTTTATAAGAAAAGCACCACCGGAGTGCTCCAAATATGCATCTCCGAAGAGGAAGGGCAGTAGCTCTTGGCTGAAATCCATGCCGGACTCAGCAGGCACCACGCCGCAGCTCGGGCACTTGTAAGCAAGGCCTTCCGTACGGGTTTTTACTGGCCGACAGCCCGGGCAGATGCACAGGACCTTGTCCAACATTGCGTCGGTTGCCAACTTTTCGCCAATCAGAGCCATATGCCCCCTACCGCTCTCCAAACAATCCCCATAACTTGGCCCTTTGCGGTCTGGGGGCTTGATATAGTCGGACCCCTTAAAGAGGGAAGCCATAAGAAAAAAAATACTTATTGGTCATGGTGGACAAGTTCACCAAATGGATAGAAGCCAAACCAGTTAAAACGACCGCATCTGGACCAGTGATAGACTTCATATCAGGGGTTGTGCACCGTTACGGTGTCCCCCACAGCATCATCACTGACAATGGCTCAAATTTCACAGCCGATGAGGTGAAAACTTGGTGCGGCAATATGGGCATTAAGCTCAATTACGCCTCTGTCTATCATCCCCAAACAAACAGTCAAGTCGAACGTGCAAATGGTCTTATCATGAGTGGCATCAAACCCAGACTAGTGCGATCCTTGAAGGAATCAGATATGCACTGGGTCGAGGAGCCCGACTCCGTACTCTGGGGGCTGCGGACCACGCCAAATCGCACCACCGGATACACACCATTTTTTATGGTGTACGGCGCAGAGGCAGTACTACCCTGCGACATAATTCATGACTCACCTCGCGTGCGCATGTACGAAGAGAAAGAAGCCGAGCTAGATCGGCAGGACAACTTAGATGCCCTGGAGGAGGAGTGTGACATCGCAAAAGCCCGTTCCGCATTCTATCAGCAGCAGGCTCGAAGGTATCAAAGCAGAGAAGTACGGGCCAAAACTTTTAACGTTGGCGAATTCGTTCTACGCCTACCGGAGAAGAAGAAGGACAAGCTCAAGCCCAAGTGGGAGGGTCCCTTCATCATTGATAAAGTTCTCACCGGAGGAGCGTACCGCCTGACAAGTACCTGCTCAAAAGACTATGCTGACAGAAAATAGATTTAACAGTAGAGCAACCATGATATGAAACAGAGGAATCTCAAGGGACAAAAAAATTGTACTACCAATTTCGTTGCAACAATAATAATACAAGATTTGTTGTTGTTGTTGTTGATTGCCACAATAAAGCTGCCGAGTGAGTCCACCAGAGTGATGTATCAAAAGACCACAACAGCCACAATAAAGCCTAAAATATGACAGATAGCTAGATCAACCTCGCCATACCAAGCTTCAAAAAAATTCCTTCTTCTTCTTGTCGCTCCCCAAATCGGCGTCGACGATATCAGCTTGATGATGATATTAATCTTATACCTTGATGAGAGCAACACCGGAGTCAATGAAGCTTTTGAGGAGCTACGCCTTGGCTGGATCAAAAAGGCGCAGCATCCCTGATGAGGACCGAGGTAGAATGGCCGTGCGGCAACGACATGCTTGCCGATGTGACCTGTGCCACCAATTACCAGGACCCTCCCTGCTCCTCTCCTCTCCTCTCCTCCTTGTCCAGTGTCATAGTTCGTGATTCAAATATCAAAAAATGCTCTGCTGGCTTCGGTGCACTGCAAAGTCTTGGGTGCAATCTCAAGTGGTCAAAGGAATTATAAACTTGACTGACAATTTCCACCTACAAAACAATCAATTGCTAACCCTTTAATTCTTTCCACCTTCCGTTAAGTGCACTTTAGTATCTCCTCTGCTCTTCTCTTACCAGGACATCGCAACAAAACCTCCAGCACACAAGCAACTCATCCATACATCCATGGCCGACTGTAATTATAAATCATCTGAAAAAAGTAATTTTGGGTCTTATTCAACCTCGGTGACTGTGGAACCTCTCTTTTCAATAAGCATTCTACCCACTAACTTTGCGCCTGACCATGGTTTATCAACTCTTGACATCTTAAAAGAAATAAAACAGTTAATATCTTTTTTAAGAGTAAGACCATGCTGACAGAAAAGATATGCAACACTAGTCTCTTCAGCAAATTAAATTACTCGTCTTTGCTTTTCCAGGCTCAGAGCTGCCTCATGGTTCAGACTCTAACTTACTCAAGTTAATATCATTTGTGGTACATTATTTTCTCATACAATGACACACTTGATCTGTGGATACATGTAAATACAAGTTGCAGGACAATAATGCAGGCTTCGGTAATAAACTTCACTACAGAGATACTACACGTTCTCACAGGCACACATATTAGTAAGCCATAACAGTAGACTGGGCATAATAAGTACTGTATGCATTTAGCACAAAACAGAGCTGGTGTTGAGCCATAACAGTAGAGTGAGCGTAATATGGCATAACGATCAGGTGTCACAAAAGACAAAATAGAGCTGCTATGAGTCAAAAGACCACAGCCTCGATTTTTGTAGAATAAAGCCTAGAAAATAAGAGACAGACAGATAGATCAACCTCACTGTACCAATCTTCAAAAAAATTCCTCATGACACATCTCCAAGCAGTATGGCGTAAATATCAGGTGGTCACAGAACAGAGCTGTTGGGTGTACCTGGATCCGACTCTGCTGCTGGTCCATGATTGTTCTGCCTTGTACTGCTGTCCAACAGGCAGATCATCCTTGGCGACGTGTCTCGTTGGTGAGGCACCTCCGTTTGGCACCGATCCTCGGCACATCAGCTCCTTTGGCTCCAGGCACGGCGACGGCTCCAGCGAGCATCTGAGACTGGCATGGATTTCGAGAGTCGACGACTAGTCTATGAGTCGCAAAAATATGGTTGACTCAGCTTAGTGTCGACTCGCGACTCTAGTCGCAACGCAGGCTTGACTTCTTCCGAGTCGCTGCCCCAGAGCGACTCGCATGAGTCGCGACTCAAAAACCACAGACTGGACACGGTGACCATGGATGACAGAAAATGCTTGCAACAATAGTCTCTAAAGCAAATTAAATTCTGCCCGATATAATTTTCTCTTAAAAAAACAGCAAAATTGATATTTATGCAAAGTTTTTTATATCAAAGCCCCAAGCAACATAATAGGACACAAAATGCAAAGGTTGACTAACTCAGACAGGTGTGTCAGCTATCAGCAAGGAAAATCATCTCATGCACAAAAGTTATCAGTGCATGACTATTGAGGCAAAACACAGAATTAATGTATCAGCTGCAAGACAGCACTGAATCAGCGATTGCTCGTGTTTGTTTTTCAGGCTCAGAGCTGGCTCATGGTCCAAACTGTAACATACTGAAGTTTACATCAGTCATGGTACATTATTTTTCATACAATGACACACTTGATCTGTGGACAGATGTAAAGACAATTAGCCATTAACAGTAGCATAAGCAACTAAGCATAGTATGGAACCTATGAATTTATTACCATTCATGACAAATTATTTTACACACAGCTTGTTTGCAAAATGACACGCTTGATTAGATTTAGAGGGCAGGTGAAGAGATAAGCAAGTAGCAGGGCAATAATGCTGCGAGCTAAACCAAATAGTAGTAGTATAATTCCAAATGCTAATCTGAAGGTCAGAAGCCTCACCTATGGCACCTGTTAACAGGCTCCAATAAATAGATTTCACTATAAAGGTCATACACGTTCTCATAAGTTAGTAAGCCACAAACAGTAGAGTGAGCATAATATGAAACTAGTGAATCATTTCAGGGGACAGCAAAACTGTAAATTTCATTGCGACAAATGGCATTGCATAATGATGAGGTGTCACAAGACAAAACAGAGTCTACAATTGTACTAGGATAATAAAGCCTAAAATGCGAAAGACAGCTAAA
The DNA here is from genome assembly GCA_963921465.1 of Triticum timopheevii. Classification (NCBI taxonomy): domain Eukaryota; kingdom Viridiplantae; phylum Streptophyta; class Magnoliopsida; order Poales; family Poaceae; genus Triticum; species Triticum timopheevii. The sequence goes on from OY997268.1 coordinate 621,271,043, forward strand.
TCAACCTCACCGTTCCAATCAATCATCGAAAATATCCTCCTCGTGACACATTTGCAAGTAGGCAGTATGGGTTCTTCCTCTAAAGCCTAACCTCCAAGTAGACAGTATTACTACTTGCGCTGCTTCTTCTTGGTATGCTCCAACACCTTTTCTTCTTCAGCGTCGTCGCCGTCTCTGCTCCTCTTGTTTTTCTTCAGCTTCTTCTTCTTGTCGCTCCCCAAATCGGCGTCGACGAAATCTGTTGGAATTTGCTAGTGGGCTTTTGGCCCAAAGCCCAACTAAAATTCTGAAATTCTCTTGGCCCATTCATGCACACATGTGAGTGGAGTGAGTGAGGGTAAAGTTTAGTCCCACCTCATGAGTTGAGAGAGAGTTGCACCTCTTTATAAGGTGAGCTCTCCTACCACTTGTATGAGCATGAGAAGAGGAGACCTACTCGCTCGCCAGCTCGCCACGCCACGCCTCGTCACGACGCGCCGCGGGTTGCGGGATTGAGCCGAGCCGAGGACAGAGCTATGCACGTTGTCTATATTTTTGCTGCTCGGGAAAAATTAATGAGTCATTAATTAATAATTAACGGACACGTTAACTACTGAAGCGTTTCCGATTCTTTTGGATCGTGACGACTCAGACGTGGGGTTTACTCCCACGACCTACCCGGCCCGCACTATATAGTCAGGCAGACGTCTACCCTAGCCGCCACCACTTCGTATGGTTTCTCACCACCGTTCCAGATCATTGCGCCGCCAAGCAGGTCTTCTCCATCCCTCCTTTCGGCGTGCACCGGGAGAAGGGACAGCAGGCCTCCGGAACCCCGCCTCTCGTGATCCTGTATGGGAGAGGGGCGATCAGGTTTTTGGGGAGCGCACTCGCGCGACTGCTGGCAGCGACGACTTCGCGAACGACGACTTCTTCCACGACCTCGGCAACCTCATCCTCGACGACATGGGCGACAACGTCAACGCCGGCGGTGCTGCTCCCGCTGCACCGTATGTGATTCTATCCTTCCTGTTCGAAATCGTGGTAGAATTCATGTTTCTAGTATGTGCCCTAGATGTGATTTGTTCATCTACTATGCTAGTTCGCATGATTAGTTTAATCTCTGCTATTGCTGTCATGATCTATTTCCTATTTATTCGGATTAAATCTCGTAGTAATTTGCTCATATTTCCAACAATCCAAAAACCTGATTATAGGCAATTTACTCCGAGTGGTTTTGCTGCGCATCTGAAGCCGCCTGCCTTTAAGGGGGCGCAATATAAGAGGTGGCGCACGAGAGCAGTCTACTGGTTTCAGACCATGGGCTGCTATGACGCCATTAAGGGCAAGCCTGAGGGCGATCATAATCCAGCACAGCTGGAAGCTTTTGAGAAGATCGATACTCTCTTTACAGGCGCTTTTCTGGGTGTTCTTGATGATTCCATTGTGGATTCGTATATGTCGTTTGACAACGGCAAGGACATGTGGGCTGCGCTCGAGGCCAAGTTTGGTGCCTCGGACGCCGGTAGCGAGTTGTATGTCATGGAGCAATTCTATGACTACAAGATGACTGATGAGCGCTCTGTTGTACAGCAGACTCATGAGATACAGTCGCTCGCAAAAGAACTTGAGCACTTCAAGTGTGTGTTGCCGGACAAATTTGTGGAGGCATTATTGCCAAGCTTCCACCTTCGTGGAACAATTTTGCTACTTCCCTGAAACACAAGAGACAGGAGTTTTCCGTTGCGGATCTCATTGGTACTCTTGATGTTGAAGAGAAGGTGAGAGCAAAGGACACACGTGCTCGAGTTGCCGAGGGAGCTTCTAGTGCCCACATGGTACAGAAGAAGAACTTCCAGCCCAATAAGTTCAAAAACAACAAGAACAAAACTCAGGGGAAAGGCAAGTTTGATACAAAGAACAAGCCATCACATTCTACCAACTTCAAGAAGAATTCTCATAGGAAGGGGAAGGGACTTTGCCATGTCTGCGGTGATCCTAATCACTGGGCTCCGAAGTGTCCTAACCGCTTTGAGGAGCGCGAACATGAGAAGGGCGGCAAGTCCGCTAATGTTGTCATCGGTGATACTGATATGAAGGAATCAGGGTACGGTATTTTTCCTACCATCCTTTCAGTATTTCAATCCCCTGATTGGTTAATTGACACCGGTGCCAATGTACATGTTTGTGCTGACGCCTCCATGTTTTCTTCTTACCAGGCCACAAGGACTTCTCCCGTGCTGATGGGGAACGGGTCACATGCCATCGTTTGAGGTGTTGGTACGGTCGATCTGAAGTTTACTTCGGGGAAGACCGTGCGTCTGAAGAACGTTCATCATGTGCCGTCCATCAATAAAAATCTCGTTAGCGGTTCCCGTTTATGTCGAGATGGTTTTAAGTTGGTTTTTGAGTCCAATAAAGTTGTAATTTCCAAGTGTGAACAATTTGTTGGAAAAGGCTATGAGTGCGGAGGCTTGTTCCACCTATCTTTGTCAGATATTTGCACTAAAGTTATTAATAATGTTTGCCACAATAATGAGTCGGATATTTGGCATTCACGACTTTGTCATATTAACTTTGGTTGCATGACGTGGCTAGCCAATATGAATTTAATTCCGAAAATCTCTACTGTCAAAGGCTCTAAGTGCCAAGTGTGTGTGCAAGCTAAACAACCTCGCAAGTCCCATAAGACTGCAGAGGCAAGAGACTTGGCGCCACTAGAGCTTATACATTCTGATCTTTGTGAGATGAATGGCGTGTTGACAAAAGGTGGAAAGAGATATTTCATGACGTTGATTGATGACTCCACTAGATATTGTTATGTGTATCTTCTGAAATCAAAAGATGAGGCTTTAACTTTCTTCAAAAACTATAAAGCTGAGGCAGAGAACCAACTTGATCGAAAAATTAAACGGCTTAGGTACGATCGTGGTGGAGAGTATTTTTCCAATGAATTTGATCTGTTTTGTGCAGAACATGGTATAATCCATGAGAGGACGCCTCCCTACTCACCCCAGTCAAATGGGGTAGCCGAAAGAAAGAACCGAACTCTAACTGATATGGTTAACACCATGTTAGACACTTTGGGTCTATCCAAGGAATGGTGGGGGGAGGCGCTAATGACTGCGTGTCATGTCCTAAACCGAGTTCCCACAAAGCATAAGACCATGACTCCATTTGAGGAATGGGAAAGGAAAAGGTCGAAACTCTCTTACCTACGTACTTGGGGTTGTTTGGCGAAAGTCAATATACCAATTTCCAAGAAGCGCAAGCTTGGACCAAAAACCGTGGACTGTGTTCTTCTGGGCTATGCTTTTCATAGCATCGGCTATAGATTTTTGATAATAAAATCTGAGGTATCCGACATGCATGTTGGTACGATTATGGAGTCGAATGATGCAACTTTCTTTGAGGACATATTTCCTATGAAGGATATGTCGAGTTCATCAAATCAGGAGATACCTACTCCATCTAGTGAGGAATTCGCTGTAATTCCTGAACCCACCATTGCGATAGAACACGTTGAGAATCCTGTTGAGGGTGACAATGGAACTCCTATGAGGAGTAAGAGACAGAGGACTGTAAAGTCCTTTGGTGATGATTTCATTGTGTACCTCGTGGATGACACACCCAGGACTATTTCAGAAGCCTATGCATCTCCTGATGCTGACTACTGGAAGGAAGCTGTACGTAGCGAGATGGATTCCATCTTAGCTAACGGTACCTGGGAGATCACTGACCGTCCTTCTGGGTGCAAACCTATAGGATGTAAGTGGGTGTTCAAGAAGAATCTTAGACCTGATGGTACGATTGAAAAGTACAAGGCACGGCTTGTGGCCAAGGGTTATACCCAAAAAGAAGGTGAAGACTTCTTTGATACTTACTCACCTGTGGCTAGACTGACCACAATTCGGGTGCTACTATCACTGGCTGCCTCACATGGTCTTCTCATTCATCAAATGGACGTTAAGACAGCTTTCCTCAATGGAGAGTTGAAGGAGGAAATTTACATGGATCAGCCAGATGGTTTTGTAGTACCTGGTCAGGAAGCAAAGGTGTGCAAGTTATTAAAGTCGTTATATGGCCTTAAACAAGCTCCTAAAGAGTGGCATGAAAAGTTCGAAAGAACATTAACTGCTGCCAGCTTTGTAGTAAACGATGGCGACAAGTGCGTGTACTATCGCTATGGTGGGGGCGAAGGAGTTATTCTTTGTCTGTATGTCGACGACATATTGATCTTTGGAACCAAACTTGATTTAATCAAGGAGGTTAAGGATTTCTTATCTCGCTGTTTTGAGATGAAGGATCTAGGAGTAGCTGATGTTATCTTAAACATCAAGCTGTTGAGAGATGAGAATGGTGGGATCACACTGCTTCAGTCTCACTATGTGGAAAAGGTTTTGAGTCGTTTTGGGTATAGCGACTGCACACCTTCTCCAACTCCATATGATGCTAGTGTGTTGCTTCGAAAGAATCGACGGATTGCTAGAGATCAACTGAGGTATTTTCAGATTGTTGGCTCGCTTATGTATTTGGCGAGTGCCACGAGGCCTGACATCTCTTTTGTTGTGAGCAAGCTGAGTCGGTTTGTGTCAAAACCGGGAGATGATCATTGGCATGCACTTGAGAGAGTTATGCGCTACTTGAAGGGCACTGCGAGCTATGGGATTCACTACACCGGGTATCCAAGGGTACTGGAGGGTTATAGTGACTCGAACTGGATATCTGATGCTGATGAGATTAAGGCCACAAGTGGTTATGTTTTTACACTTTGTGGTGGCGCTGTTTCCTGGAAGACTTGCAAGCAGACCATCTTAACGAGGTCAACTATGGAAGCAGAACTCACAGCATTAGACACTGCCACTATTGAAGCAGAGTGGCTTCGTGAGATATTGATGGAATTACCTATGGTTGAAAAACCAATACCCCCTATCCTGATGAACTGTGATAATCAAACTGTGATCGTCAAGATAAACAGTTCTAAAGACAATATGAAGTCCTCAAGGCATGTGAAGAGGAGATTAAAATCAGTCAGGAAACTGAGAAACTCCGGAGTTATTACGTTGGATTATATCCAAACGTCGAAAAACTTGGCAGATCCTTTCACAAAGGGTCTATCACGTAATGTGATAGATAATGCATCGATGGAGATGGGTTTGAGACCCACCGCATGAGTTGTCCATAGTGGTAACCTACTCTATGTGATCGGAGATCCCGTGAAGTAGAAGTGGGAGACAAGCTGTTGGTCAGCTGAGAGGAGAGTATCCTTATTTTAATTATCCCACTCCGTGAAGATGCAATACTCTCCTAATCTGCATGGCAGGTTGATACTTATCTTAATGTGTTCCAAGTGGCTTATTCGGGTAAGCAGAGATGTTGTCCTGCAGAACATCTTCTGAGGAACACACCTATATGAATTTGACTGTTAACATTGCAGTATGTGAGAATTGGGTGCTCTCTAATAAATTCATGAAAGGCCCTGGAGTACGACGTATACGCTCCACCCGCGGGGAAGCCTTGCGGCAGCCAAGTATCGGTCAAGAATTTGTGTGAAACTAGTCTCGCAGAAAACTTGTAGTTCAAGGCATAGTCCACTATTCAAGTTGTGATCTAGTGTAGCATAAATCTCTAAGTGGAAGTTCAACTTCACAGTCTCCACTAAGCACCGGTATATAAACAATGTTTTGGAAACAAATGGTGAAATGTGCCAATGAGACTTTGTGGGGGATTGTTGGAATTTGCTAGTGGGCTTTTGGCCCAAAGCCCAACTAAAATTCTGAAATTCTCTTGGCCCATTCATGCACACATGTGAGTGGAGTGAGTGAGGCTAAAGTTTAGTCCCACCTCATGAGTTGAGAGAGAGTTGCACCTCTTTATAAGGTGAACTCTCCTACCACTTGTATGAGCATGAGAAGAGGAGACCTACACGCGCGCTCCTCCTCCTCGCTCGCCTCGCCACGCCACACCTCGTCACGACGCGCCGCGGGTTGCAGGATTGAGCCGAGGACAGATCTATGCACGTTGTCTATATTTTTGCTGCTCGAGAAAAATTAATGAGTCATTAATTAATAATTAACGGACGCGTTAACTACTGAAGCGTTTCCGATTCTTTTGGATCGTGACGACTCAGACGTGGGGTTTACTCCCACGACCTACCCGGCCCGCACTATATAGTCAGGCAGACGTCTACCCTAGCCGCCGCCACTTCGTATGGTTTCTCACCACCGTTCCAGATCATTGCGCCGCCAAGCAGGTCTTCTCCATCCCTCCTTTCGGCGTGCACCGGGAGAAGGGACAGCAGGCCTCCGAAACCCCGCCTCTCGTGATCCTATACGGGAGAGGGGCGATCAGGTTTTTGGGGAGCGCACTCGCGCGACTGCTGGCAGCGACGACTTCGCGAACGACGACTTCTTCCCCGACCTCGGCAACCTCATCCTCGACGACATGGGCGACAACGTCAACGCCGGCGATGCTGCTCCCGCTGCACCGTATGTGATTCTATCCTTCCTGTTCGAAATCGTGGTAGAATTCATGTTTCTAGTATGTGCCCTAGATGTGATCTGTTCATCTACTATGCTAGTTCGCATGATTAGTTTAATCTCTGCTATTGTTGTCATGATCTATTTCCTATTTATTCGGATTAAATCTCATAGTAATTTGCTCATATTTCCAACAAAATCAGCTTCTTCTTCTTTCTTCACCTCGACCAAGTCTTGCTTCCGCTTGTTCTTGTGCTGCTCCGGCTCCCCCTCCTCTTGTTCTTCCTGCTTGATGACAAGGATGTCTTTCTCCTTCTTCTTCTTCTTCCTGGGAACCAAACTAATCCCTACTTTCGACACCACCGCCGACTCCTCCTCCTGTTGGAGTTGGATCAAAGAAGGGACATGTTGCTCCTCCTGCTTGACGACATGCCTCTCTTCCTTGTTCCTTCGCTTCCTCTCACTGGCGGTGGCGGCGGCAGCGGCACAAGGGCTGTGAACAAGATCCTCCTCCACATCCACCTTCACCTTGACCTCATGCTGGTGCTGGTGCTGGTGCTGGTGCTGGGCCCTGAGTAGGTCGCGGCGGAACTCGCGGAGCTCGTCGACGGCGTCGGCGGCGGTGCGGAGGTATGTGCCTGCGTCGGAGGAGGGGAGGTTGGAGGCGGAGCTCTTGTGGAATCCGTCGAGGATGACCTTGGCCTTGAGGAGGGAGCACGGCTTGGAGGAGACGATGGCTCCGGTGACCGCCCTCATCGCCGCGCCCTCGCCGCCGGCCGCCGCCACAGAGACAAAGGGGATTGCTTTGCTTTGCTTTCCTTGGTTGGTTCACTCCTAGGGTTGCTTGCTTGGTTTTGTCGGGCCGATGGAATAGCGATTTTGGGCCGCAGCCCACAAAATACCCTTTTTTTTATGCATGGCACTGGGCCAACTAAAACACCCATGTGTCTCAAAAAAACTAAAACTAAAACACCCCTTGTTTCTCGAAATCAATAATTGACGAGTACTCCTTTCAACGATCACTTTCACCTTCTTAGGTTGCGACAAGTGGCGCGCTACATGTGTGCGCCATTTGTCGCAACATGGGAGTTTTTCCTTTTTCATAGATCAGTTTATTCAAAATGTTGCCTCTCATGAAAGCAAGCGTGTGCCTCTCGCGGAAGCAAAAAGAAAAAGGAAAACGTGTGTTTCGCAGAAAAAAATCAAAATTTGCAGAAATTGTGCCTCACGGAAGCAAAATTTGCCCCCTTTCTCGTAAAGAAAAAAGACTAAAAAAACCTTAAGCCCTCATAAACAATAGCCCTTTATGCCACCGATAATTGGTAACACTGGTGCAAAAGTTTTTCTAGGGTACTAAGTTTCATACCAACCGTTTCCCTGCGGTAGGAGCAGTAGGGGGCGGCCTACTGTCACCAGAGATGAAGTCGCCCTGCCACCGACCAAGCTGCTGACGATGGTTGCCAGTGAGGTGGACCAAATGAGGTTTTTTGTGCCCAATCTATTTTTGGTGCGGGCGGCGGCGTTGGGGATCGTTCCTGACGGTGACACGCCGGTGGCGGTGGCGAAAGGTTCTTGGCTATCCATCCCAGCTGAACCAGTGCAACGGTGGTGGCTGCGACGACTAGGAGCGGCGACAGCATGAAGGCGTGGCCGCTCGACCGGGAGAAGGGGGCTGAAATTTTTAAGAGAGTTGGGGAAAGTTTTTAGGGAGAGGAAAATAAATTTTCTCCGTTTAACTGTTTGTGAGTTTGGCTAGGTCTGCTTAGGGCATTTCTAACCGAACTCCTATAAAATAGAGGAGGACTATGCGGCCGAGTAAACCTTAGTTGTCCAGTAAGTTTTGGTCAGTTGTAGCGGATCCCATAAACTTAGCGGAGTAAAGTATAAATTTACATAAATTCAACCTAGTTCAACCAAAATTTGCATACATTTAAACATAAGTTCAACATAGTCTCGACAACCAAACATTAAATATAAATTCAAACTTGCACTAAAATAGACTACCCATCTTCATCGTCCATAGTGGAGGTTAAGCAAATCTTTCCTCAACAGGCCGCCGCTAGTAAGACATGGGTCCGGGCCGGTGTCGTCGTCGTCGCAGTCGGAGAAGATGCTCCGCCACTCCTCGATGTTGAACTCCTCCTCCTCGCCGTCCTCCTTGCCGCTCTCCTTGCTGCCCTCCTCGCCATCTTGCACATCGTCTTCGGAGATGATGAGACCTCCCTGTCATTGTCGGTGAATATCGCCCGCTCCGCTTCAACGAGCTTGGAGTACTGGCGGTGGAGGTCCTCCATGTACGCCTCGTCGACAGCCTCCTCCTCGAGGCGTTCCTTCGCCTGTCAGTCCTCCCGAGCAATTTCCGCGCTCATGACACCCGGCTTAGGTGGGACGAGGTGGACCGGCGCCGTCCCGAACGGGAAGTTCAGCTTCGTGGTAGAGCCGTGGAATCGGACTTGCCACCGGTCATATTCCATCTCCGCGAGCTTCGTCGTGTGGAACGACCCGACCCACTTCCTCTTGTGGGTCTCCCGGTTGGTGAACTCCGCCACCCATGTCCTCCAAGACCGCTGCCGGACGCCGAGTATGTCCCTTGCGGCGGCTGCGGCGGAGAGAGGTCCGGAAAGTCGGTGAATTGGGTGGAAGCGGGCAGATCGGACGAGTGGCGCCGATTTGAGGATGCGCCCCTAGACGATGTACCACGGGCGTGGCGGCGCAGATCCACGTTGCGTATCGGTGGCAGGGATCTCCGGCCACCGCCTCCAGCCATTGGGAGGAGAGGGGGCGGCGGGGAACAACAAGGAAGGCGCGGGGGGGGGGGGGGGGAGGGAGGAGAGGAGAAGGAGAAGAGAGAGTGGGATTTTTTTACTCGAGCGCCTAGCGGTGGAGTAAATATAGGGAGATTCACGGTGACTGAGTGTGATTTTTACTTCACTAACATCGATTAGGTCCCGGTTAGAAGAATTTTACTCTTCTAATCGATTTTTTTAGAAAAGGAGGAAGACCCCCGGCCTCTGCATCTGGGTGATGCATACAGCCATTTTATTAATTATTAACACAAGACCTTACAAAGTCGTACAACAATAAGACTAAAGCCACCGTCTAAGAAACAGTTGTCGCTACTCCTATCCAGTTGATGAAGGGACGCTGATAGTCTAGGCCTAATATCAAACATACCTCGCAGCCAAATCTAACATCTAAGACCTGAGGTCCCAACCAGGATGCCTGCCGGGTATGGGCACCCACCAGTCCAGCGTGCTCCTCAACCAGGACGCCTGTAGGGTATGAGGTCGCCACAGCCACCTGCCACCAATCCATCTTCAGAGTTGTACTGCTGCATGTACCTTGCCCGGTCTAGCTGCCGCCGACGCCACCACGACGCCAGACAACGTCGACCTCCTGGGCGAGTGCATCATCGCACATTAGACGCCTAATCTCCAGGGCGCCATGCCATCGAGATCCGACACCATCAATGTGTATGATGAAGCACCGCTCCTCCTCTTGTCACCTCCAGTCATCACTTGCTCCAAAATGATGCCCCCATGAGGGAAAGCGATACTAAGAACGCCATCATCATCCGATCCGAGAGACCCAGATCTAGAGTTCCCCGGAGCATCCCGAGCCTGATGACGCCAACTGCAACGACGATGCCTCGACAAGGAAACGACATCAAAGACGCCGCCATCGTCCGCCATGAGCGTAGTCGGTGCGATTTTCATCGGCAGTTGCGCCACCGGGCGTACGCCGCCGGCCTCGCTGGTCCCTTCAACCGTAGCAAACTCCCAAACGATGCCCTGAAGATGGACTACGACGCAAAAGCACGGCCATCGCTCGATCCCATAGAGATCTAGAGTTTTCCCCCAAGTTGCCTGAGTTGTCAAGGACCAGACAAGGATGGAATCTCGCAGATCCGTCCAGCTGCCGACATGTCGCACTTGCCATTGCGCCGATCGTGACCCGAAGACCAAGCTCACGCCTGGTGACCGTGGCGCCCCAGATCTTAAAGCCGCTTGACATGGGGTATGGAATCGCCGGAGCGCCGCCAGCCCCGCCGTGACGTCCGGCCGCACGCCACGCTCCAGCCCGGGGGCGCCGGCCCACGCCAGCTCCACACGAGCGGAAAGGCACCTAGTCCCCGCTGTCATCGGCGACAGCAAGGCTTTGTCTGGCCATGCCCTCGGGCGGCGGTGAGGGAGGAGGAGGACGAGAGGGGGAGTCGGGGGCGACGGGATCTGGGGGCCTCCCAGCCGCCGCACGGGGCGACTCGGGCGAGGAGATTATTAGGGATTCGTTAGAAATACCCTTAGCTCGTATTTTCCTGTCTAACCGATTAGATGATCGGCTGGGGTTGCTTTTATTTGCATACAGTCACATCTGGACGGCTGATGATACCTAGCATCTAGCGCCGTTTACAGTGGCCGGCCGGCGCTCATTTCTTTGCAGCGGCAACCTTGTCGGCGCCGGCGGCGTGCTTCTGCTTGTCTTTGTTGGCGGACTTGGCGGAGAGCTTCAGGTGCACGCCGGGGTCGCCACCGCTGCATGAGCTCTGCAGCAGCAGCGAGTTGTTGATCACCTGTACGTTGCTGTTGATCAGCGCCGTCATCATCCCCTGCTTCTTTTGGCCGTCCGGCTTCCCGTCCGCGGCGCTGCCGTCCAGCCGGTGCCCGCCGTGGTGCTCCTTCCACGAGCCGTCCTTGCCCTTGCCGCCGCCCACCTTCATGGACGCGCCCTTGTTCTCCCCCGCCAGCGTGATCACGCTCGCCCCTTGGTGCCCGGAGCCGGTGGCCCTGCGCACCATGTCGGCGACGCCCGCCTTGAGCTCCCCGTGCAGCTTCCCGTGCTCCGCTTTGGCCTCCTTCTCCTTCCCCTTGTGCTTGCCCTCCTCGACGGCGTCCGCATGGTGCTTCTTCTCCTTGTCCTTGTGCTTGCTGTCCTCGCCGGCGTGGTTCTTCTTGTCCTTGCTCTTGTGCTCATCCTTCTTCTCCTTGTCGGCCTCCTTCTCCTTGCGGTGGTGCTTGGTCTCAGCCACAGCAGCTGGAGGGTGCACGGCGGTTTTCTCCGGCTGGGGGACGACGTCGACGTCCTTGTGCTTGGGCGAGGCTGGCAGGGCGACCGGCTTAGGAGGCGGCCTGGCGTTGGAGATGGAGTTGCTGTTAGGCGGCTCTCGGATGGGCGCGAGCGGCGGCGATGCCCGGGACGGGGACGGGCGGGAGGACGCCTGGCTCTGAGCCGCACGAGGAGGAGTGGGTTGGCGGGGGTGGGACGGCGAGGACGGCACTGTGGGCGAGGAGGGCGGTTGGGGCGGGGAGAGGCGGCGCGACATCTGCGGGCGCACCGGGGGCGGCGGCCCGCTCCAGTAGGGGAACCAGTAGCGCGGCGGCTGCTGGTTCTGGTCGCCGTCCGCCATGGCTTTGAACATACGTACACGTACTGGGAGGGGAGCAAGCTCAAGACACGGGCCGGCGATGGCAATTAATGTAGTGTTTGGCTGGTTGATTACACGGCGACGGCGACGGCGGCCAGATTTATACAGTAGGAAAGGCGATCTCAATCGAGAAGGTAGCAGACGATCGAGGATGACATGGAAATGGAATCTGATGCTGCGTGCACTCGCCGACACTGGAGGTTGGCGACGACGTGTGGTGTGCGGTGCCTCGCCTCGCCGCTCCTTTGCTTTGCCCTCCTACACCTACATGGCTACACTTGGAATATCTCTCTCTGCTCTCTCCTCTCTCTCAAGTTTTCCACTAGTGCCTTTGCTGCTTTTACAAGGAAGGGAATCCATGTCCATCCACGGACTTCTGAAAAAGAAAAACTACTTTTGGTTTTTGGATCGACAGGGTGGGCCCTGCCTGTCAGCAGGAAGAAAGAGATGCTGAAAAAACTCGAGCAAAAGACATCTTGAGGCGTGTTAGGTTGTCTGCACCGATTTTGCCTACATTACATGTATTTCTCTAATGGGCATCAATGGGCCTGGCTGAGGTCAAACACCCCAAAAACCAACATATGTGCATAGTTTGGTTGCCCGCATCTAGACTAGTAGCACGAGGTAACTAATATTGACCCACCGCTTGGTCGCGTGTGTTGCACTAGGCGCACATAACATACATTGTTTGGTTGCAAACTGTATAAGGTGTTGTCATCACTTATCATTAGTGGTGACGTTACCACACATGATCTGAACATAGTTTCTGTTGAATATATGCAAAGCGCACGTATATATGGAGTACAAAGTGGGCCACAACCTCAACTAGTGGAACCGGGGGAGGCCATGGCCAAGAGGGAGGGGTGCGGCGGCGCGGCAAGGAAGAAGGCGGTGCGGCTGGCGGCGGCGGGCGGAAGCGCGGGTGGCGGCGCGGCAGCGAAGGGACACGGCGGCGGCGGCGGCACGGGTTAGGGTTAGGGTTAGGATCGTAGGTATGATACCATGATGGAAACGAATGTTTTGGCAATGCTTCACGATGTATTGATCGGTGCAAAGCGCACGTATATATGGAGTACAAAGTGGGCCACAACCTCAACTATACAATGACTAGGAGGTGAGCCAGGCTATACAATATACATGCACAAACCATATATTCAACAATTTCAGCCCTAGGTAGGAATCCAATAACATTTCATCTTAGCTACTACCAAATGGCCAAATTATTAAGAGTCATATGGCTGAATAGGGAAAAGTTCATCGAGCTAACTAGGTGGAAGTCCATCATCTGCCTCTTCCTCTTCCTCCTGTTCTGTCGATGTTCTTTCTTCTTCTTCGGATTCTTCTCCTCTGTTGTTTGTCTTCTTCGGATTCTTCTCCTCTGTTGTTTGTCTTCTTCTCCTCCTCCTCCTCATCTGCTGCTTCTTCTTCTCTTGTGCTGCTTCTTCTCTTATGCTGCTACTCCTGCTCTTCTTCTTCAAATCCTTGTTTAACCTCTGTTACCTCACATTGCATGTGCTCAAGGAAATATGCCCTAGAAGCAACAATAAAGTTGTTATTTTATATTTCCTTATTTCATGATAAATGCTTATTATTCATGCTAGAATTGTATTAGCCGAAAACTTGATGCATGTGTGGATACATAGACAGAATACTGTATCCTTAGTAAGCCTCTACTAGACTAGCTCATTGATCAAAGATGGTTAAGTTTCCTAACATAGACATGCATGTGTTGTCATTTGATGAACGAAATCACATCATTAGGAGAATGATGTGATGGGCAAGACCCATTCGTTAGCTTAGCATTATGATCGTTCAGTTTTATTGCTATTGCTTTCTTCATGTCAAATACATATTCCTCCGACTCTGAGATAATGCAACTCCTGGATACCGGAGGAATGCCTTGTGTGCTATCAGACATCACAACGTAACTGGGTGATTATAAAGATGCTCTACATGCATCTCCGAAGGTGTTTGTTGGGTTGGCATAGATCAAGATTGGGATTTGTCACTCTGAGTGTCGGAGAGGTATCTCTGGGCCCTCTTGGTAATGCACATCATAAGAAGCCTTGCAAGCAAAGTGACTAATGAGTTAGTTGCAGGATGATGTATTACGAAACGAGTAAAAAGACTTTCCGGTAACGAGATTGAACTAGGTATGAAGATACAGACGATCGAATCTCGGGCAAGTAACACACCGATGGACAAAGGGAGTTATGTATGTTGTCATAAGGTTTGACCGATAAAGATCTTCGTAGAATATGTAGGAGCCAATATGGGCATCCAGGTTCTGCTATTGGTTATTGACCCGAGAGGTGTCTCGATCATGTCTACATAGTTCTCGAACCCGTAGGGTCCGCATGCTTAACGTTCATTGACGATATAGCTAGTATTATATGAGTTATGTATGCTGGTGACTGAATGTTGTTCGGAGTCCCGGATGAGATCACGGACATGACGAGGAGCTTCAGAATGGTCTGGAGATAAAGATTCATTTATTGGATGATATGGTTAGGCAAAGGGGTCAGGCCCACGGGGCTATAGGTCGGTGCAAAAGAAAGTTTTGCGGAGGTCAGAGGCCAAATGACGGAGACCCTGGCATGTGGCCCTGGGCCAGACGCCGAGGCCCATGGCGTTTGGGGCATCTGGGCCAGACGCCAAGGATTGTGACGTTTGGTCCTGGAGTCCGGGTGGGACTCTTGCCTTTCGGGCAAAACCGACTTTGAGGAGGTTTTTGCTCCAAGTTTCGACCCCAGGCACTACAAAAAAATACACTTCCGTGATGATACGTGTTTGTCACAGTAGGTCACGTTTTCTGTCATGCATGTACATCCGTGACAATTTTATGACAGAATCAAGATAGTCATATATTTGCTGTCGTAGAAGTGTTCCATGACATTACCAAAATTATTATCACGGAAGTGTCCACTTCCATGATGATAAATCGCGTGTCATGGAAGTGCTTTCATCAAGGGTGACCGACACGTGGCATCCAACGTAACGGGTCGCCGTTAAGCTATCGGGTCCGGTTTTGGATCCGATAACCCGCTAACAGTCCGGACCAATGGGGATTTTCCACGTGTAAATTTCTCATTGGCCAGAGGAACCACGTGTCGGCTCACGGTTGGGACAGATGGTATCCACTCATTGGACGGAAGGCACCTATGATACATCGACACATGGCACGACCCAACAGAGACCCATTCCGGTGAAAAGGCCGGCCCGTTTGACTTGGTCAAAAGGCAGCGGGCCAGCCCACGGAAAGCCTGTTAACAGTCTGTTCACATATAGCTCATTTACAGCCTGCGAAGTCATGGCCCGTTACGGTTTATCCTAATTAGGCCCAGTAGCGTCATCTGGACCGTCCAATATGATTCCAGCCCGTTGTAATTTCCGGCCCATGTACGGCCCATGACGTCTTTTGGCCCATATGAGCCCCTTTGTAACTCTTGGCCCATTAACGACCCGTGGTGAAACTGGCCTGTAATGAACAGTGTATCGCTTTATACCCATTAACGTCCCATTATTCCATTGGGCCGTTTCCAGCCATGTTATCTTTCGGCCTTCAAAGGGCCCATTTATTCTTGGGCTCATTTCCAGCATTCGGTTACTTACGGCCCATTACTGGCCTTTTCTGCTTGTGGGCCAAATTCAGCCCGTGGTTACAGTCGGCCCGTTTGTGGCCCGTTAACCCATTAGGCCGTTTTCATAGCGTCATCAAATACGGTCGATTAATGACGGCCCGTTATGGTCGGTCCATGAATGGATGATTCCAACTCTAGCCTGTTTATGACCCATAATGCGGTCTGTTATTGGCTCATGTTTGGCCAATCGATCATACGGCCCGTAGAAGGTCCATTGATGCTATTGCCCGTATAAGGCCCATTGTTTCTACGAACCGTAGAGGGCCCATTGTTTCTACGGACCGTAGAAGGCCTATTGTTCCTACGGCCCGTAGGAGGCCCATGGTCACTACAGTAAATATGTAGCCCATGGTTATTGTGGCCTAGTTTTAAAAAATAGGTTATTGCGGCCACTAGCAAACTACGGAAAAAGAACTGCACTAACTACAAGCAAACAAATAAACAAGACAACAAGAAAATAAATAAGCAAGCAACTTACGCTAGGCTATCACGGCTATTACACATATTACATCCACTGGGCATCAAAGTTCGCCACCAGTACCAATATAGGGAACAAAAGTAGCATACCATAAGATGGGCACCGGAGGTGGGCCGAGGAGGGCACAACCCACCAGGGCGCGCCTGGGCTCCCTGGCGCACCCAGGTGGGTTGTGCCCACCTGGTGGGCCACCTTTGGTAGTTATTTTCTCCAATATTCCTTAAATAGTCCATAAAAATTCTCCGTGAAGGCTCAGCTTGTTTGGAGTTGTCCAGAATAGGTAGCCTGACGTAGCTTTTTCAGGTCCAGATTTCCAGCTGCCAGAATTCTCCCTCTTGGTGTGTACCTTGCAAATTATGAGAGAAAAGGAATTGCACCCACTATAGATGGACGTAGAGCTTATCACACCCGATCATCACGTGGTGTCTCGGCACGACGAACTTTGGCAACGGTGCATACTCAGGGAGAACACTTTACCTTGAAATTTAGTGAGAGATCATCTTATAATGCTACCGTCAATCAAAGCAAAATAAGATGCATAAACGATAAACATCACATGCAATCAATATAAGTGATATGATATGGCCATCATCATCTTGTGCTTGTGATCTCCATCTCCGAAGCATCGTCATGATCACCATCGTCACCGGCGCGACACCTTGATCTCCATCGTAGCATCGTTGTCGTCTCGCCAACTATTGCTTCTACGACTATCGCTACCGCTTAGTGATAAAGTAAAGCAATTACAGGGCGATTGCATTGCATACAATAAAGCGACAACCATATGGCTCCTGCCAGTTGCCGATAACTCTGCTACAAAACATGATCATCTCATACAATAAAATTTAGCATCATGTCTTGACCATATCACATCACAACATGCCCTGCAAAAACAAGTTACACGTCCTCTACTTTATTGTTGCAAGTTTTAAGTGGCTGCTACGGGCTGAACAAAAACCGTTCTTACCTACGCATCAAAACCACAATGATAGTTCGTCAAGTTAGTGTTGTTTTAACCTTCTCAAGGACCGGGCGTAGCCACACTCGGTTCAACTAAAGTTGGAGAAATGGACACCCGCCAGCCACCTATGTGCAAAGCACGTCAGTAGAACCAGTCTCGCATAAGCGTACGCATAATATCGGTCCAGGCCGCTTCATCCAACAATACCGCCGAACCAAAGTATGACATGATGGTAAGCAGTATGACTTGCATCGCCCATAACTCACTTGTGTTCTACTCGTGCATATAACATCTACGCATAAACCTGGCTCGGATGCCACTGTTGGGGAACGTAGTAATTTCAAAATTTTCCTATGCACACGCAAGATCATGGTGATGCATAGCAACGAGATGGGAGAGTGTTGTCCACGTACTCTCGTAGACCGAAAGCGGAAGCGTTAGCACAATGCGGTTGATGTAGTCGTACGTCTTCACGATCCGACCGATCAAGTACCGAACGTACGGCACCTCCGAGTTCAGCACACGTTCAGCTCGATGACGTCCCGCAAACTCCGATCCAGCAGGGCTTCACGGGAGAGTTTTGTCAGCACGACGGTGTGATGACGGTGTTGATGATGCTACTGACGCAGGGCTTCGCCTAAGCACCGCTACAATATTACCGAGGTGGAATATGGTGGAGGGGGCCACAGCACACGGCTAAGAGATCAATGATCAATTGTTGTGTCTAGAGGTGCCCCCCTGCCCCCGTATATAAAGGAGCAAGGGGGAGGTGGCCGGCCAAGGAGGAGGGCGCGCCAAGGGGGGAGTCCTACTCCCACCGGGAGTAGGACTCCTCATTTCCTTGTTGGAGGAGAGGGGAAGGAAGGGAGAGAGGAGAGGAAGGAAAGGGGGCGCCCCCCCCCCCTTGTCCAATTCGGACTAGACGGGAGGGGGCACGCGGCCTGCCCTGGCCGCCCCTCCTCTTTTCCACTAGGGCCTATGAGGCCCACTAAACCCCCCGGGGGGTTCCGCTAACCCCCCGGTACTCCGGTATATGTCCGAAACCTCTCGAAACACTTCCGGTGTCCGAACATAGTCATCCAATATATCGATCTTTACGTCTCGACCATTTCGAGACTCCTCGTCATGTCTGTGATCATATCCGGGACTCCGAACTACCTTCGGTACATCAAAACACAAAAACTCATAATACCGATCGTCACCGAACTTTAAGCGTGCAGACCCTACGGGTTCGAGAACTATGTAGACATGACTGAGACACGTCTCCGATCAATAACCAATAGCGGAACCTGGATGCTCATATTGGCTGCTACATATTCTACGAAGATCTTTATCGGTCAAACCGCATAACAACATACGTTGTTCCCTTTGTCATCGGTATGTTACTTGCCCGAGATTTGATTGTCGGTATCTCAATAGCTAGTTCAATCTCGTTACCGGCAAGTCTCTTCACTCGTTACGTAATGCATCATCCCGCAACTAACTCATTAGCTACATTGCTTGCAAGGCTTATAGTGATGTGCATTACCGAGAGGGCCCAGAGATACCTCTCCGACAATCGGAGTGACAAATCCTAATCTCGAAATACGTCAACTCAACAAGTACCTTCGGAGACACCTGTAGAGCACCTTTATAATCACCCAGTTATGTTGTGATGTTTGGTAGCACACAAAGTGTTCCTCCGGTAAGCGGGAGTTACATAATCTCATAGTCATAGGAACATGTATAAGTCATGAAGAAAGCAATAGCAACATACTAAACGATCAAGTGCTAAGCTAACAGAATGTGTCAAGTCAATCACATCATTCTTCTAATGATGTAATCCCATTGATCAAATGATAACTCATATCTATGGTTAGGAAACTCAACCATCTTTGATCAATAAGCTAGTCAAGTACAGGCATACTAGTGACACTATGTTTGTCTATGTATTCACACATGTATTATGTTTCCGGTTAATACATTTCTAGCATTAATAATAAACATTTATCATGATATGAGGAAATAAATAATAACTTTATTATTGCCTCTAGGGCATATTTCCTTCAGTCTCCCACTTGCACTAGAGTCAATAATCTAGATTACACAGTAATGATTCTAACACCCATGGAGTCTTGGTGCTGATCATGTTTTGCTCGTGGAAGAGGCTTAGTCAACAGGTCTGCAACATTCAGATCTGTATGTATCTTGCAAATCTCTATGTCTCCCACCTGGACTTGGTCCCGGATGGAATTGAAGCGTCTCTTGATGTGCTTGGTTCTCTTGTGAAATCTGGATTCCTTTGCCAAGGCAATTGCACCAGTATTGTCACAAAAGATTTTCATTGGACCCGATGCACTAGGTATGACACCTAGATCGGATATGAACTCCTTCTTCCAGACTCCTTCATTCGCTGCTTTCGAAGCAGTTATGTACTCCGCTTCACACGTAGATCCCGCCATGACGCTTTGTTTAGAAGTGCACCAACTGACATCTCCACCGTTCAATATAAACACGTATCCAGTTTGCGATTTAGAATCGTCCGGATCAGTGTCGAAGTTTGCATCGACGTAACCATTTACGACTAGCTCTTTGTCACCTCCATAAACGAGAAACATATTCTTAGTCCTTTTCAGGTACTTCAGGATGTTCTTGCCGGCTGTCCAGTGATCCACTCCTAGATTACTTTGGTACCTCCCTGCTAAACTAATAGCAAGACACACATCAGGTCTGGTACACAGCATTGCATACATGATAGAGCCTATGGCTGAAGCATAGGGAACACCTTTCATTTTCTCTCTATCTTCTGCAATGGCTGGGCATTGAGTCTGACTCAACTTCACACCTTGTATTACAGGCAAGAACCCTTTCTTTGCTCGATCCATTTTGAACTTCTTCAAAACTTTATCAAGGTATGTACTTTGTGAAAGTCCAATTAAGCGTCTTGATCTATCTCTATAGATCTTGATGCCCAATATATAAGCAGCTTCACCGAGGTCTTACATTGAAAAACTTTTATTCAAGTATCCTTTTATGCTATCCAGAAATTCTATATCATTTCCAATCAACAATATGTCGTCCACATATAGTATTAGAAATGCTACAGAGCTCCCACTCACTTTCTTGTAAATACAGGCTTCTCCAAAAGTCTGTATAAAACCATATGCTTTGATCACACTATCAAAGCATTTACTCCAACTCCGAGAGGCTTGCACCAGTCCATAAATGGATCGCTGGAGCTTGCACACTTTGTTAGCACCTTTCGGATCGACAAAACCTTCTGGTTGCATCATATAAAACTCTTCTTCCAGAAATCCATTCAGGAATGTAGTTTTGACATCCATTTGCCAAATTTCATAATCATAAAATGCAGCAATTGCTAACATGATTCGGACAGACTTAAGCATTGCTACGGGTGATAAAGTCTCATCGTAGTCAACCCCTTGAACTTGTCAAAAACCTTTCGCAACAAGTCGAGCTTTGTAGACAGTAACATTACCATCAGCGCCAGTCTTCTTCTTGAAGATCCATTTATTCTCGATGGCTTGCCGATCATCGGGCAAGTCAACCAAAGTCCATACTTTGTTCTCATACATGGATCCCATCTCAGATTTCATGGCCTCAAGCCATTTTGCGGAATCTGGGCTCATCATCGCTTCCTCATAGTTCGTAGGCTTGCCATGGTCAAGTAACATGACTTCCAGAATAGGATTACCGTACCACTCTGGTGCGGATCTTACTCATGTTGACCTACGAGGTTCGATAGTAACTTGATCTGAAGTTTCATGATCAATATCATTAGCTTCCTCACTAATTGGTGTAGGTGTCACAGGAACCGGTTTCTGTGATGAACTACTTTCCAATAAGGGAGCAGGTACAGTTACCTCAACAAGTTCTACTTTCCTCCCACTCACTTCTTTCGAGAGAAACTCCTTCTCTAGAAAGGATCCATTCTTGGCAACGAATGTCTTGCCTTCGAATCTGTTATAGAAGGTGTACCCAAAAGTTTCCTTTGGGTATCCTATGAAGACACATTTCTCCGATTTGGGTTCGAGCTTATCAGGTTGAAGCTTTTTCACATAAGCATCGCAGCCCCAAACTTTAAGAAACGACAACTTTGGTTTCTTGCCAAACCATAGTTCATAAGGCGTCGTCTCAAAGGATTTTGATGGTGCCCTATTTAACGTGAATGCAGCCGTCTCTAAAGCATAACCCCAAAACGATAGCTGTAAATCAGTAAGAGACATCATAGATCGCACCTAATTTCCTCTTGATCAAAGAGGATCGCCTCTATGGGAGGACGGCCGGCGTCCACCCTATAGTGCGCAAAGATTTCTTTGGCCTCTTTTATTATAAATCTAAACTCATGTGCCAAAAAGATAGTAGCGGCGCGCTTAACAAAAGAATGCTCAATATTAGAAAATTCCAGAAAAATTCTTTGAATGCACGGATGCATATGCATAAATTGCCTTTCAAGCTCAACTACAAGCATAGCGATAGCATCCGCAACACTACTAGTTCTATGAAGAATAGAACCACCCATAGAAGGTAAAGCACCAGCACAAGTAAAGAAATCTTGAATAACCTCTTTTCCAATAATATTACCACTACCAATTCGAAACTTTTTAGTATGGAAGATAGGGGGTTCTTCAGCAGGAGCATCAGAATTTTCCATGTTATCATTATTGTCCATATCAACGACAATCTCCCCGATTTCAGACATGACGGCAAACAAAAGCGAGGAGGAAGAAGAGGGCGAATAAAACGGCAAGGGTGAAGTGGGGGAGAGGAAAACGAGAGGCAAATGTCAAATAATGTAAGTGCGAGGGAGATGAGTTTGTGATGGGTACTTGGTATGTCTTGACTTGAGCGAAGACCACCCCGGCAACGGTGCCAGAAATCCTTCTTGCTACGTCTTGAGCTTGCGTTGGTTTTCCTTGAAGAGGAAAGGGTGATGCAGCAATAGTAGCGTAAGTATTTCCCTCAGTATTTGAGAACCAAGGTATCAATCCAGTAGGAGGCTCCTCAGAAGTCCCACGCACCTACACAAACAAACAAGAACTCGCAACCAACGCAATAAAGGGGTTGTTAATCCCTTCACGGCCACTTGCGAAAGTGAGATCTGATAGAGATAATATGATAAGATAAATATATTTTTGGTATTTTATGATATAGATTGGAAAAGTAAAGATGCAAATAAAAGTAGATTGAAAGCTTATATGATAAAAGATAGACCCGGGGGCCATAGGTTTCACTAGTGGCTTCTCTCAAGATAGAATAAGTATTACGGTGGGTAAACAAATTACTGTCGAGCAATTGATGGAAAAGCAAATAATTATGAGATTATCTAGGCATGATCATGTATATAGGCATCACGTCCGTGACAAGTAGACCGACTCCTGCCTGCATCTACTACTATTACTCCACACATCGATCGCTATCCAGCATGCATCTAGAGTATTAAGTTCATAAAGAACAGAGTAACGCATTAAGAAAGATGACATGATGTAGAGGGATAAACTCATGCAATATGATATAAACCCCATCTTTTTATCCTCGATGGCAACAATACAATATGTGCCTTGCTGCCCCTTCTGTCACTGGGAAAGGACACCGCAAGATTGAACCCAAAGCTAAGCACTTCTCCCATTGCAAGAAAGATCAATCTAGTAGGCCAAACCAAACAGATAATTCGAAGAGACTTGCAAAGATAACTTAATCACACATAAAAGAATTCAGAGGAGATTCAAATATTTCTCATAGATAAACTTGATCATAAACCCACAATTCATCGGATCTCGACAAACACACCGCAAAAAGAGTTACATCGAATAGATCTCCAAGAAGATCGAGGAGAACTTTGTATTATTGAGATTCAAAGAGAGAGAAGAAGCCATCTAGCTAATAACTATGGACCCGAAGGTCTGTGGTAAACTATTCACAACTCATCGGAGAGGCCTTGGAGATGATGTAGAGGCCCTCCGTGATCGATTCCCCCTCTGGCGGAGCGCTAGCGAAGGCTCCAAGATGGGATCTCGCGGATACAGAAGGTTACGGTGGTGGATATAGTTTTTCGTGGTCGCTTCTGATGTTTTCGGGGTACATGGGTATATATAGGAGGAAGAAGTAGGTCGGTGGATGCTCGAGGAGCCCAAGAGGGTGGGGGCGCGCCCACCTGTAGGGGGCGCGTCGGGCATCCTCGTGGCCGCCTCCCTTGTTTCTTGACTTCCACTCCAAGTCCTCTGGATCACGTTTGTTCCAAAAAGATCGCTCCCGAATGTTTCATTCTTCTTGGACTCTGTTTGATATTCCTTTTCTTTGAAACACTGAAATAGGCAAAAAAACAGCAATTCCGGCTGGCCCTCCGGTTAGTAGGTTAGTCCAAAAAATGATATAAAAGTGTAAAGTAAAGCCCATAAACATCCAAAACGGTAATATAATAGCATGGAACAATAAAAAATTATAGATACGTTGGAGACGTATCAGACACAGCTGCCACGGGAGGGTAGGACAAAAGATGTCATGCAAGTTCTTTTCCATAAGCATGTATGACTATATTTGGAATACATGCCTACATTACATTTGTGAACTTGAGCTAGTTCTGTATCGCCCTATGTTATAACTGTTGCATGATGATTTGCATCTGACATAATTATCCATCATTGATCCATTGCCTACGAGCTTTTCACATATTGATCTTTTCTTAGTTACTTCTCCGTTGCCACTGTTACGATTGCTACAAAACTGCTACTGTTACTTTTGCCACCGTTACCGTTACTTCCATACTACTTTGCTACTAAATACTTTGCTGCAGATATTAAGTCTTTCAGGTGTGGTTGAATTGACAACTCAGCTGCTAATACTTGAGAATATTCTTTGGCTCCCCTTGTGTCGAATCAATAAATTTGGGTTGAATACTTTACCCTTGAAAATGGTTGCGATCCCCTATACTTGTGCGTTATCACGGGGCCCCTGGGCCCACTAGTCAGTGGCCTTGGGGGTGGCTCCAGCGGCACCACGTTGGTGGGGTCGACGAAGAGAGCTCTAGCGAGCCTCTCTCCCACGGCGGAGGGCTCGGGGGCTCGCCGAGATTCACCTACGGGTGGTCAAAGTGGGCGCAGGCGGGCACGTTCGAATGGGGAGAGCCCGCCACGTCATTTGGGACCACTGGGCGGAACTGGGTATGCCGAAGGAGGTGCCGGCGATGGGCCGAGCAGGCGCCGATGTTCGGGTGAAGAAGGAACAACAGCAACAACACGCAAACGGGCGGAGTAAAGAGCTAGCGAGGGCCTATGTCTTGCAACAAGGCTAATGGACACACGTGCGTGGCCAATTGGTCGCCGGAGCTACACCGGTGACAAGCTTGGGCGGCTGCGGGATTGGCTATGATGGGGACGGCAACTATGAGCAGAAGAGAACGGAGGGGGCGGGGAGCTCACAGCAGAGCTGCAGGGGGCAGCAGTGGGCTCGAGGAGGCCCGGTGGTAAGAGGGTGAGGGTAGAGTGCTCCCCAGCTTGGGCTGGTGGTCGAGGTCGACGAGGCGAACGACGGAGGGGCTTGTGGACGCGGCGGAAGGGCGCGGGAGTGACGGTCTCCGCGACGGAGCGAGGTGCACGACGACGGCCGTGCTCGGCTGCGGTGGATCTGGGGAGAGGTGCGAGGCCAGATGGGGCAAGGGGAAAGAGAAGTGCGAGTGGGGGGCGTGTGGCAGGGGGAAGGCTCGAGGCGCCCCGGGGGGGAGGGTCCTTATCCCCTCTGGCGTCGCCGGCGAGGCAGCTCGGTGGCGACCCCGGGCGCGGTCGGGCGCGCGCGATGAACAGGAAGGAGAAGGCGACCCGGGAGGAAGTGGGCTGGCTGGGCCGGCCCAGGTGCACTAGGCCCAGGGGCAGGGGCTTCCCCTTTTTTTCGTTTTCATTTTCTTTTTTATTTCAGTTCCCTTTTTATATTAGTTTTATAAAATATAATTCTAGCACCTAAATTAGTATTATTAATTAGCCCACTGCCATATTTAGTTT
Source organism: Triticum timopheevii (assembly GCA_963921465.1). NCBI lineage: Eukaryota > Viridiplantae > Streptophyta > Magnoliopsida > Poales > Poaceae > Triticum > Triticum timopheevii. The sequence goes on from OY997268.1 coordinate 621,295,997, forward strand.
AGTACTTAAATGAAATACCTTGCAATTTTATTATTAAAAACATTTAAATAATTGTTTTAGCCCCTGTTTTATCTATTCAAGGGCATTTAAATACTTTATAAAATGTGGTTTTTTCAACATGACCATTATCTAGGGATTATTTGCGACACTTTGAACATTTTTGTTTTCATGTTTGACAAATTTGAATTTTTGGCTTTAAATTTGGAATTGTAATATGGATGAGGATTAGCAGCAGTAATGTGATGACATGGCACCATTTACAGGGGACTACAGTAGCATAATTAAGAGGGCATTACACTAGTCAGCCAGCCATCATGTGAACACTTGAGATGGAAGTCAATAGTAGCAAGCACATTCTGGCTTGTGCAATGCTTTGTTACCCCTATATATATGATGCAGACTGTAACGTCGACACTGGCAGTGACATGAGCATCATCTATTGCCCTAATGCAATCCTGAAATGGCATTAGGAGATTGTGTTATGGCTATAGCCGAACACATGTGAGGTGATTGGAGAGAGAGAGAGAATAGTGTCCACGTGGTGTGGTGTGGTGTGGTGTGGTGTGGAGGCAGGCGCTACACTACACACGAGAACAAGGGGAGATGAGAGGAGAGAGATATGCCACTCCACTCCACTCCACTACACACTCGTCTCGTCTCCCACCCCTCTCCCCCACCCAACCCCCGCCGCCGCCAGCCCTCCCCCATCCCACCGGACCCGGAGAAGAAGGAGCCTCTCCCCGCCCCTCTCCCCCCACCAAAACCAATCTCAATCTCAACCTCAATATCAATCAAATCTGCTGCAACCTTCCCTCTCCCCCGCCCCGCCCCGCCCCGCCCCGCATTAAGAGAAGAGACTCTCCTTGTAAATCCAATCAAATCGGATCCATCCATCCCCCAGCCCTAAACCCACCTCCCCTCCCCTCCCCTCCCCGCCCCCAAATCCATCCACCCACCCCACCCACCCGCCGCCAATCCCCAATCCCAATCCCCTGCGCCGATGGCGACGGACGATCCGGAGCCCCCGCAACCCTACCAGCCCCAAACCCTAGCCGTCGGGGAGCTCGTCTGGGCCAAGACCAAGGGCCGCCACCACTGGTGGCCCGCGCGCCTCCACTCCCCATCCTCTGAATCCCCCCTCGTATCCTCCCTCGGCTGCTTGGAGAATTTGAAGAAGATTGCTAAATCCCCTTCTTCTCAGTTGTACTTGCTGAAACGCACGCCGGGGTTCGTCAATCGTGGAAATCACTTCGAAACCCCAAAACGGTGAGTAATAGTGCACGAAGCGTACCAGAATCGGCCAAAACAGTGAGTGTTGATTACCGACACGTAAGCGCACCTTGGGGTTCAACAACTATGCAAGTCGCTTCGGGACCCCAAAACAGTGAGAAATAGTCCACGAAATGGGTCAGAATTGGCCAAAACGGTGATTGTTGACGGTGGACATGGTAAAGCAACCGGGGATCAACAATCATGGAAATTGCTCCAGGACAACAAAACAGTGAGTAATAGTGCATGAAACAGACCAGAATCAGCCAAAACAGCAATTGTTGATGACCGACATGTAAGTGCACCTTGGGGTTCAACAACCATCGAAATCGTTTTGGGCCCCCAAAACGGTGAGTAATAGTCCACGAAACGGGTCAGAATCGACAAAAACCGTGAGTGTTGATGACCGACACCTAAACGCACCCCGGGGTTCGTCAATAGTGAAAGCGCACCTTGGGGTTCAACAACCATGGAAATCGCTTTGGGACACTAAAACGGTGAGTAATAGTCCACGAAACGGGTCACAATTGACAAAAACCACGAGTGTTAATGACCGACACGTAAATGCACCCTGTGGTTCGTCAATTGTGGAAATCACTTCAGGAGCCCAAAATTGTGAGTAATAGTCCACGAAACGTGCCAGAATCGGCCAAAACTGTGAGTGTTGATGACCAACACATAAGCGCACCTTGGGGTTCAACAACTACGAAAATCGCTTCGGGGCCCCAAAACGGTGAGTAATAGTCCACGAAACGGGTCAGAATTGGCCTAAAGTGTGAGTGTTGACGACGGACACGTAAACGCACCCCGGGGATCTTCAATCGTGGAAATCGCTCTAGGTCGCAAAAACGGTGAGTAATAGTCCAAGAAATGGACCAGAATTGGCCCAGATTTTGAGTATTGACGACCGACACGTACGCGCACCTTGGGGTTCAAAAAACATGGAAATCAGTTTGGGACCCCAAAACGGTGAGTAATAGTCCACGAAACGGGTCAGAATCGACAAAAACCGTGAGTGTTGATGACCGACACGTAAACGCACACCGGGGTTCATCAATCATGGAAATCACTCCGGGACCCCAAAACAGTGAGTAATAGTCAACGAAACGTACCAGAATCGGCCAAAACTGCGATTGTTGATGACCGCCACGTAAGCGCACCTTGGGGTTCAGCAACCATGGAAATCGCTTTGGGACCCCAAAACAGTGAGTAATAGTCCATGAAATGGGTCAGAATCGACAGAAACTGCGAGTGTTGATGACCGACATGTAAGCGCACCTTGGGGTTCAACAACTATGAAAATCGCTTCGGGACCCCAAAATGATTCCCATCGGATAAAGGGTACTTTACACTTAAGGTTGTGGTCGGGTTTACCTTAACGATCTCTAGTATTTGCGGATGCTTGCTAGAGTTCCAATCATAAGTGCATATAATCCAAGTACTGAAAGTATGTTAGCTCATGCCTCTCCCTCATATAAATTTGAATAATGATCACCGATCTTGTTATCAATTGCCTAGGACAATTTCGCAAACTATCATCACTTTTACACACTCCATATACTAACTTAATTGTTCTTTTATTAAAACAACACCTTTCTTTTATTTTCATGTTATTTATTATCTTACAAACTTATCCCATTACACGTATAAAGTAGTTTATTACTTGTTTCTAGGTAAAGCAAATGTTGGTGTGCGTAGAGTTTTATCGGTGGTCAATAGAATATGAAGATACTATTAATTCTACCTTTAACTCCTCATTGGGTTCGACACTCTTACTTATCAAAAAAGGCTACACCAGATCCCCTATACTTGTGGGTTTTCACTAACATATTAGCTGGGATATCCAAAACTAGGCCTTCCTTTGTAGAAATTGGGAACTTGTGATGCTTGAACTAGTGAAATTAGCTAATCGTGTTAATTCCTGTCACACCTCATCATAGGGTCCAATCCTAGATCCCAATGGCATGTTTGATCGCAGCCCACACATCAAAACAAGCAACATAATACGTGAAAAACAATATACATTGTGTTGATGCACTATACGTACATACATAGTGTCCTTGTGTTTTTTGTACTTTTTATATACTTGAAGTAGTAATATAAGATTTCCATAGCTGTGCCTCACAGTTAAAAGGGAAAATAGAATAATGATTGCAGTTTTGAGAAGTACAAAATAAAGAAAGTATTTCATCAACGCAACTGACCATTAGGCAATGGAGAAGGCCTTATGATCAATGTTAACACATGGAGTATAGGGATCACCATGCAACTAGGATGCGCACAGAGCTCTGAATATGTGAAAGCCTTCCTATGGTATGAAACATATGAAGCTCATGAAACTTTCTACTCAACAATGCATGAAGTGGTGCTACTTTTGAAGCATAGGTGTATGTATACTAAAAAGAATAATGGTATTGCTCCTTCTCTCACCCTCACTTCTTTTCTTCCTTTTTCCGTCTTACCTTTTTTGTGGCACCTCCGTGGTGCATCTTTTATTTGGTCTTTTTTTTTTGAGTGGCGGGCGGACCGAGCAAGAGCAGCAACTGAAGCGAACCGAGCCGAGCGGCTAGGCCCATGAAGAGCCCACAACGTCCACTTTGTGTGTGTAGCTTGCTTTTGCTATTGCTAGAGTTAGGGTTCCAAGATTTCCCCTCCTCTCTCGCCGTCGCCCTCGCCGTCGCCGCCGCACAGCACAGCAGGGACCTCACCGGAGTGGGTGAAGGATGAGGCCGGTGTTCTGCGGCAACTTCGACTACGAGACGCGGCAGTCGGACCTGGAGCGCCTCTTCTCAAAGTACGGACCCATCCGCCGCATCGACATGAAATCTGGTACCCAGCTCTCAGCTCTCATCCTGCTCTGCTCGTGTATGCTCTGCTCTGCTCTGTTCTGCTCTGCTCTGCTCGTGTCCCTCAAATAGATGATAGATAGATTGCTCTGCTCGTGTCCCTCAAATAGATGATAGACAGATTGCTCTGCTCTGCTCGTGTCCCTCAAATAGATGGTAGATGAATGAATGAATGAATGAATGCTCAAAAAAGAAACAACTATCTAACTTTCAATGCAACTGTTTCTACATACTGCAGGCTACGCCTTTGTCTACTTCCAAGACGAGCGCGACGCCGAGGATGCAATAAGGCGCCTCAGCAACGCCGAGTTCGGCCAGACCAGCCGCAGGCTCTCCGTCGAATGGTCAAGGGTAACCTGCTCTCTTTGTCTCTCTCTCTCTCTCTCTCTCTCTCTCTCTCTCATGAATGACATGTCTTCCTAAATACAAATTCATTCCTCCAGCAAGAGGAGCCGGTCCCCAAGAACCGCGACAGGCCTACAGGGGCAGATGCAAAGCCCACCAGGACGCTCTTTGTTATCAACTTTGACCCCATCCGCACCAAAGTCGTCGACATCGAGAGGCATTTTGAGCCCTACGGCAAGATTGCAAACATTCGTATCCGCAAGAACTTTGCTTTCGTGCAGTACGAGGCGCAGGAGGACGCCAGCGTAGCCGTCAACAAGACCGACAAGAGGTATGTATCATCCGCTTCCCACTGCCCATCCTCCATCCAGTATCAACAAACAATGCTGCAAATCTTCTATGACTGATTACTTGTTTGCTCTAGACTAGAGCCCTGGGCAGGCATGGCATTGCTGCTATTACTGCATCTAACAATGCACTTATTCTTCCGTCATTTCATTTGGGGTGGGGTCCATAACATCTTCATACTGGATTCCCTCCCCCCGACTAGTTAGGTTATTTCGCACTGTGTGCTGAGGTCTCAAATTCTCTACTACATCATGTGACCTGACATGGATTTTTATGATAGTTGGATGGTCTTTCTTCTTGCAATAATTATTTTTACATCAATACAAAAGCAAAACTGTTAGGTAGGCTGCAGTTTTTCGGCCCTCAAATATTATCTGCGCGCTTGCTCCACTGAAGCACCGTCAAGTCATTAACTCTCCAATATCATTGGAATGCTTGCTCTGCTCCACTGAGCCATCGTCTAGTTCTGCTTCATGCACTTTGGCAAGTAGATTTGGTAACCAGTTGTTCTTTTTTGAATTAATCCGCCCCCTTTTTGGGTCTTGAGCTAGTTTCATGTGGATGGCCTCAGTTTTGGTTTGCTGAATTTACACTGTCATGCCATATGCAGTTGCAATTTTCCCTTGTAAATTTTTAGCTACTTTTCTAGGAATTGAAATTTGATGAAGTACGTTTGCTGCTGAAGCTTTTCTCATTGTATCTTCTGCTTCATATTATCTGCAACCCCCTCTTATATCATTCATAACATACATGGTGATTATTTTTGGGATAGTAGCTTCTAGGCTGCTCTTCCTATCAAGTCTAATGTATCTGTAAACTGTAATATTGTCGGCATCTTGCTTTGCTCGTGCAGACTTTTACGTCACATTTCTCATTGCTGGGTGTCATCCCTTCCTGTTTCTGTGCAGCACGATATTGGACAGGGTAGTGACGGTTGAATACGCCTTCCGGGATGATGACAATGAAAGAGATGACAGACATGGCAGTCCCAGGCGAGGCGGTGACAGATACGGCAGCCCGAGACGAGGGGGTGACAGATATGGCAGTCCCAGACGAGGCGGTGACAGATATGGCGGCAGTCCAAAAAGAGCTGACCAGGGCAGGCGTCCCTACGTGCGGTCCCCTAGCCCTAGGTACCGAAGGGATTACAGTCCAGATTACGATCGCCGTCCACGTAATTCTGGGTATGATCGCCGCGATGGAGCACCCTATGGTAGGAGCCGAAGCCCTGTGTATGATCGTTATGAAAGAGGCAGGAGCCCCGGCTATGGTCGTTATTAGGTAAGAATACTGCGTGAGTTTCTGAAAGAAACCATTATTATTATTATTATTATTATTATTATTATTATTTACTACCTTTCCTAGCATATCTTTGAAGTGCTTAGGCGGTGGCGGTGCTACATTTGATTTTCGATCCCATTGGTTGTTGTTGACCCACACTTTTCAGGGTGGATCGATTTCCAAGGATCACAAAGGAAGGAATGCCAGGGAGGAAGGAGGATGCATACGCTCAGACCCTTTTCGGCTGTGTTCTATTTTTTTTCATATCAACACCACCTTGTGTATTTGAGACGAATAGTTCATATCAGGTGGGATCAAGCTGCTGTTTTAAGCGATTGTTGGTCGTACTCACACGGATGATGTACGCGGTTATGCCTCTTAATGGCCTCTATGACAAACTATGACGGTGAATCCCTCTGCATTTTTTTTGACAATTTTGATGTACGCGGTTTTCCGCTGCCGTTTGTTTGCTTGTTTGTCTGTTTGTTTGTTGTGATGATCGATGCCTGTATGGTATTGGTATTGGTATTGCCCTCCAGTTGACTGACAATAAGATGTTAGTAATGCCAAAATATGTATGTATGTATGGTGGAGTGGCAATGGTTTTTGTTTGTTGTGGTCTGCCATCCATTGCCATTGGTTAATAATGATAGTTAGCATGGCCTGGAGATTTATCCACTCCAACTCCACTTATTTGTTTTCCCAATGACTGATCTTGTTGTAAGTTTCACTGAGAATTCATTTTCTAGATAAAATTCAGTTAGGTGGGGAAAAAGAGTTTGCATTTCAAAAGGGACTGACTGAATTTATGTATCAGGCAGGCCATGCTGCTTACTGCTTGGGACATTAGAGCATCTACAGCCGGATGACTCGAACGCCCTGCCTCTGTGTGCGCCATTTGTCGCCAACCCTTTCTCCTGCCGCTGCACGCCACTTGTTGGCCTGACAAAGGAAGGGAGGGAGGCCTGTGTGGGGGTGATCTCCATCCAAAAACAACATGCACCCAAAATTCATACAGTAGTTCAGTTTTGCAAGTCGATATATAGCTTGTGGCAAAGGAGGGAACCGTGTTTTGTTCTTTTTCTTTTTATTTTCTCTCCTATTTTCCTTTTCCTTTTTCTTTTTCTTTTCATTTTTTCCTTTTTTCTATTTACTGTTTTTTTCATAAATTCAATAATTTCAGAATTCCAAATTTTTGTTCGAATTTTTGAAATATTCCATGTTAAACGATGTTCAGAATTTTGAATGTTTTATTATTTATTAATCAATGTTCTAAAAAAACAGAAATTTCAAATTTTTCTCATATTTATTAATCAATGTTCAAAAATTCAAAAAATGTTCACAATTCTAAAAAATGTTCACGTTATCAAATTTAGTTCAGAGCTTGAAAATGTGTTCCCGTTTTCAAAAATTGTTAGTAGATCCAAAAAAATGTTCACATTTTGAGGAATTTTGAAACACGGTAACTGTTTTTATATTTCTATAAATTTCATATAAAATAATTCGCAAATTAAATCAAATGGAATACAAAGACTAGGGTCGTTTTAAGTTCTTTCAATTGAAACAAGTTATGAATTTGGAAAAAAGTTAAAAGAATTGAAAAATGTTCATTGTTTTAGTAAAAAGTTCATGAATTTGATTAAAAAGTTCAGGAATTTGGAAAAAGTTTGCAAAATTGAAAAAATTCATCGATTTGAATAATAGTTCATGGATGTGAAAAAGTTTCAACGATTTGACAAAAAAAAATCATGTTTTTGAAAAAAGTTTGCGAATTTATGAATATGTTCACAAATTTAAAATAACAATTTAAAAAATGAAAAAAAGACAGAAAAAAGAAAAGAAAGACTAAAACCGAAGAAAACCAAACCAAAAAGATGCACAACAAGAAGAAAAAAGAAGTAAATAGGCACAACAAGGTTGTTTTCCCAACTGGTTAGGTACACTAGAAGGTTGATAGTTGGAACCCCACCTGACGCACCTATTTTTTTCAAAAATTAAAAAGAGAAGAAAAAGCAAGCTAATAGGCACGTACGGCATATATGTTTCGGTGAGCGACCCTTCGTACATATGTAGGTAAGTACGATTTGCCAAAAGTCCATATTATCCTTTATACATTTAGTGAGGAGGGTTGTATTGAAGCGGGGCTCAATACAAAATACGTGATACCAAATTCTCTATTTATTATTTGTACCAATTAATAAAGCTACTGAGGTTGATAACCTCACTAGAAATGCTAATGACACAATTAAGTTCTTAATTTTACAATAGTGCTTCTGTTTTTTCTTTGAGAAACAATAGTGCTGCTTTAGGGGCCTTGACAAAGACTTGGGGCATGTTTGGTTCGTGGCCTGAGTAGCATGTCTGAGAAAAAGTGTTGCCTGGCAACAGCCTAAGATGTGGAATATTTTTTCCTGGCCAGGCTAGCTTGTGACATGAGTGTTTGGTTGGTGCCTGGCCAGGCTAATTGTTAGTAATTCGCAAAAAAAGGCTAATAGTTAGTACAAGTCATATTGGCATATTCAACCAGATGAGAGCCATTAGTTCTCAGGCAGCGGTTGCCTCGTGTCCACTGTCCAGGCATAAGAAATAGGAGGCAAGAGTCCGGCTAATCACTTGCCTGGACTAATCTGCTATCTCGGGCCAGGTTAACTCCCTGCCACGCGGGGCGTCAACCAAACACTACTCAGGAACCGTTGGATGAGGTGGGAGCACGGATGGGAACATGGAAAGGGAGCAGGCAAGCCGGATCCGCTGGTCAGACACATCACCCTCAGGGTGCCAATCAAGTAGCCCCTCATGGTGTTATCTACGTATATGGATTGGCCACAAACCTCTGCAAAGGTGATGCTCTCAAAGGAGCGGCTCATGCCGACGGTCCACCCCAAGTAGATGACGCTAGTCGATGCCTACAGCTATAGCGGCCTGCTCGACGAGGCGATGGCCACCGTCGACCAGATGAAAGGCTACAAGTCGGAAGAGTACACAAAGCCAAGCCGGTCCTCATCAACTGCTGATGTAAGTCGTGTCGCTTTGATCTCATCCCACCAAGTCGGTCCTCGACGAAATGTCATACCTGGGGCTTCTTCTTGCCATCTACTGCTACACTCAACATAATCCTAGATTGTTTTGGAGTACTATTTCACGTTGATGAAAATTCAGGGTGTCAAATCAAACCCTGTCACCTACTGCTCGCTGGTTAATGGATACAGTAATTAAAGCCGGGCCGGCATCTCGACGAGGTCTCCGGTATGGGCTTGTTAACTTTATTCGATAAAGTGTGTACTTTATTAACTCTCATAATGTCGCATCAAGAGAATACAAATCATCATGAACTCACACGCGGCCTCTGCATAAGTAGGTTAGACCTAGAGTTTTTACTCCAGAAGAACTCAAATCCTTGTTCCTCTAGCACCACCAAACCAATGTCACCCTGTACTGCTACCTCCCACTTTCAATGAAGAAGCTACTGCTGCAAGCCAGATTGTCACTCCTCAACGGCCATATACCCTCACAACCTGACATGGACAAACGCAACCGGGCATACCACATATATGGGAAGTAGGTCGGAGCACAACCGCTAGCATCATCAAGGTAATTGACACCGCCAAGAAAGCATGAGAGGCCATCCGACAGCCCCAAGTCTTCAACAATGGTTGGACACAATTTGCAGTCAAAATCCATCATTGCCATCAAGAGCCCACAAAGGCCAACTGAGAGTCATGTCTTCACGGAAGTCAAGCTGGCAACGGAGGAGGACACGAAGCCAAGCATACAGATAGACATAGCTTGCAGAGAAACCTCGTAGGTCCAATCATCCACGGTCCGTCTCCATGTGCGACGTTGCCACACATCTCATGTCCGCTGCCACCATGTGCAAACCGGGCATCTATGTGCCTCACTTGCGCCGATCCACCACTGTCATACACCTCGTGTTTGCCACCAATGTGCCAAGGCAATGGCGACACCACAACTGGCAAGGAAGCCTCGTCCAGGGCCACATCACCTGCTGCCCAACCGGTATAGCAAGCCCCATGCAATTGCCGCCCCATCTCGAACGCGAAGGATATGGCCGCTACCGCCTAGATCTGATCTGATCCGACATGGGCCATAGCCACGCATCATGCCATGACATAGTAGACCACTATGTGGTTGCACCATGCCCTGGCAGGCCGGACCCCCTCGCGCGCAACCACAGGTGACCTGGGAGGAGTTGTATGAGGCCATGGATGCATGGCATGGAGGAGCCACTAGTCAAGATCAAGGAGACACACATGCGCTTGTTAACTAAAGAAGTTAATACGTTACCCATGTCAGAGGATATATGGAAACAATGGATCTGCATCACATAATGAAGGGTTGGAGATCAAATGGTAAGTATTTGGACATGATGGATACATATCAATGACATAATGAAGGCATTTGCATAAAAATTTCCAAACATCTCATAGTTTCTGCACACACACACACACACACACACACACACACACACACACACACACACACACACACAACATCAATGATACCTTAACTGTTTCTTATTGGGACCGTAACTGGACGCTGAATCCTGGTAAATGGAAGAGAATTTGCAATTTTTAGTGCTCCCAGGACCCTAATGCATGCTACTCAGCCAACTATGTGGCCACTGTGGACCTCAGTTGGCTTTGAGACTAGTACTCCTACATGTGCGTTGCAACGGAACAATAAAATAAAATACAAATGAAAACTCAGTTATACTTTTGGAACCACCCCATGTGTTGAGCATAAATCCTCGTGGCATCATTCATCATGCCGGGCTAGTTGTTTTGGACGAGACTTGCCTGCTCCCTTCCTATGATCCCATCCGTGCTCCCGCATACGTGACTTGATTTGATTGAAAGAAAATAAGGTCCGGTCCCACCCCTGAAAATCAGATTTGATTGAAAGAAAATAAGGTCCGGTCCCACCCCTGAAAATCAGGGGGGAGATGATTAGATTAAAAAAGAAAAAGGAAAAAGAACAGCCGTAAGATAAAGTGAAAGCATGGATGGGAACACGGAGAGGGAGCAGGTAAGCCGGATCCAGTTGTTTTGGGCCACCACGTTGGGCTTTCCTTAATAGCTAGACGATACTACGAGGAGTCTGAAGGGGCGAATCCGGTTACTACTATTTCTACAGATCGGCGCCAGCAGTCGTGATAGACGGGACGACCCATTCTGTTTTTCGAGAAACATCCAAAAGGTGCGTGATCCAGGGTTTGAATCCGAAAACACTTTGTTGCGAGTGCTAGGCTCTAACCACCCGACCATGACCCCACTTGTGTAAAGCTACTTCAGTCCTTCCTTTTATTGTCTACGTCAGTTCGGTTTTTCTTTTTGTTTTTTCTTATTCTTTTTTGTTGTCTTTAATGCGTTTAAAAAAATTGTGAACCTTTTTGTTTTGGCCTTTTTTTCTTTTCCATTTTAAATTTCATGATTTTTTTTAAAACTAATGGACTTTTCTTTTAAATCAGTGATTTTTTTTGAAATTGGATGAATTCAAATTTTGTGAACCTTCTTTAAAATCAATGAATTCCTTTTCAATTTTGATGAACTTTTTTCAGATTCGATGTACTTTTTTCAAAATGGAGGAGCTTTTTTTCAAATCCGATGAAGTTTTTTCAAATTCGCTGAACTTTTTTTAAATCCGATGAACTTTTTTCAGATTCGATGAACTTTTTTCAAATCTTATGAACTTTTTTCAAATCCAATGAAATTCAATGATTTTTTTTTCAAAATTGCACCAATTTTTTTTCAAATTTGGTATTTTTTTTGAAAAATTCATGAACTTTTCTTCAAAATCCCTGAACATTTTTTAATTCACAATATTTTTCATTTTATACGAGTTTTTCATATTTAATCAACGGTTGACTGGAACGAACCCACAAGCGATCGCCCCGGAGCGAACTACTAGGGACGGGTGAGTCACTTATGACTTTGCAAAGTTAGTTTTCCTCTGATGATCGGTATATTCCACTTCATAGCAAGATGTTCATACCCAACATATTTTGCAGCACTAGGCCTAGATGTTGTGGCACTAGCCCTAGACGCAATTAATCAGCGTGACCTGGCATTTGATGGAAGCTTGCCAATCGCAGGTATTGACTAAACTAGTTTCTAGATTAGTCTTTTGCGGTTTCTGCGACGTTTCCTAAAAACGCTCGCCCCTCTGTAAATTGCGTCTTTTCGCCATCCCTTCTATAAGAAAAAGGCAGTCTGTAGGAAACCTGAAACATCATAAGCTAGCTATAGAGGACCTCCTACTTGAGCCCTTGAAAACCGAAACAAAAATGTGCTTACAAAAAACAACATCATCTCGGCACCACCAATGGGTGACATGCCCTGAATTTTGTTGCTAACCCTACCACTACCGGACTGAAGCCAATGGCCGCCCCCATCCCATCCTGGAGCGACAGAAGGCCTCGCCGGGGAGCAGAAAGAAAGAACACTTTGTTCAGTTATCGAGCTTAACGAGTATTATCAATTTAATTAACCAAATTGCAAATTTGGGTGCCGATGTTAAAGGAGTCGATGAGGACACATGCATGCATGCACTCATATATTTTTGCAGGCCACATCTATTAAAAAATATGTACAGTACAAATGTAAAATATAGTACTCTCTTCGCAAAAGTAAATAAAAATATAAAAGTGTTTAGATCATTATTGTATAATTCTTTATGCAGGGAGTATTATCTTATCATCAAAATCACAAGTCCTACTCTTTTTTAAGAACTACCTACGTCTTTTTTAAGAACTACCTATGTCCACATTTACAGAGGATTAATATAAACCATGGGTTGCTTATGAGTACATCTGACACGCACGTGGCCTGCTTATGAACTACCTATGTCCATACATATATAACATACTACATCACATGCTTGGTGACGCATGCATTTGGAGCATCCGTTCGCCATTCAAGTGGGCTGCGCCCATGCTGATCCTGTTGCATACTACTCCCCCCCTTTCTTAAATATATAAGTTTTTCTAAAGATACATACGGATGTACATAGATATATTTCAGAGTATACGACATTCACTTATTTTGCTCCGTATGTAGTTCATATTGGAATCTCTAAAAAGACTCTAGCAATCATGTAGGGGATGGCTTTGGCGTTACAACACTCTAGCCTCCCCGTCATTGTCCAATCAGACTCCACGGAGGCCTTATCCTGTATTACTGGCGATTGTCTTATCCGTTCGGCATACAATCATCTTGTTGCAGAAATCAAAGCTTTAATGGTGGCTAGGGTGTTTATTCCTCAGAAACATAGTAGGGACCAATAGAGCTGTCGACTGTTTGGCGAATTATACTTGTACGGAGTGCACCACGGCTGTGTGGTTGCATCAAGGAACCCCATGTATGGAGGAACTTTTGCCTCGTGACTGTAACTCTATAATCATGGAATAACCCCCCCCCCCCCCCCCCCCCCCCCCGTAATAAAGGGCGTATGGGGTCATCCAGCTCTTACATGACTTCAAATTGTCGACGATTAAGAGGGAGGCAAAATTTGTGGCTGTTGAGTTAGCGGGAAAACAGTCCAGTGCTAAAGCTAGGAGTATGTTAGTGGGTGGTATGTTGTCTCGTGCGACGAGTTGATTCTTTCTGATTGTAGGAATATTTCTTGAGTAATAAACACATATGGGGTTTTAAAAAATGACTACAAAATGTGTTTATGTGCTTGATCGAATGGTGTGACCGGCAAGTGCGACAAAATGATCCACAATTGCTAGTGTTACTCAATTACTGGATGTGCCTTCACAACAAATAAGTAATAGTACTTGCTTCACTTCAAATTAAATAAAGTTCTAGTTTTGTCTCAAGTCGAACTTCTCTATATTTATTTGACCAAGTCCATACAAATATGCTAATATCTACAACATCAAATGTACAAAAAATGCGATAATATCTAATACATTATGGATATACAAAATATGTGCTAATGTCTTCAATATCAAATCTAATGGAACTAATTTGTTGTCACAGATCATATTTCTTATATACTTGGTCAACATTAAAAGAAGTTTGACTTAAGACAATACTAGAATTACAATTTATTTAGAACGGAGAGAGAACATATACAACTTCTCACTCAAATATGGTGATTACTTCAAAATTTCCTCTTGAACCAACATCATTGTGCTCATGTGTTTATTATAATTAATTGGGCACTTCTCTTCTCTTAGCTTTTTACAGTAAAGTGGTTTATCACTTAGTGTACTTGTAACTCAGATGACATCGTTCATTATGTTTGTTCTATCTCCGCTGGAAATTGAGGTACTTCAAGGAGATAAAGAAGACAATGGCGAACAAGGCGATAATGGCCACATGCAGGTAGGTGACAAGGTTCATGTAGACGTCCTCGAGGCCAAGGTAGCTCTCGAGGAACTCCCTCACTGTCTGGTCTGGCTGCCCGGGCACAAGAATCAGCTCCGTACGATCACCCAGCTGCGAGAACATGAGCGCATACACCGTCCATGCTGATGGGTTTGCCCAATACGCCCACCTCCACCACATCGGGATTAGCTACATACATATTGTTATTGTTCATCAGGTTAACCATGCATGATCTATCTTACTTTATATTTTATTTATTATGAAAAGTAGTCAAATATAAACCCCACATCTAAATCATGATGCAGTCTATTTAGCAGTTAGTTAGGAATTCCATGAGCCAAATATTTGGGTTTTCTCTCATGTTTTCTCTATAATTACTGGGAAAAATATTTTGGGAGGGGTGGGGGGTGGGTGGGTAACAAGTGGTAGATTGAGAGGGGAGCCATACCAATCTTCCAACGACGAAGCCGGAGAAGACATTCCAAAAGAGGAAGATAAGGTAGACTAGTCCAGAAGCTATCTCAACGTTTGGTGTCAATGCTACTGTCATCATCCCGAAGAGTGTGTAGTATATGTAACTTAGCACCATGTAAAGGATAAACTCAAAGAACTTGCCAGCGGTCATTTGGAATCCAATCATTTGGTAAATGATTACCGCGAACATGAACACTTGGACAAGCATGTAAGGCAATTCAATTGCCACCTACAAATAGAAATCCAATGCTGGAGTTGAGAAAAATATGCCAAACCTTCTAGGTTTAGATTTTTTTTTTCATTTTAGAATATGTTGGTAAAGTAACATTACCTGAGCTATGGCATAGGCCAAGGTGGAGTATGTGCCTGCCGCCTTTTCTCGATAGAGAACAACCCTCTCCACAGCCACAACTGGTTGTAACATAGTGCAATTATTGAAGCCCAGAAATAGTGATGTTCCATATATGAGTCCTAGTATGTTGAATATATCTTGTTGCTGTTTACTATTAGACAGGAATAAGTTAAGATATAGTTGAGGAATGATAATTTTTCATGAAATAAAAGCATTAGGTATGTTGTCATTCCTACTTACATCGTTGATCCAGTTTGCCAAAATACAACTCCAAACATAGTTGATTGAACAAACGTGTTTAGGAATCGAGCAACATTATGCTCCGGGTTTTTCCAATATGCACATCTTTGTTTCCACAAGCAAGCCATGCATTGTGCCCTAAAGTTCTGCCAGTATATTGGAGGAAAATGTAGAACCTCTGTGCCAGGTGTTGGTTTTCCAAGATCGTCAACTAGAATCATGTTCTCCCTACAGAATCAAGATAACAACAATATTTTTTGTTATAAAATCTATTTTGCATTATAGGGGTTATAGCATTATGATTACATCACTTACTTGTATAGAGAGGAGCGTCGATAAATTTCTGCATAGTCCAGTCCAATCTCGTATTCTGTTGTGTGTGAACTAACATTCAACATCCATGTTGCTGGGTTTTGTCCCTCTTTTATTCTAGGAACACCGGGTATAGCCTGTGACAAAGCATATAATGTTTTTTGTTCCCATCTTGTGAATATATATTCAAAATTAGGCACCCTTACCTCGAAATACTTTATCATGTTGCAAGAATGTGGACCTAGTGAACCACTATATATGATCCGACCACCTCTTTTCATAAGTAGAAGCTGCAATTAATCAAATTCAATTAACATATAGGCAGCAACTTAGTGGTACTGATTCATAATAATAAAGACATGTATGTTTAAACATCATATATATAGACACTTACTATCATTAAGAATTATTATCATGTGTATTGATAATTTTCTGCTCTTTCCAGTCTTTGACTTGACGCCACAAGACTATTAATTTTCTTTCTTGATTATTTTGTAGGAATAATTTCGACATATTTTCCCTTAAAAAGAACTCAACATATTTCAAATTAGACTTACTCTTACCTCATCAAATGATTCAAATATCTCAATGCTTGGCTGATGAATTGTGCATACAATAGTTCGTCCCGTGTCTACTGTCTTTCTTACAGCTCTCATGACAATTGCTGCAGAACGGGCATCCAAGCCAGTGGTTGGCTCATCCATAAATATTATGGAAGGACTAGCTACCAGCTCCACGGCCATTGTTAGCCGTTTCCGTTGCTCAGCTGACAAGCCAGTTGCTCCTGCCAGACCCACCATTGCATTCTTCAATCTAGTTAACTCAACTAGGTGCATCACTTCATGTATAAACATCTAAAAAATGCAAAGTTATGTATTGTGAGATATTTTCATGTGTATTAACTTCGAATGATGTTAATAATTGCACATACATCTCTTTGGTGCGATGTAACTTCTGAAGGCAAGCGAAGTCTTGCAGAAAACTGAAGTGACTCGTATACAGTGAGGTTAGGGGAGTGAATGTCACTTTGTTCACAATAGCCTGAGATCCTTGAAAATGTCTCTTGCTTCTTTGGATATCCTGCTACCTTGATAGTACCTTCAATATAACCTCCGGTTTTTCTTCCGGCCAAAACATCGAGCAATGTTGTCTTTCCAGCACCAGTGATCCCCATCAGAGCTGTTAGCACTCCTGGCCTGAAAGCACCGCTGACATCTTGTAGTAGATGAAGTTTTTTCTCTGTTACTCCATACTTCATCATCTCCTAGTGTAAGATATGCGTTATTTTGGTGAACATGTGATCAGAATGGATGCTACTATTTAGTAAGGTATTGTGTGCTCGAGCATACCTTAGGCATATCAACAGAATAATTGATAGCATCGAATGCAAAGGAAAGAGGCTGAAATGGAAGGACACCTTGTGGAATTGATGCATCGCGAGATCCAATTAATTTTGTTGCACACTCCATCATTGTATCCGTGGCATTGGTGTGAACTTTACGTTTATGTGGCGCTGCAAATAGCAAAATGGTAAAAAAATAATGAATACCAATTGTAATTATGATTTAACATTTATAGTGTTTTGGATATATATCTTAATGTACGTACAATTCAAGAACTCTAGTGCAAATATACTGAGTACATTGAAGACGAGCGCGAATCCAAATAAAATGCCGACACAAATCCAATACCAGTGCGACTCAGTGAGAAACCCCCTGATCTTGAGGATAGCTTCACCAATCGTATTAGCATTTTCATAATGAAATTCCTGTAAAAAACAAGAACATGATCATCAAGTTACCATTCTAGTACATATTTGATGCACCTTATTAGAAATGTTAATTGAAATGATTGCTTACTATAGCCCATCTTTCATCAAGGAACTCATTTAAGGAGATTGCATTCTGCGCATAGGTGAATGGTGATGTCCAATATCCCCATTGTAACCATTGTTTGAGATCATCTGTTTCATTGTAGAATTTTTTTGAGTGTCTTAGTTGCAAACATGTCCTAAAACATGTGCTATGTTATAGTTTTTATATACATATTGCATTAGACTATGCTAAATCTGATCTAACCTTTTGAAATGACGATGCCTCCAAATATAAAGATTGCTATAAGGGTTGTGGTTGCTAGAACGTTGGCCATTACTAGCGTCCTTGCCACTGCTGCTAAAAAACGACACATGCCCATTGATGTTTGATGCATGGAAAAAAGTACCAAGAAGTGCTTCATGAATCTGCAAGAAGTAATTAAGGCAACCTTTTTCTATCACTCAAATTTATTTAAACTACCATGATCATTATATATCTAATTGACCAAGAGAAGAGATACCTAATAAAGGAAGGTGCATAGCCAATCACATAGTAGGTTAAGCTGGTCCAAAGACCTGTCTGCATAAGTGATATTGGGATACTAAGAAGGAAATTTGGAGTAAGAAGTGCCCATCCTGGCAATGCTAGTAATTCTCTTTGTTTGTAGAAAGTCGGAAGTCTCTTGATTGTCATTGCAATTTCAATCATGCCATTGAAATTTACTAGCATAACAGCAATAAAGAGAGCTCCAACATACTTGTTGGCATCAAGTATAGATTTGTGGTTCATATTTGTCCGAAGGAAAATAGTCGATATCACCAAAGCAAGGATAGTTATCTGTATGGTTGTGAATATGTGTATTGGGGAGTTTCTTTTCAGAAGTAGTACTTCCCTTGAAAAACATGCCTTGAAAATATTCCATCTGGAGAGACCTGAACAAGTTTTTACCACCTCGCCCTTTACTGTATTACTATTTGGCAGTAAAAGTTTATCTTGTACAAGTCGAGGGAGATAGGATGAACGGAATGATTCCGCAAATTTCTCAACTGAATGGTAGTGATACCTATGTTGTTCACCAATCCAATATTGCTTTTGGTCCATCTTGGAGGTCACCTACGAAAATGGATAACAACCATTGTTAGTTCGTTACTATGTTATTGTGAGCAAGTACACATTACAAAAATAAATTCCCTTGATTGAAATTTTGCGACTTTAAAGTACTAGTTGCCCACAAGTTATTCCAAATAGTAATTTGGTAAGGATAATAAATTGTTCGCACTATTGTTTATCCAATAGTTCTTTCGTACAATACCGACGTAGTACCTCTTGAAGAAAGTCGGCTATATTCTTCCTGCCAGGGCATTTGAATCCCATAATCTCAAAGAAATCAGTAGCATTTTCTCGAGGACCCTGGTATACAATTTGGCCCTCACATAAAAGAATTATGTCATCAAATAATTCCAATGTCTCAGGAGGTGGTTGAAGCAAGGAAATAACCACCGTGAGATCTAGTAAATGAACCATTTGTTGTATAACTTTTATGATCTCGTACGTCGTGGAGCTATCAAGACCAGTTGAAATATCATCCATAAAGAAGCATTTTGCTAGACCAACTAGCATTTCTCCTGCATTAAGGAGATCATTGTGAAATGTAACACTAGTTATATAATCAGGGAAATATATCAGTTAGAACATAAATATTTGGGCACCATAGAACATTTTTTTGTTCTACTTAGCTGATTAGCTGACAGATTTGTTGTAGAATGGGCCGGTTTGTATTATTAATATGTACTTCATTAAGTACTGTAAAAATGATGTACCTCATTGAATAGAAAATATAAGATATGAATGTAGTCCATTTGTGTGAGCACCTTTCACTTGTCTACATAATTCCTTTTTATATAAATACATGGTACAAAGCCAGGGTGGATGTCTAGCTATAATAGCATATATCTAGGCCCCTAAATTTCAATATAGGATCATTTTTAATCTTAAGATGGTTTGAAAGGTGGTTGGGGAAGTAAAATATGTCTGGAAGGTTGTCTAATGTGGCAGATGATGTGACTAACAACATACTCCCTCCCTCCCAAAATAAGTGTCTCAACTTTAGTACAATGAGACACTTATTTTGGGATGGAGGGAGTATTAGATACCCATAAAAGTGTAAAAAAATCATAACTTCAGAAAATGGAACGACTATTTGGAGGTCTCCCACGCTAGGGATCTTGCTAGTGTTCACTTTTGGATTATCCCCACTTCCTATTTTTGGACTTGCCATCCCCTATTTAATCTCATTTTTGGCAAATTTTGTTCCTGGATTGGCCCTTCCACTTCTATTCCATTCTCGGAACATTAAAAAATGTTCAAACTTCTAAGAAAAAATCAAACATTTAGAAAATTCAAAATCTAAAAGAAAATCAAACTATTGGATTCAACTTTAGGGAATTTCAAACTAATAGAATTTTAGAAACGAAATGTGTGTGTGTGTGGAGGGGGGGGGGGGGGAGACACGGTGGACCAAATATTTTTGCAAGCATGTTTCTGCATAAAAAACATGGTGGAAAGGTGGGGGTCGCCACCCATCCGTCCCACATGCATGCATCTGGTTTGGCCGGAAAACAAGTGAGTGTTAGGTGGGTGTCCGTGGACACGACTTCAGTCAGAGAGTTGTTTTGTTTCCAAAGAGTCATAACGTTATTCTAGAATCTAGATATCAGCGGAAATTAGGTATAATGTTTGAATATGTTAACAAAGGTCTAAAACACTCAAAACAATTAGTGGAAAACAATATCACCCACAAAATATTTAGCTACATTTCCACTGAAAAATATATATTTAATCATGAATCAGAATATAGACTAGTTTTAATATTATCATTCCACATTTTTAGTAGTTTATATTCTCCCAAATATTTTGAACTTTTTGCATTAGACTATTCGTGTAATTATCTACCTCATGTGCAACATCAACCAAAATGGTCCTCATCATACTGCTTGTCAGAGGAAGCATCACCGAAAATACCTTATTCTCCAAAATGAATAATGGCCATGAAGGTTGAGTCTCATAATCTTGTGGTACAACTCGTGGTTTAACTTTGACCTTGTGTCATAATTAGGGTTCAATGTGTACTTATAATATAACGCACGTGGTTGCTCTGATGTTGTAGAATAAATATCAAATGTCATCCTTTCTATGGATAACTGTTCCTTAAGAATAATTAAGATTTCAACTTATATATAGTTCTATAGTATTTCCATAGGCCCACTATAAATACTACTTAATTATACCACACTTAAAATGCATATTTTTCTCGAACAGGTAACACTTTAGTTGAATTAGCAATACACCAGATGGTTTCATAAATGTAGATGGTTGGTATAATATAGCTCTTCTAAGATCATCCTTGCCGAAGATCACTAATTTTTCACAAATGTGTTCCATGGTGGAGAAAGACGAATGGAGTGTCATGAGGTGGTGGATAGAGAGTTTGTGGAGAAATGCTTCCATATTATAATCATGCCAGATAACACCAAATTAAAATATAAACCATGGGATGAATTATATCACTTTGTGGTGTTAATTAAGATGATTCATTATAAGAGAGTAAATTAAAACATGATTAGAATTGGTGACAAAAACTTCTTTTACAACCGTATAGATAACCTAGATGGGTTGTAAGGTGATTAGTATATTAATGCAACTAGTACTTTCTTTTTTAGTATTAATATATAGCTCTTCATGGTCCTTTTGATCGAATATGTTCAAAAATTATGGGTCATTTTGATATGTTAACCTAGAACGTTCTACTATAACCTTTACATGCATGGGCACTAATACATTTTTATTTAACTGATAAATATCTCACACAATAAGTGCATAGATAAGATGGTAAATTTTTTAGTTGAGGTATCTACGAAAATGGGAAGTTTGTTTCAGAATGGCAACCTCATATGTGACAACAAAGGTTGATGAGCCATAAGCTTGATATATTGAGGAAATATGGTCAACATGGGTTATGCATGGAAACTATGTAGCTCGTAACTATTTTACATGAGTAGTTTGGCTCGAGTCTTGAACTATAGACCTCTTAGCTATGGTACCTCAATCATTTGAATGTATTTAAACAGATACCCAAAATATTGAGCGGTTGGGGTAAGGTTGGCAATAAATTCAAACATTGAGGATCACATGCAATAGAAAGGATAGAATCTTAACTGATTGTTAATCTTTTCTTTTGTCCTCCAGATATGCCTCTCCTCATCTCATCCCCCACTAGGGTATCTGTACACTCAGACAAACCAAGTATCTGCATTACAAAGATTTTGTGATTATGTTGTCAAGATAAATGAGAGTAAATGGAGAAGTTACAATAGCATGTACCTTGATAATGTAGTTTGTTGTAAGGTTTCTTCCTTCTCCAAATGTGGTAGCCTGCATATAACATATTGTAAGTGACCAGGGAAATGGAATCTTGTTTTAGCAGATCGGAGGAACAATTAAAGCAACCACCTTGATAAATGAGTCAAGATTTTTGTCAACTTCGTTTACAACATCATGTTTTCTTCTTGCTGCTTCTCCGATCATCTCTATGGTTTCCATTACAAATATGAGAACTACATTAATTAGTATTCATGTCACAGCAAAAAAAAAAAGACACCTTGAGCAAACACACAGAAAAAGACACCTTGAGCATCACCATGGGTGCTTCTAAAGTTATAGTTTACATATGGATTATATTATAAATTAGCTCATTCGTGCACATAGAATCTAGAGCTATTTGAGACAAGTACTATGAATAGGTGGTGCCTTACCGAATTCGTTATCGGTTCCCAACATATTGGATGCAAAATCAATCGTCTCTCTGACGGTCATCTCAGCATGATGAAGATCATACTGGCTAATGTAAGCATGCAAGTGTTGTGGTGTTGAGGAATTCACTTCAACTCCATTGTACACGAGCTTTCCTTTGCGCTATTAAGAGATGTTACATCAAGAACAATTGTTTTGTTATCCAGTGCTTTTCTTGTAAGTAGGAAGTTTCGTTTGCATGTGTATATAACTTAATCTGCTACGCACCTTCAAAGACAAATCCAGCTTTCCTGCCAATGCTTTTAAAAAGGTTGTTTTCCCGGAACCAGGTGCTCCCAGTAGAAGTGTCATCCTGATTTATGATAGGGTTACAAAGTATCTTTGGTCAGTAAACTAGCTAATGAATCATCTACCTTTCAGTTGTGGCACTCTACCAAGATATATATGTTCCTTGGAAAAATTGTTTTGAGGAAAACTGTGTCTTGATATTTACTATTGAGCTAGCTAGTAAAACAAATATATGCATATCCTTGATTAATCACCTTGACGGTCGAATTGTTCCGCTTGCTCCATTTATAATTTTGATTGCTCTTTTCCTTGTAGTACACATGTGTGAATATGATGCCAACTCCTACATAAAGAGATTAGAAAGATGTTTCTGAAGTCATTCTACTGAGAAATAGTATAGACAGTTACATGACTCTCTGTGGGTGGGCAGTGCGTACCTGGGCGGCGTTGACGACGCAGTTGGGCAGCGTCGGCAGCTCCCGGCGGCCGATGCGCACGTGAGTCTCCACGGTGAGGTCCTGGAACTGCACCTCCACGGCCTTGGGGCTGGCGACTCCCAGCCTGCGAATTGAAACAAAGCAAATTAAGCACGATCCCTCCATATAAACACATATCAATCGTCGTTGCACTTGCATATATACATTTGCTTCTGGTCGCGGAGCATCTGGAGGAAGCGGCGATTGTCCTCATGGGTGAACGGCGGCGGCTCACCCTCCGCCCTCGTTGCCGCCATTTCCGGCTGCGAGCAAACGATATGTATGATCCTCGCAGATTGCAAGTGGCTAGCTTATATTAGCTGCTTGTCCTCATGGATGGATGGATGGATCATATCCATATATATATAACTAGTTTGGGTCAGCGCGCGAAACTACTTATTGATAGTTTGGAGGCTCATCGATCGCGTGGAGAAATAAAGAAAACAAAGTCTTCCCCGGCGGCGGCGAGGGGCAGGGAGGGCTGCTGGCGGCGCAGACTCTCTCTCTCTCTCTTAGTATTTCTTGCTTGCCAACTGTCTACCATCATGTACAAAAAATTAGTAATAAAACTCTGGATCGATCTCCCATCTGTCACACTGCTTGCAATTAAGCGCGCCCATCCTTGCGAGCAGTGCCACACATGACATGCATGTATGCTGTGTCTCACCATCACCAACACAACCTGACTATGCGTATCTTGGATCACCGATATGCTGAAAAAAGTCTTCGATTCGATGGATACGCTACGTCTCCTCTTTTTTTTTTTTTTTTTTTTTTTTTTTTTGATTTCTCAACGAGCTAGGACATCCAGCTTCACACCATTGAGCTAGCTGGTACTATCTGTACCATGTCATGCATGTTGGCTATGCATGTATGTATGTACTCCCTCCGTTCCTAAATATAAGTATTTTTAGAGATTTCACTATGAACTACATACGGATGTATATAGACATATTTTAGAGTGTAGATTCGCTCATTTTGCTCCGTATGTAGCCCCTTATTGGAATCTCTAAAAAGACTTACATTTAGGAACGGAGGGAGTATGTAACAACATATAGGGTTCATATGTGACCAAAGTTTTAAATAGAGTGCTATGTCATTCGGCGGCAGCTCAGCCAGAAGCAAAGAAATGTTACTAAGGAGCTGTAGCCAAGCTAGGCACATTCGATATTTTTCTTCAAATCATGAAAAAGTTGAAAATCAATGCATACATGATTAACCAACAACCTATGCTTGATATACACATGTGCATGCATCAAAGTACCAAGCGCGGAGCATCCTAACTTAATAACCAAGCTTGGCCATCAATGCATCACATATATGGAATTATGGATGCATCAAATGGAAATTTGGAGTGCTACGACGTGATTTAGAAATTTTTGGCCCAATGGAAATTTAGAGATGCTAAATGATTCTAAATTTTGCGATGGTAAATGACTCTCATTTTGCGATGCTAAATTCCGTCCTCAGCAATATGTTTTTATAAATGTTGTCATTCTTCCACTTACTGAAAGGGGTTCTTCAACATCTGGAATCCTTTAGATACAATTTTTTGGCAGTGTGGTAGTGAATCCAAGAAATATCGGCAGGCCAGATGGAGTGTATTATGCCAATCTAAAAGTCAAGGGGTCCTTGGAGTTCAAGACTTGAGATTAAAATTATCGCTCTTCTGAGTAAATGGGTTTACAAACTACTCATTGAGAATGAAGTGTTGCAGTAAATTATTTGTAACAAGTGCGTGGGGTCCAATGCCATTTCTCAAGTTCATTGGAAACCCAGGGATTCACATTTTTGACATGGTGTGATGAAGGCCAAGGAATTATTATCCAATTTGGCACTTTCTCGGTTAGGAATGGTTCTCATATTTGATTCTTGGAAGATACCTGGCTGGGCGCCACCCCACTTATGATGCAATACCGTAGCCTGTACAGGATTGTCAGACATAGATTTGTCATGATCAAACAAGTTTTGGGACAAGAAACCCTTGATATTTCTTTCCGTAGGGACCTTTTTGTGCCTCACCTGGCAAAATGGAATCAATTACTCATTCGTCTAGAGGACATTTAGCTGTCAAGCGAACCGGACAAGTTTCGATGGAATCTACATCAGAACGGCAGATTTACAGTCAAGTCCTTGTACTATGCAATGGCTCGTAGTGATGTTCCGGTTGATGAGAGAAAATTGTGGAAGATCAAAATACCTCTAAGAGTAAAGATATTCCTCTGGTTTCTAAACAAAGGGGTAACCTTAACTATAGCTAATATGCCACAATCGACGCAACTGGCAAGGTAGCAAGACATGTGTCTTCTGCCAGCAAGATGAGTCTATTAAATACTTGTTTTTTGAGTGTAAGTTTGCTCGGCCGGTGTCACCCATAGTTCAAGTAGCTTCAAATCTGTATCCCTCCCTTAGTGCGCGCAACATGTTCGCAATTGGTTGCTGTGTATTGATAAACTGTTTTATGCAAACATTCTTGTGGTGGTTTATGCAAACTGTTTTATGCAAACATCCCTATGTGGCTTTTCAGGAATGATGTGATTTTTAATAATAAATGTGTTTCATCTCCTATGCAGGCTATTCATGCATGTACGCGATGAATCCGTTAGTATACCCTAGGAAAGAGACTTTTTTTATGATGGCATCTACACGGTGGAGCATACAACCAAGAAGGTTTCTCCCTTCATGGATGGCGGTGTAACCTTCAGATAGGATCTAAACCACCGTATGCCGAATTAATTTATGTTTGCTGTAAAATGGTGTTTATTTTTGCTTGTGTTGGACTTGTATGTTGTGTGCATCATGCTATACAGAGGCCATGCATTCTTTTGATGTGATTGTATCACCTCGATATACCAATTCAATGAAATGTCCTTTATTAAAAAATTGACTCTAACTGTAGCACTATACTCCCTCCGTCCCGGTTTATTAGGACCCCTCTTATTTTGGGCTAAAGTTTGACCTAAAACTTTAACTACCAAAATGTAAATTATATGTCACAAAAATCATATTGGTGGAAATCTCTTTCAAATACAAATCCAACAGTACAATTGTTGTGGTATATAATTAATATTTTAGTAGTCTCTGTAGATGGTCCAAGTCTGGCCCAAAATACGAAGGGTCCCAATAAATCCGGATGGAGGTAGCAGTGAAAATCAGCAAGATGTTGCTTTTTTTAATTTATAATGTGTTAAAAAGTACATAAATAAAGCGGGAGAGCTTTCCAAAAGCTATAGTGGAGCTATAATCAGTTATTTAAAACTTTGGATCTGAAAAGATCATTTTCTGATCTCCTAATATCTTCTTATTCTTCTTTTGGAAATATCTTCTATTATTTTTTCTCGAAATCTCAAGGATCATACTAAGTTGAAAATCAAGTTTTTCACATAAAAAAAATGCTCTAATTAACTCCGGTGGTAGCATATTAGTAGAAGCGCAATCATTGGGTGCCCAGGAAGTACTTTTTTTGAAAAAGAAGGATAACCCAATGCCTCTGCATCAAAACGATGCATGCAGCCATTTTATTAAAAAAATCCAATCAAAACAAAGTTACTAGCACTGCAGGATCCACCGTCCATTTCTTATCCTCCACCTAACAACCATCCATTATGTGTTCATTACAAGTGCATCCTTTAGGTGGTGTTTGTTTCCAGGGATTTTTTGGTGTAGGGACTAGAAAAAGTCCCTCTTAGAGGCTTTTTAACCAAACATGAGGGACTACTAGGGACTAAAAGTTGCTTTTTGAGACTAAACGATGTGAGCATTTTTTTGGGGACTTTTTGGCACTTTTCCAACAATGCCCCTCCCTCATCCATTGCCCCACTGCCTCATGGTGTTGTTTGGTTGTTATTTTTCTGTATACTAGGGGTAACATGGTCATTTAATAACCTCTAGGAAGGGACTAGGGACTTTTTAATCCCTGAAAACAAACAGGGAGGGACTTTTTAGGGACTAGAGACTTTTTAGAAAAAGTCTTAGGACTTATGAACCAAACAAGGCCTTAATCTACTCCCTCCGTCCGGAAGTATTTCCGGATGGAGGAAGTACTTACTAAACACCGAGAAACGCTCTGCTAGCACCGCATGCAAAGCAGATATTGTTTTTTGGTTACTCTCTATGTCTCTCTATGCCTGTGTGGAAAGGGACAATTAACTGACATTTATGCTGACAAATATAGAGACAGAAAGTAGCCAAAAAATACTAGTAATATATCTAACATTGTGCAAGGCGATATGTTGGCTACTCTCTCTAGCTTGAGAGCGTAGCCAACATTTCTATTCAAACAGTAATATAGAGAGACAATACTAATACATCCAAAAATACTAATATACTACCTCCATCCCATAATATAAAAACATTTTTTACATGTACGCTCTTATATTATGGGACGGATATAGTATATATCCAACATTATGTCAGGTTCTGTTTGGGCACGCACATGAGAGAGATAGGAGGCATGTGCTTGTTCAAACAGTATAGTATAGGTTAGGCAAGGGTGAGCTTGATAGTTAAGCAGTGGTATTATTTCTTGTGCTATCTAGCTACTATGCACCTAGATAATTATTTCTTGCTTGCATCTGCCATACTGCTTGCTATTAAGCCCATGGTTTGACTAAGCACATGCCCCATCTCCATCTTCATCCCCGCCTTCCCATCTCAATCTCGATCTCGATCTCAGAACAGAACCTCACATGTCTGGGATAAGCCAGAAAAAGTCTTGAATTCGATAGCAACGTCTTCTCTCTCTTTTTCTTGATTTCTCAACCAGGACATCCAGCTCGAGCTGGTACTATCTGTGGCATGTCGGGTTGGGTATGCAACAACATGCATGGTTGAGATCTGATAATATTAATTTTCTTTGTAATCCCCTAATATCTTCTTATTCTTATTTCCGGTGGATTTTCTATCATTTTCTTGAGTTCTCGAGCCTCGAGGATCAAGTTAAGTTGAGAATCAAGACCTGTACATCAAATTTGTAGCAACCAATTCCGGTGGTAGGCTGGTAGCCTGTCATATATTAATATAATACCACTAGTTTTTAGTATTTTCTATCAAGATAGGGGCGGGGAGGTCTTATCGGAAGATTGCACCACCATCATGATTGAACAAAACCTTCCTGGCCGTATATATGTGTGCTTCATGTTGGCTGCAGGCAATGGTTACAAACATGATAAACTGCGGCAAACCCATGCATGCACGAAAGGGATCAAATTTTCCTCTCCTTCTGCTAAGAAGACAAAAATTTCAGTTTTGTCTTGTTAATAAGTCTTAATAAGTCGAGCACTTGATGCTTTGGCATGCAGATGCGCTCTAATAATCAGCCAACGTACGTACTCCTACTTTGTTTATCTACCCATTGTTCCCCTTGATGATTATTCGCTAGCTGCCGTTAGTTGAGGCGGCTGCCGTCTATAAACAAAATTAAGCTGGATATGCATACCAGGATCATCGACCAATTCATGATTCGATTGAAATATACAATCATACCAAAATGAAGATTCCACTATCGATCTCGACAAGTCAACTAACCATAATATATCACCGCTGGGCATGAGCGGTTAGCTATGTAAAACTAATCAACAACAACCATAAATATATTGCCCTAGTATTTATTTACACACAAGCGGCCTGCTTAATTAATCTTCTTGTGGCTAGTAGTGATTGTCTGCATAGACCACATCAGCTCTGGTGAGCTATGTTTTTTTTCCTTTTGGTATGTTGAGTGTGTTTTTTTGTGTGCATCGTGCTACGTAGAGACTAGACATTCACTCGTTACAGTTGTATCATCTTGGTGTATCGATTGAACGAAAGCTCCGACGAGCAACCAGGTGGACAAGCTAATCAGCCGGTGGTTGGCGTGACTAGAGGATGAGTTCCGGACGCTCACCACAGGCCCCCTTGAGCAATGCTAGAGCTACGTAAATAATTGTACGGGATTAACGTAATTAGGCAGGTGGAGAAGTATGATTGGAGGTAAGGGGCGGACGGGCCCACCCCCCGAAAATCGGGGGGGGGGGGGGGGGGAGTTTAGATTGGAGGTTTATGTATAAAAAAATTCATAGCTCTTCGTAGATGTAGGATTTCGGGGCCCCTTGGCACTGGGTGGGCACTTGGATGCCAGCCAGCTGGCTAGCAACTAGGACGTTGTGCTCGACTCTCTTTTTTGCGAATACGCAAAGATTGCATATTCTTATTCATTGATACAAGAAAAAAGAATGAGTACAATGAGGGACATACTCGTGAAACAGATGCAGGCAGGCGTAACATGGTGCCTAGAGCAAAGAGACAAGGGATGCTTTGGCTGAACAGAGTATACAAAACAGCTAAAGTTCCCACGCCCGAACCAAGAGCAGCATGTCAAACCAGCAAGAAGTCCAAAATCGCCAAACCCAACAAGATAACACCTTCAAGAAGGAAGACGACGCCCAGACACCGTTGCCATCATGTCCGAAGAAATCGGCCCTAGGGTTTGCCTTGAGCTCGAAGAGGGGCATAACTGGAGGCCATGGCAGCGTCGCCAATAACGAAAAGAGACACCCGCGGGCGCTGCTTCTGCCAGCTCCGGTAAGCCGAGCAGGGATTTCTCCCTGGCCTGAGGCTGAGCAATCCCATAGCCGTCGGATCTGGGATCAAAGATGAGGAAGCCACCGTTGGTTGGAATTGCCATGACGGTGAGGGGAGTTGATGGTGTTGCACCTGCGCCGGAGGTTTGCACCGCCTCCATACCCACGAGCATTAGATCTAGCAAAAGGGGAGTCTTTGAGGTGTACATGGTAGGGCAGGCGGCAAAGCAAAGACAACCGTGAGGGAAGGCGACGGCGACCCACAACATAGGAAGCTAGGAGTAGAGGAATGCAGATCCAAGCTATCAAGGTCGTAGCTGTCAGGATATCAATGAGCCAGGAAAGCTGAAAGGGATGCAGCTATTGGGACGCCGAGGTCGGAGTTGCCCGGCAGAGGACTTTGGCAAGCCACAGACACCGTAGAAAGTGGGTCTGTGGCCGCCAAGGTCCAGGGCTAGAGTAGCGCCAGAAAGGACCCACCGTGAGGTGCCCCGCACTTGCCACTACTGTTGTTGCCTGCCGCGCCAGAGCCGCCACCGTGAGTCGTGGTGGAAGGAAGGGCCGTCGGAGACATGGGAGCTGCCTGCGCAAGGCAGACTGAGTGCGCACCCACATCCAACTGCTGATCCCACGGCGAACATTGGCCAACAACTAGGGGGGAGAGGGAAGGGCGCCCATGGCTACGGCCAAGGTATGCCACATCCGCCACCGCACGACCCAAAACGGACGTCCGTTTTGTCCAGATTCTATCCGTTTGGGCAGGGTGATGGGGTCGTCTCTGAAGGAAATATGCCCTAGAGGCAATAATAAAGTTATTATTTATTTCCTCATATCATGATAAATGTTTATTATTCATGCTAGAATTGTATTAAACGGAAACATGATACATGTGTGAATACATAGACAAACATAACGTCACTAGTATGCCTCTACTTGACTAGCTCATTAATCAAAGATGGTTATGTTTCCTAACCATGGACATGTGTTGTCATTTGATTAATGGGGTCACATCATTAGGAGAATGATGTGATTGACATGACCCATTCCGTTAGCCTAGCACTTGATCGTTTAGTATATTGCTATTGCTTTCTTCATGACTTATACATGTTCCTGTAACTATGAGAATTATGCAACTCCCGTTTACCGGAGGAACACTTTCGGTACTACCAAACGTCACAACGTAACTGGGTGATTATAAAGGAGTACTACAGGTGTCTCCGAAGGTACATATTGAGTTGGCGTATTTCGAGATTAGGTTTTGTCACTCCGATTGTCAGAGAGGTATCTCTGGGCCCTCTCGGTAATGCACATCACTATAAGCCTTGCAAGCAATGTGACCAATGAATTGGTTACGGGATGATGCATTACGTAACGAGTAAAGAGACTTGCCGGTAACGAGATTGAACTAGGTATTGGATACCGACGATCGAATCTCGGGCAAGTAACATACTGATGACAAAGGGAACAACGTATGTTGTTATGCTGTTTGACCGATAAAGATCTTCGTAGAATATGTAGGAGCCAATATGGGCATCCAGGTTCCGCTATTGGTTATTGACCGAGAATAGTTCTAGGTCATGTCTACATAGTTCTCGAACCCGTAGGGTCCGCACGCTTAACGTTACGATGACAGTTTTATTATGAGTTTATAAGTTTTGATGTACCTAAGTTTGTTCGGAGTCCCTGATGTGATCACGGACATGACGAGGAGTCTCGAAATGGTCGAGACATAAAGATTGATATATTGGATGACTATATTCGGACACCGGAAGTGTTCCGGGCGATTTCGGAGAAAACCGGAGTGCCGGAGGGGTTACCGGAACCCCCCGGGAGAGTAATGGGCCTTATGGGCCTTAGTGGGGAAGAGAGAGGGGCGGCCAGGGTGGGCCGCACGCCCCCTCTCCCTCTGGTCCGAATTGGACTAGGAGGGGGGGGGGGGGGGCGGCGCCCCCCTCTTTCCTTCCCCTCTCCCCCTTCCTTCCTCCTCCTAGTAGGAGTAGGAAAGGAGGAGTCCTACTCCTACTAGGAGGAGGATTCCTCCTCCTTGGCGCGCCCTCTAAGGGCCGGCCGGCCTCCCCCTTGCTCCTTTATATACGGGGGCAGGGGGCACCCCATAGACACACAAGTTGATCTATGGATCATTCCTTAGCCGTGTGCGGTGCCCCCCTCCACCATATTCCACCTCGGTCATATCGTCGCGGAGTTTAGACGAAGCCCTGCGCCAGTAGAACATCATCATCGTCACCACGCCGTCGTGCTGACGGAAATCATCCCCGAAGCTTTGTTGGATCGGAGCCCGGGGATTGTCATCGAGCTGAAGGTGTGCTGGACTTGGAGGTGCCGTACGTTCGGTGCTTGGATCGGTCGGTCTACGAGGGTGCTTGGATCGTTCGGTGCCGTACGTACGACTACATCAACCGCGTTGTGCTAACGCTTCCGCTTACGGTCTACGAGGGTACGTGGACAACACTGTCCCCTCTCGTTGCTATGCCATCACCATGATCTTGCGTGTGCGTAGGAATTTTTTTGAAATTACTACGTTCCCCAACAGTGGCATCCGAGCCTAGGTTTTATGCATTGATGTTATATGCACGAGTAGAACACAAGTAAGCTGTGGGCGATACAAGTCATACTGCTTACCAGCATGTCATACTTTGGTTCAGCGGTATTGTGAGATGAAGCGGCCCGGACCGACATTACGCGTACGATTACGGGAGACTGGTTTCACCGTTACAAGCACTCGTGCTTAAAGGTGGCTGGCGGGTGTCTGTCTCTCTCACTTTAGCTGAATCGAGTGTGACTACGCCCGGTCCTTGCGAAGGTTAAAACAGCACTAACTTGACGAACTATCGTTGTGGTTTTGATGCGTAGGTAAGAACGGCTTGCTAAGCCCGTAGCAGCCACGTAAAATTTGCAACAATAAAGTAGAGGACGTCTAACTTGTTTTTGCAGGGCATGTTGTGATGTGATATGGTCAAGACGTGATGCTATATTTTATTGTATGAGATGATCATGTTTTGTAACCGAAGTTATCGGCAACTGGCAGGAGCCATATGGTTGTCGCTTTATTGTATGAAATGCAAACGCCCTGTAATTGCTTTACTTTATCACTAAGCGGTAGCGATAGTCGTAGAAGCAATAGATGGCGTAAACGACAACGATGCTACGATGGAGATCAAGGTGTCGCGCCGGTGACGATGGTGATCACGACGGTGCTTCGAAGATGGAGATCACAAGCACAAGATGATGATAGCCATATCATATGACTTATATTGATTGCATGTGATGTTTATCCTTTATGCATCTTATCTTGCTTTGATTGACGGTAGCATTTTAAGATGATCTCCCACTAATAATCAAGAAGTGTTCTCCCTGAGTATGCACCATTGTGAAAGTTCTTCGTGCTGAGACACCACGTGATGATCGGGTGTGATAGGCTCTACGTTCAAATACAACGGGTGCAAAACACTTGCACACGTGGAATACTCAGGTCATACTTGACGAGCCTAGCATATACAGATATGGCCTCGAAACACGGAGACCGAAAGGTCGAACGTGAATCATATAGTAGATATGATCAACATAGTGATGTTCACCATTGAAACTACTCCATCTCACGTGATGATCAGACATGGTTTAGTTGATTTGGATCACGTGATCACTTAGATGACTAGAGAGATGTCTGTCTAAGTGGGAGTTCTTAAGTAATATGATTAATTGAACTTAAATTTATCATGAACTTAGTACCTGATAGTATTTTGCTTATCTATGTTTGTTTGTAGATAGATGGCTCGTGCTGTTGTTCCGTTGAATTTTAATGCGTTCCTTGAGAAAGCAAAGTTGAAAGATGATGGTAGCAATTACACGGACTGGGTTCGTAACCTGAGGATTATCCTCATTGCTGCACAGAAAAGTTACATCCTGGAAGCACCGCTGGGTGCCAGGCCTGCTGCTCATGCAACTGACGACGTTAAGAACGTCTGGCAGAGCAAAGCTGATGACTACTCGATAGTTCAGTGTGCCATGCTTTACGGCTTAGAACTGGGTCTTCAACGATGTTTTGAACGTCATCGAGCATATGAGATGTTCCAGGAGTTGAAGTTAATATTTCAAGAAAATGCCCGGATTGAGAGATATGAAGTCTCCAATAAGTTCTATAGCTGCAAGATGGAGGAGAATAGTTCTGTCAGTGAACATATACTCAAAATGTCTGGGTATAATAATCACTTGATTCAACTGGGAGTTAATCTTCCTGATGATAGTGTCATTGACAGAATTCTTCAATCACTGCCACCAAGCTACAAGAGCTTCGTGATGAACTATAATATGCAAGGGATGAACAAGACTATTCCCGAGCTCTTCGCAATGCTAAAAGCCGCGGAGGTAGAAATCAAGAAGGAGCATCAAGTGTTGATGGTTAACAAGACCACCAGTTTCAAGAAAAAGGGCAAAGGAAAGAAGAAGGGGAACTTCAAAAAGAACGGCAAGCAAGTTGCTGCTCAAGAGAAGAAACCCAAGTCTGGACCTAAGCCTGAAACTGAGTGCTTCTACTGCAAGCAGACTGGATACTGGAAGCGGAACTGCCCCAAGTATTTGGCGGATAAGAAGGATGGCAAAGTGAACAAAGGTATATGTGATATACATGTTATTGATGTGTACCTTACTAATGCTCGCAGTAGCACCGATGTATTTGATACTGGTTCTGTTGCTAATATTTGCAACTCGAAACAGGGACTACGGATTAAGCGAAGATTGGCTAAGGACGAGGTAACGATGCGCGTGGGAAATGGTTCCAATGTCGATGTGATCGCGGTCGGCACGCTACCTCTACATCTACCATCGGGATTAGTTTTAGACCTAAATAATTGTTATTTGGTGCCAACGTTGAGCATGAACATTATATCTGGATCTTGTTTGATGCGAGACGGTTATTCATTTAAATCAGAGAATAATGGTTGTTCTATTTATATGAGTAATATCTTTTATGGTCATGCACCCTTGAAGAGTGGTCTATTTTTATTGAATCTCGATAGTAGTGATACACATATTCATAGTGTTGAAACCAAAAGATGCAGAGTTGATAACGATAGTGCAACTTATTTGTGGCACTGCCGTTTAGGTCATATCGGTGTAAAGCACATGAAGAAACTCCATACTGATGGGCTTTTGGAATCACTTGATTATGAATCACTTGGTACTTGCGAACCGTGCCTTATGGGAAAGATGACTAAAACGCTGTTCTCCGGAACTATGGAGCGGGCAACTGATTTGTTGGAAATCATACATACTGATGTTTGTGGTCCAATGAATATTGAGGCTCGCGGCGGGTATCTTTATTTTCTCACCTTCACAGATGACTTGAGCAAATATGGGTATATCTACTTGATGAAACACAAGTCTGAAACATTTGAAAAGTTCAAAGAATTTCAGAGTGAAGTGGAAAATCATCGTAACAAGAAAATAAAGTTTCTACGATCTGATCATGGAGGAGAATATTTGAATTACGAGTTTGGTCTACACTTGAAACAATGCGGAATAGTTTTGCAACTCACGCCACCCGGAACACCACAACGAAATGGTGTGTCCGAACGTCGTAATCGTACTTTACTAGATATGGTGCGATCTATGATGTCTCTTACTGATTTACCGCTATCGTTTTGGGGTTATGCTTTAGAGACGGCCGCATTCGATTTAAATAGGGCACCATCAAAATCCGTTGAGACGACGCCTTATGAACTGTGGTTTGGCAAGAAACCAAAGTTATCGTTTCTTAAAGTTTGGGGCTGCGATGCTTATGTGAAGAAACTTCAACCAGATAAGCTCGAACCCAAATCGGAGAAATGTGTCTTCATAGGATACCCAAAAGAGACTATTGGGTACACCTTCTATCACAGATCTGAAGGCAAGATTTTCGTTGCTAAAATCGGATCCTTTCTAGAGAAGGAGTTTCTCTCGAAAGAAGTGAGTGGGAGGAAAGTAGAACTTGATGAGATAACTGTATCTACTCCCTTATTGGAAAGTAGTTTATCACAAGAACCGGTTCCTGTGACAACTACAACAATTAGTGAGGAAGCTAATGATATTGATCATGAAACTTTAGATCAAGTTTCTACTGAACCTCGTAGGTCTACCAGAGTAAGATCCGCACTAGAGTGGTACGGTAATCCTATTCTGGAAGACATGTTACTTGACCATGATGAACCTACGAACTATGAGGAAGCGATGATGAGCCCAGATTCCGCAAAATGGCTAGAGGCCATGAAATCTGAGATGGGATCCATGTATGAAAACAAAGTATGGACTTTGGTTGACTTGCCCGATGATCGGCAAGCCATTGAGAATAAATGGATCTTTAAGAAGAAGACTGACGCTAATGGTAATGTAACTGTCTATAAAGCTCGACTTGTTGCGAAAGGTTTTCGACAAGTTCAAGGGGTTGACTACGATGAGACTTTCTCACCCATAGCGACTCTTAAGTCTGTCCGAATCATGTTAGCTATTGCTGCATTTCATGATTATGAAATTTGGCAAATGGATGTTAAAACTGCATTCTTGAATGGATTTCTGGAAGAAGAGTTGTATATGATGCAGCCAGAAGGTTTTGTTGATCCAAAAGGCGCTAACAAAGTGTGCAAGCTCCAGCGATCCATTTATCGACTGGTGCAAGCATCTCGTATTTGGAATAAACGCTTTGATAGTGTGATCAAGGCATATGGTTTTATACAGACTTTTGGAGAAGCCTGTATTTACAAGAAAGTGAGTGGGAGCTCTGTAGCATTTCTGATATTATATGTAGATGACATATTATTAATTGGAAATGATATAGAATTTCTGGATAGCATAAAGGGATACTTGAATAAAAGTTTTTCAATGAAAGACCTTGGTGAAGCTGCTTACATATTGGGCATCAAGATCTATAGAGATAGATCAAGACGCTCAATAGGACTTTCACAAAGCACATACCTTGATAAAATTTTGAAAAAGTTCAAAATGGATCAGGCAAAGAATGGGTTCTTGCCCGTGCTACAAGGTGTGAAGTTGAGTCAAACTCAATGCCCGACCATAGCAGAAGATAGAGAGAAAATGAAAGATGTTCCCTATGCTTCAGCCATAGGCTCTATCATGTATGCAATGCTGTGTACCAGACCTGACGTATGCTTAGCAATAAGCTTGGCAGGAAGGTACCAAAGTAATCCAGGAGTGGATCACTGGACAGTGGTCAAGAACATCCTGAAATACCTGAAAAGGACTAAGGATATGTTTCTCGTATATGGAGGTGACAAAGAGCTAGTCGTAAATGGTTACGTTGATGCAAGCTTTGACACTGATCCGGACGATCCTAAATCGCAAACCGGATACGTATTTTTATTAAACGGTGGAGCTGTAAGTTAGTGCAGTTCTAAGAAAAGCATCGTGGCGGGATCTACATGTGAAGTGGAGTATATAGCTGCTTCTGAAGCAGCAAATGAAGGAGTCTGGATGAAGGAGTTCATTTCCGATCTAGGTGTCATACCTAGTGCATGGGGACCAATGAAGATCTTCTGTGACAATACTGGTGCAATTGCCTTGGCAAAGGATTCCAGATTTCACAAGAGGACCAAGCACATCAAGAGACGCTTCAATTCCATTCGGGACCAAGTCCAAGTGGGAGACATAGAGATTTGCAAGATACATACGGATCTGAATGTTGAAGACCCGTTGACTAAGCCTCTCTCACGAGCAAAACATGATCAACACCAAGATTCCATGGGTGTTAGAATCATTACTATGTAATCTAGATTATTGACTCTAGTGCAAGTGGGAGACTGAAGGAAATATGCCCTAGAGGCAATAATAAAGTTATTATTTATTTCCTAATATCATGATAAATGTTTATTATTAATGCTAGAATTGTATTAACCGGAAACATGATACATGTGTGAATACATAGACAAACATAACGTCACTAGTATGCCTCTACTTGACTAGCTCATTAATCAAAGATGGTTATGTTTCCTAACCATGGACATGTGTTGTCATTTGATTAATGGGATCACATCATTAGGAGAATGATGTGATTGACATGACCCATTCCGTTAGCCTAGCACTTGATCGTTTAGTATATTGCTATTGCTTTCTTCACGACTTATACATGTTCCTGTAACTATGAGAATTATGCAACTCCCGTTTACCGGAGGAACACTTTGGGTACTACCAAACGTCACAACGTAACTGGGTGATTATAAAGGAGTACTACAGGTGTCTCCGAAGGTACATGTTGAGTTGGCGTATTTAGAGATTAGGTTTTGTCACTCCGATTGTCGGAGAGGTATCTCTGGGCCCTCTCGGTAATGCACATCACTATAAGCCTTGCAAGCAATGTGACCAATGAGTTGGTTACGGGATGATGCATTACGTAATGAGTAAAGAGACTTGCCGGTAACGAGATTGAACAGGTATTGGATACCGACGATCGAATCTCGGGCAAGTAACATACCGATGACAAAGGGAACAACGTATGTTGTTATGAGGTTTGACCGATAAAGATCTTCGTAGAATATGTAGGAACCAATATGGGCATCCAGGTTCCACTATTGGTTATTGACCGAGAATAGTTCTAGGTCATGTCTACATAGTTCTCGAACCCGTAGGGTCCGCACGCTTAACGTTACGATGACAGTTTTATTATGAGTTTATAAGTTTTGATGTACCGAAGTTTGTTCGGAGTCCCGGATGTGATCACGGACATGAGGAGGAGTCTCGAAATGGTCGAGACATAAAGATTGATATATTGGACGACTATATTCGGACACCGGAAGTGTTCCGGACGATTTCGGAGAAAACCGGAGTGCCAGAGGGGTTACCGGAACCCCCCGGGAGAGTAATGGGCCTTATGGGCCTTAGTGGGGAAGAGAGAGGGGCGGCCAGGGTGGGCCGCGCGCCCCCTCTCCCTCTGGTCCGAATTGGACTAGGAGGGGGGGGCGCCTCCCTCTTTCCTTCCCCTCTCCCCCTTCCTTCCTCCTCCTAGTAGGAGTAGGAAAGGAGGAGTCCTACTCCTACTAGGAGGAGGATTCCTCCTCCTTGGCGCACCCTCTAAGGGCCGGCCGGCCTCCCCCCTTGCTCCTTTATATACGGGGGCAGGGGGGCTCCCCATAGACACACAAGTTGATCTACGGATCGTTCCTTAGCCGTGTGCGGTGCCCCCCTCCACCATATTCCACCTCGGTCATATCGCCGCGGAGTTTAGACGAAGCCCTGCGCCGGTAGAACATCATCATTGTCACCACGCCGTCGTGCTGATGGAACTCATCCCCGAAGCTTTGCTGGATCGGAGCCCGGGGATTGTCATCGAGCTGAACGTGTGCTGAACTTGGAGGTGCCGTACGTTCGGTGCTTGGACCAGTCGGTTCGTGAAGACGTACGACTACATCAACCGCGTTGTGCTAACGCTTCCGCTTACGGTCTACGAGGGTACGTGGACAACACTCTCCCCTCTCGTTGCTATGCCATCACCATGATCTTGCGTGTGTGTAGGAATTTTTTTGAAATTACTACGTTCGCCAACAGTGTCCGGGCCTGTCCTGCGATGCGGTGGCCGTGTGCCCAGCGCGCGGCCGCATCCTTTACCCCATCCTGTCCGCGTCTATTTAAAAAAAGAGCAACGTTTCAAATGCCAAGCCCTAGTTCACGGCCCTAGTTCATCACGCCGGCAACAAAGCCAGCGGCCTACACGTCCATCGCCGACATCAGCCAGCGGCCGGCAACCCAACCAGTCTCCAAAATGAATGGTTG
Organism: Triticum timopheevii; assembly: GCA_963921465.1. Lineage (NCBI taxonomy): Eukaryota > Viridiplantae > Streptophyta > Magnoliopsida > Poales > Poaceae > Triticum > Triticum timopheevii. The sequence goes on from OY997268.1 coordinate 621,335,536, forward strand.
TCCTCGCCGGCAACACAACCAGCGGCTGGCAACACAGCCGGCCTTCAAATGAATGTTTTTCTCGCCGGCACACAGCCAGCGGTCCAGCGGACGGGCGGCTGATACGTCTCCAACATATCTACTTTTCCAAACACTTTTGCCCTTGTTTTGGACTCTAACTTGCATGATTTGAATGAAACTAACCCCGACTGACGCTATTTTCAGCAGAACTGCCATGATGTTGTTTTATGTGTAGAAAAGAAAAGTTCTCGGAATGTCCTGAAAATCCACGGAGGCACTTTTTGGAAAATATAAAAAATACTAGCGAAATAATCAAGACCAGGGGCCCCACACCCTGTCCACTAGGGTGGGGGCACGCCCCCTGTCTCGTGGGTCCCCTGGACCTCCACCGACCTCAACTCCAACTCCATATATTCACGTTCGGGGAGAAAAAAATCAGAGAGAAAGTTTCACCGCGTTTTATGATACGGAGCCGCCGCCAAGCCCTAATCTCTCTCAGGAGGGCTGATCTGGAGTCCGTTCGGGGCTCCGGAGAGGGGGATTCGTCACCGTAGTCATCATCAACCATCCTCCATCACCAATTTCATGATGCTCACCGCCGTGCATGAGTAATTCCATCATAGGCTTGCTGGACGGTGATGGGTTGGATGAGATTTACCATGTAATCAAGTTAGTTTTATTAGGGTTTGATCCCTAGTATCCACTATGTTCTGAGATTGATGTTGCTATGACTTTGCTATGCTTAATGCTTGTCACTAGGGCCCGAGTGCCATGATTTCAGATCTGAAATTATGTGTTTTCATGAATATATGTGTGTTCTTGATCCTATCTTGCAAGTCTATAGTCACCTATTATGTGTTATGATCCGACAACCCCAAAGTGACAATAATCGGGATAATTCTCGATGATGATTGTAGTTTGAGGAGTTCATGTATTCACTATGTGCTAACGCTTTGTTCCGGTTCTCTATTAAAAGGAGGCCTTAATATCCCTTAGTTTCCCCTAGGACCCCGCTGCCACGGGAGGGTAGGACAAAAGATGTCATGCAAGTTCTTTTCCATAAACACGTATGACTATTTACGGAATACATGCCTACATTACATTGATGAATTGTAGCTAGTTCTGTGTCACCCTATGTTATAGCTATTACATGAGGAATCGCATCCGGCATAATTATCCATCACTGATCCATTGCCTCCGAGCTTTTCACATATTTTGCTTCGCTTATTTACTTTTCCGTTGCTATTGTTACAATCACTACAAAACCCAAAAACATTACTTTTGCTATCGTTACCTTTATTATCATACCACTTTTGCTACTAAATACTTTGCTGCAGATACTAAGTTATCCAGGTGTGGTTGAATTGACAACTCAACTGCTAATACTCAAGAATATTCTTTGGCTCCCCTTGTGTCGAATCAATAAATTTGGGTTGAATACTTTACCCTCGAAAGCTGTTGCGATCCCCTACACTTGTGGGTTATCAAGACTAATTTCTAGCGCCGTTGCCGGGGAGCATAGCTCTATTATCTAAGTCACTTGGGATTTATATCTGTTGATCACTATGAAGAACTTGAAAGACGCGAAAACTACAATTTATCCCTCAACTACGAGGGGAGGTAAGGAACTGCCATCTAGCTCTGCACTAGATTCTCCTTCTGTTTTGAGTAAGCTTGCGACACCTAAACCTGCTACTGCTATGAATTCTGATATGTCGCATGTTATTGATGATGCCACTTCTGCTATGCATGATACTTATGCTGAAACTACTTCTGTGCGTGATACCACTTTGCCATTAGGTGAATTTCTTGATGAACAACTTGCTAGAGTTAGGGGGAATGAAACTAATGAAGATACTATTATTGATGATAGTGATGATGAAAATTCTCCCAATGATTATGAATTGCCTGTTGTTCCTAAGGGTTATGTTATGAATGAAGAAGCTGCTAGAGCTATCTTTGCTTGCAATGATAGATATGATCTTAAGAAATTATTAGCTAAATGGAAGCAGCGGTCTCTTAATGCTAGAATGAAACCTGACCCTGCCTTTTCTATTTCACCTATTTGTGTTACTGATAAGGATTATGAATCCTCTGTTGATCCTAAGATTATTACTTTAGTTTAATCTGATCCTTTTTATGGCCTTGAATCTGAAAATGTCGTGGCATGTCTTACCAAGTTGAATGATATAGCCACCTTGTTTACTCATGATGATAAATCTCGTTATTATTATATCCTTAAGATATTTCCGTTCTCATTAAAGGGTGATGCTAAGACTTGGTATAATTCTCTTGCTCCTGGTTGTGTGCGTAGTCCCCAGGATATGATTTATTACTTCTCTGCTAAATATTTCCCTGCTCATAAGAAACAAGCTGCCTTGCGGGAAATATATAATTTTGTGCAAATCAAAGAAGAGAGTCTCCCACAAGCTTGGGGGAGGCTTCTCTGATTACTTAATGCTTTGCCTGATCATCCTCTTAAGAAAAATGAAATACTTGATATCTTTTATAAGGGACTAACCGATGCTTCCAAGGACTACTTGGATAGTTGTGCTGGTTGTGTTTTCAGGGAAAGAACAGTCGACGAAGCTGAATTACTATTGAATAATATGTTGACTAATGAAAATAATTGGACTCTTCCTGAGCCAATTCCTGAACCAATTGAGCCAACTCCTGAGCCACCTAAACCCACTCCGAAGAAGAGAGGTGTTTTATTTCTCAGTCCTGAAGATATGCAAGAGGCAAAGAAATCAATGAAAGAAAAAGGTATTAAAGATGAAGATGTTAAGAATGTACCTCCTATTGAAGAAATACATGGTCTTAATATACCGCCTGTTGAAGAACCATATTGTCTTGATAACCCGATACAGGTAGTAAAGGTAAATTCTCTCTCTATATATGATAAAGTTGAAATCCCCTCTACTAAATTTCATAGCCCATGCTTAGATGAATTTGATGACTTTATGGCTAGACAAGAAAGTTTTAATGCTTATGTTGGTAGAGAGTTAAAGAATAATGCTTTCGAAATAGGACACGTGAGCGATAATATGGCTAGAGTTAAAGGTGAACTCAAACTCGTTAGCAAATATGCTTCTATGGTTGCTACTCAAGCTGAGCAAGTACTTAAAGCTCAAAATGATTTGCTTGATGAATTAAATAATAAAAATTACTTTGATGTTAGAGTGGCTACTAGAACTGGTAGAATAACTCAGGAACCTTTGTATCCTGAAGGCCACCCTAAGAGAATCGAGCAAGATACTCAGAGAAACAAATTAGAGGCACCTAGTTCTTCTAAAAAGAAGAAAAAGAAAAACGATAGGACTTTGCATGCTTCTAGTGAACCTACTATAGACACACCTGAGAATCCCAATGATATTTCTATCTCTGATGCTGAACACAATCAGGTGATGAACATGAACCTAGTGATAATGTCAATGATAATGTTCATGTTGATGCTCAACCTAGCAAAAACAATGAAGTAGAGATTGAACCTGCTGTTGATCTTGATAACCCACAATCAAAGAATCAACATTATGATAAGTGAGATTTTGTTGCTATGAAGCATGGTAGAGAAAGAGAACCATGGGTTCAGAAACCCATGCCCTTTCCTCCTAAACCATCCAAGTCAAAGGATGATGAGGATTTTGAGCGCTTTGCTGAAATGATTAGACCTATCTTCTTACGTATGCGCTTAATTGATATGCTTAAAGTAAACCCTAATGCTAAATACATGAAGGATATCATTACAAACAAAAGAAAGATACCGGAAGCTGATATTTCCACCATGCTTGCTAATTACACTTTTAAGGGTGGAGTACCAAAGAAAATTGGTGATCCGGGAGTGCCAACTATACCATGCTCCATTAAAAGAAATTATGTTAGAACTGCTTTATGTGATCTTGGAGCTGGTGTTAGTGTTATGCCTCTCTCTTTATATCGTAGACTTGAATTGAATAAGTTGACACCTACTGAAATATCTTTGCAAATGGCTGATAAATCAACTGCTATACATGTCGGTATTTGTGAGGACGTGCCTGTTGTGGTTGCAAATGTCACTATCTTAACGGACTTTGTTATTCTTGATATTTCCGAGGACAATAGTATGTCGATTATCCTTGGTAGACCTTTTTTGAATACTGGAGGGGCTGTTATTGATTGCAACAAAGGCAATGTAACTTTTCATGTTAATGGTAATGAGCATACGGTACACTTTCCGAGGAAACAATCTCAAGTTCATAGCATCAATTTTATTGGAAAAGTTCCAACTATTATTTCTGGAGGTTTTGAATTTCCTCTCCCTACTGTCAAGAAAAAGTATGATATTCTTATTTTTGGGGATTTTCATATCCCCGTTGAGGTAACTTAGTGTTATTCGAAATTTCTCCGGTTCCGTGTTATTCGGAATGAGTTTGTTAACAAGACTTGATCAACCTTGTTAGTGGATTCATTTTGATGATCATGAGATGGATGAAACTAGAAGGCACAACCTTCTGTACCCTCTTTTTACTTTCTGTTATTTAGAATAAATAAAGCAAAAATAGTATTATCTGTCTGTTTTTTGAATTATCTGTGCAATAAAAAAATCCCGAAAATAAAAGTGCTTCAAGTGCCCTGCAAATTTAGTATGATTTTTTATGGAATGTTTGAGGATTTTAGGCACTGAAAACACTGCTGGAGGGGCAAGCACCAGGCCACGAGAGTGGAGGGCGCACCCCTCCCCCTGGGCGCGCCCCCCTGTCTCGTGGGCCCCTGGTGGCCCCCCTTCACTTATGCCAGCACCCACACACTCCATCTTCTACCCCAAAAAAAATCCCCATCCAGCTCAAGCATGAGTTCTAGCTCATTTTGCCGCGATTTTCGATCTCCTTGCTCAAAGCTCCATTCACAAAACTGCTTTGGGAGATTGTTGCTTGGTATGTGACTCCTCCATTGGTCCAATTAGCTTTTGTTCTAGTGCTTTATTAATTGCAAATTTTTGCTGCATAGGTGACCCTGTTCTTGAGCTTGCATGTTGAATTTATGAGGTCCCAAGCAATTCTAATGCATGATATAGGCTCTAGACACTTGTAGGAGTAGTTGCTATCAATCTTGTTTAGTTTTATTCACTTTTATTTTGAAGTTACTAAAATTTCAGAAATTTTCAGAAAATGCTAAGGAAACTTTTGAGGGGCTCTTCTAGCCAGGGCTCTCAGGAAAAACAAGCGAAAGAGAAGGAAAAAGCCAAGTATAATCTTCCTTGCCTAGCGGAAGTACGGTCGTGTGAATGGCCATGCGATGATTTCTTTAAAGAAGCAGGAATTCATGAAGATTTTTATTCTTTGGTCGAGAATGAAGGCCTCCCCGGTTTCCTCCACGACTGGATCAATCAGTATCTCTTACTCACCAACACTTTCGTGAAATTTTTTTATTATTATCCTAAGAAGTCACCGCCTTCAGTATCGTTTCACTTATATGATGAATTTAGAGAAATGTCTTTACATAATTTTTGCACGGTATGTAGGATACCCTATGAGGGAGAATTAGAGGAACCCCATCGTAAAGATGTGGATGGCTTTGTTAACACTATAGCTGTAGAGGAGCCAAAGAAGGGTTCCGAGTCGAAAATCTCTAGCATGCATTTTCCTGTTTTACGCTACTTTGCCATATTTGCTAGTAGATGTTTCATTGGTCGTGGAACTAGTGGAAACCTTAGTGTACCTGATATTATCATTCTTCAACATGCTTTGCTCGGAGATAACAGTTTTAGTATGGGTGCCGTCGTTGCTAAACGGCTAAACCTGAATCGTACAAAAGGCCCCATATTTGGAGGTATCTATGCTTCAAGTCTTGCTAGACATTTTCAGATACCTATTAGGCACCATGAGAAAGAGGAGACAAAATTGCCTCCTCACATTTTAGATTATCAGAGCATGGTAGCTCACACATTTATTGTTGACAATGAAGAGAAGATGCTCTTGTATAACCTTAGATTTAATAAGAAATACAATGAGACTATTATTTTGCCCGCGCCTCTGCTATTTGATTTACTTGCAGAAAATTTTCTTGTCACACCGGAGGCGGTGTATGCTCATCGAGCCCAAGCATCCACTCGAGAACCTGAACCTGAGCCGGAACCTGCACTGGGCCCTTATCGTGCATCATCTTTCCAGTGGGATCCGGAGATAACCAGCCAGTGTGAAAGTGCAACTATCCCTAGGTGGTTTTGGTAATTCATAACAACATATAGCTCATTGAGCTAATGCTATTCCAAGACTATTATTTCAGGAAAGCTCAATGAATGGCATGACATGGATGATGAAAGTGGATCCCTCAAAATACTAAGGACAAAGGATTGGCTCAAGCTCAAAAGCTCAAGACTCTTCATTTTACATTTTAGTGATCCAAGATCACATTGAGTCTATAGGAAAAGCCAATACTATCAAGGAGGGATGAGGCGTTGCTTAATGAGCCTCTTGCTCCATGTGCTTAGTGATATGCTCAAAAACCCTCAACTACTTTCCCACATCCACAAATGACCTAAACCCAAAGTCAAAATCGATCACACCGATTCTTCGTACCCGGCCCCACCGATTCCAAAAGTCATAGCCACTGCCACAAACCCTAAGCTAATCGGTCTTACCGATAGGGATCTCGGTCTCACCGAGATGGGGTTGTAATCTCTCTGTTTCCCTTCGTAACGTTTCGGTCTAACCGAAGTGAGCGATCGGTCCCACTGAGATTGCAATGTAAACTCTCTGTTTCCTTTTTGTAACATTTCAGTCTCACCGAAAAGAGCAAATTGGTCCCACCGAGTTTACCTGACCAACTCTCTGGAAAGCTTATTACCAAATCGGTCTCACCGAGTTTGTGTAATCGGTCTTACCGAGATTACGTTATGCCCTAACCCTAACCAAATCGGTCTCACCGAGATGCATGTCAGTCCCATCGAAAATCACTAACGGTCACTAGGTTTACTAAATCGGTCCGACAGAGTTTAACGATTCGGTCCCACCGAGTTTAGTAAATTGTGTGTAACGGTTAGATTTTGTGTGGAGGCTATATATACCCCTCCACCTCCTCTTCATTCGTGGAGAGAGCCATCAGAACGAACCTACACTTCCAACTTACCATTTCTGAGAGAGAACCACCTACTCATGTGTTGAGGCCAAGATATTCCATTCCTACCATATGAATCTTGATCTCTAGCCTTCCCAAAGTTGCTTTCCACTCAAATCTTCTTTCCACCAGATCCAAAACCTATGAGAGAGAGTTTAGTGTTGGGGAGACTATCATTTGAAGCACAAGAGCAAGGAGTTCATCATCAACGCACCATTTGTTACTTCTTGGAAGGTGGTGTCTCCTAGATTGGCTAGGTGTCACTTGGGAGCCTCCGACAAGATTGTGGAATTGAACCAAGGAGTTTGTAAGGGCAAGAAGATCGCCTACTTCGTGAAGATCTACCGCTAGTGAGGCAAGTCCTTCGTGGGCGACGGCCATGGTGGGATAGACAAGGTTGCTTCTTCGTGGACCCTTCATGGGTGGAGCCCTCCGTGGACTCGCGCAACCGTTATACTTCGTGGGCTGAAGTCTCCATCAACGTGGATGTACGATAGCACCACCTATCGGAACCATGCCAAAAACATCCGTGTCTCCAATTGCATTTGAATCCTCCAAACCCTTCCCTTTACTTTCTTGCAAGTTGCATGCTTTAATTTCCGCTGCCTATATACTCTTTGCATGCTTGCTTGAATTGTGTGATGATTGCTTGACTTGTCCTAAAAATAGCTAAAATCTGCCAAACTCTAAAATTGGGAAAAGGTTAAGTTTTTATTGGTCAAGTAGTCTAATCACCCCCCCTCTAGACATACTTCAAGGTCCTACAAGTGGTATCAGAGCGTTGGTCTCCATTTGCTTTGATTTCCATAGCCTTTGGTGGTCATAGCCTTGGTTTCACAACCTAGGAGAGTATGGCGTCTAGCGAGGGAAATTATCACCGTAGAGGTCCTTACTTTGATGGTACTAATTTTGCTAGTTGGAAGCATAAGATGAAAATGCATGATCTTGGACATAACCCCGCCGTTTGGGAAATTATTTTTATTGGCTTGCAAGGTGAATTTTTCAATGGGAGAGAACCGATACGTGAAGCTAATGCGGAAGAATTGGATGCTGCAATACAACGCTCAAGCTTGTGATATCATCTTCAACGGATTGTGCCCCGAAGAATTCAACAAAATCAGCCGTCTTGAGAATGCAAAGGAAATTTGGGATACTTTGATTGATATGCATGAAGGTACCGAGTCCATCAAGGAATCCAAGTTGGATGTGCTTCAAAGTCAGCTTGACAAGTTCAAAATGAAGGATGGTGAAGGTGTCGCTGAAATGTACTCTAGGCTTGCTCTTATCACAAATGAGATTTGCCGGCTTAGGGAGTGAAGAGATGACCGACAAATTCATCATCAAGAAGATCTTAAGAGCATTGGATGGAAAGTATGATACCGTATGCACATTGATTCAAATGATGCCAAACTACAAATATCTCAAGCCAACTGAAGTCATTGGAAGAATTGTTGCTCATGAGATGTCACTCAAGGATAAGGAGGAACTTCACAACAAGTCAAGTGGTGCTTACAAAGCCTCAAGTGAAGCCCCCACATCATCAAGTGAGAAACAAACCTTCAATGAAGAATTGAGCTTAATGGTGAAGAACTTCAACAAATTCTACAAGAGTAGAAGCAAAGAAAGAAGCTCCAAGTCAAGGTCTTACAATGACAAAATATCTTCTAGTCGAGAGCGCAATTGCTACAATTGTGGGAGACCCGGACACTACTCCAATGAGTGTACGACACCCTACAAAAGAAGATAAGATTCTCCAAGAGAGAGGAGGAGTAGAGATGATCGTTATGAACGAGGACCCTCACGGAGAAGCAAGGATTCGGAAAGGAAGGACAAGTCATCAAGGAGCTACACAAAATGAAGACATCAAGCTCATGTTGGTGAATGGGTATCCGGCTCCGACTCCGACAATCACTCCGAGAGAAGCTATCACTCCGACTCCAAATATACTCAAGATGAAGGTGTTGCCGGTCTAGCACTTGTGTCAACCAACTCCTACGACATATTTGATTCACCAAATGAAGGTGTTGGAAGATGCTTCATGGCCAAAGGTCCAAAGGTAACACATCCTGAGTATGTTGATTTCAATAGTGATGAAGATGACTTGCTTGTGGATGATGATTTACTTGTTGACAACTCTAGTGAGGAATACTATGATGAAACGTCAATTAATCATGCTAATCAAGACAAAACGAATGACAATGATAAGGAGAAGATTGAGCTTCTAACTAAAGAACTAAACTCTCTTAAGTTAGCTCATGAAACTATCTACGAAGATCATCGAGAACTTTTAAGGGCTCATGAGAAGTTACGCTTTGAAAAGCTCAATCTTGAGCAAGAGCATGAGTTCTTAAAAGCAATCAATGATGATCTCCGCAAGAAAAGTTCTTCTTATATTGCCAAGTGTTTACTCTTATCTACTTACATGCCTCAAGTCAAGTCTAGTAACAAGTACAAGAAAGATACTTCCTCTAGTAGTAAAAATAATAATGTCAAATCCAATATTGTTTCTTCTAGTAGTTCTCTTGATTCCACTAATGATTCTCTTAGCCAAGTTACACTTGAGCAAGAAAATAGCTTATTGAAGGGAATTATAGAGAAAGGTGTTTACAAGAGCCTTGCCGGGAGTAAGCAATTCGAGGAAATTGTACGCAAGAAAGGGAGGCACCGGAAGAATCAAGGTGTTGGTTTTGAACGAAAGTTCAATGCCAATGGAGTTGAGTGGGAAGAAGATCAATACCCCAAGACGAAGTTTGTTCCTCAACAAGAGAAGTATGATCCTACATCCTTCAAGGGAACACAAGCTCAGGATGATCTTCCACCACAAGACCACAAGAACAAAGGAAAAGACAAGCTTCAAGAAGAGATTGATGCATTTGAAGAAGCACCTAAAGCCTCGTTCAAGTGGGTTCCCAAGACTACGTCAAGTTCTACTTCATCAAGTACAACTACAACTCCAAGGATTCCCATCAAGATGATGTGGATCCCGAAGAAGAAGAACTAGAGAGTTCTTGAGGGTGACTCTGCCAACATTCTTCACTCATATCATTTTGGCAAGAACAAGTGCAATCAACTTCCACATCTTGCACTAGTTCAAGGAGTCACAAACCCTCATGTTGGTAAGACAAGGGACAAGGTAACCTAATGATTTCATGGACATCATCTTGTGTGTGCATCACTCTATGTCTATGGATATTCTTGTTTGTTCCTTGTGGGACTAACCCATGTAGGTAAGTTGAAAGTACAACTCACTCCAAAGGATTGCTCCAAATGATCTACATCAACATTGAGCATCCACATCTTCGACACCTACATGAAGTCATCATTGACAAAACCCAAGGTTAGTTTATCCCTCTAAGGGGGGATCTCACATCTAGGGGGAGCTTAACTCTAAGAATTGAGTCAAAGCAACTCTAATGGTGTGAACACATCAATGCATTATGTAAAAGTGGTAACCCGACTTGAGCTTAAACGATGAGTATGACCTATGATCAAATGTTCTCATTTGACTCCTATGTCAATATACTCATATATAGATGACCTAGTCATCGCCAATTGTTTGATAGATGCTAGAATTGGTTGTGCATGCTTTGCCACATATTTCATTTGCCATCTTATTGTGTGAGCATGTTGGTGCATATTTTACTCATTCAAGGACATCCACTTGTTGTTTTGATTGTTTGGGTTCTTTTCTTTTAGCCAAGTGGATGGACAAGAATGCCTAAGAACCTTCTTTAGCTATCTATGCTTTTCTCGTCTCAAACTCTGTTCATGCTACATCACAAAATTTGATCAAGTCAGATTCGAACCACTCTGTGTGAGGAGCACTCGGAGTCCCCGATTCGTCATAGACTTAAACTTCCAAAACCTCTTTGTGACTCTCGGTCAGACCGATTCCTCCATTTCGGTCCTACCGAGATCATTAAGTTGATCTGAGTTTTCAATCTCGGTGCAATCGATTTGAACTTTTCGGTCTCACCGATTTGCTGTAACTATACACAATTATGCATCTCGGTGCCACCGAGTTGTTCCACTCAGTCACACCGACAGGGTCGGGCTATATATAGCCACGGGCAAAATTTTGGAAATTTCTCTGAAGCCCTTCGCCCGCGCAATAGCTCACTCTGCCATCGGAGGTCTCCGGATCGTCTCCTCGTCGCCAGCAGCCTCCTGTCGCTGGTCTCCGCCGCCGTCAACGGATTTCGTCCCCGCTGTTGCCGCCGTAGCAAGTCCACCGCCAAGTTAGGGTATGGACTTGATCTTTGTGCTATCCACGTCTGATTCCTAGCACATTGTATTTTTATTGAATCTTGCCACGATTGAAACACTTCTATCCAGCCAAAGTAGTCTGTAGATTAGATGAGACTCAAATTTTTAGGGTTAGGTTTCCGCCGAAACCATCTCGGACCCACCGAGTTGAAACACTCAGTCACACCGATTTGGCTTATGCCATTGCACTAGTGACTCTCGGTCTGACCGAGAATTACTAATCGGTGCGACCGATTTCACTAGTAGAAAAAGGGTCAAATGTGAAGCACATTAGTGCCGGTTTGTATTAGAGCCGGCACAAATGTATACATTAGTGCCGGTTCCAACGGCTAGCCAGGCCGCTCTCATTAGTACCGGTTCGTGGCTAACCTTTAGCACCAGTTCGTGCCACGAACCGGTACTATAGGTCCTCCTGCATATAAACCCTTCGTCCAGCTCGCTCTGTTCTTCCCCCTTTCCCCTCTCCTCTCCTCTCTGTTCTTCCTCTTCTCTCCTCGAGCTCATCACACATTTTGCCCAAAATTTGTCAAGATTTGAAGGCCCCCATCCACTCAAGTGATCACAAAGGTTAGCAACTTTGTCCTTTCATCTCTCATTGCTAGATTAGGTCTTGCAATGCTTTATATAGTTATTAATTTGTGAGTTTAGTAATTTGGGAGGAAATATATATATATATATATATATATATATATATATATATGTGCTAGTATTTGATTTATATGCAATTTGAGGTCAAAAATAACACTTAGTTTGCATATGTAGGTGTGGTTTACTTAGTGCCTTCTAAATCTCCGTCGTAACCACCGTCGATCGCCCGCACCGTCCCGTCGCCGGCACCACCTTGTGGTGAGCCTCTTGTTCATGAAATTTTATATAAAAAATTGATGTTTGTGTGATTTGGATATATAGTTACTCGTATAATAATTATCTTACCTGTACGTTGTTTGTTATACATAGTGCCATGGTTTTGATATCCGTCCCCGTCGGCCCTCGTCCTTGTTATGATTCGGATGTGGTATATTCTCTTTTAAAACTATTTGTTGCATTTCGTGTTTATGACAAATTATGCCCATCAAGTTGACATAGATATTTTTATCTAGGAGGTATGTGAACCGGAAATTCCAACCGACCCTATTGTCGAGAGGTTAAATTTAGTTGAAAGAGAAAACGAGTACTTGAAAGAAAAATTGAAAAGAATTGAGGGGGAGAAGATGGAATTGGAGTTGCATGTTGCCGATGTCGTCGATGATCACAAGATCAAGATGGAGAAAATGCGCTTGAAGATTAGAAAGATTAGAAAATATGCCATCGATAGTGAGGCTTGGTATCATTATGCTGTTGGATCAATTGTTACCTTAGTTGCGATCTTGATCGCATTTGTTGTTGCATTTAAATGCTTTAGCTAGAGAGTTATTTGTTTGTTGCATTTAAGTGTTGTATGAACTTTATGTATGAACTTGTATTAATTTGGTCTATTCGGTGTTGTGTAATGAAGATGAGCCGGCAATGGATGTACGATGACCGATGCTCTCCCCAGTTCGTTGAGGGCGTGCATACTTTTCTGCTTGCGGCTGAGGCAAACAAGCAGGCGGATGGTTTTATGCCTTGTCCATGTGCTAGCTATAAGAATGGTCACAATTACTCTACGTCAAGAACCATTCACGTCCACCTGTTTGAGTCCGGTTTCATGCCCCACTATAATGTTTGGACCAAGCATGGAGAAAGAGGGGTTATGATGGAAGACAATGAAGAAGAAGAGGACGACGACAGCTATCCTGGCCATGGGTTCCCTGAATACGATGATACAACAATGGGGGAAGAAGCTGAGCCGGTAATGCGGGAAGAAGCTGAGCCAGCAATGCGGGAAGAAGCTGAAGAAGAGGCATCAGATGAGCCCGTTGATGATCTAGGTCGGGCCATTGCCGATGCAAAGAGAAACTGCGCAAGTGATTTGGAGAAGAAGAAGTTGCAGCGCATGTTAGAGGATCACAAAAAATTGTTGTACCCGAATTGCGTAGGTGACAAGAAAAATCTGGGCACCACACTGGAATTGCTGCAATGGAAGGCAGAGAATGGTGTATCTGACAAGGGATTTGGAAAGTTGCTGGTAATGATAAAGGATATGCTTCCAAAGGACAACGAATTGCCCGAGAGTACGTACGAAGCAAAGAAGGCTGTCTGCCCTCTAGGGATAGAGGTGCAGAAGATACATGCATGCCCTAATGATTGCATCCTCTACTGCGGTGAGTACGAGGATTTGAACGCTTTCCCGGTATGTGGTGCATTGCGCTATAAGATCAGCCGCGATGAGCCTGGTGATGTCGAGGGCGAGCGCCCCAGGAAGAAGATTCCTGCCAAGGTGATGTGGTATTCTCCTACAAGAAACGTTTATTCAAAAACAAAGAGCATGCCAAGGCGATGCGATGGCATAGAGAAGACCGTAATAAAGACGGAAAGTTGAGAGTACCCGCTGACGGGTCGCAGTGGAGAAAAATCGAAAGAAAGTATATGAAGGAGTTTGCAGATGACGCAAGGAGCGTATGGTTTGGTCTAAGCGCAGATGGCATTAATCCTTTTGGGGAGCAGAGCAGCAACCATAGCACCTGGCCTGTGACTCTATGTTTGTATAACCTTCCTCCTTGGTTGTGCATGAAGCGGAAGTTCATTATGATGCCAGTGCTCATCCAAGGCCCTAAGCAACCCGGCAACAACATTGATGTGTACCTAAGGCCATTAGTTGAAGAACTCTTACAACTGTGGAATGGAACAGGTGTACGTGCGTGGGATGAGCACATGGGGGAAGAATTTGACCTAAAGGCGTTGCTGTTCGTGACCATCAATGATTGGCCTGCTCTCAGTAACCTTTCAGGACAGACAAACAAGGGATACCGCGGATGCACGCACTATTTGGACGATACCGACAGTATATATTTGAATAGTTGTAAGAAGAATGTGTACCTGGGACATCGACGATTTCTTCCGAGCAGGCATCCCATAAGAAAGAAAGGCAAGCATTTCAAAGGTGAGGCGAATCACCGGACGAAGCCTCGCCACCGTACTGGTGCTGATGTACATGATATGGTCAAGGATTTGAAGGTGATATTTGGAAAGGGTCCTGGCGGACAACCTGTTCCGAAGGACGCTGACGGACGCGCACCCATGTGGAAGAAGAAATCTATATTTTGGGACCTGCCATATTGGAAAGACCTAGAGGTCCGCTCCGCAATCGACGTGATGCACGTGACGAAGAATCTTTGCGTGACCCTGCTTGGCTTCTTGGGCGTGTATGGGAAGACAAAAGATACACCTGAGGCACGGGAGGACCAGCAACATATGCTCGGAGAAGACGACATACATCAGGGTCATGCAAGCTACGCTCTTACCAAAGAAGAGAAGGAAATCTTCTTTGAATGCCTGCTCAGTATTAAGATACCGTCTGGCTTCTCATCGAATATGAAGGGAATAATAAACATGGCAGAGAAAAAGTTCCAGAACCTAAAGTCTCATGGCTGCCACGTGATTATGACGCAGCTGCTTCCGGTTGCATTGAGGGGGCTTCTACCGGAAAACGTTCGATTAGCCATTGTGAAGCTATGTGCATTTCTCAATGCAATCTCTTAGAAGGTAATCGATCCAAAAATCATACCAAGGTTACAGAATGATTCGGTGCAATGTCTTGTCAGTTTCGAGTTGGTGTTCCCACCATCCTTCTTCAACATCATGACGCACGTCCTAGTTCACCTATGTGAAGAGATTAACGTTTTGGGTTCTGTATTTCTACACAATATGTTCCCCTTTGAGAGGTTCATGGGAGTCTTAAAGAAATATGTTCATAACCGTGCTAAGCCAGAAGGAAGCATCTCCAAGGGCCATCAAAATGAGGAGGTCATTGAGTTTTGTATTGACTTTATTCCTGACCTTAAGCCGATTGTTGTTCCTGAATCGCGGCATAAGGGCAGACTGGATGGAAAAGGCACGCTAGGAGGGGAACAAATAATATGTATGGACGGACATTCTCTCACTGAAGCACACTACACAGTTCTACAGAATTCCACCTTGGTGGCTCCGTATATGGATGAACACAAGAATTTTCTACGCTCCAAACACCCGGAGCGGTCTGATGACTGGATTACACGTGAACAAACCAGGAGTTTCGCCAGCTGGTTGCAGACACGTACCATGCATGACACCTCTATTGAAGATGACCTGTACTTACTGTCCCAGTTACCATCTTCGAATATAATGACTTTCAAAGGGTACAAGATAAATGGTAATACATTTTACACGATCGCCCAAGATAAGAAGAGCACCAACAAAAACAGTGGTGTCCGCTTTGATGCAGAAACCAAGACGGGAAAGGAAACATATTATGGTTATATACAGGACATATGGGAACTTGACTATCGACGTGGTTTAAAGGTCCCTTTGTTTCGGTGAAAATGCGTCAATATGACACGAGGCGGGGTAACGGAAGACCCGCAGTACGGAATGACAACAGTGGATCTCAACAATCTTGCGTATGCAGACGAACCATTCGTCCTAGCCAATGATGTGGCACAGGTTTTCTATGTGAAGGACATGTCTACCAAGCCAAGAAAAAGAAAAGATAAGGAAGCGAATGCATCGTACGATGAGCCAAAGCGGCACATAGTTTTTTCTGGGAAGAGAAACATCGTGGGAGTGGATGACAACACAGACAAGTCAGAAGATTATGAAAAGTTTGATGAAATTGCTCCATTTACAGTGAATATTGACCCGAGCATCCCGTTAAATGATGAAGATTTTCCATGGTTACGGCGCAAAGGGACACACGCGAAGAAAAAGTTTCACACCCAAAGATCTGGGATGTGATCGACTTCACTATCATCACTTTCTTCTGTGTTCCACACCCAGGAGGGAATGTCTGTAATAGTTAGGGTAGTTATGTGTTTTGGCATTTGAAACGCGAAGAAATTTTATGTGCAAACAAATTCTTTTCATGCATTTACTGATTTTTTCCAGCTAAATGACCCTGAAATTGAAAAGCATTTCAAATGAACTCAGAAAAGGTTAAAAGTTGGCATGGTATCATAATTTCATACAAATAGCATGTGCAAGAAAGTAGAGAGGGTTACGACAAAAACTGGATGCACTTCGTGTACAAAATGGACAATCTCTTTCGAATTATCAGGGTTTCCGACAAAAACTGAACTGTTACAAAGGCATTTCATTTTTTAAATAACCTAAGGATTACTAAATTGAATATAATGATAAAACACACTAATATTAAACATAAGAAAAAAGAATCACTGAAAAATCTTTTTTCAAAGTTAAGTTATTCACAAACTAGTGATTCACACTAATTTCAAATAATACAAAATTTAAACTATTCAAATTTGAAAACTACGGGCACTAACAGAAAGTTTGTAATTTTTTGTACCTAAAGCAAAAATATTCACATAGAAACTCTAAATACACAAAAATAACAACACAAAAATAAATAAAGCAAAAAAATAAAAAAAATAATGCAGAAAAGAAAAAAATTTATAAAAAAATGTTGGGGCGCTGCCCGGTGGGCCTGCCAGACCTAGGGTGTGCAAATGGAGGCCCAGAAGGGCCAGCAGGCTCACAGGGCAGTGCGCCCTAGTTAGGCCCAGAAGCCTGCTATATAGAGGAGTTCGAAAGGGCAGCCGCGACTGGGTTTATAAACCAGTGCGGCTGCCCTTCGCTCGGCGAGGTGGGACTAAACTTGCCGCACCGCACCTGCGCCAGCGCACCCCCTTTAGTACCGGGTCGTGGCACAAACCCGTACTAAAGGGGGGCCTTTAGTACCGGTTTGTGCCACCACCCGGTACTAAAGGGGGTCGCTTCCCGCCGCTTGGCCTGGCCAAAACAGGCCTTTAGTACCGGTTGGTGGCTCCAACCGGTACTAAAGGTGCCCTCTATATATACAACACGTCCGAAAATTTCGTTTTCCCTCTCTATTTGTTCCTCTGTTTCTGTCTCCGTCGCCGTCGCCGCCGCCCTCGATCGTCTCCGCCGCCGCTCGTCTCCGTCGCCGCCCTCGTCCCCGTTGCCGCCCCCGTCCCCGTCGCCGCCCCGGGCCCGTCCCCGTCGCGCCGTCCCCGTCCCCGTCGCGCCGTCCCCGCCGTCGCCGCCCCGGCCGTCGCCTCGCCGTCGCCGTCGTCCGCTGTGAGCTCTCCCCCTCTAACCCCTCTCCCTCGCCCCCGGCGGCCACCATGGGCGCCGCCCCTCCCCGAGCCCGTACACACACACACAAGCATGCATGATGAACACACACACACACACACGTACATATGTATGAATTAATGCATGTATATATTAGTATATACGTATTTTGTATGTTTAATTAGTTTAGATTATTTAGATTATTATTTTTTCACTATTATATATGTATGAATGCATGTTAGATGGATATAATTAGTGTTTAATTAGTATGGAATTTTTTTATATAATGTTGTTTTTCAGTTTTTTAATGGATGTATAGAAGTTGTGTTTTCTGTTTTTAGTGTTAGATGCTTAATTAGTATGAAATAGTATATAGATTTTTGACATATGCAATGATAGCATAATTAGTGTTATATAGAAATGTTAGAAATTTTAGTTATCAAAATCCAATCATTAAAAAAATGTTACTTTTTGCGGGCATATAGCTAGTATTTGTTCTCGACGATGCCCGGCCCGCATCCTCGCCGTCGACCCGTCCACGACGACGTCCAGCCGACCCATGTCCGGGACTGGGCTCCGCCGAGCTGGCACTGGGAGGTGCTGCCTGGAGGGGCGCGCCGCTTGATGAGGAACCCGGCCCCGGGTCCCGTCGTCGACCCTGATCTCGTTTGGTGGTGTTCGCGTGGGCTAGTTTTGGTGCGGAGGGACCCGGCCCCGCCGGAGGTGGTACGTCGCCGTGTCAGGGAGGAGGACGAGCACGTCCATAGCTACATGGTTGCGTTAGAGGGCGGCAGGTTCTCCAATACCTGGCAGTTTCTTCGGGGATCTCACTTCAGCTATGATCCTGTGAGGGTTCCTTCTCTTTGGGTGTCCACCGCCCGCGCCGCAGGAACCGCGAGTGTCCTAGATTCTTCTGTAGTATTCGATCTTTATTAGCTACCTAGCCAGTGATGTACTATTCAATATTATATATTATTCAAGACAATGTATTTGAGATTATATCTATTATTCTAGATGATGTATTCGAGATTATATCTATTATTCGAGACGATGTAATTTGAATACTAAATTGTTTTATATTTCTTTTGGATTAGTTAAATAAAAGCTATGGCAGACAATACCGACAGAGAGGGAGAACAGACCATGTTCGATATGATACGCGGGCCAGATGATGATCAAAATGAAGAAGATTATGACGGCTCCGAATTTCTAAACAACACCGGAGAGGGTGATATGATATTCGATCGCGACGACCGAATTGATGAAGTCATGAACTACGATTATGACGATGACGAAGAACATGTTGATCCTGAAACAACAAAGACCGGCGAGGTATATATATTTATATAAGCAGGCATCTGGTGATCATCACATGTTTTAAATGACTTGAAGATATATTAACGAATCGATCTTTGTTCTTTCAGCCATCCGGATCGAGCAAATCTTCAGGCAAAATGACAAAACGAGGCCCGAACAAAAAGTTGAAGCAGGGCGTAAAGTACAATATCGAGGCATGCTGCCCTACTGGCGAAACATTAGCGCCTAAGAAGATTGCGGACAAGTTCGTTCGTTAGTGCGGAGTTCTTGTGAAGGACCAACTCCCGATCAAACTTCAAGAATGGAGAGAGCCAGCAAAGCCACGTCCAGATGTTACTTTTGTCATGGAACATTTCACCCTACAAGATCATTTCACAAAAGCAGATGTGCAGAAAGTCAAGGACGCTGCTCTTAGGAAGATGGCGGTTGCATTCAAGAACCACAAGAATCGTGAATGGAACAAGTACGTCAAGGGAGGAAGGAAGACTCCAGTATTCAAGGGAACACTAGAGAACCAACGTGCTCATTGGGACGATTTCGTGAAATTCAAGGATTCGGAATTAGCTAAGGAACGGTCGAGAATAAACAAGAAGAATGCCGAAAAAAAGGATAAGTTCCATAAGCTGGGGCCAGGTGGCTATGCGGTGGCAATGCCTAAGTGGGAAGTCTGAGAAAGAGATGGAGAATGCAGGTGTCACTCCGGTTACTAAGAGCTGGCCCCCCAGGGTCAGGACTTGGTTCTATGCGCATGGGGGGGAGTTGGACCCGGAGACAGGCAATGTTTCGACGAGGGCAAGTCTGAAGGGAGCCGACGATGCGATACTTGTTGCAATAGAAGAGGCACGATCGGGGGTGTTCCAGCCCAACAGAGAGAACGACGAGCTTACGCGTGCCCTGGGAAATCCTGAACACCCGGGAAGAACACGAGGCAAGGGCGCTATTCCGTGGTATGAGGGGTTTTTAGAATGTAACACCGACTACAGAACCCGTGCGAGAAAGAAGATTGCGGAGGAGAAGAAGAGGAAGATGGAGGAGGAGCAGAGGAAGCGGCACTATGAACGCCTTCAAGGCCTAGAAGCAAGTCAAGCGGAATTGGCAGTCAAATTCCAACGGCAGCAGGAGCAGATCGACTCACTTACCCAGCAAAGGGGGTCTCAGCAGCTGCAGCAGCTAGCGGATGATCCAACATTGGATAGCACCGGCCCATCCATGCCGAGAAGCAGCGTGGGTTCCGTCCCAGACGACGCAATGCTGGGTAGATACCCCGTGGATGACATCACGGAGAACACTAACTGCGAGCTACACGTCAAAATGAAGAACATATCCATGAAGGTGGCGGACGACGTTGCTTTTACAAATCCCCCCGAGGCAACCTTCCATTGCAACCCGATTCTAGCGGGCTATGCTCGTGACTTGGTTGATGAGGTGGTGGACCCACCATATTCAGAGCTACAGCTTGACATTGCTGGAGGTGACGGCGAGCGCTTTCTCGAAGAGGCCAAACATCGTATCATCCTATGGAAAAAGGATTGCATCATCTTTCGAAGGCCACCGACACCGCGTCAGCCGACTCCTCGTCGAAGTCCGCCACCGAGTCAGCAGACTCCCGCTCCTGCAAGTCCACCAAGTCCGGCAAAGTGTCAGGCCACTCCTCCTCCTCCAAGTCCGGCAAAGTGTCAGGCCACTCCTCCTCCTCCAAGTCCGCCACAGCGTCAGACGTCCACTCCTCCTCCAAGTCCGGCACAACCTCAGGCCACTCCTCCTCGTCCAACTCAGCCCCGTCAGCCGTCTCTACCGCCTCAGCAATCGCAGAAGAGACACCCCGCAGCTATGGTGCGTAGCGGTACGAGTCGAGGTAGTATAGGAAGTACAAGCGGAGGCAAGCGATATAAATATGGTCCAAGCCTCACGCCTCTTCCGCAGAGGTCTTATGACAGGTCCGAGGAGGAAATCACAGCCATATCGAAGGCCGAGGTGGAAGCCCATTTTGCACCGAAACCGCCACCGCCGCCAAGGGAGAAAGTGCCTGAGGAAACAATTGACCACTTCATTCATATGGCTCAACCACCAGCTCCCAAGCCTGTTGACACAGACTATGAGCGCCACATCAGGAAGTTAAATCGAGCACGTCTACAAAGGGATGCGAGCACATCTACATCGGGATCGAGCAAACAAGAAGCAACTGTCAAAAAATGCGGGAAAACCATTCCCCAGCTGGGAGAACAGGCGGCGCAATCGATCCCCTCGCTTGTTGTGCCAACAACACGTGACAGTATGCGCGCCCAATATTATTGTGGGCAAATAGTGCACATTCCCGAGGTGGGCAATGTGGTAATAACGGAGGAGCATGTAATGCAGGCTGAAGTTCTCAACATCACTATTGGACAACTCCTCGAGATAGAGCCCATGCCTTTGCTTAGAGAGGATGAAATAAAACGGAAATATGTCCGGGGCAAACCTTTGGTCGAGCCAGACAAGGTCAAGAACCTCCCAACGAGAATGTATGAATTGCATCAATGGTACATGAACATTACCAAGATTTCAGATCGATTGTCCCTCATGGTGAATGTCAAGGAGGAGCATTACTTCCATGAGAAAGCTGTGTCCGTTGAGTATACTGAACTGTTTCAGTTATACAATCAAGACGCACTCTACAAACTATCGTCAGTTGCTATTGTTTATAAGTGATTTCTTTCTGTAATTTACGTCTCAAGCTAGCTGTAGTGATCCTTTTGATCAATCATTACCTGTAATTATCCTCACTTTTTCTGTGGTATTATGCAGGATGAAGATGTATGAAATGAGAAAAGGTGGACGCTTTGGCATTGGGTTCATTGACCCAAACACCGTTAATGAATACACATGGCTAATAAATCCACGTCAGCAAAAGAACGTAGAGGACAACATGCTAGAGTTCTTGAAGCGCCTCAAATACAATGAAGATATACTACTTCCTTACAACTTCCAGTGAGTCACACTGTCTTGTACTACAAATTCTCTGTTTTTGCCTACTAGCTAGCTACATGTTTTTGCTTACATATGCCCGCTTAATTAAGACATGCAAACGTATGTGCATGCAGATTTCACTGGGTCTTGTGTATCATTGAAGTTGACGCCGGAACAGTTGAAGTACTGGACTCACTACTCTCAGAAAAAACTGACTATAACATCTTGTTTGGGATAGTCAACAGGTAATTTCAATCATTATTAACTATATATCTCGGCCTATTTAGTTCGTCATTTCATGATATGAACTATTTAATAACCCTTTATTCATTTTCTTTGTCGGCGGGTAGGGCTTGGGCAAGGTTCATCAGCGTCACGGAAGGCGAATGGAAAAAAAAGCTTAAATGGTTTCGACCCAAGGTAAGTAATTAAGTAGTACTAGCTAGCTAGCTAGCTGCCATCTCTTTAATTATCATGCTTGATTAATTATTATCTAATCAAATTCCATTCTCGTAAAGGCCCTGAAGCAGGCGTAGGGGACTGATCTGTGTGCATTCTGCGTTTGCGAGAACATTCGCATGATGGCGTCCGAAAGGAGCAGATCTCAAAGACAGGAATGGGTACGCTTGCCAGAACACTATTCACAATTTTTACACCATTATCGATATCTAGTCACACAACTAATACACATGCATATTGATCTCCTTCTTAACAGTTCAAAGAGGTGCGGGATAAGCTCCTAGAAACGGAGCGTGTAGAAGCACTTCAAGAGGAAATAGCGGGATTTTTGCTCGACCAGGTCATAAATCCGAAGGGAGAATTATATTACCCGCTACCGCCCCCATGAAAACCACTTCCAATTGTCATCGTGCTCCGAAGGCACCAATTAGGCTAATGCCACTGGCTCCGAAGGCAACATGCATATGTAGGAGAAATTGTATATAGCTATACATGTGTGTATGTGTGAATTAATTAATATGGTGGTTTGTGAGACATTGATGATATATATATGCATGATTGGTTCTACTAGAAATTCTATATATATATATATATATATATATATATATATATATATATGCATAACGTGTACAATGTGTAGTATCGTAAAATACCAGCAAACGAAAAAGAATTAAAATGGAAACACAAAATTAAATAAAAAAGAAATCATAAAACTAAAAACCCCCCAAACCTTATAGTACCGGTTGGTCTTACCAACCGGTACTAAAGGGCTCCAGGCCCCCGGAGCTGGCTCGTGCCACGTGGTTGCCCTTTAGCACCGGTTCGTGCTGAACCGGTACTAAAGGGGGGGGGGGGCTTTAGTGACCACAATTTAGTGCCGGTTATGGAACCAGCACTAAAGGGCCTTATGAACCGGTGCTATTGCCCGGTTCTGCACTAGTGTTTGAGGATTCTGTGAAACCCTAGCAGTCTCGGTGCCACCGAACTGTGACTCGGTCTAACCGAGATCATCAGTTTAGGTTCCAAAACTGCTTCGGTATCACCGAGTTTGAAAATCAGTTGATCCAAAATGCTTTCTATGGAAAACTAAAACTGAACTTTTGAATCATTCTTTTGCAAAAATCTCTGCTTTTTGTGATGCTCATCTATTCTATCTCATCTATAACTCTTCACAGGGTCAGCAGTCAGCTTTTGCAGTA
This sequence comes from Triticum timopheevii, assembly GCA_963921465.1. Classification (NCBI taxonomy): domain Eukaryota; kingdom Viridiplantae; phylum Streptophyta; class Magnoliopsida; order Poales; family Poaceae; genus Triticum; species Triticum timopheevii. The sequence goes on from OY997268.1 coordinate 621,358,986, forward strand.
TGTCAGATCAGAGTAACAGCCAGAACAGGTCAGTAGAGCAGATGGACTTGAGTGAGGGCACTAGTCCCTCAAATACAAATGAAGGGAGCAGAAGTACTCCTAGCAATTTGCCTAAGGCTGCTACTAGGCAAAGGAGGAAAAGAACTTCAGATTCAGAGGGTGAAGATTACAAAGCTGAGGAAGATGAGGCTACTTCCAAGAAAGTAGTGCTCAAGAAAGAATATGGCTCTGCACATAGAACTAAGCCAGTTCTGAAGAAGAAAGTTCCTGCCAAGAGGACACCTATGCCTAAAGCTAGAAATTCCACTCATGTGCCAGCTCAAGCTCAACCCAAAGAAGCACCTGAGAAGAAAGTCACTTCTTCCAAACCTCAGAAAGTCCCCACTGGTGAAACTATGAAGTTCACAATTGAATAAGAGGATGATGGTGATCAGGACAAGAAAAAGAAGAGAGCAAGAACCACAACTGCCAAGGTCCTTGGAAAGCCCTCTATGAGAAGAGATTCTGAAGAAGAGGAAGAGGATGCTGCACCAGCACCTAAGGCACCCAAGCTTACGGGTGATGGAATCAGATCAGGGGCTGCAACATCTAAGCCCAAGGAAGCACCCAAAGCTGCCTCCAAGGCCAAGCATGTTCCAAAAAGGAATACTAGGAGTATTCCAGCCGCTGAGAAGAACAAGGCCCCAGTGCCCAATGTTGCTGAAGATGAAGATGAAGAAGGCCAAGTCCTAAGAAAGCTCATGCCCAAGATACCAGACCACAATGATGCCCATCCTGTGGCTGAGGACATGAGAATCAGGAAGGATTCAGGGCTGAGACTGTGGAGGATGGAAGATCCATATGCTTCAAGAAGAATAACTGCTGTTGACTACAGGTTCCATACAAAGGAACAACAGTACTTTTATGAAACAATTCTGTTGGACAAGAAGCCCATAGTTTATGACATGAGGTGGGTCGACTGGACCTACATCAAGGACAATGAGCAGCACTATCCTGGAGTGCAAGAAAGCTTTGTTGCTTGTGGAGTTGCTGATTTTGTTGGACAAAAGTTCACCAACTGGAATGATGAACTTATCATGCAGTTCTACTCCACAACACATTTTTACCCAAATGGTAGAATTGTTTGGATGTCTGAAGGTACAAGGTACCAATCCACTGCTGAAGAATGGGCAAGTCTGATAAATGCCCCCAAGGAAAATGAGGATGACCTGGACATTTATGCAAAGAAGAAGATGGATCACAATTCAATGGCTCACATGTACAAGGAGATCCCAGACAAGGCAGTTGAGACTCACAAGTTTGGATCAGTTCACTTTCTGCTGTCAGGGTTGCCAACCATCAATTTGATTCTGAGGCACACTTTGTTGCCCAAGTCTGGTGATCATAACATGATCAGAGGGCATGCCATCAACATGTTGCATGTGTTTGATGTGCCACAGAAGTTCAAAGTCATGAGCCTAATGATTGAAACAATCAAGAGGACTGCAACAGTTCAGAAGAGGAGCTGTGTATATGCACCTCAAATTTAGGAATTGATCAACTCAAAGATGGGCACAGGGAAATATCAGTTGGATAAGGAACATTTTCCACTTTATCCAGACTTTGAGGACAATGAGGTTGTCATGAATGAAAATGATCCACAATCAGTTCAAGCTCAGGAGAAGAAGGAGAAGGCAAAGAAGGAGAAGGCTGCCAAGATGCCAACTCAAGAGGAGGCATCTGAATATTTCTTGAAAACCAAACAGGAGCAACTTGGTTACTTGATAACATCCACACTGAGGATTGAGAAAGGACTGGCCACCCTCACTCAGAATCAGGACAGCCTTGAGAGAATCATGGAACTCAAATTCCATGACCTTGATGTTAAAGTAACTGAGATTCAGTCAGTTGTAGAGCAGCTGGAGGATGATATGCAGGAGAGACAGGGCAAGACTACCACCAATGTGTCTGCCAGAGTGCCCAGAGCCCAGAGGTCAGTTGCAGTGCCAGTGACAGACACTAGAGCAATAACTTCAGCACCAGCTACTGCCCCAACAGTTCCAGTGCAACCAGCTCCAGCATCCACTCCAGCACCCTCTACTTCAACTGAAGCCTTCGTCCTTGGAGTCATCAGGACACCACCACTAGAAGATCAATCCTGAGAGTCGATCTAGCACTATGCATTTTCTATGAACTTTTTGGTAACTTGTTTCCAAAGGGGGGGAAAAATGTATAGATCATAGGCTTCGAGAGAGAGAGTGTTGCTTTTGTTCTCTTTTGCTTTATTTGGTGGTTTTGAACTTTGTTTGCTTTTGGTTTAGACGCTATGCTTGTGAGACATTGATGATCATGTGTTTGATCATAAGCTACACTTATGCATGTTTGATGATATTATCCTATCTATCTTATGTGATCATTCACTATGCTTGGTGATGAGTGCATGTATTCATTGTTTATTATTTTGCAAGCTCCACCAAGATGTATGTGACATGGAAGAGTAACCCATGAGCCTAATACAATGTGCATTTGCAGTCCAAAGCAAATCTTAAACTATGCACAAATTTACGGGGAGCTCTTGCTTATCACATACTTCTCAAAGCGATAATGTTATTCAATCTTATTATCATTTGTCGAAGCTTTGATCTATATGTTGTCATCAATTACCAAAAAGGGGGAGATTGAAAGTGCAACTATCCCTAGGTGGTTTTGGTAATTCATAACAACATATAGCTCATTGAGCTAATGCTATTCCAAGACTATTATTTCAGGAAAGCTCAATGAATGGCATGGCATGGATGATGAAAGTGGATATCTCAAAATACTAAGGACAAAGGATTGGCTCAAGCTCAAAAGCTCAAGACTCTTCATTTTACATTTTAGTGATCCAAGATCACATTGAGTCTATAGGAAAAGCCAATACTATCAAGGAGGGATGAGGTGTTGATTAATGAGCCTCTTGCTCCATGTGCTTAGTGATATGCTCCAAAACCCTCAACTACTTTCCCACATCCACAAATGACCTAAACCCAAAGTCAAAATCGGTCACACCGATTCTTCCTACCCAGCGCCACCGATTCCAAAAGTCATAGCCACTGCCACAAACCCTAAGAAAACCGGTCTTACTGATAGGGATCTTGGTCTCACCGAGATGGGGTTGTAATCTCTCTATTTCCCTTCGTAACTTTTCGGTCTAACCGAAGTGAGCGATCGGTCCCACCGAGATTGCAATGTAAACTCTCTGTTTCCTTTTTGTACCATTTCGGTCTCATCAAAAAGAGCAAATCGGTCCCACCGAGTTTACCTGACCAACTCTCTGGAAAGCTTATTACCAAATCGGTCTCACCGAGTTTGTGTAATCGGTCTTACCGAGATTACGTTATGCCCTAACCCTAACCGAATCGGTCTCACCGAGATGCATGTCAGTCCCACCGAAAATCACTAACGGTCACTAGGTTTACTAAATCGGTCCGACCGAGTTTAACGATTCGGTCCCACCGAGTTTAGTAAATTGTGTGTAACGGTTAGATTTTGTGTGGAGGCTATATATACCCCTCCACCTCCTCTTCATTCGTGGAGAGAGCCATCAGAACGAACCTACACTTCCAACTTACCATTTCTGAGAGAGAACCACCTACTCATGTGTTGAGGCCAAGATATTCCATTCCTACCATATGAATCTTGATCTCTAGCCTTCCCAAGTTGCTTTCCACTCAAATCTTCTTTCCACCAGATCCAAAACCTATGAGAGAGAGTTGAGTGTTGGGGAGACTATCATTTGAAGCACAAGAGCAAGGAGTTCATCATCAACGCACCATTTGTTACTTCTTGGAGAGTGGTGTCTCCTAGATTGGCTAGGTGTCACTTGGGAGCCTCCGACAAGATTGTGGAGTTGAACCAAGGAGTTTGTAAGGGCAAGGAGATCGCCTACTTTGTGAAGATCTACCGCTAGTGAGGCAAGTCCTTCATGGGCGACGGCCATGGTGGGATAGACAAGGTTGCTTCTTCGTGGACCCTTTGTGGGTGGAGCCCTCCATGGACTCGCGCAACCGTTACCCTTCGTGGGTTGAAGTCTCCATCAACGTGGATGTACGATAGCACCACCTATCGGAACCACACCAAAAACATCCGTGTCTCCAATTGCGTTTGAATCCTCCAAACCCTTCCCTTTACTTTCTTGCAAGTTGCATGCTTTAATTTCCGCTGCCTATATACTCTTTGCATGTTTGCTTGAATTGTGTGATGATTGCTTGACTTGTCCTAAAAATAGCTAAAATCTGCCAAACTCTAAAATTGGGAAAAGGTTAAGTTTTTATTGGTCAAGTAGTCTAATCACCCCCCTCTAGACATACTTCAAGGTCCTACACAGTGGTATCCTGATTACACCTTCCAGTACACCGGGGAGAGTAGCAGCGGTCCTTGGTATTAGACCAACTTAGGACAAAAGCCTAAGCTTGGGGGAGTACGTATTTCTCACCGACTTTACATTCATGTTCACACACTAGTCATCGGTGCTCATACTCTTTCATTGTTTTATCCATGTTAGTTTAATTCTCTTTCTCGCTTTCTTCTTGTGTGTTTGACAAACCTTAAGAAAAACCAAAAAAATTAGTTAGTTTAATTCCCATGCTTGTAGTAGTAATTAAAATGAAAACCCCAAAAGATTTCTTATTCTTCTTCTTACTTGTTGGGAGCTTTCCCGTGTAAATAGTTTTTTATTTTCTTTTCTTTCCTTTGGGGGTCGAGAGTAGAAGACCATATTGAAAATGCTTACTGGCTCTCATATGCATGATTGTTTATTTAACGTAGAGCCCATATTACCTTGTCTTCTCTTTTGAGTTGAATAATGCTTGCAGATTCCAGCTTAGTCCAATGCACACGCACTATTATTATTATACACATCGTTCGGTCGTGCAAGTGAAAGGCAATAATGACGGTATATGATGGACTTATTGAGATGAGAAAGGCTGGTATGAACTCAACCTCTCTTGTTTTTGTAAATATGATGAGTTCATCGTTTCTGATTCAGTTTATTATGAAGTAAACATATTTGCAATGACATTTAGAGATTATAGTTGCTTGTTTCATGCTTGATTAGCTATGAGTTATAATGGTTTACCTTGCGTGCCAACATGCTATTAGAATGATTATGATGTGGTATGATGGGATGGTATCCTCCTTTGAATGAATTGAGTGACTCGACTTGGCACATGTTCACGCATGTAGTTGAAACACATCAACACAGCCTTCATGATATTTATGTTCATGGTAGATTATATCCTACTCATGCTTTTACTCGGTGTAAATTAATTTTAATGCATGTTAACGACTGTTGTCGCTCTCTCAGTTGGTCGCTTCCCAGTCTTTTGCTAGCCTTCACCTGTACTAAGCGGGAATACTGCTTGTGCATCGAAATTCCTTAAACCCCAAAGTTGTTCCATATGAGTCCACCATACCTTCCTATATGCGGTATTTACCTACCGTTCCAAGTAAATTTGTATGTGCCAAACTCCAAACCTTCAAATGAAATTCTGTTTTGTATGCTCGAGCAGCTCATGTTTCAACTAGGGCTGCCTATATCTTCCATGCTAGGTGGGTTATTCTCAAGAGGAGTGGACTTCGCTCCTCATTCACGAGAAAGGGCCGGTAACCGGGATGCCCAGTCCCATGATCCAAAAAGATCAAAGCAAATCAAAATAATTAAACAAAACCCCCCCAGGGTTGTTGTTAGTTGGAGGCACTCGTTGTTTCGAGCAAGCCATGGATTGATGCTTGTTGGTGGTTGGGGGAGTATAAACTTTTACCATTCTGTTTGGGAACCGCCTATAATGCATGTAGTATGGAAGATATCGCCATCTCATAGTTGTTGCGTTGACAGTGAAAGTATACCGCTCAAAATGTTATTCATCTCTATTTTAAAATCGAGCTCTAGCACCTCTACAAATTCCTGTTTCCCTCTGCGAAGGGCCTATCTATTTACTTTTATGTTGAGTCATCACCCTTCTTATTAAAAAGCACCCACTGGAGAGCACATTGTCATTTGCAACCATTATTATTGGTTTGTATTGGGTATGACTTGACTGGATCTCTTTTACCATGAATTACAATGTTTAGTCAGTCCTTGATCTTTAAAGGTGCTCTGCATTTATGTTTTGTGGTCTCAGAAAGGGCTAGCGAGATACCATTTTGTTATGTCATGTTATGATTGTTTTGAGAAAGTGTTGTCATCCGAGTTCTATTATTATGGCTCGCTAGCTGATTATGCTATTGATATGAGTAATTGTGAGACCTAAGTGTTATTGTGAGTATGGTTAGTTCATAATATTTGCTGAACCCTGAATGATGGCTTTGCATTTACAACAACAAGAGCAAACAGAGTTTGTAAAGGTTTTTCTTTATCACTTTCCGTTTATCAACTGAATTGCTTGAGGACAAGCAAAGGTTTAAGCTTGGGGAAGTTGATATGTCTCCAACGTATCTACTTTTCCAAACACTTTTGCCCTTGTTTTGGACTCTAACTTGCATGATTTGAATGAAACTAACCCGGATTGACGCTGTTTTCAGCAGAACTGCCATGATGTTGTTTTATGTGTAGAAAAGAAAAGTTCTCGGAATGTCCTAAAAATCCACGGATGAACTTTTTGGAAAATATAAAAAATACTAGCGAAAGAATCAAGACCAGGGGGCCCACACCCTGTCCACGAGGGTGGGGGGCGCCCCCCTCCCCCAGGACGTGCCCCCAATCTCGTGGGCCCCCTGGACCTCCACCGACCTCAACTCCAACTCCATATATTCACGTTCGGGGAAAAAAATTAGAGAGAAAGTTTCATCGCGTTTTACGATACGGAGCCGCCGCCAAGCCCTAATATCTCTCGGGACGGCTGATCTGGAGTCCATTTGGGGCTCCGGAGAGGGGGATTCGTCGCCGTCGTCATCATCAACCATCCTCCATCACCAATTTCATGATGCTCACCGCCGTGCGTGAGTAATTCCATCGTAGGCTTGCTGGACGGTGATGGGTTGGACGAGATTTACCATGTAATCAAGTTAGTTTTGTTAGGGTTTGATCCCTAGTATCCACTATGTTCTGAGATTGATATTGCTATGACTTTGCTATGCTTAATGCTTGTCACTAGGGCCCGAGTGCCATGATTTCATATCTGAACCTATTATGTTTTCATGAATATATGTGTGTTCTTGATCCTATCTTGCAAGTCTATAGTCACCTATTATGTGTTATGATCCGATAACCCCGAAGTGACAATAATCGGGATACTTCTCAGTGATGACCGTAGTTTGAGGAGTTCATGTATTCACTATGTGCTAATGATTTGTTCCGGTTCTCTATTAAAAGGAAGCCTTAATATCCCTTAGTTTCCGCTAGGACCCCGCTTCCACGGGAGGGTAGGACAAAAGATGTCATGCAAGTTCTTTTCCATAAGCACGTATGACTATTTACGGGATACATGCCTACATTACATTGATGAATTGGAGCTAGTTCCGTGTCACCCTATGTTATAGCTATTACATGAGGAATCGCATCCGGCATAATTATCCATCACTGATCCATTGCCTATGAGCTTTTCACATATTGTGCTTCACTTATTTACTTTTCTGTTGCTATTGTTACAATCACTACAAAACCCAAAAACATTACTTTTGCTATCGTTACCTTTATTATCATACCACTTTTGCTACTAAATACTTTGCTGCAGATACTAAATTATCCAGGTGGTTGAATTGACAACTCAACTGCTAATACCAAGAATATTCTTTGGCTCCCCTTGTGTCAAATCAATAAATTTGGATTGAATACTTTACCCTCGAAAGCTGTTGCGATCCCCTACACTTGTGGGTTATCAGCGGCACCCATGCCAGCCTCCAAAAAAGAACGGCCACGGCCGATCGGACGACCTCGTTCAGGCTGTCAGCGTCGAGCATCTCCTTCTGCCTGGCCTCGAACCAGGCCCTCGTCTTGTCGCTCATCTTCGACAAGTCCACGCTCATGATCGCAAGGGCCACCTCCTTCGCTTTGGTGGCGGCATAGGTGGCCTCGATGTCGAGCTGCCTTTGCCTGGTCTTGACGGTGTCGGCCTCGATGTCGAGCTACTTTTGCCGGGCCGCCTCCTCCATGTCGAGCTGCCTCTGCCAGGCCACCTCCTCCATGTCGATCTTCCTTCTCTTGGCCGCCTCCTCCATCTCAAGCTTCTTCCTTTGAAGGTCTAGGTATTGCTTCATTTGCTCGTCCTTGCTTTGCCGCTTCTTCTCGTCCCTCACATCCTTTTGCGACATCATTGCCATGCAAAGTGTCATGCAATGCCATGGATGAGGCATCATGTATGTCGTCAACCTTGGAGTTGGTCTTGCCCCTCGGCCCCTTCAACGCCTCGCCATCTTCACCTCCGACGAACTTGGTCGTCTTCAGGCCTCTCTTCCTTTGAAGTTCACGGTATTGGTCCTTGAACTTAGGGCAATTGTTGATCATAGTCCAACAATGCGTAAGAGTGAACGTCTTGTCATTGTGCCGGGCCTTAAAAGCCTCCAAAGTTTGAAATGCATACACCACATGATCAACAACAAGTGAACATGCAAACATGTACAAGGCCGAAGTCTCATGGCCGTAGCAAGGAAAGGGCTAGGAAGAGGAGAGCATACCATGTCCCCAACGCCGAGAACACTCACGGGCCATGCTTCAACGCTCTCAGATGCGGCTTGATACTTGTTGCACTCTTCTTGGATGAACAACCATCTCTTTTAAATCGAGCCGATGCCACGGTTGCTTTCAAATTGGTAGGGCTCAAACAACTTCCTTTCATGGAAAGCTTTGTGGACTCTGGTCCAAAAAACAATACCCTTTTGTTGCGCGCCGGTCCTCGGATCTTGGCTAATTTCCATCCAAGCTTGGCAAATCAACTTGTCCTCATCTTGTGTGTATGAACCCGTGAGAATGCTCTTCCTCTTATTTTGTGCTTCCGCTCTTTGTGTCAGCTCGTCGATGAACAATGGCTTGCCACTAATATCAACGTCATTGCTTTCTTCTACATCACCATCACCTTCGACATAGATGTCATCGTCTTCATGCCACGAGTCACCATGGTCGTAGTCAACATGGTCGTCGGCCTCTTCATCGGTAGTGAACTGGCCGCGGCCATCCTGACTTTGGGTCTCCTCCGTGTCGTAGACAGGGATGTGCCCTCCCTCGTAGATCACTTCCTCCATGAACTGGTCATAGTAGGGGTCATCGACCGGTGGCATTGGTGTTGGCATTCCGTCGAACAACACGCGGGGGGACGGCATGGTGCCGGTAAACGGCGACCGTGCTTGCTTTCTTTGCATCTCGATGGACGGTCGGCCACCGCCGCTGGACCCAGTGGTGACGTTGAGATCGATGACGGCCGAGGGGCGCGGTGTGGACGGCGCGAACATGCCAATGTCCGGCGACCCCCCGAAACGGGTATGGTCGTCGTGCCTTGGCGGAGGAAAGCTGGGCGACAAGGGCGTGGTCCACGACGTCGGCGACTAGCAGTGCGGAGGCCGAGCGACCGACGACCCTGTGCTCGTCGGACCGACGGCCCCTCCAGAGAAACCGGGCGGACGACAAATGCCAGCCATGAGAAGGGCATGCGCTTTACTGACGATGGCCTCCTTCTCCTCGACCTCGGCCTTGTGCCGCGCGTCCTCAATCGCAGCGCGGTCGGCGGCTCTCTTGGCCGCGGCGATGTTGTTCTTGGCGACCGCCCTCCGGCCCCTCCTCTTCGCCTATTCCACGTCCAACTTGGTGATCTCCTACGGCATTCACTCCGACCGCGGCTTCCTTGGCGCCTTGCCCTTCTTCTTCTTGGCCATTCGGCGGGTCGATGGCCAGCCCGCCGAATTTCGGCTGGGCGTCAGCCATGGACGGGGGATGAGTGGGACGGGCGGGACGTGGGAGGGTTTGGGGGGGAATGACGCCAAGGGGCCACGGGGGGGGGGGGGGGGGGGTTGCTTTGTGTCACCGACAGACGGGCCAGGGGCGGACAAGCGCGCGCGTCCTGTCCGTCCGCGCGTTGTCCGTTTTACCCCAAAAGCAGCGCAAACTTGGGCCGCGGATGGGTCGAAAGTGGACACAAAACGGACAAAAGTCTGTTTGCTCCCGCGCGCTGGACCGCCCTGTTTGTTCGTTTTACCCCAAACGGATGGGCCGGACAGGATGAGGTCGCGCGGTGGAGTTGGCCTAAGGAGTGGGGTAGCAACTGGGAGGAGAGGACGCCTGCGACATGCCGATATGGGATCTGAGGTGCGGCGGGGAAGGATGTGCGTCACGCAAGGAAAGAATCCGGCACACTGCCACCATCCCAGGGCCCGGCGCGGCTTCGCTGGCCGGCCCTCCGGTGGTGGCGTACCGGGACAGACGTGGGGAGCGGGGTGGGGGGGATCAATCGTCTCTTGGACGTTCGTTGTGGTGGACTCTCATCGGACCGGGGTCGGTTGATTGAACCTGATGTCAGGGCGGATGGTGGATGCCCGGACAGCTGGCTTCGGCCGGGAAGGCCAAGCGCACGACATAGTGGCTTTGTCGACACGAGTGTTGCGTGTCTAGATTGATCGACGTTACCATCAACCACCATGTAGCTAGAAGGATAGCCTCGTTGAGGTATGTAACTTTTTTTACCACAGTACATGCGTAGACGCTAATAGATACATAAATACATCTAGCCTTATAAAAAAATGCATACGCACCCTATCATTATGAGCACCTCCTATAGACTGGGCCGGCACACATCTTCATAGTCGACAAAAATGTCTTCTTCATTTAACGCACATCATCGAATGACCTGAAATAATTTCAGAAAAATATTAGCATCAGTGTTAAATCTAGAACTTAAATCTTGAAGGACTATGTTCTTCTAGCCACAGATTGGTCCGTGGTACGCTGCCTAGTTAAGGGCATGAACAGTTGTGGCTTAGTGACGTGAGCTATTTTTTCTTTCCCATTCTTTATGTATCCTAGTGCGTGTGGGCGTCCTCCCTTTCCTTACCTCTGTCCTCTTCTTTTCATTTCGCATTCTCGCTTATAATTTATCTCTTGGAGAGACCATCTCCTTCGCAAGATCTCCTGAGGCTGGACATAGTGATGGCATCTTAGCTAGTATCATGCATTCGGAAATAGTAAACACGCTGATATGGCAAAGAATTAAAGAAGAAAGAGGGTTAGAGTAACATAAATAGATACCGTATTGTAATAAAATGTTATGGTACTTTGTGTCATGTATGACTATAAATAAGATCATCATGATATTAATCATAATACTATGCACTATGAAAATAGCATCATACACTAGTATCATATGCATGATACTAGTATATGATACTTCCCACTATGAGTAGGCTGACACTTGCGAACACTAACCGAACCACCAAGGTGGCATCCGAGCCTACATGGTCCTGCGGAGCAGCAGGCTGAGGCGACGCGTTGAGCATATGCCCTACTTTGGGTATAGATCGACTAGTGCTCTTGTGTTGCCTTATGCACGTGTGTAGCAGTGAGCCATGGATCCAAGTCAGCTATAGCTTCGTACGTACAGTAGGTGTACGTCTCCCGGCGGGAGTCAATCACAATCACGATATAAATGGCGCTCTAGCGTGAGGGTCAGATTGGTAGCAGAAAATATTGGAGAAGTCCGTATATAGGAGGAAGACCCTGCCCATATGACATATGGGCCAAAAATGTCAAACATTTCTAAAGTTACGATTGACCAGATCAGCTAACACTACACGTAAACATAGATGGAGTAATGGTGAAAGTGCCCTTCTCAGGGCATCTCCGGCCGCGCCCCCAAGAAGGCCTCCCAGACGAGTTTTTCGCGCCGGCGCCGAAAAAATGTCCCAGTCGCGCCCCCAGGACGCCGAAAATCGCCGGTTCGGGTCTTTTTTCCGCCCGGCGGTCACAGGCCGAACCCGGCGCGCTGGGGAGCCGTTGGGGGCTCCGGCGCTAGTGAAAAGCGCGCCTGGCCCACACCGACAGGGGAAAAGTCAAGTTTTTCTTCCCCGACTCGCCTCTCACCCCCCGCGCCCTCGGCCACCACTAGCTGTATCCCGGCGACGGTCGCCGGCCTACTCCGCATAGATAGCCTTTCCCCGCCTGAAAATAGCAGCGCTTCGCCGCGGCAACCCCTCCCCGCAGCACTAGGCGGTGCCGGCCGCCGTTTCCGGCCGCGGAGGCGCGGTTTAACGGCGGGTACACGCCCACGAGCGCAAGGTGTTCGGCGTTTTGACTGACTCGGCGATGGACTCCGATGAGGAGGAAGAGCTCGCCGCGCTGCTGGAGGAGGAAGCCGCGGCCGACGTCCAGGAAGAAGAGCATCTGATGGTGCTCGCCGCCCTCGCCCAGCTGCTGGCGAGCAATGAAAAGCCGCGTCGAGGTGGCTCGGCGCCGGGGCGGGTGAAAGCAAAGAACCGGCATCGTCTGCAAGGCTACTGCATGCTCTACTCCGACTACTTCGCCGATGCTCCACTTCATGGCGAGAGAACATGATCATCGAGAGCGAGCAAGAAGACCCAGTGTTTGACACTGAACCATACTACAGGCAGGGTCCTCTAGCCGAAGTTGATCACCAACTACCGGCAACTTGGACTGCCTATCTCAGTATGCGTCAAGAGATCCGAGACCCACAGGTGCATCATCAACTGCAGAAAGATCTGATTGAGCACCTATGGAGGCTCAAGGGGGACGCCGCGTGATGAAATACGAGTTTTTATTTGTTGAACTATATAATTTGTATTGAACTATTTGTTGTTGTACTATTTTGTTGAAGTATTTGATTTTTCTGTGATGAAATATGTGATAAGGAATAATTATGTTGATAATTGAACGCCGAGACAGGGCGAAACCACGCCGAATATGGGCCTATTCTCGCCCATATGGGCCGTTTATTCGCCGAAATTGGGCTGCAAAATGGGCCAATTTCGGCGCCTCGGGGCGAGCTGGGGGCGGCGACTGGGCGAAAAACCGCCGCCAGCGCCGAGTGTCTCACCGGCTCGCCCCCAGGGGCGATTTTTGTGTGTCCGGGGGGGAGGGGGCAACGTCTGGAGATGCCCTCAGCACACCAAAAATTAACCAGCACTAAAAAATAACTTTTTTAAAGCATTAAAATTATTACTATTTTGCCACGACCACTAGTGGAAAAAGGGCCTTTGGTCGCGGTTCGCAACTGCCATTAGTCGCGGTTGCGCAACCGCGACCAAATAGGTGCGACTAAAGGACCCCCACTTTAGTCGCGGTTTCTTAAGAACCGCGACTAAAGGCCCGTCCACGTGGGCGCCAGGCGGCCGTCGGGGCGGAGGACCTTTAGTCGCGGTTCTTCTGGCCAACCGCGACTAAAGGCCGCCACAGGTTTAGGGTTTTAGCCCCCCCCTAAACCTGTTTTCTGTTTAATTTGTATTGTTTTATTTCTTTTGTGCTTTATTTTAATTTTGAAGGAGTTTCACATATTCTACGGTACTACATACATGCATATGAATGTACAATTTCAAACAAATTTGAAATTAGAACCAAAAAGAATTCAAGAGGAATATACAATATATATTCAATATCATCGGATGACCATATACAATTTTGAACAAGTTTCCATACATAATTTAATGCATATAAAGTTCTACGTCCTCGTAATGGTGTTCTCCTTTAGAATGGAGGACTTCCCTGCTGAACCATCCAGCTAGTTCCTCTTGAAGTGGTCGGAAGAGAGCTTCTGGACTAAGCATCATCCGGAGGTTATTCCTCTGAGCATTGGTATCACTCGGAACCCGCTCAGAGGTGTATCTCCGGATCATCTCACAGACATAGTATCCACATAGATTGGTCCCCGCTGGCTGAATATTCCCAGCATTCTTAGCCTTTGACCTTTTGAATTCTAGCTCTTTTTTGAATTCACCGACCTTTGTATCTACGAACCGTCTCCAAACCCTACGAGGCAAAGAAAATTAAATGAACAAGAGAGTTATTAGTTACTTGATATTAGGAAATGAACGAAATAGGCCGATCGATATAGAGCGCAAATGAATGAAAATAATTACTTCTGCAGCATTCTTCTCATGCCGCCCCAAAGCTTTGGATCCATATTCAGAGAGTCGTGGACGAGACATTCTGAGGTGTCAACTTTAATTACTAGCAGAATCCAGTGAAACCTGCGGACACGATACATGCACAGTACGTCATGCATAACTCATCGATTAGCCGGCCACATACCATGCATGGAGTAAACAAAAGAGAATGTGCTCAAGACAGAAACACTCACCCAAAATGGTAAGGAAATAGAATATCACTTTTGAGTTCCTGCTTTGTAAGAAACTGCCACAGGTCTGCCTCCATGTCGGCGGGGTGATGCTCCAACACATATCCATTAACGATGTGTGGGTCAATGAACCCAACATCATGGATGTTCCTTACTCTGCATTCCTTAATCTTCATTCTGCATGTATAATAGCGGACACAACAATATAGTTAGGACATATATATAGTGCAGGCAATATGAACGAGATGGGGTAGAAATAAATCACTTACAGAACGTAGCAACTGATGATAGATTTGTCGAGCTCGCGCAGATTGAAAAGCTGGAACAATTCACTCAGATGAATTTGTACATAGTAATGTTTGAAGTGATGCTCATATCTAACTTCCGCATAAATATATTCTTTGGCGTTTTTATTTTTTTTGTAACCCTTGTACCATTTCAGCAGACCTTTCATTTGTGGAGGTAGATCCTTTTCCTGCGCAGGCTCGACGAGAGGCCCATTCTTCACATATGTAATTACTACCTCCTTCACTGGCGCCTCATCAAGGCCTAACAGTTCACGAAGAGTAATACCTAAGTTGGCCGCTTGTTCTCTGGCACTCGTTACAGTCAATCCATGTGCTGCCGCAGCTGCTATGATATCGGGGTCATCCGGACCGGCGGCTTTCACTATAAGCGGGGCAATCGATTGTTTACTTTGTTCCCCGAGCTGGGCAACTCGTTTCCCGCTTTTTTTACTTTCTAATTCCGTTTTCTCGGCCTCCTCCAAGGCTTTGTTCTCCTGGTTCTCCGCCCGCTCTTTCTTCTCCTTCAACATGAGTGCCTGCCTACGAAGTTCACGTGCATAGTCGTCAGGCAGATTCTTGGCGGCTTGGGACGGTGTGCTCAAAAATGACTTAGCCCACTTCTTTTGCTCATCAGAAAATACTGGCTTGGGCTCGGGCTCTCTTTTCTTCTTGCAGTCCGCCTTCCATTTGTCATGATCAGCAGCCGCGGCCGCGGCAGTTTCCTCGGCACTACGTTCCCAAGGCCTTGTGGGGAGAGGCTTCAGTGATGGCTCCGGTACCTTTGTGGTCTTAGGTACATAAGGGTCCGGGTTAATAATCCAGGACTGCTTCTGCTTCTTTGCCGGAGGTGGATTGGGGGGCGGCGTCTGATCACCCGCCGGACGAGGACTGGGGGGCGGCGTCTGATCACCCGCCGGACGTTGTGGACTGGGGGGCGTCGGCTGACGTGACGGAGGTGTAGGTGAACCGCCACCACCACCACCACCACCACCACCGCCACCACCACCACCGTAGGGGGGTGGACTTGTTGTCCTTGGCGCCTCGCCTGGAAACTTGATAAACTTCTTTTGCCATAGAATGAAATGGCGCTTGACATCTCCAAGTCTTTTCTCCCCTTCAGGTGTAGCAATGTTAATCTCCAGGTCCTCAAACCCTTGGACTATGTCCTCCACCGTGACACGAGCACAGCCATCTTGAATGGGGTTGTTGTGGTGGAGTGCTCCAGGTAAACATGGTAAAGAACTGCCGATGGCTACCTTCATGGACATGTTCCCGATAGGATAATACAGATGACATTCTTTCATCTCCTTTATATCTTCCACGGGGTAGCGAGGAGGCTCCGGTGCAGTAATTTCGACCACCAGAGGCTCCGGTGCAGTAATTTCGATCGTCGGTGCATCTGCACCAGCCGGTGGGGCCTCCGTGGAAGCCACGCTGCTTCTCCGCTGCTGGCTTCCGAGATCCGCTGGATGATCTTCATGCTGCGCCCGAGCTGCATCTCTTTCGGCTACTAGTACACTCACGGTTTTCTTCATCACATCCATTTCCGATGCCAACCGCGCCACAACATCTGCTTCCCGATCCATCTTTCTCTTACGGCTTCTGTAACCGTACGGGTCATCGTTCTGGGGGAACCCTATTTTCCACGGAATGTGCCCCATGCCTCGTACACGTCCTCCGTGTTCAGGATTCCCGAGGGCTTTTGTCAGCGCGTCGTTCTCTCTGTTGAACTTGATCTTCCCCTCTTGAGCATCCCTCATTGCGTCAATAAGGGCTTGGGTGGGTTTAATTATTTTGCCCCGGTAAACACACTCCCCTGTCTCCGGGTTCAGCGTTCCCCCATGCCCGTACCACCAGCTTTTGGCCCTTGGGTCCCATCCCTCCGTACCTGGACGGATTCCTCGCGCCCTCAGCTCGTTCTCCATCTTCTCCAACCTAGGCACCCAAAGGCGATACCCTCCTGGCCCCATAATATGATTGTACTCCTTCTTAGCCGCATTTTCCTTATTTTTTTCGATATTTGAATGAACTGCTCCGATTTCTTTTGCTTCACAAATTCTGGCCAATCATGTTTCAGTTTCTCATATTGTCCTTTGAAATCCGGAGTCTTGTTCTGCTTGACAAAGTCACGGGCTAGATTTTGCTTGAATTTCCGGAATGCGTCGGCCATCTTATGAAGAGCGAACTGTTTGACTAGCCTCCTCCTCTCCTTGTTTTCCTCAATCTTGTTACCCTCCTCATCGAATTTGTTGTATTCCGGAGGTAGAATGAAATGTTCCATAAGCTTCTTGAAGCAATCTTTTTTTGTTCTCTTATCGACAAAAGTGAAACCAGCAATTCGTGCCTTCTTTGGCTTATTCCACTCCTGGACGGTGATCGAGACGTTGTCTCTAACAACGGCTCCGCATTGGTTGACAAACTTGGTGGCGTTCTTGCGGGGCTCCAGCGGCCTGCCGGTTGCACTGTCGACAACCTCGATGGTGCATGTTTCTCCTTGTTTCATCGTCTTGGTTGCGCCACGCTTTGACGACGTACTCGATTGTTTCGACGATCCGGCCGAGGGCTAAAATAAGAAAGAGAGTCGCGCACGTTAGTACACACATATTTATTCAAATCAGTTAGTTTGTATCACCAGAGGCTCAATGTATATATATACCTCGGCGCCGGAGGTGGTTGCTACTTCCATTTGAAGATCGTCGTTTATCGACGTTTGTTCGGCATCATCTTGCTGACGGCGCCCTTCATCTTCACCGTCAAGGTTCAGATAAGAAGAGATATCATCTTCTTCTTGTCCGGTCGGCACATATAGAATATCGCCGTTTATGATGCCGAACATATGTGCTTCACCGTCCGGATCATAGTTGTCCATAATCGGGTCAGCTCTATCGTCCGCCATTATGTCAGTCCTGAAAACATGTAGTAAAAACAAATTAATTAAGTGAAGAAGGGGGGCGGTGGCGGTGGCGGTGGCGGTACCATAACGCGGTACGAGGTGGTACCGGTGAAGGGGGGAAACATCCGGGAAAGTATTCCCGGTGTTTCGCGTTTTCAGACAGATGGGTCGGAGGGGGAAAGTTGCATGTTCGCTATGCTAGGGATGCGTGATGGACGAACGGGCTGCGTATCCGGATTCGTCTCGTCGTTCTGAGCAACTTTCATGTACAGAGTTTTCCCATCCGAGTTACGGTTTATTTTCTATTAATTTTCAAAGTTTTGGTTCATTTTCTAATATCCTGATTTAATTTAATTCAAATTATTAAATACAGAAACTACTATGGGTACACGGAAGTGCACCCAGCAGTGTGTTCATGTGTATATACGTTGAGCGGCGGGCGGCGGCGGGCGGCGTCGAGGGCGAGGGCGACGGCGGGCGGCGTCGAGGGCGACGGCGGGCGGCGTCGAGGGCGAGGGCGACGGCGGGCGGCGTCGAGGGCGACGGCGGGCGGCGTCGAGGGCGACGGCGGGCGGCGTCGAGGGCGAGGGCGACGGCGGCAGGCCTTCGGCGCGGCAGTCGGAGAAGACGAGAAATGGAGGCGAAGGTTCGGGCCCTTGTATTTATAGCCCCCCCTTTAGTCGCGGTTGGGGAGGCGACCCGCGACTAAAGGGTAACCTTTAGTCGCGGTTGGCCAGGCCAACCGCGACTAAAGGTATTTTTGGCGGGTTTTTGCGTTCCCGCGCGGAACGACCTTTAGTCGCGGTTGGCCAGGCCAACCGCGACTAAAAGTATTTTTCAAAATACTTTTTCTTTTTCAAAATCTTAGAAATACAAATAATATATCAAAAAATTCAGAAAAATAAAACTAATTCAATTCAATATGTTAAAAACACAAATATTATATCAAAAAATTAAGAAAAATAAAACTAATTCAATTCAAAATGTTAAAAATACAAATAATATATCAAAAAATTCAGAAAAATAAAACTAATTCAATTCAAAATCTTAAATATTCCAAATTTCATATTATACGCCTAGGAAGGAGTATGACTAAATCACTCCAAATTTCATGTATCATCAATGGTATCTCGAAATATTCGAAAATGGACACCAAACACATCACGGGTAATAAATTATTACACATCATTTCTTCCCTTGTGTCCCTGCTTGCTTACGATTGTGCCGTATCCATGGAGCATCCTCATCATTTAACTTAATGCTTGGGTCAGTGTTCACTTTGAAGGGTGGAATTTCAGCAAACATATTATAATCTTCTGACATGTCTGTCTTGTCCTCCATTCCCACGATGTTTCTTTTCCCTGAAAGAACAATGTGGCGCTTTGGATCATCGCATGATGTACTGATCGTTTTCTTATCTTTCCGTTTCCTCGGTTTGCTACTCATGTCCTTCACATAGAAAACCTGAGCGACATCTTTCGCTAGGACGAATGGTTCGTCAAGGTAACCAAGATTATTGAAATCCACCATTGTCATTCCGTATTGCTGGTCCACCTTTACCCCACCTCCTGTTAGCTTGAACCATTTGCACCGGAACAAAGGGACCTTAAAGGAGGGTCCATAGTCAAGTTCCCATATCTCCTCTATGTAACCATAATATGTGACCTTTTGCCCATTCTCGGTTGCTGCATCAAAGCGGACACCACTGTTTTGGTTGGTGCTCTTTTTATCTTGGGCGATCGTGTAAAATGTATTCCCATTTATCTCGTACCCTTGGAAAGTCGTTATAGTCGAAGATGGTGTCTTGGCCAACATGTACAGCTGATCTACAACATCATTGTCATTCATTAAATGTTTTCTCAACCAACTGCCGAAAGTCTCCATGTGGGCCTTCCTAATCCAGGATTCAGGCTTCCCCGGGTTGTCTGAGCGTAAAATATTCTTGTGTTTCTCAAAGTACGGAGCCACCAAGCTGGAATTGGTCAGTACAGTGTGGTGTGCTTCAGTCAGAGAATGGCCGTCCATACATATCGTTGATTTCCTTCCGATCGTGCCTTTTCCACTTAGTCTCCCCTCGTGCCGCGATCGAGGAAGACCAATCGGCTTAAGGTCAGGAACAAAGTCAACACAAAACTCAATTACCTCCTCATTTCCATAGCCCTTGGCGATGCTTCCTTCTAGCCTAGCACGGTTACGAACATATTTCTTTAATACTCCCATGAACCTCTCGAAGGGGAACATATTGTGTAGAAATACAGGACCGAGAATGAAAATCTCTTCGACTAGGTGAACCAGGAGGTGCGTCATAATATTGAAGAAGGATGGCGGGAACACCAACTCGAAACTGACAAGACATTGGATCACATCGTTCTGTAACCGTGGTAGAACTTCTGGATTGATTACCTTCTGAGAGATTGCATTGAGGAATGCACATAGCTTCACAATGGCTACTCGAACATTTTCCGGCAGGAGCCCCCTCAAAGCAATCAGAAGCAATTGCGTCATAATCACGTGGCAGTCGTGAGACTTCAGGTTTTGGAACTTTTTCTCTGCCATGTTTATTATTCCCTTTATATTGGACGAGAATCCAGACGGGACCTTCATACTGCTCAGGCATTCAAAAAAGATGACCTTCTCTTCTTTGGTCAGAGCGTAGCTGGCACGACCTTGAAACCATTCCGGATGCCGGTCATCAGGGTCTTTCAAACGTTGCTGGTCCTGCCGTGCTTCCTTTGTATCATTTGTCTTCCCATACACGCCCAAAAAGCTTAGGAGGTTCACGCAAATATTCTTCGTAACGTGCATCACGTCGATTGCAGAGCGGACTTCTAGGACTTTCCAATATTCTAGCTCCCAGAATATAGATTTCTTCTTCCACATGGCTGCGTGCCCGTCAGCTCCCTTCGGAACTGATTGTCCGCCAGGACCCTTTCCAAAGATGACTTTCAAATCCTTGACCATATCAAATACCTCAGCACCAGTGCGTTCCGCAGGCTTCGGCCGGTGATCTGCCTTGCCGTTGTAATGCTTGCCTTTCTTTCTTACTGGATGAATTTTCGGAAGAAATCGACGATGCCCAAGGTACACGTTCTTCTTACAATTTGGCAAATGTACACTTTCAGTCTCATGTAAGCAGTGCGTGCATGCATTGTATCCCTTATTTGATAGTCCCGAAAGGTTACTAAGAGCAGGCCAATCGTTGATGGTTACGAAAAGCAACGCTCGTAGGTCAAATTCCTCTTCTTTGTGCTCATCCCACACACGGACACCAGGTCTGCCCCACAGCTGTAAAAGTTCATCAACTAATGTCCTTAGGTACACATCGATGTCGTTGCCGGGTTGCTTCGGACCTTGGATGAGCACTGGCATCATAATGAACTTTCGCTTCATGCACAACCAAGGAGGAAGGTTGTAGATGCATAGAGTCACGGGCCAGGTGCTATGGCTGGAGCTCTGCTCGCCAAAAGGATTCATGCCATCTGTACTTAGACCAAATCTTATGTTCCTTGCGTCAGCTGCAAAATCTTTGAACTCTCTGTCGATCTTTCTCCATTGCGTTCCATCTGCGGTGTGTCTCAACTCCCCGTCCGACTTACGGTCCTCTTTGTGCCATCGCAACAACTTGGCATGCTCTTTGTTCCTGAACAGACGTTTCAACCGTGGTATTATAGGAGCATACCACATCACCTTGGCGGGAACCCTCTTCCTGGGTTTCTCGCCCTCAACATCGTCACCAGGGTCATCGCCTCTGATCTTATAACGCAATGCAGTGCATACCGGGCATTCATTCAAATTCTCGTATTCACCGCGGTAGAGGATGCAGTCGTTGATGCATGCATGTATCTTCAGAACCTCTAAACCTAGAGGGCAGACAACCTTCTTTGCTTCGTACGTACTGGCGGGCAACTCGTTATTCTTTGGAAACATATTCTTCAACATTTTCAGCAAGTTTTCAAATGCCGAGTCAGCTACACCTGCCTGTGCCTTCCATTTCAGCAAATCCAGTGTGCAGCCCAGCTTTTTCAGACCATCATCGCATCCGGGGTACAACGACTTCCTGTGATCCTCTAACATGCGATCCAAATTCTCCCTCTCCTTTTCAGTTTCGCAGCGTCTCCGTGCATCAGCAATGGTCCGACCAAGATCATCAACGGTCTCATCACGTGCCTCTTCTTCACCTTCACCTTCCCCTTCACCTTCAGCATCCTCCATGAAAGTATCACCGAAATGAGCAAGATAGCTTTCATCGATGAAATCATCCCCTTCTTCATCTTCTTCCATTATAACCCCTCTTTCTCCATGCTTGGTCCAACAATTATAGCTTGGCATGAAACCGTGCCGAAGCAGGTGCAGGTGAACTTCTCTTGAGGAAGAGTAACCCTTCTGATTCTTACAGTCAACACATGGACAGATAACAAAACCCTTCTGCTTGTTCGCATTAGCCACTACGAGGAAATCTTTCAAACCCGTAGTGAACTCACGGGAGAGCCGGTTACCGTACATCCATTGCCGATTCATCTGCATTATTATAATATAAAATATATAATTAACCATCATGCATTTGTTAAACTAACTAGCTATAAACAATAGAAATTAAACAATGAACAACACACATGCATATTTTATCAATGACACACATGCATGAAAGGTTCAAGTTGCTAACCGCGATCGAGGAGGAAAAAATAAATGAGGAACCTCAAGTGTGGCTCCAACACTTCATATCATGTTTGTTTCACGCTCTTGGGGCATTTCATCAAACACCTTGTGTGCATAAGAGGAACCAAAAGCAAACCTACACCCCCTTGTGAAGCTTGCGAAGAGAAGTGGCACCAAATGGCTAAGTGAGTGTGCTGAACTGGTATATATAGGGGAGGAGCTTTAGTCGCGGTTGGCCTGGCCAACCGCGACTAAAGGCCTTTGGGCACCTTTAGTCGCGGTTGGCCTGGCCAACCGCGACTAAAGCCCCTCACGTGCACCAGCTGGCCACCGAGCGCCCTGGGCCCAGGCATTTGGTCGCGGTTCGTCTGCCGAACCGCGACTAAAGACTTCATTAGTCGTGGTTCCTACAATTTCGCGACTAATGGGGCTGGACGGAAGCCTCTTTTTCTACCAGTGGACTTCCAGAAATGTTATTTCATGATGAAAATTTGCAAGCATTGAAAACATTTCTGAAAGTATCTCCTGGACATACCTCAGGTGGTGGCTGACTTCGACCGTGAAGGTGGTTTTACACAATTTACTCTTGGACATACCTCAGGTGGCAGTGGCGGCTCCAGAAATTTGCAACCGGGTATTCATGCGTATTCATTTTGCCAAAATCATTGTTGTTTTTCGAAAATTGTCACTCTTTTGCCAAAATCAACACTGTTTTGTAAAAATCGGATATTCATATGAAGACCCAAGAATACCCCTAGTGCCGCCCCTGTCAGGTGGTGGTGCTATCCACATCCTCGGCGATATTGTCAGTGACGCGGTTCTTTTAGATCGATACCGGCAGAGAGGCAAAACCTACATTATTACAATTACATTAACAAAATGCGGCTTTGTAACCGGTACGTGGTCAAAGAGCAATGCTACATCTACGAAGCAGTTGAGACAATCTTGCTAGACACAACTGGCAAGGAAGCAAGAAGTGTACTTTTTATACTCACGACGAGACAATCAAACGCCTCTTCTTTCAATGCAAGTTTGCGCGTTCTACATGATCCGTCATCCAAATAGCGTCCAATTTGCATCCGCCGACAAGTGTTGCCAACATATATGGTCACTTGCTTGACGGAATACCAAATACGATTATTACGCTAATTAGGGTGGGAGCGTCTGCCTTACTATGGTCGCTTTGGCTATGTAGAAATGATTGTGTTTTTAATTGCAAAATCTCTTCTCCTATGCAGATTATCTACCATTGTATACATTGGCTTCGTATGTGGTCTACGCTGCACTGAACGCAGTACCAGTTGTTGTTCAAGGTGGCGTGTATGCCATGGCCAGGGAGGCTTTTACCCAACATGGGTGCCAGCATAATCTCCAGATCGGCCCACCTCCTTCGTCGACAAAGGCATAATTTTGGTCTCATATGACTTTACTGTTGTCAAATTGTCGTTTTATACATACTTTGTCAGACGGTTCTTTTTGTGGATGTGTGCATCTTAGTTATGTAGAGGTCGGATGTCGCTCATCATGATATGTATCCGCTTGATGCTACATTTGAAATAATAAAAGCGTCATTTATCAAAAAACAAAGGATTTTAGGTAGTCTTACCTGATTAGCCAGACGGCAACTTGGAGATGGGGGAGGAAGGGGCCACCCCCCTGAAATTGGGGGGGGGGGGATAGTTAGTTAGGAAATTTACCATTTCATTATTTGCTCTCTTATGGAATCCAACCACTCGAAGGATTTAGAGTCTTTTTATCAACCAGTCAGAACCAATATTTCTCTATTATATTCTGTTTTTTCTTTGGCAGTTCGCACAATTTGGATTTCGTGTTCAATAATGCTTTTTTATTTTTCTTGCTCTTTTTCCTGGCGTAAAGCGTTCGTAGCTGTTAGTAGACGTAGGATTTTCGTGGTCAAAAGCGCCAGGTACTTGTAAACAAATTAAGTACTCCCTCCGTTCCGAATTACTTGTCTTGGATTTGTCTAGATATGGATGTATCTAGACTCATTTTAGTGCTAGATACCTTCGTATCTAGACAAATCCAAGACAAGTAATTCAGAATGGAGGGAGTACGTATCAGTCATGGATCTCTTCTCTAGTCTGTAGAAATAAAATCGGAGAGGGAGCTCTTTTTTTCATATATGTAGCCTGATCGCATGCATATATACTTTAAAAAGGTGTGCCTACTCCCTTCTCCCGGTGAAGAGCGTATATTTGGCTTTGAAATTTATCCACAAAGAGTGTATTTCTATCTTTCCAATGCACTTTAAAGTAGAAAAAAATGCTTCTTTCTCATCACACCGTAATCAAGACCAATAACATTATAAGCATGGTCTCCTCAATTTTTACATGCACTTAGCTCATTGGGGGTTGGGTAATTAAAGAGGAGAGATGTTGGCTTGCATCTTTCCAATGCATTGTTTACTCCACTTCATAATTTGTCCTAAAATTTCTATATGTACACATTTTACGGTACGGAGGGAGTAGATCTCAGTGGAGTTAGATATTAACCAACTATAAGTCAAATGCCATAACATGTAAGAAAGAAGAAGAAGAAGAAACTAGAAAGAAAATTATCACAAGGCAGATTGAACAAATGTGTTCTCCGATCGAGGTCGACTTCGGAGGAAAGCTTCGACCACTTCAACCTGTGTCATAACATCTAACCAACTATAAGGGTGTGTTTCTAGGCCCTCTGTTTGTCTTATGGAGTGACCACATATGTACTCAGTGTAATTTGTCTGTTTAATAATGAACATGTGGTTCTTGCACACACAAAAAACTATAAGGGTGTGTCTAGGTTTCAATGGAGTTAGACTGTTACCAACTACTCCCTTTGTCCCAAAATTCTTGTCTTAGATTTGTCTAGATACGGATGTATCTAATACTAAGACGTGACTTGATACATCTATATTTAGACAAATCTAAGACAAGAATTTTGGGACAGAGGGAGTATAAGCCAAGCGTCATAACATGCAAGATAGAAGAAGAATCTGAAAAGAAAATTATCGGGCAAAAATCACTATTCTGACCTTGTCAACGATTATCATCGCAAACTGGACTGGACACGAAAGGATTTCACGATTTGACCCTTCTAGAAACGCCAGGGCCCGCGGCATTTCTGGTCCACCTTGCAACGCCGAACCAGCTAGCGTTTCGGGGCAACATAGAAACGCCGAGGCAGCTAGCGTTTCCGCCCTGGCCCATGGCCAGCCCGAACCCGCTATTTTCGTTGACGTGGCACGTTAGAAACGCCAATGTACCTGGCGTTTCTGCCCTGTATCAAGTAAAGCGCGCGGGGCCGCGGGGGCTTGACCCAGCCCACTTCAGCCCCGGTCCGGCAGTTCTTCCAGCGATGAACTGGCGGCTGCCCCTACCTCTCCCTCACCAAATCCCTCCAAATCTGCAATTCGGACCATCAAGATGAGTAGATCGGAGCATCCCGGAGTTGCTTGAGGTATTCTCTTCCCAATCCTCCAATTATTTCCAGTTAAGATTGGCTTATGTAGATGCATTTCTTCAAACATGGTGGAACCCTAAGATGAGTTATTAGTGATTTGTTTGATGAATATTTTGGTTAGATTATGTTTAGAAAGAAGACAAGTACCCCTTGTGTTGAAATATTCTTAGTGAACTTGTGTAGTATTGGATTTAGAGATAGACAATTTTTTTGGATTAGGTTGAACCTATTATTTGTTCATAATTAGTTGTGATAGATTCGTTGGGATGAAATAGGTTGAAAATAATTGGTGTTTGTAATGTGGCTCGTGATTTGTATCTTTGGGATGATTTGTAGTAGTTTCTCACACTATTTTGTAAATGATGTGGTCACAATTTTAAGCATATATCATTCCGAATCCATTGACCTTATTTTGTAGGATGTTTGAGCCGGATAAATATCCCAGCCTTGATGATTATTACGAGGAGAAGCATCATGTTGTGCTAGTGGAAAGAGGGGAGGTAATTATGTATCCACATGGTTGATTTTCATATTGTGAGTAGTTTAGAGAAGTATATAAATTGTGCATGTGTTTTTTGTAGGTTCCTCCAATACTTCGGTTGAGAGGCCACAACCCACGTGAGTCCCTGAAGTATGACCGTCGCTACGAGCCTTATTTTAGAAGAAAGGATCTTCTCTAGTTTGTGCTCAACTTTAAAGGCACACCACTATAGCTGAACTCGATGGCCATTACCGCCCTTACAGAACGTTGGAGGCCGGAGACGCACTCTTTTCACCTTTGCTCTTGGTGAGATGACCGTCACTTTGGAGGATATTGCGATGATCTCCAGGCTTCCGATCGAGGGCAGGGCTCTTACCAGGAAGGTGAAGTCTGAGAGGTGGAGATGACGGGTTGCAGGATTGGTTGGTGTTGAACCTCCCCCATGGATTCATGAAACAAGGAAGGATCCTAGGACATCCGGTGTTTTGTTCTCGTGGCTACAAGAACATTTTTTACAAGTGCCAGAGAATGCCAGTCCAGCTGTTGTGGAGAGGTACGCCAAGGCTTACTTATGGAATCTTTTGACCCAAGTGGTGTTTCCTACCGGCACGGGAGACATAGCCTCGTGGATGTTCTTGGACCCTCTTCATAACTGGGATGTCAAGTGTAGTTGGGGGTCGACGGCACTAGCCTTTTTGTACCGTCAGGTAATGCTTGCTATGATGCATTCTCATTATATGGAAGAGATTTTTTGCATGTGACTGTTTAATGTGTCTACAAATGTGCAGTTGGAAGGAGTATGTATGAGGAGTAAGCCGAAATCTTGTCTTGTTGGTTTCGTTTGGGCCCTATAGATTTGGATGTGGGAGTGTATCCCTGTGGGCCGTAACGTCACCATTGCTCCGGAAGAACCTTGGGAGTGGCCTTTTGATGGGAATGAGGAGCGGTACCCCACTATCACATACACGTGGGATAATTTCCAAGTGCCGAGTATCGCCGCCATGGGGCGGTACAAGGCATACATAAGAGAGCTTGACATGCTTAGTTACAACCAGGTAATTATCAAAGGCCTTTCCATCATTACAGATTTTTGTCTTTGTGCATGAGCAAGTGACACGTTGTGATGTAGGTCAACTGGAGGACGTACACGGTACTTAGGCAGTTCCCTTTGAGCAATATGTGCCTTCATGACCAACATCTTTGGCGTGTGCGATACCCCATGATATGCTTTTTTGCGGTCGAGTGGCATCTTCCACATCATGTTTCCAAGCAATTTGGAGTACAACGACGCACCCCGCCGGATTATGTTGAGACAAGTGTGGTGCTACATAGGTGAGAGTTTTTTGTACTATATGTTGATCATTGTCTACCACGGAAAAATGAAGTTCATACCGATACTTCTTCATGCTTTGTAGGACGAGCCAGCAAAACAACAAGAATGTCACTAATTGGGAGGATCACCATATTATGTGGGTGGACATGTGGAATGCTCAGAGGAATGCCCAAGTTGAAGATGATCACACACCTGACAATAACGAGGGGGGCATATTGAAGGCATTTGGAGTGGCTTCGCAAAGAGTACAAAGTTATCCATAAGGGTGCTTGGACTCGTGTCGATTGCTTCGAAGTAATGCCAAGTGAGGCTTCTGATGGTGCATTCAACAACTCTATTAGGGAGACCATTGGAGCGCACCTAGATTATGGCCCTCTACATGACCGAGTGGTATGTCTCTTTTTCTCTTTTTTGAAATATGAACATGTCATTTCTTCATGAGTGGTGTGTCACATATGTTTTATTCAGGGCACAAAGCAATGGAGATGTATCAATGGCAGTAATGTGGTGCTTGGCCGCGCACCTGGTCCAGAAACAGATGGGCTCATTAGGAGTACTCTACAGGTTAGAGGCCTTCTTGATATGAACATGTGCTTTCTTTCATTGTAACTATTTTTTTGCATATTTACATGTCAATGTGTTTGCTTGTGCAGAAGGTTGTGAATCATTGCCACACACTAGACGCTTTACTCTCTTGCCATGGCGGTTCATCCACGGATGTGCGTGCACGTGCTCAGTATAGAATGGATGTGCTTTCTTTCGCTCGTCCATCTTCCAGCCAAGCAGGTGCTTCTTCCGCTCGTCCAACTTCCAGCCGAGCACGTGCTTCTTCGAGCCGAGCATGGATTGATGAACATGAAGATGAAGAGGAGATAGACGACGATGCGGATCCAGACTATGTGGAGCTTGGGGCTTCGCAGATTGAAGATGCTCCACAGCCAACTAAACCTTCTCATCCTTCTGAAGAAGCACGCCGAGTTAGCTCAAGAACCATCAGACATCCTCAATGGCAGAACACTCCGGAGGGCTACGTCAACAGGGGGAAGATGGCTGCGAAAAGAGGGAAGAAGTGAAAGGAAGTTCTAGGCCAGGCCTTAGTTCTTGGGGCTCGTGAATTTGTTAGTTTTATGTCTGATGGACTTGTTATGTTTTATGTCATATGGATTTGTTATGTTTTATGTCTGATGGACTTGTATGTTCTATGTGACCAAGACATGTTATGTTTTATGTCAGCTGGATCATGTTTACTTCGTTGTGAAAATATGTCCCATTCCTATCTGTTGTTGTACTTGTTAGTTTTATGTCTAGAATTGGCAGCAGGGTTTGCTGTGAAAATTTATATTGCTACCTGTGATGGAATTGGCAGTAGGGTTTGCTGTGAAAAGCAGAGCATGGCAGAAACGCCAAAGGCGTTGGCGTTTCTGGATAGTCTGGAAACGACAACAGTGGCTAGTGTTTCTTCCTTAATCTGCAAAGTTTCGCGTGTGTGGCCCAGGTAGCCCCTGTTTTAAAGGAACGTCAGGAAAAATCGAACGTTTTAATGTAGGGTAGAAACGCCAGGGCCCTTGGCGTTTCTAGTCCACACTACAATATTCAGTGGACAGGTCCCGGGCAGCCCCTATACTAAAGAAATGCCAAGCTGAGGTTAACGTTTCCAAGTAGATCCGCAACGCCAGGGGCATTGGCGTTTCGGACCATTACGGAAACGCCAATAGGTTTGGCGTTGGGGTCAGAACAGTATGTCAAAAGCAACCTTCCAATCACATTTTGTGTTAGACATAGTTCACCACATAAAGGAGTACACACAAGAGGAGTCCAAAGGAATTTAGAGTACACATAGTTCACCACATAAAGGAGTACACATAAGAGGAGTCCAAAGCAATTTAGAGTACACATAGTTCACCACATAAAGGAGTACACATAAGAGGAGTCCAAAGCAATTTAAAGTACACATAGTTTACCACATAAAGGAGTACACATAGAGGAGTCCAAAGCAATTTAGAGTACACATAAAGGAGTCTAGGCAACGAGAAGGTTCAAGATAAAATGCACATGAAGGAGTGCATGGCACAGTTCACAACATGATAAGATCCACATTGCTCTATAGTGTAGAGCAAGGTCACTTTTCCTTCTTCTTCTTCCTCCTCCTCCCTTTTCCTTATGCGGTGAGCCTCCTTAACCACCCTCTCCATGAATATCTTGTTCTACCTATCTTTGTTTTCAGCTTCAAATGACCAAAGCTTCAAGGTTCTTTCTTGAAAATCCTTGACACGCTTCTTCTATGCCTCCTCACATTTCCGGATCAACGCTCGCTCCCTAGCGCAACACTCAAAATCCATTCTATCTTGTTCCTTCCTCTTTTGTTCAAGCTCCTCTTGCTTCTTCTATAGTGCGACTGCATCCTCTTCTCTTAGCTTCTTCGCAGCCTTCTCCCACCACCCCGCCATCTCACCTTCGCCATCCTCAACCCCTTTCGGTGTTGCCTTGTTGGGTTGAGAAGCCGCTATATCTATGAAAAATTGCAGGACATTAGTTAGTAAGGACAAAAACAACATGAAAATAATATTGGGAGATATGAAAATAATTATGAAATGTAGCCACTTACGGAAATGGTCCATCTAGGTATCCAAACATTCCTCTAGCATTACCACTGCCTCTACCTATGAAACATCCTCTACCACCACCCGAACCTCTACCCCTACCACGAGCACCATCACCAGTAACTCGTCCTCTACCACGGCCACCACCGCCATCACCAAGTTCACTAACTGAACCTCGACCACCACCAAGTCCACCACCGGAACCTCGGCCACCACTTAATCCACCACCGGAACCTCGGCCACCACCAAGTACACCACCGGAACCTCGGCCACCACCAAGTCCACCACCGGAACCTCAAACACCACCTAGTCCATCACCTAAACCTCAGCCACCACTTGAAGAATCATTGTGCCCTATTGAAGTTTTGTTTGTTTTGCAAGTCCTTTCATTGTGTGACGTTTCATTGCAACCACCGCATTGGTTCCTATCACGTGGCTCCATGAAATGTTCACTACCAAACTCTTTAGTGCTCATGAGTTCATCCATATCATTCATGTATCACTTTGCATTCTACCCTTGGGTTGTACCATCATATCCGGATCGGGCCTAATGTCAGGACCGTGATACTTTGGCCACTGCGATGCGTCGAGAAAAGGGTGGAATCTAGATGCCCATGTTAACTTATGAGCTTGCAAGTTGAATTCATGCAACCTCACAACTACTCTATCAGAGACGGGCACATTTCTGGTGCGGGCCGCCATCATCATGTGTGAGCATGGCCAATGGTACTTACTAGGCTGCTCACAAGTGCAATGTCTAGTCTGAAGAGCCACATTAAATGAGTGACAACCATATGATTGTCCATCTCTGGTTGTCCCACCTGGCTCATCCACTTGGTATTTCATTTCAACATTATCGAAACAAGTGACTCGCTGGATGGCTGACTTGTCTCTCTGAAACTCTGGCCACTCGACAACCTTCTTTGGATAAATTTCATTGGGAGGCTTCTCACTATCAGCAATCAACTTCTCGATTTCATCGGAGTGCTTCAGAAAATACTCATTTAGCTTGTAAAAGGTATATTCCACTATTGCCATCACCGGCAACTAACGGGCACCCTTCAAGACAAAGTTGAAGCACTCAACAAGATTGCTTGTCATGTCACCATATCTCATGCCTCCTTCATCACATGCCCGTGACCACTTGTGTATCTCATCAATATTCCTTTCTAAGAAATCTTTCCCACCTTCATTTTCCTTCTCATGGATTTTGTTCAAGTGTGTCGTGAATTACCTAACGGAGAAGGCTACACATGCGGAGTTAAGATCCTTACAAAGATCCTTGTTCTTACAAGCCCTGTAAAATTTTGCAACGAAGTGCCTCATACACCATCGGTGGTGAAGCCTCGCATGCCCTGGAATGTGAATATCAACGGCCTTCAATATGCCTTGGTGCCGATCGGATATGATGCATACCTCCCTATTCGGAGGAATGACTATGCTCCTAACAAGTCTCATGAACCATTCCCAGTTGTCTTGGTTCTCCACGTAGACCAAAGCAAATGCCACAGGAAACACCTGATCATTAGCATCATGTGCCATTGCTGTCATGATTGTGCCCTTGTATTTACCTGTCAAAATGTCCCATCTATAGAGAGAACTGGTCGACAATGCTCAAAAGCTGCAATGCATGGGCCAAACGTCCAAAAGGAACGACGGAACACTCCTTCAATATCTTGGAAATAGTGGTACATTCCTGGGTTTCTATATGACATCGCTCCCAGCAACCTGGGTAGCATGTTGTACGCCTCTTTGCATCCACCGCACAACATTCTGAGAGTGACTTGCTTGGCCTTCCAAGTCTTCCCGTACTTGACCTTATATACGAACTTACCTTCAACCCAACTCATCAACAACTTCACTTTAATGGTTGGATCCTCGGCTATATGTTTCTGGTATTTATAACCAATGAATTCCGAGGTTAACTGATGGTGTGTGTTCCATGCTTCTACGGCCGGAGGTGTGCATTGGTGAGTGGCTTTGCAACTAGTT
This sequence comes from Triticum timopheevii, assembly GCA_963921465.1. Lineage (NCBI taxonomy): Eukaryota > Viridiplantae > Streptophyta > Magnoliopsida > Poales > Poaceae > Triticum > Triticum timopheevii. The sequence goes on from OY997268.1 coordinate 621,390,936, forward strand.
ATTTTCCACCAACCATCTTTCGTCAGTCTTCCATTGACTTTCCATTTGCATCTTTCTACCTCAAATTTCACGGCATATCGCTTGTTGCAGTCCGACTGAACAACTATGAAAGGCCTGTGGTCTTTGACATCAAACTCACACAACCACATCCTGAATTCTAGCATGTGCTCGAACATTAAACCATTCCTCATGTACGACATCAAAATATCGTTGGGTGTACTACTTGGGAACTGTTTAGCCTCAATTGTCTTGCTCATGCCACCATCGACTATAGCCTTATCTGCAAGGCTAACATCACAAAACAAGGGAACTTTGTGATCCCTACCGGTGATTTTTGTGTACCACTCTGCTTCTTTCTCAGTCAAGCTATCCTTGTCCAACTCATTCACCGGGCCTTCATCGTCCGAGTTATCCATACAAGCACACTGGTAGATAATGTCAGGATCCATGTCCTTATGCCTTACTTGGGCGTCTACGTCACCAACAATGTTTTGGTGGCTCTCATACTCTTCGTCGGAGTCATCACCATTATCTTTGATCGGTGCACTACCTCCGAACTCATATTGGGGATACTCATTGGCTTCCAACTCAAATTTATGCTCAACAATAGGCGGCACACTCCTAACCGGGCTCACATCATCTACTAAAGTTTGGTTCAAGTCAACATGAAAGAGAGGAGCCTTGACCACCTTAGTTGCACAGACTTTGAGTGACTTGAATGCAACAACCTCCTTATATGCAACCCAATGCAAATTGAACTTGATAGGCATTGTCTTCATTCGACACTTGTGTGCCGACCCAACATCATATCTTCCTACTAATTCAACTTGGTCACTTGCATCCACCCACTTTAATCTTATCTGTGTTTCTTCCACAACCTCTTCATAACTAGGAGTCTCAAGAAATATCAACACTTCCTCATACTTGTCAACAATATCCACATTCACGAAATGCCTCTTTGTGAACATATTGAATATTCACAATCTTGTCCATCTAAAAAAGGGGAATATAAGTATAAGAAATGTACAATGCTAAATATACCACATTGCTAACAAAACCACTAACCCTAACCCTAAATCTTAACATTAGGCATAACCCTAACCCTAAACATTAACATTAGGCATAACCCATGCAATAAGGTTTGTTCACCAACATCACAATGCAACATATTGGAACAACAATAATCAAGAATATCATATTATAAAACCATCTTCAAAACTAGGGTTAGGAACCACATGAACAAAACAACCCAAATAGACAAATCCAACCAATAAAAATTTGTGAGATGAAGGAGGTTACGTCAAGGAACGGAAATGACACCGGATTCACGGACCAATCCAACCGATTTACAAGGATTTGAGAGTGGCTAAGTGAGGGACACAAAGGGGGAAATGGGGCCAGCTCGGGATAGGCTAATGGGGAAGAAGAGAGTGAGTGGTAAGTGGTGGTTGAAATGCCCACGGACACCTAAAATATCTGCACCAGAAACACCATAGACCTTGGCGTTTGACGAAACGCTAGATGCCTCGGCGTTTCCAGGCTTTATCGGCCTGGCAGTGGGCAGGGAAGAAATGCTAGCTGGCTCGGCGTTCAATGTTGAGCCGAAATGCCACGGGCCCTAGCGTTTCTAAAAGGGTCAAATCATGAAATACTTTCGTGTCCGGTTCAGTTTGCGACGATAATCGCTGACAAGGTCAGAATAGTGATTTCGGCCAAATTATCACAAGGCAGATTGAACAAATTTGTTCTCCGATTGAGGTCGAGTTTCCCCATATATATTATAGAAACTCTGTTAAATAAATACAAATACACACTCTCGACTTCCAATCACAAATCAATAATACGTAGAGTGGAGTATTGTGGTGGGCGAGCATTCATTCAGGGAGGTCGCTGTTGGAGTTTCTCCCTCTGCCTCTACCTCTGCCAGTGGGTGTGGGTTTCGCTACGTGCGGGCGGTGGCGCCGTTGGTGGCGGCAGCGGTGGCCTTCTACTTCCTCATGGAGCAGCTGTCCTACCACCGCAAGAAGGGGGGGGGTCCTCCCAGGCCCCTCCTTGGTCCTGCCCTTCCTCGGCAGCATCGTGCCCATGATCGGCGACCCCACCGCCTTCTAGGAGGTACAGGCGGCACGGGCCAGGGACACCAGCACCGGCCTGGCCGCCGACTTCCTCATCGGTCGATCCTCTTCGTTCGTGACTCGGGGCTCTCCCACCGCGTCTTCGCCAACGTCCGCCCTAACGCCTTCCACTTCGTCGGCCACCCCTTCATCAAGAAGATCTTCAGAGAGCACAACTTCATCTACCTCTTCGGCAACGAGCACGAGGACCTGCACCGCCGGATGGCGCCCACCTTCACGCCGCGCGCCCTCTCAACCACGCTGCCATCCAGCAGCCCATCCGGTGGCGTAGGTGGACGAAAGAACTTATATATATTTTTGACCGATATAAAATATACAAAATGAGATTTTATTTATTTAAAAATGTTATTTTTAGTACTTATGATGCACGAAAAAATCTGAAAGTTTTTTTTCTTATTGTAGTAAGAATGTTTTGCTATCTTGCAAAGTTTGAAGTTCATATGTTGGTTTATTTGAAAGAAACAAAGAAGAGAAAAATTCTTGCATGAATCGCGATGCAGAGATGGATGGCTCGATAAGGAGGTGCACCAAAGGCTGGCCATAGTGGGGGTAACATAACTAGTATCATGTACTTGAGACTCGCAACCATGCTTATGTGGCAAGCAATTAAAGAAGGGGGGTCATAATAACATAGGTAGATACTGTATCATAATAAATGTTATGCTACTATGTGTCATGGATGTTAATAAATGAGACCATCTATGATACTACTTTATGATACTATATCACTAGTAGAAAAAGGACCTATTTTCCCAGTTCGTCAGGGCCATTTGTCCCGATTTTTGAACCAGGACTAAAGTGTCGGTACTAATGCCCTAGACCTTTAGTCTCGGTTCTTACATAAACTGGTACAGATGGGCCTCCACGTAGCCGGTGCGGCGAGCCCAGGCAGGAGGCCCTTTGGTCCCGGTTGGTGGCACCAACCGGGACCAATAGGCATCCACGCGTCAGCATTTCAGGTGCTGGGGTTTTTGTTTTTTTAAGGGGGGGGGGGGTTAGGGGGTTTTGGGGGGTTAATTTAGGTGTTTCATATATTGTGTTAGCTAGCTAATTAATAGAGAGAAGTGTCCTATCTTATCTCCGTGCTTGGTCGAGCTACGTACTATACGTATAGAGAGGACTAGACACGCTAGCTAGTAAGCAAATGAAGGAAACAGAAGATCGTCATGAACATATGCATACAGAGAGAAGTGATATCGACCACCTCTCCTTCTCTGAGAGATTGGTCGAACAACAAGTTCTCGTATATCTATCCGACGCTACGTACTGGCTACATATATACAATATAAGTATCTCTTACAATATAATCTCCTAATTAAAAACGAGCTGATTAGGGTCCACATGGTATTCTCCGTCTTCAACGATCATGTGGTCTAGAAAGAATGCCGCCAATTCCTCTTGAATTGCTCGCATACGATCTGGTGGTAGGAGTTCATTCCGCATCTTAAATATATAATTTGAAGAAGGGAGTCAATACATATATATGAATAAATGAAACTGAACACAAATGAAGGTAATAAAATAAAATTGTGAATATTATTATTTACGCACTTCATATTGTTTGTCAGAGTAGCCCCGCTCAGAGGTCGTGTGGTGAATGGACTTGCAAATGTAGTATCCACAGTAATCATTCCCTTGTTCCTGCCACAACCACTTTACAAGAAATAGAGGTCAATCAAACTGATAATTAGCAAGCATGCTAAATGGTATTGATGAAACTAGCACTTGAATCACTAGGAGATGCATGTAACATGCTACTATAGTAATTTCTTTCGGGTGTCTAAATTGCAGCGTCTTCGGCAGTCCCGGTGTTTCTGTGGTGAATTTTTTCCAAACCCTACCAGACAAAGAAAACAATTACTTGATATCAGGAAATGAACAAAAAGTTGCCGATATGGTGCGATAAAGATCGATTGAACTTACTTCTCTAGAATTTCAGTCATGTCCGCATACTCCTTGGGATCTTTTCATCTCGAGTCTAAGACGGTTACTAGTCCCTGCTCAAGCTTAATCTCTAGGAGAATATAGTGGAAGCTGCGCACGCATGCATAACTCATCAATTACATTACTATAACCTCGACTAATAAGGGAAACCGAATATACACAAGACAGTAACACTCACTTGAATTCTTAAGGGAAGAGTATTATAGCTTTGTTTTGATTTAATACAAATGATTGTAGCAGCTTAGCCTCGGTATCTCTAGCCTAAAATTTAACCATATATGCATCTATGAGATTTGTGTTAATGAACCCAATATCACCGATTTGTCTTTTCTTCAATTCGGCGATCTTCAATCTGCATAATATAGTGAGGATAACTGAAAATACATGCAATAAAAGAGCTGACCTATATACAGAAACTTAATGACAGAAGTAGTACTACTTACAGGCAGTAGCAAGTGATCATTAATTTATCGAGGGCCTTTAGATTGAAAAACGCGAAGAACTCCTCAAATGGAACATTCAACAGTTCAATTCCAACGAGGTCATGCTCCTCTCTGACTCTCAGCGCCAAAATATTCGTCCCCTCAGACGCTCTATAGGTTTTCATGTACCAATCATGGAATCTGAACATCATCGTTGGTAGAGATCTTTCATATTTGACGAGAGGCTTCCTGTACACGTATTTGTGTCTGTCCACCTCCGAGAAATCATAATGTACATCGTCGGGCAGGTAATCTTCAAGATTGTTATAACCGGGCACCATCCTGCCCGGAACATTAGCCACGATATCGCTAGACACCTGGAGCGGGGGGAACGATTGGTTCGCTTGTTCGCCGAGCTGGGCAACTTTTTTCCTAGCTCGTCGTTGACCACTGATAGTACTTCCCGACGCGACGCTTCCATAAATGACTTTGTAAGAATGCGCTCATAGTTGCCTTTCGCCGGAGACTTTGGTGGTTTCTTCAGGGCAGCCAGAGTACGCTTCGCTTTTACCGGATCTATCTTCTCCTCCGGAGGTGGCTGCTCTTTGCTTTCACCCCTTCAAAGAATTTCTTCACTTCGGCTTGCACGATCTGCGTGTTTTCCTCCATGGTCCTTCGTATGGTATCTTCTCTGGAGTCTTGAGAGAAGGACCATATTTGTATTGCCTCTCGGCTCTGGCTGTGCTGCTAGATGCCGGAGCAGATAGAGCGGCTGCGGCTGTGTTTCCTTTCTTATGAGGCAGAGGAGAAGGACTACGACGTGCCAGAGCAGCCGGAGCGATGGCGGGTCTCTTGATCCGCCCTTGTTGACGAGGCGGAGAAGGAGGAGGCTGGCTGCTCGGGCGCGCTGGCACAGGCGGAGAAGGAGGCGGAGTGCCGCCACGCGCCGGAGAAGGAGGCTGAGTGCCCTAATCACTCGCCGGAGGAGGAGGCGAAGGAGGAGGCGGATTGCCCTGACTCGCCGGAGGAGGAGGAGGAGGCGGAGGGGCCAGTTCGGAAGGTTGATGAGATCCTTCCGCCATAGGCATGGAGTCTTTAGAGAAGAACCCAGCCGAATCTCCCCTTCACCCGTAGGGTGGTCAAGCTCAAGGTCCTCAAATCCGTCCGTTATTTGATCCACCATCACCCTAGCATATCCTTCTGGAATCTACTGGCCATGGTAGGTATGGTTGTGCCAGGTTCATTAGGTAAAATAGAGCCAACATCCGCCTTGACTTTCAATGTCATCCATCGCGTCATAAGGTGGCAATGTTGAGACTCCGTGATATCATCCATGGGGTAGCTAGCAGGAGCCATGAAGACAGGCTCCAGCTGCTGAGTCTGCTCGGTGGAAGCCATGCTACTTCTCCGCTAAGATGGCGGGGTAGCTTCAGGGGAAGCTTCGGCAGGTCGTTTGCTGCGATCTGCTTCTCGTTCCTCTAGCCCTTGTACCCTTTCGTGCAGCGCCTGCAGTTGGCTATGCTCCACTTTCTTCCTCCTCTCCTGGGTTTTTTAACCCCCTGTGTCCGGAAACCCAGCCTTCCACGGAATGGAGCCTGGCGTGCCTCATGTCCGTCCAGGGTGCTCAGGATTCCCGAGGGCCATTGTGAGCTCGTCCTTCTCTCTGTCTGGAATGAACGTCCCTTGCTACGCTTTCTCGATATACTCCTGAAGCCTCGTGACGGGTATTTGATACATCTCCAACGTATCTATAATTTTTGATTGCTCCATGCTACTTTATCTACTGTTTTAGGCAATATTGGGCTTTATTATCCACTTTTATATTATTTTTGGGACTAACCTATTAACCGGAGGCCCTGCCCAGATTTGCTATTTTATGCCTATTTCAGTGTTTCGAGGAAAAGGAATATCAGACGGAGTCAAAATGGAACGAAATCAACTGGAGAAGTTATTTTTGGAAGGAAAGCCACCAGATGGACTTGGAGTGCACGTCAGGAAAGAAGGGAGGTTCTCACGAGGGTGGGGGGCGCGCCCACCCCCCCCCCCCCCCGGGCATGCTCCCCTACCTCGTGGTCCCAACTTCGGTCCACCGACGCGTACTCCTTTCACCCATATATACTCTCGTACCCTAAAACTTCCAGAACAGAAGATAGATCGGGAGTTTTGCCGCTGCAAGCCTCTGTAGCCACCAAAAACCAATTGGGATCCTGTTCCAGCACCCTGCCGGAGGGGGATCCCATCACCGGTGGCCATCTTCATCATCCCGGCGCTATCCATGATGAGGAGGGAGTAGTTCACCCTCGGGGCTGAGGGTATGTACCAGTAGCTATGTGTTTGATCTCTCTCTCTCTCTCTCTCGTGTTCTCTCTCATGTTCCCTCTATGGCACGATCTTGATGTATCCCGAGCTTTGCTATTATAGTTGGATCTTATGATATTTCTCCCCCTCTACTCTCTTGTGATGAATTGAGTTTCCCCTTTGAAGTTATCTTATCGGATTGAGTCTTTTATGAGAACACTTGATGTATGTCTTGCCGTGATTATCTATGGTGACAATGGGATATCATGTGCCACTTGATGTATGTTTTGGTGATCAACTTGCGGGTTTCGTGACATTGGGAACCTATGCATAGGGGTTGGCACACGTTTTTGACTCTCCGATAGAAACTTTGGGGCACTCTTTGAAGTACTTTATGTTGGTTGGATGAATCTGAGATTGTGTGATGCATATCGTATAATCATGCCCACGGATACTTGAGGTGACAATGGAGTATCTAGGTGACATTAGGGTTTTGGTTGATTTGGGTCTTAAGGTGTTATTCTAGTACGAACTCTTTTATAGATTGATCCGAAAGAATAACTTTGAGGTGGTTTCATACCCTACCATAATCTCTACGTTTGTTCTCCGCTATTAGTGGCTTCGGAGTGACTCTTTGTTGCATGTTGAGGGCTTGTCATATTATCTATCTATGTTATTATTGTTGAGAGAACTTGCACTAGTGAAAGTATGAACACTAGGCCTTGTTTCCTATCATTGCAATAGAGTTTACGCTCACTTTTACCGTTAGTTACCTTGCTGTTTTTATTATTTCAGATTACAGAAACCTATATCTACCATCCATATTGCACTTGTATCACCATCTCTTTGCCGAACTAGTGCACCTATACAATTTACCATTGTATTGGGTGTATTGGGAACACAAGAGACTCTTTGTTATTTGGTTGCAGGGTTGTTTGAGAGAGACCATCTTCATCCTACGCCTCCTATGGATTGATAAACCTTAGGTCATCCACTTGAGGGAAATTTGCTACTGTCCTACAAACCTGTGCACTTGCAGGCCCAATAACGTCTACAGGAAGAAGGTTGTGTAGTAGACATCAAGATCTTTTCTGGCGTCGTTGCCGGGGAGGCAAAGGTAAAGGGCACTCACTCACACCCCGTCAACTAAGCTCTTTTCTAGCGTCGTTGCCGGGGAGGTGAGTGCTTGAAGGTATATCGTTAGATCTTGCAATCCAATCTTTTTGTTTCTTGTTTGAGCACTAGTCTAGTTTATAAAAGAAAACTACAAAAAAATGGAATTGAGTTTGTCTCATACGCTTCATCTTTTTAATATCTTTCGTGAGTATGATGGAAAGGATAATTGTGCTCAAGTGCTAGAAGAAGAAATCTCTAAATTGTTTGGCACTAAATCTTTGAATGATGAGCATGATTGCAATGTTGTTAATACGAATTCTTTGAATATCCATGATGCTAATGATGATTGCACTAGTTATGATGAAAATATCTCTTATGAGCATGTCAACTTTTGTGGAGTGCATGTTTGCATGAACACACCAAATAGAGAAGATATTTATTGCAAGAGGCATAAGTACTTAGAAACCAAATTGTTGCAAGAAGAGCTTGATGAATGTGCTAAAAGATTCAATATTTTTTGCGCTCCTTTGTGAACTTTGCAATGAACATGGTCATTTAAAGCTCCAATGCTATTTGTTTCATGATCAAGTCGTGTCCAAATATTATGATAACTTGATTACCCTTGAGCATCATAAAGAGCGTAGCCTTCTTTTGGGTTATGAAGAAATGAAACATATAACTGAGGGAATTCCAAAATTTAATCTTCATAGATCTCTTGATTTTGATCTAGAGAAGATTTATATGTATTGTGCAGTGAATTGCATTGAAAATCCTTATATTGCCAATTACCTAAAGAAAAGAAAGCAAATGGAAGATGATGAGAATACTAATGAAAGGGAAGAGGCTTCCTAATCTCCTCCTATTATTTCTTATGATGAATCAGGTAACGAGGAGGAGCTTTCTATTCAACCAATCTCATCAATAAGGAGCTCAAAGAGGAAGGTTGAACCCACACTTAATGTGAAGAAGAAAAAGAAAATAAGGGGCAACAAAGGTAAAAAGGTATCCCTCCCAAATGATGTTGCTCCTACTACTCATTATGATGATGATAATTGCTATACTATTTGGTGCTATCAATATTTTTAATGATGAGAGTGATTATGCTTCTGATATGAAAGGGCCCAAGCTTGGGGAAGCTATGTTTTATGAGGATGAAATATTTGAGAATATATTTGCTGGAATTAATGTTTGTCCCAAGCTTGGGGATGCTATGTTTCATGAAGATGATATTTTTAGCATCCCAAGTTTTGATATGCAAAGTTGTTATGATGATAGCATGCCTCCTACTTATGATGATTATATTGATGAAAGTGGGTTTGGAGGAGTGTCAACTTTAGGAAGTAGTGATCCCACTATTTTGGAGGATGTTGAATTTTATTGTGATTAATATGAAAGTGGATTTGGAAGAGTGTCAACTTTATTTAGTGATTCCACTATCTTGGGAGAGGTTTCAATCGATTATGATGAGAATGAAGTTGCTACTTATGATGATTATTGTGATGAAACTTATGCTATAAAAAGTAGTGATGATTATATTTACAAATCTTGTCATGATTTTGATTACCCTTTTTCTTAACATTACTCTTTTAATATGGAAACAATTTTTAGTGTTCAAGTCTCTTATGATACTTCCACTATTCCGAATGAGAAGAATTTTGTTTATGTGGAGAGTAGTAAAAATTCTATGCTTGTAGATAATGAAAAGAATGCTTTAGGTGCTGGTTATATTGTTGAATTAAGTCATGAGGCTACTGAAAATTATTATGAGGGAGGAACATATGCTTGTCTGAATTGCAATAATATCAAGTTTCCTCCCTATGTGTTGAAAATCTTGAAGCTATGCTTGTTTTGCCTTCCCATGCTAGTTGATTATTGTTCCCATAAGTTGTTTGCTCACAAAATCCCTATGCATAGGAAGTGGGTTAGACTTAAATGTGCTAGTCATGTGCTTCATCATGCTCCCGTTACGTTTCAATTCTTATCTTTTATGTGAGCATCATTGTCATCATCATGCCTAGCTAGAAAGGCATTAAAGAAAAGCGCTTGTTGGGAGACAACCCAATAATTATCCTTACTGTTTTTGTGTGTCCACATGATTATGCTACTGTAGTAATCATGTTTTATAGCTTTTGTTTCAATAAAGTGCCAAGTAAGACCTTTAGGATGGCTTACGGTGATAGTTGTGTTGATCCTGCTGAAAATCAGAAACTTTTGCACCCAGTAAATTAGTTTTGTTAATTACAGAAATGTGCTTCTGATCTGAATCCCTTTGCTTTGGATTGGCACACAAATTGCTTAGGACTTCCTAATTTTGTAGGGTTTGTGGAGTTCCAGAAGTATACGCTTTATACAGATTACTACAGACTGTTCTGTTTTTGACAGATTCTGATTCCTATGTGTTGTTTGCTTATTTTGATGAATCTATGAGTAGTATCGGAGGGTATGAACCATAGATAAGTTGGAGTACAGTAGATATTACACCATTATGAATTTAGAATGAGTTAATTACAGTACCAATGTGGTGGTTTTGTTTTCTTTCACTAACGGAGCTTATAAGATTTCCTGTTGAGTTTTGTGTTGTGAAGTTCTCAAGTTTTGTGTAAAGATTCGATGGACTACGGAATAAGGAGTGGCAAGAGCCTAAGCTTGGGGATGCCCAAGGCACCCCAAGGTAATATTCAAGGACAACCAAGAGCCTAAGCTTGGGGATGCCCCGGAAGGCATCCCCTCTTTCGTCTTCGTTCATCGGTAACTTTATTTGGAGCTATATTTTTATTCACCACATGATATGTGTTTTGCTTGGAGCGTCATTTTCTTTTGTTAGTATTTGCTTGCTGTTAGTTAGAATAATGTTTTGCATCTTTAGTTCTAGTAAAGAAGTCAAGGATAGCCTTTGCCATGCTTATTTTGCTAGTATACATGTCGCTGTTTGAAAACAGAAAGTTTACTGCTGTTGCAAAAATTCCCTAGAAAAGTCAGAGAGTGGTATAATGTTGAATCTTTTTGCATATTGAGCTATGATAAATTTATTACAGTGGGAATTTTAGTCCATAATTTTTGGAGTTAAGGAAGTATGATGACTCTTGCATTCTTTACAGACTGTACTGTTTTGGCAGATTGCTGTTATGGTTGCATTGTTTGCATATGTTTGCTTGTTTAATGATTCTATTTGGTGATAGGAGTATTAACTATGAAGAGGCATTTAGTAGTCAATGTTGAATAACAATTTTAGTGATTTTTTACAGTAGAAAATGATAAGGTTTTGCATTGGTTTATACTAACCTATCTCACGAGTTCTTGTTGAGTTTGGTGTGGATGAAGCTTTTGATAAAAAGAGAAACCATGGTATGAGAGGAATTAAGGAGACACAAAAGCTCAAGCTTGGGGATGACCAAGGCACCCCAAGATAATATTTCAAGAAGTCTAAAGCATCTAAGCTTGGGGATTCCCCGGTAGGCATCCCACCTTTCTTCTTCAACAACTATCGGTTAGTATCGGTTGAGCCTAAGTTTTTGCTTCTTCACATGAGTTGTGCTATCCTTGCAATGTCATTTTATTTTGCTTTGCTTGCTGTTTGGATACGACACCAAGATCTGAAATTATTAAATGGGAGAGTCTTCACATAGTTGTATAATTATTCGACTACTCATTGACCTTCACTTATATCTTTCGGAGTAGTTTGTCATTTGCTCTAGTGCATCACCTATATTTTTTAGAGCATGGTGGTAGTTTTATTTTGAAGAAATAGATGAACTCTCATGTGTCACTTAGATTATTTTGAGAGTCGTTAATAGCATGGTAATTTGCTTAATATTAATATACTTGGTATTCAAGATATGTGAAACTTTCTTTTGAGTGAGTAGAATACTAAGATAAGTTTGATGCTTGATAATTGTTTTGAGATATGGAGGTGATAATATCAAAGTCGTGCTAGTTGAGTAATTGTGAATTTGAGAAATGCTTGTGTTGAAGTTAGCAAGTCCCATAGCATGCACGTATGGTTAAAGTTGTGTAACAAATTTGAAACATGAAGTGTACCTGGCTTGTGCATCCTTATGAGTGGCGGTCGGGGACGAGCGATGGTCTTTTCCTACCAATCTATCCCCCTAGGAGCATGCACATAGTACTTGATTTTTGATGACTTATAAACTTTTGCAATAAGTATATGAGTTCTTTTGACTAATGTTTAATCCATGGATAATACGCACTCTAACCTTTCCGCCTTTGCTAGCCTCTTCGGTACCGTGCATTGCCCTTTCTCACCTTGAGAGTTGGTGCAAACTTCGCCGGTGCATCCAAACCCCGTGATACGATACGCTCTATCACACATAAACCTCCTTATATATTCCTCAAAACAGCCACCATACCTACCTATCATGGCATTTCCATAGCCATTCCGAGATATATTGCCATGCAACTTCCATCATCATCATCATCATGACATACATTACTTTTGTCATATTGCCATTGCATGATCATGTAGTTGACATCGTATTTGTGGCAAAGCCACCATGCATTATTTTTCATACATGTCACTCTTGAATCATCGCACCATCCCGGTACACCGCCGGAGGCATTCATATAGAGTCATATCTTGTTCTAAGTTTCGAGTTGTAATCCTTATGTTGTAATAAATAGAAGTGTGATGATCATCATTCAATAGAGCATTGTCCCTAAAAAAATAAAAATAAAATAAAAAGAAAATAAAAAGGGGCAATGCTACTATCCTTTTTCCACACTTGTGCTTCAAAGTAGCACCATGTTCTTCATGTAGTGAGTCTCATATATTGTGCTTCAAAGTAGCACCTTGTTCTTCATGTAGTGAGTCTCATAAGTTGTCTTTTTATACTAGTGGGAATTTTTCATTATAGAACTTGGCTTGTATATTCCTACGATGGGCTTCCTCAAATGCCCTAGGTCTTCGTGAGCAAGCAAGTTGGATGCACACCCACTAGTTTTCTTTTGTTGAGCATTCATAGCTCTAGTGCATCCGTTGCATGGCAATCCCTACTCCTCATGTTGACATCAATTAATGGGCATCTCCATAGCCTATTGATTATCCTCGTCAATGTGAGACTTTCTCCTTTTTTTGTCTTCTCCACACAATACCCATCATCATATTCTATTCCACCCATAGTGCTATATCCATGGCTCGCACTCATGTATTGCGTGAAGGTTGAAAAAGTTTGAGATTATTTGAGTATTAAACAATTGCTTGGCTTGTCATCGGGGGTATAGAAGTTGTGAACATCTTTGCGTGACGAAAATGAAGCATAGCCTAACTATATGATTTTGTAGGGATGAACTTTCTTTTGCCATGCTATTTTGAGAAGACATGATTACTTTGATTAGTATGCTTGAAGTATTATTATTTTTATGTCAATATGAAGTTTTGTCTTGAATCTTTCGGATCTGAATATCCATATCACAAGTAAGAAGATTTACATTGACATTATGCCAAGTAGCACTCTGCATCAAAAATTCTTTTTTATCATTTACCTACTCGAGGACAAGCAGGAATTAAGCTTGGGGATGCTTGATACGTCTCCAACGTATCTATAATTTTTAATTGCTCCATGCTACTTTATCTACTGTTTTAGGCAATATTGGGCTTTATTATCCACTTTTATATTATTTTTGGGACTAACCTATTAACTGGAGGCCCAGCCCAGATTTGTTGTTTTATGCCTATTTTAGTGTTTCGAGGAAAAGGAATATCAGACGGAGTCAAAATGGAACGAAATCAACTAGAGAAGTTATTTTTGGAAGGCAAGCCACCCGATGGACTTGGAGTGCACGTCAGGAAAGAAGGGAGGTGCTCACGAGGGTGGGGGGCACCCCCCCCCCCCCCCCCGGGCGCGCCCCCCTGCCTCGTGGCCCCTCTGTCGGTCCACCGACGTACTCCTTTCACCCATATATACTCTCGTACCCTAAAACTTCCAGAATAGAAGATAGATCGGGAGTTTCGCCGCCGCAAGCCTCTATAGCCACCGAAAACCAATCGGGACCCTGTTCCGGCACCCTGCTGGAGGGGGATCCCATCACCGGTGGCCATCTTCATCATCCCGGCGCTATCCATGACAAGGAGGGAGTAGTTCACCCTCGGGGCTGAGGGTATATACCAGTAGCTATGTGTTTGATCTCTCTCTCTCTCTCTCTCTCTCGTGTTCTCTCTCGTGTTCCCTCTATGGCACGATCTTGATGTATCCCGAGCTTTGCTATTGTAGTTGGATCTTATGATGTTTCTCCCCCTCTACTCTCTTGTGATGAATTGAGTTTCCCCTTTGAAGTTATCTTATCGGATTGAGTCTTTTATGAGAACACTTGATGTATGTCTTGCCGTGATTATCTATGGTGACAATGGGATATCATGTGCCACTTGATGTATATTTTGGTGATCAACTTGCGGGTTTCGTGACATTGGGAACCTATGCATAGGGCTTGGCACACGTTTTTGACTCTCCGATAGAAACTTTGGGGCACTCTTTGAAGTACTTTTATGTTGGTTGGATGAATCTAAGATTGTGTGATGCATATCGTATAATCATGCCCACGGATACTTGAGGTGAAAATGGAGTATCTAGGTGACATTAGGGTTTTGGTTGATTTGTGCCTTAAGGTGTTATTCTAGTACGAACTCTTTTATAGATTGATCTGAAAGAATAACTTTGAGGTGGTTTCGTACCCTACCATAATCTCTACGTTTGTTCTCCGCTATTAGTGGCTTCGGAGTGACTCTTTGTTGCATGTTGAGGGCTTGTCATATTATCTATCTATGTTATTATTGTTGAGAGAACTTGCACTAGTGAAAGTATGAACCCTAGGCCTTGTTTCCTATCATTGCAATACCGTTTACGCTCACTTTTACCGTTAGTTACCTTGCTGTTTTTATTATTTCAGATTTCAAAAACCTATATCTACCATCCATATTGCACTTGTATCACCATCTCTTCGCCGAACTAGTGCACCTATACAATTTACCATTGTATTGGGTGTGTTGGGGACACAAGAGACTCTCTGTTATTTGGTTGCAGGGTTGTTTGAGAGAGACCATCTTCATCCTACGCCTCCTACGGATTGATAAACCTTAGGTCATCCACTTGAGGGAAACTTGCTACTGTCCTACAAACCTGTGCACTTGCAGGCCCAACAACGTCTACAAGAAGAAGGTTGTGTAGTAGACATCAGTATTCGCAGTTGCTCTTCCATCCAAACGCACTTCCCTGATACAGGGTCCAAGGTTCCGCCAACCCCGAAGAACCAAGTCCGGCAACGGTCTGGCCAGCTCAATGTCTCTGGTTCGACCCCTTTAGCAATCAGGTCATTCTCAGCCTTGTCCCACAATGGTCGGGCTTTGAGGTAGCCACCTGACCCAGTGCAATGGTGATGCTTCTTCTTCGCAGCATTTTTCTTGTTTATCGCTGACATCTTCTTACTCTTTTCCGATGGCTTGTGGGCCACAAATGCGGGCTAGTGATCTCTGATCTTCTCATACTTTCCAGTGAATTCTGGTGTCTTTTCTTCATCGACAAACTCTGTTTTCAGCTCATTCTTCCACCTCCTGAATAGTTCTGCCTTCTTCTTAAGAGCATGAGACTTGATAAATTGCTCTTTAACTGGTTTCTCCAGATCCTCCTCTGGCGGTAGGGTGAAATTTGCCTTAAGCATTGTCCAAAGATCTTCTTTCTGCATATCAGAGACATAAGACACCTCAGGGTCTTCATTCTTAGGCTTTAACCATTGGTGGATACTGATCGGGATCTTGTCCCTAACAAGAACCCCGCACTGAGCACGAAATGCATCCCTTGTCCGGATGAGTTCAATCGGCTTGCCATCGCGCGTGATTGCTGTGATCTCAAACCTTTCATCGGAGCGCAACTTTTTCTTCGGGCGCGTGATTAGGGAACGTTGCAGAAAACAAAAAAAATTCCTACGGTTTCACCAAGATCCATCTATGAGTTCATCTAGCAACGAGTGATTAGATGCATCTACATACCTTGTAGATCGCGAGCGGAAGCGTTCAAAGAACGGGGATGATGTAGTCGAACACGACGTGATCCAAATCACCGGAGATCCTAGCACCGAACGGACGGCACCTCTGCGTTCAACACATGTATGGAACAGCCACGTCTCCTCCTTCTTGATCCAGCAAGGGGAGAGGAGAGGTTGAGGGAGATGGCACCAGCAGCAGCACGACGGCCTGGTGTTGATGGAGCTGCAGTACTCCGGCAGGGCTTCGCCAAGCGTTATGGAGGAGGAGGAGGTGTTGGAGAGGGAGAAGGAGGCAACCAAAGGCGTGGGATGAAAGCCCTCCTTCCCCCACTATATATAGGAGGGCCAAGGGGGGGGCACCGGCCCTAGGAGATCCAATCTCCTAGGGTGGGGCGGCGGCCAAGGGGGGTTTCCC
Organism: Triticum timopheevii; assembly: GCA_963921465.1. Taxonomy (NCBI): domain Eukaryota; kingdom Viridiplantae; phylum Streptophyta; class Magnoliopsida; order Poales; family Poaceae; genus Triticum; species Triticum timopheevii. Next base: position 621,407,258 of record OY997268.1, read on the forward strand.
TCCCCCCCAAGGCACCTAGGAGGTGCCTTCCCCTCCTAGGACTCTTCCTCCCTTGTAACCCTAGGCGCATGGGCCTCTTGGGGCTGGTGCCCTTGGCCCATGTAGGCCAAGGCGCACCCCCTACAGCCCATGTGGCCCCCCGGGACAGGTGGACCCACCCGGTGAACCCCCGGGACCCTTCCGGTGGTCCCGGTACAATACCGATAACCCCGAAACTTGTCCCGATGGCCGAAATAGTACTTCCTATATATAATTCTTTACCTCCGGACCATTCCGGAACTCCTCATGACGTCCGGGATCTCATCCGGGACTCCGAACAACATTCGGGTTACTGCATATACATATCCCTACAACCCTAGCGTCACCGAACCTTAAGTGTGTAGACCCTACGGGTTCGGGAGACATGTAGACATGACCGAGATCGCTCTCCGGTCAATAACCAACAGCGGGATCTGGATACCCATGTTGGCTCCCACATGCTCCATGATGATCTCATCGGATGAACCACGATGTCGAGGATTTAAGCAACCCCGTGCGCAATTCCCTTTGTCAATCGATATGTTACTTGCCCGAGATTCGATCGTTGGTATCCCAATACCTCGTTCAATCTCGTTACCGGCAAGTCACTTTACTCGTACCGTAATGCATGACCCCGTGACCAGACACTTGGTCACTTTGAGCTTATTATGATGATGCATTACCGAGTGGGCCCAGTGATACCTCTCCGTCATACGGAGTGACAAATCCCAGTCTCGACCCGTGTCAACCCAACAAACACTTTCGGAGATACCTGTAGTGCACCTTTATAGTCACCCAGTTACGTTGTGATGTTTGGTACACCCAAAGCACTCCTACGGTATCCGGGAGTTACACGATCTCATGGTCAAAGGAAAAGATACTTGACATTAGAAAATCTCTAGCAAACGAACTACACGATCTCACGCTATGCTTAGGATTGGGTCTTGTCCATCACATCACTATCCTAATGATGTGATCCCATTATCAATAACATCCAATGTCCATAGCCAGGAAACCATGACTATCTATTGATCAACGAGCTAGTCAACTAGAGGCTTACTTGGGACATGTTGGTGTCTGTTATTCACACATGTATTACGATTTCCGGATAATACAATTATAGCATGAATAAAGACAATTATCATGAACAAAGAAATATAATAATAATGCTTTTATTATTGCCTCTAGGGCATATTTCCAACAGTCTCCCACTTGCACTAGAGTCAATAATCTAGTTACATTGTGATGAATCGAACACCCATGGAATTCTGGTGTTGATCATGTTTTGCTCTAGGGAGAGGTTTAGTCAACGGATCCGCTACATTCAGGTCCGTATGTACTTTACAAATCTCTATGTCTCCATCTTGAACATATTCACGAATGGAGTTGAAGCGACGCTTGATGTGCCTTGTCTTCTTGTGAAACCTGGGCTCCTTGGCAAGAGCAATAGCTCCAGTGTTGTCACAGAAGAGCTTGATCGGCCCCGACGCATTGGGTATGACTCCTAGGTCGGTGATGAACTCCTTCACCCATATTGCTTCATGTGCTGCCTCCAAGGCTGCCATGTACTCCGCTTCACATGTAGATCCCGCCACGACGCTCTGCTTGCAACTGCACCAGCTTACTGCCCCACCATTCAAAATATACACGTATCCGGTTTGTGACTTAGAGTCATCCAGATCTGTGTCGAAGCTAGCGTCGACGTAACCCTTTACGACGAGCTCTTCATCACCTCCATAAACAAGAAACATTTCCTTAGTCCTTTTCAGGTACTTCAGGATATTCTTGACCGCTGTCCAGTGTTCCTTGCCGGGATTACTTTGGTACATTCCTACCAAACTTACGGCAAGGTTTACATCAGGTCTGGTACACAGCATGGCATACATAATAGAACCTATGGCTGAGGCATAGGGGATGACACTCATCTCTTCTATATCTTCTGCCGTGGTCGGACATTGAGCTGAGCTCAATTTCACACCTTGCAAAACAGGCAAGAACCCTTTCTTGGACTGATCCATTTTGAACTTCTTCAAAATCTTATCAAGATATGTGCTTTGTGAAAGACCTATAAGGCGTCTCGACCTATCCCTATAGATCTTGATGCCTAATATATAAGCAGCTTCTCCAAGGTCCTTCATTGAAAAACTCTTATTCAAGTAGGCCTTAATGCTGTCCAAAAGTTCTATATCATTTCCCATCAAAAGTATGTCGTCTACATATAGTATGAGAAATGCTATAGAGCTCCCACTCACTTTCTTGTAAACACAGGCTTCTCCATAAGTCTGTGTAAACCCAAACGCTTTGATCATCTCATCAAAACGAATATTCCAACTCCGAGATGCTTGCACCAGCCGATAAATCGAGCGTTGGAGCTTGCACACCTTGTCAGCATTCTTAGGATCGACAAAACCTTCCGGCTGCATCATATACAATTCTTCCTTAAGGAAACCATTAAGGAATGCCGTTTTGACGTCCATTTGCCAAATTTCATAATCATAAAATGTGGAAATTGCTAACATGATTCGAACGGACTTCAGCTTCGCTACCGGTGAGAAAGTCTCATCGTAGTCAACCCCTTGAACTTGTCGATAACCCTTAGTGACAAGCCGAGCTTTATAGATGGTCACATTACCATCTGCGCCTGTCTTCTTCTTAAAGATCCATTTATTTTCTATGGCTCGCCGTTCAACGGGCAAGTCAGTCAAAGTCCATACTTCGTTTTCATACATGGATCCTATCTCGGATTTCATGGCTTCTAGCCATTTGTCGGAATCCGGGCCCGCCATCGCTTCTTCATAGTTCGAAGGTTCACTGTTGTCTAACAACATGATTTCCAAGACAGGGTTGCCGTACCACTCTGGTGTGGAACGTGTCCTTGTGGACCTTCGAATTTCAGTAGGAGCTTGATCAGAAGTATCTTGATCATCATCATTAACTTCCTCTCTAGTCGGTGCAGGCACCTCAGGAACATTTTCTTGAGTTGCGCCATTTTCCGGTTCAAGAGGTAATACTTCATCAAGCTCTACTTTCCTCCCACTTACTTCTTTCGAGAGAAAACTCTTTCTCCAGAAAGGACCCATTCTTGGCAACAAAGATCTTGCCTTCGGATCTGAGGTAGAAGATATACCCAATAGTTTCTTTAGGGTATCCTATGAAGACGCATTTTTGCGATTTGGGTTCGAGCTTTTCAGGTTGAAGTTTCCTGACATAAGCATCGCATCCCCAAACTTTTAGAAACGACAGCTTAGGTTTCTTCCCAAACCATAATTCAAACGGTGTCGTCTCAACGGATTTCGACGGTGCCCTATTTAAAGTGAATGCGCCAGTCTCTAAAGCATAGCCCCAAAAAGATAGTGGTAAATCGGCAAGAGACATCATAGATCGCACCATATCTAATAGAGTGCGATTACGACGTTCGGACACACCATTATGCTGAGGTGTTCCAGGCGGCGTGAGTTGTGAAACTATTCCACATTTTCGTAAGTGTGTACCAAACTCGTGACTCAAGTATTCTCCTCCACGATCTGATCGTAGAAACTTGATTTTCCAGTCACGTTGATTCTCAACTTCACTCTGAAATTCCTTGAACTTTTCAAAGGTCTCAGACTTGTGTTTCATTAAGTAGACATACCCATATCTACTCAAGTCATCAGTGAGGGTGAGAACATAACGATAGCCACCGTGAGCCTCAACACTCATTGGACCGCATACATCAGTATGTATGATTTCCAATAAGTTGGTTGCTCGCTCCATTGTTCCTGAGAACGGAGTCTTGGTCATTTTACCCATGAGGCATGGTTCGCACGTGTCAAATGATTCGTAATCAAGAGACTCTAAAAGTCCATCAGCATGGAGCTTCTTCATGCGTTTGACACCTATGTGACCAAGGCGGCAGTGCCACAAGTATGTGGGACTATCACTGTCAATCTTACATCTTTTGGTACTCACACTATGAATATGTGTAGCAATACGCTCGAGATTCATTAAGAATAAACCATTTACCATAGGAGCATGACCATAAAACATATCTCTCATATAAATGGAACAACCATTATTCTCAGATTTAAATGAGTAGCCATCTCGAATTAAACGAGATCCCGATACAATGTTCATGCTCAAAGCTGGCACTAAATAACAATTATTGAGGTTTAAAACTAATCCCGTAGGTAAATGTAGAGGCAGCGTGCCGACGGCGATCACATCAACCTTGGAACCATTCCCGACGCGCATTGTCACCTCGTCCTTCGCCAGTCTCCGCTTATTCCGCAACTCCTGCTTTGAGTTACAAATGTGAGCAACTGCACCGGTATCAAATACCCAGGAGCTACTACGAGTGCTGGTAAGGTACACATCAATTACATGTATATCACATATACCTTTCGTTTTGCCGGCCTTCTTGTCCGCTAAGTATTTGGGGCAGTTCCGCTTCCAGTGACCACTTTCCTTGCAATAAAAGCACTCAGTCTCGGGCTTGGGTCCATTCTTTGGCTTCTTCCCGGCAGCTTGCTTGCTGGGCGCGGCAACTTCCTTGCCGTCCTTCTTGAAGTTCTTTTTACCCTTGCCCTTCTTGAACTTAGTGGTTTTATTGACCATCAACACTTGATGTTCCTTCTTGACTTCTACCTCTGCTGATTTCAGCATAGCAAATACTTCAGGAATGGTCTTTTCCATCCCCTGCATATTGAAGTTCATCACAAAGCTCTTGTAGCTTGGTGGAAGCGACTGGAGGATTCTGTCAATGACCGCATCATCCGGGAGATTAACTCCCAGCTGAGTCAAGCGGTTATGTAACCCAGACATAGTGAGTATGTGCTCACTGACAGAACTATTTTCCTCCATCTTACAGCTGAAGACTTTGTCGGAGACTTCATATCTCTCGACCCGGGCATGAGCTTGAAAAACCATTTTCAGCTCTTCGAACATCTCATATGCTCCATGTCTCTCAAAACGCTTTTGGAGCCCCGGCTCTAAGCTGTAAAGCATGCCGCACTGAACGAGGGAGTAGTCATCGGTACGTGCCTGCCAAGCGTTCATAACGTCTTGTTCTGCAGGGAGAACAGGTGCATCACCTAGCGGTGCTTGTAGGACATAATCTTTCTTGGTAGTTATGAGGATGATCCTTAGGTTCCGGACCCAGTCCGTGTAGTTGCTGCCATCGTCTTTTAGCTAAGTTTTCTCTAGGAACGCGTTGAAGTTGAGGACTACGTTGGCCATTTGATCTACAAGACATATTGTAAAGATTTTTAGACTAAATTCATGATAATTAAGTTCATCTAATCAAATTATTCAATGAACTCCCACTTAGACAGACATCCCTCTTCTAGTCATCTAAGTATAACATGATCCGAGTTAACTAGGCCATGTCCGATCATCACGTGAGACGGAGTAGTCAACGTCGGTGAACATCTTCATGTTGATCGTATCTTCTATACGACTCATGCTCGACCTTTCGGTCTTCTATGTTCCGAGGCCATGTCTATGCACATGCTAGGCTCGTCAAGTTAACCCTAGGTGTTTTGCATGTGTAAAACTGTCTTACACCCGTTGTATGTGAACGTAAGGATCTATCACACCCGATCATCACGTGGTGCTTCGAAACGACGAACTTTAGCAACGGTGCACAGTTAGGGGAGAACACTTCTTGAAATTGTTGTGAGGGATCATCTTATTTACTACCGTCGTTCTAAGTAAACAAGATGCAAAACATGATAAACATCACATGCAATCAAATAATAATAGTGACATGATATGGCCAATATCACACAGCTCCTTTGATCTCCATCTTGTGGTCCATGATCATCTTGTCACCGGCATGACACCATGATCTCCATCATCATGATCTCCATCATTGTGTCTCCATGAAGTTGCTCGCCAACTATTACTTTTACTACTATGGCTAACGCGTTTAGCAATAAAGTAAAGTAATTTACATGGCGTTTCTCAATGACACGCAGGTCATACAAAAAATAAAGACAACTCCTATGGCTCCTGCCGGTTGTCATACCCATCGACATGCAAGTCGTGATTCCTATTACAATAGCATGAACATCTCATACATCACATATAGATCATTCATCATTCATCACAACTTTGGCCATATCATATCACAAAGCACTTGCTGCAAAAACAAGTTAGACGGCCTCTAATTGTTGTTGCATGTTTTACGTGGCTGAAGTAGGGTTCTAGCAAGAACGTTTTCTTACCTACGTGAAACCACAACGTGATTTGTCAACTTCTATTTACCCTTCATAAGGACCCTTTTCATCGAATCCGCTCCAACTAAAGTAGGAGAGACAGACACCCGCCAGCCACCTTATGCAACTAGTGCATGTTAGTCGGTGGAACCGGTCTCACGTAAGCGTACATGTAAGGTTGGTCCGGGCCGCTTCATCCCACAATACCGTTGAAGCAAGATAAGACTAGTAGCGGCAAGAAAGTTGACAACATCAATGCCCACAACCAATTGTGTTCTACTCGTGCAAGAGAACAACGCATAGACCTAGCTCATGATGCCACTGTTGGGGAACGTTGCAGAAAACAAAAAAATTTCCTACGGTTTCACCAAGATCCATCTATGAGTTCATCTAGCAACGAGTGATTAGATGCATCTACGTACCTTGTAGATCGCGAGCGGAAGCGTTCAAAGAACGGGGATGATGTAGTCGAACACGACGTGATCCAAATCACCGGAGATCCTAGCACCGAACGGACGGCACCTCCGCGTTCAACACATGTACGGAACAGCCACGTCTCCTCCTTCTTGATCCAGCAAGGGGAGAGGAGAGGTTGAGGGAGATGGCACCAGCAGCAGCACGACGGTATGGTGTTGATGGAGCTGCAGTACTCCGGCAGGGCTTCACCAAGCGTTATGGAGGAGGAGGAGGTGTTGGAGAGGGAGAAGGAGGCAACCAAAGGCGTGGGATGAAAGCCCTCCTTCCCCCACTATATATAGGAGGGCCAAGGGGGGGGCGCCGACCCTAGGAGATCCAATCTCCTAGGGTGGGGCGGCGGCCAAGGGGGGTTTCCCTCCCCCCAAGGCACCTAGGAGGTGCCTTCCCCTCCTAGGACTCTTCCTCCCTTGTAACCCTAGGCGCATGGGCCTCTTGGGGCTGGTGCCCTTGGCCCATGTAGGCCAAGGCGCACCCCCTACAGCCCATGTGGCCCCCCGGGACAGGTGGACCCACCCGGTGGACCCCCGGGACCCTTCCGGTGGTCCCGGTACAATACCGATAACCCCGAAACTTGTCCCGATGGCCGAAATAGTACTTACTATATATAATTCTTTACCTCCGGACCATTCCGGAACTCCTCGTGACGTCCGGGATCTCATACGGGACTCCGAACAACATTCGGGTTACTGCATATACATATCCCTACAACCCTAGCGTCACCGAACCTTAAGTGTGTAGACCCTACGGGTTCGGGAGACATGTAGACATGACCGAGATCGCTCTCCGGTCAATAACCAACAGCGGGATCTGGATACCCATGTTGGCTCCCACATGCTCCACGATGATCTCATCAGATGAACCACGATGTCGAGGATTTAAGCAACCCCGTGTGCAATTCCCTTTGTCAATAGATATGTTACTTGCCCGAGATTCGATCGTTGGTATCCCAATACCTCGTTCAATCTCGTTACCAGCAAGTCACTTTACTCGTACCGTAATGCATGATCCCGTGACCAGACACTTGGTCACTTTGAGCTCATTATGATGATGCATTACCGAGTGGGCCCAGTGATACCTCTCTGTCATACGGAGTGACAAATCCCAGTCTCGACCCGTGTCAACCCAACAGACACTTTTGGAGATACCTGTAGTGCACCTTTATAGTCACCCAGTTACGTTGTGACATTTGGTACACCCAAAGCACTCCTACGGTATCCGGGAGTTACACGATCTCATGGTCAAAGGAAAAGATACTTGACATTAGAAAAGCTCTAGCAAACGAACTACACGATCTCACGCTATGCTTAGGATTGGGTCTTGTCCATCACATCACTATCCTAATGATGTGATCCCGTTATCAATGACATCCAATGTCCATAGCCAGGAAACCATGACTATCTATTGATCAACAAGCTAGTCAACTAGAGGCTTACTAGGGACATGTTGGTGTCAGTTATTCACACATGTATTATGATTTCCGGATAATACAATTATAGCATGAATAAAGACAATTATCATGAACAAAGAAATATAATAATAATGCTTTTATTATTGCCTCTAGGGCATATTTCCAACACCCCGCACTGAGCACGAAATGCATCCCTTGCCCGGATGGGTTCAATCGGCTTGCCATCGCGCGTGATTGCTATGATCTCAAACCTTTCATCGGAGCGCAACTTTTTCTTCGGGCCTCGTTTCTTTACCGAAGTTGTGCTCTATCCGGAGGGCTAGAGAAAAGAAGAAAGACGAGAGTTAATTAATATGTGTACTTACGAAAACAATGAATGCATCAATTAGCTAGTCAGCACAGGCTTAACTAATATATATACCTGGCCAGAGTCGGTTCGGTCACCGGAGCCGTCATCACGGTCTCCTTCTTGTACCGGCATTGGGTCACCGGAGCCATCATAATCATAGTCTTCTCCTTCACCCTGTCCTTCCAGACCATCGGTGTTGTTGAGAAATGACAAGATGGCATCACTTTCTTTTGTGATTATGTCCCCCAACATCGCTTCTGTTGCTTCGTCTCGGGGGTTCTCCATAGTTTCTGCAAATATTTACAACATAGCAATTATTATTCAAACATGACAGATGGATATATTAGTGGCAAACGTAGAACTAGCTAGCTAATCACAATAAGGATTTGGGGTGGCCTCGACAACGCTTCAAGGGTTTGGGGTGGCCTCGAGAGAGTTTGTCGGGTAGGGGCGCGGCGGGAGGGGGGTGGAGACCAACATCGTTTTTTCTAGGGTTTGGGTGTCCTCGAGAGTTTTGGTCGAGCGAGAGGGCCGGAGGGGGTGCTCCCATGGTATAAGTTATCACGGAGGAGGTATATATATCGACCGCCATTCATGTCGAAGTTATCCGAGAGGGGGTTATATCGACAACGACGACATACATACATGGGAAAATAATGTTATCGGGGAGGGGGTATATCGACCCCCCCCCCCCCCTCGTGTTGAAGTTATTGGGAGGGGGTATATCGACAACGACATACCCGATAAAAAATAAGAAGACAAAAGAAGAAATAAAAAGAGGAGAAGAAGAAAGGAATAGAAGAGAAGCAATCGAAGATAAAAAGAAGAAAAAAAAGGAGAAGAAGAAAGGAATAATCTATTTTTTTCTTCTTCTCCTCTATTCCTTATCTATTTTTTCTTCTTCTCCTCTTCTTTTTCTTCTTTTTTCCTCTTCTTATTTATTTCTCCTCTTCTTCCTCTCCTCTTCTTCTCCTTTCTTCCTCTTCTTATTTTCCTTTTTCCTCTCATTCTTTTTCTTCTTCTTCCTTTCCTAGCTAGATATTTAAATTTTTTCTAAAAATTAAACTAACCTAAAATGTACTAAATCAGAGAACATATATAGATAAAACTTTTCTAAAAATCTAACTTGCATATATGTATACTTTAAAACATCATTACAATTGAAAAAATACATACATACATACAAAAAAACATGTAAAAAATACATACATACATATATGAACATACATAAAAAATACATATATCTAAAAAAATACATACATACATATATGAAAATCTAAAAACATGTAAAAAATCTAATAAAAATTAAAAAGCAGAATTGATCAAATAAAAATTAAACGGGGGCAGCGCTGGCGACGACGACGGCGGGGGCGGCTAGCGACGGCGACGGCGGGGGCGGCGAGGGCACCGGCGCGTGGGGGCTAAGCATGGCAATGGGTCGGGTTTGGATCGGGTTGAACAATATCAAATCCATATCCATATCCATGAAGACAGTCTTTGCCCGCCCATGAAAAAATCCATGGGTCAAAAATTATGTCCATGTCCAAATCCGATGGATATCCATATCCATTGGATATCCATTGGGTCCTCTCGAGACATATAAATAAGACTTAACACAATATTAACATAAACTCTTCCATTCTTCACCTCGTGGCAGGCTAGGCTTCACTTATGGTAAATCAACATCCAGTAACAACCTAAGATCATTTAGTATTTTTCTAACAGATGAGAATGACGAGTCACTTACGAAGGAGATAAAAATAAGGGAAGGGGTGTTGGAGTATGTTTCGGAGGGGATTGACTGTCAACTTATAAAAGTTACGATGTAATTTCTTATCCATGTTTTAGATAAAAAAAGTGTAAAATTGCCGTGGGAGATGTGAATGTGGGACAGGGGTAGCAGATTTTTTTCCCATTAAGTCATTTTATCGGGTCGGGTTTGGGTATATCCGTGGATACAAGATTATATCCATGCCCTACCCACGAACAACCGGGTCGGGTTTGGGCGCCGCCCATGGACACAAAAGCATATCCAAACCCTATCCATTAGGGTCGGATATCCATGGATATCCATGTCCATAGATAAAATTGCCATCCTTAGCGGGGCCGGGCCGCGGGGCAGGGACCGGTGCGTCGCCGGCAACGACGTGGTCGAGGGCAGGGGCGGCGCGGTGACGGCGTCGGAGGCAGGGACGGCGTGGTGACGGCATCGGAGGCGGGGCGGCAAGGGCGCCGGTGCACGGGGCCGTTTGCGGGGAGGGGCTCGGGCGCGGGGCAGAGGCGACGACGGCGACGGCGACGAGGAGCAGCGCTGGGGCGTCGGGCGGGCAAGACGAAATGAAAGAATTTTTTCACAAGTGCTACTTATATACCCGGGGCATTGGTACCGGTTCGTGGCACCAACCGGTACCAATGCCACCCTTTAGTCCCGGTTGGTGCCACCAACCGGGACCAAAGGCCTCTTTTAAGCAGCCCAAAGGGCGGGAAGCAGAGGGCTTTGGTCCCGGTTGGTGGCACCAACCGGGACTAAAGGGGGGTCATTGGTACCAGTTGGTACCACCAACCGGTACCAATGCACCCCTTTAGTCCCGGTTGTTGCCACCAACAGGGACTAAAGGCCTTGCGCTGGCGCGGTGCGGTGGGATGTTTAGTCCCACCTCGCTAGGTGAGAGGGGCGCGCAGTGTTTTATAAGCCCCACTGCCGCACCCCTCTCGAGCTCCTCTCCATTACAGGCTTACAGGCCTAATTGTGATTGCTATGCCTGATGGGCCTACTGGGCCTTCTGCGGGCCTGAATCCTTGCCCATGGATTGGTTTCTAGTCGTATTCAGGCCATGGTGGCCTAGCAGGTGGCAATTTTTTTCCAAGTTTATTTGTTTTCTTTTTTGCTTTATTTTTTTGTTTCTACTTACAACAAAATACTTATTTTTTATTTTATTTTGTTTCTAATTACTTATTTATTTTATTTTATGATAATTCTTTTTGCTATTAAAGTTCTTAACAGAAAACAGTTCTTTATGAAAATTCTTTTTGCTTTTAATGATTTTGAACAGAAAATACGTTGATAATTTTAGTTGCATCAATTTTATATAATTTTAGTTTCAATAATACTAGAGGTTGCTTATAATGTTTTGAACAGGAAATACTTTCATCATTTTAGTTTCATAAATTTTATTTATGTTATTAAAGTTTATTTTATTTTAATTCTACTTATATATTTTATTAAAGTTTATATTATTTTGTTTCAAATAACTTATTTATTTTATTTTATGATAATTCGTGTACAAAACTTATTTATTTTATGATAACTCGTCTGTTACAAAGGGATTTCATTTTTTTGAACTTGTTTGAACTCCATAGTTTTTCTGTGTTCAAAATGCACCATTCAAAGCCACATCATCAATTTTTAACCCTTTCTGACTTCATTTGTTATTTTTCATGCATTTATTGATTATTTTGAGCTATAAGACCATGAAATTGAAAAGCATTTGAAATGAACTCTGAAAAGGTTCCAAGTTGGCATGGTATCATCATTTCACCCACATATCATGTGCGAGAAAGTAGAGAGGGTTACGGCAAAAACTGGATGCACTTCGTGTACAAAACGGACAATCTCTTTCGAAGTATCAAGGTTTCATACGGAAACTCGTCTGTTACAAAGGGATTTCATTTTTTTGAACTTATTTGAACTCCATAGTTTTTCTGTGTTCAAAATGCAACATTCAAAGCCACATCATCAATTTACAACCCTTTCTGACTTCATTTGTTATTTCTCATGCATTTACTGATTATTTTGAGCTATAAGACCATGAAATTTAAAAGCATTTGAAATGAACTGCGAAAAGGTTCCAAGTTGGCATGGTATCATCATTTCACCCACATAGCATGTGCGAGAAAGTAGAGAGGGTTACGGCAAAAACTGGATGCACTTCGTGTACAAAACGGACAATCTCTTTTGAAGTATCAGGGTTTCATACGGAAACTCGTCTGTTACAAAGGGATTTCATTTTTTTTGAACTTATTTGAACTCCATAATTTTTCTTTGTTCAAAATTCATCATTCAAAGCCACATCATCAATTTAGAACCCTTTCTGACTTCTTTTGTTATTTTTCATGCATTTACTGATTATTTTGAGCTATAAGACCGTGAAATTGAAAAGCATTTGAAATGAACTCTGAAAAGGTTCCAAGTTGGCATGGTATCATCATTTCACCCACATAGCATGTGCGATAAAGTAGAAAGGCTTACGGCAAAAACTGGATGCACTTCGTGTACAAAACAGACAATCTTTTTCGAAGTATCAGGGTTTCATATGAAAACTCGTCTGTTACAAATGGATTTCATTTTTTCGAACTTATTTGAACTCCATAATTTTTCTGTGTTCAAAATGCACCATTCAAAGCCACATCATCAGTTTACAACCCTTTCTGACAACATTTGTTATTTTTCATGCATTTACAGATTATTTTGAGCTATAAGACCATGAAATTGAAAAGCATTTGAAATGAACTCTGAAAAGGTTCCAAGTTGGCATGGTATCATCATTTCACCCACATATCATCATTAATAGAAGTTCATCATCACATTAAAACCAAAGTACATACATAGTTCTCATTGAACAACATATAGCTCTCCAGAGCATCTAATTAAACCATACACTGAAATTATGTAAAACATTTCAATGCAACAACAAATGCGATCATAATCGCAACCAAGGTAACAACTGATCCAACTACATAATGATACCAAGCCTCGGTATGAATGGCATATTTTCTAATCTTTTTAATTTTCAACCGCATTGCATCCATCTTGATCTTGTGATCATCGACGACATCCGCAACATGCAACTCCAATATCATCTTCTCCTCTTCAATTTTTCTTATTTTTTCCTTCAAGTAATTGTTTTCTTCTTCAACTAAATTTAACCTCTCGACAATAGGGTCAGTTGGAATTTTCGGTTCAACAACCTCATAGATAAATAAAATCTATGTCACTTGTCAGCATAATTGTCATAAACAATAAATGAACCAAATAGTTATGAAAAGATAATATATACCACATCTGAATCATAGACAGGACGAGGGCCGACGGGGGCGGATACCAAAACCATCGCACTATATAATAACAAGGAATAATAAAAGTAAGAAAATTAGACATGTATCTATCTGAAGTAAGAATTTTTTTTCTTTCAGAAAGAAGATAAGAACAAGAGGCTCACCACGGTGGTGCCGGCGACGAGATCGGCGCGGGCGATCGACGGCGGTGAAGACGGGGACGGGACGTGACGGACCGGTAAACCTAGACAAATCTCGGGGAAAATGGAGCTCAGAGGTCGAGTTTCGAGAGGAGAAAGATTAACTAGTGTGGCTCGGGCATTTCATCGAACACCTCATGTGCATAGGAGGTGAACTAGAGCACCTGAATGCCCTCCCCTCGCCGTCTTGAAAAAACAGAGCACCATGGAATGCTCTGCCGCGGCGATGGGTATATATAGGCAAATTATTTGTCCCGGTTCGTGGCAAGAACCGGGACTAAAGCCACCCCTTCTACACCGGTTCAAGGCATGAACCGATACCAATGGCTGTGGGCCAGGAGAGTGGCCCATTGGTCCCGGTTCGTGCCTAAAATCGGGACAAATGGATCCAGACGAACCGGGACCAACGCCCTCGAGGCCCCGGCCATCCCCTGGGATCATGAACCGGGACTAATCCCCCCCCATGGGTCCCGGTTCATGAGGAACTGGGACTAATGGGCTGGCCATGCCCGAACGATAGCCCTATTTTCTACTAGTGTATGCATTATGGATGTAGTATCATACATTAGTATCATATGCATGATACTAGTATATGTTATTCCCCACTATGACCGGCCTATGCCTAAGCTCCACATGATATTTTCCTTCAAGTTTGAAAGGTTTGATCCGGCCGGCCGGGTGTACTTGTGAGTTGGCACATCTCTCTCTCTCTCTCTCTCTCTCTCCATAATTAGCATTTCTTGCTTGCCAACTGTCTACCTTCATGTACAAAAAAAAATACTGTGGATCGATCTCCCATGTATGTGCCACACTGCTTTCAGTTAAGCGCGCCCATCCTTGCACACATCTCCAACACAACCTGACTGACATACCTTGGATCAGCGATATGCTAAAAAAAAGTCTTCGATTCGATCGATAGCAATCTCTTGTCTTGATTTCTCAACGAGGACACCACTGAGCTAGCTGGTACTATTTGTACCATGTCAGGCATGTTGGGTAGGTATGTATGTATGTATGTATGTATGTATGTATGTATGTAACAACATATAGACCGGGTTCAGATGTGACCAAAGTCATTCAGCGGCCGCTCAGCCAGAAGCAATGATAGGTTACTAAGGAGCTATAGCCAAGCTAAGCATTTTCAATGTCCTTCGTTAAATCATGAAAAAAATGCATATATTATTTACCACGTATGCTTGACATACACATGTGGATGCATCAAAGAACCAACCACTGATCAAGCATCCTAACTTAATAACTAAGCTTGGCATCAATGCATCATATATAAGAATGCATTAGGCGGAAATTTGGAGCACTACGATGTGATTTAGAAAATATTGGCAAAATGGCAATTTAGTGATGCTAAATGATTCTAAATTTTGCGATGCTAAATGACTCTAAATTTTGCGAAGCTAAATTCCGTCCCCAGTAATATAGTTCTAGACATGTTGTCATTGTTCCACTTACAGTATGGGGTTCTTCGGCATCTAGATTACTTTAGATCCAAATACTTTTGGCAGTGTGATAATGAACCCAAGAAATATCGGCTGGCCAGATGTAGTGTATTATACCGACCTAAAAGTCAAGCGGGGCTTGGAACTCAAGATCTTGAGATTAAAAACAATGCTCTTCTGATTAAATGGGTTTACAAACTAAAGTCCAAAGCCATTTCTCAAGTTCGTTGGAAACCGAGGGATCACATTTTTGGCATGGAGTGATGAATGACAAGGAATTCTTTTTCCAATTTGGCACTTTCTCGGTTAGGGATGGTTCTTAGGTTCAATTCTGGGAAGATACCTCACTACTAGGGAAAAGCCTAGCAGCAGCACGGGTGTTAGGCCTATCAGTAGCGTGGGCTGGAACACTACTGGTACGGCGCTACAGCTAAAGGTTAGCAGTAGTGTGCCTCAACCCACGCTACTGCTATATCGACTTAGTAGTAGCGCTTTCCCCGAGGAGCGCTACTGGTAATTAGTAGTAGCGCTTCTCCCTGCCCGCGCTACTACTATTATTTCGTATTTTATTTCTTTTTTATTTCATGTTGTATTCATACACCTTTACACAAGTTTTCATACAACAGGAATTTAGAGATTGTTTTTACATCATAAGGAGTTATTACATCACGGGGTGAAAGAACCGTTGAGTAGTTTCAAGTGGATGTTCTTTCACCCAATGATATAGAAATATCATCATCATCATCATATCATTAACAACTTATCATCATAATACATTATTGTCATATAACACCTCCTCGAGATCATTGTTTTCATCAAAGAGACATCACATAGCAAATTGGTCACTACTCGTAATCACAACTACTCCTCATCATCAACTCTAACACATTGTACCACATAATAAACATATTGTACCTCATATTACCTACTACATTATCTTAGGACCTACTATATTCTCTAAGGTAAACTAGCAAAAAACAAGATAGCCCCTGACTCTCCATTATGGAGAATGGAGGTTATCCTGTCTCGAATTCTTGCCTTTCGCTTAATGTTACTTCCAAGAACCTCCTTACGAATGTCCAAATATTTTTTCCATTCTTTTATTAGCATGTGTTCACCGGTTTTAGAAATCCGATATGCACAGGTGAGATCCGTAGGTTGACCTGGTTCTATGTTCAGAACAGCAAGGCGACCATTCTCATACATCAGATGAGGCACACAATCCATCGGGATTTTCTGTTGAAAAACATAGTAATAACTTCGTAGTTAGGAATGATGTACTAGTTTTAGAAGTATGCGAAAGATGCACGGATGTCGTAATAGTAAAAAATCTTACCAGGGTATCTCCATAGAAGTTACCGTGGTTCAACACGTGCACTAGTGGCACATATTCACCATAATTTGGAGTAGTTCGGTAATAGGTATTGTAATTCTCAAGATAAGTACAAAATGCGATCAAATGACTTTACTCCTTATAAGTTAATTCGGAGCCATCGGTGTAGTGGGTTTTGTCTACCATCTTCCGCACATTCTTTGGAGAATCAAAATAAGCTATCAATGGAAATAAGCTGTCAACTATTTTGAAATAAACAATATAAATTAGTTAATAACTATGTTTGAGAAACTCACATGGCGGTAGAATCGGAAGCGTATCAACAAGGACCCAAATGTCCATATTTTCTTGCTCGATGTCAGGATCACCAAGATCCATGGTGACAATCATACCCTCATAAAAACCATACATTTTGCAAAGTGCTTCCCAATTTTGGTAACCAAAATGGGTTACGCTCTGAGAATTGTACAAATTTACTTCAAAATCCATATAATGATGGGTCCTTAGGTGTATTTTCTTTGTTTCAAAATTTTCATGGTCTTCAAAACCCATCCTCCACAAGACATAGCGTCTTGCATGGCATGGGATAAGCTAGTCGAATTGTAAAGGATGAAAATTAGACATTGAAATAGTTGAAGTCATGCTTAATTACGAAAAAAACACTTGTCGTTGTTGCGTACCATTTCAACATCGAAGGTCTCCTCGAGCTTAATGCTGAAGCGCCGATCTTTGTACAGCTGAAGGAACCTGTCGCACAGACCTCGATCGTCGTGGCACCAGCTGCACTCCCCCGGGAGACTTTCGTCGTCCGAGTACGACGTTTCCTACGTTCGTAATTCAAAGATTAAAATTATACAATTAAATATAAGTACTGAAAACCCTAAATTAGATCATTATTTTTCGAGAAAATCCAGGCCACTACATATTCTAGCACAAGTCATGCCAGAATTCACGGAAAAATCCGGCATGACCTTCGCCAAAAAAGGACATATCGAGCGCCTGAAATTTGCCGGAAAAGAAATTAATCAACACTCCGGCAAAACATAGGCCACTCGGAGGTGTAACTTGAACATGACCGGTCACTTGGGCAACCACATATCCTATTTGAGCAACAGAAGATGTATATGGAGATTTGGCTGGTCTCACCTCGAGGTCGAAGGGGCCGGTGACGGGGACGACGGAGGGGATGATGGGGGCTCCTTGATTTCTGCAAAAGCAAAAACCTATAAGTTATCACTAATACATCCCGAATAATTGCTTAAACTAAAAAATAACAACAAATATGACATGTTCAACTAGTTCTATTAATTCAACTAGTTCTTACTAAATATAAACTTACTAAATAGAAAAAAACTAGTTCTTTGTAAAAGTAAAGTAGTCCAACTAGTTATATTAATTATCTTACTAAAAATGCATTAGTTCTATTAATTCAACTAGTTTATTAATTTACTTACTAAACTAGTTCAACTAAAACTAAACTAGTTCAACTAGTTTATTAATTTACTTTCTAATTATTTTCAACACTTACTAAAAACAGTAAAAAAAACTACATTATACAATAGTAAAGAATATCTACTATCAACCATACTGCCCTAGTTAACTAGTACCATCACTACTACTAATTAACATCTACTACTACTAAAAATCATTATCTATGAACCCTAAATTAACATCTACTACTACTAAAAAACATCTAGTACTAACTAAGCAGAGAGAAAGGGGGTGGGGGAGGGTGGGGGCTTACAGAGAGGGGAGAGATGGTGGCGGGGAGGTGCTCGGCGACGGAGAGGTAGGGGCGGCGAGGGCGGGCTCGGGATTGGGAGGAGGTGGTGCTGGGCGGGCTCGGGCGGTGGCGGTGAGGTTGAGGGCGGCGACGGTGAGGTCGAGAGCGGCAGTGGGCGGCGACGGTGAGGTTGACGGCGGCCTTGGGCGGCGGCGGGGAGGGCAGGCTCGGGCAGCGGCGACAGAGGAGTAGGGGAACAGGGGGAATGGAGGACTTAGCAAAATTTTGAGCCTGCGGGTGGTTAAGTCAAACTAGCAGTAGCGCACTTTAGTAAACGCGCTATAGCTAACGTAGCAATAATGCGTTTTACGTAAAAACACTACTGATAAGTCTAAGCACGCATCAAAACTATACATTGGTAAACGTTGATCTTTTTGTGTAGAATCTAAATAGTCAACATGAATCCTCACAGTACCTATATAGGCACTGGTGAAGATTCATATTGCAGCCACAAATACTACACATATAGTTCAATGAAGACCAAGTGCTCGAGATAGTTTGAGAAGTAACATATTTAAGGTGGTAAACACCTTGTTCTCTTAGCAGTATGGGACTAATTAAACTTAATTAGGCGCAATACTTAACAGCAGCGAGTTTTGAAGAAAAACGCTGCTACTAAGTACTTTAGCAGTAGCACGTCCAGGGAACGGCGCTACTACTATATCTAGCCTGGAGGCAACACCGTGGCAATTATAGTAGTAGCGCTTGTTTCACCTAGAATGCTACTGCTACCGCGTTATTAGTAGCGAGCTTTTGTCAAGCTCCCTACTGCTAATTAGCAGTAGCGTTTGTTTTTAAACCGTGGTGTTGCTAAGATTATGTGTATGAGGTTTTCCCTAGTAGTGCCTGGCTGAGCGCCATCCTACTTATGGTGCAATACCCTAGCTTCTACATGATTGTCAAACATAAATTTGTCACGATCGAACAAGTTTTCAAACAACAAAACCCTAATATTTCTTTTCATAGGGACCTTTTTGTGCCTCGCTTGGCAGCATGGAATGAATTAACCATTCTTCTCGAGGCCATTCAGCCGTCAAGCGAACCAGACAAGTTTTGATGGAATCTGCATCAGGACGACAGATTTTCAGTCAAGTCCTTGTATGATGCCATGGCTCATAGTGATGTTCGGGATGATAACAAAAGATTATGGAAGATCAAAATACCTCTGGGAGTGAAGATATTCCTCATGTTTCTGAATAGAGGGGTAATCTTAACTACAAGTAAATTGACATGATGCACTAGCAAGGTAGCAAGACATGTGTCTTCTGCCAGCGTGATGAGTCTGTTAAATACTTATTGTTTGAGTGTAAGTTTTCTCGTGCGGTGTGGGTCATACTTCAAGTATCTTCAAATCTATATCCCACGTAGTACACATAACATGTTCGGCAATTGGTTGGGGGTATTCATAAACTTTTTTTTGCACACATCCTTGTGAGGGCGGTTGCCTTATGTTGGGTATTGTGTATTTTCAGTAATGATGTGATTTTAACAATAAATGTGTTTCATCTCATGTTTAGGTTATTCGTGCATGTACGCGATGGCTCCGTACCTAGTCTATCTCGAAGAGGTCGAAGGACAGAGACTCTTTTATGATGGCGTCTAGACGGCTAGAGCATATGACCAGGGTGCTTTTTCCCCTCCATGGATGGCGTTTTAACCTTCGGATAGAATCTACCCCATCATAGGCCGGATTGATTTACTTTTACTGTAAAACGACGTTTATTTTTTATTGTGTTGGACTTGTTGGCTGTGTGCATCATGCTATGCAGAGGTTGAGCATTTCTTTGGTGCGGTTGTATCACCTCGATATATCAATTCAATGAAATGCCCTTGATAAAAAATACTTTAAATCTAGCGCTATAGTAAAAATTAGCAATATATTACCTTTGTTTTTAATTTGTAATGTGCTAAAAAAAGTACATAAAGACAGCGGGAGAGCTTTCCAAAAGCTATAATGGAGCTATAATCAGTTGTCTAAATCTTTGGATCTGAAAAGATCATTTTGTAATCTCCTAATATCCTCTTATTCTTCTTTGGAAAGATCTTCTATTATTTTTTTCCTTGAAATCTTAAAGATCAAGCTGAGTTGGGAATCAAGTTTTTTACATAAAAAATGCTCTTATCAATTCCGAGGCGTAGCATATTAATAGAAGCTGAAAAAACAGAAACTTTTGCGCCGGGTACCAAGGAAGTACTAGCACTGTAGGATCCACCTTCCATTTCGTATCTTCCGTCTAACAGCCATTCATTAGGTCCTCATTATTAGTGCATACTTTCATCTAGTCCCTCCGTCGTCCAGAATATTTCTGGACGGAGGGAGCAATAAACACCGAGAACCGCTCTGCTATCACCCCTAGCATGCAAAGCAGTTATCGCTTTTTGACTACTCCCTCCGTTTTAAAATAGATGACCCAACTTTATACTAAAGTTAGTACAAAGTTGAGTCATTTATTGTGAAACGGAGGGAGTACCAGTTAATTGTCCCTTTCCACACAGGCATAGAGAGACAAAGAGGGTAGCCCAAAAATACAGTAATATATCCAACATTATGCAAGGGGGTATATATATATATCTAGCTTGAGAAGATAACCTGCGCAGAGGCGTAGATGACAAATATAGAGAGACAGAGAGAGTAGCCAACATTTCTATTCGAATAGTAATATAGAGAGACAATTTCCTACTAATATATCCAACATTGTTGTGTTTGGGCACGCGCATGAGAGAGATAGATAGGAGGCATGTGCTTGTTCAAAAAGTATACTAGTAGGTTAGGCAAGGGTGAGCTAGATAGTAACCAGTGGTAATTATATCTTGTGCTATCTAGCTACTATTAAGCCCATACTGCTCGCTATTAAGCCCATGCGTGTAAGCAATATATGCCACCTGGTTTGACTAAGCACATGCCCCATCTCCATCTTCATCCTCGCCTTCATCTCCATCCCCATCCCAATCTCGATCTCCATCTCAGAACAGAAACTCACATGTCTTGGATCCGTGATAAGCTAGAAAAAGTCTTGAATTCGATAGCAACGTCTTCTCTCTCTTTTCTTGATTTCTTGACACGCTCGAGCTGGTATTATCTGTGGCAACATGCATGCATGGTTGAGATCAGATAAGATCATATATTTTGTGATCTCCTAATATCTTCTTATTCTTCTTTCCAAGGATCTTCTATAACTTTCTTGAAATCTTGTGGATCAAGTTAAGTTGAGAATCAAGCCTTGTACATCAAATTTATAGCAACCAATTCCGGTGATAGGCTGGTAGCCTGTCATATTAATATGTACGTACAATAGAAGCAGCCTCCACTAGTTTTCATTTTCTACTCCCCCGTCCGTAAATACTTGTCGTAGAAATGAATGTATTAGACTTATTTTAGTTTTAGATACAACTATTTTTATCCATTTCTTCCACAAGTATTTCCGGACGAAGGGAGTACAAGATAGGGGAGGTCTTATCCGAAGATTACACCACCATCCATTGTGATAGAACAATACCTTCCTCACCATATGCTTCCACAAGATAGGGTTGGATGCATGCAATGGTCAACCATGATAAATTGCGCTATGATAAATTGCGCTAGTCGTTATTCCTTGTGGCCGGAGTAGCAAACCCATGCATGCATGAAAGGAGTCAAATTTTCTTCTCCTTGTGCTAATTAAGAAGACAAAATTTCAGTTTTGTCTTGTAAAGTATATAGCTTCACTAAGAGACAAGGTACGTACTCCCTCCGTTTCAGTTTACAAGTCCTACGCGTATATTTAGGTTGTCAATTTTATCACCCTAATATAAACTATATGACGCAAAAATTATACCTTTTGAAAATAGAACATCTGAAGTTTATATTGGTATATTTTTTGTAATATATGACTTGTATTAGGTTGGTCAAATTGACGACGTAGGGGTACACGCACGCACTGTAAACTGAGAGAGAGGGAGTAGTAAGCTTGTTAATTAGTCTTAATAAGTCAAGCACTTGAGGCTCTAATAATCAGCCAACGTACACTACTTTGTTTATTTACCCATTGTTCCCCTTGATGATTATTCGCTAGCCGCCGTTAGTTGAATCCACCGCCCGCCGTCTATAAATAACAAAATTAATTAATTAAACTGGATATGCATATACTATATACTCCTATAATATACCACCGCACGGCATGAGCGGTTAGCTATCCAAACCAATCCACAACTAACCATAATCGGCCTGCTTAATTAATCTTCTTGTGGCTAGCAGTGATTGTGCGCGTAGTCATGCCACATCAGCTCTGGCCAGCTCTGTTCTCTTTTTTGTGTAAAATCATTTTTTTTTCGTTTCTGATATGTTGAGCATGTTGGTTGTATGCATCATGCTATGTTTTTTCTGAAAAAAAGGATAACCCCGGTCTCTGCATCAAAATGATGCATGCAGCCATCTTATTAAAATAGGCGCATAAAGTCTGAAGTTCAAATCTGGCTCACAATTGGAGCAAAGCAAAAGAAAGTAATAATGTGCCACAACCGGCAAAATTAGCAACGGCTATGATGCCTATACACCTAGCATGTTAGTAGCTCGTCATCCAAATCGGTTGAAGATAACATGTGCAACCGTATCCCATCTGTTGCACCCAGTAACCAAAAGCTCCATGTTTTTTTACTACTCGATCGCACATGCAACGTGCCACATGCACATGCAATGCAGATATCAGATGCCCAATCAGGCAAAATTTCGTGTTTTGACTCTTATCGTATACAAATTTAGGACCTGACCTCGGTTAGAAAATAATTCGGCATTTGACCCTTTTCTTACCGCCAGGGAAGCTGGCGGTAGGGTTAGACAACCTACCGCCAGGGACCCTGGCGGTAGGATACTAATCCACGTCAGCACGGGGAGACGGCCGCCGTCCCCCTCCGTCGCACCCTACCACCAGGGACCCTGGCGGTAGGTTGTATAACCCTACCGCCAGCACCCTTGGCGGTAGGGTGCGAGCAGTTATTTCGCCCGACCCCCGCCCCTGCCTATTCTTCCCACCCCTCCCCCTCCCCCTGTCGGCAGTTCCTCTTCTCCTCCTCGCCCCTCTCTCCCTCTCTCATCTCCTCCACTCCCCCCTTGGATCTTCACCGTTTTTGCATCGTTTTTGCGGATCGAGATGGCCTCGAAGAGAGAAACATAAGCTCCTCCAATCCCTCCAAGTAGTTTTTGCAAACTTGCTACCGATTCGACGCATTATTTGCTTGAAATCCCTCATCTTTTTGAACTTAGATTGGAAGTTTGTCATAGCATTGTTTTAGCTTGATTCTAGTTCTAGTTCTTAGTTCTTTAGTAACTAGTGGTATTGAATATGAACTCTAATCAATAGTTCATATATTAGTGTGAAGATGAACCCAAGTTCATAATTTTTTTTGTTAAAAAAAGTATGATGTAATGCATGTGGGAGGACTTGCTTTATTTTATGATGCTTGTTGATATGATGATATGAAGATGTTTGGAGAAAATACATTGAAGATGAACTCTATTTCAAAAAAATTGTTATAAAAATTGATGATATCATGCATGTTGGAGGATTTTATTTTGATATGATGCTTGTTGATATGATGTGATCCATCATGTGTACTAGATGTTGTTGGAGGAATATGCTTAAGCTGAACCCTAGTTCATTTAACCAAGAAATTTTATTTTTTGTTTATGTATGCTTATGATGCTTTTGTTTATGAAATTTTAAGGCGGGCACCTCTTGCGGACAACGTCGGCCCACGATACTCCATGCTTGCACTATATGAATCAGCTACTTTGCCATCAGCCACGGCGGACGGCAAAGGCATGGATGGCGGACGGCAAAGGTCTTTGCCGTCCGCCGCGGACAGCAAAAGTGGACGACAATGTAAGGAACGGCAAAGAGCTACATTGCCGTCCGCTTCGGGCGGCTGACGGCAAAGGGTCCTTTGCCATCAGCTGCCGACGGCAAAGAATGCTGACGGCAATAATTGCGATGTTACTCCGTTAGGTGGTTAACGACAAGCCTTTGCCGTCGGCCGCTGACGGCAAACATCGGAATGCCTTTGTCGTCCGCCGCTGTAGGCAAAGTTTTTTTCTCTTTGCCGCCAGCCACTGTTGGCAAACTGACCAAATAGGTCAGCCTCCCAGGAAGCACAGTTGCCTGCCACGTGGCCTCTTTGCCGTCCGCTGCTGATGGCAAAGAGCCCTTTGCCGTCGGTGGCAGACGGCAAAGAGCCTGCATAATGGCTTTTTTCCCTGTTTTTTTAAATCCAACAATTTTCACAGCAAATATATATGACATATATAGATATATTTCACAGGGCTATTTAACAGCACATAAGCTTCATCTCGTACATACATATATAGTTCCATCCACTCATACATAGCAAGTTGCACATACACATAAGTTGCAACCATTAGGAAGTTGCACATACATATTACAATGCAAAGTTTCATCAAGATAGCAAGTTCCATCGTAGCAAGCTAGAAGAATACTAGAAGAGAATGAAATAAAAAACAAGCAGTCAATCATAGAAAGCTAGCTTCCGAGAAGTGAATGAAATCTACAAAATGGCAAATAAGAAAGTTAGGAAAAGGTGACTAGAAGAAGAAGACTAGAAGAAGAAGCACGCCATCGTTTGTGAGGTAACTTAGGTGAAATGGATCATTTATGAGCTAACTTAGGTAAAATGCATCATTTTAGAGCTAATGTAGGTAAAATAGATCGTTTATGAGCTAACTAAGCTAATTATGCCGTTTTTTACATAAGTAAGGTAAGTACATGTCATTATTGAGCAAACCTAGTTAACTAAGCATATTATAACTAACTTAGGTCATTTTCGAGGAAATAAAGCTAAGTATAGATCATTTTAGAGCTAACTTAGGTAAAATGGCTGGTTTTGGAGGTCAGTAAGCTTATTAAGTCATTTTGCAGGAAAATAAGCTAACTCTAGGTCATTAAGGTAAGCATATTGGATGAAATAAAGCTAAGTCTAGGTCTTTATGCATTTGTTAAGCAAAAAACTAGAGAAACTTACCTTGATCATGGAGATGTGGGAACGGGCTGGCTCATGCCAGTAGCTGGAGAAGGATCGTGTGATGCTTGTGTGGAGTAACGCTGCACCAAAGATCATTTCCAATGTTTCGTTAGCATGATGACACTCAAATGTTAAGACTAGCAAGTAACGTCCATTCGAATTAAACTCATCGTGGTCTCAGGAGTAATCTCTGGATCAATAGCTATGGAGCCATGGGACCTCCCGCCACTAGATATCATCACCTGCTCTGGATTGTAGGGGATCTGGCACGGGTTAAAATCCTCCCCTTTCCTCGCCTTCCCCTTGACTTGCTTGTAAGAGGCAGTGTGGGCCATAGCATACAGGTCGTACCCCTCTGGCACCTTATCCGTCTTATTGTAGCATGCCTGAAAGAGAGAAACAAAGTAAATTAGTAATTAAAGGGCTCAAGCTAGCATGATGAATGAATTGCATTAATCATGAAGCAAACCACATTACCCAATTCCGCCCGAACTGATATAAGCTGGAGCTACCTTGATGGTGTGGCACACGTTCAATTTGGGCACGTTTGTCCTTGGCCTCAGTCGGCTCCCCTTCCATCTTTCAACACCTGCCATGACAAAGAGTAAACGAAATTAGTACAACATAAAAAAATACCGACATGAATAATAATATGTATATCACTTAAGTGTATCATCATCAAGTACAACATAAAAAAATTGAATACCCGACACTACTAATAATCTCGATCAGTATCATCAATAAATGCATAATCATCATCATCACTATAATCAATGACGGGCTCATAGGGTTCAGTGGCATCAACATGTGGAAGGCCACCTTTACGTAATCGGTCAAGCATTGAGAGGTCGTCTGCAGCAGTAACCTCTTCTTGTTTCGGCTCTTCTTGTTCCTCCTCTGGGGTGATGTGGGATTCACTGTCGCTGTCTACTTCAATGTTTTGGGTGAAGTATACCGGTTCTTGAAACGCTTTTTGGAAAGACGTGTCTCTTGGAAGAATTCTCCTTCATATGTGTCTGGGTTAATGTGAGGTTCATAATCCTCTTCCTTTGGGGGAGATAGTCTAGCACGTGGCGGCACTTCATAAACGACATCCCAACCTTTCAGATTTGGATTAGTTTGGCAGGCCCAGGGTAGATAGAATACTTGGGTACGAAAACGATACCCGTTGATGTCGTATTTGTCAAATGAACGGACCTTATAGTCAAAACCATTAGCGACTTGTCTCAATTCGGCGTCCATAGACTCTGAATTAGCCTACAAGTTTAATATGAAAGGATTGTTGCATTACGCACAAATTAGCGAATGAAATGAAATTGTCTAATAGAATTTACCGTTTGTTTGAACCAAGAGATAAAACCGGGATAGCCGCCTCCTTGCTTTGCGAGAAGCTCATACTCTTCGACGGAATCCTTTTGGATCACCGCTCCATACGAGAATAGGGCGACGTATCGATTGTATGAAATATCCAGGAATAAGAGCAGTTCAAAGGAAATAGAAGTTGCGAAACAATGTACCGAGAACTTACTCGATGTACAGCCGCACTTCTATCAGGTTGTTGAAGATATACAACGAAATGGTCCGCCATTCTTCGTTATCCAAAGACAATGGATTTGAAACACTAGCTGGTGCAAGATTGCCTTTGAATAGGCTGAGGTTGGATCCACCCTTTTTAGGCTCGTCAGCATTGTACCGAGGCTTCGGATTATGCAAATGACGATTTTTGGTTTCGTAGTGTGCTGTCACGAAGTTTGCCGCCTCCTCAGTGATGAATGCCTCAGCGATAGATGCTTCAATTCTACGTTTATTTTTACATTTTTCTCGAAGCGTCTTCTGCATCCTCTCAGTTGGGTAGCACCAACTATTTTGCACGGGCCCCCCCAATCTTGCCTCGGTTGGGAGATGCAAAATCAAATGCTGCATTGGATTAAAGAAGCCCGGTGGAAAGATCTTCTCTAACTTGCAGATCAACTCTGGCGCCAACTCTTCCATTTCTTCTAGCACGCCAGGCGGTAGTTCTTTCGCACAAAGAACACGGAAGAAATAGCTGAGTTCTACCAGTACTAGCCATTCATCCTCAGGGATGAAGCCACGCAACATCACCGGCATTACCCGCTCAATCCATATGTGACAATCATGACTCTTGAGACCAAATATCTTCAATTTATCAAGACTCGCTCCCCTCTTTAGATTCGCTGCATACCACCATCGGGGAACATCAACTGCATTTTCACCCACAAGATAACTTCCCTCATAGCCGGCCTTCCAAGATTGAACCATGCCTTTGGCTTCGTCCAGTTCTGCTTTCCTTTCGGTTCTTTCATGTTTTGTAACGGGCCTATCACATAGCGCCTCCAGATCGACTCTAGCCTTAGTATTATCCTTTGAGTTCCCATCTATGCTGAACAATGTACCAAAAAGTGCCTCGGCGATATTCTTCTCAGTGTGCATCACGTCAATGTTGTGTGGGCAAAGGAGGTCTTTGAAGTAAGGTTGATCCCATAAGCATGTTTTGTGAGTCCAGGCGTGCTCAGGATTATACCCCTTGAAGTACCCTGGACGCTCTGGATCTGGCTCGAGAGCGTTTAACTGATCCAGGGTCTGTTGGCCTGTCAACGCAGATGGTGCAGAGTTTTTTACAACTCTACCTCTGATGAAGTTCTTCTTGTCTTTCCTGAACTTATGGCGAGGATCCAGGAACTGTCTATGCATGTCGAAGCAAGAAAACTTGTGACCGGCCTGAAGCCAATGAAACTCAAGAGCTCCATTGCATGTGGGGCACGGGAACCTTCCATGCACACACCAGCCAACGAATAGCGCATACGCCGGCAAGTCATGCGTCGAGTACATGTACCAGACACGCATTATGAAGTTTTGTTTGCTATAGGCGTCGTATGTCTTGAACCCATTATTCCAGGCTTCTTGCAATTCGTCCTTAAGCGGTTGCATGTACACATTCATATTTTTCCCCGGATAGTTGGGCCCTAGAATTATCAACGTCAGGAAAATGTTCTTTCTTTGCATAATCTGTCCGGGGGGGCAGATTGAGTGGAAAGACAAATACGGGCCAACAACTGTATTGGGCTGCCGTCATACCAAATACACTGAGCCCATCGGTGCTGATGCCGACTCGAGGATGCCTCGGATCTGCCGCTTTGTCAGCATGTAATTCATCAAACTTTTTCCACGCAACACCATCCGATGTGTGTACCGTCATCAGATTCCCATCTGCATCTAGTTCGGTTCTTTTGCCTGTTTTGTGCCATGTCATCTGTCTGGCCGTCTCTTCGACCATGAAAAGACGTTGAAGTCTTGGTACGATTGGCATATACCGAAGAACACTAACAGGGATTTTGGTCTGTGTCTTCTCACCCATACCGTTGTCTACCACAATATACCTGGAACACTTGCAAATGGGACAATAGTTCAAGTCCGCATAGTCAAGCCTAAATAAGGCACATCCTTTCTCACAGGCATGTATCTTCTCATAGGGCATCTTCAGTGCACGGAGGATTTTGTCCGACTGGTACAGGTTTGTAGGCATTACATGGCCTTTGGGTAGAAAGCGTCCAAATACTGTCATAATTGCGTCATAGCATTCTCTGCCCAAGTTGAACTGAGCCTTCAAAGCCATTACTTGTGAGATGGCATCCAACTGACAAAGCTCAGTGTGCTCGTGGAGCGGACGTTTTGAAGACTCCAACATTTCATTGAAGGCCTTTGCAGATTCCTCCATCTCCTCGTCCGAATTCCGAGCATCATCATAGTCTTGCACCATGTTTTCCATCCCGGTACCATGCTCGTTGGTGCGACGATGATCCACCTCAGCTCGGTCACGTTGGGCAGACTCACCATGAAATGTCCACACTGTATAATCGGGCGTAAAACCATTCTTCTGCAGGTGTTTACCCATTTCAGCCTATGTCCTCTTTTCCCAATTGCCGCATCGGAAACAGGGGCACCAAGTTTTCCTCTGGCA
Source organism: Triticum timopheevii (assembly GCA_963921465.1). Taxonomy (NCBI): domain Eukaryota; kingdom Viridiplantae; phylum Streptophyta; class Magnoliopsida; order Poales; family Poaceae; genus Triticum; species Triticum timopheevii. The sequence continues at coordinate 621,436,519 of OY997268.1, forward strand.
ATTTGCAAATGCGGCTTGCACAAACCCCTTGGTTTTTGTGAACCATTCAGCGCTCCATTTGTTCTGACCAGTGTGACCGGTATACATCCACGCACGATCACTCATCTTGACTTTCAGAGCTACTGGACACACAACAATTATATATATAATTCACCATGTATATATTCATCAGTTGATCTACTTTGTCAATTTTATTACGTCCATGCAACCTACACTCTAATAGGTAATGATAGGTCCTAATCCCACCCGAGTATGTGTAATTGGGTTCATTTTCCCAAGCTATGCTTCGGATCCGACGCAAAATTTCGGCAGCACCTCCCTGTTGTTCTCCTGATACACGTCTCTGCAATAAATAGAGAGGATGTGTACCCGGAGAACAACAGGGAAGGCACTGACGAAATTTATGCGTCGGATCCGGAGCAAAGCATATGGGAAAACGAACCCAATCTACACATACTCGGGCTGTCCATGGATAGCGTTGGACAATTCGAAAGAATCAAGGTTATAAATATGCAAATGCATGCATATTTATAACTATGACGCTTTCGAACGGGAGACACATATTGGTTACGCATACTGATGATTCAAGACACATATATAGCTAGCTATCAAGTTTCATCGGCATGAACACCGGAATAGAGCAAATAATTAATGGGGGAGGAGGACATGTCATTTGTGCTCACCCACGAACGAAGGGGCAGAGCTCTTCAAACGCACGGTGAGGTCGTCGAACACCAAACCTTGCAGCGGTGAAACAACTGCACATTTAAATCAACCCGATCAACACAATTATATATGATGTTTTTCATAACAAAATTGGAAAATATATGACCTAACTAATAATTCACAAATATAAGACCCTGTCGGCCTCGGGGGGTCGGGTGTCGGGGTGTCTGGGTGTCGTGTCGGGGTCGGGGTGTGGTGTCGGGGTCGGGGTGTCGGGGTCAGGGGTCAGGGGGTCGGGGTGTCGGTGTCGGGGTGTCGGGGGTCAGGGGGTCGGGGACTCGGGGTGTTTCCTTCTATCCTTCTTCTTCTTTCTTTCTCTTCTTCTTCTTCTTTCCTTTCTTCTTCTTCTTCCATCTTTTTTCTACTTTTTTACTTCTTTTCGTTTCTTCTTTTCTTCTTCTTCTACTTCTTCTACTTCTTTTCTTCTTCTTCTTTTTTCATCTTTCTACTTCTTCTACTTCTTCTAATTCTTTTCTAACACTAACACTAACACAATCTAGCACTAACAATTAAACAGCAAAAAAATGAAAAAACAGAAAAAAAAAGTAGTTCCCTCACCGGAGCAATGGGACGGTCGGCGGGGCGGCGCCGGGCAGCGGGTGCGTCGCCGGGCGGTGGGTGGGGTGGGGGGGCAGAGGGGTGGTGGGGGGCCGGGGGGTGGTGGGGCGGAGGGGTGGGGGGCGGGGGGCGTCGCCGGGCGGAGGGGTGGTGGGGGGCGGGGGCGGGGGCGGCGCCGGGCGGCAGGGGCAGGGGCGGCGGTGGATCTAGGGCGGGCCGTCTGGGAGGAGAGAGGAAGAGAAGGAGAGTAACGGGCGGGGGGGGGGGTGTGGCGTCCGTTAGTTACTCGGCTCTTTGCCGTCCGCCACTATTTGTCGTCCGCCGTTATCTCTCTTTGCCGTCTGCTAGCAGACGGCAAAGAGGTGGGGGTGTTAAGTTTTTTTAAACGGGCGGGTGGGTGGGGGCCACCTCCCTCTTTGCCGTCAGCTGGCGGACGGCAACGAAATGGCTCATGGCAAAGAGATTCTTTGTCGTCCGCTGTTTCTTTGCCGTCGGCTTTTCGGTAGCTGATGTCAAAGAGCTTCTTTGTCGTCCGCTAGCCGATGGCAAAGATCAGGCAGATGGCAAAGTAGCTGATTCCAGTAGTGTTGACTACGCATTCGACAAGGGTCATCGTGCCCGTTTCATAGAGAACGGAGTGGTAAGCAATATGGAGGAAATATTGATCAAAGTTTTCGGATTGATGAAAATAAGTTCGTAACTCTTGCCATCCACTTTTCGACAGATGCTCCCGCCACTGCGCATGAGGGGTCACAGGGTTGCCGAGAATATGGACTATGATGAGCGCTACGCACCGTACTTCAAGAGAGCCCGACTGTTGGGTTTCGTGTTGCAGTTCAAGCGTCAACCGTTGACGCTTGTCCCCACAGCTCTGACAGCTTTGATTGACCAGTGGCGACCGGAGACCCATTCTTTCCATCTCCCATGCGGGGAGATGACGGTGACCCTCGAGGATTGGGTGATGACTACTGCCATGCCGATCAATGGTCAAGCGCTGACCGGGCGAGTGGAGAGGACCAACTGGCAGCAGAGGGTTACCACCCTGATCAGCGACTACCCTGATGCTAAGGGTAACCGTACATCTGGTGTACCGTTGCCCTGGCTCTCGGAGCACCGGGAGACATGCCCCGAGGACGCCCAGGAGGTGACTGTGGTATGGTACGTGAGGGCCTACCTGTGGTATCTTCTCACGGAGGTCGTGTTTCCAGATAGCTCGGGGAAATCTGCCAACTGGTCGTATCTGTTCTTCCTAGCCGACTGGGATGCAGGGTACAGTTGGGGGACCGCATCTCTCGCCTACCTATACCGTTCGGTAAAAGAGTATCTCAATGCCTACGTACGAAAGTATGTCCATGATATTTTGTTATATCTGATCCTCATTTGATGTTTTGCAGCTTGAAGACGCAACCCAGAGGACGGGAGACAAGTCCAATATGGGTGGTTTTGTCTGGGGCCTCTCCATTTGGATGTGGGAGCGTCTGCCAGTGGTGTGTTTGGAGAAGCTTCCAAGACGCCCATGGGGTGCCTATAGCGAGGACGGCGACAATACTTGACAACCCACCGTAGCTTACGAGTGGGACGTTGTCAAACTCTACACGGGCCTAAACAAGACTCTGTACAAGGCCTACACCAACGAGATCGATGCTTTGACGATTACGCAGGTATATGAACTCGCTCACCACCTTTCTCTTTGATTCCACTTTTGATCGAGAGTGGGCACTTACCAATGTATTTAATAGGTAAACTGGTGGCCGTATCATGATCGAGAGTGGGACTTCGATATGAACGTGATGTGCGATGTGGACCGTGCTCTTGGCGGTGCATCGTGCCCATGATATGTGTGTACACCGTCGAGTGGCACTTGCCACACCGCGTGGCCGCGCAGATTGGGATGTAATAACATACCCCAGCAGGCCCACTGACCGATACCGGCGTTCGACTTTATTATGATGTTTCTTGTTGCTAATGCCTTGCAGGATGAGCCGGCAGAAGAATCAGTCGTATCACAGACTGGGGAGAGGAGCATAAAACTCATGTGACGGATTGGAACCAATGGAACTCCCATAAAGATGTGGAGAGGAGAGTGATTGACTGGAATGCTTACGAGGACCAACACATGAGGTGGTACGATGATGGTCGTAAGCACCGTATTCGTCTTAGGCCTCGATGGACGGCGGAAGACATCGTGGAGCTAGAGAGGGATGACCCCGAGGAACATGCCTACCAGACCGGCATCAGAGACATGCATAGTGGATTTAGGAAGTTTGCACCCCTCATCAACAGAGTGGTAAGTTTGAACCGATTGTTGTATTTAAATTATTTTATTCGTCATCGTGACTGACTTATGCCTCTACAGTCCGGTGAACTGAACAGATGCATCTTCGAAGCTTCTGGTGCACTAGGTGATATCCCCGGGAGCGTACAATCTGAGAACAAAGTAAGGGGGGTGATGAAGGTACAATTTCAGCCTTCTCGGAACAGATGCATCTTGTTCACTTGCAATCATAAATCTGATACTTATTATGCCCTTGCTTCATTGTGAGTGCAGAAGTTGGTGAAGCGTTGTTGCAAGCTGGTAGGCCTGCTTGGGTGTGTTGGAGCTGGGTCGGTTGAAGCTTATCATCCTGCGGCCACAAAGGGTCACATCGCCTCATCGAGCCATGTTCCCTCGTCGTCTAGGTTGGTTGAGGAGGAGGAGGAGGAGGAGGAGGAGGAGGAGGAGGAGGCCACAAATGAAGAAGAGGAGGAGGATGAGGAGGAGGAGGCCACGAATGAAGAAGAGGAGGAGGAGGCCTATCATGAGGAAGAGGAGAATGAGAGTGATGGGAAGGAGGAGTATGATGAAGATTACGGACCTCCACCAACTCAATCATCTCAATCATCTCAGCTGCCGAAGAGGAATCCGAAGAAGAAGGATTTGCTGAGTCCGGACCCTTTCCAGAGACTGGTCCCTCGACGGTCCAAGAAGAACACTGAAGAGACTCGTCCAAAGAGGAATGAGGACCGTGCCTCCAAGAGCAAGAGGGGAAGGATCAATGAAATTCTGCTCTTCGATACTTGGCTCTTGTAGCTGAAAAGTCTAGTGGTTGTGAAACTATGTGTTTGCTATTTGTGAAACTACACGGAACTCCTTTTGCTATGTGGAACTAAGTAGTTGAACTTCGTTTGCTTATTATGCACAAGTTTATGTGGAACTCCGTTTGTTTATTATGCACAAGTTTATGTGGAACTCCGTATGACATGTGTATGTGATGCCCAAGTTTAATTGTTTGAGATCTGTTATTTTGACTCTATATCATTGCTGTGAAATTGTTTTTGAAAAGAAGAAAGAAAGTGAACTTGGATAGAGGCAAGGCCCTACCGCCAAGGACCCTGACGATAGGGTCAGACAGCCTACCGCCAGCGCCTCGGACGGTAGGTTGACCCTACCACCAGGGCACTCGGATATTTCGTTACAAAAGGTTTTCGAGGCAAAAGCCCTAGCACACCCTACCGCCAGAGGAGCTGGCGATAGGGTTATACAGCCTACCGCCAGGGACCCTGGCGGTAGGGTGCGACATAGGGGAACGGCGGCCATCTTCGCGTGAACCCTACCGCCAGCCCCTTGGCGGTAGTGAAAGGGTCAAATCCTGGAAAAAATTCGAACCGGGTCAGATCCTGAAATGTTATGTGAAAAGGGTCAAAACACGAAATTTAGCCGCCCAACCCAGCAATCAGCACTAAGTTTTTAGCATGTTGTCAAGGACAAGCCAGGAGGGCGGGAAGAAGGGAGCAATGGCGTGCATGTTTACATGGTCTGTGGGCTTGTCGGATGTGCATATTGAGACTGACGCGTTGAAGCTAGTGGAAGCCATCAACACTGATGCTGTTCAGAGAGATTAAGTAAGTACTTTGCACGTTTGAACTTAATTTCTTTCTTTCGCATTTCATATTGCCCTCCACCGACTGGTAATAAAGTTGCGGTTTATGGGCCGGGATGGTGCCCCTGTATTCGTGCACGGCTTGATTGCCAGCCATGCTGCTGAGCTGTTTCCTTCTCGAAGGCGACTTCGAGGTCCAGCTTCCCCTTCCTCGTCGTCCCCCTGCACCCGGGTGAAAACCCACAACCTTGGTTGGGCAGCGGCGGTGCCACAGCTCTGTTACCTTTTTGAAGGCGCCGCTTTGGGTCTGCGGGGAGGTGGGTCGGCTGCAGCGCGTTCTTGAGCGTTCTTGATGGCGGTGGCTCTCTCTTCAGTGGTGACGCTTCGCCATAGTCGGTCAGCTTCCTCTTCAAGATATCGTGCCCTCCTCGCCACGTGGTTCGGTCTGTCCGCTGGGTCGACGCCCTCGGCCTGGGCGAGAGGGGATAGTGGTCCCCTCTACGGCGACTTGGTCGCGTCGGCGGCTGAGGGATGGTGTCCTTGGCAAAGTCTGGCTGTCGTGGTGACTGTGGTGCTCATCTCTTCGCCGTGTCTTCCTGGGGCGCTCCTGTTCAGTGGCTAGTGTCTTCGCTGTGCTTTTTATTGTAGGCTGCGGCTTATGTCTCCGGTAGCTTGCTTGGTGTGGTGGTTGTGCTCGGTGCCTCTTTCTTCTTGTTTGCTCTAGAGGGAGCAAGACCCATTTCATGTGGCGCGACCCCATCAAGCCCTCTGTTAGGCCCCAAGGTGTAGCCTTTCTTGTTTGACCGTAGCATTTTAGCCTACCTCAGAGCATCTCCAACAGCCGCGCTAAACGAGCGCCGCGCTGCAAAAAATGTCATTTTAGCGCGCGCTACGCGGCGGCTCGCTCCAGCGGGCGCGCAAAAACGGCGCGCGCGCGATACCGGGTTGGGCGCGCGGTCAAAACCGCTTATCCGCGCGGTGTATTTGGAGCGCCAGCTACAGCGCGCGGCACACTCGAGCGCTCGCGCCCGCACTCTCGCCCTCTCCTCGTCCTACGCCCCGCACGCGCCGGCGCCGGCGCCCTGCCCCCCGCCATGGACGCGCACACCGGCGCCCCGCTCACCCCGTTGTACGTCCGCGACCCCCCCCCCCCCCCCCCCGCCGCCGCCGCCGCCGCCGGAAACCCTAGCGCGGCGAGCGCGGGCGTCGCCGCCGCCGGAGCTCCGCCGAGCGTCAGCCTCGCGCGCAGCCTCTTCTTGCCGCCGCGGATGACTACGGCGCCGGCGCCGGGTGGCGTCGCGCCGGCGCCATCCCGTGCCGCCGCCGCACCGTCGAAGAAAGTACCCAATGCTGCGCGGACGAAGAAGGGCAAAACATCCGCGAAGAAGAACAAGGTGGTGGACGGCTCCGGCATGGCGAGGGGGAAAAAGCTTGCAGGGCGTTCGACGGCCGCGGCGGCTATCGAAGCGCCGGCGAGCTCACTCGTTGAGCCGGCCGCCGACGCGCACCAAGTGTTCGACGAAATGCCCCCATGGTGAAAAAATTTCCAAGTATTTTTTTCTTCTTATTTTTTCAATGCATCATCATTTTACATATAGATAGCTTATTTGCATTGTTCAAAAAAATTATAGTCTCAACGATGATGCATACATGTCCACTATGGGTGTTGGGTCCAACAATTCGCATTGGTCTCAAACCAATGACATCCATTTCGAAGACCATGAGTTTGAGGTGGACGAAGAGGGTGAGGGAATTGTCGAGGCGCCGAGAGGAAGAGCGGGCAATTACTCCACCACCGATGACAAGTTACTATGCAACACTTATTTGCATGTCTCCAAGGATCCATCCATTGGAGGTGATCAAAGTAGAGACGCGTATTGGGGGCGAATGACAGAACACTATAATGCTCACAACAAGAGTGGAATTTACCGCTCCGAGAGATCACTTCGGTCCCGATGGTCGACAATCAACTCGGATTGTCAAAAGTGGGCAGCCGCGCAAAAGTCGGTGGACAAGATTAACCCAAGTGGCACAAATGAGGATGAGGATAGGGAGGAAGGTTCATCTTCGGAGGCGGAAGAGTCGTCTTCGGAAGATGAGGACGAAGACGAAGAAGAGGAAGATGAAGATTGATGTGTCTTCATGTCTTGAACTTTTAGTTTGCATTTGAACTTGGTTGGATGAACTTGTGGGCATGATTTTGATGAACTTGTGGGCATGAACTTTTATTCATCAACTTGTTTGTGTCAAATTTTTACATGTTCATTTTTGTCCAAAATATCCATATATCCATATATGCAAAATGCCCGGCGCGCGCGCTGCATTATGGCGCGGCTGCTGGAGCGGCGCGCGCGCGCTGCATTATGGCGCGGCTGCTGGAGCCAGCGCAGGCGGGCGCGCAAAACATGCCGCAGCGCGCGTGCTAACAGGTTTTTTGTGCGCGGCGCTATAGCGCGGCTTTTGGAGATGCTCTCATGCGCCATGTATCTGCTGCTTTGTGTTATGTTTGTTGTACCTCGATGTAATGGCTTTGTTAATTCAGGGTCAGGCGAGGATCGAGCCTTTTCTCGGGCTCGTCCTGTGCCTTTCGTCTTAGAAAAATAGATACAATTCCGTCTCAAAAATAAATAAAAAAGGTCTGCAAATTATATGTGCTATCCCAATCTCCAGGAAAGCTTTGATTGAACAGATGTTGCTTGTGTCCTCCCCATATTATACTACTAGCTCCGTTAAATACCTAGCTAGCTAGCTTGCATTGTGACTTGTGAGTGAGTCTTCCATTGCCATTGCCATTGCCAGGGAGGGAGGGAAGGAGGGAGGGAGGGAGGGAGCGCCATCGATCGATGATGATGGACTTGCCAGTGGCCATGTGTGTGGGTTTCATGGGCTACGTGCGGGCGGTGGCGCCGTTGGTGGCGGCGTCGGCAGCCTTCTTCTTCCTCCTGGAGCAGCTGTCCTACCACCGCAAGAAGGGGGTCCTCCCAGGCCCCTCCTTGGTGGTGCCCTTCCTCGGCAGCATCGTGCCCATGATCCGCGACCCCACCGGGTTCTGGGAGGTGCAGGCGGCGCGGGCGAGGGACTCCGGCGCCGGGCTGGCCGCCGACTTCCTGGTCGGCCGCTTCATCCTTTTCGTCCGCGACTCGGAGCTGTCCCACCGCGTCTTCGCCAACGTCCGCCCCGACGCCTTCCACTTCGTCGGCCACCCCTTCGGCAAGAAGCTCTTCGGCGAGCACAACTTCATCTACCTCTTCGGCGACGAGCACAAGGACCTGCGCCGCCGGATGGCGCCCACCTTCACGCCGCGCGCCCTCTCCACCTACGCCGCCATCCAGCAGCGCATCGTCCTCGCCCACATCCGCAGGCTGCTCGACCACACGTCTCCTACGACCCCGGTGCCCATACGGGTTCCCTGCCGCGACATGAACCTGGAGACCTCGCAGACGGTCTTCGTGGGGCCCTACCTCACCGAGGAGGCGAGGGCGAGGTTCGGCGAGGACTATGCCGTCTTCAACGTGGGCGTCATCGCGCTGCCCGTTGACCTGCCCGGCTTCGCGTTCCGGCGCGCGAGGCTGGCCGTGGGGCGGCTGGTGCGCACGCTCGCGGAGTGCGTCGGCCAGAGCAAGGCGCGGATGCGCGCCGGCGGCGAGCCGGAGTGCCTGGTCGACTACTGGATGCAGGGCCTGGTGAAGGAGATGGACGAGGCGGCGGCGGCGGGGCGGCCGCTTCCCAAGCACACCGCGGACGAGGACCTCGGGGGCTACCTGTTCGACTTCCTCTTCGCGGCCCAGGACGCGTCCACCTCCTCGCTCTGCTGGGCCGTGGCCGCCCTGGGGTCACACCCTGACGTGGTGGCCCGCATGCGCGCCGAGGTGTCCGCGGTGTGGTCGCCGGAGTCGGGGGAGCCCATCACGCCGGACAAGTTCATGCAGCTCAAGTACACCCACGCGGTGGCGCGCGAGGTGGTCCGGTACCGCCCACCGGCGACGCTGGTGCCGCACATCGCCGCGGAGGCGTTCCAGCTGACGGAGTGGTACACGGTGCCCAAGGGCGCCATCGTGTTCCCGTCGGTGTACGAGTCGTCGTTCCAGGGGTTCAGGGAGGCGGAGGCGTTCGACCCGGACCGCTTCTTCTCGGAGGCGCGGCGGGAGGACGAGGCCTTCAAGCGCAACTTCCTGGCCTTCGGCGCCGGCGCGCACCAGTGCATAGGCCAGCGCTACGCCCTCAACCACCTCGCCCTCTTCCTCGCGCTCTTCGTCTCCGTCGTCGACTTCAAGCGCCACACCACCCACGGCTGCGACGAGCCGGTCTACATGCCCACCATCGTGCCCAAGGACGACTGCACCGTCTACCTCCGCCAGCGTTGCTCCTCCTTCTCCTTCTGATCTTGCATCTGTGTCTATGACCACAACCACAACCCATCCATCGAGTGTGTTTTGTTTTCCTTGCATTAATTAATTGTACCCACATTATCGAGTGCCAAATATATTTTATATATTGTGTGTGCCACTGCAGTTTAGCTACATGTCAGTCAAGCTGAATTTTGAATGAAGGAAAGAGGAGGAAGGGCCTTGCCGGAGAGAAGGAAGGGGCACCCCATTATCTATTTTAGGTTAGGGTTCAGGGTGACGGCGGCGGTGGGGCTCCGCCAGAGAAAAAAGATGGCCACGGGGGCGGGGCTAGAGGGATGGCCAGGAGCGTCAGTGGGGAGAGGTTGAGGGGAGGGCGGAGGAGGCAGGTAGTCCGGCCGACGGTTGTGGGCGGTTCAGATCGAGATCGGGAGGACGAAGACGATGAACAATATTTCCAGAGGTAGACAAAGACGACCTGGCCATTCCTTTTGCAATCAACGGCAGGGAAAAAATCGACTGACCCCAAAAACAAATTCAGTCGACTAGTCATTCCCGTGCCACTGTCATGCCGCTCATTCATCCACATCTAGTCAGTCACCCCCATAATATGAAAACATATGTATTTATTTAATGACGATACTAATATATTATGTATTATAGTTATACATAATCTTTTTGCTGCATTAAACTGCTAATACTAGTTACGTTTACTTGACTGGAAAATGGATGTATCTAAATGTATTTTAGTTCTACATCCATCAATTTTTATTCATTTCTCTAACAGATATTTCCGGGCGAAGGTAGTAGTATAATTAAGGAGGATAAATTCCGTAAAGATCAAGATGAGTTTAATTGCACTATAATTAAGCTGGTTTGCGAGTTATGTACATGGCTCATTGTTATGATCGATAAAAGAAACAACACAAAGCCAAAACAATCAGCAATCAATAAACAAAGTCCACCAAGTCTCTGTAACAACGCGACAAAACGATAATGGAACTAAGCAGCAAACCCACCTCACTGGTATCTTCAATTTTTCTGCCACTAACCATCCAATGCTATCTACTCGACATAAATTATATGCCCAAGAACCAAGTTGGCTCAAAGAAATACAAGTCATAGTCACCTACAATCATCATAACACTTGTCTATATAATCCTCTAAAGACCTCCACAATCTGCACATAGCTAACTTATAATTAAGTTATGATTGATGGGGGCTATTAGAGTTTGTGTTATTAACCATGTAAGTATTGAGTTAACTTATTCGTTTGGGATCTACTCCCTTGTATGTATCTAGCTTGCCATACGACAAACTAGATCAATATGTAATCTTCCTTGTTCTTATTGAACACTCAAAATGTCCCTATCCCCTAAAAAACCACTCCTGGAGGTATACACTTAAACCATATAACTTTGCAATCTACTATATTCCCTTCTTCAAGTGCTAGCTGAATCTGTGTTGCATTAGACTGTTAATGGTAGTTGGGTACATACACAACAAAAGTGAGATATGAAGAGGATAAACAAAATAAGAGTGTGATAGTAATATTCTGGAAAGATCACCACTGAGTCCAACTGTGATATCATGAAGTTAGTTTTGAGTTATATACTTAGATTACTATTATGATCAATAAAATGTGAAAGACACAAACAAGACAAAACAGTTAAAGCTAATTGGGTACTCAAAAGCTAGCATGGGGTTGCCCAGTCAGCAATCAACACGGTCAAAGCTGGTCAACCGAGTCAAAACCGGGTTCAATTGAGTGAGGGGGGGGGGCAATTTCTGAACCAGGTGGCAAGTTGTAGCGACCAGACCTCAAACAGTCTGATCTCTGTGCTCAGGTGTCATCCCTGGATCAGTAATGCTGACACCACACAGTACTCGAAGGATTTATAACAGAGTAGCAATCACACACTTATTACATCGAATGTCTCAAGAGAGAACTTAATAAAATAAATATGGCTTAAGGCCATCTAAATACGATAACAACGGAAGGCTTGGTAGAATAAGCGAGTCCATCAACTCCAACGGCATCACTGAGTATAGAACCACGGCCTAAGCACCTTACTCGTTGTCTGAAAAGTCTGCAACATGAAACGTTGCAGCCCGAAACGGGTCAGCACATGGAATATGCTGGCAATGTAACACATAGAGAATAATAATGGAATAAGCTATACTACATGCATATTTGGCTGGTGGAAAGCTCTATGGTTACAGTTTTGCGTAAAGCAAATTTTTCCCTACTGCAAAGAAATAAATTTATTTAACTATCATGGTGGTTGTTAAACATTGAGAATGGTTGACAGCATTCTCAATCCCAATTAAAAGTACTCATTAACAAACCCAACAATATTAAATTAGAGTAACATGTTGAGATTCACATGATATCCAAGTACTAGATACTCAAGATGTCCATAACCGGGGACACGGCTAATCATGATTAGTTTATACACTCTGCAGAGGTTTGCGCACTTTTCCCCACAAGACTCGATCGCCTCCGTTGGATTTCTCGCACTACATGATGTTTGAGAAATGGATGACCGAGACATAGCCTTTCGGAAGCGCTAGCACCTTACATAGGGTAGACCGGTACACCTATTTTTCCCTACATCTGCTAGTCTACCCGTAAGAGTTCGCACGACTTAATCAACTATGCCAGAGCCCATAATGGCTTGTGGCTGCACACGTAAGTTTCTAGCATGAATAATCTTATGATCCCTTTGAGCCTGGGTGGCGGTCCGAAGAAAAACAGGCAAATCCTGGAAACCAGGTACCTCAATCCACCCAGATGTGTGTTTAAGTTGCCACCTTAAATAAACCATTAATTTAACAATCTCACATCTATCATGGATACACTCACCCAATCCACGTCTACTAGCATAGCATGGCATGAATAAGCAAACGTAGAAGTAACTCCCAAAGGTTTTATAATAAAACAGGTAATAGGTACTACCTCATCTACTTCACATCCCACAATTTAATTAGATCCTAATCATGCAATGTTTGAGGATTGATCTAATGCAGTAAAAACTGGGTATGAGAAAAGGTATGATCAAAGTGTTACTTGCCTTGCTGATGATCCACGAAACCTAGAGACTCGAAGTAACAGGCGGCGCACTCCGGGTATTCTATCGCAGACAAACAAACAAGCATACAATAAGTACTCATCTAATGCACAGGTAAAATTCAAATAAAAGATCTAACCAGATAGTTCAACTTAAGAACTCCGGTTTGAAAAAAGAATCAAATCAAACGAAGCAACGGAAGTCAAACGGCAAAAGAAAACAGCTTCGTTTTACTAATCTGGATCTAAGTCAAATTTTACAGTAGCAAAAACTTGTTTAAGTTGGTTATTCGGAAAGACGGTTTCGAAACGAAACTCCAGGCGCCTGAATCGCCTGATTCTGATAAACGAGCAAAAAGTTATACTAAAACGAAAATCGAATCAGAAATCGCAATCAGAAAAATCACGGATTAAATCCGAGAAAAAGAAAAACGACGAACGGGTTAACGAACAAACGTTCATTAACTAAACTAATCTGACGAACGCGTTCGTTAAAAACGAATGAACGAACAAACGTTCGCTAAATAAACTAAACCGGAAATAAAACCGATCTAACAAAAAAACCGAAACTAAAAAAACAAAGAAAACCGATCGGTTTTTAAAAAAAACCGACGGCACGGAACTCGAGGCGGCGGCGGACCTCGGGCAGCGTGCGGGCGGCGGGGTCGGCGGGGTCCGGCAACGGCGGCGGGGGTGGTCCGGCGAGGCGGGCGGCGGCGGCGGTCCGGCGAGGCGGCGCGGGGCGGCGGCTCGGCGGCGCGGCGCGGGCAACGGGACGGCGGCGACGGCGGCGGGGTCGGGCGGCTGGGGCGGCTAGGGTTCGGCCCCGAGTGGGCCGGCTTTTAAAGCCCCCGCGGGCCAGGAGTCCTAGGCGGACACGGCCCGTAGGTCGGTTGCGCGTTTTTTTTAAATACTTCCACGCAGAAAAGAAATAAAAAGAAATACTAACCGGACTCCAAAAATCCTGAAATAAATTTTCCCCGGCTTCTAAAATCAAGCCGGATAAGATGAACATTTATTTGGGGGCTAAATGCAATTTTGAAAAACGCGCACTTTTCCTAAATCCAAATAAAAAGGCGAAAAACTCCAAAATAAAATCTTATTTGATTTTTTATTAAATCTTCATTATTTCTTTATTTTGGGAAATTCATTTTATTCCCTCTCTCATATTTTGATAGTAGAAATAATTGAAGATAAAATAAATAAAATCAAATGATCCTATTTTCAAAATTTGAGAAATCTCAAATATGAGAATAACGAAATCCCCAACTCTCTCCGTGGGTCCTTTGAGTTGCGTAGAATTTCTAGGATCGAGCCAACAATGCAACAAAAATATGATATGCAAGATGATCTATGTATAACATTCCAAATTGAAAATTTGGGATGTTACAAACCTACCCCCCTTAAGATGAATCTCGCCATCAAGATTCGGGTTGGCTAGCAAATAGGTGAGGGTGGGTCTTGAGCAGATCTTCCTCTCGCTCCCAGGTGGCTTCTTCCTCGGTGTGGTGGCTCCACTGAACTTTGCAAAACTTGATAACCTTGCTGCGGGTGACTCGACTGGCGTATTCCAGAATCTTAACTGGTTTCTCCTCGTAGGTCAAATCATCATTCAACTGTATCGCTTCTAGTGGCACTGTATCTCTTAGTGGTATATCCGCCATCTCTGCATGACACTTCTTCAACTGAGAAACATGGAACACATCATGAACACCTGACAATCCCTCGGGTAATTCCAACTTGTAGGCTACTTCTCCCATGCGTTCCAAACTTTGTATGGTCCCACAAAACGTGGCGCTAACTTTCCTTTAACTCCAAAACGCTTAACTCCTCGAAGCGGAGATACTCGAAGATAAACTCTGTCTCCGACTTCGTATGTTGTCTACTTGCGTTTTGAATCCGCATAGCTCTTCTGCCTTGACTGAGCTACCTTGAGCCTATCGCGAATCAGTTTTACTTTCCGTTCAGACTCCACAACTGGCGGTCTCCAACCTCATCCCACAACAACGGGGTCCTGCACCTCCTTCCATACAAGGCTTCGAAAGGGGCCATTTTCAAACTGGATTGATAACTGTTGTTGTAAGAGAACTCCGCATATGGCAAATTACCATCCCAGCTAGATCCATAATCCAAGGCACAAGCTCTAAGCATATCCTCCAAAATCTGATTGACTCTCTCGGTCCGTCCATCTGTCTGCGGATGGAAAGCGGTGCTAAACTCCAGCCTAGTTCCTAAAGTTTCGTGCAACTGCTTCCAGAACCTTGAGGTGAATTGGGTTCCTTTATCTGATACGATACTCCTCGAAACTCCATGTAAACATACAATCCTGGTCATGTATATCTTAGCCAATTTGGACTGCTGTAGGTAGTCTTTACTGGAATGAAATGAGCTACCTTCATTAAACGATCGACTACCACCCAAATCGAGTCATAGCCTGAACGAGTCCTGGGCAATCCCGTGATGAAATCCATGCCTAGTTTATCCCACTTCCATTCGGGTATCGGCAATGGCTGTAACAATCCTGCTGGCTTCTGATGTTCTTCCTTCACCCTCTAACATACATCACAAACTGCTACATACTCTGCAATATCCTTCTTCATTCCGGTCCACCAGAAAGTATTCTTCAAATCCAAATACATCTTGATATTTCCTGGGTGAATCAAATATCGTGAATCATGTGCCTCTTGCAGAATCAACTTCCTGATCTCCGGGTCATTGGGCACATAAACACGGTCTTCAAACCATAGGGTATCGTGCTCATCCTCACGAAATCCCTTAGCTTTTCCTTCGCTCATTTTCTCCTTCATAGAGGCAATCTCTTTGTCAGTCTTCTGAGCTTCTCTGATTTTATCCATCAAAGTAGACTGAATCTTCAATGCTGCTACATAGCCTCTCGGAACTATTTCCAAACATAGCTCCCGAAATTCCTTGGCTAATTCCTTTGGTAAATCTCCGGTCATTAGGCTCTTGACATGGCTCTTACGGCTCAATGCGTCTGCTAAAACGTTAGCCTTTCCAGGATGGTAATGCAATCTCTTATCATAATCCTTGATGAGCTCCAACCATCTCCTTTGCCTGAGGTTTAAATCTTTCTGCGTGAAAATGTACTTCAAACTCTTGTGATCCGTATACACCTCACAATGGTTTCCAATGAGGAAATGTCTCCACGTTTTCAATGCATGCACTATGGATGCTAACTACAAATCATGTGTAGCATAATTTAACTCATGAGGCTTAAGCTGTCGTGAAGCATACGAAAAAACTCTTCCCTCTTGCATAAGTACTGCTCCAAGTCCTCGACGTGAAGCATCGCAATACACCTCATAACCCTTGGTCTGATCTGGCAGAATTAACACTGGTGAGGTAACCAAACATTTCTTCAACTCCTGGAAACTAGCCTCACACTCCTCAGTCCATATGAACTTGGTATCCTTCTTCAACAATTCTGTCATAGGCTTCACAATCCTCGAGAAGTTCTCAATAATCTCCGGTAGTATCCTGCCAGTCCAAGAAAACTCCTGATCTCTCCAACTGTTGTTGGTGCTTCCCAGTTTGTCACAATGGCAACCTTAGTGGGGTCTACTGCTATACCTTCTCCGGATATAACATGTCCGAGAAATACAACTTCATTCAACCAAAACTCACATTTGCTGAACTTGGCATATAGCTGGTGTTCCCTGAGCTTCTCCAGTACCAATTGCAAATGTTCGTTATGTTCCTCTTCATTCTTCGAGTAAACTAAAATATCATCAATGAACACCACGACGAACTTATCCAAAAACTCCATAAACACTTTGTTCATCATGTTCATAAAATAGGCAGGTGCGTTAGTCAGACCAAATGACATAACGTATATTCATACAGCCCGTACCTGGTGGTAAAAGCCGTCTTAGGTATATCCTGCTCTCGAATCTTCAACTGATGGTACCCTGATCGCAAATCGATCTTGGAAAACACCTTAGCTCCTTGCAACCGATCAAACAGATCATTGACCATCGGTAGTGGGTACTTGTTCTTGATTGTTACCTCATTCAATCCACGATAATCAACAACCATTCTTAATGATCCATCCTTCTTCTCCACTAGAAGTACTGGCGATCCCCAAGGCGAAGAACTTGGGCGAATGAAACCTTTGTCGAGCAACTCCTTAATCTGCTTCTTAATTTCCTCCAAATCCTGGGCTGGCATCCTGTACGGTCTCTTGGATATCGGCCCAGTGCCTGGCAGTAGTTCGATTAGGAACTCAATATCTCTATCCGGCGGCATGCCTGGCAACTCTTCTGGAAATACATCGGGGAAATCCTTTACCACTGGTACTTCCTCCTGCACAACTCCTGATAAGGAATTTACATGTGCCCTCCTCGTCTCATGCCGTGATACATACTTGATTCTCCTTCCTTCTGGTGTCGTAAGAAAAATTGTCTTACTGGCGCAATCGATGTTTCCTCCATACATTGACAGCCAATCCATACCAAGAATTACATCCAAACCTTGGGATTCCGGTATAATTAAATCCGTTGGGAAAACATGCCTTCCTATACTTAATGGCACTTGAAAACATCCTTGACTGGCCATATATTTTGCTCCTGGTGAGCTTACAAGCATGGGTGTCTTAAGAGTCCTAGTGGGCAGGCTAAACTTATCCACGAATCCCCTTGATATGTATGAATGCGATGCACTAGTATCAAAAAGAACAACTGCAGTAAATGACTTAACCAAAAACTTACCTATTACTGCATCTGGCTGAGCTTCAACCTCCTCCACGGTAACGTGGTTCACTTGTCCATTGTTTAAAGGGTTCGGCTTCTTTCCTGAGCTTCCATTGCCATTTCCATTTTGGGCTTCTGGACATCCATTTGCATAATGCCCAGTCTTACGGCACTTAAAACAAGTGATGTGGCTCAGGTCTACCTTGGTTGGGGTTGACGGGTTGGTGCGGTTTTGTCCATTGCTTCCTCCATTCCCGTTTCCATTCTTTGTGCCATTATGGTTGTGCGAGCTACCTCCTCCATGGGTATGCTGAAATTGCCCTCCTGGCTTCGGGGTAAAGCGTAGCTTCTGCTGAGCTCCAGAATTGTACTTCCCCTGTCCATACTTCCTCTTACGATTGTCAATCTGCTGCTGCTTCCCTTCAATCATAAGAGCACGATCTACTAACTCCTGGTAGTTATCGAAGGTGGCTACCATCAACTGCATGCTCAGCTCATCATTCAGTCCTTCTAGAAACTTCTCCTGCTTAGCTGCATCCGTAGCAACGTCATCTGGGGCATAACGTTCTAGCTTACTGAAGTCATCCACGTACTGGCCAACTGTCCATCCTCCTTGGCGCAAGTTGCGAAACTCACGCTTCTTCATGGCCATTGCTCCTGCTGAAACATGGTCAGTACAAAAAGCTTGCTGAAACTGATCCCATGTGACAGTGTCTACAGGGTAAGTGGCTGTAAAATTCTCCCACCATGCTGTTGCGGGTCCTTCAAGCTGATATGCGGCAAACTTCACCCTTTCTCTATCTGTACATCCTGCAGTGGTCAACTCCCTCCCTATCTTACGGAGCCAATCATCTGCTACTATCGGCTCGGTGCTACTGGAAAACACTGGCGGATTCAGCCTCAAGAAACGAGTCAGATGGTCAACAGGTGGTGGTGGTGGTGGGTTGTTGTTGTTGTTGTTGTTGTGGCCTTGGTTCTGTACCAATGTTTGAATCAAGGCATTTTGATGCTGAATGAACTGAGTGATCTCCGGCGGGAAAACAAATCCGGGGTCGCGTCTCGGAGGCATCTGAGGGGGGGGGTAAAGAAAAGATGAGAGTTAAGAATAGAATAAGGTCTAGTGAGAAAACACTACCCATATGCACATGAGACAAAATGCACACTATCACTCCAATCAATTCAAACAAGGGCATACAACGGTCTAACTATCGTTACAAAGTGCTTGGACTAAAACTAATTTAAATGGGGGAAATTCTACTACTATTATGGTGGTCAACTAGAAAAACTGCTCTGATGAAGATTCCATGATATCTGGTCCAGCTTCATCAACAAAGTCATCATCGCTATCGTCGGGATCCGAGTCGGTGTCGTCGATGATGATATAATTATCCGGGCAAGTGGATGCGCCCCCTTCTCTCTTGGGTGCTGAACCTCCCATGAATACTCCAAGCTTCTCCTTTAGGTCGTCGTTCTGTCTCACTAGAGCGACGATCTCCTCCATGTAGTCTTCACGCGTAGCCTTGAGTTCTTCTTCTAGCTCCTTGATCTTGGTCATAGCCTTCTGCAGATCCTCCATATCTGCGCACATCTGATTCTCCTGGTGTCGGATGTGTTTGTTTAATTCCTGGATATAAGCTGCGATTGACCTGTCCCTCCTGGTGTTGATCATCTTCCATTGCTCATCTCGGCGCCCACAAATCTGGTAGATAGTATTCTTGAGATCATCATGGTAAACTTCTCCAATTCGTCCCATGGTGATGTGTGCTTCCATGCTCTTTCCTAGGCTCCATGTTGGTGCATCAAAGGAAAACTCTATGGGCTCCGTGACTGGTGCAAATGTCCTTCCTGGAATGTAGACTTGAATCATCCAGCGCTCCTCTTCGGGTAAAGTGGCGTTGAAGGTCCCGGTGAAGCTTGGTACTCCTATGTTCATGTATCTAGTGACTTCCTTCAAGTGATATCCAAAAGGTGAGTCTTCATCCGGTTGTGTGAACTTGTTCCTTGCATCCGTCATCCTAAAGAATAGAAAAAGATGAGGAGTCAGAAATGAGAAGAAAGAGTAGTGATCTAGGGCTTTAGCTTAGTGGCCGTGTCCTACAGTCAGCTTGTGCTCTGATACCATCTTTGTAGAGACCAGACCTCAAACAGTCTGATCTTTGTGCTCAGGTGTCATCCCTAGATCAGTAATGCTGACACCACACAGTACTCGAAGGATTTATAACGGAGTAGCAATCACACACTTATTACATCGAATGTCTCAAGAGAGAACTTAATAAAATAAATATGGCTTAAGGCCATCTAAATACGATAACAGCGGAAGGCTTGGTAGAATAAGCGAGTCCATCAACTCCAACGGTATCACTGAGTATAGAACCACGACCTAAGCACCTTTCTCATCGTCTGAAACGTCTGCAACATGAAACGTTGCAGCCCGAAACGGGTCAGCACATGGAATATGCTGGCAATGTAACACATAGAGAATAATAATGGAATAAGCTATACTACATGCATATTTGGCTGGTGGAAAAGCTCTATGGTTACAGTTTTGCGTAAAGCAAATTTTTCCCTACTGCAAAGGAATAAATTTATTTAACTATCATGGTGGTTGTTAAACATTGAGAATGGTTGACAGCATTCTCAATCCCAATTAAAAGTACTCATTAACAAACCCAACAATATTGAATTAGAGTAACATGTTGAGATTCACATGATATCCAAGTACTAGATACTCAAGATGTCCATAACCGGGGACACGGCTAATCATGATTAGTTTATACACTCTGCAGAGGTTTGCGCACTTTTCCCCACAAGACTCGATCGCCTCTGTTGGATTTCTCGCACTACATGATGTTTGAGAAACGGATGACCGAGACATAGCCTTTCGGAAGCGCTAGCACCTTACATAGGGTAGACCGGTACACCTACTTTCCCCTACATCTGCTAGTCTACCCGTAAGAGTTCGCACGACTTAATCAACTATGCCAGAGCCCATAATGGCTTGTGGCTGCACACGTAAGTTTCTAGCATGAATAATCTTATGATCCCTTTGAGCCTGGGTGGCGGTCCGAAGAAAAACAGGCAAATCCTGGAAACCAGGTACCTCAATCCACCCAGATGTGTGTTTAAGTTGCCACCTTAAATAAACCATTAATTTAACAATCTCACATCTGTCATGGATACACTCACCCAATCCACGTCTACTAGCATAGCATGGCATGATAAGCAAGCGTAGAAGTAACTCCCAAAGGTTTGATAATAAAACAGGTAATAGGTACTACCTCATCTACTTCCCATCCGACAATTTAATTAGATCCTAATCATGCAATGTTTGAGGATTGATCTAATGCAGTAAAAACTGGGTATGAGAAAAGGTATGATCAAAGTGTTACTTGCCTTGCTGATGATCCGCGAAACCTAGAGACTCGAAGTAACAGGCGGCGCACTCCGGGTATTCTATCACAGGCAAACAAACAAGCATACAATAAGTACTCATCTAATGCATAGGTAAAACTCAAATAAAATATCTAACCAGATAGTTCAACTTAAGAACTCCGGTTTGAAAAAAGAATCAAATCAAACGAAGCAACGGAAGTCAAACGGCGAAAGAAAACAGCTTCATTTTACTAATCTGGATCTAAGTCAAATTTTACAGTAGCAAAAACTTGTTTAAGTTGATTATTCGGAAAGAGGGTTTCGAGACGAAACTCCACGCGCTTGAATCGCCCGATTCCGATAAACGAGCGAAAAGTTATACTAAAACGAAAATCGGATCAGAAATCGCGATCAGAAAAATCGCGGATTAAATCCGAGAAAAAGAAAAACGACGAACAGGTTAACGAACGAACATTCATTAACTAAACTAATCTGACGAACGCGTTCGTTAAAAACGAACGAACGTTCGCTAAATAAACTAAACCGGAAATAAAACCGATCTAATAAAAAAACCGAAACTAAAAAAAACCGAAGAAAACTGGTCGTTTTTGTTTAAAAAAATGACGGCACGGAAGTGGAGGCGGCGGCGGACCTCGAGCGGCATGCGGGCGGCGGGGTCGGCGGGGTCCGGCGACAGCGGCGGCGGTGGTCCGGCGAGGCGGGCGGCGGCGGTGGTCCGGCGAGGCGGCGGGGCGGCGGCGCCGCGGCGCGGGCAAGGAGGCGGCGGCGGGGTCGGGCGGCTGGGGCAGCTAGGGTTCGGCCCCGGGTGGGCCGGCTTTTAAAGCCCCCGCGGGCCAGGAGTCCTGGGCGGACACGGCCCGTAGGTCGGTTGCGCCTTTTTTTAAAATAATTCCGCGCAGAAAAGAAATAAAAAGAAATACTAAATGGACTCTAAAAATCCCGACATAAATTTTCCCCCGCTTCTAAAATCAAGCCGGACAAGATGAACATTTATTTGGGGCCTAAATGCATTTTTGAAAAACGCGCATTTTCCTAAATCCAAATAAAAAGGCGAAAAACTCCAAAATAAAATCTTATTTGATTTCTTTATTAAATCTTAATTATTTATTTATTTTGGGAAAGTCATTTTATTCCCTCTCTCATATTTTGATAGTAGAAATAATTGAAGATAAAATAAATAAAATCAAATGATCCTATTTTCAAAATTTGAGAAATCTCAAATATGAAAATAACGAAATCCCCAACTCTCTCCGTGGGTCCTTGAGTTGCGTAGAATTTCTAGGATCGAGCCAACAATGCAACAAAAATATGATATGTAAGATGATCTATGTATAACATTCCAAATTGAAAATTTGGGATGTTACACAAGTCGAGGGTGGGACAAACGGCCTTGGAGTTGAAAGTTGAATCCTAAATCGAGTGGCAAGTCCAGGGCTGTAAAGTGGACTTTTCTCTTGCAAATCTGAGCTCGTGAGATTTCTGGTCGACTTCTGAGGGAGTCCAGGATTAGGGGGGTCCTCGGATAGCCAGACTATATGCTTATGTCGGACTGTTGTACTATGAAGATAAAAGATTGAAGATTTTGTCTCGTGTCCGGGTGGGACTCTCCTTTGCGTGGAAGGCAAACTTGGCGATTCGGATATGTAGATTCCCTTCTCTATAACCGGCTCTGTGTAACCCTAGCCCACTCCGATGTCTATATAAACCGGAGGGTTTAGTCCGTAGGACAAGAACAATCATAATCATATACTAGCTTCTAGGGTTAGCTTCTACGATATCGTGGTAGATCAACTCTTGTAGTACTCATATGATCAAGATTAATCAAGCAGGAAGTAGGGTATTACCTCCATCGAGAGGGCCCGAACCTGGGTAAACATCGTGTCCCCCGCCTCCTGTTACCATTAGCCTTAGACGCACAGTTCGGGACCCCCTACCCGAGATCCGCTGGTTTTGACACCGACATTGGTGCTTTCATTGAGAGTTCCACTGTGCCGTCACCGTAAGGCTTGATGGCTCCTTCAATCGTCTACAACGAAGCGATCCAGGGTGAGGTTTTCCGCCCCGGACAGATCTCCGTATTCGGCGACTTCGCACTGCGGGCCAACTCGCTTGGCCATCTAGAGCAGATCGATAGCTACGCCCCTGGCCATCAGGTCAGGTTTGGAAGCCTGAACTACACCGCCGACATCCGCAGAGACTTGATCTTCGACGGATTCGAGCCCATGACAGGTGCGCCCTACAGCCGCGATGAGCATGACTTAGATCTGCCATCGGACGGTGATCAGGAGATCACACCTGCGGCTGCCCCGGCTCTAAATCCGGAGCAGATCGTGCCATCCGAGGATGGGTGGATGGACCCCTCCATGGAGGCCGCACACTCAGCAGCGATAGATCTGAACACCGATCTCACTTCCAAGGAGGTCTGTGTCATCGGACCCTCAAACTCGTCTCCGGCCATGGGTTCCCAACCATGTACATCCGCGCCCATCGTACCTAACTGGGCGCCAATCATGGAGTTTAGCTCCGCAGATATCTTTCAGCACTCGCCCTTGGTCGACATACTAAATTCATTAAAGTCTCTCTCTTTGTTAGAGGACTCACGGCCGAACTATGTCTGGCTTGAGTGGGAAGCGGACGACGAAGGAAGTAGTTACCCACCCACCACCCACTTAATAGCCACTGTCGACGACTTAACCGACATGCTTGACTTCGACTCCGAAGACATCGACGGTGTGGACGACGATGCCAGAGACGAACCAGAACCACCGCCCATAGGGCGCTAGACAGCCACCTCATCGTATGACATATACATGGTGGACGCACCTAGTGAAAGCAATGGCAAGGATCAAAAGGATGCAACTGAGGATAATCCTCCGGAGAAGCAGCCAAAGCGTCGGCCGCAGCAGCGCCGCTCCAAACCCCGCCATAGCAAAAACAACGATACCAGCTCAAGAAAGAATAACACCCCGGACGACACCGAAAATGATGAAAACCCCACAAATCCAGTGATGGAGCAGGAAGAGCAAGGAGACGGCGAATATAGTCCAGAGCTGCTGTCCGATTACAGCGATGCCGAAGACAAAGCTTATAAACCTGTCCCCGAAGAGGAGAATAGTCCAGACGATGATACACGCATCATCCTGGAAAAACAGTTGGAACAAGAGCACCTCCAAAATAGACTCATTGCCACCGCGAGGAGCTTAAAGAAGCAGAAGCAACGGCTTAAAGCCGCACAGGATCACTCAACCAAAGATGGAACGAAGTGCTCGACACTGAGGAAAAATACGGCGGTGATGGCCAAACAAAGAGTTATCCAAAACGCAAGCTGCTGCCCGAATTCGACGACGAGGCTATCATGCCCATACCGCCGAAAAACAATACGGCCGATCTGCCAGACCGACCACCTCGTGGACGAGACAGAGCGGCTAATAACTCCAAACACAAATCAGCACCCCCTCCCAATAAAGGAAAGGAGGTTGCAGGCAAGTACCATGAACACGACCTACGTGAGTGATACGTCTTCAACGTATCTATAATTTTTGATTGCTCCATGCTATATTATCTACTGTTTTAGGCAATATTGGGCTTTATTTTCCACTTTTATATTACTTTTGGGACTAACCTATTAACCGGAGGCCCAGCCTAGATTTGCTGTTTTTTGCCTATTTCAGTATTTCGAAGAAAAGGAATATCAAACGGAGTCAAAACGGAACGAAATCAACTGGAGAAGTTATTTTTGGAAGGAAAGCTACCGGATGGACTTGGACCCCACGTCAAGGAAGGAACGAGGAAGCCATGAGGGTGGGGGTGCGCCCACCCCCCTAGGGCGCGCCCCCCTGCCTAGTGGGGCCCTCGTGGCTCCCCTGACGTGCTTCTTTCGCCTATATAACTCCACGTACCCTAAAACTTCCAGAAGAGAGATTAGATCGGGAGTTCCGCCGCCGAAAAACCTCCAGAGCCACGAAAAACCAATCGGGACCCTGTTCCGGCACCCTGCCGGAGGGGGGAACCCTCACCTGTGGCCATCTTCATCATCCCGGCGCTCTCCATGACAGGGAGGGAGTAGTTCACCCTCGGGGCTGAGGGTATGTACCAGTAGCTATGTGTTTGATCTCTCTCTCTCTCGTGTTCTTGATTTGGCATGATCTTGATGTATCGCGAGCTTTGCTATTACAGTTGGATCTTATGTTTCTTCTCCCCCTCTAATCTCATGTAATAGATTGAGTTTTCCCTTTGAAGTTATCTTATCAGATTGAGTATTTAAAGATTTGAGAACACTTGATGTATGTCTTGCCGTGCGTATCTGTGGTGATAATGGGATATCACGTGATTCACCTGATGTATGTTTTGGTGATCAACTTGCGGTTTCCGCCCATGAACCTAGGCATAGGGGTTGGCACACGTTTTCGTCGTGATTCTCCGGTAGAAACTTTGGGGCACTCTTTGGGGTTCTATGTGTTGGTTTGAATAGATGAATTGAGATTGTGTGATGCATATCATATAATCATTCCCACGGATACTTGAGGTGACATTGGAGTATCCAGGTGACATTAGGGTTTTGGTTGATTTGTTTTTTAAGGTGTTATTCTAGTACGAACTCTAGGGTTGTTTGTGACACTTATAGGAATAACCCAACGGATTGATTGGAAAGAATAACTTTGAGGTGGTTTCGTACCCTACCATAATCTTTTCGTTTGTTCTCCACTATTAGTGACTTTGGAGTGACTCTTTGTTGCATGTTGAGGGATAGTGATCCAATTATGTTATTATTGTTGAGAGAACTTGCACTAGTGAAAGTATGAACCCTAGGCCTTATTTCCACGCATTGCACTACCATTTACGCTCACTTTTACCACTTGTTACCTTGCTGTTTCTATATTTTCAGATTACAAATACTCATATCTATCATCCATATTGCACTTGTATCACCATCTCTTCGCCGAACTAGTGCACCTATACAATTTACCATTGTATTGGGTGTGTTGGGGACACAAGAGACTCTTTGTTATTTGGTTGCAGGGTTGTTTGAGAGAGACCATCTTCAACCTACGCCTCCGACGGATTGATAAACCTTAGGTCATCCACTTGAGGGAAATTTGCTACTGTCCTACAAACCTCTGCACTTGGAGTCCCAACAACGTCTACAAGAAGAAGGTTGTGTAGTAGACATCAGGCTCTTTTCTGGCGCCGTTGCCGGGGAGGTGAGTGCTTGAAGGTATATCTTTAGATCCTGCAATCGAATCTTTTTGTTTCTTGTTTTAGCACTAGTCTAGTTTATAAAATAAAATTAAAAAATGGAATTGAGTTTGCCTCATACGCTTCATCTTTTTAATATCTTTCGTGAGTATGATGGAAAGGAAAATTGTGCCAAAGTGTTAGAAGAAGAATTACATAGAATGTTTGGCACTAAATATTTGTATGATGAGCATGATTGCAGTGTTGTTAGTATGAATTACTTGAATATCCATGATGCTAATGATATGCAAAGCCACAAGCTTGGGGAAGCTATGTTTGATGAAGATGTTACTTTTTGTCCCCCAAGCTTTGATGAGCATATTTACTATGATGAAAGCATGCCTCCTATCTATGATGATTATTGTGATGACACATATGCTTTAAAGAATAATGATAACCATGAAACTTGTCATCTTGATCTTAATTTTCAATCACATGATGGTTATTTTGTTGAGTTTGCTCCCACTACTATTGATGAGAATAAATTTGCTTACGTGGAGAGTAGGAAAATTTCTATACTTGTAGATCATGAAAAGAATGCTTTAGGTGCTGGTTATATTGTTGAATTAATTCATGATGCTACTGAAAATTATTATGAGGGAGGAATATATGCTTGTAGGAATTGCAATAATATCAAGTTTCCTCTCTATGTGCTTAAAGTTTTGAACTTATGCTTGTTTTGCCATCCTATGCTAGTTGATTCTTGTTCCCATAAGTTGTTTGCTCACAAAATCCCTATGCATAGGAAGTGGGTTAGACTTAAATGTGCTAGTCATATTCTTCATGATGCTCCCTTTATGTTCCAATTCTTATCTTTTATGTGAGCATCATTGAAATCATCATGCCTAGCTAGGGGCGTTAAACGATAGCGCTTGTTGGGAGGCAACCCAATTTTATTTTAGTTTCTTACTTTTTGGTTCTGTTTAGTAATAAATAATCCATCTAGCTTCTGTTTAGATGCGGTTTTATGTTTTAATTAGTGTTTGTGCCAAGTAGAACCTTTGGGAAGAATTGGGTGAAGTCTTTATGATCATGCTGTAAAAAACAGAAACTTTAGCGCTCACGAGATTAGCTTCAACTTTTTACTGGAGAGTACTATTTAGTTGATTCTTTTTGCAGATGATTACTAGACAAATTCCTCAGGTCCACCAATTTATTTTAGAATTTTTTGAGTTCCATAAGTATAAGTTAGTTACAGATTACTACAGACTGTTCTGTTTTTGACAGATTCTGTTTTTCGTGTGTTGTTTGCTTATTTTGATGACTCTATGGCTAGTAAAATAGTTTATAAACCATAGAGAAGTTGGAATACAGTAGGTTTAACACCAATATAAATAAATAATGAGTTCATTACAGTACCTTGAAGTGGTGTATTGTTTTCTTTCGCTAACGGAGCTCACGAGATTTTCTGTTAAGTTTTGTGTTGTGAAGTTTTCAAGTTTTGGGTAAAGATTCGATGGGCTATGGAATCAGGAATGGCAAGAGCCTAAGCTTGGGGATTCCCAAGGCACCCCAAGGTAATATTCAAGGATAACCAAGTGTCTAAGCTTGGGGATGCCCCGGGTGGCATCCCCTCTTTCGTCTACTTCCATCGGTAACTTTACTTGGAGCTATATTTTTATTCATCAAATGATATGTGTTTTGCATGGAGCGTAATTTTATTTTCTTTAGCTTTGCTTGCTGTTTGAATAAAGTAACAAGATCTGAAATTCTTAAATGTTAGAGAGTCTTCACATAGTTGCATAATTATCCGTCTACTCATTGATCTTCACTTATATCTTTTGGAGTAGTTTGTTGTTTGCTCTAGTGCTTCACTTATATCTTTTAGAGCACGGTGGTGGATTTGTTTTATAGAAACTATTGATCTCTCATGCTTCACTTAGATTATTTTGAGAGTCTTCAATAGCATGGTAATTTGCTTAAATAATCTTAATATGCTTGATATTCAAGATTAGTAAAAATTCTTATGAGTGTGTTGAATACAATGAAAAGTTTGATGCTAAAAATAATTGTTTTGAGATATGAAGATGGTGATATTAGAGTCATGCTAGTTGAGTAGTTGTGAATTTGAGAAATACTTGTGTTAAAGTTTGTGATTCCCGTAGCATGCACGTATGGTGAACCGTTATGTGATGAAGTCGAAGCATAATTTATTTATTGATTGTCTTCCTTATGAGTAGCGGTCGGGGACGAGCGATGGTCTTTTCCTACAAATCTATCCCCCTAGGAGCATGCGGGTAATACTTTGCTTTGATAACTTGTAGATTTTTGCAATAATTATATGAGTTTTTTATGACTAATGTTGAGTCCATGGATTATACGCGCTCTCACCCTTCCACCATTGCTAGCCTCTCTAATACTGCGCACCTTTCGCCGGTATAATAAACCCACCATATACCTTCCTCAAAACAGCCACCATACCTACCTATCATGGCATTTCCATAGCCATTCCGATATATATTGCCATCCAACTTTCCACCGTTCCGTTATTATGACACGCTCCATCATTGTCATATTGCTTTGCATGATCATGTAGTTGACATTGTATTTGTGGCAAAGCCACCGTTCATAATTCTTTCATACATATCACTCATGAGTCATTGCATATCCCGGTACACCGCCGGAGCCATACACATAGAGTCATATTTTTTTCTAAGTATCGAGTTGTAATTCTTGAGTTGTAAGTAAATAAAAGTGTGATGATCATCATTATTAGAGCATTGTCCCAGTGAGGAAAGGATGATGGAGACTATGATTCCCCCACAAGTCGGGATGAGACTCCGGACGAAAAAAAGGAGAGAAAAAAGAGGCCATAAAAAAAGGGCCTAAAAAATAAAAAAATGAGAGAAAAAGAGAGAAGGGACAATGCTACTATCATTTTACCACACTTGTGCTTCAAAGTAGCACCATGATCTTCATGATAGAGAGTCTCCTATGATATCACTTTCATATACTAGTGGGAATTTTTCATTATAAAACTTGGCTTGTATATTCCAATGATGGGCTTCCTCAAAATGCCCTAGGTCTTCGTGAGCAAGCGAGTTGGATGCACACCCACTTAGTTTATTTTGTTGAGCTTTCATATACTTATAGCTCTAGTGCATCCGTTGCATGGCAATCCCTACTCACTCACATTGATATCTATTGATGGGCATCTCCATAGCCCGTTGATATGCCTAGTTGATGTGAGACTATCTTCTCCCTTTTTATCTTCTCCACAACCACCATTCTATTCCACATATAGTGCTATATCCATGGCTCACGCTCATGTATTGCGTGAAGATTGAAAAAGTTTTGAGAATGTCAAAAGTATGAAACAATTGCTTGGCTTGTCATCAGGGTTGTGCGTGATTTAAATATTTTGTGTGATGAAGATAGAGCATAGCCAGACTATATGATTTTGTAGGGATAACTTTCTTTGGCCATGTTATTTTGAGAAGACATAATTGCTTTGTTAGTATGCTTGAAGTATTATTATTTTTTATGTCAATATTAAACTTTTGTCTTGAATCTTTCGAATCTGAATATTCATACCACAATTAAGAAGATTTACATTGAAATTATGCCAAGTAGCACTCCGCATCAAAAATTATCTTTTTATCATTTACCTACTCGAGGACGAGCAGGAATTAAGCTTGGGGATGCTTGATACGTCTCCAACGTATCTATAATTTTTTATTGCTCCATGCTATATTATCTACTATTTTGGGCAATATTGGGCTTTATTTTCCACTTTTATATTACTTTTGGAACTAACCTATTAACCGGAGGCCCAGCCCAGATTTGCTGTTTTTTGCCTATTTCGGTGTTTCGAAGAAAAGGAATATCAAACAGAGTCAAAACGGAACGAAATCAACTGGAGAAGTTATTTTTGGAAGGAAAGCTACCGGATGGACTTGGACCCCACGTCACGGGAGGAATGAGGAATCCACGAGGGTGGGGTGCGCGCCCACCCCCCTAGGGCGCGCCCCCTGCCTCGTGGGGCCCTCGTGGCTCCCCTGACGTGCTTCTTCTGCCTATATAACTCCACGTACCCTAAAACTTCCAGAAGAGAGATTAGATCGGGAGTTCCGCCGCCGCAAAACCTCCAGAGCCATGGAAAACCAATCGGGACCCTGTTCCGGCACCCTGCCGGAGGGGGGAACCCTCACCTGTGGCCATCTTCATCATCCCGACGCTCTCCATGACGAGGAGGGAGTAGTTCACCCTCGGGGCTGAGGATATGTACCAATAGCTATGTGTTTGATCTCTCTCTCTCTCTCATGTACTTTATTTGGCACGACCTTGATGTATCGCGAGCTTTGCTATTATAGTTGGATCTTATGTTTCTTCTCCCCCTCTACTCTCTTGTAATGGATTGAGTTTTCCCTTTGAAGTTATCTTATCGGATTGAGTCTTTAAAGATTTCAGAACACTTGATGTATGTCTTGCCGTGCGTATCTATGGTGACAATGGGATATCACGTGATTCACTTGATGTATGTTTTGGTGATCAACTTGCGGGTTCCACCCATGAACCTAGGCATAGGGGTTGGCACACGTTTCCGTCGTGATTCTCCGGTAGAAACTTTGGGGCACTCTTTGATGTTCTATGTGTTGGTTTGAATAGATGAATTGAGATTGTGTGATGCATATCGTATAATCATTCCCACGGATACTTGAGGTGACATTGGAGTATCTAGGTGACATTAGGGTTTTGGTTGATTTGTGTCTTAAGGTGTTATGCTAGTACGAACTCTAGGGCTGTTTGTGACACTTATAGGAATAGCCCAACGGATTGATTGGAAAGAATAACTTTGAGGTGGTTTCGTAACCTACCATAATCTCTTGTTTGTTCTCCGCTATTAGTGACTTTGGAGTGACTCTTTGTTGCATGTTGAGGGATAGTTATGTGATCCAATTATGTTATTATTGTTGAGAGATCTTGCACGAGTGAAAGTATGAACCCTAGGCCTTGTTTCCACGCATTGCACTACCATTTACGCTCACTTTTACCACTTGTTACCTTGCTGTTTTTATATTTTCAGATTACAAATACTCATATCTATCATCCATATTGCACTTGTATCACCATCTCTTCGCCGAACTAGTGCACCTATACAATTTACCATTGTATTGGGTGTGTTGGGGACACAAGAGACTCTTTGTTATTTGGTTGCAGGGTTGTTTGAGAGAGACCATCTTCAACCTACGCCTCCCACGGATTGATAAACCTTAGGTCATCCACTTGAGGGAAATTTGCTACTGTCCTACAAACCTCTGCACTTGGAGGCCCAACAACGTCTACAAGAAGAAGGTTGTGTAGTAGACATCAGTGAGCACCTGGACAGAAGAGCTGGCATAACCAGGTCCATTTACGGATCTAGGAATCATGTCCCTATGCAAGACCACGGCCACAAAACCGATCATACTAATTGACCACCAGTTCGGAATCAACACCGAACACTACAGCCGTTGGACCCAGGTCACGACACAGTCAAGTACAGGGGCGCCACACACCCCTTGTGTTTCACCGATGAGGTTCTGGACCACGAATTTCCAGAGGGATTTAAACCCATAAACATCGAGGCATACGACGGAACGACAGACCCTGTGGTCTGGATTGAGGACTTTATTCTTCACATCCATATGGCTCAAGGAGATGATCTCCACGCCATCAAATACCTGCCCCTCAAGTTGAAAGGACCAGCCCGGCACTGGTTGAAAAGCCTCCCCGAAAATTCCATTGGAAGCTGGGAGGAACTCGAGGACGCTTTCAGGGCTAATTTTCAAGGGCCTATGTCCGACCTCCGGATGCAGACGATTTGAGTCACATAATCCAACAACCCGGAGAGTCAGCCGGAAAGTTTTGGAACAGGTTTCTCACCAAGAAGAACCAAATCGTTGACTGTCCGGATGCCGAAGCCCTAGCAGCTTTCAAACACAGTATCCGGGACGAATGGCTTGCCATACACCTCGGCCAGGAAAGGCCAAGGACGATGGCAGCCCTAACAACCCTTATGACCCGCTTTTGCGTGGGCGAAGATAGCTGGTTGGCCCGTAGCAGTACTAGCGGTCCAGGCACATCCGAAATTAGGGATGGCAATGGAAAACCAAGACGCAATAAAAACAAACGTCGAAATAGTGAAGACAGCCCAGACAATACAGCGGTAAACGCCGGATTCAGGGCCACCCGGTCAACAGAAAAAGCCATGCAAAGACAACAGAGATGGTCCGTCCAGCCTAAATAAAATCCTAGACAGGTCCTGTCAGATTCATGGCACCTCCAACAAACCTGCAAATCACACCAACAGAGAATGTTGGCTCTTCAAGTAGGCCGGCAAGTTAAATGCCGAACACAAAGGGAAGAAGCCGCCAAGTGAAAATGAGGACGAATCTCGCCAGCCGAACACTAGGGGGCAGAAGAGATTTCCATCGAAGGTCAAAATAGTGAACATGATTTACGTCACCCATGTCCCAAAGAGGGAGCGCAAGCGCGCACTCCGAGACGTATTGCTGTAGATCCCGTCACCCCCAAATTCAACCCATGGTCAGCCTGCCCGATCACTTTCGATCGCAGGGATCATCCGACTAGTATCCGTCACAGGGGTTCGGCTGCTTTAGTGCTCAACCCAATAATCGACGGATACCACCTTACCCGAGTCCTCATGGACGGCGCCAGTAGTCTCAGTCTGATATATCAGGACAATGTCCGCAAGATGGGGATAGACTCGTCGAGAATCAACCAAAGCAATACTACCTTTAAAGGGGTAATACCAGGCGATGAAGCCCGTTGCACAGGCTCTCTAACGTTGGAAGTTGTATTCGGTTCTCCGGATAACTTTCGAAGCGAATAACTAATCTTCGACATTGCTCCATTCCGAAGTGGCTATCACGCACTACTCGGAAGAATGGCCTTCGCCCGTTTCAATGTCGTCCCGCACTACGCTTACCTCAAACTCAAGATGCCCGGTGTGACGCCCCCGATTTGACCGTACACTAATCATACACGCAAACGTGTACGATCAAGATCAGGGACTCACGGGAAGATATCACAACACAACTCTAAAACATAAATAAGTCATGCAAGCATCATAATACAAGCCAGGGGCCTCGAGGGCTCGAATATAAGTGCTCGGTCATAGACGAGTCAGCAGAAGCAACAATATCTGATTACATACATAAGTTAAACAAGTTGCCATAAGATGGCTCTCACAAACTGGGATACAGATCAAAAGAGGCGCAGGCCTCCTGCCTGGGATCCTCCTAAACTACTCATGGTCGTCGTCAGTGGCCTCCACGTAGTAGTAGGCACCTCCGGTGTAGTGGGAGTCGTTGTCGGCGGTGGCGTCAAGCTCTTGGGCTCCAACATCTGGTTGCGACAACCAGAAGGAAGAGAGAAGGGGGAAAAGGGGGGAGAAAGCAACCGTGAGTACTCATCCAAAGTACTCGCAAGCAAGGATCTACACTACATATGCATGGGTATATGTGTAAAGAGGCCATATCAGTGGACTGAACTGCAGAATGCCAGAATAAGAGGGGGATAGCTAGTCTTATCGAAGACTACGCTTCTGGCCGCATCCGTCTTGCAGCATGTAGGAGAGAGTAGATTGAAGTCCTCCAAGTAGCATCGCATAGCATAATCCTACTCGGCGATCCTCTCCTCGTCACCCTGTTAGAGAGCGACCACCGGGTTGTATCTGGCACTTGAAAGGGTGTGTTTTATTAAGTATCCGGTTCTAGTTGTCATAAGGTCAAGGTACAACTCCAAGTCGTCCTGTTACCGAAGATCACGGCTATTCGAATATATTAACTTCACTGCAGGGGTGCACCACATTACCCGACACGCTCGATCCCATTTGGCCGGACACACTTTCCTAGGTCATGCCTGGCCTCGGAAGATCAACACGTCGCAGCCCCACCTAGGCATAACAGAGAGGTCAGCACGCCGGTCTAAACCTAAGCGCACATGGGTCTGGGCCCATCGCCCTTAGCACACCTGCACGTTGCGTGGGCGGCCGGAAGCAGAACTAGCCCCCTTAATACAAGAGCAAGCTTACGTTCCAATCCAGCGCGCGCCGCTCAGTCGCTGACGTCACGAAATGCTTCGGCTGATACCACGACGCCGGTTGCCCATATCTTGTCCCATGTGGCAGTTAGTGCATATAAGGTCAACGACCCAACTCAGATCAAATACCAAGATCTCGTTAAGCGTGTTAAGTATCCACGAACGCCGAACAGGGCTAGGCGCACCTCTCTCCTAGGCGGTCTCAACCTGCCCTGTTGCTCCGCCACAAAGATCCACTCAGAGGGCCGTTGGGACAAAGGTCCTTTCAGCCCCCAATCCGTGAATCACTCGCGGGTGCTCCTCAAGCCGACCCGACTTTAGTCACCACATGTATCATGCATAAAGTATATAGTATATAATCGTGATCACCTCCCAAGTGATCACAGCCCGATAGTATAGCACAGCAGACGGACAAGAATGTAGGGCCACTGATGGAATACTAGCATCCTATACTAAGGAGGTAGGATTGTAGGTAAAGGTATCAACAGTAGTAGCAAGGACAGGCTATGCATCAGGATAGGAATAACGGAAAGCAGTAACATGCTACACTACTCTAATGCAAGCAGTAGAGAGTAGAATAGGCGATATCTGGTGATCAAGGGGGGGGGGCATGCCTGGTTGCTCTGGCAAGAGAGAGGGGTCGTCAACACCGTAGTCGTACTGGGCAGCAGCGACGTCGGTCTCGGTGTCTAGCGGAAGAAGAGGGGGAAGAAACAATGAATACAATGCAAACAGATGCATAACGATGCATGACAAAGCAATGTGTGATGCGAGGCGTGCCCTAACGCAGTATGAGGTGATACCGGTGAAGGGGGGAAACATCCGGGAAAGTATCCCCGGTGTTTCGTGTTTTCAGGCAGAGGAGCCGGAGGGGAAAAGTTGCGAGTTCGATAGGTTAAGGATGCATGGCGGACGAACGGGCTACGTATCCAGAATCGTCTCATCGTTCTGAGCAACTTTCATGTACAAAGTTTTTCCATCCGAGCTACGGTTTATTTTATATTAATTTTAAAAAGATTTAATCATTTTTAGAATTTATTCAATTATTTTAATTCAACATTATCCAGAATAGTGCATGCTGACGTCATCATGACGTCAGTAGTCAACAGAGGTGTTGACTAGTCAAAGTGACGTGTGGGTCCAGTGGGACCCACCTGTCATACTCTGTTTTAGGTTAATTAGGGTGTAGTTAAAATAATTACTATTTAATTAATATAACTATTTTTGTACTAATGCTAGATTAGGCAACAGTAATTGAGGTGACATGGCATCATTAGCAGAGGTTCACTGTAGCTTAAGTATTCGGGCGTCACACCCGGTCCACATGGCGTCATTACAATAAGCGGAAACACGGAACACTCTCTTTGTACGGAAGAATATGTGGCGGCTCTTGGAGCTGAATCACAGAATAGCCTTTCAAATCAGAGCAAATCATCAGTGTTCAAGACCACGGACGCAGCTAGACGTGTCCGGCTCACACCTAGGTGTAGCAGCTCAGATAAACCTGAGCTCGACCAACGAATACGCCCCCATATGGGGTGCTAGGGGCTGCCCGCATATAAAGGGGCCCATAGTTTGGCTTGACCCAACCAAATACTCAATAAATTGACCGATCATGGTTCATTATGAATAACCAATTCTTCGCACGATCACACCAGATTCTTTCACCTAGGTTTTTCCTTTTTTTACAAATGACCATCGTGCTACACCCTTCAAGGATACGGCACAACGGAGACAAAGGCGCAGACGTGCAGCAGGCCCCGTTCAAAGGTTTCTTTTTTACATTAAGACCCTGTGTAAACCTTTTTATTGTCTTTTATTGGCTTATACCCTCCTGGCATTTCAAATGACCGAGAGGGATACTAGCATTATTGGCAAACCTATCATTCTCCACACTAAAATAAAAGTTACAAAGGCAGCAACCAGTGTGCTCTTTGAGATCTATGCTCTCACCACAGGCGCTCCTTTGTCACGCCGGATCGATGTACGTACCTTGAAATTCAGGGCTCATTATCGAGGGCTATACTCAGCTCAGTATATGTTGTAAAGTACGAATACCTTTGGGAGTGTTCGGCATCGCGAGTTTGGCCTTATATGCATCAGCTTCGAATCATGTCTTTGGTCAAATGTTGGGTTTGCCCGGCTCCTGGGTTTTGCTACCTTACGTTCCGTTTTATCGGCTAAGGCGGCCAAAGGAGAACTACTGCGATTGTGCCCTGATTATTCCGGAAGAGCACCTTAGTAGAGAAAGCCGAAAACTAACTGTCATGATACAGCGAGAGACTGGTCAACCACTTGATGACTTAGCGGAATCTTCGCGATTCCTCCACCTTAACGAAGGACCGGTTTCCCAATCACGTATGCGCACGCACCGTATCCGGATAAACACGGGCATACTAGGGGCTATATAGTAGCCCCACCGTCAAACTCCTATGGTAAGTGAAAGTGTTAAAGCTATATAGTCTGATTGCCTCGTTCTCCGCACTATCACCTCCTTAACGGACCAAGACATTGGATCATGTGTGATTACGTGCTTTTCCGAACACCCCCGCGTTATACGCGAGGGGGCTGAAGCAGATGACTGCAAACTTTCAGGTTATATACATATATACATAAATGGCCGCACAGGAGGCACTGCAATACTTCACAGGCAAAAGTATAAATATTGCCTTTATTCTCAAAAGCATTGTTCTTACAATCAAAATATATGTCACTCGAACTTGGCATTCTTTGAGCACTGGGCCTCTATTAAACGGGCACCTTCTAAGACTTCTTCAAAATAGTGCTCGGGCGAGTCCTGGCCCACGGGCGGACCCCTGGTTGCAATATTGGTGGCCTCCATTTTCGCCCAATATGTCTTTACACAGGCAAGAGCCATCCGCACACCCTCTATGCACGCCGACCTCTTGACAGCGTCGATATGCGGCACAGCACGAAGAAATCGTTGCACCAACCCAAAATAACTATCGGGAGTTGGTTCCTTCGGCCACAGGTGATCTACTACAGCCCTCATGGCAAGCCCGTATAACCTATGGAGCTCGGCCCATTCGGCCATTTGCTCGTTCAACAGCAGCGAACGCCTCGGAGTACTGAAATGTGACCAGAGTAACCTTTCCGTTTCATGACATTCTTGATCCTGGAAATACTGTGTCGCGTCGGCAGCACTCTTTGACAAATCTAAGTATGTGTCAGGAGAACTCCACAATTGATCAAGATAGGCATACTTCGGATCGCTGAATTTAGTTCGCAGTAAAAAGGGCTTCCCAGCCGCGATCTCTCCAGCTTGCCGGAGCTCCTCCCGAGCCGCTCTGATCTCAGAGCGAGTTTCCTTTGCTGCTTGCAAGGCCTTCTCAAGGTCATCCGTTTTTTCTTGATTCTCTTTTTTGAGAAGCTCATATCGGCTAGTGGCCTCCTGTAGCTCTAGGGCCATCTTGGCCATTCTATCCTCACTCCGGCGATGGGCAGCCTGTTCAGCTTTCAATTCACTAGCTGCCTTCTCGGCAGCCGCATTGCTTCTCCTGGCTTGTTCCTTGGCCTGGGCAAGCTCAGCCCGAAGGGTCTCCACGCCGGCAACACCATCTGCAGTCAGGGCATATTGTAAATCCCAGCATCATACTCTCATTCACATTCGCCGCCGCCCAAAAATACATACCTTGTGCCTCGTCAAGCCGCTTGTTGACAAGCGTGATGTCCTCATCCGCCAAATCAAGTTGCCGCTTTAGTTCGGCAAATTCAGCAACCCAGGTAGCAGCCAGGGCTGCAGCAGCCTGTGTACGAAATTGGCAAAATCATCACCTGAGATTATTTCTATTTTTGATCCTCTGATCGCCCCATTTGGGTAGCGACCAGAGTCTCAGGGGCTACTATCTATACACAGTGCACTTCGCGTTTACGGTACAATCAAAGAATTTTTTTATTATGTACCTCAAAGCCTCTTAACAGGCTCGTAAAAGCTTAATTCAACCCGCTTTTTGCGGATGAAATCCTCTCAACCACCGTGCCCGTTAAGGTGCGATGTGCCTCTGAGATGGGCACTTGCCGCAGAAGGCCCGTCAACGTATCCGGCTGCATGTCGGACAGTCCGGGGCTTCTTCTGTTGGTCTCTCTAGGAGCCGAACCCCCCGGACCTCGAGCGGCCGAAGAGTTACCTTCTGGCCTTTGCGGATCGGGAGAGATCCTCTGGGACGACACCTCAGGGTCGTCCGCCTTATAAGGCGTAGAAGTAGGAGGAGGCGTTTCACTCTCCATCATCTCCGGAAGAAGATCCCCCGAGGATGAAGATTGTTGAGGGAGGCTACCGGCCGAACTACAAAACATACGCCTCAATTGTTATTCTCAAGAAAAGAACGGGGTATGCTTACTAAGTACCTTTGTTCACTTACGGCTTGGTTGATGGCTGGCCCCCTAGTGGGCGTTGTGCGGTAAGGTTGCCCTCCAGGGCCCCCTGGTGCAGATTTCTTCCCTCGATTGGAGACCTCTGCTTCCAAATCGTCGAGGATGGCCCTTTTCTTCCCGTGGGGAGGAGGGATGCTAGGATTCCCTCCCCGTTCACCCTCTGACACAAGGGTACCAATTTCCCCAGTAGGGATGCGTAACATACCTCCATTATGAAGTCCACTTTTGGCTTCCTCTTTCCCCTCCTTGTCCTCCCCTGATGGCACTTGATAAGGTGCACGAGCCAGCATCCTGGTTAGTACAGGATCTGGCGAATCTTCGGGAAGAGGAGCCGAACACCTGATCCCCTCTGCCTTTCTTGTCCAGTCCTGGCCGAGGGTGGTTTTTCAGAATAATGTTGTGGAAAATATAAATGACAGCATGATCGGTTACGGAGTTACTTACTTGGGTATCGGGACGGTTGAAGGAGAGGCCCGCACCCTCTGTTGTGTCCGGACACTTTATTCGTGTTCCGAAGAATGATTGATACATCCCTTCGAGCGTCATGCCGAAGAAGTGTTGAACAGTTTGCGGTCCTTCCGGATTGAACTCCCACATACAGAGAGGTCGACATTGGCATGGCAGGACCCGATGAACTAGCATTACTTGGATTACTTTGACAAGACTAATATCCCTCTTTAGGAGATCTTGAATGTGGCTTTGCAATATTGGCACGTCATTTGCTGATCCCCAGTCCAGCGCCTTGTTGACCCATGATGCAAGTTGTGGCGAAGGGGTAGTGCGGAAGGCCGGGGCAGCCGCCCACTTCCCCCCTTGGGGCGCGGTGATATAAAACCACTCCCGCTGCCATAGATCAGAAGCTTCCGGGAAAGACCCCTTTGGCCATAAATCATCGACACCCTTGCTTATTGTAGCACCTCCGCACTCCGCGTGTCGCCCATTGATCATCTTCGGCTTCACATTGAAGGTCTTGAGCCATAAGCCGAAGTGTGGGGTAATGCGAAGGAAGGCCTCACACACAATGATAAACGTTGAGATGTGGAGGAAGGAATCGGGAGCTATATCGTGGAAATCTAGCCCATAATAGAACATAAGCCCTCTAACAAAGGGGTGAATACCAAAGCCTAGCCCTCGGAGGAAGTGGGAAACGAATACGACACTCTCATTGGGTTTGGGAGTAGGGATAAGCTGCCCTTGAGCAAGAAGTCTGTGAAGGATTTTGGCGGTCAGATACCTAGCCTCCCTAAGCTTTTTGATGTCCTCCTCTGTGATGGAAGAGGCCATCCACCGGCCTTGAAGATTGGATCCAGACATGGTTGAAGGTCCGGAGCGCTTGAACTAAACCTTGGGTGTTGGAACTCGAGGTAGGGGAAGGGAAGTGTCGAGCGTGGAAAGAAAAGGACAGGTCTTGACCTCTTTATAAAGGGGATGAATATCAAGCGTCCTCCGCGCGGCCGTTTGGGACTTGCCTAATTCAAGGAGTAATACTAATGGAACGGTTGGGTTACCCACGTCGATATTGATGAGAATCCCGTGATAAGGGGACACGATCTCTGCTTCGACAAGACGTGCCAATAAAACCGCATCGCAGGACGTGTGGTGGCCGGTTGGGAAAACGGTTTGAATAAATAACCGGGGCGCGGCGTGTTGCCATGCTATGGAAAAAATTGTCAGCAGATTAGACTCGTGGAATATTGTACTCTCTACGGTGGTATGTGGAATTTGTTTTGCAGAACCGGACACGATTCTTGTGTTCGAGATCTACTTTGGAGTATTCGGAGAAGGAACCTGCCTTGCAATGCCGAAGACGATCTGCGCGCCGGACTCATCGTCATTGAAGCCTGGTTCAAGGGCTACTGAGGGAGTCCAGGATTAGGGGGTGCTCGGACAGCCGGACTATATGCTTATGCCAGACTGTTGGACTATGAAGATACAAGATTGAAGACTTCGTCCCGTGTCCGGGTGGGACTCTCCTTTGCGTGGAAGGCAAGCTTGGCGTTTCGGATATGTAGATTCCCTTCTCTGTAACCGACTCTGTGTAACCCTATCCCCCTCCAGTGTCTATATAAACCGGAGGGTTTAGTCTGTAGGACAAGAACAATCATAATCATAGGCTAGCTTCTAGGGTTAGTTTCTATGATCTCGTGGTAGATCAA
This sequence comes from Triticum timopheevii, assembly GCA_963921465.1. Classification (NCBI taxonomy): domain Eukaryota; kingdom Viridiplantae; phylum Streptophyta; class Magnoliopsida; order Poales; family Poaceae; genus Triticum; species Triticum timopheevii. Next base: position 621,477,013 of record OY997268.1, read on the forward strand.
CTCTTGTAATACTCATATCATCAAGATCAATCAAGCAGGAAGTAGGGTATTACCTCCATCGAGAGGGCCCGAACCTGGGTAAACATCATGTCCCCCGCCTCCTGTTACCATTAGCCTTAGATGCACAGTTCGGGACCCCCTACCTGAGATCCGCCGGTTTTGACACCGACAACTTCCTCTTCACACTATGGAAGAATTTGCGATGCAAGATGGTGTCAAGCTGGCTATTGATGTGTGCTTCCATTGCTTTATAGTGAAAAGTGACACCCAGATTCTGCTTAGTTTATGGAACTCTGCTTGTTATGAAAGAGAGGACATGGTATCTATGTGTCGTGAAATCACATATCTGAGTATGGACTTTAAGAGTTTTGATTTGGTACATGTTAGTTGTGAAGCTGATGAGGCTGCCCAATAGGTGCTCAAAGCAAGCTTATGAGGAAGAAGGAGGTGTCTCTGGTTGAAATTTATTCCTCCCATCTTTCATGATTGTATTTATATCTCTTGTAATTCTCATGGGTGATAAATAAAGCCCTTGATTTAAAAAGATCAGGAACACTAAAATTAAATTCCTCCTCACTCTTTATTACTCTCTAGCTACGTATGCTAACCTTGCGCGCAAAAATGTTGGACCTACTGGGGAAGATTTGGGCATTTAATGTCGGGCTTTTTGAAAAAAAATCCACAACTTTCTTTGGGCTTTGACAATTTGCCACCCCTTAGATTGTAATTGATCCATTGCCATATGTTACATTGAACTTTGCTATTTTGCCCTCAGTCAGGTGGGTCCTGCAACAAATGTCAAACATACCCCTATCTCTAGATTGACCACAAACTGGGAGGTCTCGATCTCTGGTCGCTCGCCCTTGTTCGCCTTCCTCTCTCCCACAAGAACTCACGAAGACAGCGGGTTTCACATGTTTAGTCCCACCTTGTACTTAAGATTTCCACGTTTGTATTGGGTCGGCGGGTTTCAGACGTTCAATTAGTCCCACCTTGTTGTGTGAGGAGCTTCGCCTGGCATAAATTGTCGGGTCATCCAGAAGTGATAAGCTTCAGTCATCATTGCACCATTTGTTAAGGAGATGGACTGTTACTATTAATCTTCTCTACTTATCACAAAGAAGATTAACAGTCATGGTATGTCTCCTTCACAAACAGAACATTGATGTTCCCACGGCTCTTTTTGAATCACAATGTGTCGAATGGGCTATCAACTTATATGAACAATTTCACCCGCCAAAAAACGTATATGAAAATTCTAAAATTTGCTTTCATTGTAGTAGGGATATCAACGTATATGAATGAGATGAACTTGACACTCGATGAACAATCGTCGGTTTATTAAATGCAATCTAGTGTCAAGCTACCTTGCTCATAGAGCGGGAATTGATCGACCTATGCAACAAGAGAGACAAGCGCCGCGCGGCTATTTAAGCCGGTCGACGTTCGCCTCGCGTGGCGAGGTGGAACTAAAATCCAGCTCCTCTCCGACGCGCGCGCCGGAGCATAAGCACGCCACCTCGCAACGCCGTTCCATCCTTCACGATGTGCAGAGATGAGAGAGGAAGGAGCTTCGGGTGGCTGCAGGTGGGACCGCTATGACCTGGAGGGGGTGCCCGATCACGTCCGGTCGCCCTCATATGGTCCCTACAGTTGGTCCTGATTGAGGGGTGCCAGTTAGTCTGGATGTTTAGGAAGAAAATAAAAGGGCCGGTTGGAGATGCTGTAGGAGCTGGATGACCTTCAAACGCCTCTCTCAGATCAATCAAAGCAGATCCCTGAAAAATAGGTTATGGACGCCCTTGAGGCCTTGACTGATAAATGCACATGCATACACGTGCAGACACATATCTTGTGCAATATCGTTTGTAATAGGATCACAGGATGCATGGGCGCATGCACATGCATACACTTGCATGGCTTCTAGCCTGGCTGGAATTAATGTAGTCCAAATGCATGGTAAATGTATGGATATACTCCTGTATATACGTAGCGGCTGAATGGATGGTCCAAATGCATGCGTCACCAAGCTGAGTGTATGGATATGTAGCAGACCACGTACTCCAAGGAACTCGCGCATCGTATCTGAGGTTTATATTATCTCTTCGTAAATGTGGACGTGTGGTCAAGACAAATAAAGACGTAGGTAGCTCTATATATAAAAATGAGGACTTGTGATTTTTATTATCGTACACTTTTTTGACGGTAAAGTTAAAAATCTGACATGAGATATTCAAGTATGGTAAATCGGATATTTTTAAGGTAATTTATGTTGGCGCGTGCATGCCAAATTTAGTTTGTAAGGGCATCTCCAAGGGCGACCGTAAATGTCTCCCCCATTCGTCTGCGCACAGGGACTAGTCCGCGGACATGGATAGAGAAAATTACCATCCAACCATAGTCGCATACATTTTAACAACAGTTCAAACCAACGGACGAAGTTCATTCAAGCACGGCGTCCCCGTCCGCGGACATGGATGGGGAAAGTCGGCATTCAATCATAGCCGCATACATTTTAACAACAGTTCGAACCAACCGGACGAAGTTCATTCAAGCATGGCCGGATTTAATCTAAATATGACGAATTTCAATCCATTTACATCAACTAAACGGTGCTAGTCTGGCTCTGGCTCTGAAGGTATAACTAATACCTAATCTAAATGGACGCCCTTGACTGATAAATGTACATGCACGTGATATTTGTGCAATCTCGTACTCCCTCCGTTTTTAAATATAAGTCTTTTTAGAGCTTTTAAATGGACTACTACATATGGATGTATATAGGCATATTTTAGAATGTAGATTCATTCATTTTGCTCCGTATGTAGTCACTTGTTGAAATATTTAGAAAGACTTATATTTAGAAATGGAGGGAGTAGTATGCAACAGCATCACAGGATGGGCGCAGGCCACTTGCATGGCTTCTAGCCTGGCTAGTCACTTGCAGACCACGTACGTGTGAGATGTACTCTAAGGAATTCGCGCATCATAACCCGTGGTTTATATTAATCCTTTGTAAATGTGGACATGTGGGCCTCCGCGCAGCTCCCGCAGGGGCGACTCGGGTGGCGCTAACCCTAACCCGCCGCCGGCCGCTCCACCCTTCCCTCCTCTCCCTCACCGTCACCGAAGGGGGTCGCCCCGAGCGGCCGCCGGACAAGGTGGCGGCAGGGATCTGTCCGCCCTGCCGCACGCAAGAGGCTTTGTAGCCGAGGTGGCGGCCTCAGGAGGTGGAGCGACGACGCCTCCAGCCTGCAGTTGTCGCTGGTGCTGGCCATCCCCCTTGGCAGCACGGGCGGCAGGTTGTGGCTGCGAGGCGCGGTGACCTCGGGGGCGCCCGCCCCGGATCTTACGCCGTCCTCCTCCAACCTTCGCGGGCCCCTGGTCAGATATAATCTTCGGTCGCCCCTGGTCTTCCGCGCCGTGTCTGCAGAAGGGGATCTGGGGAGGTGGAGTGTCGGTGTCAAAACCGGCGGATCTCGGGTAGGGGGTCCCGAACTGTGCGTCTAGGCGGATGGTAACAGGAGACAAGGGACACGATGTTTTTACCCAGGTTCGGGCCCTCTCGATGGAGGTAAAACCCTACTCCTGCTTGATTAATATTGATGATATGGGTAGTACAAGAGTAGATCTACCACGAGATCAGAGAGGCTAAACCCTAGAAGCTAGCCTATGGTATGATTGTTGTTCGTCCTAAGGACTAAAACCCTCCGGTTTATATAGACACTGAAGAGGGTTAGGGTTACACAGAGTCGGTTACAATGGTACGAGATCTACATATCTGTATCGCCAAGCTTGCCTTCCACGCCAAGAAAAGTCCCATCCGTACACGGGACGTCTTCGGCATTGCAAGGCGGGTTCCTCCGAATTCTTCATGGAAGACTTTGAACACAAGGATAGTGTCCGGCTCTGCAAAACAAGTTCCACATACCACCATAGAGAGAATAATCTTTACACAGATCTGCTGACGTATTCCACGGCGCGACATCACACCACGGCCAGGCTTTTATTCGTTTTTACTGTCCCACCTCACCGCGATTAGCCAGGCGGTTTCCTTGGCACGTCTTATCAAAGCGGAGATCGTGCCCCCTTATTCCGGGATTCTCATCAATACGGGCGTGGGTAACCCAACCGCGCCATTGATTACGGCGCTTGGGAGATAAGCGAGTTTTACCAGGCTGGTGGGGACGCATAGCTTCGTCCGTCCATATAAGGGGATAAGGATCCACCCTTTTACCCACGCCTTCTTCCTCCTTTGCTCATCCATTTCCGCGCACTCGAGCTCCAGCGCTCAAGTCCGCACATCCCTCCTCAACCTTCTCCAGCCATGTCCGGAGCGGGAGGCAAGTGGATGGTCTCCTCCGTCACGGAGGGGCAAGTCAAAAAGCTGCGGAAGGCCGGATACTTGTCCGGCAACATCGCGCATCCACTACTAGAAAAAGGCCTACTAATGGCGCACCGGTTTTGCCTACTAATGGCGCGCCACCGGTGCGCCATTAGTAGCACGCCATTAGTATTTATTACTAATGGCGCACCGGAGGTGCGCCATTAGTATCTGGTATACTAATGGCGCACCAGGCAGTGCGCCATTAGTATAGGCCACGGTGCGCCATTAGTATAGGCCACCGGTGCGCCATTAGTATAGGCCATCGGTGCGCCATTAGTATTTTTGAACTTTTTGTTTTTTGAATCTGGATCTGGATCTAGATCTGGATCGTGATTTTTTGCCCATTTTTTGCTCGTTTTTTTTTGCTCGTTTTTTGGCACGACATTATTTCAAATTTTGTTCCTGTTTTTGGATCTTGTACGTTCTTTTGCCGTGTTCTTTTGCCGGAGAGGAGTTCGCCGGAGAGGAGTTCGCCGGAGAGGAGTTCGCCGGAGAGGAGGAGGAGGAGGTCACCGGAGAGGTGCTCGCCTACATCACCGAAGAGGAGGAGGAGGAGGTCGCTGGAGAGGAGTTCACCGGAGAGGAGGGAGGAGGAGCTCACCGGAGAGAAGGGAGGAGGAGCTCACCGGAGAGGAGGGAGGAGGAGCTCACCGGAGAGGAGGGAGGAGGAGCTCACCGGAGAGGAGGGAGAAGAAACCGTTAGGAGATGGGAGGGGAGGGGAGGGGAGGGGAGGAGAGGAGAGGAGGGAGGAGGAGGTCGCCGGAGAGGAGGAGGAGGTCGCTGGAGAGGAGGAGGGTAGTATGGTGGAGGAGAGAAGGGAAGATGGAGTGGAGGAGAGGAGGAGATGGAGTGTAGGAGAGGTGGAATGAAGAGATAAGGAGGAGAGGACCGCCAGCCATATATACGGCATACTAATGGCGCACCGCGGGCAGGTGCGCCATTAGTATCTTTTTTTTATTTTTTTGATTTATTTTGAATTTTGAAGGCGGGAAGATACTAATGGCGCACCACGGTCAGGTGCGCCATTAGTAATTTTTTTTTATTTTTTGACTTATTTTGAATTTCGAAGTAGGGAAGATACTAATGGCGCACCATGGGCAGGTGCGCCATTAGTAACTTTTTTTATTTTTTTTGACTTATTTTGAATTTCGAAGGCGGGAAGATACTAATGGCGCACCATGGGTAGGTGCGCCATTAGTAAGTTTGAATTTTTTTTGAATTTTTTTGCCTCTCCAGATCTTAAAAGCCCCGTATCTTTTTTTCTGTTAGGTTTTTGAGGATTTTGAAAATGTTTAAGATGTAACTTTTCGAGTAGATGATTTTTCATATAAAAAACTTTTTCATCCGAGTTAGTATGCAAAAGTTATGCCCATTTTTACAAATTCTCGCGAGATTTTGCAAATGAAGTCGAAATTCATATTTGCAAATTTTCCCAACAACTAGACCACATATCACATGGGAAACTTATTTTCTTTTATTTTTTTGACATTTTCATCATTTTCTTTTATTTTTTTTAAACTGAAAAGGCGATCCACGGGGGGGGGGGGGTGCATTCGGTGGAAGTGGTGGCCGAGTTACTAATGGCGCACCGTGGCATGGTGCGCCATTACTAGTTGAACTAGTAATGGCGCACCATGCCACGGTGCGTCATTAGTAGTTATGAAAAAAAATTAAAAAAAAATATTTTTACTAATGGCGCACCGTGGATGTGGTGCGCCATTAGTATTTGGACACTAATGGCGTACCAACACATGGTGCGCCATTAGTATATAGTAACGGCGCACCACATGTCTGGTGCGCCATTAGTGTCAATTCCATCTATAGCCCTTTTCCTAGTAGTGATCGGCTCCCCGATGAGGGGCAGCTCATCCCCATCCCCAGGCCCCATGAGAGGGTGGTGTTTCTCGCCCACTTCCTCCGCAGACTAGGTTTTCCACTTCACCCATTTGTCCGGGGGCTCATGTTCTACTACGGCCTAGATTTCCACGACCTGGCCCCGAATTTCATCCTCAACATCTCGGCGTTCATCGTCGTGTGTGAGGCCTTCCTCTGCATCCAGCCCCACTTCGGCTTATGGCTGAAGACCTTCAATGTCAAGCCGAAGGTAGTGGGCGGCCGCCAGGCGGAGTGCGGAGGTTCCATGGTTGGCAAGATGGCCAACGTCCTATGGCTCGAGGGCTCCTTTGTGGAGACCGTGAAGGGGTGGCAATCGGGGTGGTTCTACATCACCGAGCCACGCGACCCTAAATGGGCAGCGGCCCCCGAATTCCGGTCTGGTTTTCCTACGCGGCTCACCTCTTGGAAAGAGACGGGCCTGACATGGGGTAATCCGGAGGAGCTGACTGGACTCCAGACCTGCATGCAAACCCTGGTGAACAAGAATCTCAGGCTTGTCAACGTAATCCAGGTTATGCTCATCCGCCGGATCCTCCCATGCCAACAACGGGCCTTCAAATTGTGGGAGTTCGATCTGGCACAGCACCAAACTTTGAAAAGGCTCTTCGACACTACGTACGAAGATGCCTGGAAGGTGCTGTTCAAGGGCGCCGAGGCTCCCACATCCGCTACCGAAGATCGCGGATTTAGCTCGCAACGCCAAGCTACCGAGGTAAGCTATTTTACCCTTTACGGGACTCTTATTTTCCATAGTTTGACTCTATGCGGGATCTAAACTCTCTTACCTTTGACAGGACTGGCGGAACACGTCCAGGCAGGTTAACTGTCCGGCTCCCTTGCCAGAAGACCCAGCGGATGCCCGCTTGACGGGGCTGCTGGTTCCGGCACCTCACGTGGTGCCGGAGAAGAAGGCCAAGAAGAGGGCCACGGGGACTCGAAGCAGTGCCCGGCGCCAAGTGTTGTCAGACTCATCGTCCGACGACTCTGAGGCGGAATCCTCCCGTGGGAACGAGGAGGAGGAAAAAGAAGCCCCTCCCCTAGCGAGGGGAAAGAAGAAAAGGAAGGCCCCCCAACTGGGGAGGCCGGAGGGTCCAAGAAAGGAAGGACCCTTCCTTCGGACTACTCCATCAACGCCGACGATGGCGAAGAGGAGTGGCCATTGAGGGCCAGGCCCCTGGCGAGATCGGAAGTGTCCGGATACCAGAGTAACTCATGGCCTTCCATTTGTCGCATGGTGTCTTCTAACGCCGAATACAACTACGCAGCCCGCCAAAGGACGAGCTGGCCGCTTCATCGAGCGGGTCCCTGGATCCATCGGATGTGGGTAGCGCTTCACTTCCGGCCGCCTCTTCTCCTCGCGCCGCCGACGACGCCGAGGTGGGGCCCCAAGAGGGGCCCGGTCAGGAGGAGGTGGCCCAAGAGGTGCCGCAAGGCAACCTCCCGGACTCGAGGCGCGAAGGGGATGAAACCCCCAAGGGTTCTAAGTCCGACCCTGGTTCGGACTCCGTACCAGAACCTTCAGTGGTTCCGAAGTCCGGCAGGCGGCCCCTTCGTAAGAAGGGCAAGACTGCGATGCCGGTGACCTCCGTCCAACCGGAGGCACCGGATAGCTTGCTGGAGGCGCTTAACAGCGCCTCCATCGACGAGGAGCACCGCACTGTTATGAGTGTGGTGATCCAGAAAGTTCAGTCCGCCAAAAGCGGGCTGACTGAAGCCTGTACCAGCCTTCTAACAGGCTTTGAGGTATGTATTTAGAGTATGTAAAAATATTACCGCATAGACAGTAGCCCCTGATGCTCAGTTCGATGTTCGGAAAGAAAAGCCGAACTGAGGATCTAAAAAGATATACGCATGAGTCTAACATAAGTATGTCAATATGGGAATGCAGGCTGCACTGCTGACCTCTGCCGCACTGACTGCGGAGGTCACTACATTAAAGGAGAACCTCGAGTGGTCCGGGAACGAGCTCGGACTTGCCAAAAAGCAGCTCGAGGAAAAGGAAGGTAAGTAGCACCTTATGAGATTATATAAAAAATGTGGTTGCAAAAAAAATGATAGGAATAATGTGGGTATTGCAGGGGCCACGAATGAGGTGGCGACCCTGAAGGAAGCGGTGTCCACGGCCGAAATCAAAGCGGCCGCGGAACGCACCGAGCGAGAGAAGCAGGAGGCGCGGGTGGCGGAGGTGCGGCAAGAGCTCCAAGCTCTCGTGGAAAAACACGAGAGTTTGGAGCGTGACTCGAAGACTCAAGAGTCTGAGCTCGCCTCGGCCTTTGAGAGTGCCAAAGCCGCTAAGGCCGAAGCCCAAAAAGCCCTCCAGGAGATTGAGGCGATAAAGAAGATAGCGGCGGGTAAGGCATTCTTTATGCAAAGTAAGCATGTGAAAGTGAATTATCTGCTACTTACCCGAATCCGGAGCTCTCCAGGAGCATTCGTAGATCTGCCCCGCAGTGTGTCCGATGCTGCCGCGTTCTACCGAGCTGAGGAAGGGAGCTCGACGGAGAAGGTGTTCTAGTCTCAGTATGCTGAGGCCGGACACCGGTGCCCTTGAGCGACCAGCTGAAGCAGCTGGTCGAGCTCCACAAGGTGGCCGAACAGGCCATGAAGGGCCTCATAGTTCGGCTTTGGCCTAAGGAAGCCATGCCTGGGAGCTACTTCGGGCTAGTGCGGCGGCTGGTGGACGCCTGTCCATGGATTGAAGTCGTCAAGCGCTCCGTCTGCACCGAAGGTGCCCGTCGGGCCCTTGCCCGTGCTAAAGTGCACTGGGGCAAGATGGACGCTGAGAGGCTTGTGACGGACGGGCCACCGCCGGGCAAGGGGCATCGCAAGCCCGAGATGTACTATGAGGGCGTCCTGAAGGGTGCCCGCCTTATAGCGGGTGAATGCTCCAAAGATGTAATTTTTTAGTAGACTCGCATTTGTTATCCTGTACGCTGAAAACTCGTTCATATGCGCTGAGCAATACTTGTGAATTTAAAATATTACCTTCTGTGCGGCCGTTTATTAAATTTGAGAGATGGCGAGTCGTTGGCTTCAGCCTCCATGCCACGAGTGCTGGGGTGTTCGGGATAAACTTGAGCGCTCTTGTTCCCATTTTTGGGTCCTTCGAGGGAGGCGCTCAACGCAACGAACCAAGCAACCGGACTATAATGCTTGAACACTCTCACTTACCATAGAATTCTATAATTTTAAATTTCGGCGAAGCCCCTAGTATTCGGAAGACCGAGTTCGGGGCGCTATCCACGCCTAGGCCGGACAATGCCGACTCCTCGCTCTAAGCGGCATAAGTCTTTAGGGACTCGAAAAACCTCTCGAACAGCGACCGGCTCTCGCCCTATCATGACGGTCAGTTTTAGCTTTCTCCACTGAGGTGCTTAACCCAGCTCAACCGGGGCACAATCACAGTGGTTCTCCCAGCGCTACCTTAGCCGATATAACGGAACGTAAGATACCAAAGCATGGGAGCCGGGCAAACCCAACTATTGACCCAAGACACGATTCGGAGTCGATGCATATAATGCTATAAGTTCGGGGCGCCGCACTTGTGAAAATGTTCGGACTTATCACACCATATTGTGGGGTACATAAGCCCCTGGTGTATTGGCCGTACCAAATTGTACGGTTGCACGATGTCATAACTGAACATATATAGATAGAAAAAGAAAGAATGCAATAATAGGCAAGAGCTATGTATTGTTTTATTCAAAAGGTACTGCAATGAAAGCAGAACGATACAGATAGTGCGATAAGCAAGGAACGGGACTTTTGACATGTCCCCCTCCAGGGGTAAGCTTGCGGGATTTTATGTAAAATAGGTATACTGCTCGTAATAGAGACCACCTGGACACTCGACGTAGCTTTCTACTTCCCTGGCTGTTGCATCGTGAGTTCGGCGATTCTACTACCGGACAGGGCTTCTTGAGAACGGAGTCCTGAAAGTAAAAAAGAAGAAAAAAAAAGGAAAAAATGACACAATCGGGAGCCCCTAGTGCGGTTGAGCCGCATTCTGGGCATGCCGTGGTCGTGCCCCTCCCCCTATGCCCATGGTATTTCCAGAGCGTAGTTATGTACGCGTAGTACTGGTTTCACAATTTCGCGAGGGCTGGGGTTGGGATCGCATTGCTATGCGTGCTCGTGACGTGCCAGGCGGTCTTGTTGTAGGTTACTCCGGGCGCGCTTGACGGTGTCCGGACGTTTAATGGCCGGACTCGAGAGTTGCCTTGAGAGGCTTCTTTGTACTTCCGCCGCGAGGGCCGCCGTATGCTCCTCCGTTCGGAGAGAGCGTTCGGTGTTTCCATTGACCGTGATTACTCCTCGAGGGCCTGGCATCTTGAGCTTGAGGTATGCGTAGTGCGGCACCGCATTGAACTTTGCAAATGCGGTTCCTCCGAGCAGTGCGTGGTAGCCGCTGCGGAACGGGACTATGTCGAAGATTAATTCCTCGCTTCAGAAGTTATCCGGGGATCCGAAGACCACTTCGAGTGTAACTGAGCCTGTACAGTTGGCCTCTACACCTGGTATGACGCCTTTAAAGGTCGTCTTTGTGGGTTTAATCCTTGAGGGGTCTATGCCCATTTTGCGCACTGTATCAAGATAAAGCAGGTTCAGGCTGCTGCCGCCGTCCATCAGGACTCTAGTGAGGTGAAATCCGTCAATGATTGGGTCTAGAACCAATGCGGCGAATCCGCCATGACGGATGCTAGTGGGGTGGTCCCTTCGATCAAAAGTGATCGGGCAGGAGGACCACGGGTTGAACTTTGGGGCGACTGGCTCCATCGCATATACGTCCCTTAGTGCATGCTTTCGCTCCCTTTTGGGTATGTGGGTTGCGTATATCATGTTCACCGTCCGCACTTGTTGGGGGAAACCCTTCTGTCCTCTATTGTTCGGCGGTCGGGGCTCCTCCTCGTCATTGCTATGCTGCCCCTTGTCATTGTTTTCGGCATTTAACTTGCCTGCTTGCTTGAACACCCAACAATCCCTGTTGGTGTGGTTGGCTAGTTTTTCGGGGGTGCCGTGTATCTGGCACGAGCGATCGAGTATTCGGTCCAAATTGGACAGGCCCTGGGTATTTCTTTTGAATGGCTTTTTCCGCTGACCGGGTTTAGAGCCTCTGAATCTGGCATTGACTATCGTATCCTCAGCATTATCGCCGTTAATGCGGCGCTTGTGCTTGTTGCGACGCGACCTGCCATTGCTGTCCTTGGTATCCGAACTACCAAGGTTTTTGGTCAAGTTGTTGCTACGAGCTAGCCAGCTGTCTTCTCCCGCGCAAAAGCGGGTCATGAGGGTGGTAAGGGCTGCCATGGATTTCGGCTTTTCCTGTCCTAGGTGCCGGGCCAGCCACTCGTCGCGGATGTTGTGTTTGAAGGCTGCTAGTGCCTCTGCATCCGGACAGTCGACGATTTGATTTTTCTTTGTTAGGAACTGTGTCCAGAATTGTCTGGCCAATTGGTGTGTCGACCAAAACAGTGTGGAGGCCTTGGCATAATCAACCTACGCATACAAAGCGATGCCCTCCTACTCAAATATCTGCATAAATTCTACAACAGACACGATGTACCTTGGGTGGAGCTTGTATGGTCCACATACTACACAAACAAAATCCCCCATGCCACGGAACCATGCGGATCATTCTGGTGGCGAGATGTTCTCAAGCTCACCCCGATTTACAGAGGTATTTCTAAAGCTATTGTGCATGATGGAGCCACAGTGCTCATGTGGAAAGACCTGTGGCTTGACGCCACTCTCGACGAAAAGTACCAGCACGCCTTTTCCTTCGCAATAAATGAAGATATTTTGGTTAAGGATTTCCTGGGATCCACGTCGCTGCATGAAACATTTCACCTCCCACTCTCAGTTCAAGCAATGCAAGAAGTCCGTGATCTACAGCAAGAGGTGAGGCATGTTGGCAACGCTACTAACCCGCCCCCCCCCCCCCCCCCCCCACGATAACTGGACTTATTGTTGGGGCTCAGTGGATTTTAAGGCAATCAGATATTACAAATTCTACTTTAGAGAGGTGCGTGCACATCAACCATACAAGTGGCTCTGGGCAGCCAGGTCAACATTGAAAATTAAGGTCTTTGGGTGGCTTCTTCTCTCTGACCGCTTAAACACACGTAACATGCTCAAGAGGAGACACTACAATATTGGAGACAATTACAACTGCCTTCTTTGTGACCAGCGAATTGAAGAGACTGTCGAACACATGATCTTCCAATGCCCTTTTAGCCAACGTCGTTGGTCCATTCTAGGGATAACTTGGCAGCAAACTGGTTCAAGGCTTCGGTGGATCAGCATGGCAGCTCATGATTGGAGCAATCCCATGTTCATGGATGTCTTCCTTCAAGCGGCTTGGAGCATTTGGAAAGAGAGGAATAACAAACATTTCAGAAGCATCACACCAACTATTCTCTCGTGGCTCGAACGTTTCAAACATGATTTTAGCCTACTCCAACATAGAACCAGAGAAGATGTGAGAGACTTTATTCTCTCTTTGTAAATAGCTTAGAACCCCCTTGATTTCCTTCCCATAAAAAGTAGTAGCCCTAACCTCCACAAGTGGAGGTCAGGCACCATGTAAAACCACCATGTACATTGTATCCTTCTTTTGAGTAATACAAACACAGTGGGAGCCTCTCCCACTGTCTAATTCCTCAAAAAAAATTCCTCGGGCTGCTGAATTATATGGCTAAGGTCATCGGCGTCTGGTGGTCGCACATATGTGCCCTGGAAGTTGTCGAGGTATGCGGCTTCCAGGTCTTCCCAACAACCAATTGACTCTGCTGGCAAGCTGTTAAGCCAATGCCGAGCTGGTCCTTTAAGCTTGAGTGGGAGGTATTTGATGGCGTGTAGATCATCACCGCGGGCCATGTGGATATGAAGGAGATAGTCCTCGATCCAAACCGCAGGATCCGTTGTGCCATCGTATGATTCGATGTTTACGGGTTTGAAACCCTCAGATTGATGATCCATCACTTCGTCTGTGAAGCATAGTGGGTGTGCGGCGCCTCTGTATTGGGCTATATCACGACGCAGCTCAAATGAGCTTTGTCTACTGTGTTCGGCCCGGCCGGAATTGTTGTATCCGGCGTGACGGTTATCATCACGTGTCGTGGGGCGCCCACACGATTCGTAGATCGATCTTGTTTGCCTTGCCTTGTCCTCCAATATATCTCGCAGGTCAGGCGCATTTCCCCGTGCCTTGGTACTTTTTGAGCGACGCCCGGGTGTGGCTTGAGTGGAGGGCCGAGAGGCCTCTCTGTCGCGGCCACGAGGTGGCCGGTCGGCCGCGTCATGCGCTGGTGATGTAGGTTTGGGTGCTTCCTCCTCTAATCGGGGTAGCAGCCTGCGTTTTGGGTAGCTCTTGGAGGGGCATTCGAGTTCATACTCTTCGGCCGCAAGGACTTCAGTCCATCTGTCAGCTAGCAAGTCTTGGTCAGCTCTAAGTTGTTGCTGCTTTTTCTTGAGGCTGCTTGCCGTAGCCATAAGCCTACGTTTGAAACGCTCTTGTTCGATGGGATCCTCAGGCACGACAAATTCGTCGTCGTCGAGGCTTGCCTCATCTTCGGAGGGAGGCATGTAATTATCGTCCTCTACCTCTCTGTCTGCCGCTCTATCATGAGGCTGGCTTCTCCATCTTTCTGTGTTGAATCCTGCTGGAGGAGGTTGTCTTCGGCACTGTCCGGGGTGTTATTATCTCCCGTGCCGGAATCACCGTTTTTGTTGTGGCGGGATTTAGAGCGGCGCCGCTGACGCCGGCGCTTAGGCTGTTTCTTGGAGGGGTCATCCTCCGATGTTCCATCGACGTTCCCATCTTTTGGGATGTCCACCATGTATATGTCGTATGACGAGGTGGCCTTCCAGTGCCCTGTGGGCGCTGGTTCTTGGTCGTCTCCAGCATCGTCGTCCATACCGTCGATGTCTTTGGAGTCGAAGTCGAGCATGTCGGTTAAATCATCGACAGTGGCTACGAAGTGGGTGGTGGGTGGGCGTTGAATTTCTTCGTCGTCCGCATCCCAACCTTCCTGACCATAGTCCGGCCAGGGCTCTCCTGATAAAGAGAGAGACTTTAGTGAATTCAGGATGTCGCCGAAGGGCGTGTGCTGGAAGATGTCCGCGGTAGTGAACTCCATCACCGGCGCCCAATCGGATTTGATTGGTAGGGGCGCGGAAGGTTTGGAGTCCGGAGAGGAGTCCGGCACCTTGGAGTCACGAGCTTCGCAAAGGACAGGGATGGTTTTCGGCTCAATCGCCTTAGAGATCGCAGCCCCCGAGGCGGTGTCCAACCACTCGTCCTCGATCGGCGAAGTCGGCTCCGAGCTAAGGGTCGAAGCGGATACTGGTGCGGCCTCCAGGGCACTGTTCGGCCGCGGAGCTGGATCGTGCCCATCGAGACAGTGTGGCGCGCTTGGCTGTGGCTCGAATCCGTCGAAGATCAAGTCTCCGCGGATGTCGGCCGTGTAGTTCAAACTCCCAAATCTGACCTGATGGCTAGAGGCGTAGCTTTCGATCTGCTCCAGATGGCCAAGCGAATTGGCCCGCAGTGCAAAGCCGCCGAATACGAAGATCTGTCCGGGGAGAAAAGTCTCACCCTGGACCGCGTCGTTATTGATGATCGAAGGAGCCATCGGGCCTAAAGGTGACGACACAGAGGAACTCTCAATGAAAGCACCAATGTCGGTGTCAAAACCGGCGGATCTTGGGTAGGGGGTCCCGAACTGTGCGTCTAGGCGGATGGTAACAGGAGACAAGGGACACGATGTTTTTACCCAGGTTCGGGCCCTCTCGATGGAGGTAAAACCCTACTCCTGCTTGATTAATATTGATGATATGGGTAGTACAAGAGTAGATCTACCACGAGATCAGAGAGGCTAAACCCTAGAAGCTAGCCTATGGTATGATTGTTGTTCGTCCTAAGGACTAAAACCCTCCGGTTTATATAGACAATGAAGAGGGTTAGGGTTACACAGAGTCGGTTACAATGGTAGGAGATCTACATATCCGTATCGCCAAGCTTGCCTTCCACGCCAAGTCCCATCCGGACACGGGACGAAGTCTTCAATCTTGTATCTTCATAGTCCAGGAGTCCGGCCAAAGGTGATAGTTCGGCTATCCGGACACCCCTAATCCAGCACTCCCTCATGGAGCCTGGAGAAATCCAAGGCCGGATCTGCCGACCATGACGACGGTAATGCCTGCGGGCGCCGTCGCCTACATGTAGGCGCCGTCAAGCCCTTACCCCTTTGCCTCCCTCCCTTGCTCGTGTACCGGGGTGAAAATCCAAATCCCTTCAGATTGGGCAGTAGCGACGCCAGCGGTGGCGTCACCTTCATGGAGGTGCCTCCTTCCGTGAGCATGGGACGGTGGTAGGCCCGTCTTGGTTGGTTGGCGTTCAGCGGCAGTGTGATTGGAGTTCACGGTGTCTTGGTGGTGCCTATCTTCGCCTATTCTGTGGTAGCTCATGGCCACTTACCCGTTGGTGTCTGGCGTTCATCTGTCTTTGAGCAGGGGATTGGGTTCCCTCTGTAGCAGCCTAGGCCATTCTGGGGTGGTGGGAGCTCAAAGTTTGATCTGCGGTCGTGGGGCCGTCCAAGTCCCTTCATGTCTTTCCTCCATTGTTGCTTTGTCATTGGCAGTCTCGTCGTGCATTTACTTCTCCACGCGTGTAGGTTCGCTCACAGTGCCCATGTTTTCCTTGTTGAGCTCGGCAATGCGGGTTGGTGGTGCCATGTTTTGGTCTTCTGAGTGGCTATGGCGTCGACTGTACACCTTTGCTCTTGGGGGAGCATCTGCATCGTCCGACGGATCGGCACCTCGTGCCAGGCGAGGGGGCTGGGAGCCCCTTTTCAGATATGGAGGAGGTCATCTCCGATTCGGCCGGAGCCCATGGAGCTAACATAGTTACTCTATCCTACTTGTTGGGTCTCCTCAAGGCCTGCTGGTGTCCCTACGTGATTGCCTCCTCTCAAAGGAGGGCTTCTTCGTCCTCAAGCTGATTATGTTCCTTAAATTTCTCCATCTTTGCTTGTTGATGATAGAAAGCCTGTTAGCTGCTTGCACAACACTATGTACCATTTTAGTTGTTGCTTTGTTTTGTTTCTGTAAGTGGTGATTGATGTAATCCTGGCCAGTTGATAGATTTGTTAATTCAAAGCCTTTGTTCTAAAAAAATGTGGACATATTGTCGTGACAAATAAAGACGTAGGTAGCTCTAGAAAATAGGAGGGCTTGTGATTTTGATGGTAAGATAATATATTGTACACATTTTCTGACGTTAAGGTTAAATATCTACCATGAAATTTTTAAGCATGGCAAATCAAATATTTTTTAGGGCAATTTATGTTGGCTAATTTATTTCGCAAGAACGGAAATTTTCTAAAAAATAAAATAACAGAGGCGGATTTGCTATGCTTGCGAACTAAATTTGCCATCCTCAGCAAATATAAATTGCCATAGGAAACGATGAATTTGCCATTGTAAAAAAAGAATCTGACATCATGTTTTTAGTTGAGTCATTTCTTAATATATGTCGCCTTCGAAAGTATATGAGTGCATGCCTGTACTCATCACCGTAGGGCCCAGAGCCAGAGACGATGCGCTCAACATCGAGGGCGTGCGTATGTGTCGCTCGAAGCAAGACAGTAAGACGTCTCGCTTCAGGCAGCTGCTTGATTGGGTCGGCCCAGCGCAGACACAGGCCTTCAATGCATTTTTTTCTTCTGTTCTTTCGCATTTTCCTTTTGATTTTTTTCCTTTTTGTTTACCCTGTCTTGTATTTCAAAGTATTATGAATATATCTATTATAAAAATTAGTTTATTATCTGCATTTAAAGAATGTTAAATGTGTACCGAAAAATGCTTCAGATGTATACAAAAAATTACAGTTTTATGGAAAAAGTAAAAATAATAATCATTTTTTCAAATGTTAATCATGCATTTGAAAAATATTAAATGTGTATACATTTTCTTCCGCTGCATACAAAAAATGTACAATGTGTATGGAAAAAAAATAGACATAAAAATCACAAGTTTTAAAAATTGAAGCGAGCCGAAGGCGCGCCGCCGTCATCACCCCTCCCTCGTTGGAGTCAGGTAAAACTTTATAGTAGACAGTCGAGAAGTCGTCGTGCTAAGGCCCCATAAAACCAGCGCAACAGAATAGCAACCGTCGGTGATGAAGAGTAGCGTAGATTGAAAGGATTTAACCTAAACACACACGAACATAAACGAACGACGAATAAATCCGAATAGATGCATCAAAGATAGACCGCCGGAGGCACCTTGTCCGTTCCACCTCCGTGAGACCAAAAAGGAGCTATCTATCGCCGTTCGCTACGTGTGCATTCAGATAAGATGGGTGCTTAAATGGCTTTGCACATTTAGGCCGTGTGAGACTCCTCTTAATAACAAAAGTTAGATCGTCTACTTCACCTCAGCTGAATATGGTACAGCCAAATATATACTCTAATGTCAAAAACATCTTATATTTAGATATGGACGGAGTATTTAATATGAAGTTCTGACCTTGTAGTTACCCTCTCATTGACATCCAACTGGGAACGATTAGTCTGGTTTGGAGTTAATTTGGTCATTATGGTCCACTTTGTGGTTGGACGTATAACCATATTCTTACATGCTCTTTCCTTTTGTTTTTGCAAAAATGATCAGATCTATCGGAAGTGCAAAGCATCTAAAACGTAATAAAAATTAGACCGTTTTGAGACCACCGAACGACCAATACTACCGTCAGAACGAGTTGCCAAAGCGCCACTATTGCCGCTGCCCAACAGGAGCCGGCTTGACTTTGTCGATGACAGAGGAAGTCTTCGTGCACTTGCCATAAAGACCAGCGCCCTTGAGTCGTAGTCATCACCGTTGAACCCTTGCATAGATCTGAAGCGTCTGACACCAAATATCCAGGGCCGGCCCTGAGGGGGGGCAGCAGGGCCGGCCGCCCCGGGCCCCCGATGTCCAGGGGCCCCCTCCGACGTATTCAGCTAGCCCATGGCCCAGGCCCGAGGGAAACTAAGGACGTAGTCGGTAGCCCACGCGTACGTCTATGATCGTCATGTTTTCTTCCCCGTCGAGTTCGCCTGTTGACTGGTTCGCGGCGGTTTCGGCAGATTTGTTTTCGCCCCGGACGCGAGTCACCTGTAGGGCGTCCTCACCATCAACCCCACGTCCCGTCTCCGGAGGCTGGCGATCTACAAATCTTAAGATTGTATTTTGGGGGCCTCATAATCTACAAATCCGAAGATTTGTAGATGGGTTGTAGATCGTGAACTCCACAACCAATTTCTTCGATGATGTCGTGCAGGTTGGAGTCCAGACAATGAAAAGATTGATCCATGCATGGTTGTTTCAGTCGAGATGTTGATAATTAGTTGAGTTTTTATTTATCTGGTATAATTTTTTCATGGCAGAGGCAATCTGAATACTATCATGGGGTCATGGGGATTATGGGAGTCAAGGACCTCACGATCTACAAATATGAAGATTGATCTTCAGGTGTGTGTGTGTGGATATAATTAGGATTTTGTTTGAGTGTACTCTCTCTCTCTCTCTCTCTCTCTCTCTCTCTCATGCGTGGTCTGATATGTGATTCCATTTAACTCACAAATTCATGCTACGGAAACAGCAATAACAGTTTGGTGAACACCCGGTCACGGATGCTAAAATTATAAGATCTATTACTTATTAAATTGACATGCATATTGATGCTTTTGTTTCTATATCATTTTAGTTAAATTTCCGGATGAGACTGTCATAATTTTATCTTTTTGAGGATCATATCATCCTTATTTAAATAATAGACTGGGATACAAAGGCCATTAGACGAAGCTGTCGGACACACATGGCGACCAACCTCATCTCTCAGCAAATAGTGCACTAGCATGTGCGCCTGTTTATTGGAAGATCTTCTCGTGCAAAGAAAGGGGCTATTTCTAGGCCTTGCTAGTCGCCGTAATCTCCTCGGTCTGCCCATAATGGCACAATGAACCACCATGGAGGGTAATGGTTGAGGGTTCCAAATGCCATCGATGATGACTTTGATGCTCCCATAAAATCACACCCATGGCTCATTGAGACCTCCACCACCATAGCTTTCCTGTCGTGCTTGCCTAACGCGGCGTCTATGTTCACCTTCGCTCAACCAACAGGAGGAGGGTTCCAGGATAAAACCGTCATAAGTGACTTTTCATCAACGAATACTAGAGGAAAATTTTAAGGGCCCCCCGAGTTTTAGTTTCGCCCCGGGCCCCCAAAAACTCTGGACCGGCCCTGCAAATATCGCCACATGACAAGAAACCCTACGCTCACCGCCCCAAGGAGAATGTAGGAATCTATGCCGGAGTTTCGTCGACTATGTCCAGACAGACGAACTCGAAATTCATTTGTAACAAAATTCTTACTGCTCTCTACCCTCAAAAAAGAATGGTGACAGTTCACTTGTAATCAACTTCAGCAATTGGTCCCTGACCCAAAAACAAAGATAACCAGTGAATACCATGGATAATCAATAGCTAGATGCAGGCATAAATGGAAAGGAAAATACAAGCTCACTAAGGTAGCAAAGCACTTACCTCTTATCAAATCTTTCCATCTCTATTAACAACTTAGCGGCTTCGTCCATCGCATGCGCAATACTACCCGTCATACATTCGTGAGAAAGTAACCTAGATAAACTTTGTGCTGCATTAGACCGCTAATACTAGTTGACAGCATAACATGTATGGGATGCAAAGAGGATAAAGGAAAGATGAGTGTGCTAGTAATATTACAAAAAGATCACGATGAGTTCAATTGCGGTATCATTAATTAAGTTGGTTCTTGAATTATGTACCTGGCTGACTGTTATGGCCAATAAAAAGTAAAAACACAAATATCAAGGCAAAACAACAAGAAAGACATCCCAAAGTCAACCAAGTCGTACAACACAAGAAGACAAATAGGAATAATGGAACTGAGCTGCAAACCCACGTCAATGGTATCTTTATTTTTCTGCCAACAATAGCTAAGCATCTAAGCATCCAATATTATGCACTCCATATAAATTATCTACCCCAGACTAGCCAAGTTGGCTAAAGAAATAGAAGTCATAGTCACCTACAATCATCATAACATCCACAATCGGCACGCAACTAACTTAGATAAATTCCGATTGAGGAGGACTATTAGAGTGTGTGTTATTAACCATGTAATTTGTTGAGTTAAATTATTCGATTGTGATCTGGTTGATGTCCTGCCTTGTATATATCTGGCTTGAGAATCAAGCCATATGACAAACTAGATCATCTCCATTGTAAACTAAACTTGGACATGCCTTTTCAAATTCCAAAGCTGGTGCCTCCCCCTTGTAATATGGCGAGTATATAGGGAATATGCAAATAAGCAAAAGAAAATCAGTTTGTATAGAGAAATAACTCAAAGAATTCTTTATTCCACAAAAAAAACTCAGTGAATTCTTTTTTTTTTGCGAGAAACTTCTAATCTATTCATCTTCAATCATGACAGTACAAAGAACAACAGAGGTAATAAAAATTACAACCACGTTCGTGGACCACCTAGCGACGACTATAAGCACTAGAGCGAGCCGAAGGCGCACCGTCGTCATCGCCCCTCCATCACCGGAGCCGGGCAAATCTTGTTGTAGTAGACAGTCGGGAAGTCGTCGTGCTAAGCCCCCATAGGACCAGCGCACCAGAGTAGCAACCATCGCCGATGAAGAAAGTCGTAGATTAGAAGGATCAAACCTGTAAACACCTAAACGAAGACGAACGAAGACCGGATCCAAATACATCCACCGAAAACCAGCACCGACCAAATCCAGCAAGATCTGACAAAGACAACCTCCACACGCCCTCCGACGATGCTAGATGCACCATCGGTGAGGATAGAACATGGGAGACATTATTTTCTACTAAAGGACATCGCCGCCTCCACACAGCCCCAACCAAGACGCTGACTCTAACAAGAACGAGGAAGGGGTCCCTCCCGCCGGCGGGGGGCCGAGATCCTCCGCACCTCCATGGCCTAGAGGCCATCGGAGATGGGACGGACCGGTGGCGGCGCTGGCAGGAGGAGAATAGCTTTTCTTATGTAGGAGGAATGAGATCTGAGAATTCTTTGAGTAAGTTTCCCTCTAAGATTGCCACAGATGGCTACTACTGGTGTCCCAAAAATATTTCGCTGAAGACAAACTCCATGGAACCACTGTTAAACAAGGATTTCTACTATTGGTCAAGCCAAGCCAAGCCAACCCGAGCCAACCCAGATATTTTTTTCAGTAGGGATCTCAAGAAGAAAAAATAGAAGATCTTATCAGAGATATTAGGAGATTGCAAGACGATCTTATCAGATCTCACCATGCATGCATGTTGTTAATTACATACCCAACGTGACGTGCTACAGGGGCGTTGAGATGAAGATGAGGATGAAAACATGGAGAGGGGGAGGGGGAAGCATGTGCTCGGCTCGATCAAACAAGAGGCATTGCTTGCACGGATGGGCGTAGATTTGTCTGGATACAGATCGATGTATCTAAACATGTTTTATTGTGACATATATTCGTATCTATACAATTTTAAAACAAATAATTTAGGACCGAGAGAGTAGCTAGCAAGCAGTGTGGCAGATGGGAGAGAGCGTTATTTTTTGTAGGTGATGCTAGACAGTTGGCAAGCAAGAAATAATTATATAGCGAGGGAGAGAGAGATGCTAACTACTACTCCCTCCGTTCCTATATATAAGTTTTTTAGTGCTTTTAAATAAACGACAACATTCGGATATATATAAACGTATTTTAGAGTGTAGATTCGTTCCTTGTTGAAATCTCTAAAGAAATTTATATTTAGGAACGGAGGGAGTACTCTGTAAACAAAGCGCTCCATGCAAATAAACATGAACCTTGCCCTCGGATTAACAGCTGGTTGATCGTCTTAGCAAAAGCTCTCCAAATTTTTTTCATATAAAAAAACAAAATGGTCTTAGAACCTGCTTACGACTGGATCATGCACGATCCAAGCCAGGAGGCAAGACAGTAATAAAGAAAGAAATGATAATATAGGAGGAAGGTAGCACGTTTCTATCAAACCAAAGACTTTTTAGCCTTTGGCAAACCCAAAGCGATATGTTCCATGTGCCACATATCCAATCCGCCCTCAGTTGCCTCCCCCGTCGTCACCGGCCAGGAGGGCGGATGGCGAGCAGCCAGCGGCGGAGAGGCCGCCGCCGCTGATCAGGCCGGATGCTCCGCGGCGAGAAGGAAATGTATAGTAACAATGTTGATCTGTGTGTGCATGGATCCGGGAGGAAGATTGACTATGGTTTGGTTTGGTTTCGTTTCGTTTGGTTTGATTGGGAGCATCTCCGCTATCCAGCACTAAGAAACACAGGATTTTTCTCCACTTAGCTACGCAATTATTGCATGTAGTAGCTAGCTATCGCTGTGATGAGACAATAAAAATTTGTTAATCTGAGGGCATGTTTCACGCTTTTATATCTTTTAGATCAGTGATCTACAAGATCTTATATTAAGTTACAGAGGAAGTACATGGGAGTGCACAATATCACGGTTGAAATTTGTACATAATATTTTGGTGTACATATAAATACATTTTGTCTATTCTACAAACGCTTGCAAAGTAGTTATTCTATTTTGCAAGCGTTTCCCGCAAAGAAAAAGTAGTTATTCTATACATAAAAGAATACTGTAACAGAGAGACCCCTAAACTACATAGTGAAAAAGTTGCAAACTATACGCCCTTAAGAGCTCATTTTATACAACACTTCGTTATTCTGCAAGCACTCCTCTGACTAGACAACCGAAGAATCTGACATCAAAACCAACCTTACCCCACCTTCTCCGCAAAAAAAAAGACCTATTTTAAGTCAGCAGGAAGAGACAATGGCAACTTGCACATAAATCAAAATTTCAATATTTAAACCTGCAGGGCGACATCAGAATAAGCTGGATTAATTATGCCATGCACATCCCACGCCCTTTTAGGCTAGTCATAGTGGGGAGTAACTTAGACTAGTGTCATGCATATGACACTAGTCTAAGTTACTACCTTCATAATGCAAAGTAACACAATAGTAGTACTATCATAGATGGCTTCATTTATTAACTCGTAGACTCATCTTGTCTTGGAAAGCGCTATGTTATAGTAACATATTATGTTACCACATCTCATTAATTACTTGCCACATAAGCAGAATTTTCTTGAAGTGCGCTATGTTACTAGCTAAGTTACTCCCACTATGGCTAGCCTTAGTTAACAACTACTATCTCTGTCCTGGTTTATTAGCCCCCTTTGTAATTTGTGCTAAAGTTTGACCAAAGATTTAACTGACAAAATATTAGTGCATGTCAATAAAAATTATATCGTTGGATTCGTATTTAAACATAGTTCTCAATGATATAATTTTTAGTGACATGCATGAACATTATGTTAGTTAAATTTATTGTCAAAATTTGGCACAAATTACAGTAGGGACCAATAAACCAGGACGGAGGATTATTTGGCATATGACAGTAAACTATGTGCTACTTTTGATCGTAATACCCCTATAAGATAGCGCATTGCTTCACACATTCTTCCATCTCATTGCAGTAGCATAAGTTCCATAACTGGAAGACAAGGTATGGCCTCTCTCTCTCTCTCTCTCTCTCTCTCTCTCTCTCTCCATCACATGAGAGGTAAGAGTACATAATAGATCTAAGCTATTGATTTGATTAACTAGTGATTAACTAGCAGTTTTTTTGGATGGAATAAAAAAAATATGTTCTTGCCCTCGCTGCTTAGGACGTATCCATTGAGCTCATTTATGTATCCTTTTTTTTTTTGAGGATTACATGCTCCTAAGGACTTATGTATATATTTTTCCACAAAAAGGGATTTATGTGGAGATTTGCATGACACCATGATATGGTTTACTTTGAACATTTCCATAGAATACCTTGTATATGATATCCTACTTATCTTAACATCCATCCTTGTTTGTTCATTAGGCCTCTCTGCTCGACAACACTAAGTTTGTACCAAAATGGATATAAAATTTCCTCTGGGTGCGTGTTACAGTATAGCAGTTATTCTTCTCACCGTGATCATCACAAAGATTATTGTAAGAAGAATTGTTGCTCCAAGGCCAGAAAAGGGGTCACTTCAGCCACCTATTGCAAGTGGTGCTTCTCTTGTAGCTGCTTTGCCTACGATCCTGACCAAGGGTTTGCATCCAGTACTCCATGACCTGCATGCAAAGCTGGGCAGTGTATTCACAATAAATCTGTTTGGTTTGAAGAAGGTGACTTTATTGGTTGGACCGGAGGTCACATCTCATTTCTTTCAAGCCAAGAACTCGGAACTCTGCCACCCGGATATGTATAAATTCACTATCCCTATTTTCGGCAAAGGAGTTATTTTTGATGTGGATTTCGAAACTAGAAACAGACAAATACGCTTCGCTATAGATGCAATGAAGCCAACACAATTGAGAAGCAAAGTTGATTATATGGTTCATGAAGTACAGGCAAGCAACATACCGGTTATTATTATTATTATTATTATTATTATTATTATTATTATTATTATTATTATTATTATTATTATTATTATCATCATCATCATCATCATCATCGCCGTTTACCGCGTATGTGAATTAACACCCAGAGACAAGGCCTATATTGTTTTTGTGCAACATACAGTAGAATATATTTCTTGCACAAAATTTAACAGTTCACAAACAATTAATTTACATTATTCAAACAAAATTGAAACTTCTACTTAATTTGCTGGAATAAACTTCTTCATCAAAGCCACAAGGTGACCTAGCTGGACAATATATGGGCTTGTGCAGCTTAATCTCTTGTTTTTTTCCTAAAACAAGCACATGCCCTGCACATTTCCGAGAGAAATGACTTTGATCATAGTTAATAATTAAAATTCTAAACTTGAAAAGGCATATAATTTTTGTAAGGATGCCTGATCAAAACCTAGATATGTAGTCTATTTTGATAAACATCAGTATGTGCACTGAAAGCTCAGACACCAATTGGTCGACCAGTAGTTTGTATGCGAACAGACTATCCAAACCTTTTCTTTTTACCAAATATAGATGAGAACATCCTAGTCTGAAAGCGTGACTGCACATTCTCCTTAGCAGGTAACCTCTAGATAGCCTCCCCCAAATTCATAAACTTGGCTTTCATGAAAAATTTATCTAGTTTGGGGCTAACAGCTGAAACATAGAGGAACTAGTTGGGTATGTTCCACTACATGCACAATAGGAAGAAGAGAAGACTTAATTTACAAAATAATTTCTTATATGAACTAATGAGTGGCTCATTTCTCATGATGTAGGACTACTTCTCAAAATGGGAACAGGAGGGCATAATTGATCTAAAGCATGAGCTGGCAGAGGTACTCATGCTAATCGCAAGCCGTTGCTTGCTTGGAAAAGAGGTCCGTGAGAAGATGTTCGAAGAAGTCTCTGTGCTCATCAATGATCTCTGCAAAAATGGCATGCACTTCATCAGCCTTTTTTACCCATATATCCCAATCCCAGCCCACCGGCAACGCGACAAAGCGCGTGCTAGGCTGGGACATATATTCCATGAGATAGTGAGATCACGTAAAATCTCAGGCCAAGTTGAGGATGATGTGCTACAAAAACTTATAGACTCGAAATGCATGGAGGATGGCCGCTCTATGACCGAGAGTGAGATTACGGGGCTACTCATTAGCTTGTTGTTTGCTGGGCAACATGCGAGCTCAAGCGCTGCCTCCTGGGCGGGAGCTTGTCTAATAAGCCATGAAAAGTACTTAGCAGCCGCTGTAGAAGAGCAACAGAAAATCATTGGAAAACACGGACAAGATGTAGTAGTAGATTACAACATCTTGTTAGAGATGGGAACCTTACATTCCTGCATCAAAGAGGCAATAAGAATGCATTCTCCATCAGCAATGGTAATGCGCCATGTGAAGAAGAACTTCACTGTACAAACAAGAGAAGGCTACAGCTATGAAATTCCACAAGGGCATACCGTAGCTACCTCTATAGTGGTTGGCAACCAGCTACCACATATTTATAAAGACCCTCATGTATATGACCCGTACCGTTTTGGTCCAGGGAGAGAGGAGGACAAAGCTGGCGGCAAGTTTGCATTCACATCATTTGGTGGTGGGAGGCATGCTTGCTTCGGGGAGGAATACTCTTACATGCAAATTAAAGTGATATGGAGTTTTTTGCTGAGGAACTTTGAGCTCAAAATGATTTCGCCTTTTCCAGAGGAAGAAATTGATAAATTCATACCAGGGCCTAAAGGAAGAGTGATGGTCAGTTACAAGAGGCGACTTCTTGTCAGTACCTAACCACTACTGATGAGATCGTAATTAAGGGTGGTTGTAATAAGTTTGTACTGTTATGTATGTCTACTTATGTAAGCAGTCCCTTACGAGTTGCAATGTATCGTCCTTTTAATAAATGTACATGTAAGCCCATACCTTCAACTCGCAAAAACCAAAATCCATCCCTTGAGGTGTGACATGTCGCCCTTCCGCTATTATATTTGAGAACATATCACCAAAAATGGTTTGGCTCTATGTTTTTCTGTGGTGGATGGCTGAGAGTTGGATGATGTGCTGAGAACTCATCTTGCAGAGTTGCAAGTGCATCGTAGCTTCATATGTTTTGACATTTCCCATGTCACGATTGATGTTTGGCCGTTTTTCTTCAGGTTTTTTTTTTTGCTTTTTTTCCTTATTTCTTTATATATACTTTTCTTTTCTTAATTCGCACACTTTTTAAAATTCGTTAACTTTTTCAAATTTATGAATTGTTTTTTTAATGAACAATTTCCAAACTCATAACCTTTTTCTAGTTCTGAATTTTTTTAAATTCACACCATGCCAAGTTGTTTTCGTTTTCAAGAAATTTTGTATTTTCTAGAGTGTTGTCGGTCAAAAAAGGTGGATAAATGGTCGTACGTGTCGCAACTGGCATGCGGTGTTGGAAATCGTTCAAATCTGGTATGGATGCTTTCCATGGGCATTCCCACCTTTTTGCAAAAGTTGGGGTTATTTCAAGAATGATCACAATTGGATCATGTTCAACGAAGGGTGTTAGGGTAGGCCAGAAGGCTCCATCTGAGAGCACATTGTTTCTCGACATCGTTGAACTGGCCCCATTTTTTTACATCTCAAAGTGGATATGTTTACATTTGGTGGTGGGAGGCATCCTTGCACTGGAGAGGAATATGCTTACACGAAGAATAAAGCAATATGGAGTTGTTTCCTATGCAACTTTGAGTTAAAAATTACTTCTCCTTTCCAAGAGGAAGAATTTGATAAAATCATTTCTAGCCCTAAAAGGGAGGGTGATGGTTTGTTACAAGAGGGGACTTCTTGTTAGCGCCTAATTTTGGAGTCAATGTGTAAGCAATCATCTTGCAATGTATTGTTCTTACAGAAGTACCTCATCCAATAAATAAGCACCAATTGCACCACACATCTATTATTCAAACCTTCTTATCGTTTTTGTTGTTATGCTTCCAAATTATATTCACCTTTTGCATAGCATCCTGGGAGAAGAATTTGAGGCTTTCTTGGTTTGATTGTGACTTGTGGTGGTTATTCTTTCTTGCTAGCCGCTAGCACCTCTATTGGACATGCTTTGATCGGTGGCTCTGCACTAGGTTGGCTTTAAGATACGGAGATACCGAGACATAGTTGATAACAATTTTTTTATCGTCCCAATCGATAGAGATTTTTTTTACATCTCAAAGGCCGACAAACACGACTGAGATTTTTTTTTGTGGTCCCAATCGACTAGGATTTTCTAGCCACCTATCTTTTGACAAGTTAGCCTGAGATATATTTCAATATATAATGGATATCCTTTCATTCTAAAATGCAAATGTAGTTTTAAATAATGTTCATTTAATTTACAAAACATTTATATTTTTAAAAGAGGTGTTCATGTAATTTTATTAAGTATTTGGACATTTATATAAAAATTCTCATACAGTTTCAAAAAATATTCATTAATTTTAAAAATCACAGGAAATTTGAAAGTTGTTCACCCTTTTATAAAAGTGTTCATGCAATTTAAAAATGTGTTTACACTTTTAGAAAAATATACGTGAATTCCAAAAAATGTTCGGTATAGATTAGAATTCAAAAAACTAAAATTATTTAGAAAATGGGAAATAAATACAAAAGTGAAATCCAAAAAGGTGAAAATAAAAGCAAATGATAAAAAGAGATAAACATTGCAAAGACAAAACACCCATAAACAGCGAATGTGACTTAAATGGCCTAGGCCCACTAAGCGAAATAGTGGGCCATTGTATGCTATAAGATGCACACAGAAAAAGATGCTAAAAAATAGCAGTTGCGCTGCTCATTCTCAAAGAAATAAAACTGAAAATAACAGTTGTGCGGCTTACTCATGATAAGAGAGAGGAGGCCTAGTTGACACTATGTGTGTCAAAATGCTGGACAAACACACATATCCCATAGGGCCATACCACATTGATGCTACCTACAGTAGGTAATTTAAGGTTTTGTTTTGCATGCTTTTAGTTTTTCTAGCTACACGGCTACACTAGAAAAAGGTTTAACAAAGGATGAACTGATTGTAAGAAATGGCCATGAAAATAAAAAATATCGAATTTAAAATGTTCTCCAATCAAAATTTGATCATGAAGTTTAAAAATATTCATGTTTTTACAAAAGTCCTTAAATTTAATAAATTTTATCTAATTTAAGTAATATTCCTGAATTTTAAAAAATGTTCTGAAATATAAGAGCATTTAGATCTTGTAATTCTTTATGGAGGGAGTATTTGTGTATATATTTCATTTTTGCAGAACATGTAAGGGACATACGTGGATATCGTTGGCTATCTAAAAAAAACTACCAACTAGAGCATCGAGCCTGGACTATAGCTAATTTGCGTTTGGATCATCACTTGCCTTCGGCGAACGAGTGTAAATTATGAATCACTTGTTAATCTATCATTTTAATATACTCAATGATGTTATAGTGCCTATCTGATCATGGTATGAGCCCGTAGCAACGTACCGGCTTTCTACTAGTAGCCATAAACAACGAATGTGACTTAAATGGGCTCGGCCAACTAAGCGAACTAGTGGGCCATTGTATGTTGTAAGAGGCTAAAAAAAAGATGCTAATAAAAGCAGTTGCGCTGCTCATTCTCAAAAAAGATATATCAGTTGTGCGGCTTAGTCATGACAAGAGAGGGGAACCCTATTTGATGCTCTGTGTGTCAAAATGCCGGACAAACCCACATATCCCATAGGGCCGTCCCATGTTGGTGCTACATACAGTAGGTAATTTAAGGTTTTTTGTGTCCTTTTAATTTTTCTAGCTAGCCGGTTACGCTAGAAAAAGGTTTAAGAAAGGATGAACTGATTTTAAGAAATGGTCATGAAAATTTAAAAATGTTCTCGAATCTAAAATTTTACCATGAATTTAAAAACATTCGTCTTTCAAAAAAGTCATTACAATTTAGAAAACTATTTTATAATTTAATTAATATTACTGAATTTTTAAAAATGGTATCAAAATTAGAAAAAAGGATTGCATAAATTTAAAATTTAAAATAAAGAAAGCACTGAATAAAAAAAAAATGGAAAAAGGAAAAAAGAATAAATAAAATAAAAATCCAGATGAAAACCGGAGGAGAAGAATAGAAATAAAAATGCCCAACATGAAGAACCAGTAAAAACCACTCCTCCTGTTGGGCCTGTCCTAGCTACTTGGCCCTTGTGCAAATCGGCAATAATTTGACACAATATGGTTCAAATGGTAAATCACACAAGAAAGAAATATAGCCATCTAAAAAAAAGCATAAGAAAGAGATAGTTTTTGCACGAACTGGCACATAAACGCCAAAGTTTTAGTTACCCAAGTCGCGTACACGTAAATCCACAAACTAGTCTAGCATAGCATAGCGTGTCATCAGATCAGATGTAAAGCAACAAATGATGATAGTATGCGTGATTGAATGAAACTATATATAGGTGTAAGGGCAACTCCAACACACGACTTCAAACAGACGTCCGATTCATCCGCTTTTCGTCCGTTTGAGGCACGAAAACGGACACGTCTGTCCATTTGTGATCGTGCGACAGGCACGCCTCGTCCCAAATCGTTCGGGTTTGTGGACTTCGAATTTTTGCACAAAAGATAATAATAAACTAAGAAATAATACGAAAAACATAAATATAAACATAAACGTCCACACGTTAATAGTACCAATTGCCAGGGTATTAAGCTTTTGAATGTACCAGGTATTAAGCTTTTGCATATACCATGACTAAATTGCATATGATACACAAGTCTCTCGATACATAAGATACACAAGCCTTTTGGATGTACCAGGATTAAATTGCATATGATACACAAGTCTTTCGATACATAAGATACACGAGCCTTTGGATGTACCACGATTAAATTCCATATGCTACAAGTACAAACAGATTGTAAAGCATTTCAATTAACTGTTTCATATACCAGGATGCAGTTTAAGATTGTCAATACGCCACTAGTGAAATGCATAAGTAACTTGCGAGCCCAGGACCAGATACGAGCACGAATTATAGGAACAAAAGGCAAATCTGTCTCAGAAAAATGCTTTTAGGTACTGCATGTATATGTTCATAAAAAAGACAATGCATTCAGAAAAAAGCAAATTTGCATCCGCAGATTTTTTTTTTAAAAAAAAAAGCACAACCTGTACATCTAGTCCCTAGGAAAAACATAGGTTTGCACATTCTTGTCTATACATGGCACATATCTTGTTTCTCTGTTCGACTGTACATAGTCTGCATCTTGGCATCCTGCATGTTAAAAAAAACATTTGTCATAAGTTTGTTGCCTACATGTCAAGATATAGAAGCACATGTTGCATGCAAGGGACCATCTTAATGAGCTACTTCCAGATTTACAACAAAAAGGCTAATTTGCCATTTTAAAAGAACATTATTGCCTAATAAGTGGCATTTAAATTGCCTAACAAATGACACTTAAAATCAAGATCGCCCCTAATGGTTGAAAATCTAGTATATAACCATGTCAAATGTGAAGCAATTGAGCCTATCAGGAAAAAGTACATGTTGCCATGCAACTGATTTAATAAAGCAATAAAAAGACATCATAACAAACTTTCCACCATGTAGAAATTGCAGCCAGTGAGTATTTCAGTTATATAATTTAAGTTTGAATTGAGCAATCACACTAAATTAAGAGTATAGACTGCGGTGTCAAAAAACAGCAATACTAATCTTAATGGGTAATAGTGAGGAACTGGCCTGGTTAGAATGCCTTGTTGCTGCCAACAAATCAACACCTCCCCTACTGCCCCCTCCCATGCATAAACATGTAGGTCCAGCTGAGGACTCACCTAAAATCTGCAGTCTTAGGGGCTGTAAAAGGCACAAGCACCATTCCAAGGTGCGCGATAGGGGGGGGGGGGGGGGGGGGGGGGGCTGCAAAAGGCATAATTTGGTCAGGGTGAAGCCTGTAAGTGAAACAAAAGCAAGTTATGCCAAAATCAGAGTACAAATTGGACAATCGAGTGTTTCCATGTATGCTTAGAAGAGCACAGTAGAATATCGCAAAGGATCGATTTCGGATGCAGGTAGGTTGCTCTCGCGACTAGGGTGGCGTCCTCACATCGCCCCCGCCGTCGGCGCCCCCCCCGTCCTCCACCAAGCCTGCCTCCTCCCCCACCTCTGTCCACCACGCCGCCGACGCTCGTGCGTCGCCCCGCCCCCCGACGCCCAGCGCCCCGCGTCCTCCCTCACGCGGGGCGTGCCGGTTTCGCCGCCGCCGCTCGGCCGCCATGGCGCTCTGCCTCTAGCCGCCTTGGTGGTAACGTACGCTCCCCTGCCCGACCAGGGGTGGCCTTCCAAGGCTTCGTTGCCACTCATCTTTCTTCTACGGTGGCTCCGGTCGGTTTCGACGTGCCGGCCGCCCTCTGGCTCTCCCCTTCCCCGCGGTTCGACCGCTGCAATGCGCACCTGGTCGCCGGCGCCCTCGCCTATTGGCTCGGCGCCTCCCCGGCTAACCTACGAGTCACGGACTGCGGTGGCTCAGTTTTTCAATTCGCCGTTGCATCGCCGGCGGTCGCGGCGTTCATCCTCTCCCTCAGAAATCTGCGCCATGGCCGTGCCTTGTTCCGCTTCCATGGCTCTCTAGCCGTTGCGCGCGGGGCGATTCAAACTGCTCCGGCTACGGTCGCCACGGTGGCCTTGACCGGTCAACCTATCCACACGCCGCTGCCTAGCGGGCCAAGGGTGCGCTCGAGTGCCTCCGCGACCGCTCGGAACCGCGGCTGCCCCACGCCCCGTCCTGTCTCATTAACGCCCTCGCCGGCCGCTCGGTCTTCCCTTCTCGCTGCTCCTGGTTCTCCTAAACCGCAGTCCACTAGACCGCCCGCATTCCTCCCACGTCCACCTGCGCCCAGTCCACCCTCGGCCCATGTGCTATCTACCTCCACTACCACCCCACCGCTCCCGCCACGTACCTACGCCCAAGTCGCCTCCTCACCGCCTCGCCCCCACAGACCAAAACGCCTCGCTCTCCTCCCAAAAGCCCTCTCCGCCGCTGAGCTTGCTAAACTCTGCGCCCGATGCCTCGCCAGCCGCCACCGCGGGCGTGACTGCCGCGACCCCATTCGCTGCCTTCGGTGCCGTCGCTCCGGCCACAAGTGGACGGCGTGCAAAGCCTTCGAGTTCTTCCCCACCATGCCTGGCTTCCCACTCCCTGGCGGGCTGCTGCCACGCGCCACCACTCGGCCTCCCCCTCCCCCCCCCCCCACCAACGCCGGTGCTGTCCCCGCCCCAAGATGTCCCCATGGCTGATGGGCCCCCCGCCGGGGTGGGGGACGTTGCCGTCGCTACTCCGAACGCAGCCGTGGACACCACTGTGCCGCTCCGGACGCAGCCGTGGACACCACCGCCGGTCATCTCCATCAGCGAGGAGGGTGGCCAGTCCTCGGAAGGGTCAGAGCACTCTAGCAGCTCTGAGGAAATCCACCCCGCCCACGCCTGCGCCTACATGCCCCCTGTGCAGATGGCCAGGTTCCGGCATCTGGCTTTCGTCGCCCTCGAGCCGGTGGCCACCAACCCAGCCATCGCCATCCGAGTGGCTGCTGACGAGGTGGAAGAGAACCACCTTCGCTTCTCCTGCTGCGCCTCCTCCATCGGCTCCCAAATCTTGGTGTTCCACGACGCGACAGAGCGTTCTCGCGCCCTGGATGTGGCTCCGTTCGTCGGGCGTGAGCAGACGGTCTTCATCGACCCCCAGGAGCACTCGGAGAACCATTTCAACTTCGACCACGAGGCTGCCGTCGCCCTCTCCATCACCAAATTCCCGCTCGAGCACTGGGAGCGGAACCACATCATGTGCTCCGTTGCACCCTTTGCCAACCCGCACCGCCTGGACCCGCTCTGCATCACCGGGAACGACTTCTCTGCGGTCCTCATCGAGGTGCTGGTGCAGTGGGTGGAGCACATCCCCCCTGCGTCCACGTCATGAACCACAACACCATTGGCGCCCTCGCCCCCGTCTCGATCCGCCGCGTCACCCCTCTGTTGGGCCCGAGCTCCGACAATGACGGGGGCGGCGGCGGGGGAGACGACCCGACCTCCCCGCGCTCTCCACCATCCCCGCGCGATGGCCCCAGAGACAAAGACCGCCACAACCCTGTCCTGATTCGACGCGATCAGGGCGTTGAGGGGACTGGGTCCTCCCGCCAGGGGGCCCTTTCTGCCCCGTGGCCTCGCGCGGTGAGCGAGTGCTCGGCCTGCTGCCTGTGCCTTGCGGCCCCATGGCCGGTCAACTTGTTCTCCCGGACGTGCAAGGACAGCGCATCTCCTCCAAGCCCACTCAAGTTCAGATCGACATCTCGGATGGCTTCTTCGAAATCCAAGCGGTCGGCAATGGGGGCGAGCGTGCCTTCTATAAAATCCCCATGCAGCCGCTTCGTCCCTCGGGCTCCAAGGGCATGCTCGTCATCAACCTCTGCTCCGCCTCTGTCGGAGTCATCGACTCCATCATCCCCAAACACGAGGGGGTGCGTGCTACCCTCTCTGCGGACATCATCGTTCGGGCGCCTGCACCTGAAGACCATTGGCGCGACCTCTCGCTGGCCGAGCTCAAGTGGGAAGTGGTGGCGGCCATGGGTGCCTGCCCCAGCCGACGGTCCCTTTCGCCTCCACTCTTGAAGGCGTCTGGGCTGCCCTATGGGCTCAGGCGACGCCCAAGGATGCCGATCCCCTGCCTATCCGGGGGGCCCTGCCCCCGGCCTCACCGAGTGCCACCACGATGGCCCTTCCCGTGGCCACCCCGGTCCCTGATGCTGCTCCTCTCCTGGGGGACGGAGAGGCCCCTTTGGCTGGAGAGGTGCCTATCCCCCTGTTGGACGGGGGGCCACCCGCTGATGTTGCTGCTCTGCCGGGCGATGCGGGCGGCGACCGTGTCTCCGGCTTCTCTGTGCTCTCGCCCCTGTTGGATGAGCTGAGCGATGTCTCCTCGGCCACTCCGGGTGTGCGCGCTCCACCGTCCTCTGCTGTGTTTGATCGCATCCTTGCTCGGGTGGATGATAGTGCTATCCCTGCACTTGAGTTCCCTGATCCATGGGTGGGTGCTCTACCAGCCGTACCGGAGCCCGAGTGCCGTCGCAGCGGCCGTCTCGCGCTGGCCGAGCCTGCTGGTTACGTCCCTATGGTAGACCGTGCCGTGGCGATCAAGAAAAGGAAGCTGGGCGTGGTGACTGCCGCGTCTCCCGCTACATCGCCTCCTCCATCGCCACCAACTGACATCCCCGTTCTGGTGGACATGGGGCGCGCCTGTGCGGTGCTTGAAGATGATTTGGCCTCGACTGGAATCTGCCCCTGGTGCATCTGCTCGCCGCCGGGGCGGGCGGGTGGTCTAATCCCAAATGGCAACAACCTCGACTGCTTTTGATGAGGGGGCTTCCCGTGCCCTCTCCTCTGCTCCCCTCCTCTACGTCCATCTAGTTCTAGCGACCCTCTGTGTATCCACTGTCTCCAATGACTAGTGCCCCTGCTAAACGGTTTACTTTTGTCTCCTGGAATGTCCGTGGATTAGGAGATGATGACAAATGTGTCATTGTTAAGGCTGTGCTCTCTACCGCTACGGTGTCTGTTGTCTGTATCCAGGAAGCTAAACTGCAAAACATTCCTGTCTTCAAAGCCCTTGCTTTCCTCCCTGGTCATGTTGCTCGCTCCTTGGTGTTTCAACCCAGTACCGGGGCTTCGGGCGGTCTGATCACTGCCTGGGACGATCGGGTGCTGGAGCTCGTGTCCTCTTCTCAGCTCCCCAGCCTCCTCACAACTCGTTTGCGCTGCCGGGCCTCGGGGCTCTGCCTTACTATTACCAATGCTTATGGCCCCTGTGCCGGTCCTGATCGAGCTCTCTTCCTGACTAATATTACTGCCACTGCTGGGGGGATCCTTGAACTGTGGTCTATCTTAGGAGACTTCAACTTCATCTGTCTGCCACATGAAAAATCAAACGGGAACTTCTGTGCTGCGGACACCGAGAGTTTCAACGACTGCATTGACGAGGCGGCCCTGCTTGAGCTGCCTTTGCTTGACCGGATGTTCACCTGGAGTAACCGTCAGCGGGAGCCTGTGCTCGTCAAACTAGATCGCTTCCTCGCCAACAACGATTGGTGTGCCGCTTTCCCTGATTCGGTTGTCACCTCCATTGCTTCCAGGGCCTCGGACCATGTACCAATTGTCCTCACTGCTGCAACTGCTGTTCCGTGCGCTTCGATCTTCAGATTCAGTGACCATTGGATTGGATACCCCGGCCTGGCTGCTGCACTTGAAACTGCTGACTCCCCCGTCAACCCCACCTTCGCGCCCGCGAAGCGCCTGTCCGCACGGCTGAAGAAACTTCGCAGCGCTCTCAAGAGATGGTCGAGAACCATCAAGCACCCTGACGTGATTGTAGCCAAGTGCAATGAGGTCATCTAGTTCCTGGATTCGTTGGAAGAGCAACGTAGCCTCTCTGACCTAGAGTTTCTCTTGCGCTCTCTTGTCCTTACACCTCAAGCAGGCTACGGCCTTCTGGAGGCGTCGAGGGAAGGTCAGGTTCTACGTCCTGGGCGACGAGAACACCAAGTTTTTCCATGCTTGCGCGTCTGCACGCCGCCGTGGGAACCAGATTGCATGCCTCGTCCGCGACGGGGTCGAACACCGAGCCCACAACGACAAGGCTTGCATCCTGCGTGATTTCTACCTAAACCTGCTTGGGACTGAAACACCGGTTGTGGACAGTCTAGACTTGCACCAGTTGATGTCTGGTGCTAGATTGGACTCTGCCCAATCGGTCGCCCTCGACCAACCGTTCTCCAACACTGAAATCAAAGCTGTTGTCTTCGGGATGCGGGCTGGGGGAGCCCCTGGGCCAGATGGATTCGGCTGGGCTCGTCTGGCCCCAGACCTCCAGGATTTGGCTGTGGATTTCTTTGATCACAAGGCTGACCTGTCGGGCATCAACAGGTCGTTCGTCACACTCATCCCGAAGGTGGACGCACCGACGTCGCCGTCGAACTTCCGGCCCATCTCGCTCCAGAACTGCCCCCCGAAGATGTTGTCGCGCATGATGATGAGTCGGCTTCAACCACTCATCCCTTTCCTCGTCCACCCGGAGCAGACTGGGTTCTTGCGCAGGAGGTGTATCTTTGAGAATTTTGTCTTGGCTGCAGAGCTGGTTCAGTGTTGTCACAAAAGGAAGCTGCCGGTAGTCGTGCTCAAACTGGACTTCAGGAAAGCCTTTGACTCCGTCTCCTGGGTTGCTCTGAACCGTGTCTTGGAGGCGAAAGGATTCTCGACCAGATGGCGCAAGTGGGTGAGTGATCTAAACACCTCCAGTAGGTCTGCTGTTGTGCTCAATGGTGTGCCCGGGCGATGGTTTGAATGCAAAAAAGGCCTGCGACAAGGAGACTCCTTATCCCCGTACCTCTTCATTCTGGTAGCGGATGTGCTCCAGCGCCTCATCCTGGCGATCGGTGCCGAAGGCCTTCAACACCCCCTGGAGCCGTCGCTCCCATGCCCCGTCCTTCAATATGCAGACGACACCTTGATCCTTCTTAAAACTGAACCAGACCAAGTCGCTAAGCTCAAGAGGGTGTTGGACACCTTCGCGGCCAACACTAGGCTCGCCCTCAACTTTGACAAATGCACCTTTGTGCCCATCAACGTAGCCCGAGATGGCGTGCCAACTTGCTACTGTGTTCGGATGCCCCGTGGCTGCCTTCCCACATCAATACTTGGGGCTAC
Source organism: Triticum timopheevii (assembly GCA_963921465.1). Lineage (NCBI taxonomy): Eukaryota > Viridiplantae > Streptophyta > Magnoliopsida > Poales > Poaceae > Triticum > Triticum timopheevii. The sequence goes on from OY997268.1 coordinate 621,514,645, forward strand.
CTCTATCTGCTACAAAACTCAAGCTGGCTGATTTCTATCCGCTAATCGCAAGGGTGGATAAATGGCTAGCTGGGTGGTGTGGTTTGCTGCTATCCTCGGCTGGCAAATGGACCTTGGTCGACGCGGTCCTCACGTCCCTGCCTACTTACGCCATGGGCTCCATTCAATTGGCTGAAGGTACGCACGCCAGCTTTGAGAAGAAATGTCGAGCCTTCTTCTGGACTAACGACTCCACAGTCAACGGAGCTCAATGCAAAATTGCTTGGTCTGAAGTCTGCAAACTGCGCGACCGGGGCGGACTTGGCGTCCGGGACATGGGACTTCAGAACTCATGCTTGCTGATGAAGCTGCTCGCCAAGATCCATGCCCCACCAGACGCCGGTTGGCAGATGTGGTTCTCCTCCCAGTATGGGTGGGCCAGCGCGCGCGACCTGGGTGACGCCGGCCGCCTAGACACCCCCACCTGGAAATCCCTCTCGGCGCTGCTGCCTCTCTTCCGGGAGCGCACAGCATGCATGGTGGGGGACGGAGAACGCACAGCCTTCTGGTGTGATCTTTGGCTGGGTGAGACAACGCTCGAGCTCCGGTTTCCTGCACTCTTCTCGCACTCGGTGCGCCCCAACACGAGCGTTGTTGTTGCCCTGCAGGGGCTGGACGGCCAGCTGCGCCCCCGGCTCTCTTCCGCTACTTGCTCTAAACTCGCCCGTCTTAGGGAAGAGCTCAGGGGTGTGACCCTGCACCCCGACGTGCAGGATGCCCGTTCTCTGCGGGGCAGCGGGACTGTGTTCACAGCCAGGGGGCGTATCGGGCTGCCATGGCGGTGCACGAAGCGGACAAGTTCGCGCCCACCATTTGGCACAGCTTCGCCCCCGGCAAATGCAAATTCTTCCTTTGGTTGTGCCACCGCCGGCGCCTTCCCTGTGCTGCCCTGCTCCATCGAAGACACATCATTGATGGGGCCGCCTGTGCCTTCTGTGGTCAGGATGAAACACTGGAGCACTTGCTGTTCGGCTGTGCGCATGCCAGTGCTATATGGGCCCTAGTTGCTCCGGGGGCAACGGCCACTCAGTCCGTCGAGGGCCTCTGCTACGCCTCGAATGCAGGCCTGCCCGGTGCCCCGCGCCAGCGGTCCACTGTCTGCATTGCTATCCTCTGGAACATCTGGAAGAGCAGAAACGCCAAGGTTTTTCGCAACCAAGACCTCCCTCCCCTCGATGTGGTGCGCTGCATCGCTGCCGATGTCTCTCTCTGGAGATGGAGATGCTCCCGCACTATATGCAAAACGATCTTAGAATCGTGGGTGCAGCGCTTTGCTGCCTTGCCGTAGTTTCTTAGTTCCCGGTCCCCGCTGGGATTGTAAGGGTGTCGGGGCCTCCCTACACCTATCGCTCTCTCTCTCCCTTGTATGTCAGGCTCTTCGTGAGCTAATTATATGAAAATTCAGGTGGGCAGTCTTTTCTGCCCCCCGGTGACGTTTCAAAAAAAAATGTATGCTTAGAAATCAGAAGCTCAAATGAAGCAAATATGGTAATGTTATAGTGGATTGTATTTTTTCAGGCAATTAAGTGTCATTTTAGGCAATATTATCTTCGTAATATAAGCAGTTTATAAATTCTAAATATGCAAGTATAGTTCACGAATGAGCTAGCTAGCTATTGCATCTTGCAATGAGGTAGTTAGGTGGAGATGGAATAGGGCTTACGGGTGTATGAAGTGCTCGAAGAGAGAAGTGCAAAGGATGGAGATGCTTAGGGAGGGAGGCTGTGATGGGGAAGCTAAACGCCGCACAGCATCATGCCGAGCTGCTGTAGCCTGTGGAACGTGCAGCTATCGGAGCTGGTGGTCGATATACCAAAGACGAGACCCCACGGTGCAGCCCCTAGCGATAGTAACATCCCCATCCATGACTAGCGCCCAGCTCACCATGCAAACCTGCGCCACAAAACCGAAGAGCCAAGCATGAAGGATGAGGCGGAGTGCTGGGTCCATTGAAACACAAATCAAAGTTACGAATGCTACTTTTTCATATTATAGGCAATAATAGTGCTAAGTGTTAGAAAATAGTAGGTTCTAGATTAGGAAAAATAGTATTCTTGATTAAGCAATAATAATGAATACAAAAAATGCTAAAGCTAACTATAAGATTCTTGATAATATATTTCTAAGTTACTAGGTAATGTAACTTAAAATGCTAAATCTAACTATTTCCTGATGCAACACTAAATAGATTCGTTGCTTAATGGTGGAACTGTATTTTGGAGCTTATAATTGCTTAATGAAGGATTGAAATACTCTACTTGATGTCAGGTGGTTATTAGAATATTGTCTAAAAAATTGCTAGGTACATATTAGGCAAAACTGTATTGTTCACCTGATTATGTGAAGTACTATCCATGATGGAGAAATTGTTTTTTCTTAGGCAGAATAGTATTTTTCCATAACATAGAACTATGTTATGGAATAAGGAATATACCAATATCATTGCCTAATGCATAAATGTGTCTTAACCTAACATAAAAGTAATTTTGCCTAATGAAAAATTGTACTAATGCCTAATGTGTACCAATATCATTTCATAATGCTAACTAGTTCTTAGTTCTAGTTTTATTGTGAAAACATGAAACAATATGGAATAGCATGCCATAATTTAATCTGGGATAATGCAGCATGCTCCATATTTGCATAACCATGCAGTTTTTTTGGCTAATGCAGTACATGAGGCACACCCAGATTTGTAACGAAAGGCTAAATTGCCTATTTAGGAGCACAATGTTGCCTAACAAAAATGACACTAAATTGCCTAACAAACACATGAAGCAATAAACACAGTTTATTTGCATAAAGACGCCTTGGCTGTGCTACCTAGCTAGAAAACTAATACAAACAGCTCGCAATCACCGGCTCAGACGGAACACAAGCAAAAAGCACAAAAAGCTATATAAATGCATCCACAATATTACAATTGAAGTAACACCATTACTTCCGTAAAATCTCTGATTCCCAGCTAAAGTAACAAGCTAATCTGAAAGCAATAGTCCAACATCGGAAGAACTGTAAGCCTCCAGAGGACCAAAACCACACCTCTCGATTATTTTTCTACAAAAAATGCATCTTCCTACCGAAACAATGACGGAGCAAAAGAATTAACATGTCCAATCCACTCCCAATTATGCGCAAAAATAGTTGAGTTGTCGCGGGGGAGTCAAAGGAAGAACCACGGCGCAATGCTCACCTTAGTGGGGAAGATGGTTGCAGAGCACCAGAGGAGGTGGCGTCCTCAAAACTGCGACCGTTGATGCCTGATCCACGGAGGGCGCACGAGCTGGAGTCGTAACCAATGATGCACTACAAAAAGAATTATATATTATAAATTAGGCAAAATAGTGTTAAGAATTAAGCAACAAACCATGGATATGCCAAAATAAATGAAACGGACAGCTATCGGCATGGGATTCAGAGCTGTGGGACACAGGTACGAATAAATGCATCATTGGCAATGGGATGTGCAAACAAAAATTGCAATATAGTTTGAAATTTTCTGATATCAACATCAAAGTAGGCATATGCAGTTTTGCAAAAAAAAAGTTTAAATATAATCTCCTAGTTTTTTCCATGAGGTCATCAACATTGGTTTCATGCTGCATACATTTGAAAACTGGGAACAGAGGAATTAACCTTAGGAATTGGAAGCATAAATAAATATTAGCTTTGGAAAATAAATACCTTAACAGGGGAATCCCAGAAGCAAAAACAGGCAGCGAGGGTGATTGGAAAAAAAGACAAGCAAATTCACTTTACAAAGAAACTGTCAATATGAGAAAAATATGATGAGGCGAATCTGGTTTACCAATGAAGCTGTCCCAAAAAGTGCCAAAAGGTCTGGTACGCTATCTGAAATGATAGCCTTAATTCACTAGGAAACAGGCCAAATTTGATACCTTTAGTCAGGCAAGTTTAATGTCACTAGTTAAGAAATTTAATATCACTAATTAAGTAATTTAATATCTTTAGTCAGTCAAGTTTAGTAATTTGGTAGCAATTATGTGTGTGTCCAACACCAAAAAGAAAAAGCCAATAACCTCTGTTAGACTATAGCAGAATCGGTTGTACTCATTTCAGGATGATTTGAATCATTTGCACGATAGCTAGGTTTAGTATTAATAGCGTAGAAAAACACTCAGTCCCAATACTAGTAACAATCTAACATGATATTCATTCAAGATGTGAAGCTGCAGTTTGAGGAGAATCTCAACCATATATACTTGTGTACTCCAATGGACCAAGCGAGATGAGACAAGTAGATATCATTTGCATGCTTCCATCACTAGCCACCCAGAGTTGATACAGCAACCGGAGAGAACACATATCCAAACATAAAAGGAGGGTTGATTCTAAACTGTTTGCCATGCCACTAAGAAATGAAATACTCATCACAACAGCCTCGAGCTGGCTGATAAGTCTACTCATCAGAACTCATCAGGATCACAGAAACAAACCGGGGTCTCCAACACATCGGTGACCAGCTGGACCAGCAACGGGACACGCTCCTCAAGCCAGGCAATGTTACCATTACCTTCGAGTACATCATCAGTAGTATCCTTTAGCATTATGCTCAGCTTTTTTGACTCGGGCTAAGACCAGATCGTCCTCGGCAAGCAATACGCCCAAGGCTAACATAAAGCGCTTCCTCAGATCTAAGAGCAAAATTGCTGAGTTCTTCATGAGTAGGAGGGCTTCCAGGGCGCCCTGTTCCAGCTTGGCTTCCTGAACCTTGAGCTGGGGTAACACATCATGCTCGAGCATTTGGATTTCCAGCGACAAGCATGCCACGACCGAGAGGTTTTCCAGCTCCGGGCATGCCCAGAACACATACTCCTTGATCAGCGGGCGGAGGAGTGCATACGACTCGCACGCTATGCGCACCGACTCCAGAGAGACAAGATTCACAAGCATTAAGTCATTGGAGTGGCCCAGCTCATCGGAGAGGGCCTGCAGGGCTTGGATTTGGGCACGGGAGTGGATTTTGTAGAGCATCTTTTCCTTTTGGCGGCCAAGAAGACTGCAGCAGCAGAAAAGTACAGCACAAACAAACAGATGAGGAGGATTTAATGTCAGCAAGAGACCATACAGCACCAATCCAAGCTTCTACTTAATTAGTTAGGACAGCATATATATATATTTGCATTGTGCAACAGAATTAATAGTTATTAATATGAAGTGAAAGCAATTCAGCCATGTATTTATACTGATAGGCAACTAAACAAAATGAATGAATACACTCAATTTCCACCCAAAATCGCGACAGGCACAGTTGAAGAATTCATACACCATTTGAGAAACCAAAATCTGACCACAACCAACCAAGCAAACCCTAACTAAAACGTCAGAATGATTCCTTATTACGGATAATCGAACCCTGCCTAGGTGGTGTTACCAAACAAACAAACCCTAACTAATTAAATCCTATCCTATCCTATCCTAGTCGAGGTTCCTTCGACATACGAACCAATCGGAACGAGCAACTCCGGAGGGAGACCACGCTGGCTGGATCCGAGACCTACGAACCAGCGCCTACGAACCAATCGGAAATCCAAGCTGATCGGGATGTACAAGTGGTGCTCACCTCGAGCGGGCGGGCGTAAGATGTGGAGAGGACGAGGCGCTGGGTCCCGTCCCGTCGGGGAAGGTGATGTGAGATTGAGATTGGGTCGACAGGGGGTTGCGGGCAACGGCGGCGAGGCGATGGATGGAGTGCGGGGGAGAGACGGAGGCGGGCGGCTTTTTTTTATAGGAGGGAGGGCAAGAGGGTAAAAGCACTTGAGTATTCGTATGAGGAACCCGTGAGATTTATATATCCACTAATGCATCATGTGTTTCATCAGTTTATCTTGTGATTTAACCCTGCATGACACCCTCGTTCAACTTTGGACCAAATATTTCTTTCTTTTAAATAAAAACTGAGACATCCCTCGATTTTTTTGAAATTAAAAAAAGAACAAAAAAAAAACAATTCTAGACCTAGCTAGAGTACCAAACCTAAAATAAAACAAGAAAACTTGCGACATATACACACAAGCAGAAAAAAAAACATTCAAGGATATTGGCTTATGGATCCAGTGAGATTGTAAATTGTTTATACCTCCCTAGATTAGTAAATACTCAAACACATGCTTTGTCACACACATTCTCAAGCACAGGATTAACAACTCTAGAAGCTTCAGATGGGCCCTACGTGTCATAAGGCCCAGTTCCATAAAGTTAAGCCCACGTCGATCTTTATAGTGAGTCCGACTTTCATTATTATATTAGGAAAAAATGAAAACTCCATCTTTATCCTTTCACCTAAACTGCTTCGGCAGATTTTCCATCTCTAGCTAGCGCCGCTCATCCGTCGTGCAATCTTCGCCCATCGTTGGCGCTGGTTTGCATCCCTGCTGTCTCCCAACTTACCAATCGGGGCACAGGATCACCAAGGCCACTGTCATAGATCAGCTTCGTCGCACGGACATCCGAGCTCTCGTTCGCACCACAAGAGCTAATACAAGGCTCCTGTGGTGGCAAAAATTGAAGACCGTTTGGTTAGAGAAAATGTGAACTCGTAGCTTCGTTAAGAATGAAGACTATTTGAATGCAAATTGCTCTTTAAAAACTATTTTGTTCAATAATTCTCATGTAAATAACTATTTTACAAAGATAAACCAACTATTTTTAAAATAAAAACATTGCAAAACCAAATTAAATCATTACTGTCTCATGATTACTCTTACACGCTCGTGAGTTGGAGATGGCCAAGCATCACATCCAGCACTCCAACGTGTACCCGCTGCTACTCCGAGCGATGCCGATGCAGTTCGAAGCTTTTGACCCTCTTTGGTGTTTCATCGAACACGGTGCGAGCGGACATGAGGTCACCACCACCGACGCATGCATCGAGACAGTTGAGGAAGCATAAGTTAAATTATCCTACTCATGATCTGGAGTTAGCAGCTATGGTACATGCGTTGAAGATCTGGAGACACTATCTGATTGGTCACAAGAGTGATATCTACACCGATAATAAGAGCTTGAAGTATCTATTCACTCAGACAGATATGAATTTAAGACAACGTCGCTGGCTAGAGTTAATCAAGGATTATGAACCGGAGGTACATTATCATCCAGGTAAGGCGAATGTTGTAGTTGATGCTCTCAGTAGGAAGAAATATGACAACAATCGTAAGTTGAGACCAGAGGCAGAAGAGTTGTATGCGGAGTTACAACATCTGAACCTTGGTATTGTTGCTAGTGCTATGGAGATAAAAGTGATTCCTACGTTGGAGCAAGAAATACGTAAGGGTCAGCTAGAAGATGAAAAGCTAAAGGAGATAGCTGAGAATGTGGTGATTGGTAAAGCACCTGGCTTCAGAATAGATGAGAATGGAACCTTATGGTTTGGAAAAAGGATATGTGTGCCTGAAGTGAAAGCCATTCATGATACAATTTTGCGTGAAGCGCATGAGTCAGCCTATTCTATTCATCCTGGAAGTACTAAGATGTATCTAAATCTTAAGGAGAAGTACTGGTGGTATGGATTGAAAGTGATGTGGCTGAGTATGTAGCTATATGTGACACTTGTCAGAGGGTAAAGACCGAGCATCAGAGACCCGCTAGTTTGTTGCAACCAATGAAGATTCCTGAGTGGAAATGGGAAGAAGTCGGAATGGACTTTATAGTGGGATTACCACATACTCAACAAGGTTATGATTCTATATGGGTAATAGTGGATCGTCTCACTAAAGTCGTCGCTCACTTTTTGCCTATCAAGACTACTTATAGCGGGGGCAAGATTGGCAGAGCTATACATGGAAAGAATAGCATGTCAGCATGGAGTTCCTAAGAAGATTGTGTCTGATAGAGGTACGCAGTTTACGTCTATCTTTTGGCAGAAAGTGCATAAATCTTTGGGAACGAAGTTGAATTTCAGTACAACATATCATCCTCAAACTGATGGACAGACAGAAAGGCTCAATCAGATTCTTGAAGATATGTTGAGAGCTTGTGCATTGCGGTATGGTACTAGTTGGGATAAAAGTTTACCGTATGTGGAGTTCTCTTACAACAACAGTCACCGGAATAGTCTAAAGATGGCACCATTTGAAGCATTGTATGGGCGTAAGTGTAGAACACCGTTGTTCTAGAATCAAACGGGTGAAAGTTAAGTCTTTGGACCAGATGTGCTCAGGAATGCTGAGCAACAAGTCAGTTTGATTAGAGAGAACTTGAGAGTGGCACAAACTCGTCAGAAGAGCTATGCAGATAATCAAAGCAGAGAATTAATTTTTGAAGTAGGAGATTATGTCTATCTGAAAGTATCTCCTATGAGAAGTCACTGGTAGAAAAAGTGTTGGGGAACATAGCAGAAATTCAAAATTTTCCTATGAGTCACCAAGATCTATCTATGGAGAGACTAGCAACGAGAGAGAGGGGAGTGCATCTACATACCCTTGTAGATTGCTAAGCGAAAGCGTTCAAGAGAACGGGGTTGAAGGAGTCGTACTCGTCGTGATCCAAATCACCGGAGATCCTAGTGCCGAACGGACGACACCTCCGCGTTCAACACACGTGCAGCCCGGTGACGTCTCCCACGCCTTGATCCAGCAAGGAGAGAGGGAGAGGTTGGGGAAGACTCCGTCTAGCAGCAGCACAACGGCGTGGTGGTGATGGAGGAGCGTGGTATTCCAGCAGGGCTTCGCCAAGCACCGCGAGAGATGAGGAGAAAGAGAGGTAGGGCTGCGCCAGGGAGAGGTGGAAACTCTTGTGTTTGCAGACCCAAAGACCTCAACTATATATAGGGGAGAGGGAGGGGTTGCGCCCCCTCTAGGGTTCCCACCCCAAGGGGTGCGGCAGCCCCAAAACCCATCTAGGGTGGCGGCAAAGGGGGGGAGAGGGGGAAACTTGCCCCCCAAGTAAGGTGGAGGCGCCCCCTCCCCAAACCCTAGGGGCCTTGGGCCCTGGAGGGGGGCGCACCAGCCCACCTGGGGCTGGTCCCCTCCCACACTTGGCCCATGCTGCCCTCTGGGGCCGGTGACCCCACTTGGTGGACCCCCGGGACCCTCCAGGTGGTCCCGGTACATTACCGATAGCACCCAAAACTTTTCCGGTGACCAAAACAGGACTTCCCATATATAAATCTTTACCTCCGGACCATTTAGGAACTCCTCGCAACGTCCGAGATCTCATCCGGGACTCCGAACAACATTCGGTAACCACGCATATCTATTCCCTATAACCCTAGCATCATTGAACCTTAAGTGTCTAGACCCTACGGGTTCAGGAACCATGCAGACATGACCGAGACGTTCTCCGGTCAATAACCAACAGCGGGATCTGGATACCCATGTTGGCTCCCACATGTTCCACGATGATCTCATCGGATGAACCAAGATGTCAAGGATTCAATCAATCCCGTATTCAATTCCCTTTGTCTAGCGGTGTAGTACTTGCCCGAGATTCGATCGTCGGTATCCCGATACCTTGTTCAATCTCGTTACCAGCAAGTCTCTTTACTCGTTCCATAACACATCATCCCGTGATCAACCCCTTGGTCACATTATGCACATTATGATGATGTCCTACCAAGTGGGCCCAGAGATACCTCTCCGTCACACGGAGTGACAAATCCTAGTCTCAATTCGTGCCAACTCAACAGACACTTTCGGAGATACCCGTAGTGCACCTTTATAGTCACCCAGTTACGTTGTGATGTTTGGTACACCCAAAGCATTCCTACGGTATCCGGGAGTTGCACAATCTCATGGTCTAAGGAAATGATACTTGACATTAGAAAAGCTTTAACATACGAACTACACGATCTTTGTGCTAGGCTTAGGATTGGGTCTTGTCCATCACATCATTCTCCCAATGATGTGATCCCGTTATCAATGACATCCAATGTCCATGGTCAGGAAACCGTAACCATCTATTGATCAATGAGCTAGTCAACTAGAGGCTTACTAGGGACATGGTGTTGTCTATGTACCCACACATGTATCTGAGTTTCATATCAATACAATTATAGCATGGATAATAAACGATTATCATGAACAAGGAAATATAATAATAATAACTAATTTATTATTGCCTCTAGGGCATATTTCCAACAGTCTCCCACTTGCACTAGAGTCAATAATCTAGTTCACATCGCCATGTGATTAACACTCACAGGTCACATCGCCATGTGACCAACATCCAAAGAGTTTACTAGTGTCACTAAACTAGTTCACATCATCATGTGATTAAGACTCAATGAGTTCTGGGGTTTGATCATGTTTTGCTTGTGAGAGAGGTTTTAGTCAACGGGTCTGTAACATTCAGATCCGTATGTACTTCGCAAATCTCTAGGTCATATTGTAAATGCTGCTTCCACGCTCCACTTGGAGCTATTCCAAATGGTTGATCCACTATACGTATCCGATTTGCTACTCAGAGTCATTCGGATAGGTGTTAAAGCTTGCATCGATGTAACCCTTTACGCCGAACTCTTTATCACCTCCATAATCGAGAAACATGTCCTTATTTACTCCAAGGACAATTTTGACCGCTATCCAATGATCCATTCCTGGATCATTCTTGTACCCCTTGACTGACTCATGGCAAGGCACACTCCCGGTGTGGTACACAGCATAGCATACTATAGAGCCTACGTCTGAAGCATAGGGGACGACCTTCGTCCTTTCTCTCTCTTCTGCCGTGGTCGAGCTTTAAGTCTTAACTTCATACCTTACAACTCAGGCAAGAACTCCTTCTTTGACTGATCCATCTTGAACACCTTCAAGATCATGTCAAGGTATGTGCTCATTTGAAAGTACCATTTAGCGGTGTTTGATCTATCCTCATAGATCTTGATGCTTAATGTTCAAGCAGCTTAATCCAGGTTTTCTATTGAGAAACACTTTTCAAATAACCCTATATGCTTTCCAGAAATTCTACATCATTTCTGATCAACAATATGTCAGCAACATATACTCATCAGAAATTCTATAGTGCTCCCACTCACTTCTTTGGAAATACAAGTTTCTTATAAACTTTGTATAAACCCAAAATCTTTGATCATCTCATCAAAGCGTATATTCCAACTCCGAGATTCTTACTCCAGTCCTTAGAAGGATTGCTGGAGCTTTGGATACTTGGTAGCATCTTTCAGGATTGACAAAACCTTCTGGTTGTATCACATACAACCTTTCCTCAAGAAAATTGTCGAGGAAACAATGTTTTTTGACATCCTATCTGCAAGATTTCATAAATAATGCAGTAACTGCTAATCCAATTCCAGCAGACTCTTAGCATCGCTACGAGTGAGAAAGCTTCACCGTAGTCAACTCCTTGAACTTGTCGGAAAACATCTTTAACGACAAGTCGAGCTTTCTTAATGGTGATACTTACCATCATTGTCCGTCTTCCTTTTAAAATCCATCTGTACCCAATAGCCTTACGACCATCAAGTAGTTCTGCCAAAGTCTACACTTTGTTTTCATTCATGGATCCTCTCTCGGATTTTATGGCCTCGAGCCATTTGTCGGAATCCAGGCCCACCATCGCTTCTCCATAGCTCATAGGTTCATTGTTGTCTAGCAACATGACCTTCAAGACATGATTACTGTACCATTCTGAAGTAGTACGCATCCTTGTCACCCTACGAGGTTCGGTAGTGACTTGATCCGAAGTTTCATGATAACTATCATCAACTTCCACTTCAATTGGTGTAGGTGCCACAGGAACAACTTCTCGTTCCCTGCTACACACTGGTTGAAGTGATGGTTCAATAACCTTATCAAGTCTCCACCATCCTCCCACTCAATTTTCGAGACAAACTTTTCCTCGAGAAAGGACCCGATTCAAGAAACAATCCCTATTGCTTTCGGATCTGAATTAGGAGGTATACCCAACTGTTTTGGGTGTCCTATGAAGATGCATTTTATCCGCTTTGGGTTCGAGCTTATCAGGATGAAACTTTTCACATAAGCGTCGCAGCCCCAAACTTTCAAGAAACGACAGCTTAGGTTTCTCTAAACCATAGTTCACATGGTGTCATCTCAACGGAATTATGTGGTGCCCTATTTAAAGTGTTGTCTCTATTGCCTAACCCATGAACTATAGTGGTAATTCGTTAAGAGACATCATGGTATGCACCATATCCAATAGGGTGCAGCTATGATGTTCGGACACACCATCACACTATGGTGTTCCAGGCGGTATTAGTCGTGAAACAATTTCCACAAGGTCTTAATTGTGTACCAAACACGTAACTCAGATATTCATCTCTATGATCATATCATAGACATTTTATCCTCTTGTCACGACGATCTTCAACTTCACTCTGAAATTACTTGAACCTTTCAATAATTCAGACTTGTGTTTCATCAAGTAAATATACAACATCTACTCAAATCATCTGTGAAGTAAGAACATAATGATATCCACTGCGTGCCTCGGCAGTCATTGGACATCACACATCAAAATGTATTACTTCCAACAAGTTGCTCTTTTGTTCCATCTTACTGAAAATGAGGCTTTTCGGTCATCTTGCCCATGTGGTATGATTTGCATGTCTCAAGTGATTCACTATCAAGTGAGTCCAAACGATCCATCTGCATGGAGTTTATTCATGCGTACATACCAATAGACATGGTTCGCATGTCTCAAACTTTTCAAAAACGAGTGAGTCCAAAGATCCATCAACATGGAGCTTCTTCATGCGTTTTACACCAATATGACTTACATGGCAGTGCCACAAGTAGGTGGTACTATCATTACTATCTTATATCTTTTGGCATGAACATGTGTATCACTACGATCGAGATTCAATAAACCATTCATTTTAGGTGCAAGACCATTGAAGGTATTATTCAAATAAATAAAGTAACCATTATTCTCCTTAAATGAATAACCGTATTGCGATAGACGTAATTCAATCATGTCTATGCTCAACGCAAACACCAAATAACAATTATTTAGGTTTAACACCAATCTCGATGGTAGAGGGAGCATGCGATGCTTGATCACATCAACCTTGGAAACACTTCCAACACATATCGTCAGCTCACCTTTAGCTAGTCTCCGTTTATTCCGCAGCTTTTATTTCGAGTTACTAACACTTAGCAAGCGAACCAGTATCTAATACCCTGGTGCTACTAGGAGTACTAGTAAAGTACACATTAACATAATGTATATCCAATATACTTCTATTGACCTTGCCAGCCTTCTCATCTACCAAGTATCTAGGGTAATTCTACTCCAGTGACTGTTCCCCTTATTACAGAAGCACTTAGTCTTGGGTTTGGGTTCAACCTTGGGTTTCTTCACTAGAGCAACAACTAATTTGCCGTTTCATGAAGTATCCCTTCTTGCCCTTGCCCTTCTTGAAACTAGTGGTTTCACCAACCATCAATAATTGATGCTCCTTCTTGATTTCTACTTTCGTGGTGTCAAACATCCCAAATATCTCAAGGATCATCATATGTATCCCTGATATGTCATAGTTCATTACGAAGCTCTAGCAGCTTGGTGGCAATGACTTTGGAGAAACATCACTTTCTCATCTGGAAGATCAACTCCCACTCGATTCAAGTGATTGTTGTACTCAGACAATCTGAGCACAAGCTCAGCGATTGAGCTTTTCTCCCTTAGTTTGCAGGCCAAGAAGCTCATCGGAGGTCTTATACCTCTTGATGTGGGCACGAGCCTGAAATCCCAATTTCAGCTCTTGGAACATCCCCTATGTTCCGCGACGTTTCAAAATCGTCTTCGGTGCCTCAATTCTAAACTGTTTAACATTACTGAACTATCACATAGTTATCAAAACGTGTATGTCAGATGTTCGCAACATCCACAGATGATGTTCGAGGTTCAGCACACCGAGCGGTGCATTAAGGACATAAGCCTTCTACACAGCTGTCGGTGTCAAAACCGGCGGATCTCGGGTAGGGGGTCCCGAACTGTGCGTCTAGGCGGATGGTAACAGGAGACAAGGGGCACGATGTTTTACCCAGGTTCGGGCCCTCTTGATGGAGGTAAAACCCTACGTCCTGCTTGATTGATATTGATGATGTGGGTATTACAAGAGTAGATCTACCACGAGATCAAGGAGGCTAAACCCTAGAAGCTAGCCTATGGTATGATTGTTGTTCATCCTACGGACTAAAGCCATCTGGTTTATATAGACACCGGAGAGGGCTAGGGTTACACAGAGTCGGTTACAATGGTAGGAGATCTACATATCCGTATTGCCAAGCTTGCCTTCCACGCCAAGGAAAGTCCCATCCGGACACGGGACGAAGTCTTCAATCTTGTATCTTCATAGTCTGGGAGTCCGGCCGATGATGATAGTTCGGCTATCCGGACACCCCCTAGTCCAGGACTCCCTCAGTAGCCCCTGAACCAGGCTTCAATGACGATGGGTCCGGCGCGCATGTTGTCTTCGACATTGCAAGGCGGGTTCCTTCTCCGAATAATTTATAGAAGATTGTGAACACCAGGATAGTGTCCGGCTCTGCAAAATAAATTCCACATACCACCGTAGAGAGAGTAATATTTACACAAGTTCAATCTGCTGACGTATTTGGCGGCGTGATGTCACACCACTTCCAAGCCTTTACTCGAATCGTTTTTATTGTACCACCTCAGCGTGCTTTGCGAAGCGGTTTCCTTGGCACGTCTTGTCGAAGCAGAGATCGTGTTCCCCTTATTCCGGGATTCTCATAAATACGGACGTGGGTAACCCAACCGCGCCCGTTGCTATGCCCCCTCCATCGAAGGCGGGTTCCAAACGGTCACGGGGACGGCTCTTGGTATTCTTCCTCTTTATAATGAGACCAAGGCCCGTTCTTTTTCTTCAATCCTCAATCGAATCCGCCCCTTGCCCCGAGTTCCAACACCCAGGGCTCCAGATTCGGGTTTCCTTCGACCTTCGACAATGTCCGGCTCCGACCTACGAGGCCGGTGGATTCCCTCCTCCGTCACGGAAGAGGACGTGCTAAAGCTGAGAGACGCCAGGTACTTAACCTACGAGATTTCACATAGGTTGCCTGCCCGAGGGCAAGTTATTCCTACTCCCGAGCTCGGTGAGAGCGTCGTGTTCGTGTCTCACCTCCGTTGGGGTTTAGGCTTCCCGATGGATCCCTTCGTGAGGGGGCTCATGTTTTACTATGGGATGGAATTCCATGACTTGGCTCCGGAGTCCATCCTCCACATCTCATCATTCATTGTCATCTGCGAAGCCTTCCTCCGCACTACCCCTCACTTCGGCTTGTGGCTCAAAACCTTCAATGTGGAGCCGAAGATGATTGAGGGGCGTCAGGCAGAGTGCGGCAGGGCGGTTATAAGTAAGAGGGCCGATGCTCCATGGCCCGAGGGCTCTTTTCAGGAGGAGCTCGGCTTGTGGCAACAGGAGTGGTTCTATATCACCGCTCCCAGGGGCAGCAGGCAGAGGCCGCCGCCCGTCTTTCGCCCGGGCCCTCCACAACGGCTGACGTCATGGGTCAACAAGGGGCTCGACTGGGGGCCGTCCAAAGACGTACCCCTGTTGCAGGGCCGGATTCGAGGCCTCCAGGAAAGGGAGATCAATCTGGTTGTAGTGGCACAGGTTATGCTGATTCGGCGCCTTCTGCCCTGCAAACGTCGCTCCCTCCGCCTGTGGGAATTTAATCCGAAGGGGCCACGGGCTCTCCAACACTTCATGGGTTTGACGCCCGTGGAGATGTACAAACTGTTCTTCGAATCGCAAGAGATGCGTCCGGACCTGACCGAGGATGCTGGCCTAAGCTGCAATCGCCCGGATACTCAAGTAAGTAGCCCTGTGTCCGGACACATTGTCCATTTATTTATCATGGGTATGCCTTTTAACCAGCTTTCCCTTGGACAGGAGTGGATAACGCAAGCAAAACTGATACGGTGTCCAGCCCCCCTCCCTGAGACCACACCGGATCCCGTGTTAATCAAAATGTTGGAGGTTGCACCTTCGGAGGAGGGCGAAGGGGGGCACAGGGAAACTACCACCTCTGCCAAGGAGGATTTCAGTAAGGGGGGAATCGAGAGTCCCTCCTTCCAGGGGGAGAAGAGGATCGCTTTCGAAGACCCGGAGGCCAAGGCCTCAAAGCGGGGAAAGAAATCTCCACCGGAAGGTCCTGTGCCGGGAAGAGCCCCGGCCGCACTGTCTCCTCAGAGGAATCAGCCCTCCAGCGAGCTGTAAGTAAAAAGGGGGAATTTTGTAATAGGGGACACCCCTACTTTATTTCTAAGGGTAACCGAAGTTTTCACCTTGTAGTTCGGATCTCAGCCCATCTCAGCAGAGCTCATCTTCGGGGGACCTTCGTCCGGAGATGATGGAGAGCGAAACGCCTCCATCTGCCGCCCCGTCGGGCGGGGTGGACGAACCTGAGGTGTCGTCACGGAGGGTCTCCCCGAGTCCGGCAGGGCCGGGGAGTTCGGCACCCACTGGAGTACGGCCAGTGGAGTTGTAGGATTTGCTCAAGAGGGCGTCTATCTCAGAAGATCACCGCACATTAATGAGTATGGTGATTGAAAGGATCTCATCCGCCGAGAGCGGGTTGCATGAGGCTGTCGGAAGTTTGCTGACGGGGCTTGAGGTACGCAAAAATTGACATACCTTTTAACAGTTTTGCACATGGAGTGCGCCCTGTATAGATAGTAGCCCCTGAGACTTGGTATGCTGTTGAAAGCGACCGCGTGCCGAGGATCATAATCTTAGTTATAGAATGTCGCCTTTTCTATGCAGGTGGCGGAACATTCGGTGGCCAGCCGGACTGATGGAGTTGCCGAGCTGAAGCGGCAACTTGACGTTGCGGATGCGGACATTGCGCTGGTCAATAAACGACTTAACGAGTCACAAGGTAGGTGGTTGCTCCGCGGTCACCTAGTAAGGGGGCTAATTCCCGTTCCTTACACTTTGTATGCTTGATGCAGATGGTGCTGCTACTGTGGAAGACCTCCGAGCAGAGCTTGCTTGAGCCAAGGAGCAAGCCAGGAAAAGTGATGCGGCTGCCTCGAAGGCAGCGGAAGAGCTAAAAGCCGAAAAGGCTGCTCATTGCCGAAGCAGGGAGGAGATGGCTGGAATGGCCGTGAAATTAAAAGATGCTACCGACCGCTATGAGGTTCTTGAAAGAGAACGCCGAGTGGAGCAAGAGGACCTGAAGAAGGCCGCCGCCGAAGCCAAGGATGCCCGTAGTGCGATGCGGGCTATGAAGGAGGAACTGCGTCAAGCCGGAGACATTGCGGCTGGAAAGCCCTTTCTGCTGCGTAGGAAGTTCACGGATCCGAAGTATGCTCAGTTGGGGCAATTGTGTGGTGCGAAGGATCCTTATCTGGATTTGGCGGCGAGTGCGGCGGACGCAGTCGTGCACTTCTGAAGCCAGAAGGATCACGAAATGGAAGAGCTTTTCTGGTCTCAATTCCATAGTCCGGAGCATCCACTTCCGTTGACTGATCGGCTGGCTGAGTGGGCTGAGCTGAATAGATTGTCCGGACTTGCCATGACGGATGTGGTCGCTCATCTGTGGCCGGAAAGGTCCAAGCCTGAGAGTTATTTTGGCTTGTTGCAGCAATTCCTTGGGGGCGGTGCCGCATATCGAGGCGATGAAGCGGTCGGCATGCATAGAAGGTGCACGGATGGCTCTCGCCCGTGTTAAGACATACTGGGTGGAGATGGATGCCACTGCTATTGCATCCCGGGGTGCGGACAAAGGCCGATTACCTGCCGAGCACTATTTTGAGGAAGTCCTGCAGGGCGCTCGTTTAATAGAGTCGCAGTGCTCGAAAGATGTTATGTTCAAATGACGTGTATGATTTGTGAGATCATGTTTATAATGCAATAGCTTTTTATACTTGTGCGTTCAAGTATTGAACTATCTCCTGTGCGGCCGTATATGTATGTATAACCTGAAAGATGGCAGTCTTTGGCTTCAGCCCCCACGCACATGGTGCGGGGGTGTTTGCAAAAAGAAAAGCGCTTTTTCACACTTAATCCAACGTCTTGGTCCTTTGAAGGAGGTGATAGCGTAGCAAACTAGGCAACCGGACTATAATGCTTTATCACTTTCACTTGGCCATAGGAGCTCGAAGGTGGGGCTACTATATAGCCCCTAGAGGCACCGCGCTTCTCCGAACTCGGGGCGCGTATGTGCCTGACCGGGAAGCGATCCTTCGTCAAAGCGGAGGAATTATAAACAATCTAGTGGTCGATCGAGTGGTTGGCCAGTCTCTCGCTATATCATGACGGTCAGTTTTCGGCTTTCTCTACTGAGGTGCTCGCCCGGCCGAACCGGGGCACAATCGCAGTAGTTCTCCTGGTGCCGCGTTAGCCGATGGAGCGGAACGTAAGGCAGCAAAACACAGGAGCCGGGCAAACCCAACATTTGACCAAAGACATGATTCGGAGCTGATGCATATAAGGCCTAACTCGAGACGCTGAGCACTCCCCGAGGTGTTCGGTCTTTATGATACTGGGCAGAACAATGCCCTAAGCCCCTAGTGTCCAGGTACGGGTGGGAACTTCTGACGCGGCCGATGCCAAAACGCCAGCCTCCTCCTCGGTTATGGTAAGAAACCGGGGGATGTGTATCAACAAGAGACAGTAAGAAAGGTTTATGCAGGGTCTTAATCTGAAAAGAATCCTTGTAACGAGTCCCTGCTGCACGTCTGCGCCTGTGTCTCCATTGTGCTATATCCTGGATGGGTGTAGCACGATCTTCATCTGTAAAGGATAAGAACTTAGTTTGGAAAAATATCGTGCAAAAGGTGTAGTTAAAATAAAGTATGATGAATTTGAGCTTTATTGGCTCTCATTGTTTATACGTGCAGCCCCTTGTAAAGGGGTATGCGGCGGTGAAGCCCCTTGTTTATTTATGCCGGACTCGCCTAACCGTGTCCAAGGTCTGAATGACCTGTTTTTAGGGCTTTGGCCAACAAGGTCGGATTAGTGTGCGGCTGTCAATGCAGTCTCACGTTTTTCGTGGTCGAGGAACACTCGGATTTACCCTCTGCTGAGATTATGCCGTATGGACCAGGCATTTTAAGCGTAAGAGATGCATACTGCGGTATTGCGTTAAAGCGGGCGAATGCTTCGCGTCCCAGTAGTGCTTGATAGCTACTTTTGAATGGGGCGATATGGAAAACGAGATTTTCGCGATGTAGGTTGTCGGATGAACCGAACACGACCTCTAGTAGTACAGAGCCTGTACATTTGGCGTAAAGGCCAGGCGTCACTCCTTTGAAGGAAGTGCTGCTATGGTGAATTTTCGTAGGGTATATCCCCATTCTGCGGACGGTGTCCTGGTATAGCAGGTGCCGCACTATGTTTCTGTGTTATCACATGAAGCGAGTTCACTGTTTTGACTTCTAGTGGGAAAGTCTTCTGTTTTCCGGCGTGCTGCTTGTGGGGTTTGTCGTCTTCGCTTGGTGTGTCGAACCCCTTGCATTCGGCGTTAAGTCGGCCGGACTGCTTGAAGACCCAACAATCTCTGTGGGTATGGTTTGCAGGCTTCCCGGGGGTACTATGTATTTGACATACCCTATCCAAAATTTTGTTTAGGTTGGATAGCTCGTCACTGTTGTCTTTGAGGGGCAGTGTTTTATTATTTGGCCGAGAGCTTTTGAATCCAGCATTGACCGCCGTGCTATTTGGGCCATTTTCCTTATTCCGGCGCTGATCTTTTCTGCATCGTGATGTCCCATTTCCATCCCTGACTTCGGATGTACTCGGGTCGCTCGTGCTGCATCTAGCCAGCCAGCTATCTTCCCCCGTGCAAAAGCGGGTCATGAGGCTTGTTAGTGCGGCCATTGTTCTTGGTTTTTCCTGGCTGAGGTGTCTGGCGAGCCATTCGTCTCAGACGTTGTGCTTAAAGGCTGCTAAGGCTTCGGCGTCTGGATAGTCGACTATTGGTTCTTTTTGGTGAGGAACCTGTTCCAGAATTTTCATGCTGACTCTCCGGGCTATTGAGTTATGTGACTTAAATCGTCTGCATCCGGAGGGCGGACATAAGTCCCCTGAAAATTTGCTTGAAACGCATCCTCGAGCTCCTCCCAACTTCCAATGGTATTTTCTGGGAGGCTTTTGAGCCAATGCCGAGCTGGCCCTTTGAGCTTGAGGGGTAGGTATTTTATGGCATGGAGATCGTCTCCTCTGGCCATATGTATGTGTAGGATATAATCCTCAATCCAGACTCCGGGGTCTGTTGTTCCGTCATATGCCTCTATGTTGACGGGTTTGAATCCCGCTGGAAATTCATGGTCCAGTACCTCATCGGTGAAACATAGTGGGTGTGCGGCGCCCCTGTATTTAGGTGTGTCGTTGTCTTCAAACACTCGGCGGGTCGTATTGCTCCCTGGAGTCTTCTTTTTGGCCCGTAGATGGACCTGACCGGGCCATCTTTTTTGCGAGGATCTTTATGTGGATCGTGTGCCGGCTTGTGTGCGGCGCCCCTTGCCGCTCTTAGCCTGTCATTTGGTCGTCTATCCGGCCAGGCGGCGTCTTTGTTTTTTGACTGTGGGGGCTCTACGGCCTCCTTGTCAAATTCGGGCAACAACTTGCGCTTCGGGTAGCTCTTCGCCTGGTGACTATTGTCGTATTTATCTGCGGTATTGAGTACTTTGCTCCATCTCATTCTGAGTGCGTCCTCCACTGTTTTGAGCTTCCGCTTTTGCTTCTTCAGACTTCTTGCAGTGGCGATGAGCCTTTTATGAAGGTTCTTATGTTCCGGTGGTTTGTCGGGCGTGAAATCGTCTGGACTGTTGTTTTCGTCGGGGATGGGTTGCTTGTCCAATCCATCCTGTTCGGATGGTTGCTTGGTGGCATGTTCGTCGTCCACCGCTTCACCCTGCTCTAAGGCTGGGTCAGTATGGGTGTCATTGCTATCGAGGCGGGACTTCGGGCGGCGCTTGCATCGCCGTTTTGGTTGTTTGTTGGGGGAGTTGTCCTTCGCCATGTCCCATTGTTCCTTGTTGTCGCTTCCTTTTGGTGTATCCACCATGTATATGTCATATGATGAGGTGGCTTTCCAGTGCCCAGTAGGCGCTGGTTCTTGGTCGTCTCCGGCATCGTCGTCCATACCGTCGATGTCTTCGGAGTCGAAGTCTAGCATGTCGGTTAGATCGTCGACAGTGGCTACTAAGTGGGTGGTGGGTGGGCTTTGAATTTCTTTGTCGTCCGCATCCCAACCGTCCTGACCGTAGTCCGGCCAGGGCTCTCCTGATAATGAGAGATATTTTAGCGAACTTAAGATGTCGCCAAAAGGTGAGTGTTGAAAGATGTCCGCAGCGGTGAACTCCATGACCGGCGCCCAATCGGATTCGATTGGAGGGGGCGCGGGAGGTTCGGAGTCCGGCGAGGAGTCCGGCACCTTGGAGTCACGAGCTTCATGAGGGACAAGGTCAGTGTTCGGCTCTATCGCCGTAGAGGTTGCAACCCCCGAGGCGGTGTCTAGCCACCCGTCCTCGATCTGCGCAGCCGGCTCCGAATTGAAGATCGGAGCGGACTCGTGTGCGGTCTCCAGGTTACTGTCCGGCTGCAGAGCTAAGTCATGCTCGTCGTGACAATGCGGCGCACTCGGCTGCGGCTCGAATCCATCGAAGATCAAGTCCCCGCGGATGTCAGCCGTGAAGTTCAAACTTCCAAATCTGACCTGACGGCCAGGGGCGTAGCTTTCGATCTGCTCCAGATGGCCAAGCGAATTGGCCCGCAGTGCAAAGCCGCCGAATATGAAGATCTGTCCGGGGAGGAAGGTCTCACCCTGGACTGCGTCTTTGTTGATGATCAAAGAAGCCATCGAGCCTATCGGCAACGACACAGAGGAACTCTCAATGAAAGCACCAATGTCAGTGTCAAAACCGGCGGATCTCGGGTAGGGGGTCCCGAACTGTGCGTCTAGGCGGATGGTAACAGGAGACAAGGGGCACGATGTTTTACCCAGGTTCGGGCCCTCTTGATGGAGGTAAAACCCTACGTCCTGCTTGATTGATATTGATGATGTGGGTATTAAAAGAGTAGATCTACCACGAGATCAAGGAGGCTAAACCCTAGAAGCTAGCCTATGGTATGATTGTTGTTCGTCCTACGGACTAAAGCCATCCGGTTTATATAGACACCGGAGAGGGCTAGGGTTACACAGAGTCGGTTACAATGGTAGGAGATCTACATATCCGTATTGCCAAGCTTGCCTTCCACGCCAAGGAAAGTCCCATCCGGACACGGGACGAAGTCTTCAATCTTGTATCTTCATAGTCTGGGAGTTCGGCCGATGATGATAGTTCAGCTATCCGGACACGCCCTAGTCCAGGACTCCCTCAGCAGCAATGAGGACAATCCTCAGTTTACGGACCCAGTGCGCATAATTGCTACTATCAACTTTCAACTAAATTTTCTCTAGGAACATATCTAAAACAGTAGAACTAAAGTGCGAGCTATGACATAATTTGCAAAAAACCTTTTGACTATGTTCAGGATAATTAAGTTCATCTTATGAACTCCCACTCAGATAGACATCCCTCTAGTCATCTAAGTGATTACATGATCCGAGTCAACTAGGTCGTGTCCGATCATCACGTGAGACAGACTAGTCATCATCGGTGAACATCTTCATGTTGATCGTATCTACCATATGACTCATGCTCGACCTTTCGGTCTGTTGTGTTCCGAGGCCATGTCTGTACATGCTAGGCTCGTCAAGTCAACCTAAGTGTTTCGCGTGTGTAAATCTGTCTTACACCCGTTGTATGTGAATGTTAGAATCTATCACACCCGATCATCACGTGGTGCTTCGAAACAACGAACTTTCGCAATGGTGCACAGTTAGGGGGAACAGTTTCTTGAAATTTTAATGAGGGATCATCTTATTTACTACCGTCGTTCTAAGCAAACAAGATGCATAAACATGATAAACATCACATGCAATCAAAAAGTGACATGATATGGCCAATATCATTTTGCTCCTTTTGATCTCCATCTTCGGGGCTCCATGATCATCATCGTCACCAGCATGACACCATGATCTCCATCATCATGATCTCCATCATCGTGTCTCCATGAAGTTGTCTCGCCAACTATTACTTCTACTACTATGGCTAACGGTTTAGCAATAAAGTAAAGTAATTACATGGCGTTGTTCAATGACACGCAGGTCATACAATAAATTAAGACAACTCCTATGGCTCCTGCTGGTTGTCATACTCATCGACATGCAAGTCGTGATTTCTATTACAAGAACATGATCAATCTCATACATCACATATCATTCATCACATTCTTTTGGCCATATCACATCACATAGCATACCCTACAAAAACAAGTTAGACATCCTCTAATTGTTGTTTGCATGTTTCACATGGCTGCTATGGGTTTCTAGCAAGAACGTTTCTTACCTACGCAAAACCACAACGTGATATGTTAATTGCTATTTACCCTTCATAAGGACCCTTTTCATCGAATTCGATCCGACTAAAGTGGGAGAGACTGGCACCCGCTAGCCACCTTATGCAACAAGTGCATGTCAGTCGGTGGAACCTGTCTCATGTAAGAGTACGTGTAAGGTCGGTCCGGGCTGCTTCATCCCACAATACCGTCGAAACAAGATTGGGCTAGTAACGGTAAGCATATTGAACAAAATCAACGCCCACAACTACTTTGTGTTCTACTCGTGCAAAGAATCTACGCAATAGACCTAGCTCATGATGCCACCGTTGGGGAACGTAGCAGAAATTCAAAATTTTCCTACGAGTCACCAAGATCTATCTATGGAGAGACTAGCAATGAGAGAGAGGGGAGTGCATCTACATACCCTTGTAGATCGCTAAGCGGAAGCGTTCAAGAGAACGGGGTTGAAGGAGTCGTACTCGTCGTGATCCAAATCACTGGAGATCCTAGTGCCGAACGGACGACACCTCCGCGTTCAACACACGTGCAGCCCGGTGACGTCTCCCACGCCTTGATCCATCAAGGAGAGAGGGAGAGGTTGGGGAAGACTCCGTCCAGCAGCAGCACAACGGCGTGGTGGTGATGCAGGAGCGTGGTATTCCAGCAGGGCTTCGCCAACCACCGCGAGAGATGAGAAGAAATAGAGGTAGGGCTGCGCCAGGGAGAGGTGGAAACTCTTGTGTTTGCAGCCCCAAAGACTTCAACTATATATAGGGGAGAGGGAGGGGGCTGCGCCCCCTCTAGGGTTCCCACCCCAAGGGGTGCGGCAGCCCCAAAACCCATATAGGGTGGCGGCAAAGGGGGGGAGAGGGGGAAACTTGCCCCCCAAGTAAGGTGGAGGCGCCCCCTCCCCAAACCCTAGGCGCCTTGGGCCCTGGTGGGGGGGGGGGGGGCGCACCAGCCCACCTGGGGCTGGTTCCCTCCCACACTTGGCCCATGCTGCCCTCTGGGGCTGGTGACCCTACTTGGTGGACCCCCGGGACCCTCCCGGTGGTCCCGGTACGTTACCGATAGCACCCGAAACTTTTCCGGTGACCAAAACAGGACTTCCCATATATAAATCTTTACCTCCGGACCATTTCGGAACTCCTCGCGACGTCCGGGATCTCATCCGTGACTCTGAACAACATTCGGTAACCACGTATATCTATTCCCTATAACCCTAGCATCATCGAACCTTAAGTGTGTAGACCCTACGGGTTCGGGAACCATGCAGACATGACCGAGATGTTCTCCGGTCAATAACCAACATCGGGATCTGGATACCCATGTTGGCTCCCACATGTTCCACGATGATCTCATCGGATGAACCACGATGTCAAGGATTCAATCAATCCCGTATTCAATTCCCTTTGTCTAGCGGTATAGTACTTGCCCGAGATTCGATCGTCGTTATCCCGATACCTTGTCCAATCTCGTTACCAGCAAGTCTCTTTACTCGTTCTGTAACACATCATCCCGTGATCAACCCCTTGGTCACATTGTGCACATTATGATGATGTCCTACCGAGTGGGCCCAGAGATACCTCTCCGTCACACTGAGTGACAAATCCCAGTCTCGATTCGTGCCAACTCAACAGACACTTTCGGAGATACCCGTAGTGCACCTTTATAGTCACCCAGTTACGTTGTGACGTTTGGTACACCCAAAGCATTCCTACGGTATTCGGGAGTTGCACAATCTCATGGTCTAAGGAAATGATACTTGAGATTAGAAAAGCTTTAGCATACGAACTACACGATCTTTGTGCTAGGCTTAGGATTGGGTCTTGTCCATCACATCATTCTCCCAATGATGTGATCCCGTTATCAACTACATCCAATGTCCATGGTCAAGAAACCGTAACCATCTATTGATCAACGAGCTAGTCAACTAGAGGCTTACTAGGGACATGGTGTTGTCTATGTAGCCACATATGTATCTGAGTTTCCTATCAATACAATTATAGCATGGATAATAAACGATTATCATGAACAAGGAAATATAATAATAATAACTAATTTATTATTGCCTCTAGGGCATATTTCCAACAAAAAGGGCCATTTTTCTCGGTTCCAGAGGGCCATTTGTCCCGGTTCCGGAACCGGGACTAAAGGGCCGGGACTAATACCCAAAACCTTTAGTCCCAGTTGGCTTATGAAACGGGACCAAAGGCCCTCCACGTGGCGCTACCTCGGGTGGGGGAGGGAGGATCTTTAGTCCCGGTTGGTGTTACCAACCGGGACTAAAGGCTCCACCTTTAGTCCCGGTTGGTAACACCAACCGACACTACTAGGAAAAGGGCTATAGATAGGATTGATACTAATGGCACACCACGTAAGTAGTGCGCCACTACTATATACTAGTGGCGCACCGGTTGGAGGTGCGTCATTAGTGTGGAAGACACTAATGGCGCACTAGGCACACGGTGCGCCACTAGTATTGATTTTTTTTTCATTTTTCCATACACTCTAATGGCGCATGGTGCCAAAGTGCGCCATTGCTAGTTCTACCAAGTAATGGCGCACCTTGTAAGCAGTGCGCCATTAGTATATAATTTTTTTTTACTTTTTTGCAAAACTGCTAATGACGCACCGTGTATATTTTCATGGACACTTTTTGATCTCGATCTCGATCCCACCCGCACCCTCCCCCGCTAGCTCCACCACCGCCGACGACCCACCGTAACCCTCCCCCGCTCCACCGCCGCCGACGAGCACCCGGCCCCCCCACACCCTCCCCCGCTCCACCGCCGCCAACGGGCACCCCCCGCTCCCTCCCCCGCTAGCTCCACCGCCGCCGACGACCCACCACAACCCTCACCCGCTCCACCGCCGCCGACGAGCACCCGGCCCCCCCGCACCCTCCCCCGCTCCACCGCCGCCAATGGGCACCCCCCGCACCCTCCCTCGCTAGCTCCACCGCCGCCGTCGACCCACCGCAACCCTCCCCTGCTCCACCGCTGCCGACGAGCACCCGGCCCTCCCGCACCCTCCCCCGCTCCACCGCCGCCAACGGGCACCCCCCGCACCCTCCCCCACTAGCTCCACCGCCGCCGCCGACCCACCGCAACCCTCCCCCGCTCCACCGCCGCCGACGAGCACCCGGCCCCCCCGCACCCTCCCCCGCTCCACCGCCGCCAACGAGCACCCCCCGCACCTTCCCCCCGCTCCACCGCCGCCGCCGATGATATTTTCAATTAACAAATTTGAACATATTTTCTAAATAATTATTGCTGTTTTTATAAAAAATATTACTGTTATGATTTAAACAAGTTTGAACATATTTAAACACAAATAAATATCAAACAGGATTTAAAATGCATAAAAAAATATTGGGGAGCCTGGGAATCGAACCCAGGACCTCCTGATGTGTGTGCTGTGTACTGACCAGTCGGGCTAGTGGGCGGGTTCTTTTTGATCTCGATCTCGATCCCACCCGCACCCTCCCCCGCTAGCTCCACCACCGCCGCCGACC
Organism: Triticum timopheevii; assembly: GCA_963921465.1. Lineage (NCBI taxonomy): Eukaryota > Viridiplantae > Streptophyta > Magnoliopsida > Poales > Poaceae > Triticum > Triticum timopheevii. The sequence goes on from OY997268.1 coordinate 621,541,560, forward strand.
CACAGCAACCCTCCCCGCTCCACCGCCGCCGACGAGCACCCGCCCCCCCGCACCCTCCCCCGCTCCACCGCCACCAACGGGCACCCCCTGCACCTTCCCCCCGCTCCACCGCCGCCGCCGATGATATTTTCAATTAACAAATTTGAACATATTTTCAAAATAATTATTACTGTTTTTATAAAAAATATTACTGTTATGATTTAAACAAGTTTGAACATATTTAAACACAAATAAATATCAAACAGGATTTAAAATGCATAAAAAAATATTGGGGAGCCTGGGAATCGAACCAAGGACCTCCTGATGTGTGTGCTGCGTACTGACCAGTCAGGCTAGTGGGCGGGTTCTGTTGTAGATAGGGTTAGGTGGTATATATGTCGGACTAGATTAAATTACTTATGGCGCACCCTCCGATGGTGCGCCATTGCTATGGATGTACTTATGGCGCACCACCTGCTAAGCCTCCCCCACACTAAAATCCCCAATCCCCAATCCACACTCTAATCCCTCCCCTGCCTCACCCGCCGTCCCCGGCCGTACGTGCACCCGACCATCCTCCGCCGCCGACCACCTCCCACACCGCCCCCCCTCCGCCCGCGCCCGCGCCCTCGCCGCCGCCCCCCCGCGGCCCCGCCTGCGCCCCCCTTCCTCCCGAGCGCGACAGCTAGGGTTCCTAGCCGCTGCCACCGCTGCCGGCCCGCCACCGCGGGCACGCCCAGCCGGCCGAACCCTCCACTGCCCCGCCTCCGGTACAGGCCCCTCCAGCCCCGAAGCTGCGCCCCCGCCCGCCTCCTCCTCTCTTCTCCCGCGACCTCCCCCTACCCCCTCTCAACCGCCCCGTCCCCTCAGCGCCGCCCGCCTTCTCCCCGAACCCTAGCTCCTCCGGCGTCGGGGACGACCACCTCGTCGGCCTCACCAGGCCGCAGGCCCTCAAGCCCCACGCCGTCCTCGGCCTTGCCCTCTCCACCGGCGGTGCCCCTTCCTCCGCCCCTGCAGCGCAGCAGCAGCAGTAAACAGCCAGGTAAGATGATGATGCATTTTCATTCAGTCTTTCTATTCAGTCTTTCTATTTGTACTACTTGTTTGTTGTGAAGCTAAGATGATGATGCTATTTTCTTATATGGTGAAGATATACTCTAGTTCTCTTTGTGCTGTGTCACTCTATTTTTCAAACGTATTTATTTGAGCCAAAGTCACTTGGAGGCCCAACGTATTTCAGTGTGTGTCCTCTGTAAACGAGGCATTTGACTTGATTGATCCCGGAAGGCAACGTATTTTGCAATCCATCTTCGTAGGAAGGAGTATGACAAGAAAATCGGTTAGATACATGGGCTACTGTGGATGAAAGTGTGGTATTTATACTCTGCCTTCGACAGAGCAGAGAAGCCAAATACTTGAAACTATTATCTGGTAGGAGATTTATTTTAACAAGATAGAAGAAAACACCCAAGATGATAGGTAATAATACATTCATGTCTAAGACCATCGAGTGGTTGAACCGTCTACAGTGTGCCTATATATGCCTGTATATATTGCCCGTGGTTCGCCTAAGACATGACGAAATCACCATATGTGACTGAAAATATGGAGAAGAACCAGAGCCTTCTTGAGAGCAACAGACAAACATTAAGTGAAATTAATTAGATTGTGTGTATAGTAGTACTACTAGTTTTTGCTGGCGAACCATACGACATTAAGTGAAATTAAGTAGAAATTATAGTAGTTTCAGTTTCACAAATCAAGTTTCAGTTTCACAACCAGCTCAACACTAGCTACATACTGCTGCCCAATACTAGCTCTTTAGAGGGTATACTGCTTTCTTTTCTTATCTTAAAACATGCTACAAGGGGCAAAGCATGGATGGTTGCCTTTCGGGTGCATCATCCCACTAACCCGGCCAAGCTGATTGCCTTTCGGGTGCGAATCAGCCACGCGACATGTTTGATCGACCGTGCCGATCCTTGTGCTTGCTGGGTTGGATATGGATGATGATTAGATGCCAGCTGCGCGCTTCTTCTTCTGGTCTGACCTGCACCGCCATTAATTAGTGTTAACTGTACTAGTATAATCAACTTCAGAGAGTGTCACACTCAGTTCAGCATCTGGCAGACCAAGTGGCACTATCAACTTGTCTTTATCTCCATTTTTCTTGAGCACACACCTATCATGTATCATGTATGTAGTAGCAACATGCTGATGGGGAGGTGTAGCAGGATCATGACAAAATGTGCTGCTATCTTATTCCAAGATGCACATTTTCTCTCAAACTGACATGTTCTTAATATGGACTCTGTTTGATGATAGAGGTGTAGCAGGATCATGACAAAATTAGCTGTTATCTTATTCCAAGATGCACATTTCCTCTGAAACTGACTGAACTGTTCTTAATTTTGCAGGTAGAGGGCAAGATAATTTGTTGGTTGTTTGCTGTCATGTTGTTATTACTTCCATTAGGGCATCTGTTGGTTCATGAACCTTTCTAACATCTGCATATTTCAGGTTTCCGAGGAGGTAAAGGAAGTGAAGTTCAGATAGTGCAGCAGCAGCAACACCTTCAAGGTGAGAAATATGTTCCTATTTATCTTTTTTTGCTCAAGTTCTTCAGTACATCATATAGTATAGAGAAGTGCAGATCAAGTGGTGCAATCATATACATCTGCCACTTAAGTCATCCTTCCCTTTAAGCAGAGTGATGCCTTTCGATGTCACACAATAATGTTTGTTGCAAGAACATTCTACTCTTAGTGTTCGTTTGTTTACTGCATAAAAATATATAGTTTTGCTGCTGTTATGCCTGTATTCACTGTTGCTGCAGCTGTACTTGTGATGATGTTGTAGGTACCCCGAGAGGCCCTTGAGTTTGCCGGAATGCCGATGATAATGCCGCTACATTCTGCCTCTTCTTATTCCTCTACATTTGGCTTTGTCTCACATCGATTGTTAACGGTCATTGTTGCATTTTGGACAGGTAATGGGAGCAGCAGCAGCGACACTGGCTACAGCCAAAGCAGCAGCGACTATGGCTGTAGCGAAAGCAGCAGCGATTCTGGCTGTAGCAAAAGCAGCAGCAATTCTGGTAGCAGCATAGACAACAAGAAGGATGATCCGGACTGGAGTGCGGGAGAAGAGGAGCAGAGTGAGGATGAGGAGCTGCAGGATGACGATGGGCATCAGGCTGAGGATGACCTAGCGCTGGTGGTGGCTGACCAAGGGCAAGAGATGGTGGTGGCTGACCATGGGCAAGAGATGGAGGTGGCTGAGGATGACCTAGCGATGGTCGTGCCTGAAGGTGGCCTCTCGATGGTGGTGGTGCCTGACAATGACCACGCACCGGTGGTGGCGCCGGCGATCCCACAGCTGGGCGACATGACCACGCCAATTGTGGTAGAAGACTACATCCCACTGCCTCCACTGCCTCCACCGCCTCGCCGCTCTAGACGCATCAAGGAGAGGAAGGAGAAGAAGGAGAAGAACAATGCATGAGAACTGAACTTTGTCAGGTATGTCAGATCTCCTATAGGTTAGCTATCCAAAATGATATATATGTATTTAGTTACCTATGTTATCTCTAATATGCTTAGTTTCCTATAGGTTAGCTTCATTTTTACCTAAGTTGGCTCTAATATACTAACTTAGAGCTCACTAGTAAATGGCACGTGCCATGCACGTGTTGTGAAATGTCGTATATCGCGAGGGAAATTTGTTGATTTTATTTAGTATACATCTGCTAATCTTACAAAATTTGTAGAAAAAAAAGTAATTCACGATTGTATCAACTAAACTATGGTGAGCTTATTTGTGTAGCTCATTAAGTAATTCGTGATCAACAGTAAACAAAAATTAGAAAAATTGTAGCAGGTTTTAAAGTTTTATAGTACTAAAGAAAAAAAATGATATCCCTTCAAGTCTCTTATTATGGTTCTAAACCATATGATTATTCAGAAAATCGACTACGTATGTTTAATCGATTCTTATACATAAAAGTTATTAGTAAAAATAAAGGAAAACCATTTTACAGTATTTGTAAAACGGATCTATGAGCGGAGGTAAAAGATATTTAGTTACAACATAGTATATCACATTCATACTTTGTTTTGAGGTGTACCACATACATACTTCTATTTAATTTGTAGTTCTCTAGTTTGATTTAAAAAAAGTACCTTTCCATACGGTGTACCGCTGCATGTTCTCTCCTTCTCTAATTTGCTTGCTAGTTGCTAGTACTAACGTGATCACATCAGAATTTTCTAATCCCTCTCCTGTCTTTCTTCTGTTTGCCTGTGTAGTACTGTAGTTGCTAGCACTGCTAACGTGACATGCTCAATCTCTCACTCTCTCTCTCGTTGCTTGCTGGTAGCAGTTGCTAGTACTACTCATGGGAGGATGCCCGAACTTTCTGGACAGATATGGGACAATCACGCATGCGTACAGGCCTGTTCAGAGAGAGGGGTACGCTGCACAGTGGCCACAGTGCCTGCCACTGCGAATCCCTGCATTGTGGACCGTCTGATTAGTCTATCTGACGGTGTAGCTGTAGCCATGATAACCTCTAGATAAAGATATTAAATGTGAGCCGTCGGATAAGAAAGATCTAACGGTCCATATGACACCATACTCATACACTATATAGGAGTATAAGTATGCTTAGTTTCCTATAGGTTAGCTCCAAAATAACTTATGTTAGCACAAAATGATCAAGTTTACATAATAAGCTTATAGTCTTTTTCTTATTCTTCTTCTTTTCCAAAATGACATAGGTTAGCTTCATTTTACCTAAGTTGGCTCTAATATACTAACTTAGAGCTTATATGCTTAGTTTCCTATAGGTTAGCTCCAAAATAACTTATGTTAGCACAAAATGATCAAGTTTACATAATAAGCTTATAGTCTTCTTCTTATTCTTCTTCTTTTCCAAAACTCTTCTTATTCTTCTTCTAGTGTTCTTCTTCTTCTAGTATTCTTCTAGACTTCTTCTTTTTCTTCTTCTAACTTCTTGTTTATCATTTTGCAGATTTGATTTAATTGACGGAAGCTTGCGTGGATGGAGTGCTTCTTTTCCATTTGTGTTTTTATTTTGTATCAATGTGAAACTTTTGTGAATTGATGGATAACGGTGTTGGATGAACAATGTGAAACTTTTGTAATATGTAACGATGGAACTATGTGTTGGCTATGTATGTATATATGATGGAACTTGTGTGTTGGTTATGTATGTATATATGATGGAACTTGTGTGTTGGCTATGATTGTTATATGGATGCTTCTTGTATATATGTGTTGGATATCTCATAGGTGAAATAGTGACCTGAGATTAAGAAAAAAAATTAAAAAAATTGTTACTAATGGCGCACTACAATGTGATGCGCCATTAGTATAGAAGACACTAGTGGCCCACTGTGGGCAAAATTAATGGCCCACTGCCTGGTGCGCCATTAGTATACCATATACTAATGGCGCACCAGTGGTGCGCCATTAGTAAAAAATACTAGTGGCGTGCTACTAATGGCGCACTGGTAATGCGCCATTAGTAGGCAAAACCAGTGCGCCATTAGTAGGCTTTTTCCTAGTAGTGCGGGACCAAAAGGCAGCCACACGTCAGTAGCTCGCAGTCGCTGGGGTTTTTTTTGGAAGGTTTTTTTGGGGTTTTGGAGGGTTAATTTAGGGGTTTCATATTGTGTTAGCGAGCTAAAAGAGAAAAGTGACCTCTCTTTTTCCGTGCTTGGTCAACTCTAGCTACTACACATATAGAGAGAACTTGACGCTAGCTAGTAATTAAGCAAATAAAGCAAACCATTAATTACACAAGATCGTCATGAACATATATAGAGAGAAGTGACATCTCTTTCTTCGTGCTTGGTCGAACAACAAGTTTTCATATATCTATCTGACGCTGCTACATATGTACAATATATAACATCCCTTACAACAATTTCAATTTCACATGGTGTCGTGGAATTGTCACGTCAGATGTCCTAGTGTAAGGACTTAGTCATGGAGCCATCGCAACTAGGAAGCTTAAAGGGGTTAAACGGGACAAAGGACACGAGGTTTATACTGGTTTGGCCCCTTACAGTGAAGGTAAAAGCCTACGATCCAGTTTTGGGTGGGATTGCTTATGAATCGATAACCAGGGAGCGAATCCGCTTGACCTAGTTCTTGATCTGATGTTACTTGCCCTGAACCGCCGCCGGGTCATCCCTTTATATACAGAGGTCGATGCCCAGCGGCTCACAGAGTCCTGGCCGGCTCATAAACAGTGTTCGGCTCGGTCTCTTAACTATTCTTGCTTTACAATACAAGTTACATACATATGGCGGTTTATCACTACGGGCCTTAAGTCGCCTCTGGGCTTTGGGCCCTTTCTTGAACTGCCATCTCCATCCTGGGTTTTGGGCTTCAAGAATACTTGCAAGTATAACCCGGCCCCTCCTGGGTGGGTTATACCAATAGTCATATCCCTAACATTAGGCCCCAGATTGATTTGAACTGGTTCATGTCAATCTTCGACACTTAAGAAAAATCTTCTGCCCTGAAACTTTCGTAACCTGCCATGACGTCATCCTCTGGATCTGGGGTAACCAGCCATGACATCACCTGCCATAAATGCATGCTTTGTTTCAATGTATCCAGCGGATCTTTATCTTGATGATCATCCCAAAAATCGAGGCGTCCTTGTAGTTGGATAACTTATATTTTTGGCCTCCTCATTTTTCGCGCTCTTTTGGTGGTCTTTCCTTATAAATAGACCCGACCAGGTCTTTCTTCATTCTCCCCCTTTGTCTTCTTCTGCCTCTCGCACCCCCACTGTCGCTCGAGCTCCGCCACCGCCCCAGCGCACCTCGTCTCCGTCAACCTTGGCCGCTGCATCAACCTGAATCCGACCAGAGAACGACGACGCCCCTCCGCAACACATCCAGCGCTGTAAGTTTCCCCTTTATGCATCTTAGATCTATGCTAGGGCTGGCAAGTTCTTCTGTATAGTTCATAGTTCATCCTCGTTCTTCGTGTTTCCTCCGCTATGGCTTCTTTTGATCCAACAATAGCAGAAATCTTGTGCGGTAGCTATTCCGCATCCATTTTATACACTATCAGATCCTCTTTCTTTGCAAGCAATCCTCATTAGTACGCATGAACTCCTCTGTACCATGTTTTTAGGTCTAGAAATTTTTATTTTTCGAACAACCATTTGATCAAAAATAATAGCTGCAGTTTGTGAAACCTATTTATGCAACACTTAGGAAAAAATCTGAACTTGTTAAATCCATCTAGCCATGGTGACTCTTGTCACCGGCTTTTTACAGAGACAAAGCTCACTCAATAACTTTTGCCACTCATGGCGGTTTAATTAATTCTGTGGCGGCTTAAATAACTTTGACATGATTATCCTTATACCATTAGGCCCCTTCTTAAGCCGCCATCTTGAATCTGTATTGTAATGCTTCTGTCCGGCTTAAATTTGAACCGGGAATTTTTACTCTTTAGGCTTTGTCACAATGGCACCAAAAGCTCCCACTTCCTGCAACTGGGTCAAATCGATCGTCACAGAAAGCACATTTGACGATTTTGTGAAGACCGGCTATTTGCCAAAGAAAGAAGTCATGTCCTATCATGCCCAAGACCCGGAAGAAAAATTTCCCCAGCCCAAAGAGGGGGAGGTTATTGTTTTCACGTATCATATGAACCGAGGTTTCTCTCCACCCAGCTCAAAATTCTTCAGAGATGTGTTGCACTTCTTTGATCTTCGCCCACAAGACATCGGACCCAATTCCATGTCTAACATCTGCAACTTGCAAGTATTCAGTGAAGTATATCTTGGAGAAGAATCCAATATGTTGATCTTTAGAGAGTTATTTTATTTAAACTGCCAGAATGAATGCGCCAACAGCCGGAGCTTGAAACTTGGTGGTGTTTCAATCTAGCGTCGAAGGGACGTGATCTTTCCTTATGCCAATCCACCGAGTCATCCCAAAGACTAGAATCAGACCTGGTTTTACTGCCAAGTCACCTCTCCGGCTGGTGAAAATCCTCTGCCCGGCTTTCGTGCTCTCCGTCTGGACTCCACACATCCGCTCCCTAACAAGATAACAGCCGCCGAACGTAAAACGCTCGCCCCCACCCTGGTTAAGATCAAGGCTCTTCTGGGGAACGGGCTGAACGACATTGATTTAGTCCGGGTTTGGCTTGCCTGCGGGTTATTCCATTGAGATGCCGCCCCGGTTTGATGTGCACTTATACTGGCAAAAAGGATGACCCTCTGCAGCACAGTGCTGATGATTTGCCTGACCATGTCATCAACGATATGACAAGTCACTTTTGAACTAGAGTTTAGCAGACTGCGGTGAGGTGGGCTTAGCTCCCTTCTGCGAAGCTAATCCGGCTCCAATGGTAAGGTGCCCAACTGAAGATATTACTTTGATTTTTTGATGTTTTACCCATACTCATATCTCTGCTTAACTTCTCACAGGCGGGTGATAATTTCTGGAAGGCCAAATATGATCACGAGGCCTCAAAGAAAGCCAGAAAGCTGAAGAAAGCCACCAGGAAAGAGGCCGCCAAGAAGAAGGGCAAGAAAGCCACCGCCTTCGACTTACTTCAGCTTGAAGATTCTTCTGTGTCGGAGGTAGCCCTTGACTCTCTTGGCTCGTTTTTTAATTATCTTATTGACACTGATTATCAGCAGGAGGACACAGGGGCAAGCCGTAACAAGGCTGATGAGGTAACTATCCTTTCCTCCGACTCCGAGCCTTCGCCAAGACGGAAAATCCGTGGAGTGACCCGGAAAGTAAGGTTTTCCCATCCTTTAGCTTATCACGATCCTCAATTTCTTTTGAAGCGGCAGATTTATGAGAGCCGGAGGCAGACCCGGACCAGCAAGGATGTAGAGCTTTCCTTTGGCTTACCAAACATACCAAGGAAGCGCCGGGACAAGGTCACCTCCGTTTTAAATATTTCTTACCCTTTGGCCGGTCTTACTCGTCAAGTACTCAACTCTTCTGACTTGGATTATCAGGAAACTTCCCCTTCCTCCGGCGACTCAATGCAGTCCAATCTGCCGGCTTTCAAGACTGCACTAGGGTAACAATAATTTCCTTATCTTATATTTACTTTAACCCCTTGCATCTGTATTAACCTTTGTTCTGACGCAGTGAACATGCCAAACCCAGCAAACGGGTTAGGAAGAGCAAGCCGGCTGAAGACACCATCGTGACTGAGCCGGTTCTTGAAACAGCTGCACCGAACTCGTCAACTCATGATCTGCCGTCTAAGCCAGCTCAGAACATACCAACTCCCGCAGCTGACCTGCCTGCTGAACGAGCCATTGATGGCTCAGAAAATCCAGAAGCCACTAGCCCGGTCCAAACAGATGACCAGCAAAACATCGATGTTGAGATTACTGGAACTGGCTTTGTTGAGCTGGGAAGGCCAACTGTACTGGCCAAGTGTTCTGCCAAAGAAGAACTTCTGAGCAATCGCTGGGTCAAGCTTGATGTTGCAAATTATGCTCATATGAGTATTGGAGATATCTTTTCTGGCTACATGAGCCAAGTGCATAGTAGTCGTGACGTTGAAATCGACATGGTGAAACAGATGCACCATAAATTTGAGGTATGACTTCTTGCTTTTCATGAATATGCTGTAGACTTTAGAAAATATTAAACTCCAGGTTAATCCATAGTCCCCAAGGGCCGGTTTAATCAAAATGAATGAGCCGGTCCTTCACATGCTTGTTTTAAACATATTAACTTCAGCATTTGAACTGCAATATGCATTAGCCCCCAAGTGCCAAGTAGTCTTGCTTGCAAAGTGTTTAGGACTTCATTTTGTGAGTCGCCAATCTTCATGAACCGCCACTATAAATAGACTTCCGCGGTAGACATTAGCCCCCAAGTGCCAAGTATTCTTGCTTGCAAAGTGCTTGGGACTTTCAAATATAAGATGCTAATGATCATGATTTTGATCCAGTTCTTGTGCAGGTTGCCACCAGTCAATTGCAAACAGAAATTGCTGACTTGAAGAAACGCCTACAAGCTCAAGAAACAGAGACCCAAAAAGCCAACTCCAAGTTTGAATTCAGTGTATCTGAAGAAGAGAAGCTGAAGGCCGACTTTGAAGCAGAGAGAGAAACTTGGGCTGATGAAAAGAATGCTCTAATCCAACGGGCTGTTGACTCAGAGGCGGCTCTTGAAAAGGTAATTAGTGAACTGTCTGGCTTAAACCGTCGTGTGACTCAGATGGTTACTGCAATCTTTGGTAAGTCGCCCTGCAAGCTAGAGAAACTATACTTTTCAATGATCATAAGAATTTTGTCTCTTAACGCACCTGACATTGCTATGCAGGCCCCAGGAGCTCAAATCTGAACCAGGACTCTCTGATCAAGTTGAAGGCGGTTTATACCCTGGTGGAGCAACTCTACACCAGGACTCAGCGCGCCTTAGCCAGTGTGGCTCTGTCCAATGAAGTTCCTACCCTGTTGGCGGATGTGTTAAGAAAGCTTTCTGTGCTGCCCCAATGGATTACAGAACTAAAGAGGGCGTTTGCAAGATCTGGTGCTGTGGCTGCGTTGAGCCGGGCCAAGGCTTGGCTTCTGGAACTAGACCCGTCTTACATTGCCATTGGATATCCGAGCCTCAAAGAAGACGGTTTGCCCTTTGAACAAGAAGACTTTGCTGCCTGTGTGAAGGTAATTCATCCTGTGGCCACTGTAATTGCTGAAGAGGCGGATCTCTCCAAATACCAGGCGGTTATGATGCAAAGAATCGGAGAATCCCAACACCACAGTATACCTTGACCAGCTTGATTCCACCAACTCGTAAGCATACCTTCGCTCCTGAGATTGACCCGGCCGGGCTAATTGACGACGAAGCTGAATTTAAAGCTTTGAGTGGCATTGACTGGTCATCATCAACCTTCCAGGCTCAGGAGTAGGACGAAGAAGTGGCAATGGTTGATCCAGAAGCTTCGGGCAATCAAGATAACTAAATCGTCAAGAGGCTCATATTTGAAACCTTGCTGGAAACACAGTGCTTGATCATTCTGACTCGGGGAGTCATGTAATAGGAGTAGAGATGACTTTGCTGCGCCGTGCCTTCGTGCATGTTTTAAAGCCTTAACTTTGCTTTAAATCGCCATCATATTTGTACTCTATTTTTGCTTTTTGATTTCCTTTATGCATAAGAAATCCTGTAATTAACTCTGCACAGAAGTAGATCACAAAGACCCTCGACAGCTTACCGCAGGGCGGGTTATAATTATCCCACGTAATTATAAATGTAAAATATGAGTTATAAACAATTCTGATCGGAACTTGTAATATGACTGATAACATCATACCTGAGATATCAAGCTTCTTACTGCCGGCTTAATTGATCTGGTCAATAAGGGCGATGACTCAGTTTATGAACCATGTCTTTCTCTTGGAATTTGTCATAAGCTGGGCTACTGATTGCTTCAAAGTTAAGCCGGCTCAAAAATCTTATATGTCTTGAGTCATGGACAAAAAAGATCATAAGACGAATCCAAAATAGTTTTTCAGAAAGACTTAAGCAAAAACGTAGGAAAACAAACTTAAGGCTTCTGATTCGAATACAATAAGTAAACCGTCCCAAAGGGGTTAAGCTAGGGTTTGAATACGACCATGTAGCCCCCAGTGGCTTTGGCATTGCGCCGATCAAGAGGGTACCGACAGCTATTTCTCTTTGGTTCGAATACGACCTATGTTTGAACAGGAAGCCCCCAAATGACCTTAAGAATATTTAGCGACTCTGATTCGAATATGATCTGGGTCAGACGCAAGAGAGGTTTAAGCTATGTTTCGAATACGATCAAGAAGCCCCCAAGTGAGTTTTGGCATTGTGTCGATCAAGTGGGTACCGATAGCTATGTTCTGTTTGGTTCGAATACGACCTATGTTTGAACAGGAAGCCCCCAAGTGACCTTGAGAATATTTAACGACTCTGATTTAAATACGATCTGCGTCGGACCAACGACGGGTTAAGCTAGATTCGAATACAATCAACCACCAATGTTCTTTGTGCAATTATGAAAAATGAAGACATATGATCCGTGGGGATGAAAAGGACAGAAGTCCTTCTTTATTACTGATAATATATACATCACCAAGATATGTACATCATGTGAGGCAGTGGCTCAAGTGTACTAAGGCCGAAGATGAGCTATGTTCCACGACCGACGGGTTTCCTCCTCTGACTTACGTGAGTCTTTCCGCTCTCGAACATTGATGAGATAGTATGACCCGTTGTTCAAATTCTTGCTGACCACAAAGGGCCCTTCCCAAGGTGGGGATAACTTGTGTGCATCAGTCTGATCCTGGATGAGCCGGAGCACCAAGTCGCCTTCTTGAAAGGTTTTTGATTTAACCCGGCGGCTGTCATAATGCTGCAGGTCCTGTTGGTAAATTGCCGAGCGAGCTGCTGCTAAGTCACACTTTTCATCCAACAAGTCAAGCGCCTCTCGTCGTGCTTGCTCATTGTTAGCTTCTACATAAGCCGCCACTCGGGGCAAGTCATGGCGGATGTCACAAGGAAGAACTGCCTCTGATCCATAAACCATAAAGAAAGGGGTATAACCCGTAGATCTGTTGGGGGTAATGTTGATGCTCCACAACACTGATGGTAACTCTTCCACCCAACAACCCGACGTTTGTTGCAAAGGAACTAAAAGCCGAGGTTTGATACCCTTTAAAATCTCCTGATTGGCTCTTTCTACTTGACCATTGGATTGGGGGTGAGCTACTAATGAGACATCAAGCCGGATATGCTCACGTTGACAGAACTCCTCCATAGCCCTCTTGGACAAGTTAGTGCCATTATCAGTTATGATGCTGTGGGGGAAGCCAAAACGAAAAATCACCTTTTTCATGAACTGAACCGCCGTTGCTGTATCACACTTACTGACCGGCTCTGCTTCCACCCACTTTGTGAATTTATCCACTGCCACCAAGAGGTGAGTCTTTTTGTCCTTGGATCTTTTGCAAGGCCCAACCATATCAAGCCCCCATAGAGCAAATGGCCAAGTAATTGGTATCATCCTCAATTCTTGAGCCGGCACATGAGCTCGCCGTGAAATTTTTTGACACCCGTCACATTTACTGACTAGATCTTCTGCATCTGCATGAGCCGTTAGCCAATAAAATCCGTGACGGAAAGCTTTGTCCACGAGGGACTTTGAACCGGCGTGATGGATGCAATCCCCTTCATGGATCTCACGAAGAATCTCTTGAACTTCTTCAGGGGATACACAATGTTGAAACGCCCCAGTGACACTGCGGTGATGTAACTCGCCATTGGTCATCATCATTGACTTAGACCGCCGGGTTATATGTCGAGCCAAGGTTTCATCCTCAAGCAGTTCTCCCCGGGTCATGTAAGCCAAATATGGCACCGTCCAATTTGGGATGACGTGAAGAGCCGCCACCAACTGTGCCTCCGGATCAGGCACAACCAAGTCTTCCTCTATAGGTAACTTGACAGACGGATTATGCATAACATCCAAAAAGGTATTCGAGGGTACCGGTTTACGCTGAGACCCAAGCCGGCTTTGAGAATCAGCCGCCTCGTTCTTCCTGTGATCTATGTGTTCCACTTGATAACCCTTGAAATGTCCAGCCATAACATCAACTTCACGGTGATAAGCCGCCATGAGAGGATCTTTGGAATCCCACTTGTCTGAAACCTGTTGAGCTACCAAATCTGAGTCGCCAAAGCACCTTACCCGGCTTAAGTTCATCTCTTTAGCCATCTGAAGACCGTGGAGTAAGGCCTCATACTCAGCTGCATTATTAGTACAGGGAAACATCAATCTTAGCACATAACAAAATTTATCACCTCGAGGGGAAGCCAAAACAACTCCAGCCCCCGAGCCTTCCAATTGCCTGGATCTATCAAAGTGAATTGTCTAGTATGTGTTATCCGGCTTCTCTTCAGGGGCCTGTAACTCTGTCCAAACGTTGATGAAATCCACCAGTGCTTGAGATTTGATAGCAGTGCGAGGCACATACTTTAAGCCATGAGGCCCAAGCTCAATAGCCCACTTGGCGACTCGTCCTGTAGCCTCTCTGTTCTGGATGTTATCCCCCAAAGGAGCAGAACTGACCACAGTGATGGGATGACCCAGAAAATACTGCTTAAGCTTCCGGCTAGCCATGAATACCCCATAAACAAGCTTCTGCCAATGTGGATATCTTTGTTTGGACTCAATGAGCACCTCATTGATGTAGTAAACCGGATGTTGAACTGGATATTCTTTACTAGACTCCTTTCGCTCCACCACAATAGCTACACTGACAGCGGGTGCATTAGCAGCCACATACAATAGCAACGGCTCTTTGTCAATGGGAGCAGCAAGGACCGGTGGCTCAGCCAATTGTCTCTTCAAATCCTTAAAGGCAACATTAGCAGCATCACTCCAGACGAAGTCATCTGTCTTCTTCAACATTTGATACAGCGGTATGGCCTTCTCACCTAACCGGCTTATGACCGGCTTAAAGCAGCAATATGACCCGCCAATCGCTGAACATCATTGATGCGCTTGGGTTTTGCCAGAGAGGTGATAGCCTTGATCTTCTCCGGGTTAGCCTCAATGCCTCTGTTAGAAACCAAAAAACCCAAAAGCTTACCTGCTGGCACACCAAAGACGCACTTCGTCGGGTTAAGCATCATGTTGTACACCCAGAGATTATCAAAGGTCTCCTTAGATCATCTATCAGTGTTTCCTTCTTTCTTGACTTCACCACAATATCATCTATGTAAGCATGACATTACGGCCAATCTGATTATGAAGGCAATTCTGCACGCATCGCTGATAAGTCGCCTGGGCACTCTTAAGCCCAAAAGGCATAGAAACATAGCACTCTTAAGCCCAAAAGGCATAGAAACATAGCAGAAGGCTCCAAAAGGAGTAATGAACGCTGTCTTCTCCTGGTACTTAACCGCCATCTTGATCTGATGATATCCAGAGTAAGCATCCAGAAAACTCAGACGCTCACATCCCACCGTAGCATCAATAATTTGATCAATACGTGGAAGAGCAAAAGGATCAGCCGGACAAGCCTTGTTTAAGCCCGTATAATCCACACACATACGCCAAGTGCTGTTCTTCTTGAGCACCAGCATCGGGTTAGCCAACCACTCCGGATGAAATACCTCGTTGATAAACCCGGCCGCTAAGAGCCGGGCCACCTCCTGTCCAATGGCCTCGCACCTCTCTTCGTTAAACTGCCGAAGGAACTGCTTGACCAGCTTAAACTTTGGATCAATGTTGAGAGTGTGCTCAGCGAGTTTTCTCGGTACACCCGGCATGTCAGAAGGTTTCCATGCAAAGATGTCCCGATTCTCACGGATGAACTCGATGAGCGCGCTTTCCTATTTGGGATCTAGATTGGCATTGATACTGAACTGTTTAGATGAATCGCCAGGAACAAAATCGACCATCTTGGTATCCTCTGCCGATTTAAACTTCATCTCCGACTCACGCTCTGTGGTGGGCTTCTTCAAAGATGTCATATCAGCCGGGTCAACATTGTCTTTATAGTATTTTAACTCTTCTGCGGCACAGACCGACACAGCATAAGCCGCATCACCTTCCTTGCATTCCAGAGCCACCTTCCGACGGCCATGAACTGTAATGGTACCTTTATGACCCGACATCTTCAACTGCAGATATACATAACACGGCCGCGCCATGAACTTGGCATAAGCCGGCCGCCCAAATAGAGCGTGATACGGGCTCCTGATCTTGACCACCTCAAAGGTTAACTTCTCGGCCCTGAAATCATACTCATCTCCAAAGGCTACCTCCGGCTCAATCTTACCAACTGGGTATGCCGACTTACCAGGAACCACACCGTGAAGAACAGTATTGGACTGCTTAAGATTTTTATCTGTTAACCCCATACGACGGAAGGTCTCATAATAGAGGATATTGATGCTGCTGCCCCCATCCATGAGCACCTTAGTGAACTTGTACCCCCCAACTTGAGGTGCTACCACCAAAGCCAAGTGACCCGGATTGTCAACCCGGGGCGGGTGATCTTCCCGATCCCATGTAATGACCTGCTCAGACCATCATAAGTATCGAGGAACTGCCGGCTCATCGGCGTTCACTGCCCTCTTTTGAAGCTTCTGATCCCGCTTACATAAACTTGTGGTGAAAACATGATACTACCCACTGCTCCACTGCTTTGGTTGACTCTGATAGCCAGACTGCTGCTGACCCCCTGGCCAGACTATTGATTGTAGCCACCTTGATTGAAATTGCCATGATTATTCTGGTGACTCTGGAAACTGGAACCAGAGCCGCCACTTTCATTGTTCGGGCCATGAAAGCCGCCGCCTCCTGAGCCGCCGCCCGACCTGTGATTTCCATTGAACATATTGGACTTTTTGAAGGCCTTCATGATAGTGCAATCCTTCCACAGGTGTGTAGCTGGATTCTCCTTCGTGCCATGCTTCGGGCAAGGCTCATTCAACAACTGCTCGAGAGTAGGGCCTGACCCGCCAGACCGTGGAGGTGGCCTCCCCTTACGCCGCTGATTTTTGTCCTGTGTATTGGTGTTAGCCACAAACTCTAAGTTACCATCCGCCTTACGTTTATTGTTGCCGCCTTGATTTGCCGGGTTAGGCTGCGTGCTTTAGCGTTGCCGCTCTTCTTTCCCTTCCCGGCCTTCTCATTGTCAGACTCGGGATCCTTGGTACTATCGGAGTCGGCACATTTAACCAGAGCCACCATCAACTGACCCATGTTAGGACCTTCACGCTTGAACCGCCCTAGCTTCATCTTCAGAGGCTGAAAATGACAATTTTGCTCCAACATCAATACTGCAGAACCGGCATCCATCTTATCAGAGGAGTGTATAATTTCTTTCACTCGGTGCACCCAATGGGTCGTGAACTCACCCTCCTGCTATTTACAACCAGTCAGATCCACAATCGACATGGGCTGCTTGCACGTATCTTTAAAGTTCTGGATAAACTTCTCCTTTAACTCTGCCCATGAACCAATGGAATTAGGTGGTAACGCCTTCAACCAATTACGGGCCGTTCCATCCAACATCATGGTGAAGTACTTGGCCATTGCAGCATCGCTCACCTCTAGTAACTCCATGGCCATCTCGTAACTTTCAATCCACGCTCCGGGCTGTAAATCGACCATGTAATTCGGTACTTTACGAGGCCCCTTAAAATCCCTGGGCAACCACTCGTTGCGCAGAGCCGGCACCAAACAAGGCACGCCCCCGGTTCTTGTTACTATTCCTACCTCAACTGACACTGCTGGATAAGCCGGCATGGGCTGATAAGCCGCCTGCTGTGCCGCCTGTTGAGCTGCTATTTCCGCTGCCTGTTGAGCCGCCTGCTCAATTTGCTGATGCACTCTATCCTGATTATGCACATTAGGAGCCCCACCCTGAGTTGGGCCGTACCCACGAGGCTGGTTACGACGCTGGGCATTGCTTGACACGGCTAGCGAATCCAATTGCCTGCTATAACTCTTGCTCTGGCTCGGACGTGGGGTGGAATGAATCCTGTCTCTACTATAAGAGTATGCCTCCTACTGTGCCAAGGCTGTCTGAAGGAGATGTCTGACTCTTCGCGTTTCAACCGCCGCCGGTGAGTCGCCATCAGCTGGGAGAGCCGCCAGTCGTGCTGCCGCCACGATCATGTTCTCCAGCGGGTTAGAGTAATGACCCGGTGGTGTAGGCACATAAGGGGGCGGAGCAGTATTTAGACGTGGGGGGTCCCATAACCTGTGGCTGAATCGGCGTGTTGATCTCAGGTGCTATGACCTGATTTACTCCTAGCGGGTTACTTTGTCCCGCTCCGGGTGTCTGGAAAAGGTTCTTAGGATCATAAACCGGAGGCAGACGAGATTGAGCCTTCTGATACCTTCTCCTCATAACCTCATTGGAGGCGTTCTGCTCCATCATGAGCTGAAAAGCCTGTGATTGAATCTGCTGTTCTCGGACATCCAGAGCTGCTCGCTCAGCAGTCATCTTGACGTCTTCAGCCACCAGGTTTTCTTTAGCCTATGCTATATCAAGATTCAACTGTGCCACTTCTGCATCATGCTGAGCTTGATCCGCCGGGTTGACTACGACGGTTAATAGGGTCATCAACTTATTAGTGAGATCCATCAACACCTAAGCCGGCGAGCACACAGGGCCTCCTTCCCCGACTGCTGCTGTACCCAAGGTCATGGCCGCCGCAGTTGATGAAGTTAACGCATGCTGAGTACCTGCCATGAAGATTCCAACTCTGATTGGCGGCTCAAAGGGGTCCGGAATACTACTGCCATGGGAACAACCCCCAAGCCCGCCATCTTGCAGTTGATACCACGAATATGTCTCACCTGTGGACGACTCACCATCGGATTAGATGGCCCTCTCACCACCGGAGTCAGATCCTTCAGAAAAATCTCCTCCATGGATGCATCCCATGAAGGCACGCTTCATGGAGGGTTGAGCCCGGGCGGGTCTCGCACGCTGAGCCGTCTCGATGATGTTGGTGCAAATTTCTGGCTCAGGGCCCGGCTCTCCAATCTTGCCAATGAAGATGTGGATTCCGCCGAAGGGGACCCGGTACCCGTACTCAATTGAGCCAGCATTGGGGCCCCAGCCAGCGTCATCGATGTAGAGCTTGCCGCGATGACTCTTGGTCATCCAGCCCACAACGTATCCCTTGAGCCCTTCGAAGCAGCTGTTTAAGAACTTAAATCCACCGTGCGCTGGCCCGACGGTGGGCGCCGACTGTCGTGGAATTGTCACGTCAGATGTCCTAGCGTAAGGACTTAGTCGTGGAGCCATCGCAACTAGGAAGCTTAAAGGGGTTAAATGGGACAAAGGACACAAGGTTTATACTGGTTCGGCCCCTTACGGTGAAGGTAAAAGCCTACATTCCAGTTTTGGGTGGGATTGCTTATGAATCGATAACCAGGGAGCGAATCCGCTTGACCTAGTTCTCGATCTGATGTTACTTGCCCTGAACCGCCGTCGGGTCGTCCCTTTATATACAGAGGTCGACGCCCAGCGGCTCATGGAGTCCCGGCCGGCTCATAAACAGTGTCCGGCTCGGTCTCTTAACTATTCTTGCTTTACAATACAAGTCACATACATATGGTGGTTTATCACTACGGGCCTTAAGTCGCCTCTGGGCTTTTGGTCCTTTCTTGAACCGCCATCTCCATCCTGGGTCTTGGGCTTCAAGAATACTTGCAAGTATAACCCGGCCCCTCCTGGGTGGGTTATACCAATAGTTATATCCCCAACACATGGTATTCTCCTTGTTCAGGTATGACGTGGTCAAGAAAGAATCCCGCCAATTCCTCTTGAATTGCTCGTATGCGATCATGTGGTAGGAGTTCATCCCGCATCTACTAGATCTAATTTAAAGAAGGGGTCAATACATATATATGAATGAAACTCAACACAATTGATGGTGATATATAAAATAAAATTGTGAATATTGTTTATGTACTTAAAATTGTTTCTCAGAGGAGTCCCGTTCAGAGATATAGTAGCGAATGAACTCGCATATGTAGTATCCACATAAATGAGTGTTGGGTGCCTGCAACAAGCACTTTACGAGAATAGAGTTCAATCAAACTGATAAGCAAGCATAATGGTATTGATGAAACTAGAATCAAAGAGAGATGCGCGAAACTAGCTAGTACTACTTACTTTGAGGTGTGTAAATTGCAGCTGCTTCTTCAGACCCAGAACCTTAGCAGTGAACGTTTTCCAAACCCTGGCAGGCTAAGAAAATGATTACTTGATATCAGGAAATGAACGGAAGTTGCCGATATGGTCCCGGTATTGATTGAACTTACTTCTGGGGCATTGCAGTCTTGTCCGCATAATACTTCGGATCTTTGCGGAGTGAGTCTAAGACAGTTACTAATTCCCCGTCAAGGTTAATGGATAGCAGAATATAGTGGAAGTTGCGCACGCATAACTCATCAGTTACATTACTTAACCACGAGTAAGCGGAACCGAATATGCAAAAGACAGTAACACTCACATGAAGTTGTAAGGAAAGAGTATTTCCCTTTTGTTTTGATCTGTAAGGAACATTTGTAGTAAGTTGTTCTCGGTATCTTCAGCTGCCTTTCATACCGACCATTCATTTACGGTATTTGGGCTAATGAACCCAACGTCAAAGATTCCTATTTTTTTGTATTCGACCATCTTCAATCTGCATAATATAGTGAGGATAATTATATATACATGCAATGAACGAGCCGAGCTAGAGACTTAATTATAGAAGTAATACTTACAAACAGTAGCAAGTCATGAGTTGTTTGTCGAGGGCCTTTTGATTGTATAATTGAAATAACTCCACAAATTCAACATGCAGCAGGTCGACTCCAGGGAAGTCATGCTCTTTTTTAATTCCGACTAACAAACTGTCTTTCCCAGACTTCCTGTAGGTTTCCATGTACCAGTCATGCAATTTTTGCATCATCGTTGTTAGATGAGGATGATCAGGTTTGACGAGAGGCTTCCCGTGCTCGTATGTAAAGACGTCTACTACCTCAGCCATTTCAAACTATACATCATCGGGCAGGTAATCATCAAGAGTGGTACCGGGCAGTAGCATCAGATGATTAGCGATATCGCTAGACACCTTGAGCGGGGGGCACGATTGCTTCTCCTGTTCGCTGAGCTAGGGAATTGTTTTCCCACTTCTTTGTTTTTTCGCTCTTGCAGCACTGGAAGTACTTCCCAACTGCTATGCTTTAGCATGTGTCTTAGTAATTATGCGGTCATAGTTGGAATCCGGCGAAGGCGGTGGTGGTCGCTTCAGGGCATTGATAGTGCACATCACTTTCACCGGATCTACCTTTTCCTTCGGAGGTGGAGTTTTCTTTGCCAAATGGTCCCTCAGTTGGGCACGACATATGTTCTCGTTTTCCTGCTCGGTCCTCTCATATGGTAACTTTTCCAGAGGCTTGAGAGATGGATCGTATCTGAATTGGCTCCCGCCTCTGCTTGTACTGCTAGCCGCCGGAGCGACGACGTCTCTCTTCCGTCGTTGTTGACGAGGCGGAGAAATCTGACATGCCGAAGGAGCCGGAGCGGTAGCGTTTGTCTTCCACCATTGCCGACGAGGCTGAGGAGGAGGTGGAATACTCTGACGCGCCGGAGTAGGCGAAGGAGGAGGCGGAGTGCCCTCACGCATTGGAGGAGCCGGAGAAGTAGGCGGAGTGCCCTGATCACTCACTGGAGGAGGAGGAGGAGGAGGCGGAGTGACCTGACTCGCCAGAGGAGGAGGAGGAGTCAGAGGCGTCCAGTTTGGAAGCTTGATGTACTCCTTCTGCCATAGACATGTACTCCTCAGAGCATGAACCAGCCGATTCTCCCCTTCACCTATAGAGTGTTCAAGCTCGAGCTCCTCAAATCCCTCCATTACTTCATCCACCATCACAACAGCATAGCCATGTGGAATCGAACGAAAGTGAAAAGTTCCGTTGGGTTGAGGAGGTGCAACAGAGCCGACAACCGCCTTGAAAGTGAGGTTCCGGCATTTTGTCATAAGCACGCAATGTTGAGCCTCCGTGATAGTATCCATGGGGTAGCTAGGAGACGTGAAGTCAGGCTGAACGGGCTCCGTGGAAGCCACACTGCTTCTCCGCTGAGATGGCAGGGTAGCTTCGTGCCGCTGAGATGGTTGGTCCGCAGCTCGCTGGCTCTCAGCTTCCTCTAGCTTTTGTAGTCTTGCATTGAGCTTCTACATGTCGCTCAACTCCTCTTTCCTCTTTCTCTCCCGGCTTTTGTAATCGTCTGTGTCGGAAAACCCAAACTTCCATGGAACGGAGCCTGGTGTGCCTCGTGTTCATCCAGGGTGCTCAGCATTCCCTAGGGCCTCAGTCAGCTCATCCTTCTCTCTGTCGGGAATGAACGTCCCTTCCCGTGCTGCGGTGATATACTTCTGAAGCTTCGTGATGGGTATTGCAAGTTGCTCGTCCGTCCAACGACACTTCCCTGTTTCAGGGTCCAAAGTTCCCCCAACCCCGAAGAACCAAGTCCTTGAACGGTCTGGCCAGTTCTATGTCTGTGGTTCGACCCCTTTAGCAATCAGGTCATTCTCAGCTTTGTCCCACAACGGTCGGGCTTTGAGGTAGCCACCTACCCC
The DNA here is from genome assembly GCA_963921465.1 of Triticum timopheevii. NCBI lineage: Eukaryota > Viridiplantae > Streptophyta > Magnoliopsida > Poales > Poaceae > Triticum > Triticum timopheevii. The sequence goes on from OY997268.1 coordinate 621,563,705, forward strand.
GTGTGATGGTGATACTGATTCTTTGCAGCGTTGTTCTTGTTTGCCTCTGACATTTCTTACTCTTGTCCGATGTCTTGTAGGCCACAAATGTGGGCCATTGATCTCTTATCTTCTCAGATCGACCGGTGAATTCAGGAGTCTTCCCTTTGTCGACAAACTTTGATTTCAACTCCTTCTTCCACCTCCTGAATAGATCTGCCATCTTCTTAAGAGCACACACCTTGACCAGTGGCTCTATAACTGGCTTATTCGGATCCTCCTCTGGCGGTAGGGTGAAATTTGCCTTCAGCGCGGTCCAAAGATCATCTTTCTGTCTATCGATGACATAATCACCTTTAGGGGCGTCGTCCTTAGGCTTATTCGATTGCTTGATGCTAATCGGGATGTTGTCCCTAACAATAACTCCGTACTGAGCAGAAAATGCGTCCTTGGTCTGCTTGGGTTCAATCGGATGGCCATGTCGACTTTTCCACTATCAACTCCAAAAAACCCAACTCTGCCTTACGTAAAGTTGCCAGAGTACGATTAACCTCTGGATTTGAAATCACTGCTTATATACCTGGTATTGGCCATAGTTTACAAGAACATTCTATAGTATTAGTAAGAGGAGGAAGGGTTAAGGATTTACCCGGTATGAGATATCGCATTGTTCGAGGAACCCTAGATGCTGTCGCAGTAAAGAATCGACAACAAGGGCGTTCTAGTGCATTGTAGATTCTTATCCAAGACTTGTATCATTTGATGATGCCATGTGAATCGCTAGAAACATGTGAAGTGTATGGCTAACCCAATAACAAAAGTTTCGTAAGGAGACTGGAGCAGGATACCATGAGACAAAAGATCCTCTTTCTAAAGAGATTCAATTCGGAACTCTTATATGTCCAAGGTCAATATGGAAATTCTTTCAGAGGTTTTCCCTCAATTTTTCCATGTCAACAAACAATTCGAAATACCTCGACTTTATCAGAACAGGTCCGAGTCAAATAGTAATGATTCGAAGCACTTCTTTTTCCATTACACTATTTCAAAAACCTAAGGACTCGATCGTATGGATATGGAAAATACAAGATTTCCGATCCTAGCGGGAAAAGGAGCGAAACGGATACTCAATTTAAATTGAGTAAACAGAATTCCATTCTCGATCTCATAGATCCCTATAGAATTCTTGGAAAGCCGTATTCGATGAAAGTCGTATGTACGGCTTGGATGGAGATCTTTCCTACCTTTGGAGATCCACCCTACAATATGGGGTCAAAAAGCCAAAAAATAAGTGATTTAAGCCCTTATAAAAAGAAAACGGATTCTTCAACCTCTTTCACGCTCATGTCACGTCGAGGTACTGCAAAAAAGAACTGCAAAATCCGATCCAATTTTTCGTAATCAATTAGTTAACATGGTGGTTAATCGTATTATGAAAGACGGAAAAAAAATCATTGGCTTATCAAATTCTCTATCGAGTCGTGAAAAAGATTCAACAAAAGACAGAAACAAATCCACTATTGGTTTTACGGCAAGTACCTGTCGTTCATCAACACTCATAGTTTTGGCCGATTCTGGCCCGTTTCGTGGACTATTACTCACTGTTTTGGGGTTTCGGAGTGATTTCCATGATTGACGAACTTGGGGGTGCGTTTACGTGTTGGTCATCAACACTCACAATTTTTGCCAATTCTGGTCCGTTTCATGAACTATGACTCACCGTTTTGGGGTCCTAGAGCAATTTCCATGATTGGTAATCCCCGGGGTGCGTTTACGCGTCTATCATCAACACTCATAGTTTTGTCAATTCTGATACGTTTTGTGGACTATTACTTACAGTTATGGGGTCCCAAAGCGATTCGCATAGTTGTTGAACCCCAAGGTGCACTTATGTGTCGGTCATCAACACTCGCAGTTTTGGCCGATTCTGGCCCGCTTCATGGACTTTAACTCACCGTTTTGGGGTCCCAAAGAGATTTCCATGGTTGTTGAACCCCAATGTGTGCTTACGTGTTGGTCGCCGAGACTCGCGGTTTGGACCGATTCTGGTCCGTTTCATGGACTATTAGTCAGTTTTGGGGTCCCGAAATGATTTCCACGATTGACGAACCCCGGGTCGCGTTTATGTGTCGGTCATCAATTTTCACAATTTTGGCCAATTCTTGTCTGTTTCATGGACTATTACTCACCATTTTAGGGTCCCGGAGGGATTTTCACGATTGACGATCCCGAGGGAGCATTTGCATGTCCGTCGTCAACACTCACAGTTTTGGCCAATTCTGACCCGTTTCGTGGACTTTTACTAACCTTTTTGGGGCCCCGAAGCGATTTGCAAAGTAGTTGAACCCCAAGGTGCGCTTACGTGTCGGTTGTCAACACTCGCGGGTTTTGTCGATTCTAACCTGTTTCGTGCACTATTACTCACGGTTTTGGGGTCCCAAAGCGATTTCCATGGTTGTTGAACCCCAAGGTGCGCTTACATGTCGGTCATCAACAATCGCAGTTTTGGTCGATTCTGGCCCATTTCATGGACTATTGTTGAACCCGGGCTGCGTTTACGTGTCGGTCATCAATACTCACGGTTTTTGTCGAGTCTAACCCGTTTTGTGGACTATTACTCACCATTTTGGGGTCCGAAAGCGATTTCCATGGTTGTCGAACCCCAAGGTGTGCTTATGTGTCGGTCATCAACACTCACAATTTTGGCTAATTCTGGTCCGTTTCATGGTCTATTACTCACGATTCTGGCCCGTTTTGGGGTCCCGGAGCAATTTTCACGATTGATGATCCCCATGGTGTGTTTGCATGTCCGGCGTCAATACAAACAGTTTTGGCGAATTCTGACCGTTTCGTGGACTATTACTCACTGTTTTGGGGTCACGGAGTGATTTGCATGGTTGTTGAACCCCAAGGCAGTTTTGGCCGATTCGGGCCCGTTTCGTGGACTATTACTCACTGTTTTGGGGTCTCAGAGTGATTTCCACGATTGGTGAACTCCGAGGTGCGTTTACGTGTCGGTCATCAATACTCACAATTTTTGCCAATTCTGGTCCATTTCGTGGACTATTACTCACCGTTTTGGGGTCCTAGAGCGATTTCCATGATTGACAATCCACGGGGTGCGTTTACGCGTCTGTCGTCTACACTCACAGTTTTGCCAATTCTGACACATTTTGTGGACTATTACTTACCGTTTTGGGGGCCCAAAGCAATTTGCATAGTTGTTGAACCCCAAGGTGCGCTTATGTGTCGGTCATCAACACTCGCAGTTCTGGCCGATTCTGGCCCATTTCATGGACTTTTACTCACCGTTTTGGGGGCCCAAAGCAATTTCCATGGTTGTTGAACCCCAATTTGTGCTTACGTGTTGGTCGTCGAGACTCGCGGTTTGGGCCGATTCTGGCCCGTTTCTTGGACTATTACTTAGTTTTGGGGTCCCGAAGTGATTTCCACGATTGACGAACCCCGGGTTGCGTTTATATGTTGGTGATAACCACTCACAAATTTGGCCAATTCTTGTCCATTTCATGGACTATTACTCACCGTTTTAGGGTCCCAGAGCGATTTTCACGATTGACAATCCGAGGGTGCGTTTGCATGTCCATCGTCAACACTCACAGTTTTGGCCAATTCTGACCCATTTTGTGGACTATTACAAACCGTTTTGGGGTCCCGAAGCGATTTGCGTAGTTGTTGAACCCCAAGGTGCGCTTACGTGTCAGCTATCAACACTCGTGGTTTTTGTCGATTCTAACCTGTTTTGCGCACTATTACTCACGGTTTTGGGGTCCCAAAGCGATTTCCATGGTTGTTGAACCCCAAGGTTCGCTTACATGTCGGTCATCAACAATCGCAGTTTTGGTTGATTCTGGCCCGTTTCATGGACTACTGTTGAACCTCGGGGTGCGTTTACGTGTCGGTCATCGATACTCATGGTTTTTGTCGAGTCTGACCCGTTTCGTGGACTATTACTCACCATTTTGGGGTCCCAAAGCGATTTCCATGGTTGTCGAACCCCAAGGTGTGCTTAGTGTCGGTCATCAACACTCACAATTTTGGCTAATTCTGGTCCGTTTCATGGACTATTACTCACGATTTTTGGCCCGTTTTGGAGTCCCGGAGTGATTTTCACGATTGACGATCCTAGGGTGTGTTTGCATGTCCGGCGTCAATACCCACAGTTTTGGCGAATTCTGACCGTTTCATGGACCGTTACTCACTGTTTTGGGGTCACGGAGTGATTTGCATAGTTGTTGAACCCCAAGGCAGTTTTGGCCGATTCTAGCCCATTTCGTGGACTATTACTCACTGTTTGGGGGTCTCCGAGTGATTTCCATGATTGGCGAACTCCAAGGTGCGTTTACGTGTCGGTCATCAATACTCAATTTTTTTGCCAATTCTGGTCCGTTTCGTGGACTATTACTCACCGTTTTGGGGTCCCAGAGCGATTTCCATGATTGACAATCCTAGGGCTGCGTTTACGCGTCTGTTGTCAACACTCATATTTTTGCCAATTTTGACACATTTTGTGGACTATTAGTTACCGTTTTGGGGGCCCAAAGCGATTTGCATAGTTGTTGAACCCCAAGGCCCGCTTCATGGACTTTTACTCACCGTTTTGGGGTCCCAAAGCGATTTCCATGGTTGTTGAACCCCAATGTATGCTTACTTGTTGTTGTTGAGACTCGCGGTTTGGGCCGATTCTGGCCCGTTTCTTGGACTATTACTCAGTTTTGGGGTTGCGTTTATGTGTCATCATAGTTTTGGCCAATTCTGACCCGTTTCGTGGACTATTACTAACCGTTTTGGGGTCCCGAAGCGATTTGCATAGTTGTTGAACCCCAAGGTGCGCTTACGTGTCGGTTATCAACATTCGCGGTTTTGGTCGATTCTAACCTGTTTCGTGCACTATGACTCACGATTTTGGGGTCCCAAAGCAAATTCCATGGTTGTTGAACCCCAAGGTGCACTTACATGTCGGTCATCAACAATCGCAGTTTTCATCGATTCTGGCCCATTTCATGGACTATTGTTGAACCCTGGGGTGTGTTTACATGTCGGTCGTCAACACTCACAATTTTTGCCAATTCTGGTCCGTGTCATGGACTATTACTCACCGTTTTGGGGTCCCAGAGCGATTTCCATGATTGACAATCCCCGGGGTGCATTTACGCGTCTGTCATCAACACTCACAGTTTTGCCAATTCTGACATCTTTTGTGGACTATTACTTACCATTTTTGGGTCCCAAAGCGATTTGCATAGTTGTTGAACCCCAAGGTGCGCTTACGTGTGGGTCATCGATACTCATGGTTTTTGTCGAGTCTAACCCGTTTCGTGGACTATTACTCACCATTTTGGGGTCCCAAAGCGATTTCCATGGTTGTCGAACCCCAAGGTGTGCTTATGTGTCGGTCATAAACACTCACAATTTTGGCTAATTCTGGTCCGTTTCATGGATTATTACTCACGATTCTGGCCCGGTTTGGGGTCCCGAAGCGATTTTCACGATTGACGATCCCCATGGTGTGTTTGCATGTCCGGCGTCAATACTCACAGTTTTGGCGAATTCTGACCGTTTCATGGACTGTTACTCACTCTTTTGGGGTCACGGAGTGATTTTCATAGTTGTTGAACCCCAAGTCAATTTTGGCCGATTCTAGCCCATTTCATGGACTATTACTCATTATTTTGGGGTCTCGGAGTGATTTCCACAATTGGTAAACTCCAAGGTGCGTTTACGTGTCGGTCATCAATACTCACAAATTTTGCCAATTCTGGTCCATTTCGTGGACTATTACTCACCGTTTTGGGGTCCCAGAGCGATTTCCATGATTGATAATCCCCGGGCTGCGTTTACGCGTCTGTCGTCAACACTCATAGTTTTGCCAATTCTGACACGTTTTGTGGACTCTTACTTACCGTTTTGGGGGCGTAAAGCGATTTGCATAGTTGTTGAACCCCAAGGTGCGCTTACGTGTCGGTCATCAACACTCATAGTTTTGGCTGATTCTGGCCCATTTCGTGGACTTTTACTCACCGTTTTGGGGTCCCAAAGCGATTTCCATGGTTGTTGAACCCCAATGTGTGCTTATGTGTTGGTCGTCGAGACTAGCGGTTTGGGCCGATTCTGGCCAGGTTCATGGACTTCTACTCACCGTTTTGGGGTCCCAAAATGATTTCCATGGTTGTGGAACCCCAATGTGTGCTTACGTGTTGGTCGTCGAAACTCGCGGTTTGGGCCGATTCAGGCCCGTTTCTTGGACTATTACTCAGTTTTGGGGTCTCAAATTGATTTCGACGATGACGAACCCCGGGTTGCGTTCATATGTCAGTCATAACCACTCACAATTTTGGCCAATTCTTGTCCATTTTGTGGACTATTACTCACCGTTTTGGGGTCCCGGAGCGATTTTCATAATTGACAATCCCAGGGTGCGTTTGCATGTCCATCGTCAACACTCATAGTTTTGGCCAATTCTGACCCGTTTCGTGTACTATTACTAACCGTTTTGGGGTACCGAAGCGATTTGCATAGTTGTTGAACCCCAAGGTGCGCTTACGTGTCAGTTATCAACACTCACGGTTTTTGTCGATTCTAACCTGTTTCGTGCACTATTACTTTCTGTTTTGGGGTCCCAAAGCGAATTCCATGGTTGTTGAACCCCAAGGTGCGCTTACAAGTCGGTCATCAACAATCACAGTTTTTGTTGATTCTGGCCTGTTTCATGGACTATTGTTGAACCCGGGGGTGTGTTTACGTGTCGGTCATCAATACTCACGGTTTTTGTCGAGTCTGACCCGTTTCGTGGACTATTACTCACCATTTTGGGGTCCCAAAGCGATTTCCATGGATGTCGAACCCCAAGGTGTGCTTATGTGTCGGTCATCAACACTCACAATTTTGGCTAATTCTGGTCCGTTTCATGGACTATTACTCACGATTCTGGCCCGTTTCGGGGTCCCGGAGCGATTTTCACGATTCACGATCCCCATGGTGTGTTTGCATGTCTGGCGTCAATACTCAAAGTTTTGACGAATTCTGATAGTTTTGTGGACTATTACTCACTGTTTTGGGGTCACAGAGTTATTTGCATAGTTGTTGAACCCCAAGACAGTTTTGGCCGATTCTAGCCCGTTTCGTGGACTATTACTCATTGTTTTGGGGTCTCAGAGTGATTTCCATGATTGGTGAACGCCGAGGTGCGTTTACGTGTCGGTCATCAACACTCACAATTTTTGCCAATTCTGGTCGTTTCGTGGACTATTACTCACCGTTATGGGGTCCGAGAGCGATTTCCATGATTGACAATCCCTGGGGTGCGTTTACGCGTCTGTCGTCAACACTCACAGTTTTGCCAATTCTGACACGTTTTGTGGACTATTACTTACCGTTTTGGGGGCGCAAAGCGATTTGCATAGTTGTTGAACCCCAAGGTGCGCTTACGTGTCTTTTATCAACACTCGCGGTTTTTGTCGATTCTAACCTGTTTCGTGCACTATGACTCATGATATTGGGGTCCCAAAGGGAATTCCATGGTTGTTGAACCCCAAGGTGCGCTTACATGTCGGTCATCAACAATCGCAGTTTTGGTCGATTCTGGCCCGTTTCATGGACTATTGTTGAACCCCGGGGTGCGTTGACGTGTCGGTCATCGATACTCACGGTTTTTGTCCAGTGTGACCCGTTTCAAGGACTATTACTCACTATTTTGGGGTCCGAAAGCGATTTCCATGGCTGTCGAACCCCAAGGTGTGCTTATGTGTCGGTCATCAACACTCACAATTTTGGCTAATTCTGGTCAATTTCATGGACTATTATTCACGATTCTGGCCCGGTTTGGGGTCCCGGAGCGATTTTCACGATTGACGATCCCCATGGTGTGTTTGCATATCCGGCGTCAATACTCACAGTTTTGGCAAATTCTGACCGTTTCCTGGACTATTACTCACTGTTTTGGGTCTCGGAGTGATTTCCACGATTGGTGAACTCCGAGGTGCGTTTACGTGTCAGTCATCAACACTCACACTTTTTGCCAATTCTGGTCCGTTTTGTGGACTATTACTCACCGTTTTGGGGTCCCAGAGCGATTTCCATGATTGACAATCCCCGGGCTGCGTTTACACGTCTGTCGTCAACACTCACAGTTTTGCCAATTCTGACACGTTTTGTGGACTATTACTTACCGTTTTGGGAGCCCAAAAGCAATTTGCATAGTTGTTGAACCCCAAGGTGCGCTTACGTGTCGGTCATCAACACTCGCAGTTTTGGCCGATTCTGGCCCATTTCGTGGACTTTTACTCACCGTTTTGGGGTCCCAAAGCGATTCCCATGGTTGTTGAACCCCAATGTGTGCTTACGTGTTGGTCGTCGACACTCGCGGTTTGGGCCGATTCTGGCCCATTTCTTGGACTATTACTCAGTTTTGGGGTCCCGAAGTGATTTCCACGATTGACGAACCCCGGGTTGCGTTTATGTGTCATCATAACCACTCGCAATTTTGGCCAATTCTTGTCCGTTTCATGGACTATTACTCACCGTTTTGGGGCCCCTGATCGATTTTCATGATTGACAATCCCATGGTTCGTTTGCATGTCCGTCGTCAACACTCACAGTTTTGGCCAATTCTGACCCGTTTTGTGGACTATTACAAACCGTTTTGGGGTCCCGAAGCGATTTGCGTAGTTGTTGAACCCCAAGGTGCGCTTATGTGTCAGCTATCAACACTCGTGGTTTTTGTCGATTCTAACCTGTTTTGCGCACTATTACTCACGGTTTTGGGGTCCCAAAGCGATTTCCATGGTTGTTGAACCCCAAGGTGCGCTTACATGTCGGTCATCAACAATCGCAGTTTTGGTTGATTCTGGCCCGTTTCATGGACTACTGTTGAACCTCGGGGTGCGTTTACGTGTCGGTCATCGATACTCATGGTTTTTGTCGAGTCTGACCCGTTTCGTGGACTATTACTCACCATTTTGGGGTCCCAAAGCGATTTCCATGGTTGTCGAACCCCAAGGTGTGCTTAGTGTCGGTCATCAACACTCACAATTTTGGCTAATTCTGGTCCGTTTCATGGACTATTACTCACGATTTTGGCCCGTTTTGGAGTCCCGGAGTGATTTTCACGATTGACGATCCCAGGGTGTGTTTGCATGTCCGGCGTCAATACCCACAGTTTTGGCGAATTCTGACCGTTTCATGGACTGTTACTCACTGTTTTGGGGTCACGGAGTGATTTGCATAGTTGTTGAACCCCAAGGCAGTTTTGGCCGATTCTAGCCCATTTCGTGGACTATTACTCACTGTTTGGGGGTCTCCGAGTGATTTCCACGATTGGCGAACTCCAAGATGCGTTTACGTGTCGGTCATCAATACTCAATTTTTTTGCCAATTCTGGTCCGTTTCGTGGACTATTACTCACCGTTTTGGGGTCCCAGAGCGATTTCCATGATTGACAATCCTAGGGCTGCGTTTACGCGTCTGTTGTCAACACTCATATTTTTGCCAATTCTGACACATTTTGTGGACTATTAGTTACCGTTTTGGGGGCCCAAAGCGATTTGCATAGTTGTTGAACCCCAAGGCCCGCTTCATGGACTTTTACTCACCGTTTTGGGTCCCAAAGCGATTTCCATGGTTGTTGAACCCCAATGTATGCTTACTTGTTGTTGTTGAGACTCGCGGTTTGGGCCGATTCTGGCCCGTTTCTTGGACTATTACTCAGTTTTGGGGTTGCGTTTATGTGTCATCATAGTTTTGGCCAATTCTGACCCGTTTCGTGGACTATTACTAACCGTTTTGGGGTCCCGAAGCGATTTGCATAGTTGTTGAACCCCAAGGTGCGCTTACGTGTCGGTTATCAACATTCGCGGTTTTGGTCGATTCTAACCTGTTTCGTGCACTATGACTCACGATTTTGAGGTCCCAAAGCAAATTCCATGGTTGTTGAACCCCAAGGTGCACTTACATGTCGGTCATCAACAATCGCAGTTTTCATCGATTCTGGCCCATTTCATGGACTATTGTTGAACCCTGGGGTGTGTTTACATGTCGGTCGTCAACACTCACAATTTTTGCCAATTCTGGTCCGTGTCATGGACTATTACTCACCGTTTTGGGTCCCAGAGCGATTTCCATGATTGACAATCCCCGGGGTGCATTTACGCGTCTGTCATCAACACTCACAGTTTTGCCAATTCTGACATCTTTTGTGGACTATTACTTACCATTTTTGGGTCCCAAAGCGATTTGCATAGTTGTTGAACCCCAAGGTGCGCTTACGTGTGGGTCATCGATACTCATGGTTTTTGTCGAGTCTAACCCGTTTCGTGGACTATTACTCACCATTTTGGGGTCCCAAAGCGATTTCCATGGTTGTCGAACCCCAAGGTGTGCTTATGTGTCGGTCATAAACACTCACAATTTTGGCTAATTCTGGTCCGTTTCATGGATTATTACTCACGATTCTGGCCCGGTTTGGGGTCCCGAAGCGATTTTCACGATTGACGATCCCCATGGTGTGTTTGCATGTCCGGCGTCAATACTCACAGTTTTGGCGAATTCTGACCGTTTCATGGACTGTTACTCACTCTTTTGGGGTCACGGAGTGATTTTCATAGTTGTTGAACCCCAAGTCAATTTTGGCCGATTCTAGCCCATTTCATGGACTATTACTCATTATTTTGGGGTCTCGGAGTGATTTCCACAATTGGTAAACTCCAAGGTGCGTTTACGTGTCGGTCATCAATACTCACAAATTTTGCCAATTCTGGTCCATTTCGTGGACTATTACTCACCGTTTTGGGGTCCCAGAGCGATTTCCATGATTGATAATCCCCGGGCTGCGTTTACGCGTCTGTCGTCAACACTCATAGTTTTGCCAATTCTGACACGTTTTGTGGACTCTTACTTACCGTTTTGGGGGCGTAAAGCGATTTGCATAGTTGTTGAACCCCAAGGTGCGCTTACGTGTCGGTCATCAACACTCATAGTTTTGGCTGATTCTGGCCCATTTCGTGGACTTTTACTCACCGTTTTGGGGTCCCAAAGCGATTTCCATGGTTGTTGAACCCCAATGTGTGCTTACGTGTTGGTCGTCGAGACTAGCGGTTTGGGCCGATTCTGGCCAGGTTCATGGACTTCTACTCACCGTTTTGGGGTCCCAAAATGATTTCCATGGTTGTGGAACCCCAATGTGTGCTTACGTGTTGGTCGTCGAAAATCGCGGTTTGGGCCGATTCAGGCCCGTTTCTTGGACTATTACTCAGTTTTGGGGTCCCGAATTGATTTCGACGATGACGAACCCCGGGTTGCGTTCATATGTCAGTCATAACCACTCACAATTTTGGCCAATTCTTGTCCATTTTGTGGACTATTACTCACCGTTTTGGGGTCCCGGAGCGATTTTCACAATTGACAATCCCAGGGTGCGTTTGCATGTCCATCGTCAACACTCATAGTTTTGGCCAATTCTGACCCGTTTCGTGTACTATTACTAACCGTTTTGGGGTACCGAAGCGATTTGCATAGTTGTTGAACCCCAAGGTGCGCTTACGTGTCAGTTATCAACACTCACGGTTTTTGTCGATTCTAACCTGTTTCGTGCACTATTACTTTCTGTTTTGGGGTCCCAAAGCGAATTCCATGGTTGTTGAACCCCAAGGTGCGCTTACAAGTCGGTCATCAACAATCACAGTTTTTGTTGATTCTGGCCTGTTTCATGGACTATTGTTGAACCCGGGGGTGTGTTTACGTGTCGGTCATCAATACTCACGGTTTTTGTCGAGTCTGACCCGTTTCGTGGACTATTACTCACCATTTTGGGGTCCCAAAGCGATTTCCATGGATGTCGAACCCCAAGGTGTGCTTATGTGTCGGTCATCAACACTCACAATTTTGGCTAATTCTGGTCCGTTTCATGGACTATTACTCACGATTCTGGCCCGTTTTGGGGCCCCGGAGCGATTTTCACGATTCACGATCCCCATGGTGTGTTTGCATGTCTGGCGTCAATACTCAAAGTTTTGACGAATTCTGATAGTTTTGTGGACTATTACTCACTGTTTTGGGGTCACAGAGTTATTTGCATAGTTGTTGAACCCCAAGACAGTTTTGGCCGATTCTAGCCCGTTTCGTGGACTATTACTCATTGTTTTGGGGTCTCAGAGTGATTTCCATGATTGGTGAACGCCGAGGTGCGTTTACGTGTCGGTCATCAACACTCACAATTTTTGCCAATTCTGGTCGTTTCATGGACTATTACTCACCGTTATGGGGTCCGAGAGCGATTTCCATGATTGACAATCCCTGGGGTGCGTTTACGCGTCTGTCGTCAACACTCACAGTTTTGCCAATTCTGACACGTTTTGTGGACTATTACTTACCGTTTTGGGGGCGCAAAGCGATTTGCATAGTTGTTGAACCCCAAGGTGCGCTTACGTGTCTTTTATCAACACTCGCGGTTTTTGTCGATTCTAACCTGTTTCGTGCACTATGACTCATGATATTGGGGTCCCAAAGGGAATTCCATGGTTGTTGAACCCCAAGGTGCGCTTACATGTCGGTCATCAACAATCGCAGTTTTGGTCGATTCTGGCCCGTTTCATGGACTATTGTTGAACCCCGGGGTGCGTTGACGTGTCGGTCATCGATACTCACGGTTTTTGTCCAGTGTGACCCGTTTCAAGGACTATTACTCACTATTTTGGGGTCCGAAAGCGATTTCCATGGCTGTCGAACCCCAAGGTGTGCTTATGTGTCGGTCATCAACACTCACAATTTTGGCTAATTCTGGTCCATTTCATGGACTATTATTCACGATTCTGGCCCGGTTTGGGGTCCCGGAGCGATTTTCACGATTGACGATCCCCATGGTGTGTTTGCATATCCGGCGTCAATACTCACAGTTTTGGCAAATTCTGACCGTTTCCTGGACTATTACTCACTGTTTTGGGTCTCGGAGTGATTTCCACGATTGGTGAACTCCGAGGTGCGTTTACGTGTCAGTCATCAACACTCACACTTTTTGCCAATTCTGGTCCGTTTTGTGGACTATTACTCACCGTTTTGGGGTCCCAGAGCGATTTCCATGATTGACAATCCCCGGGCTGCGTTTACACGTCTGTCGTCAACACTCACAGTTTTGCCAATTCTGACACGTTTTGTGGACTATTACTTACCGTTTTGGGAGCCCAAAAGCAATTTGCATAGTTGTTGAACCCCAAGGTGCGCTTACGTGTCGGTCATCAACACTCGCAGTTTTGGCCGATTCTGGCCCATTTCGTGGACTTTTACTCACCGTTTTGGGGTCCCAAAGCGATTCCCATGGTTGTTGAACCCCAATGTGTGCTTACGTGTTGGTCGTCGACACTCGCGGTTTGGGCCGATTCTGGCCCGTTTCTTGGACTATTACTCAGTTTTGGGGTCCCGAAGTGATTTCCACGATTGACGAACCCCGGGTTGCGTTTATGTGTCATCATAACCACTCGCAATTTTGGCCAATTCTTGTCCGTTTCATGGACTATTACTCACCGTTTTGGGGCCCCTGATCGATTTTCATGATTGACAATCCCATGGTTCGTTTGCATGTCCGTCGTCAACACTCACAGTTTTGGCCAATTCTGACCCGTTTTGTGGACTATTACAAACCGTTTTGGGGTCCCGAAGCGATTTGCGTAGTTGTTGAACCCCAAGGTGCGCTTATGTGTCAGCTATCAACACTCGTGGTTTTTGTCGATTCTAACCTGTTTTGCGCACTATTACTCACGGTTTTGGGGTCCCAAAGCGATTTCCATGGTTGTTGAACCCCAAGGTGCGCTTACATGTCGGTCATCAACAATCGCAGTTTTGGTTGATTCTGGCCCGTTTCATGGACTACTGTTGAACCTCGGGGTGCGTTTACGTGTCGGTCATCGATACTCATGGTTTTTGTCGAGTCTGACCCGTTTCGTGTACTCACCATTTTGGGGTCCCAAAGCGATTTCCATGGTTGTCGAACCCCAAGGTGTGCTTAGTGTCGGTCATCAACACTCACAATTTTGGCTAATTCTGGTCCGTTTCATGGACTATTACTCACGATTTTGGCCCGTTTTGGAGTCCCGGAGTGATTTTCACGATTGACGATCCCAGGGTGTGTTTGCATGTCCGGCGTCAATACCCACAGTTTTGGCGAATTCTGACCGTTTCATGGACTGTTACTCACTGTTTTGGGGTCACGGAGTGATTTGCATAGTTGTTGAACCCCAAGGCAGTTTTGGCCGATTCTAGCCCATTTCGTGGACTATTACTCACTGTTTGGGGGTCTCCGAGTGATTTCCACGATTGGCGAACTCCAAGGTGCGTTTACGTGTCGGTCATCAATACTCAATTTTTTTGCCAATTCTGGTCCGTTTCGTGGACTATTACTCACCGTTTTGGGGTCCCAGAGCGATTTCCATGATTGACAATCCTAGGGCTGCGTTTACGCGTCTGTTGTCAACACTCATATTTTTGCCAATTCTGACACATTTTGTGGACTATTAGTTACCGTTTTGGGGGCCCAAAGCGATTTGCATAGTTGTTGAACCCCAAGGCCCGCTTCATGGACTTTTACTCACCGTTTTGGGTCCCAAAGCGATTTCCATGGTTGTTGAACCCCAATGTATGCTTACTTGTTGTTGTTGAGACTCGCGGTTTGGGCCGATTCTGGCCCGTTTCTTGGACTATTACTCAGTTTTGGGGTTGCGTTTATGTGTCATCATAGTTTTGGCCAATTCTGACCCGTTTCGTGGACTATTACTAACCGTTTTGGGGTCCCGAAGCGATTTGCATAGTTGTTGAACCCCAAGGTGCGCTTACGTGTCGGTTATCAACATTCGCGGTTTTGGTCGATTCTAACCTGTTTCGTGCACTATGACTCACGATTTTGAGGTCCCAAAGCAAATTCCATGGTTGTTGAACCCCAAGGTGCACTTACATGTCGGTCATCAACAATCGCAGTTTTCATCGATTCTGCCCCATTTCATGGACTATTGTTGAACCCTGGGGTGTGTTTACATGTCGGTCGTCAACACTCACAATTTTTGCCAATTCTGGTCCGTGTCATGGACTATTACTCACCGTTTTGGGGTCCCAGAGCGATTTCCATGATTGACAATCCCCGGGGTGCATTTACGCGTCTGTCATCAACACTCACAGTTTTGCCAATTCTGACATCTTTTGTGGACTATTACTTACCATTTTTGGGTCCCAAAGCGATTTGCATAGTTGTTGAACCCCAAGGTGCGCTTACGTGTGGGTCATCGATACTCATGGTTTTTGTCGAGTCTAACCCGTTTCGTGGACTATTACTCACCATTTTGGGGTCCCAAAGCGATTTCCATGGTTGTCGAACCCCAAGGTGTGCTTATGTGTCGGTCATAAACACTCACAATTTTGGCTAATTCTGGTCCGTTTCATGGATTATTACTCACGATTCTGGCCCGGTTTGGGGTCCCGAAGCGATTTTCACGATTGACGATCCCCATGGTGTGTTTGCATGTCCGGCGTCAATACTCACAGTTTTGGCGAATTCTGACCGTTTCATGGACTGTTACTCACTCTTTTGGGGTCACGGAGTGATTTTCATAGTTGTTGAACCCCAAGTCAATTTTGGCCGATTCTAGCCCGTTTCATGGACTATTACTCATTATTTTGGGGTCTCGGAGTGATTTCCACAATTGGTAAACTCCAAGGTGCGTTTACGTGTCGGTCATCAATACTCACAAATTTTGCCAATTCTGGTCCATTTCGTGGACTATTACTCACCGTTTTGGGGTCCCAGAGCGATTTCCATGATTGATAATCCCCGGGCTGCGTTTACGCGTCTGTCGTCAACACTCATAGTTTTGCCAATTCTGACACGTTTTTTGGACTCTTACTTACCGTTTTGGGGGCGTAAAGCGATTTGCATAGTTGTTGAACCCCAAGGTGCGCTTACGTGTCGGTCATCAACACTCATAGTTTTGGCTGATTCTGGCCCATTTCGTGGACTTTTACTCACCGTTTTGGGGTCCCAAAGCGATTTCCATGGTTGTTGAACCCCAATGTGTGCTTACGTGTTGGTCGTCGAGACTAGCGGTTTGGGACGATTCTGGCCAGGTTCATGGACTTCTACTCACCGTTTTGGGGTCCCAAAATGATTTCCATGGTTGTGGAACCCCAATGTGTGCTTACGTGTTGGTCGTCGAAACTCGCGGTTTGGGCCAATTCAGGCCCGTTTCTTGGACTATTACTCAAGTTTGGGGTCCCGAATTGATTTCGACGATGACGAACCCTGGGTTGCGTTCATATGTCAGTCATAACCACTCACAATTTTGGCCAATTCTTGTCCATTTTGTGGACTATTACTCACCGTTTTGGGGTCCCGGAGCGATTTTCACAATTGACAATTCCAGGGTGCGTTTGCATGTCCATCGTCAACACTCATAGTTTTGGCCAATTCTGACCCGTTTTGTGTACTATTACTAACCGTTTTGGGGTACCGAAGCGATTTGCATAGTTGTTGAACCCCAAGGTGCGCTTACATGTCAGTTATCAACACTCACGGTTTTTGTCGATTCTAACCTGTTTCGTGCACTATTACTTTCTGTTTTGGGGTCCCAAAGCGAATTCCATGGTTGTTGAACCCCAAGGTGCGCTTACAAGTCGGTCATCAACAATCACAGTTTTTGTTGATTCTGGCCTGTTTCATGGACTATTGTTGAACCCGGGGGTGTGTTTACGTGTCGGTCATCAATACTCACGGTTTTTGTCGAGTCTGACCCGTTTCGTGGACTATTACTCACCATTTTGGGGTCCCAAAGCGATTTCCATGGATGTCGAACCCCAAGGTGTGCTTATGTGTCGGTCATCAACACTCACAATTTTGGCTAATTCTGGTCCGTTTCATGGACTATTACTCACGATTCTGGCCCGTTTTGGGGCCCCGGAGCGATTTTCACGATTCACGATCCCCATGGTGTGTTTGCATGTCTGGCGTCAATACCCAAAGTTTTGACGAATTCTGATAGTTTTGTGGACTATTACTCACTGTTTTGGGGTCACAGAGTTATTTGCATAGTTGTTGAACCCCAAGACAGTTTTGGCCGATTCTAGCCCGTTTCGTGGACTATTACTCATTGTTTTGGGGTCTCAGAGTGATTTCCATGATTGGTGAACGCCGAGGTGCGTTTACGTGTCGGTCATCAACACTCACAATTTTTGCCAATTCTGGTCGTTTCGTGGACTATTACTCACCGTTATGGGGTCCGAGAGCGATTTCCATGATTGACAATCCCTGGGGTGCGTTTACGCGTCTGTCGTCAACACTCACAGTTTTGCCAATTCTGACACGTTTTGTGGACTATTACTTACCGTTTTGGGGGCGCAAAGCACTTTGCATAGTTGTTGAACCCCAAGGTGCGCTTACGTGTCTTTTATCAACACTCGCGGTTTTTGTCGATTCTAACCTGTTTCGTGCACTATGACTCATGATATTGGGGTCCCAAAGGGAATTCCATGGTTGTTGAACCCCAAGGTGCGCTTACATGTCGGTCATCAACAATCGCAGTTTTGGTCGATTCTGGCCCGTTTCATGGACTATTGTTGAACCCCGGGGTGCGTTGACGTGTCGTTCATCGATACTCACGGTTTTTGTCCAGTGTGACCCGTTTCAAGGACTATTACTCACTATTTTGGGGTTCGAAAGCGATTTCCATGGCTGTCGAACCCCAAGGTGTGCTTATGTGTCGGTCATCAACACTCACAATTTTGGCTAATTCTGGTCCATTTCATGGACTATTATTCACGATTCTGGCCCGGTTTGGGGTCCCGGAGCGATTTTCACGATTGACGATCCCCATGGTGTGTTTGCATATCCGGCGTCAATACTCACAGTTTTGGCGAATTCTTACCGTTTCCTGGACTATTACTCACTGTTTTGGGTCTCGGAGTGATTTCCACGATTGGTGAACTCCGAGGTGCGTTTACGTGTCAGTCATCAACACTCACACTTTTTGCCAATTCTGGTCCGTTTTGTGGACTATTACTCACCGTTTTGGGGTCCCAGAGCGATTTCCATGATTGACAATCCCCGGGCTGCGTTTACACGTCTGTCGTCAACACTCACAGTTTTGCCAATTCTGACACGTTTTGTGGACTATTACTTACCGTTTTGGGAGCCCAAAGCAATTTGCATAGTTGTTGAACCCCAAGGTGCGCTTACGTGTCGGTCATCAACACTCGCAGTTTTGGCCGATTCTGGCCCATTTCGTGGACTTTTACTCACCGTTTTGGGGTCCCAAAGCGATTCCCATGGTTGTTGAACCCCAATGTGTGCTTACGTGTTGGTCGTCGACACTCGCGGTTTGGGCCGATTCTGGCCCGTTTCTTGGACTATTACTCAGTTTTGGGGTCCCGAAGTGATTTCCACGATTGACGAACCCCGGGTTGCATTTATGTGTCATCATAACCACTCGCAATTTTGGCCAATTCTTGTCCGTTTCATGGACTATTACTCACCGTTTTGGGGCCCCTGATCAATTTTCATGATTGACAATCCCATGGTTCGTTTGCATGTCCGTCGTCAACACTCACAGTTTTTGCCTATTCTAACCCGTTTCGTGGACTACTACTAACCGTTTTGGGGTCCCGAAGCAATTTGCATAGTTGTTGAACCCCAAGGTGCTTTTACGTGTCGGTTATCAACACTCGCGGTTTTTGTCGATTCTAACCTGTTTCGTGCACTATGACTCACGATTTTGGGGTCCCAAAGCGAATTCCATGGTTGTTGAACCCCAAGGTGCGCTTACATGTCGGTCGTCAACAATCGCAGTTTTTGTCGATTCTGGCCCGTTTCATGGACTATTGTTGAACCCGGGGGTGTGTTTACATGTCGGTCATCAATACTCACGGTTTTTGTCGAGTCTAACCCGTTTCGTGGACTATTACTCACCATTTTGGGGTCCCAAAGCGATTTCCATGGTTGTCGAACCCCAAGGTGTGCTTATGTGTCGGTCATCAACACTCCCAATTTTAGCTAATTCTGGTCCGTTTCATGGATTATTACTCACGATTCTGGCCCATTTTGGGGTCCCAGAGCGATTTTCACGATTGACAATCCCCATGGTGTGTTTGCATGTCCAGCGTCAATACTCACAATTTTGGCGAATTCTGAACCTTTCTTGGACTATTACTCACTGTTTTGGGGTCACGGAGTGATTTGCATAGTTGTTGAACCCCAAGACAGTTTTGGCCGATTCTAGCCCGTTTCGTGGACTATTACTCACTGTTTTGGGTTCTCGGAGTGATTTCCACGATTGGTGAACTCCGAGGTGCGTTTACGTGCCGGTCGTCAACA
Organism: Triticum timopheevii; assembly: GCA_963921465.1. Lineage (NCBI taxonomy): Eukaryota > Viridiplantae > Streptophyta > Magnoliopsida > Poales > Poaceae > Triticum > Triticum timopheevii. The sequence continues at coordinate 621,583,038 of OY997268.1, forward strand.
CTCACAATTTTTGCCAATTCTGGTCCGTTTCGTGGACTATTACCCACCGTTTTGGGGTCCCAGAGCGATTTCTATGATTGACAATCCCCGGGGTGCATTTACACGTCCGTCGTCAACACTCACAGTTTTGCCAATTCTGTCACGTTTTGTGGACTATTACTTACCGTTTTGGTGGCCCAAGCGATTTGCATAGTTGTTGAACCCCAAGGTGCGCTTACGTGTCGGTCATCAACAATCGCAGTTTTGGCCGATTCTGGTCCATTTCGTGGACTTACGTGTTGGTCGTCGACACTCGCGGTTTGGGACGATTCTGGCCCGTTTCTTGGACTATTACTCAGTTTTGGGGTCCCGAAGTGATTTCCACGATTGACGAACCCCAATGTGTGCTTACGTGTTGGTCGGCGAGACTCGCGGTTTGGACCGATTCTGGTCCGTTTCATGGACTATTAGTCAGTTTTGGGGTCCCGAAATGATTTCCACGATTGACGAACCCCGGGTCGCGTTTATGTGTCAGTCATCAATTTTCACAATTTTGGCCAATTCTTGTCTGTTTCGTGGACTATTACTCACCATTTTAGGGTCCCGGAGGGATTTTCACGATTGACGATCCCGAGGGAGCGTTTGCATGTCCGTCGTCAACACTCACAGTTTTGGCCAATTCTGACCCGTTTCGTGGACTATTACTAACCGTTTTGGGGTCCTGAAGCGATTTGCAAAGTAGTTGAACCCCAAGGTGCGCTTACGTGTCGGTTGTCAACACTCGCGGGTTTTGTCGATTTTAACCTGTTTCATGCACTATTACTCACGGTTTTGGGGTCCCAAAGCGATTTCCATGGTTGTTGAACCCCAAGGTGCGCCTACATGTCGGTTATCAACAATCGCAGTTTTGGTCGATTCTGGCCCATTTCATGGACTATTGTTGAACCCGGGCTGCGTTTACGTGTCGGTCATCAATACTCACGGTTTTTGTCGAGTCTAACCCGTTTTGTGGACTATTACTCACCATTTTGGGGTCCCAAAGCGATTTCCATGGTTTTCGAACCCAAGGTGTGCTTATGTGTCGGTCATCAACACTCACAATTTTGGCTAATTCTGGTCCGTTTCATTGACTATTACTCACGATTCTGGCCCGTTTTGGGGTCCCGGAGCAATTTTCACGATTGATGAACCCCATGGTGTGTTTGCATGTCCGGCGTCAATACAAACAGTTTTGGCGAATTCTGACTGTTTCGTGGACTATTACTCACTGTTTTGGGGTCACGGAGTGATTTGCATGGTTGTTGAACCCCAAGGCAGTTTTGGCCGATTCTGGCCCATTTCGTGGACTATTACTCACTGTTTTGGGGTCTCAGAGTGATTTCCACGATTGGGGAACTCCGAGGTGCGTTTACGTGTCGGTCATCAATACTCACAATTTTTGCCAATTCTGGTCCATTTCGTGGACTATTACTCACCGTTTTGGGGTCCTAGAGCGATTTCCATGATTGACAATCCCCGGGGTGTGTTTACGCGTCTGTCGTCTACACTCACAGTTTTGCCAATTCTGACACGTTTTGTGGCCTATTACTTACCGTTTTGGGGGCCCAAAGCGATTTGCATAGTTGTTGAACCCCAAGGTGCGCTTACATGTCGGTTGTCAACAATCGCAGTTTTTGTCGATTCTAGCCCGTCTCATGGACTATTGTTAAACTCGGGGGTGTGTTTACGTGTCGGTCATCAATACTCACGGTTTTTTTTCATGATAATTGTCTTTATTCATGCTATAATTGTATTATCCGGAAATTGTAATACATGTGTGAATAACAGACACCAACATGTCCCTAGTAAGCCTCTAGTTGACTAGCTCGTTGATCAATAGATAGTCATGGTTTCCTGGCTATGGACATTGGATGTCATTGATAAGGGGATCACATCATTAGGATAATGATGTGATGGACAAGACCCAATCCTAAGCATAGCGTGAGATCGTGTAGTTCGTTTGCTAGAGCTTTTCTAATGTCAAGTATCTTTTCCTTTGACCATGAGATCGTGTAACTCCCGGATACCGTAGGAGTGCTTTGGGTGTATCAAACGTCACAACGTAACTGGGTGACTATAAAGGTGCATTACAGGTATCTCCGAAAGTGTCTGTTGGGTTGACACGGATCGAGACTGGGATTTGTCACTCCGTATGACAGAGAGATATCACTGGGCCCACTCGGTAATGCATCATCATAATGAGCTCAAAGTGACCAAGTGTCTGGTCACGGGATCATGCATTATGGTACGAGTAAAGTGACTTGCCGGTAACGAGATTGAACGAGGTATTGGGATACCGACGATCGAATCTCGGGCAAGTAACATATCGATTGACAAAGGGAATTGCATACGGGGTTGATTAAATCCTCGACATCGTGGTTCATCCGATGAGATCATCGTGGAGCATGTGGGAGCCAACATGGGTATCTAGATCCCGCTGTTGGTTATTGACCGGAGAGCGATCTCGGTCATGTCTACATGTCTCCCGAACCCGTAGGGTCTACACACTTAAGGTTCAGTTACGCTAGGGTTGTAGGGATATGTATATGCAGTAACCCGAATGTTGTTCGGAGTCCCGGATGAGATCCCGGACGTCACGAGGAGTTCCGGAATGGTGCGGAGGTAAAGATTTATATATGGGAAGTCCTGTTTCGGGCATCGGGACAAGTTTCGGGGTTATCGGTATTGTACCGGGACCACCGGAAGGGTCCCGGGGGTCCACCGGGTGGGGCCACTTGTCCCGGGGGGCCACATGGGCTGTAGGGGGTGCGCCTTGGCCTACATGGGCCAAGGGCACCAGCCCCAAGAGGCCCATGCGCCAAGAAAGGAGAAAAAGGGGAGAGTCCTAAAGGGGGAAGGCACCTCCGAGGTGCCTTGGGGAGGATGGACTCCTCCCCCCCCTTGGCCGCACCCTTCCTTGGAGGAAGGGGCAAGGGCTGCGCCTCCCCCTCTCCCTTGGCCCTATATATAGTGGGGAAAAGGAGGAGCAAAGATATACCTTGGCCTTTGGTTGCCTCCTTCTCCCTCTCCAACACCTCCTCCTCCTCCATAGTGCTTAGCGAAGCTCTGCCGGAGTACTGCAGCTCCATCAACACCACGCCGTCGTGCTGCTGCTGGTGCCATCTCCCTCAACCTCTCCTCCCCCCCTTGCTGGATCAAGAAGGAGGATACGTGGCTGTTCCGTACGTGTGTTGAACGCGGAGGTGCCGTCCGTTCGGTGCTAGGATCTCCGGTGATTTGGATCACGTCGTGTTCGACTACATCATCCCTGTTCTTTGAACGCTTCCGCTCGCGATCTACGAGGTACGTAGATGCATCTAATCACTCGTTGCTAGATGAACTCATAGATGGATCTTGGTGAAACCGTAGGAATTTTTTTGTTTTCTGCAACGTTCCCCAACAGTGGCATCATGAGCTAGGTCTATGCGTAGTTCTTCTTGCACGAGTAGAACACAATTTGTTGTGGGCGTAGATTTGTCAACTTTCTTGCCGCTACTAGTCTTATCTTGCTTCAGCGGTATTGTGGGATGAAGCGGCCCGGACCAACCTTACACGTACGCTTACGTGAGACCGGTTCCACCGACTAACATGCACAAGTTGCATAAGGTGGCTGGCGGGTGTCTGTCTCTCCTACTTTAGTTGAAACGGATTCGATGAAAAGGGTCCTTATGAAGGGTAAATAGAAGTTGACAAATCACGTTGTGGCTTTCACGCAGGTAAGAAAACGTTCTTGCTAGAACCCTACTTCAGCCACGTAAAACTTGCAAACAACAATTCGAGGACGTCTAATTTGTTTTTGCAGCAAGTGCTTTGTGATATGATATGGCCAAAGTTGTGATGAATGATGAATGATCTATATGTCATGTATGAGATGTTCATGCTATTGTAATAGGAATCACGACTTGCATGTCGATGAGTATGACAACCGGCAGGAGCCATAGGAGTTGTCTTTATTTTTTGTATGACCTGCGTGTCATTGAAGAACGCCATGTAAACTACTTTACTTTATTACTAAACGCGTTAGTCATAGAAGTAGAAGTAGTCGTTGGCGTGACAACTTCATGAAGACACGATGATGGAGATCATGATGATGGAGATCATGGTGTCATGCCGGTGACAAGATGATCATGGAGCCCCGAAGATGAAGATCAAAGGAGCTATATGATATTGGCCATATCATGTCACTACTTTATATAATTGCATGTGATGTTTATTATGTTTTATGCATCTTGTTTACTTAGGACGACGGTAGTAAATAAGATGATCCCTTACAAAATTTCAAGAAGTGTTCTCCCCTAACTGTGCACCGTTGCTACAGTTCGTCGTTTCGAAGCACCACGTGATGATCGGGTGTGGTAGATTCTTACATTCACATACAACGGGTGTAAGACAGTTTTACACAGCGAAAACACTTAGGGTTAACTTGACGAGCCTAGCATGTACAGACATGGCCTCGGAACACGGAGACCGAAAGGTCGAACACGAGTCGTATGGAAGATACGATCAACATGAGAATGTCCACCGATGATAACTAGTCCGTCTCACGTGATGATCGGACACGGCCTAGTCGACTCGGATCGTGTAACACTTAGATGACCAAAGGGATGTCAAATCTGAGTGGGAGTTCATTATAATTTGATTAGATGAACTTAATTATCATGAACTTAGTCTAAATATTTTACAATATGTCTTGTAGATCAAATGGCCAACGTAGTCCTCAACTTCAACGCGTTCCTAGAGAAAACCAAGCTGAAAGACGATGGCAGCAACTATACGGACTGGGTCCGGAACCTGAGGATCATCCTCATAGCTGCCAAGAAAGATTATGTCCTACAAGCACTGCTGGGTGACGCACCTGTTCTCCCTGCAGAACAAGATGTTATGAACGCTTGGCAGGCACGTTCCGATGACTACTCCCTCGTTCAGTGCGGCATGCTTTACAGCCTAGAGCCGGGGCTCCAAAAGCGTTTTGAGAGACATGGAGCATATGAGATGTTCGAAGAGCTGAAAATGGTTTTCCAAGCTCATGCCGGGTCGAGAGATATGAAGTCTCCGACAAATTCTTCAGCTGTAAGATGGAGGAAAATAGTTCTGTCAGTGAGCACATACTCACTATGTCTGGGTTACATAACCGCTTGACTCAGCTGGGAGTTAATCTCCTGGATGATGCGGTCATTGACAGAATCCTCCAGTCGCTTCCACCAAGCTACAAGAGCTTTGTGATGAACTTCAATATGCAGGGGATGGAAAAGACCATTCCTGAAGTATTTGCTATGCTGAAATCAGCAGAGGTAGAAGTCAAGAAGGAACATCAAGTGTTGATGGTCAATAAAACCACTAAGTTCAAGAAGGGCAAGGGTAAAAAGAACTTCAAGAAGGACGGCAAGGTAGTTGCCGCGCCCAGCAAGCAAGCTGCCGGGAAGAAGCCAAAGAATGGACCCAAGCCCGAGACTGAGTGCTTTTATTGCAAGGAAAGTGGTCACTGGAAGCGGAACTGCCCCAAATACTTAGCGGACAAGAAGGCCGGCAAAACCAAAGGTATATTTGATATACATGTAATTGATGTGTACCTTACCAGTAATCGTAGTGACTCCTGGGTATTTGATACCGGTGCCGTTGCTCATATTTGTAACACACAGCAGGAGCTGCGGAATAAACGGAGACTGGCGAAGGACGAGGTGACGATGCGCGTCGGGAATGGTTCCAAGGTCGATGTGATCACCGTCGGCACGCTACCTCTACATTTACCTACGGGATTAGTTTTGAACCTCAATAATTGTTATTTAGTGCCAAGTTTGAGCATGAACATTGTATCAGGATCTCGTTTAATTCGAGATGGCTACTCATTTAAATCCGAGAATAATGGTTGTTCTATTTATATGAGAGATATGTTTTATGGTCATGCTCCGATGGTGAATGGTTTATTCTTTATGAATCTCGAGCGTAATGCTACACATATTCATAGTGTAAGTACCAAAAGATGTAAGATTGATAGTGATAGTCCCACATACTTGTGGCACTGCCGCCTTGGTCACATAGGTGTCAAACGCATGAAGAAGCTCCATGCTGATGGACTTTTAGAGTCTCTTGATTACGAATCATTTGACATGTGCGAACCATGCCTCATGGGTAAAATGACCAAGACTCCATTCTCAGGAACAATGGAGCGAGCAACCAACTTATTGGAAATCATACATACTGATGTGTGCGGTCCAATGAGTGTTTAGGCTCGCGGTGGCTATCGTTATGTTCTCACCCTCACTGATGACTTGAGTAGATATGGGTATGTCTACTTAATGAAACACAAGTCTGAGACCTTTGAAAAGTTCAAGGAATTTCAGAGTGAAGTTGAGAATCAATGTGACAGAAAAATCAAGTTTCTACGATCAGATCGTGGAGGAGAATACTTGAGTCACGAGTTTGGTACACACTTAAGAAAATGTGGAATAGTTTCACAACTCACGCCGCCTGGAACACCTCAGCGTAATGGTGTGTCCGAACGTCGTAATCGCACTCTATTAGATATGGTGCGATCTATGATGTCTCTTGCCGATTTACCACTATCTTTTTGGGGATATGCTTTAGAGACTGCCGCATTCACTTTAAATAGGGCACCGTCGAAATCCGTTGAGACGACACCGTATGAATTATGGTTTGGGAAGAAACCTAAGCTGTTATTTCTAAAAGTTTGGGGATGCGATGCTTATGTCAGGAAACTTCAACCTGAAAAGCTCGAACCCAAATCGGAAAAATGCGTCTTCATAGGATACCCTAAAGAAACTATTGGGTATATCTTCTACCTCAGATCCGAAGGCAAGATCTTTGTTGCCAAGAATGGGTCCTTTCTGGAGAAAGAGTTTCTCTCGAAAGAAGTAAGTGGGAGGAAAGTAGAGCTTGATGAAGTATTGCCTCTTGAACCGGAAAATGGCGCAACTCAAGAAAATGTTCCTGAGGTGCCTACACCGACTAGAGAGGATGTTAATGATGATGATCAAAGATACTTCTGATCAAGCTCCTACTGAAATTCGAAGGTCCGCAAGGACACGTTCCGCACCAGAGTGGTACGGCAACCCTGTCTTGGAAATCATGTTGTTAGACAACAGTGAACCTTCGAACTATGAAGAAGCGATGGCAGGCCCGGATTCCGACAAATGGCTAGAAGCCATGAAATCCGAGATAGGATGCATGTATGAAAATGAAGTGTGGACTTTGACTGACTTGCCTGTTGAACGGCGAGCCATAGAAAATAAATGGATCTTTAAGAGGAAGACAGACGCGGATGGTAATGTGACCATCTATAAAGCTCGGCTTGTCGCTAAGGGTTATCGACAAGTTCAAGGGGTTGACTATGATGAGACTTTCTCAACGGTAGCGAAGCTGAAGTCCGTCCGAATCATGTTAGCAATTGCCGCATTTTATGATTATGAAATTTGGAAAATGGACGTCAAAACGGCATTCCTTAATGGTTTCCTTAAGGAAGAATTGTATATGATGCAGCCGGAAGGTTTTGTCGATCCTAAGAATGCTGACAAGGTGTGCAAGCTCCAACACTCGATTTATGGGCTGGTGCAAGCATCTCGGAGTTGGAACATTCGTTTTGATGATATGATCAAAGCGTTTGGGTTCACACAGACTTATGGAGAAGCCTGTGTTTACAAGAAAGTGAGTGGGAGCTCTATAGCATTTCTCATACTATATGTAGATAACATACTTTTGATGGGAAATGATATAGAACTTTTGGACAGCATTAAGGCCTACTTGAATAAGAGTTTTTCAATGAAGGACCTTGGAGAAGCTGCTTATATATTAGGCATCAAGATCTATAGGGATAGATCAAGACGCCTCATAGGTCTTTCACAAAGCACATATCTTGATAAGATTTTGAAGAAGTTCAAAATGGATCAGTCCAAGAAAGGGTTCTTGCCTGTTTTGCAAGGTGTGAAATTGAGCTCAGCTCAATGTCCGACCACGGCAGAAGATATAGAAGAGATGAGTGTCATCCCCTATGCCTCAGCCATAGGTTCTATTATGTATGCCATGTTGTGTACCAGACCTGATGTAAACCTTGCCGTAAGTTTGGTAGGAAGGTACCAAAGTAATCCCGGCAAGGAACACTAGACAGCGGTCAAGAATATCCTAAAGTACCTGAAAAGGACTAAGGAAATGTTTCTCGTTTATGGAGGTGACGAAGAGCTCGTCGTAAAGGGTTACGTCGACGCTAGCTTTGACACAGATCTGGATGACTCTAAGTCACAAACCGGATACGTGTATATTTTGAATGGTGGGGCAGTAAGCTGGTGCAGTTGCAAGCAGAGCGTCGTGGCAGGATCTACATGTGAAGCGGAGTACATGGCAGCCTCGGAGGCAGCACATGAAGCTATATGGGTGAAGGAGTTCATCACCGACCTAGGAGTCATACCCAATGCGTCGGGGCCGATCAAGCTCTTCTGTGACAACACTGGAGCTATTGCTCTTGCCAAGGAGCCCAGGTTTCACAAGAAGACAAGGCACATCAAGCGTCGCTTCAACTCCATTCGTGAAAATGTTCAAGATGGAGACATAGAGATTTGTAAAGTACATACAGACCTGAATATAGCGGATCCGTTGACTAAACCTCTCCCTAGAGCAAAACATGATCAACACCAGAATTCCATGGGTGTTCGATTCATCACAATGTAACTAGATTATTGACTCTAGTGCAAGTGGGAGACTGTTGGAAATATGCCCTAGAGGCAATAATAAAAGCATTATTATTATATTTCTTTGTTCATGATAATTGTCTTTATTCATGCTATAATTGTATTATCCGGAAATTGTAATACATGTGTGAATAATAGACACCAACATGTCCCTAGTAAGCCTCTAGTTGACTAGCTCGTTGATCAATAGATAGTCATGGTTTCCTGGCTATGGACATTGGATGTCATTGATAACGGGATCACATCATTAGGATAATGATGTGATGGACAAGACCCAATCCTAAGCATAGCGTGAGATCGTGTAGTTCGTTTGCTAGAGCTTTTCTAATGTCAAGTATCTTTTCCTTTGACCATGAGATCGTGTAACTCCCGGATACCGTAGGAGTGCTTTGGGTGTATCAAACGTCACAACGTAACTGGGTGACTATAAAGGTGCATTACAGGTATCTCCGAAAGTGTCTGTTGGGTTGACACGGATCGAGACTGGGATTTGTCACTCCGTATGACAGAGAGATATCACTGGGCCCACTCGGTAATGCATCATCATAATGAGCTCAAAGTGACCAAGTGTCTGGTCACGGGATCATGCATTATGGTACGAGTAAAGTGACTTGCCGGTAACGAGATTGAACGAGGTATTGGGATACCGACGATCGAATCTCGGGCAAGTAACATATCGATTGACAAAGGGAATTGCATACGGGGTTGATTAAATCCTCGACATCGTGGTTCATCCGATGAGATCATCGTGGAGCATGTGGGAGCCAACATGGGTATCCAGATCCCGCTGTTGGTTATTGACCGGAGAGCGATCTCGGTCATGTCTACATGTCTCCCGAACCCGTAGGGTCTACACACTTAAGGTTCAGTTACGCTAGGGTTGTAGGGATATGTATATGCAGTAACCCAAATGTTGTTCGGAGTCCCGGATGAGATCCCGGACGTCACAAGGAGTTCCGGAATGGTCCGGAGGTAAAGATTTATATATGGGAAGTCCTGTTTCGGGCATCGGGACAAGTTTCGGGGTTATCGGTATTGTACCGGGACCACCGGAAGGGTCCTGGGGGTCCACCAGGTGGGGCCACCTGTCCCGGGGGGCCACATGGGCTGTAGGGGGTGCGCCTTGGCCTACATGGGCCAAGGGCACCAGCCCCAAGAGGCCCATGCGCCAAGAAAGGAGAAAAAGGGGAGAGTCCTAAAGGGGGAAGGCACCTCCGAGGTGCCTTGGGGAGGATGGACTCCTCCCCCCCTTGGCCGCACCCTTCCTTGGAGGAAGGGGCAAGGGCTGCGCTTCCCCCTCTCCCTTGGCCCTATATATAGTGGGGAAAAGGAGGAGCAAAGATATACCTTGGCCTTTGGTTGCCTCCTTCTCCCTCTCCAACACCTCCTCCTCCTCCATAGTGCTTATCGAAGCTCTGCCGGAGTACTGCAGCTCCATCAACACCACGCCGTCGTGCTGCTGCTGGTGCCATCTCCCTCAACCTCTCCTCCCCCCCTTGCTGGATCAAGAAGGAGGAGACGTGGCTGTTCCGTACGTGTGTTGAACGCGGAGGTGCCGTCCGTTCGGTGCTAGGATCTCCGGTGATTTGGATCACATCGTGTTCGACTACATCATCCCCGTTCTTTGAACGCTTCCGCTCGCGATCTACGAGGTATGTAGATGCATCTAATCACTTGTTGCTAGATGAACTCATAGATGGATCTTGGTGAAACCGTAGGAAATTTTTTGTTTTCTGCAACGTTCCCCATCAGTTGAACACCAAGGAGCGCTTACATGTCGGTCATCAACAATCGCAGTTTTGGTTGATTCTGGCCTGTTTCATGGACTACTGTTGAACCCCAGGGTGCGTTTACGTGTAGGTCATCGATACTCATGGTTTTTGTCGAGTCTGGCCCGTTTCATGGACTATTACTCACCATTTTGGGGTCCCAAAGCGATTTCCATGGTTGTCGAACCCCAAGGTGTGCTTATGTGTCGGTCATCAACACTCACAATTTTGGCTAATTCTGGTCCGTTTCATGGACTATTACTCACGATTCTGGCCCGTTTTGGGGTCCTGGAGTGATTTTCACGATTGATCACAGGGTGTGTTTGCATGTCCGGCGTCAATACTCACAGTTTTGGCGAATTCTGACCGTTTCGTGGACTGTTACTCACTGTTTTGGGGTCACAAAGTGATTTGCATAGTTGTTGAACCCCAAGGCAGTTTTGGCCGATTCTAGCCCATTTCGTGGACTATTACTCACTCTTTTGGGGTCTCCGAGTGATTTCCACGATTGGCGAACTCCAAGGTGCGTTTACGTGTCGGTCATCAATACTCAATTTTTTTGCCAATTCTGGTCCGTTTCGTGGACTATTGCTCACCGTTTTGGGGTCCCAGAGCGATTTCCATGATTGACAATCCTAGGGTTGCGTTTACGCGTCTGTTGTCAACACTCATATTTTTGCCAATTCTGACACATTTTGTGGACTATTAGTTACCATTTTGGGGGCCCAAAGCGATTTGCATAGTTGTTGAACCCCAAGGTGCACTTACGTGTCGGTCATCAACACTCATAGTTTTGGCTGATTCTGGCCCATTTCGTGGACTTTTACTCACCGTTTTGGGGTCCCAAAGCGATTTCCATGGTTGTTGAACCCCAATGTGTGCTTCGTGTTGGTCGTCGAGACTAGCGGTTTGGGCCGATTCTGGCCCGTTTCTTGGACTATTACTCAGTTTTGGGGTCCCGAAGTGATTTCCATGATTAACGAACCCCGGGTTGCGTTTATGTGTTGGTCATAACCACTCACAATTTTGGCCAATTCTTGTCCGTTTCGTGGACTATTACTCATCGTTTATGGTCCCGGAGCGATTTTCACGATTGACAATCCGAGGCTCCGTTTGCATGTCCGTCGTTAACACTTATAGTTTTGGCCAATTCTGACCCGTTTCGTGGACTATTACTAACTGTTTTGGGGTCCCGAAGCGATTTGCATAGTTGTTGAACCCCAAGGTGCGCTTACGTGTCAGCTATCAACACTCGCGGTTTTTGTCGATTCTAACCTGTTTCGTGCACTATGACTCACGGTTTTTGGGTCCCAAAGCGATTTCGATGGTTGTTGAACCCCAAGGTGCGCTTACATGTCGGTCATCAACAATCGCAGTTTTGGTCGATTCTGGCCCGTTTCATGGACTACTGTTGAACCCCGGGGTGCGTTTACGTGTCGGTCATCGAAACTCACGGTTTTTGTCGAGTCTGACTCGTTTCGTGGACTATTACTCACCATTTTCGGGTCCCAAAGAGATTTCCATGGTTGTCGAACCCCAAGGTGTGCTTATGTGTCGGTCATCAACACTCACAATTTTGGCTAATGCTGGTCCGTTTCATGGACTATTACTCATGATTCTGGCCCGTTTTGGGGTCCCGAAGCGATTTTCATGATTGACGATCCTAGGGTGTGTTTGCATGTCCGGCGTCAATACTCACAGTTTTGGCAAATTCTGACCGTTTCGTGGATTGTTACTCACTGTTTTGGGGTCACGGAGTGATTTGCATAGTTGTTGAACCCCATGGCAGTTTTGGCCGATTCTAGCCCGTTTCATGGAATATTACTCACTGTTTTGGGTTCTCAGAGTGATTTCCACGATTGGCAAACTCCAAGATGCGTTTACGCGTCGGTCATCAATACTCACAATTTTTGCCAATTCTGGTCCGTTTCGTGGACTATTACTCACCGTTTTGGGGTCCCAGAGCGATTTCCATGATTGACAATCCCCGGGCCGCGCTTACGCGTCTGTAATCAACACTCACAGTTTTGCCAATTCTGACACATTTTGTGGACTATTACTTACCATTTTGGGGGCCCAAAGCGATTTGCATAGTTGTTGAACCCCAAGGTGCGCTTACGTGTCGGTCATCAACACTCACAGTTTTGGCCGATTCTGGCCCATTTCATGGACTTCTACTCACCGTTTTGGGGTGCCAAAGCGATTTCCATGGTTGTTGAACCCCAATGTATGCTTACTTGTTGTCGTCGAGACTCGCGGTTTGGGCCGATTCTGGCCCGTTTCTTGGACTATTACTCAGTTTTGGGGTTGCGTTTATGTGTCGTCATAGTTTTGGCCAATTCTAACCCGTTTCGTGGACTATTACTAACCGTTTTGGGGCCCCGAAGCGATTTGCATAGTTGTTGAACCCCAAGGTGCACTTACATGTCGGTCATCAACAATCGCAGTTTTCGTCGATTCTGGCCTGTTTCATGGACTATTGTTGAACCCTGGGGTGCGTTTACGTGTCGGTCGTTGATACTCACGGCTTTTGTCGAGTCTGACCCGTTTCGTGGAGTATTACTCACCATTTTGGGGTCCCAAAGCGATTTCCATGGTTGTTGAACCCCAAGGTGTGCTTATGTGTCGGTCATCAACACTCCCGTTTTGGGGTCCCAGAGCGATTTTCACTATTGACGATCCCCATGATGTGTTTGCATGTCCAACGTCAATACTCACAGTTTTGGCGAATTCTGACCGTTTCGTGGACTATTACTCACTGTTTTGGGGTCACGGAGTGATTTGCATATTTGTTGAACCCCAAGACAGTTTTGCCAATTCTAGTCCGTTTCGTGGACTATTACGCACTGTTTTGGGGTCTCGGAGTGATTTCCACGATTGGTGAACTCCGAGTTGCGTTTACGTGCCGGTCATCAACACTCACAATTTTTGCCAATTCTGGTCCGTGTCGTGGACTATTACTCACCGTTTTGGGGTCCCAGAGCGATTTCCATGATTGACAATCCCCGGGTGCATTTACGCGTCTGTCGTCAACACTCACAGTTTTGCCAATTCTGACACGTTTTGTGGACTATTACTTACCATTTTTGGGTGCCAAAGCGATTTGCATAGTTGTTGAACCCCAAGGTGAGCTTACATGTCGGTCATCGATACTCATGGTTTTTGTCGAGTCTGACCCGTTTCGTAGACTATTACTCACCATTTTGGGGTCCCAAAGCGATTTCCATGGTTGTCGAACCCCAAGGTGTGCTTATGTGTCGGTCATCAACACTCACAATTTTGGCTAATTTTGGTCCGTTTCATGGATTATTACTCACGATTCTGGCCCGGTTTGGGGTCCCGAAGCGATTTTCACGATTGACGATCCCCATGATGTGTTTGCATGTCCGGCGTCAATACTCACAGTTTTGGCGAATTCTGACCGTTTCATGGACTGTTACTCACTGTTTTGGGGTCACGGAGTGATTTCCATAGTTGTTGAACCCCAAGTCAACTTTGGCTGATTCTAGCCCGCTTCATGGACTATTACTCATTATTTTGGGGTCTCGGAGTGATTTCCATGATTGGCAAACTCCAAGGTGCGTTTACGTGTCGATCATCAATACTCACAATTTTTGCCAATTCTGGTCCATTTCGTGGACTATTACTCACCGTTTTGGGGTCCCAGAGCGATTTCCATGATTGATAATCCCCGGGCTGCGTTTACGTGTCTGTCGTCAACACTCATAGTTTTGCCAATTCTGACACGTTTTGTGGACTCTTACTTACCGTTTTGGGGGCGCAAAGCGATTTGCATAGTTGTTGAACCCCAAGGTGCGCTTACGTGGGTCATCAACACTCGCAGTTTTGGCCGATTCTGGCCAGGTTCGTGGACTTCTACTCACCGTTTTGGGGTCCCAAAGCGATTTCCAGGGTTGTTGAACCCCAATGTGTGCTTACGTGTTGGTCGTCGAAACTCGCGGTTTGGGCCGATTCAGGCCCGTTTCTTGGAGTATTACTCAGTTTTGGGGTCCCGAATTGATTTCGACGATGACGAACCGCGGGTTGCGTTCATATGTCGGTCATAACCACTCACAATTTTGGCCAATTCTTGTCCATTTTGTGGACTATTACTCACCGTTTTGGGGTCCCGGAGCGATTTTCACGATTGACAATCCCAGGGTGCGTTTGCATGTCCGTCGTCAACACTCATAGTTTTGGGCAATTCTGACCCGTTTCGTGTACTATTACTAACCGTTTTGGGGTACCGAAGTGATTTGCATAGTTGTTGAGCCCCAAGGTGCGCTTACGTGTCGGTTATCAACACTCGCGGTTTTTGTCGATTTTAACCTGTTTCGTGCACTATTACTTACGGTTTTGGGGTCCCAAAGTGAATTCCATGGTTGTTGAACCCCAAGGTGCGCTTACAAGTCGGTCATCAACAATCACAGTTTTTGTTGATTCTGGCCTGTTTCATGGACTATTGTTGAACCCGGGGGTGTGTTTACGTGTCGGTCATCAATACTCACAGTTTTTGTCGAGTCTGACCCGTTTCGTGGACTATTACTCACCATTTTGGGGTCCCAAAGCGATTTCCATGGATGTCTAACCCCAAGGTGTGCTTACGTGTCGGTCATCAACACTCACAATTTTGGCTAATTCTGGTCCGTTTCATGGAATATTACTCACGATTCTGGCCCGTTTTGGGGTCCCGGAGCGATTTTCACGATTGACGATCCCCATGGTGTGTTTGCATGTCCGACGTCAATACTCACAGTTTTGACGAATTCTGATAGTTTCGTGGACTATTACTCACTGTTTTGGGGTCACGGAGTGATTTGCATAGTTGTTGAACCCCAAGACAGTTTTGGCCGATTCTAGCCCGTTTCGTGGACTATTACTCACTGTTTTGGGGTCTCGGAGTGATTTCCATGATTGGTGAACTCCGAGGCGCGTTTACGTGTCGGGCATCAACACTCACAATTTTTGCCAATTCTGGTCGTTACGTGGACTATTACTCACCGTTTTGGGGTCCGAGAGCGATTTCCATGATTGACAATCCCTGGGGTGCGTTTACGCGTCTGTCGTCAACACTCACAGTTTTGCCAATTCTGACACGTTTTGTGGACTATTACTTACCGTTTTGGGGGCGCAAAGCGATTTGCATAGTTGTTGAACCCCAAGGTGTGCTTACGTTTCGGTTATCAACACTCGCGGTTTTTGTCGATTCTAACCTGTTTCGTGCACTATGAGTCACGGTTTTGGGGTCCCAAAGCGAATTCCATGGTTGTTGAACCCCAAGGTGCGCTTACATGTCGGTCGTCAACAATCGCAGTTTTTGTCGATTCTGGCCCGTTTCATGGACTATTGCTGAACCCGGGGGTGTGTTTACGTGTCGGTCATCAATACTCACGGTTTTTGTCCAGTGTGACCCGTTTCATGGACTATTACTCACTATTTTGGGGGCCCAAAGCGATTTCCATGGTTGTCGAACACCAAGGTGTGCTTATGTGTCGGTCATCAACACTCACAATTTTGGCTAATTCTGGTCCATTTCATGGACTATTATTCACGATTCTGGCCCGGTTTGGGGTCCCAGAGCGATTTTCACGATTGACGATCCCCATGGTGTGTTTGCATGTCCAGCGTCAATACTCACAATTTTGGCGAATTCTGAACCTTTCTTGGACTATTACTCACTGTTTTGGGGTCACGGAGTGATTTGCATAGTTGTTGAACCCCAAGACAGTTTTGGCCGATTCTAGCCCGTTTCGTGGACTATTACTCACTGTTTTGGGTTCTCGGAGTGATTTCCACGATTGGTGAACTCCGAGGTGCGTTTACGTGCCGGTCATCAACACTCACAATTTTTGCCAATTCTGGTCCGTTTCGTGGACTATTACCCACCGTTTTGGGGTCCCAGAGCGATTTCCAAGATTGACAATCCCCGGGGTGCATTTACGCGTCCGTCGTCAACACTCACAGTTTTGCCAATTCTGTCACGTTTTGTGGACTATTACTTACCATTTTGGTGGCCCAAGCGATTTGCATAGTTGTTGAACCCCAAGGTGCGCTTACGTGTCGGTCATCAACACTCGCAGTTTTGGCTGATTCTGGTCCATTTCGTGGACTATAACTCACAGTTTGGGGGCCCCAAAGCGATTTCCATGGTTGTTGAACCCCAATGTGTGCTTACGTGTTGGTCGTCGACACTCGCGGTTTGGGCCGATTCTGGCCCGTTTCTTGGACTATTACTCAGTTTTGGGGTCCCGAAGTGATTTCCACGATTGACGAACCCCGGGTTGCGTTTATGTGTCGTCATAACCACTCACAATTTTGGCCAATTCTTGTCCATTTCGTGGACTATTATTCACCATTTTGGGGCCCCTGAGCGATTTTCATGATTGACAATCCCATGGTTCATTTGCATGTCCGTCGTCAACACTCACAGTTTTTGCCTATTCTAACCCGTTTCGTGGACTATTACTAACCGTTTTGGGGTCCCGAAGCAATTTGCATAATTGTTGAACCCCAAGGTGCGCTTACGTGTCGGTTATCAACACTCGCGGTTTTTGTCGATTCTAACCTGTTTCGTGCACTATGACTCACGATTTTGGGGTCCCAAAGCGAATTCCATGGTTGTTGAACCCCAAGGTGCGCTTACATGTCGGTCGTCAACAATCGCAGTTTTTGTCGATTCTGGCCCGTTTCATGGACTATTGTTGAACGTGGGGGTGTGTTTACGTGTCGGTCATCAATACTCACGGTTTTTGTTGAGTCTGACCCGTTTCGTGGACTATTACTCACCATTTTGGGGTCCCAAAGCGATTTCCATGGTTGTCGAACCCCAAGGTGTGCTTATGTGTCGGTCATCAACACTCCCAATTTTAGCTAATTCTGGTCCGTTTCGTGGATTATTACTCACGATTCTGGCCCGTTTTGGGGTCCCAGGGCGATTTTCACGATTGATGATCCCCATGGTGTGTTTTCATGTCCAGCGTCAATACTCACAATTTTGGCGAATTCTGAACCTTTCTTGGACTATTACTCACTGTTTTGGGGTCACGGAGTTATTTGCATAGTTGTTGAACCCCAAGACAGTTTTGGCCGATTCTAGCCCGTTTCGTGGACTATTACTCACTGTTTTGGGTTCTCGGAGTGATTTCCACGATTGGTGAACTCCGAGGTGCGTTTACGTGCCGGTCATCAACACTCACAATTTTTGCCAATTCTGGTCCGTTTCGTGGACAATTACCCACCGTTTTGGGGTCCCAGAGCGATTTCCATGATTGACAATCCCCGGGGTGCATTTACGCGTCCGTCATCAACACTCATAGTTTTGTCAATTCTGTCACGTTTTGTGGATTATTACTTACCGTTTTGGTGGCCCAAGAGATTTGCATAGTTGTTGAACCCCAAGGTACGCTTACGTGTCGGTCATCAACACTCGCAGTTTTGGCCGATTCTGGTCCATTTCGTGGACTATAACTCACAGTTTGGGGGTCCCAAAGCGATTTCCATGGTTTTTGAACCCCAATGTGTGCTTACGTGTTGGTCGTCGACACTCGCGGTTTGGGCCGATTCTGTCCCGTTTCTTGGACTATTACTCGGTTTTAGGGTCCCGAAGTGATTTCCACGATTGACGAACCCCGGGTTGCGTTTATGTGTCGTCATAACCACTCACAATTTTGGCCAATTCTTGTCTGTTTCGTGGACTATTACTCACTATTTTGGGGCCCCTGAGCGATTTTCATGATTGACAATCCCATGGTTCGTTTGCATGTCCGTCGTCAACACTCACAGTTTTGGCCAATTCTAACCCGTTTCATGGACTATTACTAACCGTTTTGGGGTCCCGAAGCAATTTGCATAGTTGTTGAACCCGAAGGTGCGCTTACGTGTCGGTTATCAACACTCGCAGTTTTTGTCGATTCTAACCTGTTTCGTGCACTATGACTCACGTTTTTGGGGTCCCAAAGCGAATTATATGGTTGTTGAACCCCAAGGTGCGCTTACATGTCGGTCGTCAACAATCGCAGTTTTTGTCGATTCTGGCCCGTTTCATGGACTATTGTTGAACCCGGGGGTGTGTTTACGTGTCGGTCATCAATACTCATGGTTTTTGTCGAGTCTGGCCCGTTTCGTGGACTATTACTCACCATTTTGGGGTCCCAAAGCGATTTCCATGGTTGTCGAACCCCAAGGTGTGCTTATGTGTCGGTCATCAACACTCCCAATTTTAGCTAATTCTGGTCCGTTTCGTGGATTATTACTCACGATTCTGGCCCGTTTTGGGGTCCCAGAGCGATTTTCACGATTGACGATCCCCATGGTGTGTTTGCATGTCCAGCGTCAATACTCACAATTTTGGCGAATTCTGAACCTTTCTTGGACTATTACTCACTGTTTTGGGGTCACGGAGTGATTTGCATAGTTGTTAAACCCCAAGACAGTTTTGGCCGATTCTAGCCCGTTTCGTGGACTACTACTCACTGTTTTGGGTTCTCGAAGTGATTTCCACGATTGGTGAACTCTGAGGTGCGTTTACGTGCCGGTCATCAACACTCACAGTTTTTGCCAATTCTGGTCCATTTCGTGGACTTTTACCCACCGTTTTGTGGTCCCAGAGCGATTTCCATGATTGACAATCCCCAGGGTGCATTTCCGCGTCCGTCGTCAACACTCACAGTTTTGCCAATTCTGTCACGTTTTGTGGACTATTACTTACCGTTTTGGTGGCCCAAGCGATTTGCATAGTTGTTGAACCCGAAGGTGCGCTTATGTGTCGGTCATCAACACTCGCCGTTTTGGCCGATTCTGGTCCATTTCGTGGACTATAACTCACAGTTTTGGGGTCCCAAAGCGATTTCCATGGTTGTTGAACCTCAATGTGTGCTTACGTGTTGGTCCTCGACACTCGCGGTTTGGGCCGATTCTGGCCCGTTTCTTGGACTATTACTCAGTTTTGGGGTCCCGAAGTGATTTCCACGATTGACGAACCCCGGGTTGCGTTTATGTGTCGTCATAACCACTCACAATTTTGGCCAATTCTTGTCCGTTTCGTGGACTATTACTCACCATTTTGGGGCCCCTGAGCGATTTTCATGATTGACAATCCCATGGTTCGTTTGCATGTCCGTTGTCAACACTCACAGTTTTGGCCAATTCTAACCCGTTTCGTGGACTATTACAAACCGCTTTGGGGTCCCGAAGCAATTTGCATAGTTGTTGAACCCCAAGGTGCGCTTACGTGTCAGTTATCAACACTCATGGTTTTTGTCGATTCTAACCTGTTTCGTGCACTATGACTCGCGATTTTGGGGTCCCAAAGTGAATTATATGGTTGTTGAACCCCAAGGTGCGCTTACATGTCGGTCGTCAACAATCGCAGTTTTTGTCGATTTTTTCTAGCCCGTTTCATGGACTATTGTTGAACCCGGGGGTGCGTTTACGTGTCGGTCATCAATACTCACGGTTTTTGTCGAGTCTGACCCGTTTCGTGGACTATTACTCACCATTTTCGGGTCCCAAAGTGATTTCCATGGTTGTCGAACCCCAAGGTGTGCTTATGTGTCGGTCATCAACATTCCCAATTTTAGCTAATTCTGGTCCGTTTCGTGGATTATTACTCTGGCCCGTCTTGGGGTCCCAGAGCGATTTTCACGATTGACGAACCCCATGGTGTGTTTGCATGTCCATCATCAATTCTCACAATTTTGGCGAATACTGAACCTTTCTTGGACTATTACTCACCGTTCTGGGGTCACGGAGTGATTTGCATAGTTGTTAAACCCCAAGACAGTTTTGGCCGATTCTAGCCCGTTTCGTGGACTACTACTCACTGTTTTGGGTTCTCGAAGTGCTTTCCATGATTGGTGAACTCTGAGGTGCGTTTACGTGCCGGTCATCAACACTCACAATTTTTGCCAATTCTGGTCCGTTTCATGGCCTATTACCCACCGTTTTGGGGTCCCAGAGCGATTTCCATGATTGACAATCCCCGGGGTGCATTTACGCGTCCGTCGTCAACACTCACAGTTTTGCCAATTCTGTCACGTTTTGTGGACTATTACTTACCGTTTTGGTGGCCCAAGCGATTTGCATAGTTGTTGAACCCCAAGGTGCGCTTATGTGTCGGTCATCAACACTCACAGTTTTGGCCGATTCTGGTCCATTTCGTGGACTATAACTCACAGTTTTGGGGTCCCAAAGCGATTTCCATGGTTGTTGAACCCCAATGTGTGCTTACGTGTTGGTCCTCGACACTCGCGGTTTGGGCCGATTCTGGCCCGTTTCTTGGACTATTACTCAGTTTTGGGGTCCCGAAGTGATTTCCACGATTGACGAACCCTGGGTTGCGTTTATGTGTCGTCATAACCACTCACAATTTTGGCCAATTCTTGTCCGTTTCGTGGACTATTACTCACCATTTTGGGGCCCCTGAGCGATTTTCATGATTGACAATCCCATGGTTCGTTTGCATGTCCGTCGTCAACACTCACAGTTTTGGCCAATTCTAACCCGTTTCATGGACTGTTACTAACCGTTTTGGGATCCCGAAGCAATTTGCATAGTTGTTGAACCCCAAGGTGCGCTTACGTGCCGGTTATCAACAGTCACGGTTTCTATCGATTCTAACCTGTTTCGTGCACTATGACTCACGATTTTGGGGTCCCATAGCGAATTCCATGGTTGTTGAACCCCAAGGTGCGCTTACATGTCGGTCGTCAACAATCGCAGTTTTTGTCGATTCTGGCCCGTGTCATGGACTATTGTTGAACCCAGGGGTGCGTTTACGTGTCGGTCGTCGATACTCACGGTTTTTGTCGAGTCTGACCCGTTTTGTGGACTATTACTCACCATTTTGGGGTCCCAAAGCGATTTGCATGGTTGTCGAACCCCAAGGTGTGCTTATGTGTCGGTCATCAACACTCCCTATTTTGGCTAACTCTGGTCCGTTTCGTGGATTATTACTCACGATTCTAGTCCGTTTTGGGGTCCCAGAGCAATTTTCACGATTGACGATCCCCATGGTGTGTTTGCATGTTCAGCGTCAATACTCACAATTTTGGCGAATTCTGAACCTTTCGTGGACTATTACTCACTGTTTTGGGGTCACGGAGTGATTTGCATAGTTGTTGATCCCCAAGACAGTTTTTGTCGATTCTAGCCCGTTTCGTGGACTATTACTAACTGTTTTGGGGTCTCGGAGTGGTTTCCACGATTGGTGAACTCCGAGGTGTGTTTATGTGCCGGTCATCAACACTCACAATTTTTGCTAATTCTGGTCCGTTTCATGGACTATTACTCACCGTTTTGGGGTCCGAGAGCGATTTCCATGATTGACAATCCCCGGGGTGCATTTACGCGTCCGTCGTCAACAATCACAGTTTTGCCAATTCTGTCACGTTTTGTGGACTATTACATACCGTTTTGGGGGACCAAAGCGATTTGCATAGTTGTTGAACCCCAAGGTGCGCTTATGTGTCGGTCATCAACACTCGCAGTCTTGGCCGATTCTGGCCCATTTCGTGGACTATAACTCACCGTTTTGGGGTCCCAGAGCGATTTCCATGGTTGTTGAACCCCAATGTGTGCTTACGTGTTCGTCGTCGAGACTCGCGGTTTGGGCCGATTCTGGCCCGTTTCTTGGACTGTTACTCAGTTTTGGGGTCTCGAAGTGATTTCCACGATTGACGAACCCCGGGTTGCGTTTATGTGTTGTCATAACCACTCACAATTTTTGCCAACTCTTGTCCGTTTCGTGGACTATTACTCACCGTTTTGGGGCCCTGGAGCGATTTTCAAGATTGAGAATCCCAAGGTTCGTTTGCATGTTCGTCGTCAACACTCACAGTTTTGGCCAATTGTAACCCGTTTCGTGGACTGTTACTAACCGTTTTGGGGTCCCGAAGCAATTTGCATAGTTGTTGAACCCCAAGGTGCGCTTACGTGTCGGTTATCAACACTCACGGTTTTTGTCGATTCTAACCTGTTTCGTGCACTATGACTCACGATTTTGGGGTCCCAAAGCGAATTCCATGGCTGTTGAACCCCAAGGTGCGCTTACATGTCGGTCGTCAACAATCGCAGTTTTTGTCGATTCTGGCCCGTGTCATGGACTATTGTTGAACCCAGGGGTGCGTTTACGTGTCGGTCATCGATACTCACGATTTTTGTCGAGTCTGACCCATTTCGTGGACTATTACTCACCATTTTGGGGTCCCAAAGCGATTTGCATGGTTGTCGAACCCCAAGGTGTGCTTATGTGTCGGTCATCAACACTCCCAATTTTGGCTAACTCTGGTCCGTTTTGTGGATTATTACTCACGATTCTGGCCCGTTTTGGGGTCCCAGAGCGATTTTCACGATTGACGGTTCCCATGGTGTGTTTGCATGTTCAGCGTCAATACTCACAATTTTGGCGAATTCTGAACCTTTCGTGGACTATTACTCACTATTTTGGGGTCACAGAGTGATTAGCATAGTTGTTGATCCCTAAGACAGTTTTGGTCGATTCTAGCCCGTTTCGTGGACTATTACTAACTGTTTTGGAGTCTCGGAATGGTTTCCACGATTGGTGAACTCCGAGGTGCCTTTATGTGCCGGTCATCAACACTCACAATTTTTGCTAATTCTGGTCCGTTTCGTGGACTATTACTCACCGTTTTGGGGTCCGAGAGCGATTTCCATGATTGACAATCCCCGGGGTGCATTTACGCGTTCGTTGTCAACACTCACAGTTTTGCCAATTCTGTCACGTTTTGTGGACTATTACTTACCGTTTTGGGGGACCAAAGCGATTTGCATAGTTGTTGAACCCCAAGGTGCGCTTACGTGTCGGTCATCAACACTCGCAGTTTTGGCCGATTCTGGCCCATTTCGTGGACTATAACTCACCGTTTTGGGGTCCCAGAGCGATTTCCATGGTTGTTGAACCCCAATGTGTGCTTACGTGTTGGTCGTCGAGACTCGCGGTTTGGGCCGATTCTGGTCCGTTTCTTGGACTGTTACTCAGTTTTGGGGTCTCGAAGTGATTTCCACGATTGACGAACCCCAGGTTGCGTTTATGTGTTGTCATACCCACTCACAATTTTTGCCAACTCTTGTCCGTTTCGTGGATTATTACTCACCGTTTTGGGGCCCTGGAGCGATTTTCAAGATTGACAATCCCAAGGTTCGTTTGCATGTTCGTCGTCAACACTCACAGTTTTGGCCAATTCTAACCCGTTTCATGGACTGTTACTAACCGTTTTGGGGTCCCGAAGCAATTTGCATAGTTGTTGAACCCCAAGGTGCGCTTACGTGTCGGTTATCAACACTCGCGGTTTTTGTCGATTCTAACCTGTTTCGTGCACTATGACTCACGATTTTGGGGTCCCAAAGCGAATTCCATGGCTGTTGAACCCCAAGGTGCGCTTACATGTCGGTCGTCAACAATCGCAGTTTTTGTCGATTCTGGCCCGTGTCATGGACTATTGTTGAACCCAGGGGTGCGTTTACGTATCGGTCATCGATACTCACGATTTTTGTTGAGTCTGACCCGTTTCGTGGACTATTACTCACCATTTTGGGGTCCCAAAGCGATTTGCATGGTTGTCGAACCCCAAGGTGTGCTTATGTGTAGGTCATCAACACTCCCAATTTTGGCTAACTCTGGTCCGTTTCGTGGATTATTACTCACGATTCTGGCCCGTTTTGGGGTCCCAGAGCGATTTTCACGATTGATGATCCCCATGGTGTGTTTGCATGTTCAGCGTCAATACTCACAATTTTGGCGAATTCTGAACCTTTCGTGGACTATTACTCACTGTTTTGGGGTCACAGAGTGATTTGCATAGTTGTTTTATCCCCAAGACAGTTTTTGTCGATTCTAGCCCGTTTCGTGGACTATTACTAACTGTTTTGGAGTCTCGGAATGGTTTCCATGATTGGTGAACTCCGAGGTGCGTTTACGTGCCGGTCATCAACACTCACAATTTTTGCTAATTCTGGTCTGTTTCGTGGACTATTACTCACCGTTTTGGGGTCCGAGAGCGATTTCCATCATTGACAATCCCCGGGGTGCATTTACGCGTTCGTCGTCAACACTCACAGTTTTCCCAATTCTGTCAAGTTTTGTGGACTATTACTTACCGTTTTGGGGGACCAAAGCGATTTGCATAGTTGTTGAACCCCAAGGTGCGCTTACGTGTCGGTCATCAACACTCGCAGTCTTGGCCGATTCTGGCCCATTTCGTGGACTATAACTCACCGTTTTGGGGTCCCAGAGCGATTTCCATGGTTGTTGAACCCCAATGTGTGCTTACGTGTTCGTCGTCGAGACTCGCGGTTTGGGCCGATTCTGGCCCGTTTCTTGGACTGTTACTCAGTTTTGGGGTCTCGAAGTGATTTCCACGATTGACGAACCCCGGGTTGCGTTTATGTGTTGTCATAACCACTCACAATTTTTGCCAACTCTTGTCCGTTTCGTGGACTATTACTCACCGTTTTGGGGCCCTGGAGCGATTTTCAAGATTGACAATCCCAAGGTTCGTTTGCATGTTCGTCGTCAACACTCACAGTTTTGGCCAATTCTAACCCGTTTCGTGGACTGTTACTAACCGTTTTGGGGTCCCGAAGCAATTTGCATAGTTGTTGAACCCCAAGGTGCGCTTACGTGTCGGTTATCAACACTCGCGGTTTTTGTTGATTCTAACCTGTTTCGTGCACTATGACTCACGATTTTGGGGTCCCAAAGCGAATTCCATGGCTGTTGAACCCCAAGGTGCGCTTACATGTCGGTCATCAACAATCGCAGTTTTTGTCGATTCTGGCCCGTGTCATGGACTATTGTTGAACCCAGGGGCGCGTTTACGTGTCGGTCATCGATACTCATGATTTTTGTCGAGTCTGACCCGTTTCGTGGACTATTACTCACCATTTTGGGGTCCCAAAGCGATTTGCATGGTTGTCGAACCCCAAGGTGTGCTTATGTGTCGGTCATCAACACTCCCAATTTTGGCTAACTCTGGTCCGTTTCGTGGATTATTACTCACGATTCTGGCCCGTTTTGGGGTCCCAGAGCGATTTTCACGATTGACGGTTCCCATGGTGTGTTTGCATGTTCAGCGTCAATACTCACAATTTTGGCGAATTCTGAACCTTTCGTGGACTATTACTCACTATTTTGGGGTCACAGAGTGATTAGCATAGTTGTTGATCCCCAAGACAGTTTTGGTCGATTCTAGCCCGTTTCGTGGACTATTACTAACTGTTTTGGAGTCTCGGAATGGTTTCCACGATTGGTGAACTCCGAGGTGCATTTATGTGCCGGCCATCAACACTCACAATTTTTGCTAATTCTGGTCCGTTTCGTGGACTATTACTCACCGTTTTGGGGTCCGAGAGCGATTTCCATGATTGACAATCCCCGGGGTGCATTTACGCGTTCGTCGTCAACACTCACAGTTTTGCCAATTCTGTCACGTTTTGTGGACTATTACTTACCATTTTGGGGGACCAAAGCGATTTGCATAGTTGTTGAACCCCAAGGTGCGCTTACGTGTCGGTCATCAACACTCGCAGTTTTGGCCGATTCTGGCCCATTTCGTGGACTATAACTCACCGTTTTGGGGTCCCAGAGCGATTTCCATGATTGACAATCCCCGGGGTGCATTTACGCGTCCGTCGTCAACACTCACAGTTTTGCCAATTCTGTCACGTTTTGTGGACTATTACTTACCGTTTTGGGGGCCCAAAGCGATTTGCATAGTTGTTGAACCCCAAGGTGCGCTTACGTGTCGGTCATCAACACTCGCGGTTTTTGTTGATTCTAACCTATTTCGTGCACTATGACTCACGATTTTGGTGTCCCAAAGCGAATTCCATGGCTGTTGAACCCCAAGGTGCGCTTACATGTCGGTCATCAACAATCGCAGTTTTTGTCGATTCTGGCCCGTGTCATGGACTATTGTTGAACCCAGGGGTGCGTTTACGTGTCGGTCATCGATACTCATGATTTTTGTCGAGTCTGACCCGTTTCGTGGACTATTACTCACCATTTTGGGGTCCCAAAGCGATTTGCATGGTTGTCGAACCCCAAGGTGTGCTTATGTGTCGGTCATCAACACTCCCAATTTTGGCTAACTCTGGTCCGTTTCGTGGATTATTACTCACGATTCTGGCCCGTTTTGGGGTCCCAGAGCAATTTTAACGATTGACGATCCCCATGATGTGTTTGCATGTTCAGCGTCAATACTCACAATTTTGGCGAATTCTGAACCTTTCGTGGACTATTACTCACTGTTTTGGGGTCACAGAGTGATTTGCATAGTTGTTGATCCCCAAGACAGTTTTGGTCGATTCTAGCCCGTTTCGTGGACTATTACTAACTGTTTTGGAGTCTCGGAATGGTTTCCACGATTGGTGAACTCCGAGGTGCATTTATGTGCCGGCCATCAACACTCACAATTTTTGCTAATTCTGGTCCGTTTCGTGGACTATTACTCACCGTTTTGGGGTCCGAGAGCGATTTCCATGATTGACAATCCCCGGGGTGCATTTACGCGTTCGTCGTCAACACTCACAGTTTTGCCAATTCTGTCACGTTTTGTGGACTATTACTTACCATTTTGGGGGACCAAAGCGATTTGCATAGTTGTTGAACCCCAAGGTGCGCTTACGTGTCGGTCATCAACACTAGCAGTTTTGGCCGATTCTGGCCCATTTCGTGGACTATAACTCACCGTTTTGGGGTCCCAGAGCGATTTCCATGATTGACAATCCCCGGGGTGCATTTACGCGTCCGTCGTCAACACTCACAGTTTTGCCAATTCTGTCACGTTTTGTGGACTATTACTTACCGTTTTGGGGGCCCAAAGCGATTTGCATAGTTGTTGAACCCCAAGGTGCGCTTACGTGTCGGTCATCAACACTCGCGGTTTTTGTTGATTCTAACCTATTTCGTGCACTATGACTCACGATTTTGGGGTCCCAAAGCGAATTCCATGGCTGTTGAACCCCAAGGTGCGCTTACATGTCGGTCATCAACAATCGCAGTTTTTGTCGATTCTGGCCCGTGTCATGGACTATTGTTGAACCCAGGGGTGCGTTTACGTGTCGGTCATCGATACTCATGATTTTTGTCGAGTCTGACCCGTTTCGTGGACTATTACTCACCATTTTGGGGTCCCAAAGCGATTTGCATGGTTGTCGAACCCCAAGGTGTGCTTATGTGTCGGTCATCAACACTCCCAATTTTGGCTAACTCTGGTCCGTTTCGTGGATTATTACTCACGATTCTGGCCCGTTTTGGGGTCCCAGAGCAATTTTAACGATTGACGATCCCCATGATGTGTTTGCATGTTCAGCGTCAATACTCACAATTTTGGCGAATTCTGAACCTTTCGTGGACTATTACTCACTGTTTTGGGGTCACAGAGTGATTTGCATAGTTGTTGATCCCCAAGACAGTTTTGGTCGATTCTAGCCCGTTTCGTGGACTATTACTAACTGTTTTGGAGTCTCGGAATGGTTTCCACGATTGGTGAACTCCGAGGTGCATTTATGTGCCGGCCATCAACACTCACAATTTTTGCTAATTCTGGTCCGTTTCGTGGACTATTACTCACCGTTTTGGGGTCCGAGAGCGATTTCCATGATTGACAATCCCCGGGGTGCATTTACGCGTTCGTCGTCAACACTCACAGTTTTGCCAATTCTGCACGTTTTGTGGACTATTACTTACCATTTTGGGGGACCAAAGCGATTTGCATAGTTGTTGAACCCCAAGGTGCGCTTACGTGTCGGTCATCAACACTAGCAGTTTTGGCCGATTCTGGCCCATTTCGTGGACTATAACTCACCGTTTTGGGGTCCCAGAGCGATTTCCATGATTGACAATCCCCGGGGTGCATTTACGCGTCCGTCGTCAACACTCACAGTTTTGCCAATTCTGTCACGTTTTGTGGACTATTACTTACCGTTTTGGGGGCCCAAAGCGATTTGCATAGTTGTTGAACCCCAAGGTGCGCTTACGTGTCGGTCATCAACACTCGCGGTTTTTGTTGATTCTAACCTATTTCGTGCACTATGACTCACGATTTTGGGGTCCCAAAGCGAATTCCATGGCTGTTGAACCCCAAGGTGCGCTTACATGTCGGTCATCAACAATCGCAGTTTTTGTCGATTCTGGCCCGTGTCATGGACTATTGTTGAACCCAGGGGTGCGTTTACGTGTCGGTCATCGATACTCATGATTTTTGTCGAGTCTGACCCGTTTCGTGGACTATTACTCACCATTTTGGGGTCCCAAAGCGATTTGCATGGTTGTCGAACCCCAAGGTGTGCTTATGTGTCGGTCATCAACACTCCCAATTTTGGCTAACTCTGGTCCGTTTCGTGGATTATTACTCACGATTCTGGCCCGTTTTGGGGTCCCAGAGCAATTTTAACGATTGACGATCCCCATGATGTGTTTGCATGTTCAGCGTCAATACTCACAATTTTGGCGAATTCTGAACCTTTCGTGGACTATTACTCACTGTTTTGGGGTCACAGAGTGATTTGCATAGTTGTTGATCCCCAAGACAGTTTTGGTCGATTCTAGCCCGTTTCGTGGACTATTACTAACTGTTTTGGAGTCTCGGAATGGTTTCCACGATTGGTGAACTCCGAGGTGCATTTATGTGCCGGCCATCAACACTCACAATTTTTGCTAATTCTGGTCCGTTTCGTGGACTATTACTCACCGTTTTGGGGTCCGAGAGCGATTTCCATGATTGACAATCCCCGGGGTGCATTTACGCGTTCGTCGTCAACACTCACAGTTTTGCCAATTCTGCACGTTTTGTGGACTATTACTTACCATTTTGGGGGACCAAAGCGATTTGCATAGTTGTTGAACCCCAAGGTGCGCTTACGTGTCGGTCATCAACACTAGCAGTTTTGGCCGATTCTGGCCCATTTCGTGGACTATAACTCACCGTTTTGGGGTCCCAGAGCGATTTCCATGATTGACAATCCCCGGGGTGCATTTACGCGTCCGTCGTCAACACTCACAGTTTTGCCAATTCTGTCACGTTTTGTGGACTATTACTTACCGTTTTGGGGGCCCAAAGCGATTTGCATAGTTGTTGAACCCCAAGGTGCGCTTACGTGTCGGTCATCAACACTCGCGGTTTTTGTTGATTCTAACCTATTTCGTGCACTATGACTCACGATTTTGGGGTCCCAAAGCGAATTCCATGGCTGTTGAACCCCAAGGTGCGCTTACATGTCGGTCATCAACAATCGCAGTTTTTGTCGATTCTGGCCCGTGTCATGGACTATTGTTGAACCCAGGGGTGCGTTTACGTGTCGGTCATCGATACTCATGATTTTTGTCGAGTCTGACCCGTTTCGTGGACTATTACTCACCATTTTGGGGTCCCAAAGCGATTTGCATGGTTGTCGAACCCCAAGGTGTGCTTATGTGTCGGTCATCAACACTCCCAATTTTGGCTAACTCTGGTCCGTTTCGTGGATTATTACTCACGATTCTGGCCCGTTTTGGGGTCCCAGAGCAATTTTAACGATTGACGATCCCCATGATGTGTTTGCATGTTCAGCGTCAATACTCACAATTTTGGCGAATTCTGAACCTTTCGTGGACTATTACTCACTGTTTTGGGGTCACAGAGTGATTTGCATAGTTGTTGATCCCCAAGACAGTTTTGGTCGATTCTAGCCCGTTTCGTGGACTATTACTAACTGTTTTGGAGTCTCGGAATGGTTTCCACGATTGGTGAACTCCGAGGTGCATTTATGTGCCGGCCATCAACACTCACAATTTTTGCTAATTCTGGTCCGTTTCGTGGATTATTACTCACCGTTTTGGGGTCCGAGAGCGATTTCCATGATTGACAATCCCCGGGGTGCATTTACGCGTTCGTCGTCAACACTCACAGTTTTGCCAATTCTGTCACGTTTTGTGGACTATTACTTACCATTTTGGGGGACCAAAGCGATTTGCATAGTTGTTGAACCCCAAGGTGCGCTTACGTGTCGGTCATCAACACTCGCAGTTTTGGCCGATTCTGGCCCATTTCGTGGACTATAACTCACCGTTTTGGGGTCCCAGAGCGATTTCCATGATTGACAATCCCCGGGGTGCATTTACGCGTCCGTCGTCAACACTCACAGTTTTGCCAATTCTGTCACGTTTTGTGGACTATTACTTACCGTTTTGGGGGCCCAAAGCGATTTGCATAGTTGTTGAACCCCAAGGTGCGCTTACGTGTCGGTCATCAACACTCGCAGTTTTGGCCGATTCTGGCCCATTTCGTGGACTATAACTCACCGTTTTGGGGTCCCAGAGCGATTTCCATGATTGACAATCCCCGGGGTGCATTTACGCGTCCGTCGTCAACACTCACAGTTTTGCCAATTCTGTCACGTTTTGTGGACTATTACTTACCGTTTTGGGGGCCCAAAGCGATTTGCATAGTTGTTGAACCCCAAGGTGCGCTTACGTGTCGGTCATCAACACTCGCAGTTTTGGCCGATTCTGGCCCATTTCGTGGACTATAACTCACCGTTTTGGGGTCCCAGAGCGATTTCCATGGTTTTTGAACCCCAATGTGTGCTTACGTGTTGGTCGTCGAGACTCGCGGTTTGGGCCGATTCTGGCCCGTTTCTTGGACTGTTACTCAGTTTTGGGGTCTCGAAGTGATTTCCACGATTGACGAACCCCGGATTGCGTTTATGTGTTGTCATAACCACTCACAAGTTTTGCCAACTCTTGTCCGTTTCGTGGACTATTACTCACCGTTTTGGGGCCCTGGAGCGATTTTCAAGATTGACAATCCCAAGGTTCGTTTGCATGTTCGTCGTCAACACTCACAGTTTTGGCCAATTCTAACCCGTTTCGTGGACTGTTACTAACCGTTTTGGGGTCCCAAAGCAATTTGCATAGTTGTTGAACCCCAAGGTGCGCTTACGTGTCGGTTATCAACACTCGCGGTTTTTGTTGATTCTAACCTGTTTCGTGCACTATGACTCACGATTTTGGGGTCCCAAAGCGAATTCCATGGCTGTTGAACCCCAAGGTGCGCTTACATGTCGGTCGTCAACAATCGCAGTTTTTGTCGATTCTGGCCCGTGTCATGGACTATTGTTGAACCCAGGGGTGCGTTTACGTGTCGGTCATCGATACTCATGATTTTTGTCGAGTCTGACCCGTTTCGTGGACTATTACTCACCATTTTGGGGTCCCAAAGCGATTTGCATGGTTGTCAAACCCCAAGGTGTGCTTATGTGTTGGTCATCAACACTCCCAATTTTGGCTAACTCTGGTCCGTTTCGTGGATTATTACTCACGATTCTGGCCCGTTTTGGGGTCCCAGAGCAATTTTCACGATTGACAATCCCCATGGTGTGTTTGCATGTTCAGCGTCAATACTCACAATTTTGGCGAATTCTGAACCTTTCGTGGACTATTACTCACTGTTTTTGGGTCACAGAGTGATTTGCATAGTTGTTGATCCCCAAGACAGTTTTGGTCGATTCTAGCCCGTTTCATGGACTATTACTATCTGTTTTGGAGTCTCGGAGTGGTTTCCACGATTGGTGAACTCCGAGGTGCATTTACGTGCCGGTCATCAACACTCACAATTTTTGCCAATTCTGGTCCGTTTCGTGGACTATTACTCACCATTTTGGGGTCCTAGAGCGATTTCCATGATTGACAATCCCCGGGGTGCATTTACGCGTCCGTCGTCAACACTCACAGTTTTGCCAATTCTGTCACATTTTGTGGACTATTACTTACCGTTTTGGGGGCCCAAAGCGATTTGCATAGTTGTTGAACCCCAAGGTGCGCTTACGTGTCGGTCATCAACACTCGCAGTTTTGGCCGATTCTGGCCCATTTCGTGGACTATAACTCACCGTTTTGGGGTCCCAAAGCGATTTCCATGGTTGTTGAACCCCAATGTGTTCTTACGTGTTGGTCGTCGAGACTCGCAGTTTGGGCCGATTCTGGCCCGTTTCTTGGACTGTTACTCAGTTTTGGGGCCCCGAAGTGATTTCCACGATTGACGAACCTCGGGTTGCGTTTATGTGTTGTCATAACCACTCACAATTTTTCCCAACTCTTGTCCGTTTCGTGGACTATTACTCACCGTTTTGGGGCCCTGGAGCGATTTTCAAGATTGACAATCCCAAGGTTTGTTTGCATGTTCGTCGTCAACACTCATAGTTTTGGCCAATTCTAACCCATTTCGTGGACTGTTACTAACCGTTTTGGGGTCCCGAAGCAATTTGCATAGTTGTTGAACCCCAAGGTGCGCTTACGTGTCGGTTATCAACACTCGCGGTTTTTGTCGATTCTAACCTGTTTCGTGCACTATGACTCACGATTTTGGGGTCCCAAAGCAAATTCCATGGTTGTTGAACCCCAAGGTGCGCTTACATGTCGGTCGTCAACAATCGAAGTTTTGGTCGATTCTGGCCCGTGTCATGGACTATTGTTGAACCCAGGGGTGCGTTTATGTGTTTGTCATCGATACTCACGGTTTTTGTCGAGTCTGACCCGTTTCGTGGACTATTACTCACCATTTTGGGGTCCCAAAGCGATTTGCAACGTTGTCGAACCCCAAGGTGTGCTTATGTGTTGGTCATCAACACACCCAATTTTGGCTAACTCTGGTCCGTTTCGTGGATTATTACTCACGATTCTGGCCCGTTTTGGGGTCCCAGAGCAATTTTCACGATTGACGATCCCCATGGTGTGTTTGCATGTTCAGCGTCAATACTCACAATTTTGGCGAATTCTGAACCTTTCGTGGACTATTACTCACTGTTTTGGGGTCACAGAGTGATTTGCATAGTTGTTGATCCCCAAGACAGTTTTGGTCGATTCTAGCCCGTTTCATGGACTATTAGTAACTGTTTTGGAGTCTCGGAGTGGTTTCCACGATTGGTGAACTCCGAGGTGCGTTTACGTGCCGGTCATCAACAGTCACAATTTTTGCCAATTCTGGTCCGTTTCGTGGACTATTACTCACCGTTTTGGGGTCCCAGAGCGATTTCCATGATTGACAATCCCCGGGGTGCATTTACGCGTCCGTCGTCAACACTCACAGTTTTGCCAATTCTGTCACGTTTTGTGGATTATTACTTACCGTTTTGGGGGCCCAAAGCGATTTGCATAGTTGTTGAACCCAGGGGTGCGTTTACGTGTCGGTCATCGATACTCATGATTTTTGTCGAGTCTGACCCGTTTCGTGGACTATTACTCACCATTTTGGGGTCCCAAAGCGATTTGCATGGTTGTCGAACCCCAAGGTGTGCTTATGTGTCGGTCATCAACACTCCCAATTTTGGCTAACTCTGGTCCGTTTCGTGGATTATTACTCACGATTCTGGCCCGTTTTGGGGTCCCAGAGCAATTTTAACGATTGACGATCCCCATGATGTGTTTGCATGTTCAGCGTCAATACTCACAATTTTGGCGAATTCTGAACCTTTCGTGGACTATTACTCACTGTTTTGGGGTCACAGAGTGATTTGCATAGTTGTTGATCCCCAAGACAGTTTTGGTCGATTCTAGCCCGTTTCGTGGACTATTACTAACTGTTTTGGAGTCTCGGAATGGTTTCCACGATTGGTGAACTCCGAGGTGCATTTATGTGCCGGCCATCAACACTCACAATTTTTGCTAATTCTGGTCCGTTTCGTGGACTATTACTCACCGTTTTGGGGTCTGAGAGCGATTTCCATGATTGACAATCCCCGGGGTGCATTTACGCGTTCGTCGTCAACACTCACAGTTTTGCCAATTCTGCACGTTTTGTGGACTATTACTTACCATTTTGGGGGACCAAAGCGATTTGCATAGTTGTTGAACCCCAAGGTGCACTTACGTGTCGGTCATCAACACTAGCAGTTTTGGCCGATTCTGGCCCATTTCGTGGACTATAACTCACCGTTTTGGGGTCCCAGAGCGATTTCCATGATTGACAATCCCCGGGGTGCATTTACGCGTCCGTCGTCAACACTCACAGTTTTGCCAATTCTGTCACGTTTTGTGGACTATTACTTACCGTTTTGGGGGCCCAAAGCGATTTGCATAGTTGTTGAACCCCAAGGTGCGCATACGTGTCGGTCATCAACACTCGCGGTTTTTGTTGATTCTAACCTATTTCGTGCACTATGACTCACGATTTTGGGGTCCCAAAGCGAATTCCATGGCTGTTGAACCCCAAGGTGCGCTTACATGTCGGTCATCAACAATCGCAGTTTTTGTCGATTCTGGCCCGTGTCATGGACTATTGTTGAACCCAGGGGTGCGTTTACGTGTCGGTCATCGATACTCATGATTTTTGTCGAGTCTGACCCGTTTCGTGGACTATTACTCACCATTTTGGGGTCCCAAAGCGATTTGCATGGTTGTCGAACCCCAAGGTGTGCTTATGTGTCGGTCATCAACACTCCCAATTTTGGCTAACTCTGGTCCGTTTCGTGGATTATTACTCACGATTCTGGCCCGTTTTGGGGTCCCAGAGCAATTTTAACAATTGACGATCCCCATGATGTGTTTGCATGTTCAGCGTCAATACTCACAATTTTGGCGAATTCTGAACCTTTCGTGGACTATTACTCACTGTTTTGGGGTCACAGAGTGATTTGCATAGTTGTTGATCCCCAAGACAGTTTTGGTCGATTCTAGCCCGTTTCGTGGACTATTACTAACTGTTTTGGAGTCTCGGAATGGTTTCCACGATTGGTGAACTCCGAGGTGCATTTATGTGCCGGCCATCAACACTCACAATTTTTGCTAATTCTGGTCCGTTTCGTGGACTATTACTCACCGTTTTGGGGTCCGAGAGCGATTTCCATGATTGACAATCCCCGGGGTGCATTTACGCGTTCGTCGTCAACACTCACAGTTTTGCCAATTCTGCACGTTTTGTGGACTATTACTTACCATTTTGGGGGACCAAAGCGATTTGCATAGTTGTTGAACCCCAAGGTGCGCTTACGTGTCGGTCATCAACACTAGCAGTTTTGGCCGATTCTGGCCCATTTCGTGGACTATAACTCACCGTTTTGGGGTCCCAGAGCGATTTCCATGATTGACAATCCCCGGGGTGCATTTACGCGTCCGTCGTCAACACTCACAGTTTTGCCAATTCTGTCACGTTTTGTGGACTATTACTTACCGTTTTGGGGGCCCAAAGCGATTTGCATAGTTGTTGAACCCCAAGGTGCGCATACGTGTCGGTCATCAACACTCGCGGTTTTTGTTG
This sequence comes from Triticum timopheevii, assembly GCA_963921465.1. NCBI lineage: Eukaryota > Viridiplantae > Streptophyta > Magnoliopsida > Poales > Poaceae > Triticum > Triticum timopheevii. The sequence continues at coordinate 621,618,773 of OY997268.1, forward strand.
ATTCTAACCTATTTCGTGCACTATGACTCACGATTTTGGGGTCCCAAAGCGAATTCCATGGCTGTTGAACCCCAAGGTGCGCTTACATGTCGGTCATCAACAATCGCAGTTTTTGTCGATTCTGGCCCGTGTCATGGACTATTGTTGAACCCAGGGGTGCGTTTACGTGTCGGTCATCGATACTCATGATTTTTGTCGAGTCTGACCCGTTTCGTGGACTATTACTCACCATTTTGGGGTCCCAAAGCGATTTGCATGGTTGTCGAACCCCAAGGTGTGCTTATGTGTCGGTCATCAACACTCCCAATTTTGGCTAACTCTGGTCCGTTTCGTGGATTATTACTCACGATTCTGGCCCGTTTTGGGGTCCCAGAGCAATTTTAACGATTGACGATCCCCATGATGTGTTTGCATGTTCAGCGTCAATACTCACAATTTTGGCGAATTCTGAACCTTTCGTGGACTATTACTCACTGTTTTGGGGTCACAGAGTGATTTGCATAGTTGTTGATCCCCAAGACAGTTTTGGTCGATTCTAGCCCGTTTCGTGGACTATTACTAACTGTTTTGGAGTCTCGGAATGGTTTCCACGATTGGTGAACTCCGAGGTGCATTTATGTGCCGGCCATCAACACTCACAATTTTTGCTAATTCTGGTCCGTTTCGTGGACTATTACTCACCGTTTTGGGGTCCGAGAGCGATTTCCATGATTGACAATCCCCGGGGTGCATTTACGCGTTCGTCGTCAACACTCACAGTTTTGCCAATTCTGCACGTTTTGTGGACTATTACTTACCATTTTGGGGGACCAAAGCGATTTGCATAGTTGTTGAACCCCAAGGTGCGCTTACGTGTCGGTCATCAACACTAGCAGTTTTGGCCGATTCTGGCCCATTTCGTGGACTATAACTCACCGTTTTGGGGTCCCAGAGCGATTTCCATGATTGACAATCCCCGGGGTGCATTTACGCGTCCGTCGTCAACACTCACAGTTTTGCCAATTCTGTCACGTTTTGTGGACTATTACTTACCGTTTTGGGGGCCCAAAGCGATTTGCATAGTTGTTGAACCCCAAGGTGCGCATACGTGTCGGTCATCAACACTCGCGGTTTTTGTTGATTCTAACCTATTTCGTGCACTATGACTCACGATTTTGGGGTCCCAAAGCGAATTCCATGGCTGTTGAACCCCAAGGTGCGCTTACATGTCGGTCATCAACAATCGCAGTTTTTGTCGATTCTGGCCCGTGTCATGGACTATTGTTGAACCCAGGGGTGCGTTTACGTGTCGGTCATCGATACTCATGATTTTTGTCGAGTCTGACCCGTTTCGTGGACTATTACTCACCATTTTGGGGTCCCAAAGCGATTTGCATGGTTGTCGAACCCCAAGGTGTGCTTATGTGTCGGTCATCAACACTCCCAATTTTGGCTAACTCTGGTCCGTTTCGTGGATTATTACTCACGATTCTGGCCCGTTTTGGGGTCCCAGAGCAATTTTAACGATTGACGATCCCCATGATGTGTTTGCATGTTCAGCGTCAATACTCACAATTTTGGCGAATTCTGAACCTTTCGTGGACTATTACTCACTGTTTTGGGGTCACAGAGTGATTTGCATAGTTGTTGATCCCCAAGACAGTTTTGGTCGATTCTAGCCCGTTTCGTGGACTATTACTAACTGTTTTGGAGTCTCGGAATGGTTTCCACGATTGGTGAACTCCGAGGTGCATTTATGTGCCGGCCATCAACACTCACAATTTTTGCTAATTCTGGTCCGTTTCGTGGACTATTACTCACCGTTTTGGGGTCCGAGAGCGATTTCCATGATTGACAATCCCCGGGGTGCATTTACGCGTTCGTCGTCAACACTCACAGTTTTGCCAATTCTGTCACGTTTTGTGGACTATTACTTACCATTTTGGGGGACCAAAGCGATTTGCATAGTTGTTGAACCCCAAGGTGCGCTTACGTGTCGGTCATCAACACTCGCAGTTTTGGCCGATTCTGGCCCATTTCGTGGACTATAACTCACCGTTTTGGGGTCCCAGAGCGATTTCCATGATTGACAATCCCCGGGGTGCATTTACGCGTCCGTCGTCAACACTCACAGTTTTGCCAATTCTGTCACGTTTTGTGGACTATTACTTACCGTTTTGGGGGCCCAAAGCGATTTGCATAGTTGTTGAACCCCAAGGTTCGCTTACGTGTCGGTCATCAACACTCGCAGTTTTGGCCGATTCTGGCCCATTTCGTGGACTATAACTCACCGTTTTGGGGTACCAGAGCGATTTCCATGGTTTTTGAACCCCAATGTGTGCTTACGTGTTGGTCGTCGAGACTCGCGGTTTGGGCCGATTCTGGCCCGTTTCTTGGACTGTTACTCAGTTTTGGGGTCTCGAAGTGATTTCCACGATTAACGAACCCCGGATTGCGTTTATGTGTTGTCATAACCACTCACAAGTTTTGCCAACTCTTGTCCGTTTCGTGGACTATTACTCACCGTTTTGGGGCCCTGGAGCGATTTTCAAGATTGACAATCCCAAGGTTCGTTTGCATGTTCGTCGTCAACACTCACAGTTTTGGCCAATTCTAACCCGTTTCGTGGACTGTTACTAACCGTTTTGGGGTCCCAAAGCAATTTGCATAGTTGTTGAACCCCAAGGTGCGCTTACGTGTCGGTTATCAACACTCGCGGTTTTTGTTGATTCTAACCTGTTTCGTGCACTATGACTCACGATTTTGGGGTCCCAAAGCGAATTCCATGGCTGTTGAACCCCAAGGTGCGCTTACATGTCGGTCGTCAACAATCGCAGTTTTTGTCGATTCTGGCCCGTGTCATGGACTATTGTTGAACCCAGGGGTGCGTTTACGTGTCGGTCATCGATACTCATGATTTTTGTCGAGTCTGACCCGTTTCGTGGACTATTACTCACCATTTTGGGGTCCCAAAGCGATTTGCATGGTTGTCAAACCCCAAGGTGTGCTTATGTGTTGGTCATCAACACTCCCAATTTTGGCTAACTCTGGTCCGTTTCGTGGATTATTACTCACGATTCTGGCCCGTTTTGGGGTCCCAGAGCAATTTTCACGATTGACAATCCCCATGGTGTGTTTGCATGTTCAGCGTCAATACTCACAATTTTGGCGAATTCTGAACCTTTCGTGGACTATTACTCACTGTTTTTGGGTCACAGAGTGATTTGCATAGTTGTTGATCCCCAAGACAGTTTTGGTCGATTCTAGCCCGTTTCATGGACTATTACTATCTGTTTTGGAGTCTCGGAGTGGTTTCCACGATTGGTGAACTCCGAGGTGCATTTACTTGCCGGTCATCAACACTCACAATTTTTGCCAATTCTGGTCCGTTTCGTGGACTATTACTCACCATTTTGGGGTCCCAGAGCGATTTCCATGATTGACAATCCCCGGGGTGCATTTACGCGTCCGTCGTCAACACTCACAGTTTTGCCAATTCTGTCACATTTTGTGGACTATTACTTACCGTTTTGGGGGCCCAAAGCGATTTGCATAGTTGTTGAACCCCAAGGTGCGCTTACGTGTCGGTCATCAACACTCGCAGTTTTGGCCGATTCTGGCCCATTTCGTGGACTATAACTCACCGTTTTGGGGTCCCAAAGCGATTTCCATGGTTGTTGAACCCCAATGTGTTCTTACGTGTTGGTCGTCGAGACTCGCAGTTTGGGCCGATTCTGGCCCGTTTCTTGGACTGTTACTCAGTTTTGGGGCCCCGAAGTGATTTCCACGATTGACGAACCTCGGGTTGCGTTTATGTGTTGTCATAACCACTCACAATTTTTCCCAACTCTTGTCCGTTTCGTGGACTATTACTCACCGTTTTGGGGCCCTGGAGCGATTTTCAAGATTGACAATCCCAAGGTTTGTTTGCATGTTCGTCGTCAACACTCACAGTTTTGGCCAATTCTAACCCATTTCGTGGACTGTTACTAACCGTTTTGGGGTCCCGAAGCAATTTGCATAGTTGTTGAACCCCAAGGTGCGCTTACGTGTCGGTTATCAACACTCGCGGTTTTTGTCGATTCTAACCTGTTTCGTGCACTATGACTCACGATTTTGGGGTCCCAAAGCAAATTCCATGGTTGTTGAACCCCAAGGTGCGCTTACATGTCGGTCGTCAACAATCGAAGTTTTTGTCGATTCTGGCCCGTGTCATGGACTATTGTTGAACCCAGGGGTGCGTTTATGTGTTTGTCATCGATACTCACGGTTTTTGTCGAGTCTGACCCGTTTCGTGGACTATTACTCACCATTTTGGGGTCCCAAAGCGATTTGCAACGTTGTCGAACCCCAAGGTGTGCTTATGTGTTGGTCATCAACACACCCAATTTTGGCTAACTCTGGTCCGTTTCGTGGATTATTACTCACGATTCTGGCCCGTTTTGGGGTCCCAGAGCAATTTTCACGATTGACGATCCCCATGGTGTGTTTGCATGTTCAGCGTCAATACTCACAATTTTGGCGAATTCTGAACCTTTCGTGGACTATTACTCACTGTTTTGGGGTCACAGAGTGATTTGCATAGTTGTTGATCCCCAAGACAGTTTTGGTCGATTCTAGCCCGTTTCATGGACTATTAGTAACTGTTTTGGAGTCTCGGAGTGGTTTCCACGATTGGTGAACTCCGAGGTGCGTTTACGTGCTGGTCATCAACAGTCACAATTTTTGCCAATTCTGGTCCGTTTCGTGGACTATTACTCACCGTTTTGGGGTCCCAGAGCGATTTCCATGATTGACAATCCCCGGGGTGCATTTACGCGTCCGTCGTCAACACTCACAGTTTTGCCAATTCTGTCACGTTTTGTGGATTATTACTTACCGTTTTGGGGGCCCAAAGCGATTTGCATAGTTGTTGAACCCCAAGGTGCGCTTACGTGTCGGTCATCAACACTCGCAGTTTTGGCCAATTCGGGCCCATTTCGTGGACTATAACTCACCGTTTTGGGGTCCCAAAGCGATTTCCATGGTTGTTGAACCCCAATGTGTGCTTACGTGTTGGTCGTCGAGACTCGCGGTTTGGGCCGATTCTGGCCCGTTTCTTGGACTGTTATTCAGTTTTGGGGTCCCGAAGTGATTTCCACGATTGACGAACCCCGGGTTGCGTTTATGTGTTGTCATAACCACTCACAATTTTTGCCAACTCTTGTCCGTTTCATGGACTATTACTCACCGTTTTGGGGCCATGGAGCGATTTTGAAGATTGACAATCCCAAGGTTCATTTGCATGTTCGTCGTCAACACTCACAGTTTTGGCCAATTCTAACCCGTTTCGTGGACTGTTACTAACCGTTTTGGGGTCCCGAAGCAATTTGCATAGTTGTTGAACCCCAAGGTGCGCTTACGTGTCGGTTATCAACCCTCGCGGTTTTTGTCGATTCTAACCTGTTTCGTGCACTATGACTCACAATTTTGGGGTCCCAAAGCGAATTCCATGGTTGTTGAACCCCAAGGTGCACTTACATGTCGGTCGTCAACAATCGCAGTTTTTGTCGATTCTGGCCCGTGTCATGGACTATTGTTGAACCCAGGGGTGCGTTTACGTGTCGGTCATCGATACTCACGGTTTTTGTCGAGTCTGACCCTTTTCGTGGACTATTACTCACCATTTTGGGGTCCCAAAGCGATTTGCATGGTTGTCGAACCCCAAGGTGTGCATATGTGTCGGTCATCAACACTCCCAATTTTGGCTAACTCTGGTCCGTTTCGTGGATTATTACTCACGATTCTGGCCCGTTTTGGGGTCCCAGAGCGATTTTCACGATTGACGATCCCCATGGTGTGTTTGCATGTTCAGCGTCAATACTCACAATTTTGGCGAATTTTGAACCTTTCGTGGACTATTACTCACTGTTTTGGGGTCACGGAGTGATTTGCATAGTTGTTGATCCCCAAGACAGTTTTGGTCGATTCTAGCCCTTTTCGTGGACTATTACTAACTGTTTTGGGGTCTCGGAGTGGTTTCCACGATTGGTGAACTCCGAGGTGCGTTTACGTTCCGGTCATCAACACTCACAATTTTTGCCAATTCTGGTCCGTTTCGTGGACTATTACTCACCGTTTTGGGGTCCCAGAGCGATTTCCATGATTGACAATCCCCGGGGTGCATTTACGCGTCCGTCGTCAACACTCATAGTTTTGCCAATTCTGTCACGTTTTGTGGACTATTACTTACCGTTTTGGGGGCCCAAAGCGATTTGCATAGTTGTTGAACCCCAAGGTGCGCTTACGTGTCGGTCATCAACACTCGCAGTTTTGGCCGATTCTGGCCCATTTCGTGGACTATAACTCACCGTTTTGGGGTCCCAAAGCGATTTCGATGGTTGTTGAACCCCAATGTGTGCTTACGTGTTGGTCGTCGAGACTCGCGGTTTGGGCCGATTCTGGCCCGTTTCTTGGACTGTTACTCAGTTTTGGGGTCCCGAAGTGATTTCCACGATTGACGAACCCCGGGTTGCGTTTATGTGTTGTCATAACCACTCACAATTTTTGCCAACTCTTGTCCGTTTCATGGACTATTACTCACCGTTTTGGGGCCCTCGAGCGATTTTGAAGATTGACAATCCCAAGGTTCGTTTGCATGTTCGTCGTCAACACTCACAGTTTTGGCCAATTCTAACCCGTTTCGTGGACTGTTACTAACCGTTTTGGGGTCCCGAAGCAATTTGCATAGTTGTTGAACCCCAAGGTGCACTTACGTGTCGGTTATCAACCCTCGCGGTTTTTGTCGATTCTAACCTGTTTTGTTGACTATGACTCATGATTTTGGGGTCCCAAAGCGAATTCCATGGTTGTTGAACCCCATGGTGCGCTTACATGTCGGTCGTCAACAATCGCAGTTTTTGTCGATTCTGGCCCGTGTCATGGACTATTTTTGAACCCAGGGGTGCGTTTACGTGTCGGTCATCGATACTCACGGTTTTTTTCGAGTCTGACCCTTTTCGTGGACTATTACTCACCATTTTGGGGTCCCAAAGCGATTTGCATGGTTGTCGAACCCCAAGGTGTGCTTATGTGTCGGTCATCAACAATCCCAATTTTGGCTAACCCTGGTCCGTTTCGTGGATTATTACTCACGATTCTGGCCCGTTTTGGGGTCCCAGAGCTATTTTCACGATTGACGATCCCCATGGTGTGTTTGCATGTTCAGCGTCAATACTCACAATTTTGGCGAATTTTGAACCTTTCGTGGACTATTACTCACTGTTTTGGGGTCACGGAGTGATTTGCATAGTTGTTGATCCCCAAGACAGTTTTGGTCGATTCTAGCCCTTTTCGTGGACTATTACTAACTGTTTTGGGGTCTCGGAGTGGTTTCCACGATTGGTGAACTCCGAGGTGCGTTTACGTGCCGGTCATCAACACTCACAATTTTTGCCAATTCTGGTCCGTTTCGTGGACTATTACTCACAGTTTTGGGGTCCCAGAGCGATTTCCATGATTGACAATCCCCGGGGTGCATTTACGCGTCTGTCGTCAACACTCACAGTTTTGCCAATTCTGTCACGTTTTGTGGACTATTACTTGCCGTTTTTGGGGCCCAAAGCGATTTGCATAGTTGTTGAACCCCAAGATGCGCTTACATGTCGGTCATCAACACTCGCAGTTTTGGCCGATTCTGGCCCATTTCGTGGACTATAACTCACCGTTTTGGGGTCCCAAAGCGAATTCCATGGTTGTTGAACCCCAATGTGTGCTTACGTGTTGGTCGTCGAGACTCGCAGTTTGGGCCGATTCTGGCCCGTTTCTTGGACTGTTACTCAGTTTTGGGGTCCCGAAGTGATTCCACGATTGACGAACCCCGGGTTGCGTTTATGTGTTGTCATAACCACTCACAATTTTTCCCAACTCTTGTCCGTTTCGTGGACTATTACTCACCGTTTTGGGGCCCTGGAGCGATTTTCAAGATTGACAATCCCAAGGTTCGTTTGCATGTTCGTCGTCAACACTCACAGTTTTGGCCAATTCTAACCCGTTTCGTGGACTGTTACTAACCGTTTTGGGGTCCCGAAGCAATTTGCATAGTTGTTGAACCCCAAGGTGCGCTTACGTGTCGGTTATCAACACTCGCGGGTTTTGTCGATTCTAACCTGTTTTGTTGACTATGACTCACGATTTTGGGGTCCCAAAGCGAATTCCATGGTTGTTGAACCCCAAGGTGCGCTTACATGTCGGTCGTCAACAATCGCAGTTTTTGTCGATTCTGGCCCGTGTCATGGACTATTGTTGAACCCAGGGGTGCGTTTACGTGTCGGTCATCGATACTCACGGTTTTTGTCGAGTCTGACCCTTTTCGTGGACTATTACTCACCATTTTGGGGTCCCAAAGCGATTTGCATGGTTGTCGAACCCCAAGGTGTGCTTATGTGTCGGTCATCAACACTCCCAATTTTGGCTAACCCTGGTCCGTTTCGTGGATTATTACTCACGATTCTGGCCCGTTTTGGGGTCCCAGAGCTATTTTCACGATTGACGATCCCCATGGTGTGTTTGCATGTTCGGCGTCAATACTCACAATTTTGGCGAATTTTGAACCTTTCGTGGACTATTACTCACTGTTTTGGGGTCACGGAGTGATTTGCATAGTTGTTGATCCCCAAGACAGTTTTGGTCGATTCTAGCCCTTTTCGTGGACTATTACTAACTGTTTTGGGGTCTCGGAGTGGTTTCCACGATTGGTGAACTCCGAGGTGCGTTCACGTGCCGGTCATCAACACTCACAATTTTTGCCAATTCTGGTCCGTTTCGTGGACTATTACTCACAGTTTTGGGGTCCCAGAGCGATTTCCATGATTGACAATCCCCGGGGTGCATTTACGCGTCCGTCGTCAACACTCACAGTTTTGCCAATTCTATCACGTTTTGTGGACTATTACTTACCGTTTTGGGGGCCCAAAGCGATTTGCATAGTTGTTGAACCCCAAGGTGCGCTTACGTGTCGGTCATCAACACTTGCAGTTTTGGCCGATTCTGGCCCATTTCGTGGACTATAACTCACCGTTTTGGGGTCCCAAAGCGATTTCCATGGTTGTTGAACCCCAATGTGTGCTTACGTGTTGGTCGTCGAGACTCGCGGTTTGGGCCGATTCTGGCCCGTTTGTTGGACTATTACTCAGTTTTGGGGTCCCGAAGTGATTCCACGATTGACGAACCCCGGGTTGCGTTTATGTGTTGTCATAACCACTCACAATTTTTCCCAACTCTTGTCCGTTTCGTGGACTATTACTCACCGTTTTGGGGCCCTGGAGCGATTTTCAAGATTGACAATCCCAAGGTTCGTTTGCATGTTCGTCGTCAACACTCACAGTTTTGGCCAATTCTAACCCGTTTCGTGGACTGTTACTAACCGTTTTGGGGTCCCGAAGCAATTTGCATAGTTGTTGAACCCCAAGGTGCGCTTACGTGTCGGTTATCAACACTCGCGGGTTTTGTCGATTCTAACCTGTTTTGTTGACTATGACTCACGATTTTGGGGTCCCAAAGCGAATTCCATGGCCGTTGAACCCCAAGGTGCGCTTACATGTCGGTCGTCAACAATCGCAGTTTTTGTCGATTCTGGCCCGTGTCATGGACTATTGTTGAACCCAGGGGTGCGTTTACGTGTCGGTCATCGATACTCACGGTTTTTGTCGAGTCTGACCCTTTTCGTGGACTATTACTCACCATTTTGGGGTCCCAAAGCGATTTGCATGGTTGTCGAACCCCAAGGTGTGCTTATGTGTCGGTCATCAACACTCCCAATTTTGGCTAACTCTGGTCCGTTTCGTGGATTATTACTCACGATTCTGGCCCGTTTTGGGGTCCCAGAGCGATTTTCACGATTGACGATCCCCATGGTGTGTTTGCATGTTCAGCGTCAATACTCACAATTTTGGCGAATTCTGAACCTTTCGTGGACTATTACACACTGTTTTGGGGTCACGGAGTGATTTGCATAGTTGTTGATCACCAAGACAGTTTTGGTCGATTCTAGCCCTTTTCGTGGACTATTACTAACTGTTTTGGGGTCTCGAAGTGGTTTCCATGATTGGTGAACTCCGAGGTGTGTTTACGTGCCGGTCATCAACACTCACAATTTTTGCTAATTCTGGTCCGTTTCGTGGACTATTACTCACCGTTTTGGGGTCCCAGAGCGATTTCCATGATTGACAATCCCCGGGGTGCATTTACGCGTCCGTCGTCAACACTCACAGTTTTGCCAATTCTATCACGTTTTGTGGACTATTACTTACCGTTTTGGGGGCCCAAAGCGATTTGCATAGTTGTTGAACCCCAAGGTGCGCTTACGTGTCGGTCATCAACACTCGCAGTTTTGGCCGATTCTGGCCCATTTCGTGGACTATAACTCACCGTTTTGGGGTCCCAAAGCGATTTCCATGGTTGTTGAACCCCAATGTGTGCTTACGTGTTGGTCGTCGAGACTCGCGGTTTGGGCCGATTCTGGCCCGTTTCTTGGACTGTTACTCAGTTTTGGGGTCCTGAAGTGATTTCCACGATTGACGAACCCCGGGTTGCGTTTATGTGTTGTCATAACCACTCACAATTTTTGCCAACTCTTGTCCGTTTCATGGACTATTACTCACCGTTTTGGGGCCCTGGAGCGATTTTGAAGATTGACAATCCCAAGGTTCGTTTGCATGTTCGTCGTCAACACTCACAGTTTTGGCCAATTCTAACCCGTTTCGTGGACTGTTACTAACCGTTTTGGGGTCCCGAAGCAATTTGCATAGGTGTTGAACCCCAAGGTGCGCTTACGTGTCGGTTATTAACACTCGCGGTTTTTGTCGATTCTAACCTGTTTCGTGCACTATGACTCACGATTTTGGGGTCCCAAAGCGAATTCCATGGTTGTTGAACCCCAAGGTGCGCTTACATGTCGGTCGTCAACAATCGCAGTTTTTGTCGATTCTGGCCCGTTTCATGGACTATTGTTGAACCCAGGGGTGCGTTTACGTGTCGGTCATCGATACTCACGGATTTTGTCGAGTCTGACCCTTTTCGTGGACTATTACTCACCATTTTGGGGTCCCAAAGCGATTTGCATGGTTGTTGAACCCCAAGGTGTGCTTATGTGTCGGTCATCAACACTCCCAATTTTGGCTAACTCTGGTCCGTTTCGTGGATTATTACTCACGATTCTGGCCCGTTTTGGGGTCCCAGAGCGATTTTCACGATTGACGATCCCCATGGTGTGTTTGCATGTTCAGCGTCAATACACACAATTTTGGCGAATTCTGAACCTTTCGTGGACTATTACTCACTGTTTTGGGGTCACAGAGTGATTTGCATAGTTGTTGATCCCCAAGACAGTTTTGGTCGATTCTAGCCCTTTTCGTGGACTATTACTAACTGTTTTGGGGTCTCGGAGTGGTTTCCACGATTGGTGAACTCCGAGGTGCGTTTACGTGCCGGTCATCAACACTCACAATTTTTGCCAATTCTGGTCCGTTTCGTGGACTATTACTCACCGTTTTGGGGTCCCAGAGTGATTTCCATGATTGACAATCCCCGGGGTGCATTTACGCGTCCGTCGTCAACACTCACAGTTTTGCCAATTCTATCACGTTTTGTGGACTATTACTTACCGTTTTGGGGGCCCAAAGCGATTTGCATAGTTGTTGAACCCCAAGGTGCGCTTACGTGTCGGTCATCAACACTCGCAGTTTTGGCCGATTCTGGCCCATTTCGTGGACTATAACTCACCGTTTTGGGGTCCCAAAGCGATTTCCATGGTTGTTGAACCCCAATGTGTGCTTACGTGTTGGTCGTCGAGACTCGCGGTTTGGGCCGATTCTGGCCCGTTTCTTGGACTGTTACTAACCGTTTTGGGGTCCCGAAGCAATTTGCATAGGTGTTGAACCCCAAGGTGCGCTTACGTGTCGGTTATTAACACTCGCGGTTTTTGTCGATTCTAACCTGTTTCGTGCACTATGACTCACGATTTTGGGGTCCCAAAGCGAATTCCATGGTTGTTGAACCCCAAGGTGCGCTTACATGTCGGTCGTCAACAATCGCAGTTTTTGTCGATTCTGGCCCGTGTCATGGACTATTGTTGAACCCAGGGGTGCGTTTACGTGTCGGTCATCGATACTCACGGTTTTTGTCGAGTCTGACCCTTTTCGTGGACTATTACTCACCATTTTGGGGTCCCAAAGCGATTTGCATGGTTGTTGAACCCCAAGGTGTGCTTATGTGTCGGTCATCAACACTCCCAATTTTGGCTAACTCTGGTCCGTTTTGTGGATTATTACTCACGATTCTGGCCCGTTTTGGGGTCCCAGAGCGATTTTCACGATTGACGATCCCCATGGTGTGTTTGCATGTTCAGCGTCAATACTCACAATTTTGGCGAATTCTGAACCTTTCGTGGACTATTACTCACTGTTTTGGGGTCACAGAGTGATTTGCATAGTTGTTGATCCCCAAGACAGTTTTGGTCGATTCTAGCCCTTTTCGTGGACTATTACTAACTGTTTTGGGGTCTCGGAGTGGTTTCCACGATTGGTGAACTCCGAGGTGCGTTTACGTGCTGGTCATCAACACTCACAATTTTTGCCAATTCTGGTCCGTTTCGTGGACTATTACTCACCGTTTTGGGGTCCCAGAGCGATTTCCATGATTGACAATCCCCGGGGTGCATTTACGCGTCCGTCGTCAACACTCACAGTTTTGCCAATTCTATCACGTTTTGTGGACTATTACTTACCGTTTTGGGGGCCCAAAGCGATTTGCATAGTTGTTGAACCCCAAGGTGCGCTTACGTGTCGGTCATCAACACTCGCAGTTTTGGCCGATTCTGGCCCATTTCGTGGACTATAACTCACCGTTTTGGGGTCCCAAAGCGATTTCCATGGTTGTTGAACCCCAATGCGTGCTTACGTGCTGGTCGTCGAGACTCGCGGTTTGGGCCGATTCTGGCCCGTTTCTTGGACTGTTACTCAGTTTTGGGGTCCCGAAGTGATTTCCACGATTGACGAACCCCGGGTTGCGTTTATGTGTTGTCATAACCACTCACAATTTTTGCCAACTCTTGTCCGTTTCATGGACTATTACTCACCGTTTTGGGGCCCTGGAGCAATTTTGAAGATTGACAATCCCAAGGTTCGTTTGCATGTTCGTCGTCAACACTCACAGTTTTGGCCAATTCTAACCCGTTTCGTGGACTGTTACTAACCGTTTTGGGGTCCCGAAGCAATTTGCATAGGTGTTGAACCCCAAGGTGCGCTTACGTGTCGGTTATTAACACTTGCGGTTTTTGTCAATTCTAACCTGTTTCGTGCACTATGACTCACGATTTTGGGGTCCCAAAGCGAATTCCATGGTTGTTGAACCCCAAGGTGCGCTTACATGTCGGTCGTCAACAATCGCAGTTTTTGTCGATTCTGGCCCGTGTCATGGACTATTGTTGAACCCAGGGGTGCGTTTACGTGTCGGTCATCGATACTCACGGTTTTTGTCGAGTCTGACCCTTTTCGTGGACTATTATTCACCATTTTGGGGTCCCAAAGCGATTTGCATGGTTGTTGAACCCCAAGGTGTGCTTATGTGTCGGTCATCAACACTCCCAATTTTGGCTAACTCTGGTCCGTTTCGTGGATTATTACTCACGATTCTGGCCCGTTTTGGGGTCCCAGAGCGATTTTCACGATTGACGATCCCCATGGTGTGTTTGCATGTTCAGCGTGAATACTCACAATTTTGGCGAATTCTGAACCTTTCGTGGACTATTACTCACTGTTTTGGGGTCACAGAGTGATTTGCATAGTTGTTGATCCCCAAGACAGTTTTGGTCGATTCTAGCCCTTTTCGTGGACTATTACTAACTGTTTTGGGGTCTCGGAGTGGTTTCCACGATTGGTGAACTCCGAGGTGCGTTTACGTGCCGGTCATCAACACTCACAATTTTTGACAATTCTGGTCCGTTTCGTGGACTATTACTCACCGTTTTGGGGTCCCAGAGCGATTTCCATGATTGATAATCCCCGGGGTGCATTTACGCGTCCGTCGTCAACACTCACAGTTTTGCCAATTCTATCACGTTTTGTGGACTATTACTTACCGTTTTGGGGGCCCAAAGCGATTTGCATAGTTGTTGAACCCCAAGGTGCGCTTACGTGTCGGTCATCAGCACTCGCAGTTTTGGCCGATTCTGGCCCATTTCGTGGACTATAACTCACCGTTTTGGGGTCCCAAAGCGATTTCCATGGTTGTTGAACCCCAATGTGTGCTTACGTGTTGGTCGTCGAGACTCGCGGTTTGGGCCGATTCTGGCCCGTTTCTTGGACTGTTACTCAGTTTTGGGGTCCCGAAGTGATTTCCACGATTGACGAACCCCGGGTTGCGTTTATGTGTTGTCATAACCACTCACAATTTTTGCCAACTCTTGTCCGTTTCATGGACTATTACTCACCGTTTTGGGGCCCTGGAGCGATTTTGAAGATTGACAATCCCAAGGTTCGTTTGCATGTTCGTCGTCAACACTCACAGTTTTGGCCAATTCTAACCCATTTCGTGGACTGTTACTAACCGTTTTGGGGTCCCGAAGCAATTTGCATAGGTGTTGAACCCCAAGGTGCGCTTACGTGTCGGTTATTAACACTCGCGGTTTTTGTCGATTCTAACCTGTTTCGTGCACTATGACTCACGATTTTGGGGTCCCAAAGCGAATTCCATGGTTGTTGAACCCCAAGGTGCGCTTACATGTCGGTCGTCAACAATCGCAGTTTTTGTCGATTCTGGCCCGTGTCATGGACTATTGTTGAACCCAGGGGTGCGTTTACGTGTCGGTCATCGATACTCACGGTTTTTGTCGAGTCTGACCCTTTTCGTGGACTATTACTCACCATTTTGGGGTCCCAAAGCGATTTGCATGGTTGTTGAACCCCAAGGTGTGCTTATGTGTCGGTCATCAACACTCCCAATTTTGGCTAACTCTGGTCCGTTTCGTGGATTATTACTCACGATTCTGGCCCGTTTTGGGGTCCCAGAGCGATTTTCACGATTGACGATCCCCATGGTGTGTTTGCATGTTCAGCGTCAATACTCACAATTTTGGCGAATTCTGAACCTTTCGTGGACTATTACTCACTGTTTTGGGGTCACAGAGTGATTTGCATAGTTGTTGATCCCCAAGACAGTTTTGGTCGATTCTAGCCCTTTTCATGGACTATTACTAACTGTTTTGGGGTCTCGGAGTGGTTTCCACGATTGGTGAACTCCGAGGTGCGTTTACGTGCCGGTCATCAACACTCACAATTTTTGCCAATTCTGGTCCGTTTCGTGGACTATTACTCACCATTTTGGGGTCCCAGAGCGATTTCCATGATTGAAAATCCCCGGGGTGCATTTACGCGTCCGTCGTCAACACTCACAGTTTTGCCAATTCTATCACGTTTTGTGGACTATTACTTACCGTTTTGGGGGCCCAAAGCGATTTGCATAGTTGTTGAACCCCAAGGTGCGCTTACGTGTCGGTCATCAACACTCGCAGTTTTGGCTGATTCTGGCCCATTTCGTGGACTATAACTCACCGTTTTGGGGTCCCAAAGTGATTTCCATGGTTGTTGAACCCCAATGTGTGCTTACGTGTTGGTCGTCGAGACTCGCGGTTTGGACCGATTCTGGCCCGTTTCTTGGACTGTTACTCAGTTTTGGGGTCCCGAAGTGATTTCCACAATTGACGAACCCCGGGTTGCATTTATGTGTTGTCATAACCACTCACAATTTTTGCCAACTCTTGTCCGTTTCATGGACTATTACTCACCGTTTTGGGGCCCTGGAGCGATTTTGAAGATTGACAATCCCAAGGTTCGTTTGCATGTTCGTCGTCAACACTCACAGTTTTGGCCAATTCTAACCCGTTTCGTGGACTGTTACTAACCGTTTTGGGGTCCCGAAGCAATTTGCATAGGTGTTGAACCCCAAGGTGCGCTTACGTGTTGGTTATTAACACTCGCGGTTTTTGTCGATTCTAACCTGTTTCGTGCACTATGACTCACGATTTTGGGGTCCCAAAGCGAATTCCATGGTTGTTGAACCCCAAGGTGCGCTTACATGTCGGTCGTCAACAATCGCAGTTTTTGTCGATTCTGGCCCGTGTCATGGACTATTGTTGAACCCAGGGGTGCGTTTACGTGTCGGTCATCGATACTCACGGTTTTTGTCGAGTCTGACCCTTTTCGTGGACTATTACTCACCATTTTGGGGTCCCAAAGCGATTTGCATGGTTGTTGAACCCCAAGGTGTGCTTATGTGTCGGTCATCAACACTCCCAATTTTGGCTAACTCTGGTCCGTTTCGTGGATTATTACTCACGATTCTGGCCCGTTTTGGGGTCCCAGAGCGATTTTCATGATTGACGATCCCCATGGTGTGTTTGCATGTTCAGCGCCAATACTCACAATTTTGGCGAATTCTGAACCTTTCGTGGACTATTACTCACTGTTTTGGGGTCACAGAGTGATTTGCATAGTTGTTGATCCCCAAGACAGTTTTGGTCGATTCTAGCCCTTTTCGTGAACTATTACTAACTGTTTTGGGGTCTCGGAGTGGTTTCCACGATTGGTGAACTCCGAGGTGCGTTTACGTGCCGGTCATCAACACTCACAATTTTTGCCAATTCTGGTCCGTTTCGTGGACTATTACTCACCGTTTTGGGGTCCCAGAGCGATTTCCATGATTGACAATCCCCGGGGTGCATTTACGCGTCCGTCGTCAACACTCACAGTTTTGCCAATTCTATCACGTTTTGTGGACTATTACTTACCGTTTTGGGGGCCCAAAGCGATTTGCATAGTTGTTGAACCCCAAGGTGCGCTTACGTGTCGGTCATCAACACTCGCAGTTTTGGCTGATTCTGGCCCATTTCGTGGACTATAACTCACCGTTTTGGGGTCCCAAAGCGATTTCCATGGTTGTTGAACCCCAATGTGTGCTTACGTGTTGGTCGTCGAGACTCGCGGTTTGGACCGATTCTGGCCCGTTTCTTGGACTGTTACTCAGTTTTGGGGTCCCGAAGTGATTTCCACAATTGACGAACCCCGGGTTGCGTTTATGTGTTGTCATAACCACTCACAATTTTTGCCAACTCTTGTTCGTTTCATGGACTATTACTCACCGTTTTGGGGCCCTGGAGCGATTTTGAAGATTGACAATCCCAAGGTTCGTTTGCATGTTCGTCGTCAACACTCACAGTTTTGGCCAATTCTAACCCGTTTCGTGGACTGTTACTAACCGTTTTGGGGTCCCGAAGCAATTTGCATAGGTGTTGAACCCCAAGGTGCGCTTACGTGTTGGTTATTAACACTCGCGGTTTTTGTCGATTCTAACCTGTTTCGTGCACTATGACTCACGATTTTGGGGTCCCAAAGCGAATTCCATGGTTGTTGAACCCCAAGGTGCGCTTACATGTCGGTCGTCAACAATTGCAGTTTTTGTCGATTCTGGCCCGTGTCATGGACTATTGTTGAACCCAGGGGTGCGTTTACGTGTCGGTCATCGATACTCACGGTTTTTGTCGAGTCTGACCCTTTTCGTGGACTATTACTCACCATTTTGGGGTCCCAAAGCGATTTGCATGGTTGTTGAACCCCAAGGTGTGCTTATGTGTCGGTCATCAACACTCCCAATTTTGGCTAACTCTGGTCCGTTTCGTGGATTATTACTCACGATTCTGGCCCGTTTTGGGGTCCCAGAGCGATTTTCATGATTGACGATCCCCATGGTGTGTTTGCATGTTCAGCGCCAATACTCACAATTTTGGCGAATTCTGAACCTTTCGTGGACTATTACTCACTGTTTTGGGGTCACAGAGTGATTTGCATAGTTGTTGATCCCCAAGACAGTTTTGGTCGATTCTAGCCCTTTTCGTGAACTATTACTAACTGTTTTGGGGTCTCGGAGTGGTTTCCACGATTGGTGAACTCCGAGGTGCGTTTACGTGCCGGTCATCAACACTCACAATTTTTGCCAATTCTGGTCCGTTTCGTGGACTATTACTCACCGTTTTGGGGTCCCAGAGCGATTTCCATGATTGACAATCCCCGGGGTGCATTTACGCGTCCGTCGTCAACACTCACAGTTTTGCCAATTCTATCACGTTTTGTGGACTATTACTTACCGTTTTGGGGGCCCAAAGCGATTTGCATAGTTGTTGAACCCCAAGGTGCGCTTACGTGTCGGTCATCAACACTCGCAGTTTTGGCCGATTCTGGCCCATTTCGTGGACTATAACTCACCGTTTTGGGGTCCCAAAGCGATTTCCATGGTTGTTGAACCCCAATGCGTGCTTACGTGTTGGTCGTCGAGACTCGCGGTTTGGGCCGATTCTGGCCCGTTTCTTGGACTGTTACTCAGTTTTGGGGTCCCGAAGTGATTTCCACGATTGACGAACCCCGGGTTGCGTTTATGTGTTGTCATAACCACTCACAATTTTTGCCAACTCTTGTCCGTTTCATGGACTATTACTCACCGTTTTGGGGCCCTGGAGCGATTTTGAAGATTGACAATCCCAAGGTTCGTTTGCATGTTCGTCGTCAACACTCACAGTTTTGGCCAATTCTAACCCGTTTCGTGGACTGTTACTAACCGTTTTGGGGTCCCGAAGCAATTTGCATAGGTGTTGAACCCCAAGGTGCGCTTACGTGTCGGTTATTAACACTTGCGGTTTTTGTCGATTCTAACCTGTTTCGTGCACTATGACTCACGATTTTGGGGTCCCAAAGCGAATTCCATGGTTGTTGAACCCCAAGGTGCGCTTACATGTCGGTCGTCAACAATCGCAGTTTTTGTCGATTCTGGCCCGTGTCATGGACTATTGTTGAACCCAGGGGTGCGTTTACGTGTCGGTCATCGATACTCACGGTTTTTGTCGAGTCTGACCCTTTTCGTGGACTATTACTCACCATTTTGGGGTCCCAAAGCGATTTGCATGGTTGTCGAACCCCAAGGTGTGCTTATGTGTCGGTCATCAACACTCCCAATTTTGGCTAACTCTGGTCCGTTTCGTGGATTATTACTCACGATTCTGGCCCGTTTTGGGGTCCCAGAGCGATTTTCACGATTGATGATCCCCATGGTGTGTTTGCATGTTCAGCGTCAATACTCACAATTTTGGCGAATTCTGAACCTTTCGTGGACTATTACTCACTGTTTTGGGGTCACAGAGTGATTTGCATAGTTGTTGATCCCCAAGACAGTTTTGGTCGATTCTAGCCCTTTTCGTGGACTATTACTAACTGTTTTGGGGTCTCGGAGTGGTTTCCACGATTGGTGAACTCCGAGGTGCGTTTACGTGCCGGTCATCAACACTCACAATTTTTGCCAATTCTGGTCTGTTTCGTGGACTATTACTCACCGTTTTGGGGTCCCAGAGCGATTTCCATGATTGACAATCCCCGGGGTGCATTTACGCGTCCGTCGTCAACACTCACAGTTTTGCCAATTCTGTCACGTTTTGTGGACTATTACTTACCGTTTTGGGGGCCCAAAGCGATTTGCATAGTTGTTGAACCCCAAGGTGCGCTTACGTGTCGGTCATCAACACTCGCAGTTTTGGCCGATTCTGGCCCATTCCGTGGACTATAACTCCCCGTTTTGGGGTCCCAAAGCGATTTCCATGGTTGTTGAACCCCAATATGTGCTTACGTGTTGGTCGTCGAGACTCGCGGTTTGGGCTGATTCTGGCCCGTTTCTTGGACTGTTACTCAGTTTTGGGGTCCCGAAGTAATTTCCACGATTGACGAACCCCGGGTTGCGTTTATGTGTCGTCATAACCACTCACAATTTTGGCCAATTCTTGTCCGTTTCGTGGACTATTACTCATAGTTTTGGGGCCCCGGAGCGATTTTCATGATTGACAATCCCAGGGTTCGTTTGCATGTTCATCGTCAACACTCACAGTTTTGGCCAATTCTAACCCGTTTCGTGGACTCTTACTTACCGTTTTGGGGTCCTGAAGCAACTTGCATAGTTGTTGAACCCCTTACTCACTGTTTTGGGGTCATAGAGTGATTTCCATAGTTGTTGATCCCCAAGACAGTTTTGGCCGATTCTAGCCTGTTTCGTGGACTATTACTAACTGTTTTGGGGTCTCGGAGTGATTTCCACGATTGGTGAACCCCGAGGTGCGTTTACGTGTCGGTCATCAACACTCACACTTTTTGCCAATTCTGCTCGGTTTCATGGACTATTACTCACCGTTTTGGGGTCCCAGAGTGATTTCCATGATTGACAATCCCCGGGGTGCATTTACGCATCCGTCGTTAACACTCACAGTGTTGCCAATTCTGACACGTTTTGTGGACTGTTACTTACCGTTTTGGGGGCCCAGAGCGATTTGCATAGTTGTTGAACCCCAAGGTGCGCTTACGTGTCGGTCATCAGCACTCGCAGTTTTGGTCGATTCTTGCCTGTTTCATGGACTATTGTTGAACCCCGGGGTGCGTTTACGTGTCGGTCATCAATACTCACGGTTTTTGTTGAGTCTGACCCGTTTCGTGGACTATTACTCACCATTTTGGGGTCCCAAAGCGATTTCCATAGTTGTCGAACCCCAAGGTGTGCTTATGTGTCGGTCATCAACACTCACAATTGTTGCCAATTCTGGTCCGCTTCGTGGACTATTACTCACCGTTTTCGGGTCCTAGAGCGATTTCCATGATTGACAATCCCCGGGATGCGTTTACGCGTGTGTCGTCAACACTCACAGTTTTGCCAATTCTGACACGATTTGTGGACTATTACTTACCATTTTGGGGGCCCAAAGCGATTTGCATAGTTGTTGAACCCCAAGGTGCGCTTACGTGTCGGTCATCAACACTCGCAGTTTTGGCCGATTCTGGCCCATTTCGTGGACTATAACTCCCCGTTTTGGGGTCCCAAAGCGATTTCCATGGTTGTTGAACCCCAATATGTGCTTACGTGTTGGTCGTCGAGACTCGCGGTTTGGGCTGATTCTGGCCCGTTTCTTGGACTGTTACTCAGTTTTGGGGTCCCGAAGTAATTTCCACGATTGACGAACCCCGGGTTGCGTTTATGTGTCGTCATAACCACTCACAATTTTGGCCAATTCTTGTCCGTTTCGTGGACTATTACTCATAGTTTTGGGGCCCCGGAGCGATTTTCATGATTGACAATCCCAGGGTTCGTTTGCATGTTCATCGTCAACACTCACAGTTTTGGCCAATTCTAACCCGTTTCGTGGACTCTTACTTACCGTTTTGGGGTCCTGAAGCAACTTGCATAGTTGTTGAACCCCTTACTCACTGTTTTGGGGTCATAGAGTGATTTCCATAGTTGTTGATCCCCAAGACAGTTTTGGCCGATTCTAGCCTGTTTCGTGGACTATTACTAACTGTTTTGGGGTCTCGGAGTGATTTCCACGATTGGTGAACCCCGAGGTGCGTTTACGTGTCGGTCATCAACACTCACACTTTTTGCCAATTCTGCTCGGTTTCATGGACTATTACTCACCGTTTTGGGGTCCCAGAGTGATTTCCATGATTGACAATCCCCGGGGTGCATTTACGCATCCGTCGTTAACACTCACAGTGTTGCCAATTCTGACACGTTTTGTGGACTGTTACTTACCGTTTTGGGGGCCCAGAGCGATTTGCATAGTTGTTGAACCCCAAGGTGCGCTTACGTGTCGGTCATCAGCACTCGCAGTTTTGGTCGATTCTTGCCTGTTTCATGGACTATTGTTGAACCCCGGGGTGCGTTTACGTGTCGGTCATCAATACTCACGGTTTTTGTTGAGTCTGACCCGTTTCGTGGACTATTACTCACCATTTTGGGGTCCCAAAGCGATTTCCATAGTTGTCGAACCCCAAGGTGTGCTTATGTGTCGGTCATCAACACTCACAATTGTTGCCAATTCTGGTCCGCTTCGTGGACTATTACTCACCGTTTTCGGGTCCTAGAGCGATTTCCATGATTGACAATCCCCGGGATGCGTTTACGCGTGTGTCGTCAACACTCACAGTTTTGCCAATTCTGACACGATTTGTGGACTATTACTTACCATTTTGGGGGCCCAAAGCGATTTGCATAGTTGTTGAACCCCAAGGTGCGCTTACGTGTCGGTCATCAACACTCGCAGTTTTGGCCGATTCTGGCCCGTTTCATGGACTTTTACTCACCGTTTTGGGGTCCTAAAGCGATTTCCATGGTTGTTGAACCCCAATGTGTGCTTACGTGTTGGTCGTCGAGACTCGCGGTTTGGGCCGATTCTGGCCCGTTTCTTGGAATATTACTCAGTTTTGGGGTCCCGAAGTGATTTCCACGATTGACGAACCTCGGGCTGCATTTATGTGTCAGTCATAACCACTCACAATTTTGGCCAACTCTTGTCCGTTTCGTGGACTATTACTCACCGTTTTGGGTTCACGGAGCGATTTTCACGATTGACAATCCCAGGGTTCGTTTGCATGTCCGTCGTCAACACACACAGTTTTGGCCATTTCTGACCCGTTTCGTGGACTATTACTAACCGTTTTGGGGTCCAGAAGCGATTTGCATAGTTGTTGAACCCTAAGGTGAGCTTACGTGTCGGTTATCAACACTCGCGGTTTTTGTTGATTCTAACCTGTTTCGTGCACTATTACACACGGTTTTGGGGTCCCAAAGCGAATTCCATGGTTGTTGAACCCCAAGGTGCGCTTACATGTCGGTTATCAATAATCGCAGTTTTGGTCAATTCTGGCCCATTTCATTGACTATTGTTGAATCCGGGGGTGCGTTTACGTGTCAGTAATCGATACTCACGGTTTTTGTCGAGTCTGACCCGTTTCGTGGACTATTACTCACCATTTTGGGGTCCCAAAGCAATTTCCATGGTTGTCGAACCCCAAGGTGTGCTTATGTGTCGTTCATCAACATTCACAATTTTGGCTAATTCTGATCCGTTTCGTGGACTATTACTCACGATTCTGGCCCATTTTGGGGTCCCAGAGCGATTTTCATGATTGACGATCCTCATGGTGTGTTTGCATGTCCGGCGTCAATACTCAAAGTTTTGGGAAATTCTGACCCTTTCGTGGACTATTACTCACTGTTTTGGGGTCACGGAGTGATTTGCATAGTTGTTGAACCCCAAGACAGTTTTGGCCGATTCTAGCCTGTTTCGTGGACTATTACTCACTGTTTTGGGGTCTCGGACTGATTTCGACGATTGGTGAACTCCGAGGTGCGTTTACGTGTCGGTCATCAACACTCACAATTTTTGCCAATTCTGGTCCGTTTCATGGACTATTACTCACCGTTTTGGGGTCCGAGAGCGATTTCCATGATTGACAATCCCCGGGGTGCATTTACGCATCTGTCGTTAACACTCACTGTGTTGCCAATTCTGGCACGTTTTGTGGACTGTTAAATACCGTTTTGGGGGCCCAGAGCGATTTGCATAGTTGTTGAACCCCAAGGTGCGCTTACGTGTCGGTCATCAACACTCGCAGTTTTGGCCGATTCTGGCCCGTTTCATGGACTTTTACTCAACGTTTTGGGGTCCCGAAAGCGATTTTCATGGTTGTTGAACCCCGATGTGTGCTTACGTGTTGGTCGTCGAGAATCGCAGTTTGGGCCGATTCTGGCCCATTTCTTGGACTGTTACTCAGCGTCGGGGTCCCGAAGTGATTTCCACGATTGACGAACCCCGGGTTGTGTTTATGTGTCGGTCATCATAACTCACAATTTTGGCCAATTCTGGTCCGTTTTGTGGACTATTACTTTTTGGGGTCCCGGAGCGATTTTCACGATTGACGATCCCAGGGTGCGTTTGCATGTCCGTCTTCAACACTCACATTTTTGGCCAGGTCTGACCTGTTTTGTGGACTATTACTAACCGTTTTGGGGTCCCGAAGCGATTTGCATAGTTGTTGAACCCCAAGGTGCGCTTATGTGTCGGTTATCAACATTCATGGTTTTTGTCGATTCTAACCTGTTTCGTGCACTATTACTCACGGTTTTGGGGTCCCAAATCGATTTCCATGGTAGTTGAACCCCAAGGTGCGCTTACATGTCGGTCATCAACAATCGCAGTTTTGGTCGATTCTTGCCTGTTTCATGGACTATTGTTGAACCCGGGGTGCGTTTACGTGTCGGTCATCAATACTCACGGTTTTTGTTGAGTCTGACCCGTTTCGTGGACTATTACTCACCATTTTGGGGTCCCAAAGCGATTTCCATGGTTGTCGAACCCCAAGGTGTGCTTATGTGTCGGTCATCAACACTCACAATTGTTGCCAATTCTGGTCCGCTTCGTGGACTATTACTCACCGTTTTCGGGTCCTAGAGCGATTTCCATGATTGACAATCCCCGGGATGCGTTTACGCGTCTGTCGTCAACACTCACAGTTTTGCCAATTCTGACACGTTTTGTGGACTATTACTTACCATTTTGGGGGCCCAAAGCGATTTGCATAGTTGTTGAACCCCAAGGTGCGCTTACGTGTCGGTCATCAACACTCGCAGTTTTGGCCGATTCTGGCCCGTTTCATGGACTATAACTCACCGTTTTGGGGTCCTAAAGCGATTTCCATGGTTGTTGAACCCCAATGTGTGCTTACGTGTTGGTCGGCGAGACTCGCGGTTTGGGCCGATTCTGGCCCGTTTCATGGAATATTACTCAGTTTTGGGGTCCCGAAGGGATTTCCACGATTGACGAACCTCGGGCTGCATTTATGTGTCGGTCATAATCACTCACAATTTTGGCCAATTCTTGTCCGTTTCGTGGACTATTACTCACCGTTTTGGGTTCACGGAGCGATTTTCACGATTGACAATCCCAGGGTGCGTTTGCATGTCCGTCATCAACACTCATAGTTTTGGCCATTTCTGACCCATTTCGTGGACTATTACTAACCGTTTTGGGGTCCAGAAGCGATTTGCATAGTTGTTGAACCCTAAGGTGCGCTTACGTGTCGGTTATCAACACTCACGGTTTTTGTCGATTCTAACCTGTTTCGTGCACTATTACACACGGTTTTGGGGTCCCAACGCGAATTCCACGGTTGTTGAACCCCAAGGTGCGCTTACATGTCGGTTATCAATAATCGCAGTTTTGGTCAATTCTGGCCCATTTCATGGACTATTGTTGAATCCGGGGGTGCGTTTACGTGTCAGTAATCGATACTCACAGTTTTTGTCGAGTCTGACCCGTTTCGTGGACTATTACTCACCATTTTGGGGTCCCAAAGCGATTTCCATGGTTGTCGAACCCCAAGGTGTGCTTATGTGTCGTTCATCAACATTCACAATTTTGGCTAATTCTGATCCGTTTCGTGGACTATTACTCACGATTCTGGCCCATTTGGGGGTCCCAGAGCGATTTTCATGATTGACGATCCTCATGGTGTGTTTGCATGTCTGGCGTCAATACTCAAAGTTTTGGCAAATTCTGACCCTTTCGTGGACTATTACTCACTGTTTTGGGGTCACGGAGTGATTTGCATAGTTGTTGAACCCAAGACAGTTTTGGCCGATTCTAGCCTGTTTCGTGGACTATTACTCACTGTTTTGGGGTCTCGGACTGATTTGGACGATTGGTGAACTCCGAGGTACGTTTACGTGTCGGTCATCAACACTCACAATTTTTGCCAATTCTGGTCCGTTTCGTGGACTATTACTCACCGTTTTGGGGTCCGAGAGCGATTTCCATGATTGACAATCCCCGGGGTGCATTTACGCATCTGTCGTTAACACTCACTGTGTTGCCAATTCTGACACGTTTTGTGGACTGTTACTTACCGTTTTGGGGGCCCAGAGCGATTTGCATAGTTGTTGAACCCCAAGGTGCGCTTACGTGTCGGTCATCAACACTCGCAGTTTTGGCCGATTCTGGCCCGTTTCATGGACTTTTACTCAACGTTTTGGGGTCCCGAAAGCGATTTTCATGGTTGTTGAACCCCGATGTGTGCTTACGTGTTGGTCGTCGAGACTCGCAGTTTGGGCCGATTCTGGCCCATTTCTTGGACTGTTACTCAGCTTTGGGGTCCCGAAGTGATTTCCACGATTGACGAACCCCGGGTTGTGTTTATGTGTTGGTCATCATAACTCACAATTTTGGCCAATTCTGGTCCATTTTGTGGACTATTACTTTTTGGGGTCCCGGAGCGATTTTCACGATTGACGATCCCAGGGTGCGTTTGCATGTCCGTCTTCAACACTCACATTTTTGGCCAGGTCTGACCTGTTTCGTGGACTATTACTAACCGTTTTGGGGTCCCGAAGCGATTTGCATAGCTGTTGAACCCCAAGGTGCGCTTACGTGTCGGTTATCAACACTCACGGTTTTTGTCGATTCTAACCTGTTTCGTGCACTATTACTCACGGTTTTGGGGTCCCAAAGCGATTTCCAAGGTACTTGAACCCCAAGGTGCGCTTACATGTCGGTCATCAACAATCGCAGTTTTGGTCGATTCTTGCCTGTTTCATGGACTATTGTTGAACCCCGGGGTGCGTTTACGTGTCGGTCATCAATACTCACGGTTTTTGTTGAGTCTGACCCGTTTCGTGGACTATTACTCACCATTTTGGGGTCCTAAAGCGATTTCCATGGTTGTCGAACCCCAAGGTGTGCTTATGTGTCGGTCATCAACACTCACAATTGTTGCCAATTCTGGTCCGCTTCGTGGACTATTACTCACCGTTTTCGGGTCCTAGAGCGATTTCCATGATTGACAATCCCCGGGATGCGTTTACGCGTCTGTCGTCAACACTCACAGTTTTGCCAATTCTGACACGTTTTGTGGACTATTACTTACCATTTTGGGGGCCCAGAGCGATTTGCATAGTTGTTGAACCCCAAGGTGCGCTTACGTGTCGGTCATCAACACTCGCAGTTTTGGCCGATTCTGGTCCGTTTCATGGACTTTTACTCACCGTTTTGGGGTCCTAAAGCGATTTCCATGGTTGTTGAACCCCAATGTGTGCTTACGTGTTGGTCATCGAGACTCGCGGTTTGGGCCGATTCTGGCCCGTTTCTTGGAATATTACTCAGTTTTGGGGTCCCGAAGTGATTTCCACGATTGACGAACCTCGGGCTCCATTTATGTGTCGGTCATAACCACTCACAATTTTGGCCAATTCTTGTCCGTTTCGTGGACTATTACTCACCGTTTTGGGTTCACGGAGGGATTTTCACGATTGACAATCCCAGGGTGCGTTTGCATGTCCGTTGTCAACACTCATAGTTTTGGCCATTTCTGACCCGTTTCGTGGACTATTACTAACCGTTTTGGGGTCCAGAAGCGGTTTGCATAGTTGTTGAACCCTAAGGTGCGCTTACGTGTCGGTTATCAACACTCACGGTTTTTGTCGATTCTAACCTGTTTCGTGCACTATTACACACGGTTTTGGGGTCCCAACGCGAATTCCACGGTTGTTGAACCCCAAGGTGCGCTTACATGTCGGTTATCAATAATCGCAGTTTTGGTCAATTCTGGCCCATTTCATGGACTATTGTTGAATCCGGGGGTGCGTTTACGTGTCAGTAATCGATACTCACGGTTTTTGTCGAGTCTGACCCGTTTCGTGGACTATTACTCACCATTTTGGGGTCCCAAAGCGATTTCCATGGTTGTCGAACCCCAAGGTGTGCTTATGTGTCGTTCATAGACATTCACAATTTTGGCTAATTCTGATCCGTTTCGTGGACTATTACTCACGATTCTGGCCCATTTGGGGGTCCCAGAGCGATTTTCATGATTGACGATCCTCATGGTGTGTTTGCATGTCTGGCGTCAATACTCAAAGTTTTGGCAAATTCTGACCCTTTCGTGGACTATTACTCACTGTTTTGGGGTCACGGAGTGATTTGCATAGTTGTTGAACCCAAGACAGTTTTGGCCGATTCTAGCCTGTTTCGTGGACTATTACTCACTGTTTTGGGGTCTCGGACTGATTTGGACGATTGGTGAACTCCGAGGTACGTTTACGTGTCGGTCATCAACACTCACAATTTTTGCCAATTCTGGTCCGTTTCGTGGACTATTACTCACCGTTTTGGGGTCCGAGAGCGATTTCCATGATTGACAATCCCCGGGGTGCATTTACGCATCTGTCGTTAACACTCACTGTGTTGCCAATTCTGACACGTTTTGTGGACTGTTACTTACCGTTTTGGGGGCCCAGAGCGATTTGCATAGTTGTTGAACCCCAAGGTGCGCTTACGTGTCGGTCATCAACACTCGCAGTTTTGGCCGATTCTGGCCCGTTTCATGGACTTTTACTCAACGTTTTGGGGTCCCGAAAGCGATTTTCATGGTTGTTGAACCCCGATGTGTGCTTACGTGTTGGTCGTCGAGACTCGCAGTTTGGGCCGATTCTGGCCCATTTCTTGGACTGTTACTCAGCTTTGGGGTCCCGAAGTGATTTCCACGATTGACGAACCCCGGGTTGTGTTTATGTGTCGGTCATCATAACTCACAATTTTGGCCAATTCTGGTCCATTTTGTGGACTATTACTTTTTGGGGTCCCGGAGCGATTTTCACGATTGACGATCCCAGGGTGCGTTTGCATGTCCGTCTTCAACACTCACATTTTTGGCCAGGTCTGACCTGTTTCGTGGACTATTACTAACCGTTTTGGGGTCCCGAAGCGATTTGCATAGCTGTTGAACCCCAAGGTGCGCTTACGTGTCGGTTATCAACACTCACAGTTTTTGTCGATTCTAACCTGTTTCGTGCACTATTACTCATGGTTTTGGGGTCCCAAAGCGATTTCCAAGGTACTTGAACCCCAAGGTGCGCTTACATGTCGGTCATCAACAATCGCAGTTTTGGTCGATTCTTGCCTGTTTCATGGACTATTGTTGAACCCCGGGGTGCGTTTACGTGTCGGTCATCAATACTCACGGTTTTTGTTGAGTCTGACCCGTTTCGTGGACTATTACTCACCATTTTGGGGTCCTAAAGCGATTTCCATGGTTGTCGAACCCCAAGGTGTGCTTATGTGTCGGTCATCAACACTCACAATTGTTGCCAATTCTGGTCCGCTTCGTGGACTATTACTCACCGTTTTCGGGTCCTAGAGCGATTTCCATGATTGACAATCCCCGGGATGCGTTTACGCGTCTGTCGTCAACACTCACAGTTTTGCCAATTCTGACACGTTTTGTGGACTATTACTTACCATTTTGGGGGCCCAGAGCGATTTGCATAGTTGTTGAACCCCAAGGTGCGCTTACGTGTCGGTCATCAACACTCGCAGTTTTGGCCGATTCTGGCCCGTTTCATGGACTTTTACTCACCGTTTTGGGGTCCTAAAGCGATTTCCATGGTTGTTGAACCCCAATGTGTGCTTACGTGTTGGTCATCGAGACTCGCGGTTTGGGCCGATTCTGGCCCGTTTCTTGGAATATTACTCAGTTTTGGGGTCCCGAAGTGATTTCCACGATTGACGAACCTCGGGCTCCATTTATGTGTCGGTCATAACCACTCACAATTTTGGCCAATTCTTGTCCGTTTCGTGGACTATTACTCACCGTTTTGGGTTCACGGAGGGATTTTCACGATTGACAATCCCAGGGTGCGTTTGCATGTCCGTTGTCAACACTCATAGTTTTGGCCATTTCTGACCCGTTTCGTGGACTATTACTAACCGTTTTGGGGTCCAGAAGCGGTTTGCATAGTTGTTGAACCCTAAGGTGCGCTTACGTGTCGGTTATCAACACTCACGGTTTTTGTCGATTCTAACCTGTTTCGTGCACTATTACACACGGTTTTGGGGTCCCAGAGCGAATTCCATGGTTGTTGAACCCCAAGGTGCACTTACATGTCGGTTATCAATAATCGCAGTTTTGGTCAATTCTGGCCCATTTCATGTACTATTGTTGAATCCGGGGGTGCGTTTACGTGTCAGTAATCGATACTCACGGTTTTTGTCGAGTCTGGCCCGTTTCGTGGACTATTACTCACCATTTTGGGGTCCCAAAGCGATTTCCATGGTTGTCGAACCCCAAGGTGTGCTTATGTGTCGTTCATAGACATTCACAATTTTGGCTAATTCTGATCCGTTTCGTGGACTATTACTCACGATTCTGGCCCATTTGGGGGTCCCAGAGCGATTTTCATGATTGACGATCCTCATGGTGTGTTTGCATGTCCGGCGTCAATACTCAAAGTTTTGGCAAATTCTGACCCTTTCATGGAGTATTACTCACTGGTTTGGGGTCACGGAGTGATTTGCATAGTTGTTGAACCCCAAGACAGTTTTGGCCGATTCTAGCCTGTTTCGTGGACTATTACTCACTGTTTTGGGGTCTCAGACTGATTTCGACGATTGGTGAACTCCGAGGTGCGTTTACGTGTCGGTCATCAACACTCACAATTTTTGCCAATTCTGGTCCGTTTCATGGACTATTACTCACCGTTTTGGGGTCCGAGAGCGATTTCCATGATTGACAATCCCCGGGGTAAATTTACGCATCTGTCGTTAACACTCACTGTGTTGCCAATTCTGGCATGTTTTGTGGACTGTTACTTACCGTTTTGGGGGCCCAGAGCAATTTGCATAGTTGTTGAACCCCAAGGTGCGCTTACGTGTCGGTCATCAACACTCGCAGTTTTGGCCGATTCTGGCCCGTTTCGTGGACTTTTACTCAACGTTTTGGGGTCCCAAAAGCGATTTTCATGGTTGTTGAACCCCGATGTGTGCTTACGTGTTGGTCGTCGAGACTCGCAGTTTGGGCCGATTCTGGCCCATTTCTTGGACTGTTACTCAGCTTTGGGGTCCCGAAGTGATTTCCACGATTGACGAACCCCGGGTTGTGTTTATGTGTCGGTCATCATAACTCACAATTCTGGCCAATTCTAGTCCGTTTTGTGGACTATTACTAACCGTTTTGGGGTCCCGAAGCGATTTGCATAGTTGTTGAACCCCAAGGTGCGCTTATGTGTCGGTTATCAACACTCACGGTTTTTGTCGATTCTAACCTGTTTCGTGCACTATTACTCACGGTTTTGGGGTCCCAAAGCGATTTCCATGGTAGTTGAACCCCAAGGTGCGCTTACATGTCGGTCATCAACAATCGCAGTTTGGTCGATTCTTGCCTGTTTCATGGACTATTGTTGAACCCCGGGGTGCATTTACGTGTCGGTCATCAATACTCACGGTTTTTGTTGAGTCTGACCCGTTTCGTGGACTATTACTCACCATTTTGGGGTCCCAAAGCGATTTCCATGGTTGTCGAACCCCAAGGTGTGCTTATGTGTCGGTCATCAACACTCACAATTGTTGCCAATTCTGGTCCGCTTCGTGGACTATTACTCACCGTTTTCGGGTCGTAGAGCGATTTCCATGATTGACAATCCCCGGGATGCGTTTATGTGTCTGTCGTCAACACTCACAGTTTTGCCAATTCTGACACGTTTTGTGGACTATTACTTACCATTTTGGGGGCCCAAAGCGATTTGCATAGTTGTTGAACCCCAAGGTGCGCTTACGTGTCGGTCATCAACACTCGCAGTTTTGGCCGATTCTGGCCCGTTTCATGGACTTTTACTCACCGTTTTGGGGTCCTAAAGCGATTTCCATGGTTGTTGAACCCCAATGTGTGCTTACGTGTTGGTCGTCGAGACTCGCGGTTTGGGCCGATTCTGGCCCGTTTCATGGAATATTACTCAGTTTTGGGGTCCCGAAGTGATTTCCACGATTGACGAACCTCGGGCTGCATTTATGTGTCGGTCATAACCACTCACAATTTTGGCCAATTCTTGTCCGTTTCGTGGACTATTACTCACCGTTTTGGGTTCACGGAGCGATTTTCACGATTGACAATCCCAGGGTGCATTTGCATGTCCGTCGTCAACACTCACAGTTTTGGCCATTTCTGACCCATTTCGTGGACTATTACTAACCGTTTTGGGGTCCAGAAGCGATTTGCATAGTTGTTGAACCCTAAGGTGCGCTTACGTGTCGGTTATCAACAGTCGCGGTTTTTGTCGATTCTAACCTGTTTCGTGCACTATTACACACGGTTTTGGGGTCCCAAAGCGAATTCCATGGTTGTTGAACCCCAAGGTGCGCTTACATGTCGGCTATCAATAATCGCAGTTTTGGTCAATTCTGGCCCATTTCATGGACTATTTTTGAATCCGGGGGTGCGTTTACGTGTCAGTAATCGATACTCACGGTTTTTGTCGAGTCTGACCCGTTTCGTGGACTATTACTCACCATTTTGGGGTCCCAAAGCGATTTCCATGGTTGTCGAACCCCAAGGTGTTCTTATGTGTCGTTCATCAACATTCACAATTTTGGCTAATTCTGATCCGTTTCGTGGACTATTACTCACGATTCTGGCCCATTTGGGGGTCCCAGAGCGATTTGCATGATTGACGATCCTCATGGTGTGTTTGCATGTCCGGCGTCAATACTCAAAGTTTTGGGAAATTCTGACCCTTTCGTGGACTATTACTCACTGTTTTGGTATCACGGAGTGATTTGCATAGTTGTTGAACCCCAAGACAGTTTTGGCCGATTCTAGCCTGTTTCGTGGACTATTACTCACTGTTTTGGGCTCTCGGACTAATTTCGACGATTGGTGAACTCCGAGGTGCGTTTACGTGTCGGTCATCAACACTCACAATTTTTGCCAATTTTGGTCCGTTTCATGGACTATTACTCACCGTTTTGGGGTCCGAGAGCGATTTCCATGATTGACAATCCCCGGGGTGCATTTACGCATCTGTCGTTAACACTCACTGTGTTGCCAATTCTGACACGTTTTGTGGACTGTTACTTACCGTTTTGGGGGCCCAGAGCGATTTTCATAGTTGTTGAACCCCAAGGTGCGCTTACGTGTCGGTCATCAACACTCGCAGTTTTGGCCGATTCTGGCCCGTTTCGTGGACTTTTACTCAAAGTTTTGGGGTCCCGAAAGCGATTTTCATGGTTGTTGAACCCCAATGTGTGCTTACGTGTTGGTCGTCGAGACTCGCAGTTTGGGCCGATTCTGGCCCATTTCTTGGACTGTTACTCAGCTTTGGGGTCCCGAAGTGATTTCCACGATTGACGAACCCCGGGTTGTGTTTATGTGTCGGTCATCATAACTCACAATTTTGGCCAATTCTGGTCCGTTTTGTGGACTATTACTTTTTGGGGTCCCGGAGCGATTTTCACGATTGACGATCCCAGGGTGCGTTTGCATGTCCGTCTTCAACACTCACATTTTTGGCCAGGTCTGACCTGTTTCGTGGACTATTACTAACCGTTTTGGGGTCCCGAAGCGATTTGCATAGCTGTTGAACCCCAAGGTGCGCTTACGTGTCGGTTATCAACACTCACGGTTTTTGTCGATTCTAACCTGTTTCGTGCACTATTACTCACGGTTTTGGGGTCCCAAAGCGATTTCCAAGGTACTTGAACCCCAAGGTGCGCTTACATGTCGGTCATCAACAATCGCAGTTTTGGTCGATTCTTGCCTGTTTCATGGACTATTGTTGAACCCCGGGGTGCGTTTACGTGTCGGTCATCAATACTCACGGTTTTTGTTGAGTCTGACCCGTTTCGTGGACTATTACTCACCATTTTGGGGTCCTAAAGCGATTTCCATGGTTGTCGAACCCCAAGGTGTGCTTATGTGTCGGTCATCAACACTCACAATTGTTGCCAATTCTGGTCCGCTTCGTGGACTATTACTTACCGTTTTCGGGTCCTATAGCGATTTCCATGATTGACAATCCCCGGGATGCGTTTACGCGTCTGTCGTCAACACTCACAGTTTTGCCAATTCTGACACGTTTTGTGGACTATTACTTACCATTTTGGGGGCCCAGAGCGATTTGCATAGTTGTTGAACCCCAAGGTGCGCTTACGTGTCGGTCATCAACACTCGCAGTTTTGGCCGATTCTGGCCCGTTTCATGGACTTTTACTCACCGTTTTGGGGTCCTAAAGCGATTTCCATGGTTGTTGAACCCCAATGTGTGCTTACGTGTTGGTCATCGAGACTCGCGGTTTGGGCCGATTCTGGCCCGTTTCTTGGAATATTACTCAGTTTTGGGGTCCCGAAGTGATTTCCACGATTGACGAACCTCGGGCTCCATTTATGTGTCGGTCATAACCACTCACAATTTTGGCCAATTCTTGTCCGTTTCGTGGACTATTACTCACCGTTTTGGGTTCACGGAGGGATTTTCACGATTGACAATCCCAGGGTGCGTTTGCATGTCCGTTGTCAACACTCATAGTTTTGGCCATTTCTGACCCGTTTCGTGGACTATTACTAACCGTTTTGGGGTCCAGAAGCGGTTTGCATAGTTGTTGAACCCTAAGGTGCGCTTACGTGTCGGTTATCAACACTCACGGTTTTTGTCGATTCTAACCTGTTTCGTGCACTATTACACACGGTTTTGGGGTCCCAGAGCGAATTCCATGGTTGTTGAACCCCAAGGTGCACTTACATGTCGGTTATCAATAATCGCAGTTTTGGTCAATTCTGGCCCATTTCATGTACTATTGTTGAATCCGGGGGTGCGTTTACGTGTCAGTAATCGATACTCACGGTTTTTGTCGAGTCTGACCCGTTTCGTGGACTATTACTCACCATTTTGGGGTCCCAAAGCGATTTCCATGGTTGTCGAACCCCAAGGTGTGCTTATGTGTCGTTCATAGACATTCACAATTTTTGCCAATTTTGGTCCGTTTCATGGACTATTACTCACCGTTTTGGGGTCCGAGAGCGATTTCCATGATTGACAATCCCCGGGGTGCATTTACGCATCTGTCGTTAACACTCACTGTGTTGCCAATTCTGACACGTTTTGTGGACTGTTACTTACCGTTTTGGGGGCCCAGAGCGATTTTCATAGTTGTTGAACCCCAAGGTGCGCTTACGTGTCGGTCATCAACACTCGCAGTTTTGGCCGATTCTGGCCCGTTTCGTGGACTTTTACTCAAAGTTTTGGGGTCCCGAAAGCGATTTTCATGGTTGTTGAACCCCAATGTGTGCTTACGTGTTGGTCGTCGAGACTCGCAGTTTGGGCCGATTCTGGCCCATTTCTTGGACTGTTACTCAGCTTTGGGGTCCCGAAGTGATTTCCACGATTGACGAACCCCGGGTTGTGTTTATGTGTCGGTCATCATAACTCACAATTTTGGCCAATTCTGGTCCGTTTTGTGGACTATTACTTTTTGGGGTCCCGGAGCGATTTTCACGATTGACGATCCCAGGGTGCGTTTGCATGTCCGTCTTCAACACTCACATTTTTGGCCAGGTCTGACCTGTTTCGTGGACTATTACTAACCGTTTTGGGGTCCCGAAGCGATTTGCATAGCTGTTGAACCCCAAGGTGCGCTTACGTGTCGGTTATCAACACTCACGGTTTTTGTCGATTCTAACCTGTTTCGTGCACTATTACTCACGGTTTTGGGGTCCCAAAGCGATTTCCAAGGTACTTGAACCCCAAGGTGCGCTTACATGTCGGTCATCAACAATCGCAGTTTTGGTCGATTCTTGCCTGTTTCATGGACTATTGTTGAACCCCGGGGTGCGTTTACGTGTCGGTCATCAATACTCACGGTTTTTGTTGAGTCTGACCCGTTTCGTGGACTATTACTCACCATTTTGGGGTCCTAAAGCGATTTCCATGGTTGTCGAACCCCAAGGTGTGCTTATGTGTCGGTCATCAACACTCACAATTGTTGCCAATTCTGGTCCGCTTCGTGGACTATTACTTACCGTTTTCGGGTCCTATAGCGATTTCCATGATTGACAATCCCCGGGATGCGTTTACGCGTCTGTCGTCAACACTCACAGTTTTGCCAATTCTGACACGTTTTGTGGACTATTACTTACCATTTTGGGGGCCCAGAGCGATTTGCATAGTTGTTGAACCCCAAGGTGCGCTTACGTGTCGGTCATCAACACTCGCAGTTTTGGCCGATTCTGGCCCGTTTCATGGACTTTTACTCACCGTTTTGGGGTCCTAAAGCGATTTCCATGCTTGTTGAACCCCAATGTGTGCTTACGTGTTGGTCATCGAGACTCGCGGTTTGGGCCAATTCTGGCCCGTTTCTTGGAATATTACTCAGTTTTGGGGTCCCGAAGTGATTTCCACGATTGACGAACCTCGGGCTGCATTTATGTGTCGGTCATAACCACTCACAATTTTGGCCAATTCTTGTCCGTTTCGTGGACTATTACTCACCGTTTTGGGTTCACGGAGCGATTTTCACGATTGACAATCCCAGGGTGCATTTGCATGTCCGTCGTCAACACTCACAGTTTTGGCCATTTCTGACCCATTTCGTGGACTATTACTAACCGTTTTGGGGTCCAGAAGCGATTTGCATAGTTGTTGAACCCTAAGGTGCGCTTACGTGTCGGTTATCAACAGTCGCGGTTTTTGTCGATTCTAACCTGTTTCGTGCACTATTACACACGGTTTTGGGGTCCCAAAGCGAATTCCATGGTTGTTGAACCCCAAGGTGCGCTTACATGTCGGTTATCAATAATCGCAGTTTTGGTCAATTCTGGCCCATTTCATGGACTATTTTTGAATCCGGGGGTGCGTTTACGTGTCAGTAATCGATACTCACGGTTTTTGTCGAGTCTGACCCGTTTCGTGGACTATTACTCACCATTTTGGGGTCCCAAAGCGATTTCCATGGTTGTCGAACCCCAAGGTGTTCTTATGTGTCGTTCATCAACATTCACAATTTTGGCTAATTCTGATCCGTTTCGTGGACTATTACTCACGATTCTGGCCCATTTGGGGGTCCCAGAGCGATTTGCATGATTGACGATCCTCATGGTGTGTTTGCATGTCCGGCGTCAATACTCAAAGTTTTGGGAAATTCTGACCCTTTCGTGGACT
This sequence comes from Triticum timopheevii, assembly GCA_963921465.1. NCBI lineage: Eukaryota > Viridiplantae > Streptophyta > Magnoliopsida > Poales > Poaceae > Triticum > Triticum timopheevii. Next base: position 621,655,621 of record OY997268.1, read on the forward strand.
ATTACTCACTGTTTTGGTGTCACGGAGTGATTTGCATAGTTGTTGAACCCCAAGACAGTTTTGGCCGATTCTAGCCTGTTTCGTGGACTATTACTCACTGTTTTGGGCTCTCGGACTAATTTCGACGATTGGTGAACTCCGAGGTGCGTTTACGTGTCGGTCATCAACACTCACAATTTTTGCCAATTCTGGTCCGTTTCATGGACTATTACTCACCGTTTTGGGGTCCGAGAGCGATTTCCATGATTGACAATCCCCGGGGTGCATTTACGCATCTGTCGTTAACACTCACTGTGTTGCCAATTCTGACACGTTTTGTGGACTGTTACTTACCGTTTTGGGGGCCCAGAGCGATTTTCATAGTTGTTGAACCCCAAGGTGCGCTTACGTGTCGGTCATCAACACTCGCAGTTTTGGCCGATTCTGGCCCGTTTCGTGGACTTTTACTCAACGTTTTGGGGTCCCGAAAGCGATTTTCATGGTTGTTGAACCCCAATGTGTGCTTACGTGTTGGTCGTCGAGACTCGCAGTTTGGGCCGATTCTGGCCCATTTCTTGGACTGTTACTCAGCTTTGGGGTCCCGAAGTGATTTCCACGATTGACGAACCCCGGGTTGTGTTTATGTGTCGGTCATCATAACTCACAATTTTGGCCAATTCTGGTCCGTTTTGTGGACTATTACTTTTTGGGGTCCCGGATCGATTTTCACGATTGACGATCCCAGGGTGCGTTTGCATGTCCGTCTTCAACACTCACATTTTTGGCCAGGTCTGACCTGTTTCGTGGACTATTACTAACCGTTTTGGGGTCCCGAAGCGATTTGCATAGTTGTTGAACCCCAAGGTGCGCTTATGTGTCGGTTATCAACACTCACGGTTTTTGTCGATTCTAACCTGTTTCGTGCACTATTACTCACGGTTTTGGGGTCCCAAAGCGATTTCCATGGTAGTTGAACCCCAAGGTGCGCTTACATGTCGGTCATCAACAATCGCAGTTTTGGTCGATTCTTGCCTGTTTCATGGACTATTGTTGAACCCCGGGGTGCATTTACGTGTCGGTCATCAATACTCACGGTTTTTGTTGAGTCTGACCCGTTTCGTGGACTATTACTCACCATTTTGGGGTCCCAAAGCGATTTCCATGGTTGTCGAACCCCAAGGTGTGCTTATGTGTCGGTCATCAACACTCACAATTGTTGCCAATTCTGGTCCGCTTCGTGGACTATTACTCACCGTTTTCGGGTCCTAGAGCGATTTCCATGATTGACAATCCCCGGGATGCGTTTATGTGTCTGTCGTCAACACTTACAGTTTTGCCAATTCTGACACGTTTTGTGGACTATTACTTACCATTTTGGGGGCCCAAAGCGATTTGCATAGTTTTTGAACCCCAAGGTGCGCTTACGTGTCGGTCATCAACACTCGCAGTTTTGGCCGATTCTGGCCCGTTTCATGGACTTTTACTCACCTTTTTGGGGTCCTAAAGCGATTTCCATGGTTGTTGAACCCCAATGTGTGCTTACGTGTTGGTCGTCGAGACTCGCGGTTTGGGCCGATTCTGGCCCGTTTCATGGAATATTACTCAGTTTTGGGGTCCCGAAGTGATTTCCACGATTGACGAACCTCGGGCTGCATTTATGTGTCGGTCATAACCACTCACAATTTTGGCCAATTCTTGTCCGTTCCGTGGACTATTACTCACCGTTTTGGGTTCACGGAGCGATTTTCACGATTGACAATCCCAGGGTGCGTTTGCATGTCCGTCATCAACACTCACAGTTTTGGCCATTTCTGACCCATTTCGTGGACTATTACTAACCGTTTTGGGGTCCAGAAGCGATTTGCATAGTTGTTGAACCCTAAGGTGCGCTTACGTGTCGGTTATCAACAGTCGCGGTTTTTGTCGATTCTAACCTGTTTCGTGCACTATTACACACGGTTTTGGGGTCCCAAAGCGAATTCCATGGTTGTTGAACCCCAAGGTGGGCTTACATGTCGGTTATCAATAATCGCAGTTTTGGGCAATTCTGGCCCATTTCATGGACTATTGTTGAATCCGGGGGTGCGTTTACGTGTCAGTAATCGATACTCACGGTTTTTGTCGAGTCTGACCCGTTTCGTGGACTATTACTCACCATTTTGGGGTCCCAAAGCGATTTCCATGGTTGTCGAACCCCAAGGTGTGCTTATGTGTCGTTCATCAACATTCACAATTTTGGCTAATTCTGATCCGTTTCGTGGACTATTACTCACGATTCTGGCCCATTTGGGGGTCCCAGAGCGATTTGCATGATTGACGATCCTCATGGTGTGTTTGCATGTCCGGCGTCAATACTCAAAGTTTTGGCAAATTCTGACCCTTTCATGGACTATTACTCACTGTTTTGGGGTCACGGAGTGATTTGCATAGTTGTTGAACCCCAAGACAGTTTTGGCCGATTCTAGCCTGTTTCGTGGACTATTACTCACTGTTTTGGGGTCTCGGACTGATTTCGACGATTGGTGAACTCCGAGGTGCGTTTACGTGTCGGTCATCAACACTCACAATTTTTGCCAATTCTGGTCCGTTTCATGGACTATTACTCACCGTTTTGGGGTCCGAGAGCGATTTCCATGATTGACAATCCCCGGGGTAAATTTACGCATCTGTCGTTAACACTCACTGTGTTGCCAATTCTGGCATGTTTTGTGGACTGTTACTTACCGTTTTGGGGGCCCAGAGCGATTTGCATAGTTGTTGAACCCCAAGGTGCGCTTACGTGTCGGTCATCAACACTCGCAGTTTTGGCCGATTCTGGCCCGTTTCGTGGACTTTTACTCAACGTTTTGGGGTCCCGAAAGCGATTTTCATGGTTGTTGAACCCCGATGTGTGCTTACGTGTTGGTCGTCGAGACTCGCAGTTTGGGCCGATTCTGGCCCATTTCTTGGACTGTTACTCAGCTTTGGGGTCCCGAAGTGATTTCCACGATTGACGAACCCCGGGTTGTGTTTATGTGTCGGTCATCATAACTCACAATTCTGGCCAATTCTAGTCCGTTTTGTGGACTATTACTTTTTGGGGTCCCGGAGCGATTTTCACGATTGACGATCCCAGGGTGCGTTTGCATGTCCGTCTTCAACACTCACATTTTTGGCCAGGTCTGACCTGTTTCGTGGACTATTACTAACCATTTTGGGGTCCCGAAGCGATTTGCATAGTTGTTGAACCCCAAGGTGCGCTTATGTGTCGGTTATCAACACTCACGGTTTTTGTCGATTCTAACCTGTTTCGTGCACTATTACTCACGGTTTTGGGGTCCCAAAGCGATTTCCATGGTAGTTGAACCCCAATGTGTGCTTACGTGTTGGTCGTCGAGACTCGCGGTTTGGGCCGATTCTGGCCCGTTTCATGGAATATTACTCAGTTTTGGGGTCCCGAAGTGATTTCCACGATTGACGAACCTCGGGCTGCATTTATGTGTCGGTCATAACCACTCACAATTTTGGCCAATTCTTGTCCGTTCCGTGGACTATTACTCACCGTTTTGGGTTCACGGAGCGATTTTCACGATTGACAATCCCAGGGTGCGTTTGCATGTCCGTCATCAACACTCACAGTTTTGGCCATTTCTGACCCATTTCGTGGACTATTACTAACCGTTTTGGGGTCCAGAAGCGATTTGCATAGTTGTTGAACCCTAAGGTGCGCTTACGTGTCGGTTATCAACAGTCGCGGTTTTTGTCGATTCTAACCTGTTTCGTGCACTATTACACACGGTTTTGGGGTCCCAAAGCGAATTCCATGGTTGTTGAACCCCAAGGTGGGCTTACATGTCGGTTATCAATAATCGCAGTTTTGGGCAATTCTGGCCCATTTCATGGACTATTGTTGAATCCGGGGGTGCGTTTACGTGTCAGTAATCGATACTCACGGTTTTTGTCGAGTCTGACCCGTTTCGTGGACTATTACTCACCATTTTGGGGTCCCAAAGCGATTTCCATGGTTGTCGAACCCCAAGGTGTGCTTATGTGTCGTTCATCAACATTCACAATTTTGGCTAATTCTGATCCGTTTCGTGGACTATTACTCACGATTCTGGCCCATTTGGGGGTCCCAGAGCGATTTGCATGATTGACGATCCTCATGGTGTGTTTGCATGTCCGGCGTCAATACTCAAAGTTTTGGCAAATTCTGACCCTTTCATGGACTATTACTCACTGTTTTGGGGTCACGGAGTGATTTGCATAGTTGTTGAACCCCAAGACAGTTTTGGCCGATTCTAGCCTGTTTCGTGGACTATTACTCACTGTTTTGGGGTCTCGGACTGATTTCGACGATTGGTGAACTCCGAGGTGCGTTTACGTGTCGGTCATCAACACTCACAATTTTTGCCAATTCTGGTCCGTTTCATGGACTATTACTCACCGTTTTGGGGTCCGAGAGCGATTTCCATGATTGACAATCCCCGGGGTAAATTTACGCATCTGTCGTTAACACTCACTGTGTTGCCAATTCTGGCATGTTTTGTGGACTGTTACTTACCGTTTTGGGGGCCCAGAGCGATTTGCATAGTTGTTGAACCCCAAGGTGCGCTTACGTGTCGGTCATCAACACTCGCAGTTTTGGCCGATTCTGGCCCGTTTCGTGGACTTTTACTCAACGTTTTGGGGTCCCGAAAGCGATTTTCATGGTTGTTGAACCCCGATGTGTGCTTACGTGTTGGTCGTCGAGACTCGCAGTTTGGGCCGATTCTGGCCCATTTCTTGGACTGTTACTCAGCTTTGGGGTCCCGAAGTGATTTCCACGATTGACGAACCCCGGGTTGTGTTTATGTGTCGGTCATCATAACTCACAATTCTGGCCAATTCTAGTCCGTTTTGTGGACTATTACTTTTTGGGGTCCCGGAGCGATTTTCACGATTGACGATCCCAGGGTGCGTTTGCATGTCCGTCTTCAACACTCACATTTTTGGCCAGGTCTGACCTGTTTCGTGGACTATTACTAACCATTTTGGGGTCCCGAAGCGATTTGCATAGTTGTTGAACCCCAAGGTGCGCTTATGTGTCGGTTATCAACACTCACGGTTTTTGTCGATTCTAACCTGTTTCGTGCACTATTACTCACGGTTTTGGGGTCCCAAAGCGATTTCCATGGTAGTTGAACCCCAATGTGTGCTTACGTGTTGGTCGTCGAGACTCGCGGTTTGGGCCGATTCTGGCCCGTTTCATGGAATATTACTCAGTTTTGGGGTCCCGAAGTGATTTCCACGATTGACGAACCTCGGGCTGCATTTATGTGTCGGTCATAACCACTCACAATTTTGGCCAATTCTTGTCCGTTCCGTGGACTATTACTCACCGTTTTGGGTTCACGGAGCGATTTTCACGATTGACAATCCCAGGGTGCGTTTGCATGTCCGTCATCAACACTCACAGTTTTGGCCATTTCTGACCCATTTCGTGGACTATTACTAACCGTTTTGGGGTCCAGAAGCGATTTGCATAGTTGTTGAACCCTAAGGTGCGCTTACGTGTCGGTTATCAACAGTCGCGGTTTTTGTCGATTCTAACCTGTTTCGTGCACTATTACACACGGTTTTGGGGTCCCAAAGCGAATTCCATGGTTGTTGAACCCCAAGGTGGGCTTACATGTCGGTTATCAATAATCGCAGTTTTGGGCAATTCTGGCCCATTTCATGGACTATTGTTGAATCCGGGGGTGCGTTTACGTGTCAGTAATCGATACTCACGGTTTTTGTCGAGTCTGACCCGTTTCGTGGACTATTACTCACCATTTTGGGGTCCCAAAGCGATTTCCATGGTTGTCGAACCCCAAGGTGTGCTTATGTGTCGTTCATCAACATTCACAATTTTGGCTAATTCTGATCCGTTTCGTGGACTATTACTCACGATTCTGGCCCATTTGGGGGTCCCAGAGCGATTTGCATGATTGACGATCCTCATGGTGTGTTTGCATGTCCGGCGTCAATACTCAAAGTTTTGGCAAATTCTGACCCTTTCATGGACTATTACTCACTGTTTTGGGGTCACGGAGTGATTTGCATAGTTGTTGAACCCCAAGACAGTTTTGGCCGATTCTAGCCTGTTTCGTGGACTATTACTCACTGTTTTGGGGTCTCGGACTGATTTCGACGATTGGTGAACTCCGAGGTGCGTTTACGTGTCGGTCATCAACACTCACAATTTTTGCCAATTCTGGTCCGTTTCATGGACTATTACTCACCGTTTTGGGGTCCGAGAGCGATTTCCATGATTGACAATCCCCGGGGTAAATTTACGCATCTGTCGTTAACACTCACTGTGTTGCCAATTCTGGCATGTTTTGTGGACTGTTACTTACCGTTTTGGGGGCCCAGAGCGATTTGCATAGTTGTTGAACCCCAAGGTGCGCTTACGTGTCGGTCATCAACACTCGCAGTTTTGGCCGATTCTGGCCCGTTTCGTGGACTTTTACTCAACGTTTTGGGGTCCCGAAAGCGATTTTCATGGTTGTTGAACCCCGATGTGTGCTTACGTGTTGGTCGTCGAGACTCGCAGTTTGGGCCGATTCTGGCCCATTTCTTGGACTGTTACTCAGCTTTGGGGTCCCGAAGTGATTTCCACGATTGACGAACCCCGGGTTGTGTTTATGTGTCGGTCATCATAACTCACAATTCTGGCCAATTCTAGTCCGTTTTGTGGACTATTACTTTTTGGGGTCCCGGAGCGATTTTCACGATTGACGATCCCAGGGTGCGTTTGCATGTCCGTCTTCAACACTCACATTTTTGGCCAGGTCTGACCTGTTTCGTGGACTATTACTAACCATTTTGGGGTCCCGAAGCGATTTGCATAGTTGTTGAACCCCAAGGTGCGCTTATGTGTCGGTTATCAACACTCACGGTTTTTGTCGATTCTAACCTGTTTCGTGCACTATTACTCACGGTTTTGGGGTCCCAAAGCGATTTCCATGGTAGTTGAACCCCAATGTGTGCTTACGTGTTGGTCGTCGAGACTCGCGGTTTGGGCCGATTCTGGCCCGTTTCATGGAATATTACTCAGTTTTGGGGTCCCGAAGTGATTTCCACGATTGACGAACCTCGGGCTGCATTTATGTGTCGGTCATAACCACTCACAATTTTGGCCAATTCTTGTCCGTTCCGTGGACTATTACTCACCGTTTTGGGTTCACGGAGCGATTTTCACGATTGACAATCCCAGGGTGCGTTTGCATGTCCGTCATCAACACTCACAGTTTTGGCCATTTCTGACCCATTTCGTGGACTATTACTAACCGTTTTGGGGTCCAGAAGCGATTTGCATAGTTGTTGAACCCTAAGGTGCGCTTACGTGTCGGTTATCAACAGTCGCGGTTTTTGTCGATTCTAACCTGTTTCGTGCACTATTACACACGGTTTTGGGGTCCCAAAGCGAATTCCATGGTTGTTGAACCCCAAGGTGGGCTTACATGTCGGTTATCAATAATCGCAGTTTTGGGCAATTCTGGCCCATTTCATGGACTATTGTTGAATCCGGGGGTGCGTTTACGTGTCAGTAATCGATACTCACGGTTTTTGTCGAGTCTGACCCGTTTCGTGGACTATTACTCACCATTTTGGGGTCCCAAAGCGATTTCCATGGTTGTCGAACCCCAAGGTGTGCTTATGTGTCGTTCATCAACATTCACAATTTTGGCTAATTCTGATCCGTTTCGTGGACTATTACTCACGATTCTGGCCCATTTGGGGGTCCCAGAGCGATTTGCATGATTGACGATCCTCATGGTGTGTTTGCATGTCCGGCGTCAATACTCAAAGTTTTGGCAAATTCTGACCCTTTCATGGACTATTACTCACTGTTTTGGGGTCACGGAGTGATTTGCATAGTTGTTGAACCCCAAGACAGTTTTGGCCGATTCTAGCCTGTTTCGTGGACTATTACTCACTGTTTTGGGGTCTCGGACTGATTTCGACGATTGGTGAACTCCGAGGTGCGTTTACGTGTCGGTCATCAACACTCACAATTTTTGCCAATTCTGGTCCGTTTCATGGACTATTACTCACCGTTTTGGGGTCCGAGAGCGATTTCCATGATTGACAATCCCCGGGGTAAATTTACGCATCTGTCGTTAACACTCACTGTGTTGCCAATTCTGGCATGTTTTGTGGACTGTTACTTACCGTTTTGGGGGCCCAGAGCGATTTGCATAGTTGTTGAACCCCAAGGTGCGCTTACGTGTCGGTCATCAACACTCGCAGTTTTGGCCGATTCTGGCCCGTTTCGTGGACTTTTACTCAACGTTTTGGGGTCCCGAAAGCGATTTTCATGGTTGTTGAACCCCGATGTGTGCTTACGTGTTGGTCGTCGAGACTCGCAGTTTGGGCCGATTCTGGCCCATTTCTTGGACTGTTACTCAGCTTTGGGGTCCCGAAGTGATTTCCACGATTGACGAACCCCGGGTTGTGTTTATGTGTCGGTCATCATAACTCACAATTCTGGCCAATTCTAGTCCGTTTTGTGGACTATTACTTTTTGGGGTCCCGGAGCGATTTTCACGATTGACGATCCCAGGGTGCGTTTGCATGTCCGTCTTCAACACTCACATTTTTGGCCAGGTCTGACCTGTTTCGTGGACTATTACTAACCATTTTGGGGTCCCGAAGCGATTTGCATAGTTGTTGAACCCCAAGGTGCGCTTATGTGTCGGTTATCAACACTCACGGTTTTTGTCGATTCTAACCTGTTTCGTGCACTATTACTCACGGTTTTGGGGTCCCAAAGCGATTTCCATGGTAGTTGAACCCCAATGTGTGCTTACGTGTTGGTCGTCGAGACTCGCGGTTTGGGCCGATTCTGGCCCGTTTCATGGAATATTACTCAGTTTTGGGGTCCCGAAGTGATTTCCACGATTGACGAACCTCGGGCTGCATTTATGTGTCGGTCATAACCACTCACAATTTTGGCCAATTCTTGTCCGTTCCGTGGACTATTACTCACCGTTTTGGGTTCACGGAGCGATTTTCACGATTGACAATCCCAGGGTGCGTTTGCATGTCCGTCATCAACACTCACAGTTTTGGCCATTTCTGACCCATTTCGTGGACTATTACTAACCGTTTTGGGGTCCAGAAGCGATTTGCATAGTTGTTGAACCCTAAGGTGCGCTTACGTGTCGGTTATCAACAGTCGCGGTTTTTGTCGATTCTAACCTGTTTCGTGCACTATTACACACGGTTTTGGGGTCCCAAAGCGAATTCCATGGTTGTTGAACCCCAAGGTGGGCTTACATGTCGGTTATCAATAATCGCAGTTTTGGGCAATTCTGGCCCATTTCATGGACTATTGTTGAATCCGGGGGTGCGTTTACGTGTCAGTAATCGATACTCACGGTTTTTGTCGAGTCTGACCCGTTTCGTGGACTATTACTCACCATTTTGGGGTCCCAAAGCGATTTCCATGGTTGTCGAACCCCAAGGTGTGCTTATGTGTCGTTCATCAACATTCACAATTTTGGCTAATTCTGATCCGTTTCGTGGACTATTACTCACGATTCTGGCCCATTTGGGGGTCCCAGAGCGATTTGCATGATTGACGATCCTCATGGTGTGTTTGCATGTCCGGCGTCAATACTCGAAGTTTTGGCAAATTCTGACCCTTTCGTGGACTATTACTCACTGTTTTGGGGTCACGGAGTGATTTGCATAGTTGTTGAACCCCAAGACAGTTTTGGCCGATTCTAGCCTGTTTCGTGGACTATTACTCACTGTTTTGGGGTCTCGGACTGATTTCGACGATTGGTGAACTCCGAGGTGCGTTTACGTGTCGGTCATCAACACTCACAATTTTTGCCAATTCTGGTCCGTTTCATGGACTATTACTCACCGTTTTGGGGTCCGAGAGCGATTTCCATGATTGACAATCCCCGGGGTAAATTTACGCATCTGTCGTTAACACTCACTGTGTTGCCAATTCTGGCATGTTTTGTGGACTGTTACTTACCGTTTTGGGGGCCCAGAGCGATTTGCATAGTTGTTGAACCCCAAGGTGCGCTTACGTGTCGGTCATCAACACTCGCAGTTTTGGCCGATTCTGGCCCGTTTCGTGGACTTTTACTCAACGTTTTGGGGTCCCGAAAGCGATTTTCATGGTTGTTGAACCCCGATGTGTGCTTACGTGTTGGTCGTCGAGACTCGCAGTTTGGGCCGATTCTGGCCCATTTCTTGGACTGTTACTCAGCTTTGGGGTCCCGAAGTGATTTCCACGATTGACGAACCCCGGGTTGTGTTTATGTGTCGGTCATCATAACTCACAATTCTGGCCAATTCTAGTCCGTTTTGTGGACTATTACTTTTTGGGGTCCCGGAGCGATTTTCACGATTGACGATCCCAGGGTGCGTTTGCATGTCCGTCTTCAACACTCACATTTTTGGCCAGGTCTGACCTGTTTCGTGGACTATTACTAACCATTTTGGGGTCCCGAAGCGATTTGCATAGTTGTTGAACCCCAAGGTGCGCTTATGTGTCGGTTATCAACACTCACGGTTTTTGTCGATTCTAACCTGTTTCGTGCACTATTACTCACGGTTTTGGGGTCCCAAAGCGATTTCCATGGTAGTTGAACCCCAATGTGTGCTTACGTGTTGGTCGTCGAGACTCGCGGTTTGGGCCGATTCTGGCCCGTTTCATGGAATATTACTCAGTTTTGGGGTCCCGAAGTGATTTCCACGATTGACGAACCTCGGGCTGCATTTATGTGTCGGTCATAACCACTCACAATTTTGGCCAATTCTTGTCCGTTCCGTGGACTATTACTCACCGTTTTGGGTTCACGGAGCGATTTTCACGATTGACAATCCCAGGGTGCGTTTGCATGTCCGTCATCAACACTCACAGTTTTGGCCATTTCTGACCCATTTCGTGGACTATTACTAACCGTTTTGGGGTCCAGAAGCGATTTGCATAGTTGTTGAACCCTAAGGTGCGCTTACGTGTCGGTTATCAACAGTCGCGGTTTTTGTCGATTCTAACCTGTTTCGTGCACTATTACACACGGTTTTGGGGTCCCAAAGCGAATTCCATGGTTGTTGAACCCCAAGGTGGGCTTACATGTCGGTTATCAATAATCGCAGTTTTGGGCAATTCTGGCCCATTTCATGGACTATTGTTGAATCCGGGGGTGCGTTTACGTGTCAGTAATCGATACTCACGGTTTTTGTCGAGTCTGACCCGTTTCGTGGACTATTACTCACCATTTTGGGGTCCCAAAGCGATTTCCATGGTTGTCGAACCCCAAGGTGTGCTTATGTGTCGTTCATCAACATTCACAATTTTGGCTAATTCTGATCCGTTTCGTGGACTATTACTCACGATTCTGGCCCATTTGGGGGTCCCAGAGCGATTTGCATGATTGACGATCCTCATGGTGTGTTTGCATGTCCGGCGTCAATACTCAAAGTTTTGGCAAATTCTGACCCTTTCATGGACTATTACTCACTGTTTTGGGGTCACGGAGTGATTTGCATAGTTGTTGAACCCCAAGACAGTTTTGGCCGATTCTAGCCTGTTTCGTGGACTATTACTCACTGTTTTGGGGTCTCGGACTGATTTCGACGATTGGTGAACTCCGAGGTGCGTTTACGTGTCGGTCATCAACACTCACAATTTTTGCCAATTCTGGTCCGTTTCATGGACTATTACTCACCGTTTTGGGGTCCGAGAGCGATTTCCATGATTGACAATCCCCGGGGTAAATTTACGCATCTGTCGTTAACACTCACTGTGTTGCCAATTCTGGCATGTTTTGTGGACTGTTACTTACCGTTTTGGGGGCCCAGAGCGATTTGCATAGTTGTTGAACCCCAAGGTGCGCTTACGTGTCGGTCATCAACACTCGCAGTTTTGGCCGATTCTGGCCCGTTTCGTGGACTTTTACTCAACGTTTTGGGGTCCCGAAAGCGATTTTCATGGTTGTTGAACCCCGATGTGTGCTTACGTGTTGGTCGTCGAGACTCGCAGTTTGGGCCGATTCTGGCCCATTTCTTGGACTGTTACTCAGCTTTGGGGTCCCGAAGTGATTTCCACGATTGACGAACCCCGGGTTGTGTTTATGTGTCGGTCATCATAACTCACAATTCTGGCCAATTCTAGTCCGTTTTGTGGACTATTACTTTTTGGGGTCCCGGAGCGATTTTCACGATTGACGATCCCAGGGTGCGTTTGCATGTCCGTCTTCAACACTCACATTTTTGGCCAGGTCTGACCTGTTTCGTGGACTATTACTAACCATTTTGGGGTCCCGAAGAGATTTGCATAGTTGTTGAACCCCAAGGTGCGCTTATGTGTCGGTTATCAACACTCACGGTTTTTGTCGATTCTAACCTGTTTCGTGCACTATTACTCACGGTTTTGGGGTCCCAAAGCGATTTCCATGGTAGTTGAACCCCAATGTGTGCTTACGTGTTGGTCGTCGAGACTCGCGGTTTGGGCCGATTCTGGCCCGTTTCATGGAATATTACTCAGTTTTGGGGTCCCGAAGTGATTTCCACGATTGACGAACCTCGGGCTGCATTTATGTGTCGGTCATAACCACTCACAATTTTGGCCAATTCTTGTCCGTTCCGTGGACTATTACTCACCGTTTTGGGTTCACGGAGCGATTTTCACGATTGACAATCCCAGGGTGCGTTTGCATGTCCGTCATCAACACTCACAGTTTTGGCCATTTCTGACCCATTTCGTGGACTATTACTAACCGTTTTGGGGTCCAGAAGCGATTTGCATAGTTGTTGAACCCTAAGGTGCGCTTACGTGTCGGTTATCAACAGTCGCGGTTTTTGTCGATTCTAACCTGTTTCGTGCACTATTACACACGGTTTTGGGGTCCCAAAGCGAATTCCATGGTTGTTGAACCCCAAGGTGGGCTTACATGTCGGTTATCAATAATCGCAGTTTTGGGCAATTCTGGCCCATTTCATGGACTATTGTTGAATCCGGGGGTGCGTTTACGTGTCAGTAATCGATACTCACGGTTTTTGTCGAGTCTGACCCGTTTCGTGGACTATTACTCACCATTTTGGGGTCCCAAAGCGATTTCCATGGTTGTCGAACCCCAAGGTGTGCTTATGTGTCGTTCATCAACATTCACAATTTTGGCTAATTCTGATCCGTTTCGTGGACTATTACTCACGATTCTGGCCCATTTGGGGGTCCCAGAGCGATTTGCATGATTGACGATCCTCATGGTGTGTTTGCATGTCCGGCGTCAATACTCAAAGTTTTGGCAAATTCTGACCCTTTCATGGACTATTACTCACTGTTTCGGGGTCACGGAGTGATTTGCATAGTTGTTGAACCCCAAGACAGTTTTGGCCGATTCTAGCCTGTTTCGTGGACTATTACTCACTGTTTTGGGGTCTCGGACTGATTTCGACGATTGGTGAACTCCGAGGTGCGTTTACGTGTCGGTCATCAACACTCACAATTTTTGCCAATTCTGGTCCGTTTCATGGACTATTACTCACCGTTTTGGGGTCCGAGAGCGATTTCCATGATTGACAATCCCCGGGGTAAATTTACGCATCTGTCGTTAACACTCACTGTGTTGCCAATTCTGGCATGTTTTGTGGACTGTTACTTACCGTTTTGGGGGCCCAGAGCGATTTGCATAGTTGTTGAACCCCAAGGTGCGCTTACGTGTCGGTCATCAACACTCGCAGTTTTGGCCGATTCTGGCCCGTTTCGTGGACTTTTACTCAACGTTTTGGGGTCCCGAAAGCGATTTTCATGGTTGTTGAACCCCGATGTGTGCTTACGTGTTGGTCGTCGAGACTCGCAGTTTGGGCCGATTCTGGCCCATTTCTTGGACTGTTACTCAGCTTTGGGGTCCCGAAGTGATTTCCACGATTGACGAACCCCGGGTTGTGTTTATGTGTCGGTCATCATAACTCACAATTCTGGCCAATTCTAGTCCGTTTTGTGGACTATTACTTTTTGGGGTCCCGGAGCGATTTTCACGATTGACGATCCCAGGGTGCGTTTGCATGTCCGTCTTCAACACTCACATTTTTGGCCAGGTCTGACCTGTTTCGTGGACTATTACTAACCATTTTGGGGTCCCGAAGCGATTTGCATAGTTGTTGAACCCCAAGGTGCGCTTATGTGTCGGTTATCAACACTCACGGTTTTTGTCGATTCTAACCTGTTTCGTGCACTATTACTCACGGTTTTGGGGTCCCAAAGCGATTTCCATGGTAGTTGAACCCCAAGGTGCGCTTACATGTCGGTCATCAACAATCGCAGTTTTGGTCGATTCTTGCCTGTTTCATGGACTATTGTTGAACCCCGGGGTGCATTTACGTGTCGGTCATCAATACTCACGGTTTTTGTTGAGTCTGACCCGTTTCGTGGACTATTACTCACCATTTTGGGGTCCCAAAGCGATTTCCATGGTTGTCGAACCCCAAGGTGTGTTTATGTGTCGGTCATCAACACTCACAATTGTTGCCAATTTTGGTCCGCTTCGTGGACTATTACTCACCGTTTTCGGGTCCTAGAGCGATTTCCATGATTGACAATCCCCGGGATGCGTTTATGTGTCTGTCGTCAACACTCACAGTTTTGCCAATTCTGACACGTTTTGTGGACTATTACTTACCATTTTGGGGGCCCAAAGCGATTTGCATAGTTGTTGAACCCCAAGGTGCGCTTACGTGTCGGTCATCAACACTCGCAGTTTTGGCCGATTCTGGCCCGTTTCATGGACTTTTACTCACCGTTTTGGGGGCCCAGAGCGATTTTCATAGTTGTTGAACCCCAAGGTGCGCTTACGTGTCGGTCATCAACACTCGCAGTTTTGGCCGATTCTGGCCCGTTTCGTGGACTTTTACTCAACGTTTTGGGGTCCCGAAAGCGATTTTCATGGTTGTTGAACCCCGATGTGTGCTTACGTGTTGGTCGTCGAGACTCGCAGTTTGGGCCGATTCTGGCCCATTTCTTGGACTGTTACTCAGCTTTGGGGTCCCGAAGTGATTTCCACGATTGACGAACCCCGGGTTGTGTTTATGTGTCGGTCATCATAACTCACAATTCTGGCCAATTCTAGTCCGTTTTGTGGACTATTACTTTTTGGGGTCCCGGAGCGATTTTCACGATTGACGATCCCAGGGTGCGTTTGCATGTCCGTCTTCAACACTCACATTTTTGGCCAGGTCTGACCTGTTTCGTGGACTATTACTAACCATTTTGGGGTCCCGAAGCGATTTGCATAGTTGTTGAACCCCAAGGTGCGCTTATGTGTCGGTTATCAACACTCACGGTTTTTGTCGATTCTAACCTGTTTCGTGCACTATTACTCACGGTTTTGGGGTCCCAAAGCGATTTCCATGGTAGTTGAACCCCAAGGTGCGCTTACATGTCGGTCATCAACAATCGCAGTTTTGGTCGATTCTTGCCTGTTTCATGGACTATTGTTGAACCCCGGGGTGCATTTACGTGTCGGTCATCAATACTCACGGTTTTTGTTGAGTCTGACCCGTTTCGTGGACTATTACTCACCATTTTGGGGTCCCAAAGCGATTTCCATGGTTGTCGAACCCCAAGGTGTGTTTATGTGTCGGTCATCAACACTCACAATTGTTGCCAATTTTGGTCCGCTTCGTGGACTATTACTCACCGTTTTCGGGTCCTAGAGCGATTTCCATGATTGACAATCCCCGGGATGCGTTTATGTGTCTGTCGTCAACACTCACAGTTTTGCCAATTCTGACACGTTTTGTGGACTATTACTTACCATTTTGGGGGCCCAAAGCGATTTGCATAGTTGTTGAACCCCAAGGTGCGCTTACGTGTCGGTCATCAACACTCGCAGTTTTGGCCGATTCTGGCCCGTTTCATGGACTTTTACTCACCGTTTTGGGGTCCTAAAGCGATTTCCATGGTTGTTGAACCCCAATGTGTGCTTACGTGTTGGTCGTCGAGACTCGCGGTTTGGGCCGATTCTGGCCCGTTTCATGGAATATTACTCAGTTTTGGGGTCCCGAAGTGATTTCCACGATTGACGAACCTCGGGCTGCATTTATGTGTCGGTCATAACCACTCACAATTTTGGCCAATTCTTGTCTGTTTCGTGGACTATTACTCACCGTTTTGGGTTCACGGAGCGATTTTCACGATTGACAATCCCAGGGTGCGTTTGCATGATTGACGATCCTCATGGTGTGTTTGCATGTCCGGCGTCAATACTCGAAGTTTTGGCAAATTCTGACCCTTTCGTGGACTATTACTCACTGTTTTGGGGTCACGGAGTGATTTGCATAGTTGTTGAACCCCAAGACAGTTTTGGCCGATTCTAGCCTGTTTCGTGGACTATTACTGACTGTTTTGGGCTCTCGGACTGATTTCGACGATTGGTGAACTCCGAGGTGCGTTTACGTGTCGGTCATCAACACTCACAATTTTTGCCAATTCTGGTCCGTTTCATGGACTATTACTCACCGTTTTGGGGTCCGAGAGCGATTTCCATGATTGACAATCCCCGGGGTGCATTTACGCATCTGTCGTTAACACTCACTGTGTTGCCAATTCTGACATGTTTTGTGGACTGTTACTTACCGTTTTGGGGGCCCAGAGCGATTTTCATAGTTGTTGAACCCCAAGGTGCGCTTACGTGTCGGTCATCAACACTCGCAGTTTTGGCCGATTCTGGCCCGTTTCGTGGACTTTTACTCAACGTTTTGGGGTCCCGAAAGCGATTTTCATGGTTGTTGAACCCCAATGTGTGCTTACGTGTTGGTCGTCGAGACTCGCAGTTTGGGCCGATTCTGGCCCATTTCTTGGACTGTTACTCAGCTTTGGGGTCCCGAAGTGATTTCCACGATTGACGAACCCCGGGTTGTGTTTATGTGTCGGTCATCATAACTCAAAATTTTGGCCAATTCTGGTCCGTTTTGTGGACTATTACTTTTTGGGGTCCCGGATCGATTTTCACGATTGACGATCCCAGGGTGCGTTTGCATGTCCGTCTTCAACACTCACATTTTTGGCAAGGTCTGACCTGTTTCGTGGACTATTACTAACCGTTTTGGGGTCCCGAAGCGATTTGCATAGTTGTTGAACTCCAAGGTGCGCTTATGTGTCGGTTATCAACACTCACGGTTTTTGTCGATTCTAACCTGTTTCGTGCACTATTACTCACGGTTTTGGGGTCCCAAAGCGATTTCCATGGTAGTTGAACCCCAAGGTGTGCTTACATGTCGGTCATCAACAATCGCAGTTTTGGTCGATTCTTGCCTGTTTCATGGACTATTGTTGAACCCCGGGGTGCATTTACGTGTCGGTCATCAATACTCACGGTTTTTGTTGAGTCTGACCCGTTTCGTGGATCATTACTCACCATTTTGGGGTCCCAAAGCGATTTCCATGGTTGTCGAACCCCAAGGTGTGCTTATGTGTCGGTCATCAACACTCACAATTGTTGCCAATTCTGGTCCGCTTCGTGGACTATTACTCACCGTTTTCGGGTCCTAGAGCGATTTCCATGATTGACAATCCCCGGGATGCGTTTATGTGTCTGTCGTCAACACTCACAGTTTTGCCAATTCTGACACGTTTTG
Source organism: Triticum timopheevii (assembly GCA_963921465.1). Lineage (NCBI taxonomy): Eukaryota > Viridiplantae > Streptophyta > Magnoliopsida > Poales > Poaceae > Triticum > Triticum timopheevii. The sequence continues at coordinate 621,673,210 of OY997268.1, forward strand.
TGGACTATTACTTACCATTTTGGGGGCCCAAAGCGATTTGCATAGTTGTTGAACCCCAAGGTGCGCTTACGTGTCGGTCATCAACACTCGCAGTTTTGGCCGATTCTGGCCCGTTTCATGGACTTTTACTCACCGTTTTGGGGTCCTAAAGCGATTTCCATGGTTGTTGAACCCCAACGTGTGCTTACGTGTTGGTCGTCGAGACTCGCGGTTTGGGCCGATTCTGGCCCGTTTCATGGAATATTACTCAGTTTTGGGGTCCCGAAGTGATTTCCACGATTGACGAACCTCGGGCTGCATTTATGTGTCGGTCATAACCACTCACAATTTTGGCCAATTCTTGTCCGTTTCGTGGACTATTACTCACCGTTTTGGGTTCACGGAGCGATTTTCACGATTGACAATCCCAGGGTGCGTTTGCATGTCCGTCATCAACACTCACAGTTTTGGCCATTTCTGACCCATTTCGTGGACTATTACTAACCGTTTTGGGGTCCAGAAGCGATTTGCATAGTTGTTGAACCCTAAGGTGCGCTTACGTGTCGGTTATCAACAGTCGCGGTTTTTGTCGATTCTAACCTGTTTCGTGCACTATTACACACGATTTTGGGGTCCCAAAGCGAATTCCATGGTTGTTGAACCCCAAGGTGCGCTTACATGTCGGTTATCAATAATCGCAGTTTTGGTCAATTCTGGCCCATTTCATGGACTATTGTTGAATCCGGGGGTGCGTTTACGTGTCAGTAATCGATACTCACGGTTTTTGTCGAGTCTGACCCGTTTCGTGGACTATTACTCACCATTTTGGGGTCCCAAAGCGATTTCCATGGTTGTTGAACCCCAAGGTGTGCTTATGTGTCGTTCATCAACATTCACAATTTTGGCTAATTCTGATCCGTTTCGTGGACTATTACTCATGATTCTGGCCCATTTGGGGGTCCCAGAGCGATTTGCATGATTGACGATCCTCATGGTGTGTTTGCATGTCCGGCGTCAATACTCGAAGTTTTGGCAAATTCTGACCCTTTCGTGGACTATTACTCACTGTTTTGGGGTCACGGAGTGATTTGCATAGTTGTTGAACCCCAAGACAGTTTTGGCCGATTCTAGCCTGTTTCGTGGACTATTACTCACTGTTTTGGGCTCTCGGACTGATTTCGACGATTGGTGAACTCCGAGGTGCGTTTACGTGTCGGTCATCAACACTCACAATTTTTGCCAATTCTGGTCCGTTTCATGGACTATTACTCACCGTTTTGGGGTCCGAGAGCGATTTCCATGATTGACAATCCCCGGGGTGCATTTACGCATCTGTCGTTAACACTCACTGTGTTGCCAATTCTGACACGTTTTGTGGACTGTTACTTACCGTTTTGGGGGCCCAGAGCGATTTTCATAGTTGTTGAACCCCAAGGTGCGCTTACGTGTCGGTCATCAACACTCGCAGTTTTGGCCGATTCTGGCCCGTTTCGTGGACTTTTACTCAACGTTTTGGGGTCCCGAAAGCGATTTTCATGGTTGTTGAACCCCAATGTGTGCTTACGTGTTGGTCGTCGAGACTCGCAGTTTGGGCCGATTCTGGCCCATTTCTTGGACTGTTACTCAGCTTTGGGGTCCCGAAGTGATTTCCACGATTGACGAACCCCGGGTTGTGTTTATGTGTCGGTCATCATAACTCACAATTTTGGCCAATTCTGGTCCGTTTTGTGGACTATTACTTTTTGGGGTCCCGGATCGATTTTCACGATTGACGATCCCAGGGTGCGTTTGCATGTCCGTCTTCAACACTCACATTTTTGGCCAGGTCTGACCTGTTTCGTGGACTATTACTAACCGTTTTGGGGTCCCGAAGCGATTTGCATAGTTGTTGAACCCCAAGGTGCGCTTATGTGTCGGTTATCAACACTCACGGTTTTTGTCGATTCTAACCTGTTTCGTGCACTATTACTCACGGTTTTGGGGTCCCAAAGCGATTTCCATGGTAGTTGAACCCCAAGGTGCGCTTACATGTCGGTCATCAACAATCGCAGTTTTGGTCGATTCTTGCCTGTTTCATGGACTATTGTTGAACCCCGGGGTGCATTTACGTGTCGGTCATCAATACTCACGGTTTTTGTTGAGTCTGACCCGTTTCGTGGACTATTACTCACCATTTTGGGGTCCCAAAGCGATTTCCATGGTTGTCGAACCCCAAGGTGTGCTTATGTGTCGGTCATCAACACTCACAATTGTTGCCAATTCTGGTCCGCTTCATGGACTATTACTCACCGTTTTCGGGTCCTAGAGCGATTTCCATGATTGACAATCCCCGGGATGCGTTTATGTGTCTGTCGTCAACACTCACAGTTTTGCCAATTCTGACACGTTTTGTGGACTATTACTTACCATTTTGGGGGCCCAAAGCGATTTGCATAGTTGTTGAACCCCAAGGTGCGCTTACGTGTCGGTCATCAACACTCGCAGTTTTGGCCGATTCTGGCCCGTTTCATGGACTTTTACTCACCGTTTTGGGGTCCTAAAGCGATTTCCATGGTTGTTGAACCCCAATGTGTGCTTACGTGTTGGTCGTCGAGACTCGCGGTTTGGGCCGATTCTGGCCCGTTTCATGGAATATTACTCAGTTTTGGGGTCCCAAGTGATTTCCACGATTGACGAACCTCGGGCTGCATTTATGTGTCGGTCATAACCACTCACAATTTTGGCCAATTCTTGTCTGTTTCGTGGACTATTACTCACCGTTTTGGGTTCACGGAGCGATTTTCACGATTGACAATCCCAGGGTGCGTTTGCATGTCCGTCATCAACACTCACAGTTTTGGCCATTTCTGACCCATTTCGTGGACTATTACTAACCGTTTTGGGGTCCAGAAGCGATTTGCATAGTTGTTGAACCCTAAGGTGCGCTTACGTGTCGGTTATCAACAGTCGCGGTTTTTGTCGATTCTAACCTGTTTCGTGCACTATTACACACGGTTTTGTGGTCCCAAAGCGAATTCCATGGTTGTTGAACCCCAAGGTGCGCTTACATGTCGGTTATCAATAATCGCAGTTTTGGTCAATTCTGGCCCATTTCATGGACTATTGTTGAATCCGGGGGTGCGTTTACGTGTCAGTAATCGATACTCACGGTTTTTGTCGAGTCTGACCCGTTTCGTGGACTATTACTCACCATTTTGGGGTCCCAAAGCGATTTCCATGGTTGTTGAACCCCAAGGTGTGCTTATGTGTCGTTCATCAACATTCACAATTTTGGCTAATTCTGATCCGTTTCGTGGACTATTACTCACGATTCTGGCCCATTTGGGGGTCCCAGAGCGATTTGCATGATTGACGATCCTCATGGTGTGTTTGCATGTCCGGCGTCAATACTCGAAGTTTTGGCAAATTCTGACCCTTTCGTGGACTATTACTCACTGTTTTGGGGTCACGGAGTGATTTGCATAGTTGTTGAACCCCAAGACAGTTTTGGCCGATTCTAGCCTGTTTCGTGGACTATTACTCACTGTTTTGGGCTCTCGGACTGATTTCGACGATTGGTGAACTCCGAGGTGCGTTTACGTGTCGGTCATCAACACTCACAATTTTTGCCAATTCTGGTCCGTTTCATGGACTATTACTCACCGTTTTGGGGTCCGAGAGCGATTTCCATGATTGACAATCCCCGGGGTGCATTTACGCATCTGTCGTTAACACTCACTGTGTTGCCAATTCTGACACGTTTTGTGGACTGTTACTTACCGTTTTGGGGGCCCAGAGCGATTTTCATAGTTGTTAAACCCCAAGGTGCGCTTACGTGTCGGTCATCAACACTCGCAGTTTTGGCCGATTCTGGCCCGTTTCGTGGACTTTTACTCAACGTTTTGGGGTCCCGAAAGCGATTTTCATGGTTGTTGAACCCCAATGTGTGCTTACGTGTTGGTCGTCGAGACTCGCAGTTTGGGCCGATTCTGGCCCATTTCTTGGACTGTTACTCAGCTTTGGGGTCCCGAAGTGATTTCCACGATTGACGAACCCCGGGTTGTGTTTATGTGTCGGTCATCATAACTCACAATTTTGGCCAATTCTGGTCCGTTTTGTGGACTATTACTTTTTGGGGTCCCGGATCGATTTTCACGATTGACGATCCCAGGGTGCGTTTGCATGTCCGTCTTCAACACTCACATTTTTGGCCAGGTCTGACCTGTTTCGTGGACTATTACTAACCGTTTTGGGGTCCCGAAGCGATTTGCATAGTTGTTGAACCCCAAGGTGCGCTTATGTGTCGGTTATCAACACTCACGGTTTTTGTCGATTCTAACCTGTTTCGTGCACTATTACTCACGGTTTTGGGGTCCCAAAGCGATTTCCATGGTAGTTGAACCCCAAGGTGCGCTTACATGTCGGTCATCAACAATCGCAGTTTTGGTCGATTCTTGCCTGTTTCATGGACTATTGTTGAACCCCGGGGTGCATTTACGTGTCGGTCATCAATACTCACGGTTTTTGTTGAGTCTGACCCGTTTCGTGGACTATTACTCACCATTTTGGGGTCCCAAAGCGATTTCCATGGTTGTCGAACCCCAAGGTGTGCTTATGTGTCGGTCATCAACACTCACAATTGTTGCCAATTCTGGTCCGCTTCATGGACTATTACTCACCGTTTTCGGGTCCTAGAGCGATTTCCATGATTGACAATCCCCGGGATCCGTTTATGTGTCTGTCGTCAACACTCACAGTTTTGCCAATTCTGACACGTTTTGTGGACTATTACTTACCATTTTGGGGGCCCAAAGCGATTTGCATAGTTGTTGAACCCCAAGGTGCGCTTACGTGTCGGTCATCAACACTCGCAGTTTTGGCCGATTCTGGCCCGTTTCATGGACTTTTACTCACCGTTTTGGGGTCCTAAAGCGATTTCCATGGTTGTTGAACCCCAATGTGTGCTTACGTGTTGGTCGTCGAGACTCGCGGTTTGGGCCGATTCTGGCCCGTTTCATGGAATATTACTCAGTTTTGGGGTCCCGAAGTGATTTCCACGATTGACGAACCTCGGGCTGCATTTATGTGTCGGTCATAACCACTCACAATTTTGGCCAATTCTTGTCTGTTTCGTGGACTATTACTCACCGTTTTGGGTTCACGGAGCGATTTTCACGATTGACAATCCCAGGGTGCGTTTGCATGTCCGTCATCAACACTCACAGTTTTGGCCATTTCTGACCCATTTCGTGGACTATTACTAACCGTTTTGGGGTCCAGAAGCGATTTGCATAGTTGTTGAACCCTAAGGTGCGCTTACGTGTCGGTTATCAACAGTCGCGGTTTTTGTCGATTCTAACCTGTTTCGTGCACTATTACACACGGTTTTGGGGTCCCAAAGCGAATTCCATGGTTGTTGAACCCCAAGGTGCGCTTACATGTCGGTTATCAATAATCGCAGTTTTGGTCAATTCTGGCCCATTTCATGGACTATTGTTGAATCCGGGGGTGCGTTTACGTGTCAGTAATCGATACTCACGGTTTTTGTCGAGTCTGACCCGTTTCGTGGACTATTACTCACCATTTTGGGGTCCCAAAGCGATTTCCATGGTTGTTGAACCCCAAGGTGTGCTTATGTGTCGTTCATCAACATTCACAATTTTGGCTAATTCTGATCCGTTTCGTGGACTATTACTCACGATTCTGGCCCATTTGGGGGTCCCAGAGCGATTTGCATGATTGACGATCCTCATGGTGTGTTTGCATGTCCGGCGTCAATACTCGAAGTTTTGGCAAATTCTGACCCTTTCGTGGACTATTACTCACTGTTTTGGGGTCACGGAGTGATTTGCATAGTTGTTGAACCCCAAGACAGTTTTGGCCGATTCTAGCCTGTTTCGTGGACTATTACTCACTGTTTTGGGCTCTCGGACTGATTTCGACGATTGGTGAACTCCGAGGTGCGTTTACGTGTCGGTCATCAACACTCACAATTTTTGCCAATTCTGGTCCGTTTCATGGACTATTACTCACCGTTTTGGGGTCCGAGAGCGATTTCCATGATTGACAATCCCCGGGGTGCATTTACGCATCTGTCGTTAACACTCACTGTGTTGCCAATTCTGACACGTTTTGTGGACTGTTACTTACCGTTTTGGGGGCCCAGAGCGATTTTCATAGTTGTTGAACCCCAAGGTGCGCTTACGTGTCGGTCATCAACACTCGCAGTTTTGGCCGATTCTGGCCCGTTTCGTGGACTTTTACTCAACGTTTTGGGGTCCCGAAAGCGATTTTCATGGTTGTTGAACCCCAATGTGTGCTTACGTGTTGGTCGTCGAGACTCGCAGTTTGGGCCGATTCTGGCCCATTTCTTGGACTGTTACTCAGCTTTGGGGTCCCGAAGTGATTTCCACGATTGACGAACCCCGGGTTGTGTTTATGTGTCGGTCATCATAACTCACAATTTTGGCCAATTCTGGTCCGTTTTGTGGACTATTACTTTTTGGGGTCCCGGAGCGATTTTCACGATTGACGATCCCAGGGTGCGTTTGCATGTCCGTCTTCAACACTCACATTTTTGGCCAGGTCTGACCTGTTTCGTGGACTATTACTAACCGTTTTGGGGTCCCAAAGCGATTTGCATAGTTGTTGAACCCCAAGATGCGCTTACGTTCGGTTATCAACACTCACAGTTTTTGTCGATTCTAACCTGTTTCGTGCACTATTACTCACGGTTTTGGGGTCCCAAAGCGATTTCCATGGTAGTTGAACCCCAAGGTGCACTTACATGTCGGTCATCAACAATCGCAGTTTTGGTCGATTCTTGCCTGTTTCATGGACTATTGTTGAACCCCGGGGTGCGTTTACGTGTCGGTCATCAATACTCATGGTTTTTGTCGAATCTGACCCGTTTCGTGGACTATTACTCACCATTTTGGGGTCCCAAAGCGATTTCCATGGTTGTCGAACCCCAAGGTGTGCTTATGTGTCGGTCATCAACACACACAATTGTTGCCAATTCTGGTCCGTTTCGTGGACTATTACTCACCGTTTTCGGGTCCTAGAGCGATTTCCATGATTGACAATCCCCGGGATGCGTTTACGCGTCTGTCGTCAACACTCATAGTTTTGCCAATTCTGACACATTTTGTGGACTATTACTTACCGTTTTGGGGGCCCAAAGCGATTTGCAGAGTTGTTGAACCCCAAGGTGCGCTTACATGTCGGTCATCAACACTCGCAGTTTTGGCCGATTCTGGCCCGTTTCATGGACTTTTACTCACCGTTTTGGGGTCCTAAAGCGATTTCCATGGTTGTTGAACCCCAATGTGTGCTTACGTGTTGGTCATCGAGACTCGCGGTTTGGGCCGATTCTGGCCCGTTTCTTGGAATATTACTCAGTTTTGGGGTCCCGAAGTGATTTCCACGATTGACGAAACTCGGGCTGGATTTATGTGTCGGTCATAACCACTCACAATTTTGGCCAATTCTTGTCCGTTTCGTGGACTATTACTCACCGTTTTGGGTTCACGGAGCGATTTTCAAGATTGACAATCCCAGGGTGCGTTTGCATGTCCGTCGTCAACACTCACAGTTTTGGCCAATTCTGACCCGTTTCGTGGACTATTACTAACCGTTTTGGGGTCCAGAAGCGGTTTGCATAGTTGTTGAACCCTAAGGTGCGCTTACGTGTCGGTTATCAACACTCGCGGTTTTTGTCGATTCTAACCTGTTTCGTGCACTATTACACACGGTTTTGGGGTCCCAAAGCGAATTCCATGGTTGTTGAACCCCAAGGTGCGCTTACATGTCGGTTATCAATAACCGCAGTTTTGGTCAATTCTGGCCCGTTTCATGGACTATTGTTGAATCTGGGGGTGCGTTTACGTGTCAGTAATCGATACTCACGGTTTTTGTCGAGTCTGACCCGTTTCGTGGACTATTACTCACCATTTTGGGGTCCCAAAGCGATTTCCATGGTTGTCGAACCCCAAGGTGTGCTTATGTGTCGGTCATCAACATTCACAATTTCGGCTAATTCTGATCCGTTTCGTGGACTATTACTCACGATTCTGGCCCATTTTGGGGTCCCAGAGCGATTTGCATGATTGACGATCCTCATGGTGTGTTTGCATGTCCGGCGTCAATACTCACAGTTTTGGCAAATTCTGACCCTTTCGTGGACTATTACTCACTGTTTTGGGGTCACGGAGTGATTTGCATAGTTGTTGAACCCCAAGACAGTTTTGGCCGATTCTAGCCTGTTTCGTGGACTATTACTCACTGTTTTGGGGTCTCGGACTGATTTCGACGATTGGTGAACTTCGAGGTGCGTTTACGTGTCGGTCATCAACACTCACAATTTTTGCCAATTCTGGTCTGTTTCATGGACTATTACTCGCCGTTTTGGGGTCCGAGAGCAATTTCCATGATTAACAATCCCCGGGGTGCATTTACGCATCTGTCGTTAACACTCACTGTGTTGCCAATTCTGGCACGTTTTGTGGACTGTTACTTACCGTTTTGGGGGCCCAGAGCGATTTGCATAGTTGTTGAACCCCAAGGTGCGCTTACGTGTCGGTCATCAACACTCGCAGTTTTGGCCGATTCTGGCCCGTTTCGTGGACTTTTACTCAATGTTTTGGTGTCCCGAAAGCGATTTTCATGGTTGTTGAACCCCAATGTGTGCTTACGTGTTGGTCGTCGAGACTCGCAGTTTGGGCCGATTCTGGCCCATTTCTTGGACTGTTACTCAGCTTTGGGGTCCCGAAGTGATTTCCACGATTGACGAACCCCGGGTTGTGTTTATGTGTCGGTCATCATAACTCACAATTTTGGCCAATTCTGGTCCGTTTTGTGGACTATTACTTTTTGGGGTCCCGAAGCGATTTTCACGATTGACGATCCCAGGGTGCGTTTGCATGTCCGTCTTCAACACTCACATTTTTGGCCAGGTCTGACCTGTTTCGTGGACTATTACTAACCGTTTTGGGGTCCCGAAGCGATTTGCATAGTTGTTGAACCCCAAGGTGCGCTTATGTGTCGGTTATCAACACTCACGGTTTTTGTCGATTCTAACCTGTTTCGTGCACTATTACTCACGGTTTTGGGGTCCCAAAGCGAATTCCATGGTTGTTGAACCCCAAGGTGCGCTTACATGTCGGTTATCAATAATCGCAGTTTTGGTCAATTCTGGCCCGTTTCATGGACTATTGTTGAATCCGGGGGTGCGTTTACGTGTCAGTAATCGATACTCACGGTTTTTGTCGAGTCCGACCCGTTTCGTGGACTATTACTCACCATTTTGGGGTCCCGAAGCGATTTCCATGGTTATCGAACCCCAAGGTGTGCTTATGTGTCGGTCATCAACATTCACAATTTCGGCTAATTCTGATCCGTTTCGTGGACTATTACTCACGATTCTGGCCCATTTTGGGGTCCCAGAGCGATTTGCATGATTGACGATCCTCATGGTGTGTTTGCATGTCCGGCGTCAATACTCACAGTTTTGGCAAATTCAGACCCTTTCGTGGACTATTACTCACTGTTTTGGGGTCACGGAGTGATTTGCATAGTTGTTGAACCCCAAGACAGTTTTGGCCGATTCTAGCCTGTTTCGTGGACTATTACTCACTATTTTGGGGTCTCGGACTGATTTCGACGATTGGTGAACTTCGAGGTGCGTTTACGTGTCGGTCATCAACACTCACAATTTTTGCCAATTCTGGTCCGTTTCATGGACTATTACTCGCCGTTTTGGGGTCCGAGAGCTATTTCCATGATTGACAATCCCCGGGGTGCATTTACGCATCTGTCGTTAACACTCACTGTGTTGCCAATTCGGGCACGTTTTGTGGACTGTTACTTACCGTTTTGGGGGCCCAGAGCGATTTGCATAGTTGTTGAACCCCAAGGTGCGCTTACGTGTCGGTCATCAACACTCGCAGTTTTGGCCGATTCTGGCCCGTTTCGTGGAATTTTACTCAATGTTTTGGGGTCCCGAAAGCGATTTTCATGGTTGTTGAACCCCAATGTGTGCTTACGTGTTGGTCGTCGAGACTCGCAGTTTGGGCCGATTCTGGCCCATTTCTTGGACTGTTACTCAGCTTTGGGGTCCCGAAGTGATTTCCACGATTGACGAACCCCGGGTTGTGTTTATGTGTCGGTCATCATAACTCACAATTTTGGCCAATTCTGGTCCGTTTTGTGGACTATTACTTTTTGGGGTCCCGGAGCGATTTTCACGATTGACGATCCCAGGGTGCGTTTGCATGTCCGTCTTCAACACTCACATTTTTGGCCAGGTCTGACCTGTTTCGTGGACTATTACTAACCGTTTTGGGGTCCCGAAGCGATTTGCATAGTTGTTGAACCCCAAGGTGCGCTTACGTGTCGGTTATCAATACTCACGGTTTTTGTCGATTCTAACCTGTTTCGTGCACTATTACTCACGGTTTTGGGGTCCCAAAGCGATTTCCATGGTAGTTGAACCCCAAGGTGCGCTTACATGTCGGTCATCAACAATCGCAGTTTTGGTCGATTCTTGCCTGTTTCATGGACTATTTTTGAACCCCGGGGTGCGTTTACGTGTCGGTCATCAGTACTCACTGTTTTTGTTGAGTCTGACCCGTTTCGTGGACTATTACTCACCATTTTGGGGTCCCAAAGCGATTTCCATGGTTGTCGAACCCCTAGGTGTGCTTATGTGTCGGTCATCAACACTCACAATTGTTGCCAATTCTGGTCCGCTTCGTGGACTATTACTCACCGTTTTCGGGTCCTAGAGCGATTTCCATGATTGACAATCCCCGGGATGCGTTTACGCGTCTGTCGTCAACACTCACAGTTTTGCCAATTCTGACACGTTTTGTGGACTATTACTTACCATTTTGGGGGCCCAAAGTGATTTGCATAGTTGTTGAACCCCAAGGTGCGCTTACGTGTCGGTCATCAACACTCGCAGTTTTGGCCGATTCTGGCCCGTTTCATGGACTTTTACTCACCGTTTTGGGGTCCTAAAGCGATTTCCATGGTTGTTGAACCCCAATATGTGCTTACGTGTTGGTCGTCGAGACTCGCGGTTTGGGCCGATTCTGGCCCGTTTGTTGGAATATTACTCAGTTTTGGGGTCCCGAAGTGATTTCCACGATTGACGAACCTCGGGCTGCATTTATGTGTCGGTCATAACCACTCACAATTTTGGCCAATTCTTGTCCGTTTCGTGGACTATTACTCACCGTTTTGGGTTCACGGAGCGATTTTCACGATTGACAATCCCAGGGTGCGTTTGCATGTCCGTCATCAACACTCACAGTTTTGGCCATTTCTGACCCGTTTCGTGGACTATTACTAACCGTTTTAGGGTCCAGAAGCGATTTGCATAGTTGTTGAACCCTAGGTGCGCTTACGTGTCGGTTATCAACACTCGCGGTTTTTGTCGATTCTAACCTGTTTTGTGCACTATTACACACGGTTTTGGGGTCCCAAAGCGAATTCCATGGTTGTTGAACCCCAAGGTGCACTTACATGTCGGTTATCAATAATCGCAGTTTTGGTCAATTCTGGCCCATTTCATGGACTATTGTTGAATCCGGGGGTGCGTTTACGTGTCAGTAATCGATACTCACGGTTTTTGTCGAGTCTGACCCGTTTCGTGGACTATTACTCACCATTTTGGGGTCCCAAAGCGATTTCCATGGTTGTCGAACCCCAAGGTGTGCTTATGTGCCGTTCATCAACATTCACAATTTTGGCTAATTCTGATCCGTTTCGTGGACTATTACTCATGATTCTGGCCCATTTTGGGGTCCCAGAGCGATTTTCATGATTGACGATCCTCATGGTGTGTTTGCATGTCCGGCGTCAATACTCAAAGTTTTGGCAAATTCTGACCCTTTCATGGACTATTACTCACTGTTTTGGGGTCACGTAGTGATTTGCATAGTTGTTGAACCCCAAGACAGTTTTGGCCGATTCTAGCCTGTTTCGTGGACTATTACTCACTGTTTTGGGGTCTCGGACTGATTTCGACGATTGGTGAACTCCGAGGTGCGTTTACGTGTCGGTCATCAACACTCACAATTTTTGCCAATTCTGGTCCGTTTCATGGACTATTACTCACTGTTTTGGGGTCCGAGAGCGATTTCCATGATTGACAATCCCCGGGGTGCATTTACGCATCTGTCGTTAACACTCACTGTGTTGCCAATTCTGGCACGTTTTGTGGACTGTTACTTACCGTTTTGGGGGCCCAGAGCGATTTGCATAGTTGTTGAACCCCAAGGTGCGCTTACGTGTCGGTCATCAACACTCGCAGTTTTGGCCGATTCTGGCCCGTTTCGTGGACTTTTACTCAACGTTTTGGGGTCCCGAAAGCGATTTTCATGGTTGTTGGACCCCGATGTGTGCTTACGTGTTGGTCGTCGAGACTCGCAGTTTGGGCCGATTCTGGCCCATTTCTTGGACTGTTACTCAGCTTTGGGGTCCCGAAGTGATTTCCAAGATTGACGAACCCCGGGTTGTGTTTATGTGTCGGTCATCATAACTCACAATTTTGGCCAATTCTGGTCCGTTTTGTGGACTATTACTTTTTGGGGTCCCGGAGCGATTTTCACGATTGACGATCCCAGGGTGCGTTTGCATGTCCGTCTTCAACACTCACATTTTTGGCCAGGTCTGACCTGTTTCGTGGACTATTACTAACCATTTTGGGGTCCCAAAGCGATTTGCATAGTTATTGAACCCCAAGGTGCGCTTACGTGTCGGTTATCAACACTCACGGTTTTTGTCGATTCTAACCTGTTTCGTGCACTATTACTCACGGTTTTGGGGTCCCAAAGCGATTTCCATGGTAGTTGAACCCCAAGGTGCGCTTACATGTCGGTCATCAACAATCGCAGTTTTGGTCGATTCTTGCCTGTTTCATGGACTATTTTTGAACCCCGGGGTGCGTTTACGTGTCGGTCATCAGTACTCACTGTTTTTGTTGAGTCTGACCCGTTTCGTGGACTATTACTCACCATTTTGGGGTCCCAAAGCGATTTCCATGGTTGTCGAACCCCTAGGTGTGCTTATGTGTCGGTCATCAACACTCACAATTGTTGCCAATTCTGGTCCGCTTCGTGGACTATTACTCACCGTTTTCGGGTCCTAGAGCGATTTCCATGATTGACAATCCCCGGGATGCGTTTACGCGTCTGTCGTCAACACTCACAGTTTTGCCAATTCTGACACGTTTTGTGGACTATTACTTACCATTTTGGGGGCCCAAAGTGATTTGCATAGTTGTTGAACCCCAAGGTGCGCTTACGTGTCGGTCATCAACACTCGCAGTTTTGGCCGATTCTGGCCCGTTTCATGGACTTTTACTCACCGTTTTGGGGTCCTAAAGCGATTTCCATGGTTGTTGAACCCCAATATGTGCTTACGTGTTGGTCGTCGAGACTCGCGGTTTGGGCCGATTCTGGCCCGTTTGTTGGAATATTACTCAGTTTTGGGGTCCCGAAGTGATTTCCACGATTGACGAACCTCGGGCTGCATTTATGTGTCGGTCATAACCACTCACAATTTTGGCCAATTCTTGTCCGTTTCGTGGACTATTACTCACCGTTTTGGGTTCACGGAGCGATTTTCACGATTGACAATCCCAGGGTGCGTTTGCATGTCCGTCATCAACACTCACAGTTTTGGCCATTTCTGACCCGTTTCGTGGACTATTACTAACCGTTTTAGGGTCCAGAAGCGATTTGCATAGTTGTTGAACCCTAGGTGCGCTTACGTGTCGGTTATCAACACTCGCGGTTTTTGTCGATTCTAACCTGTTTTGTGCACTATTACACACGGTTTTGGGGTCCCAAAGCGAATTCCATGGTTGTTGAACCCCAAGGTGCACTTACATGTCGGTTATCAATAATCGCAGTTTTGGTCAATTCTGGCCCATTTCATGGACTATTGTTGAATCCGGGGGTGCGTTTACGTGTCAGTAATCGATACTCACGGTTTTTGTCGAGTCTGACCCGTTTCGTGGACTATTACTCACCATTTTGGGGTCCCAAAGCGATTTCCATGGTTGTCGAACCCCAAGGTGTGCTTATGTGCCGTTCATCAACATTCACAATTTTGGCTAATTCTGATCCGTTTCGTGGACTATTACTCATGATTCTGGCCCATTTTGGGGTCCCAGAGCGATTTTCATGATTGACGATCCTCATGGTGTGTTTGCATGTCCGGCGTCAATACTCAAAGTTTTGGCAAATTCTGACCCTTTCATGGACTATTACTCACTGTTTTGGGGTCACGTAGTGATTTGCATAGTTGTTGAACCCCAAGACAGTTTTGGCCGATTCTAGCCTGTTTCGTGGACTATTACTCACTGTTTTGGGGTCTCGGACTGATTTCGACGATTGGTGAACTCCGAGGTGCGTTTACGTGTCGGTCATCAACACTCACAATTTTTGCCAATTCTGGTCCGTTTCATGGACTATTACTCACTGTTTTGGGGTCCGAGAGCGATTTCCATGATTGACAATCCCCGGGGTGCATTTACGCATCTGTCGTTAACACTCACTGTGTTGCCAATTCTGGCACGTTTTGTGGACTGTTACTTACCGTTTTGGGGGCCCAGAGCGATTTGCATAGTTGTTGAACCCCAAGGTGCGCTTACGTGTCGGTCATCAACACTCGCAGTTTTGGCCGATTCTGGCCCGTTTCGTGGACTTTTACTCAACGTTTTGGGGTCCCGAAAGCGATTTTCATGGTTGTTGGACCCCGATGTGTGCTTACGTGTTGGTCGTCGAGACTCGCAGTTTGGGCCGATTCTGGCCCATTTCTTGGACTGTTACTCAGTTTTGGGGTCCCGAAGTGATTTCCAAGATTGACGAACCCCGGGTTGTGTTTATGTGTCGGTCATCATAACTCACAATTTTGGCCAATTCTGGTCCGTTTTATGGACTATTACTTTTTGGGGTCCCGGAGCGATTTTCACGATTGACGATCCCAGGGTGCGTTTGCATGTCCGTCTTCAACACTCACATTTTTGGCCAGGTCTGACCTGTTTCGTGGACTATTACTAACCGTTTTGGGGTCCCAAAGCGATTTGCATAGTTATTGAACCCCAAGGTGCGCTTACGTGTCGGTTATCAACACTCACGGTTTTTGTCGATTCTAACCTGTTTCGTGCACTATTACTCACGGTTTTGGGGTCCCAAAGCGATTTCCATGGTAGTTGAACCCCAAGGTGCGCTTACATGTCGGTCATCAACAATCGCAGTTTTGGTCGATTCTTGCCTGTTTCATGGACTATTGTTGAACCCCGGGGTGCATTTACGTGTCGGTCATCAATACTCACGGTTTTTGTTTAGTCTGACCCGTTTCGTGGACTATTATTCACCATTTTGGGGTCCCAAAGCGATTTCCAAGCTTGTCGAACCCCAAGGTGTGCTTGTGTGTCGGTCATCAACACTCACAATTGTTGCCAATTCTGGTCCGCTTCGTGGACTATTACTCACCGTTTTCGGGTCCTAGAGCGATTTCCATGATTGACAATCACCGGGATGCGTTTACGTGTCTGTCGTCAGCACTCACAGTTTTGCCAATTCTGACACGTTTTGTGGACTATTACTTTCCATTTTGGGGGCCCAAAGCGATTTGCATAGTTGTTGAACCCCGAGGTGGGCTTACGTGTCGGTCATCAACACTCGCAGTTTTGGCCAATTCTGGCCCGTTTCATGGACTTTTACTCACCGTTTTGGGGTCCTAAAGCGATTTCCATGGTTGTTGAACCCTAATGTGTGCTTACGTGTTGGTCGTCGAGACTCGCGGTTTGGGCCGATTCTGGCCCATTTCTTGGAATATTACTCAGTTTTTGGGGTCCCGAAGTGATTTCCACGATTGACGAACCTCGGGCTGCATTTATGTGTCGGTCATAACCACTCACAATTTTGGCCAATTCTTGTCCGTTTCGTGGACTATTACTCACCGTTTTGGGTTCACGGAGCAATTTTCACGATTGACAATCCCAGGGTGCATTTGCATGTCCGTCGTCAACACTCACAGTTTTGGCCATTTCTAACCCGTTTCGTGGACTATTACTAACCGTTTTGGGGTCCAGAAGCGATTTGCATAGTTGTTGAACCCTAAGGTGCGCTTACGTGTCGGTTATCAACACTCGCGGTTTTTGTCGATTCTAACCTGTTTTGTGCACTATTACACACGGTTTTGGGGTCCCAAAGCGAATTCCATGGTTGTTGAACCCCAAGGTGCGCTTACATGTCGGTTATCAATAATCGCAGTTTTGGTCAATTCTGGCCCATTTCATGGACTATTGTTGAATCCGGGGGTGCGTTTACGTGTCAGTAATCGATACTCACGGTTTTTGTCGAGTCTGACCCGTTTCGTGGACTATTACTCACCATTTTGGGGTCCCAAAGCGATTTCCATGGTTGTCGAACCCCAAGGTGTGCTTATGTGTCGTTCATCAACATTCACAATTTTGGCTAATTCTGATCCGTTTCATGGACTATTACTCACGATTCTGGCCCATTTTGGGGTCCCAGAGCGATTTTCATGATTGACGATCCTCATGGTGTGTTTGCATGTCCGGAGTCAATACTCACAGTTTTGGCGAATTCTGACCGTTTCGTGGACTATTACTCACTGTTTTGGGGTCACGGAGTGATTTGCATAGTTGTTGAACCCCAAGTCAGTTTTGGCCGATTCTAGCCCGTTTCTGGACTATTACTCACCATTT
Source organism: Triticum timopheevii (assembly GCA_963921465.1). Classification (NCBI taxonomy): domain Eukaryota; kingdom Viridiplantae; phylum Streptophyta; class Magnoliopsida; order Poales; family Poaceae; genus Triticum; species Triticum timopheevii. Next base: position 621,689,915 of record OY997268.1, read on the forward strand.
TGGGGTCCCGAAGTGATTTGCATGATTGGTGAACTCCGAGGTGCGTTTATGTGTCGGTCATCAACACTCACAATTGTTGCCAATTCTAGTCCGTTTCATGGACCCATTACTCACCGTTTTCGGGTCACAGAGCGATTTCCATGATTGACAATCCCCGGGGTGCGTTTACGCGTCCCTCGTCAACACTCACAGTTTTGCCAATTCTGACACGTCTTGTGGACTATTACTTACCGTTTTGGGGGCCCAAAGCGATTTGCATAGTTGTTGAACCCCAAGGTGCGCTTACGTGTCGGTCATCAACACTCGCAGTTTTGGCCGATTCTGGCCCGTTTCGTGGACTTTTACTCAACGTTTTGGGGTCCCGAAAGCGATTTTCATGGTTGTTGAACCCCGATGTGTGCTTACGTGTTGGTCGTCGAGACTCCTAGTTTGGGCCTATTCTGGCCCATTTCTTGGACCGTTACTCAGTTTTGGGGTCCCGAAGTGATTTCCACGATTGACGAACCCCGAGTTGCATTTATGTGTCGGTCATCAACACTCACAATTTTGTTCAATTCTGTTCCCTTTTGTGGACTCTTACTTTTTGGGGTCCCGAGTGATTTTAATGATTGACGATCCGAGGGTGCGTTTGCATGTCCGTCCAACACTCACATTTTTGGCCAATTCTGACCCGTTTCGTGGACTATAACCAACCTTTTGGTCCCGAAGCGATTTGCATAGTTGTAGAACCCCAAGGTGCGCTTACATGTCCGTTATCAACACTCGCGGTTTTTGTCGATTCTAACCTGTTTCGTGCACTATTACTCACGGTTTTGGGGTCTGAAAGCGATTTCCATGGTAGTTGAACCCCAAGGTGCGCTTACATGCCGGTCATCAACAATCGCAGTTTTGGTCGATTCTGGCCCGTTTCATGGACTATTGTTGAACCCCGGGGTGAGTTTACGTGTCGGTCATCAATACTCACGGTTTTTGTCGAGTCTGACCCGTTTCATGGACTATTACTCACCATTTTGGTGTCCCAAAGAGATTTCCATGGTTGTCGAACCCCAAGGTGTGCTTATGTGTCGGTCATCAACACTCACAATTTTGGCTAATTCTGGTCCGTTTCGTGGACTATTACTCACGATTCTGGCCCGTTTTGGGGTCCCGGACCGATTTTCACGATTGACGATCCGCAGGGTGTGTTTGCGTGTCCGGCGTCAATACTCACAGTTTTGGCGAATTCTGATCGTTTTGTGGACTATTACTCATAGTTTTTGGGTCACGGAGTGATTTGCATAGTTGTTGAACCCTAAGGCAGTTTAGGACAATTCTAGCCCGTTTCGTGGACTATTACTCATCATTCCCGAAGCGATTTGCACGATTGGTGAACTCGGAGGTGCGTTTACGTGTCGGTCATCAACAATCACAATTGTTGCCAATTCTGGTCCGTTTCGTGGACTATTACTCATCGTTTTCGGGTCCCAGAGCGATTTCCATGATCGACAATCCCCGGGATGCGTTTACGCATCTGTCATCAACACTCACAGTTTTGCCAATTCTGACACGTTTTGTGGACTATTACTTACCGTTTTGGGGCCCAAAGCGATTTGCATAGTTGTTGAACCCCAAGGTGCGCTTACGTGTCGGTCATCAACACTCACAATTTTGGCTAATTCTGGTCCGTTTCGTGGACTATTACTCACGATTCTGGCCCGTTTTGGGGTCCTGGAGCGATTTTCACGATTGACGATCCCCATGGTGTGTTTGCATGTCCGGCGTCAATACTCACAGTTTTGGAGAATTCTGACCATTTCGTGGACCATTACTCACTATTTTGGGGTCATGGAGTGATTTGCATAGTTGTTGAACCCCAAGTCAGTTTTGGCTGATTCTAGCCCGTTTCGTGGACTATTACTCACATTTTTGGGGTCTCGGAGTGATTTCCACGATAGGTGAACTCCGAGGTGTGTTTACGTGTTGGTCATCAACACTCACAATTTTTGCCAATTCTGGTCCTTTTCGTGGACTATTACTCACCATTTTGGGGTCCCAGAGCGATTTCCATGATTGACAATCCCCGGGGTGCGTTTACGCGTCCCTCGTCAACACTCACAGTTTTGCCAATTCTGACACGTTTTGTGGACTATTACTTACTGTTTTGGGGGCCCAATGCGATTTGCATAGTTGTTGAACCCCAAGGTGCGCTTGCGTGTCGGTCATCAACACTCGCAGTTCTGGCCGATTCTGGCCCGTTTCGTGGACTTTTACTCAATGTTTTGGGGTCCCGAAAGAGATTTTCCTGGTTGTTGAACCCCGATGTGTGCTTACGTGTTGGTCGTGGAGACTCGCAGTTTGGGCCTATTCTGGCCCATTTCTTGGACCGTTACTCAGTTTTGGGGTCCCGAAGTGATTTCCACGATTGACGAACCCCGGGTTGCGTTTATGTGTCGGTCATCAACACTCACAATTTTGGTCAATTCTGGTCTGTTTTGTGGACTATTACTTTTTGGGGTCCCGGAGCGATTTTAACGATTGACGATCCCAGGGTGCGTTTGCATGTCCGTCGTCAACACTCACATTTTTGGCCAATTTTGACCCGTTTCGTGGACTATTACTAACCGTTTTGGGGTCCCGAAGCGATTTGCATAGTTGTTGAACCCCAAGGTGCGCTTACATGTCGGTTATCAACACTCGCAGTTTTTGTCGATTCTAACATGTTTCGTGCACTATTACTCACGGTTTTGGGGTCCCAAAGCGATTTCCATGGTAGTTGAACCCCAAGGTGCGCTTACATGCCGGTCATCAACAATCGCAGTTTTGGTCGATTCTGGCCCGTTTCATGGACTATTGTTGAACCCCGAGGTGCGTTTACGTGTCGGCCATCAATACTCACGGTTTTTGTCGAGTCTGACCCGTTTCGTGGACTATTACTCACCATTTTGGGGTCCCAATGCGATTTCCATGGTTGCCGAACCCCAAGGTGTGCTTATGTGTCGGTCATCAACACTCACAATTTTGGCTAATTCTGGTCCGTTTCGTGGACTACTACTCACGATTCTGGCCCGTTTTGGGGTCCCGGACCGATTTTCACGATTGACGATCCCCAGGGTGTATTTGTATGTCCGGCGTCAATACTCACAGTTTTCGCGAATTCTGACTGTTTCGTGGACTATTACTCATAGTTTTTGGGTCACAGAGTGATTTGCATAGTTGTTGAACCCCAAGGCAGTTTTGGCCGATTCTAGCCCGTTTCGTGGACTATTACTCACCGTTTTGGGGTCCCGAAGCGATTTGCATGATTGGTGAACTTCGAGGTGCGTTTACGTGTCGGTCATCAACAATCACAATTGTTGCCAATTCTGGTCCGTTTCGTGGACTATTACTCATCGTTTTCGGGTCCCAGAGCGATTCCCATGATTGACAATCCCCGGGATGCGTTTACGCGTCTGTCATCAACACTCACAGTTTTGCCAATTCTGACACGTTTTGTGGACTATTACTTACCGTTTTGGGGGGCCAAAGCAATTTGCATAGTTGTTGAACCCCAAGGTGCGCTTACGTGTCGGTCATCAACACTCGTAGTTTTGGCCGATTCAGGCCCGTTTCGTGGACTTTTACTCACCATTTTGGGGTCCCAAAGCGATTTCCATGGTTGTCGAACCCCAAGGTGTGCTTATGTGTCGGTCATCAACACTCACAATTTTGGCCAATTCTGGTCCGTTTCGTGGACTATTACTCACGATTCTGGCCCGTTTTGGGGTCCTGGAGCGATTTTCACGATTGACGATCCCCATGGTGTGTTTGCATGTCCGGCGTCAATACTCACAATTTTGGCGAATTCTGACCGTGTCGTGGACCATTACTCACTATTTTGGGGTCACAGAGTGATTTGCATAGTTCTTGAACCCCAAGTCAGTTTTGGCCGATTCTAGCCCGTTTCGTGGACTATTACTCACTGTTTTGGGGTCTCGGAGTGATTTCCACGATTGGTGACCTCCGAGGTGCGTTTACGTGTCGGTCATTAACACTCACAATTTTTTCCAATTCTGGTCATTTTCGTGGACTATTACTCACCGTTTTGGGGTCCCAGAGCGATTTCCATGATTGACAATCCCCGGGGTGCGTTTACGCGTCCCTCGTCAACACTCACAGTTTTGCCAATTCTGACACGTTTTGTGGACTATTACTTACCGTTTGGGGGGCCCAAAGCGATTTGCATAGTTGTTGTATCCCAAGGTGCGCTTACGTATCGGTCATCAACACTCGCAGTTCTGGCCGATTCTGGCCTGTTTCGTGGACTTTTACTCAATGTTTTGGGGTCCCGAAAGCGATTTTCATGGTTGTTGAACCCCGATGTGTGCTTACGTGTTGGTCGTCGAGACTCGCAGTTTGGGCCTATTCTAGCCCATTTCTTGGACCATTACTCAGTTTTGGGGTCCCGAAGTGATTTCCACGATTGACGAACCCCGGATTGCGTTTATGTGTCGGTCATCAACACTCACAATTTTGGCCAATTCTGGTCCGTTTTGTGGACTATTACTTTTTGGGGTCCCGGAGCGATTTTAACGATTGACGATCCGAGGGTGCGTTTGCATGTCCGTCGTCAACACTCACATTTTTGGCCAATTCTGACCCGTTTCGTGGACTATTACTAACCGTTTTGGTGTCCCGAAGCGATTTGCATAGTTGTTGAACCCCCAGGGTGCGCTTACATGTGGGTTATCAACACTTGCGGTTTTTGTCGATTCTAACCTGTTTCGTGCACTATTACTTATGGTTTTGGGGTCCCAACACTACTAGGAAAAGGCCTACTAATGGCGTACCTAATTTGGCCATTAATGGTGCATCAGTGGTGCGCCATTAGTGCCACGCCATTAGTATATTTTACTAATGGCGCACCACTGGATGCGCCATTAGTATATACAACAGTGCGCCATTAGTATGCCTCCCAGGGGGCCATGTATACCCAGGTGCTTTGGCATACTAATGGCGCACAACAGCAAGATGCGCCATTAGTAACTTCGGCATACTAATGGCGCACTATCTAATGATGCGCCATTAGTATCCTTTGGCATACTAATGGCGCACTGTGGTGTGATGCGCCATTAGTATGAATATTAGGTTTTTTATTTTTTTTATTTTCTGTTTTTTGCACAGGTTACAAAATGTATAATTGGACAAAATATAGACAGCACACATCAACAACATATTCATCGAATACAATAGAAGATTAGTCTCTGAATACAATTCATCATATTAGTCTCCGAATTGAAAAGACCGAACAAAGATAGAACATTATATTACAAGTCTCGGGACCGCGAGTAGCGAGTTTGTCTTCACATTACAAGTCGATATCGATCATCTAAACTACCATCACATAGAAGAGAGTTGCGGTCATCACGATGAGCATCATCACGATGAAACTCGTCTTCATCCGGTTCCTCCAACGCTCCCTCCCCTCTCCCGCTAGATAGCGGGCGTATCTAGATTCGGCCTCGGCCCTAGTGGTGTACCCTTTGTAACTGTTACCGCTGAATCGGTGAACCTGTCTCCGACACTCCTCCCAGTCGTCGTAGACTCTGGGAACCTTACCCTTGTACACGACATACATCGGCATCGCTATGCACTAGCCAAACAAAACGTTAGTACCAATTCACAGACAATACATAAGCAATATATAAGTATGCAACAGAACGATCGGAAGAGAAAAGCAAGACATTAATAGCATCAATTACATCTAAGTTGAACGACTCTCAAAACCAAAGAGACATACTACAAGTTCATTAAAGTTTAATTACAACATGAGCCAATCGATGTTTCAGAACTAGACACAGCATCACTGCTTTCGAATCGACTCAAGGGACCGGAGCGTGGATGAAGCCGCCGTCTATCGTGGGAGTCGTGAAAGAACGGGCGTTGTCAGCCTGCATTTGTAGCATTGTGTCGATGTCACTGTTGGACGGTTGATTTCTGAGGTAGAACTGCCCCGAGGTACGAAGGACATCTTGATGGATGATTTCCGCAAACTCCGACTGGATGCGAAAGAATTCTTGTCGGAGGTTCGCGTCCTAGATTGCCGACACGCTCTTTGCCCAATCTTTGAGTTTACTCGGTAGTAGAAGTTGATGATGGTCACGTACGATCGCCCGCATGTTTTGGATGGCGTAGTAGGCACCCTTCTGACCGCCAGGCGGCTGCTTGACGCAGCAGAACATCGTAAGAACACGTGCTTGCCGTACTTACGAATAGGCCTGGTGAAGGTGCCTCCAGATTTGGCGTAGCCGGGGAGAACATCATCAAGAACCTTCTTGACATTTGTGTAGTCTACGTTCGACTGATGGTCCGGGTCGAAATACGTGGCCATGGAATATTTGGAGCTTAGGAGGATGAGCGTGCAATGTGTGTCACTGCAGAAAACACGGAATGTTAAAAGAAAAACGATCGAAATCTAAGAATTCATATGTTACGGGCCGGTTGAGGGGAGGACTTACTCGGGAAAGTAAGGCACGAGGAAGTTCTCCTTATCTTGGTTTGCCAGAATGACGCCTTCGAGGTAAGAACTCGCGACTTGCCGGTCCCCAGCGCTGCCCAAGATCTTGGCACGCATGTAGAAGGGGTCGACTATCACGATGTCCGGGGTCTTGTCGCGAATGATCCGCATCTCCATACTCAGCGAAAATAGTCGAACGAAGGTGTAGTTCAGCGGATGAAGGTTCATCATAGCGTGGATGTCATCAAACCGCAGGACGATCGTACACCCGATGGAGTTATCCACAAAGCCCTTGCCCTCTGGCACCTTGGCCGCGAAAACCGGGTATGCCACATCCTTCTCTCTGAGACGCCGCTTCTCCAAAGAAAGAACACTGTCATGCAGACTCCGCATAGCACCGGTTGCAGCATTGAGCATATTTGTCGGTAGCATCGCCCTACCCACCACATGCACCCTCCTCGAGATATCCTCAGGTGAAGGTGGCCCGTCCTGAGCATGGATCGTACTCGGTGCCGGCTGGCTCGCACCCTTGTTAGTCTTTCTTTTGCGTGCCTTCTTCTTCTCCTGTAATGGGACCGAGTTCTGCTCACAGACCGCCTTCTTGAGTGTGTTTGGGCTGATAATATTTCGCACCTCGCCTATCTGAGGCTCGGTGAAGTCGGCAGCTGGAGGCGTCTCCTGAGAGCTGAACGGCAGACGACGCCTGTTGCAACTTGGCTTCTTCGCGGTACCAGCTAGATCGCACACGTCTTTTGTTGGGTTGGGTTCATGAGAAGGAGCCCCCATGAAGTCGCCATCGTACCCATGTTCAGCAAAGTACTGATCAACGTTGCCAAATATATCGTCGTCGTCGTTCTGATCCTGTGCCATATGCATGTTTGGATCCAGTGGCATAGGGATGTCCGGCACCGTTGCGGCGGTCTTGCCATGGGGCCGACTTGGCGCCGGCACGACTGGCGGTGTTGTCTTTGGGGTGGTGTCCCCCGCCCCCAAACGAATCTGGCTCTTCGGCCAAAGCAGGGGCCAGCTCAGGCAGGCGCTGAGGGTCATCACGTCATCATCGTCGGCCCCGACGGGTCGAATCGGAGGTAACAACTAGTCGCAGCCTGGCAGCACCTGAACCAGTTGAACCCTAAACAAGTTGGGTGGCATCTGGGTACCGTGGAACAAGGGGTTGCCCAGTTGAACGATTTTGCCCTTGGCGACATCGACCAACTCGTTGTTCACGAAGTGCAGGAGAGTGCACGGAACGTCGGCGGCGCCCTGCGAAAACATGTAGGGCGTCAGGGATGCCCCGTCAAAGGCAAGGAGATGAAGTCCTCGGCCGAGAGAGGCTTAATTAGTTACCGTGATGATGGCGTCGATCTCGGCTAATGTCGAGGCACCGCCAACGGCGGGCGTGCAGTTGACGGAGGGGCCGCTTGCTGCAGAGGTGCCGGCCGGCGTACACCCGGGTTCATTAAGCTCCCATGCCGGCGTCGGAGACACCAATGCCGCCTCCGCCGGAGACACCAATGGCCCCGCCATCGCATTCAGCGAGTTGCTGGCCGTGAAGCTAGGAATCGGGGGCGGCCCCTGTTGGCCGCCCGCAATCCACGCACTCAACCCCTGGATCAAGGTAGGCACAATGGCGGTGATCGTCGCTCCAAGTCGTTGTTCCACTTGCTCTTGGACAATCTCCGGAATCCGCGCCACCTATGCCTTGAGTTCTTGAACCTCGCGCGCCTGGCTTTCCGAGCTGGTCTTTTTCTCCTTCCGCACACCAGCGGTATAGTATGACCCCCATTTTGTCGACAAGCCTTTGCCGGCCACACGACCAGCTGATGTCGGCTTACTGAGCTTATCCTTGTTCTTCATTACATTCAACGCCCTATTTAGAGTGGTGTTCCAAGGGTTGCTCTTAGTCGACCCCGCGCTATTGCTTTCAGTCGCCTGCGGAAGGAATGTGAACCATTTAGAAATTTGGCTTCATTAATTAGAATGTAACCATATGGAGCTAATTACGCGGGGGTGTATTCCTTACCAGAACAAGCTCAAGCGCCCTGGTCTTCGGATCCGTGGTAAGCTCCTTTGTTATCGGGTCCTCCTTGTACCGGACCCTGACATAGTTCCTGGTCTGCTTGTTACCGTTGTATTTCTCGAAGCGGGGTGGTAGGCCTTGCTCGGCACGCTCCGCGTCCTCCTTGTCCCATATAGGCTCCGCCACTCTGTAACCGCCGGGACCGAGTTTGTGTTCCCCTAAGTTCAGCTCCCGCATTTCTTTCCCCCACTGACTTGATTGGGAGTTTGCGGTGCTCGAGCAATTGATCTTGAAGTCGTTGTAGTCATCTTCGGTGATCGAAGGATTTTTCTCCTTGATCTTCTCATAACTCTCACCTTTCTCGATCATTCTCTTCACATTGCTTTTCCAAGTAGACAGGGCCTTGCTCATCTTCGTGAGGGCAGCATTGTTCACTTTATTCCCTTTGAGGCTTGTGTTTTCAAAAGCAGCGGGGAACTTGTATTGTTCGTGCAGCTTCGTGAAGAGGAGGTTGCACAAATTCCCTCGATCAGGATGCCTCAGGTTCTCGGTGTTGATCGAGACAGTGCTCCGGAGAATGCACCCGAGCTGAAGTGAGTACCCCTTGACTATTCGTTCGGGCGCCGTTGGATTCCCGTCGGAGTCCACTTCAGTAACTTCCTCCTTGAGGGTGCGGAGCACGGTCGGGCGCCGGTCCTTCCGTTGCCTCTTCTGTTGGCTGCCATCTGTGCGTGCGCCACCATCATCAATGGTAGCATCCTTGGCAGCACCATCAGTGGTGGCATCAGTGGGGTCATCCTCCGCGGTACCATCAGTGGTCTCAGGATAGGTGGGGAAGGCGGCGTCCTCATACAAGTGAGGTTGTTCCTCCATCTCCTGGGACAGCTCCTAGAATGCCTTGCCGCCCGAACCCCCGGCCTCATCGTTGTTGGCCATGTTTCTCTCTAAATAGGAACAAAGTTTGGTCAAAAAGTTGGTTATTGTCAAGGAACAAGATCATGGTCTCATCATTTAGGGTTTGTCGACACCGAGGCATCCTAAAAGTTGAGCTTTTATCATTGAGGGTTTTTCGACGCCGAGGCACCCTAAAAGCCTAAGCTTTCATCATTAGTCACAAGTACCCCGTCCATGCATTAGTCACAAGTACCCCATATGTCCTATTTTTAGCAAAGTCATGCTAAAATTCACGGAAAATTTCAGCATGACCTTTGCTGAAAATAGGACATATGGAGTACCCGAATTTGCTGGAATGGAAGTTAATCGACATTCCAGCAAACTCAAGGGCCTCTCGGGTGGACAAGGCAAAAAAGGCCTCCATCACAACATGGAAAATACATTGGCATGTGAAGAGGTGAAACAATATATGCCGAGGCCTCTAGAGACATAGTAGTAGTTTCTAACATATTACACTGACAACTGAACTGTCACAAGTAAGAGACCTCATTAGGCTAAAAGCCAAAGCCCACAAGTACTTGTGAACTGAATCTTGCAAGTCCAAACCCATTGCTTGAATCCAGAGAAATAAAATTAGAATGCTCACAGGAAGAATAAACTCACACTAACACATAATTATTACCGATAGGCTAACACCACACATCTTCAAATAATTCCAATATAATGAGTTTGAGTAGAGAAAATGTCATTTCTATTACAACCAAATCCATTTACAGTACAAGTCTAAGAAAAGCTACAACACATCTTCTAACCATGAGAAGTAACAAGCGGGGAGACAAGTACAGTAAAAGAAGACATGTCAGAAAACAGCTCAAAATCCCCACAGGCCAACGCAATCAATACCAACTGACCTCAAAGTCTGCTGACAGAAATAACGATAGATTGAAATAGTTGAGTACTGTTGAAAAATGACAGGTTAAACTGACCTCAAAGTCTGCTGACAAAATCAGTACCAACTGATTGATCGCGGCCGGCCAGTTTATAATCAACCGGAACTATAAGATTTAAAAGAAAACCAATTAAATAGGTAGTCGGTAAGTCGATCGGCATAAGCAACGGTTCACATGTCACCTATAGAGGACAGTAAAAGTACACTAATAAAACTCAGGAAAGAAGAAGTAAAAGTACCCTCAAAACAAGTATTAACAGACTAGTACTGTGTAAATTTGGAAATAAGCAATAAAGCTAACCGAGGATCTGGAATTGCATGGCACATGATTGTGATCTAGTCGAAATTGATGTATGTGCCAATGAAAGAGAAATAGAGTGACTCATCATATTATATGAGAGTTACCAAGAAAATGTGTCTACAACTACAAAGAAATAGTTAAACAAATCAGATTGTGAAGCAAGCTTGCTTCATCTTCATGTCTTTCAGAACCTAGTGCATTGGGCATGCACTGAGCCACACAAACAAAATCTACACCTAAGAAACATTATTTTCGAAAACACACATGATCTTCAACACTACTAAAAAATATCTCATAGCACACAAGATGCCCCGTTGACCGTGGTCACTGCTAAACCATGTTGATAAACACACCGGTGCCATGGTGGAAACTATGAACCTAAAACAAGATGGTAACTATTTTTGTGTGTCGCTACACTACCAAATACCAAGCACTGGATACGTCATACACACTAATCCCACAAAAAAAGCACTTTCTTCAAAGGACCGGGTTTCTCTTCTTATTAAAATTTTCTCTTCGTGTATGTCGCTGATTAGCTCAAAGGCATGTATAAAACATCCTCTGTTTTCTGATGTAACAGACTGAGGCTTCAACAGTCACAACCACACAACGTGAAGCAACAAAGAAAGTGATAATTGGGTAGTTATGAACACCGGTCATTTCAACAAGCATGTTCAGTGCACATATGTTCTTGCAAAAAAGATCGATTGAGATTCACTAGTGACCAACATCAGTGAGAGGTCGAGGAAGGGGTCAAGAGAGCAGCTACGAACCTTCGCCGGTCTGCAGCTGCAGGGAGACGAGGAGCGACGAGGCGGTGCTGTGGCCGTGCGGCGGCGGCGGTGAAGGTGCGGCCCGGTCTGGGCCAGTGCGGCGCGGTGCTTCACCGGCGGCCGATGGGGAGAGGCAGGGGCGACGGGGAGAGTGGCGCCGAGGAGACGAGGACGACGGGGCGGCCGCGTCAGGAGAGAAGAGGGCGGCGTCGCGGCGTCGGGGCGTCGCGGCGGAGACGAGGACGACGGGGCGGCGTCGAGGCGGCGTCGGGGCGGCGTCGAGGCGGCGGGGCGGCGTCGGGGCGGCGTCGAGGCGGCGGCGTCGGGAGAGGAGAGGGGAAGGGGATCGAGGGCGAGGGCGAGGGAGAGGAGAGGGGAAGGGAATCGAGGGCTGGGGAGGAAGTATGGATGGTGGGGGCGGCACAATACTAATGGCGCCCCACACCTCGGTGCGCCATAAGTACATCCATACTAATGGCGCACCTCGCCCTGGTGCGCCATTAGTATTTTTTTTTTATTTCTGCTTGAGCCAACATGTTATCTTCCACCTGACCTGATCCACATCAAGTTCCCTCTACTAGCTCGATTGGTCAGCAGCCAGTTCTCACACCAGGAGGTCCTGGGTTCGATTCCCAGGCTCCACAATTTTTTTTATGCATTTAAAATTATGTTTGATACTTATTTGTGTTTAAATATGTTCAAAGTTGTTTAAATCATAACAGTAATATTTTTTTATAAGACAGTAATATTTTTTAAAAAAAATCATCAAACAGTAATGCCGATGGAGCGGGGGAGGGTGCGGGGGGTGCGGGGGGTCGGCGGCGGCGGTTGAGTAGGGGAGGGGTGTGCGGGGGGTCGGCGGCGGCGGTTGAGTAGGGGAGGAGTGTGCGGGGGGTCGGCGGCAGCGGTTGAGTAGGGGAATCGAGGGTGCGGGGGGTCGGCTGCGGCGGCCGGTGGACCGGAGGGTGCTCGGCGGCGAGGGGGACCGGATCTGGCGAGGTGGGATAGCGATCGAGATGGAGGGGGATCGAGATCGAGTGTCCATAAATTTAAAAATATTCATGATAGTTCAAAAAGTGCCCATGAAATACAATCGAGAAATGAAGGCTACGATTTAAATACAATCGATCTTAGCTAGCTATCTGTTCACAATCTTCTTTCCCTTCTTTTTCGCAAATGGAGTTCTTCTGTGGAACGGACGTCCTTTAGGTAGGGTGGTCCTACTTCTTCTTGTGGTGTATGCAACTACTTCATCATCGTCGTCATGTTCGATCCTCGGGTGGCCGTACTTGTCGAAGTCTTGCTCATTGGCTACTCCATCCATTCCGATGATCTTCCTTTTGCCTCTCCTCACGACAACACGACTGGGCTTTGGCGGGTCGGTAATGAAGAAGCATTGGTCCACTTGGGAAGCCAGTACCCATGGCTCATTTTTCGCGGTGACGTTTGCGCCCGCGGTCTTGTATTTGGCTTCGGGTATAACCATGGTGGTGAAATATCGGTCTTCTTTCAGGACGCTCTAGGCCCATCTGACACAGAACATCGGCACCTTCTCTCCAGCGTAGCTCAGCTCCCAGATCTCCTCGATCCTTCCGTAGTATCTGTCCTTGTCCTTACCGGTGTAGGATTCCATCGTTACCCCGGAGTTCTGATAACCATCGCTCTTCATGTCCTTGTCCTCGGTGTAGAATGTGTAGCCGTTGATATCGTACACCTCATAGGTCATCAGGTTGTGCTCGGCGCCCTGTGACAAGGTGAATATGAGTTGTTCTTCCGCGGAAGAATCTTCATGTAAAGGGTACGACAGAAGCTTCTGCTTGAACCAACGCGTGAAACATGAGTTGTGCTCTTTGATTATATCTCCGTCCGTCCTCTGTTGGCCTCGGTCATTGTACGTCTTCTCAATAAAGGTTTTGTGCTCTACCACCCAAGGATTGACCACGTCTATGTGTTGTAGCGCGACTAGGTTTGCTCTTTCAAAGTCGGCGAGTCGACCCTCGAAGTCGACATGCATTTCGCGGCGACCCTCACGGTGACCCCATCCAGCGAGCCTACCGAGGTGCCTGTTGACGGGCAAACCAACGGGGTTCTCGATGCCTAGATAATTCATGCAGTAGTAGATGCACTCTTCGGTCAGAAAGCCCCTGGCTATACTTCCCTCTGGACGTGACATGTTGCGAACGTATCCTTTGATGACACCATTCATCCTTTCGAACGGCATCATGCTGTGCAGGAACGTCGGCCCGAGTTGGATGATATCCTCCACTATATGGACCAGCAGATGCACCATAACATCGAAGATTGCGGGCGGGAAGTACATCTCAAGCTCGCATAGTATCACCATGATCTCTTCCTGTAGCCTTCTGAGTTGCCTCACGCCAATCGACTTCCGAGAGATGACGTCAAAAAGTTGCATAGGCCAAATAGCGTTTCACGGACGTGCGTGTCCATGATCCCACGGATTGCAACTGGAAGTATCTGCGTCATCAGCACGTGACAGTCGTGAGACTTCATCCCACTGAACTTCTGCTTCGCTGGGTCTAGGTATCTGCTTATCTTCCCCGCGTAACCGTAAGGAAGTTTTACTCCTAGGAGGCAGGTGAAAAACTGCTCGATCTCCTCCTGACTTAGAGTGAAGCACGCGGGAGGGTAGTCATTTCTGGTCTTCTTGGCCTTTTTGCCTTTGCGATGACTTTCTGTGTCCTGCTTCGCCTCATCATCATCATCATCATCATCATCATCATCATCATCATCATCATCATCATCATCATCATCATCATCATTAGCGTGAAGCTCCTGCCTGATGCCCATCGATTTCAAGTCTGCCCTTGCTTTCGGCCCATCTTTGGTCCTCTCTGGCATGTTGAGCAGGGTACCAAGCAGACTCTCGCACACGTTCTTCGTGATATGCATGACATCAAGGCTGTGAGGCACACGGTGGATCTTCCAGTACGGCAAGTCCCAGAAAAGAGACCTCGTTTTCCATACCTTCAGCAGCGGCTCTGGCGCCTTTCGCTTCTTTCCCGGCTCTGGCACCTTTTGCTTCTTTCCCGGCAGTGGGCAGTCTTTCCAATTTTTGAACAGCTTGTCTATTTCCTCGCCGCTCCTCGTACATGGGCGTTTTTGGGGTTCGGTTTCACCATCGAACAGATCCTTGTATTTCCTCCACGGGTCATCATCGCGAAGCCACCTTCGATGTCCCATGAACACGATTTTCAAATACCCGGGATCTCTATCTAGCTCACGATACGTTGTGTTTTCCATGCACCTTACGCATCCAGAAAATCCGTGGACTACCTGCTCCGCGAGATATCCGTAACCGAGATAGTCGTGCACCGTCGTGAGCAATGCGGCTCTCATCGGGAAATATTCTTTCTCTGCGGCGTCCCACGTATTGGCTGGCGTTTTCCACAGCGTGCCAAGCTCCTCTTTCATCAGCCCCAGATACAGATTGATGTCGTTCCCTGGTTGTTTCGGCCCTTCAATTAGCATACTCATGTGAATGTACTTCCTCTTCATGCACAACCAGGGGGGAAGGTTGTACATCCACACAAACACAGGCCAGGTGCTATGTGTGCTTCTCTGGCTGCCAAACGGATTGACTCCATCGGTGCTCGCGCCCAGCATGATGTTCCTTGGATCGTTCCCAAATTCTGGGTATTCGAAGTTCAATGCTTGCCACTGGCTCGCATCCTTAGGGTGACTCAGCATCTTGTCTTTTTTATCTATCTCCGGATCATTTGCGTCATCTTCTCGCTTCTTCTCCTCCCTATCCGCGTGCGAACGCAGGAGCTTTGCTACCTTAGGGTCCGCGAAATACCGCTGCAGACGAGGAGTGATCGAAAAGTACCACACCACTTTTCGAGGAGCTTTCTTCCTCTTCTTGTATCGAGTGACGCCGCACACCGGACATATGGTAGACTCCGTGTGCTCGTCCCGATAAATGATGCAATTGTTCATGCACACATGGTATTTCACGTGCGGTAAATCCAGAGGACACACGATTTTCTTCGCCTCCTCCAAACTGGTCGGGCACTTGTTCCCCTTGGGAAGACGTTCGTGCCAGAATGACACGTTCTCGTCGAAGCATGCGTCGGACATTTTGTTTTTTACCTTCATCTCCAGAGCCATGAGCGTTACTTTCAGGCGGGTATCCTCGGGCCTGCATCCTTCATACAATGGAGTAACCGCGTTAACTCAAGTTGATCCATCTTGGCTTTCTCTCGGGCGGCAGCTCTTGCGTTATCTGTCTGCTTGAGAAGCAGCTCTTGAATATGACGGTCCTGCACCCAGCCCATCGATGGTCCAGCGTCGTCTGCTCCGCCGGCATCATCATCTTCATGATCTTGCCCGTCGTCTGCTCCGGCATCTTCCTCATCATCATGTCCTGCATCTTCTACATGATGACTGTGTACAGCATCACCGTCGTGATCATCTCCTAGGGATTCTTCGTCTTCTCGCACGCCCGAGCCGCGGTGGTTGTCTTGCTGCCCTTCCTCATTTCTTGCCCGGCCCCCATGGACGACTTCGTAGTCATCTTCATCACCTTGCCACCGATAGCCATCCATGAAACCACGCAAGAGCAGGTGGTCCCGCACCTGCCCGGAATGCGGGTCCACAATAAGGCTCTTCAGCTTGCATCTTCGACACGGACATCTTATCTCCGTCTCGTTCTTTTGAAGCATCTCGGCCTTTGCGGACCTCAAAAACCTATTCACGATGCCTTCGGTCATCGTGCGGACCATGGTCGCTTGCGGGGTAGAACAAAATGATATTTTAGAACCAAGAAAAAATTTGGCATGACTTTCCCTAAAAATAGGACCAAAAAGAATGCTTAATGCCAAAATTCTCGCCGAAACGGAAATGAATCAACATTCTGGCAAAATATTGGCAACTATCGCATTTCAAATACCGGTACACCTCCAAACACAAACACATATGCAACACCACAAACATATGCAACACCACGAACATACATAGATCTAGCTAGGCCATAAAAAGTGCATGTGCACATTGTTGTAGGGAGAACAACATAAATATAGCTTACCCCCTTACTTACCTATCAAAACAAGGTAATTTAACCACTTAATTTGAATGAATATATGGTGGAAATGAGGTGAAAAAGAGGAGGCACCCGAGACAAGGAGGAGGAGGTGGAGAGAATGAAGTGGGGAGAAAGTGAGTTTGGGTAGGAGAGGCTGTCCAAAATATCTTGTTGCTACCCACTTACTAATAGCGCACAAGCACTAAATGCGCCATTAGTAATCCAGGTTACTAATGGCGCACCTTCTGGCGGTGCGCCATTAGTAGTTTTGCAAAAAAAAATATACTAATGGCGCACTGTTCTACAGTGCGCCATTACTAGTTTAAACTAGTAATGGCGCACGGTTTTACAGTGCGCCATTAGTAGTATTGCAAAAAAATGAATAAAATATAATTAAAAAACAACTTTAGTGGCGCACTTTCCGACGCGTGCGCCATTACTAGTTACAACTAGTAATGGCGCACTTTGTCCGGATGCGCCATTAGTATGTTTGGACAGGCGCACTAGTTCAAAAAAAATTTGATACTAATGGCGCACCTTGGGCCAGGTGTGCCATTAGTAGTTTCAACTCCAATGGCGTATCTGAAGGTGGTGCGCCATTAGTATATACTAATGGCGCACCCCTTGTCTGGTGCGTCATTAGTGTCAATCCCATCTATAGCCCTTTTTCTAGTAGTGCAAAGCGATTTCCATGGTAGTTGAACCCCAAGGTGCGCTTACATGCCGGTCATCAACAATCGCAGTTTTGGTCGATTCTGGCCCGTTTCATGGACTATTGTTGAACCCCGAGGTCCGTTTACGTGTCGGTCATCAATACTCACGGTTTATGTCGAGTCTGACCCGTTTCGTAGACTATTACTCACCATTTTGGGGTCCCAAAGCGATTTCCATGGTTGTCGAACCCCAAGGTGTGCTTATGTGTCGGTCATCAACACTCACAATTTTGGCTAATTCTGGTCCGTTTCGTGGACTATTACTCACGATTCTGGCCCGTTTTGGGGTCCCGGACCGATTTTCACGATTGAGGATCCCCAGGGTGTGTTTGCATGTCCGGCGTCAATACTCACAGTCTTGGCAAATTCTGACCGTTTCGTGGACTATTACTCATAGTTTTTGGGTCACAGAGTGATTTGCATAGTTGTTGAACCCCAAGGCAGTTTTGGCCGATTCTAGCCCGTTTCGTGGACTATTACTCACCGTTTTGGGGTCCCGAAGCGATTTGCACGATTGGTGAACTCCGAGGTGCGTTTACGTGTCGGTCATCAACAATCACAATTGTTGCCAATTCTGGTCCGTTTCGTGGACTATTACTCATCGTTTTCGGGTCCCAGAGCGATTCCCATGATTGACAATCCCCGGGATGCGTTTACGCGTCTGTCGTCAACACTCACAGTTTTGCCAATTCTGACACGTTTTGTGGACTATTACTTACCATTTTGGGGGCCCAAAGCAATTTGCATAGTTGTTGAACCCCAAGGTGCGCTTACGTGTCGGTCATCAACACTCGTAGTTTTGGCCGATTCAGGCCCGTTTCGTGGACTTTTACTCACCATTTTGGGGTCCCAAAGCGATTTCCATGGTTGTCGAACCCCAAGGTGCTTATGTGTTGGTCATCAACATTCACAATTTTGGCCAATTCTGGTCCGTTTCGTGGACTATTACTCACGATTCTGGCCCGTTTTGGGGTCCTGGAGCGATTTTCACGATTGACGATCCCCATGGTGTGTTTGCATGTTCGCCGTCAATACTCACAATTTTGGCGAATTCAGACCGTTTCGTGGACCATTACTCACTATTTGGGGGTCACGGAGTGATTTTCATAGTTCTTGAACCCCAAGTCAGTTTTGGCCGATTCAAGCCCGTTTCGTGGACTATTACTCACTGTTTTGGGGTCTCGAAGTGATTTCCACAATTGGTGAACTCCGAGGTGCGTTTACGTGTCGGTCATCAACACTCACAATTTTTGCCAATTCTGGTCATTTTCGTGGACTATTACTCACCGTTTTGGGGTCCCAGAGCGATTTCCATGATTGACAATCCCCGGGGTGCGTTTACGCGTCCCTCGTCAACACTCACAGTTTTGCCAATTCTGACACGTTTTGTGGACTATTACTTACCGTTTTGGGGGCCCAAAGCGATTTGCATAGTTGTTGTATCCCAAGGTGCGCTTACGTGTCGGTCATCAACACTCGCAGTTCTGGCCGATTCTAGCCCGTTTCGTGGACTTTTACTCAATGTTTTGGGGTCCCGAAAGAGATTTTCATGGTTGTTGAACCCCGATGTGTGCTTACGTGTTGGTCGTCGAGACTCGCAGTTTGGGCCTATTTTGGCCCATTTCTTGGACCGTTACTCAGTTTTGGGGTCCCGAAGTGATTTCCACGATTGACGAACCCCAGGTTGCGTTTATGTGTCGGTCATCAACACTCACAATTTTGGTCAATTCTGGTCTGTTTTGTGGGCTATTACTTTTTGGGGTCCCGGAGCGATTTTAACGATTGACGATCCGAGGGTGCGTTTGCATGTCCGTCATCAACACTCACATTTTTGGCCAATTCTGACCCGTTTCGTGGACTATTACTAACCGTTTTGGTGTCCCGAAGCGATTTGCATAGTTGTTGAACCATAAGGTGCGCTTACATGTCGGTTATCAACACTTGCGGTTTTTGTCGATTCTAACCTGTTTCGTGCACTATTACTCACGGTTTTGGGGTCCCAAAGCGATTTCCATGGTAGTTGAACCCCAAGGTGCGCTTACATGCCGGTCATCAACAATCGCAGTTTTGGTCGATTCTGGCCCGTTTCATGGACTATTGTTGAACCCCGAGGTGCGTTTACGTGTCGGTCATCAATACTCACGGTTTTTGTCGAGTTTGACCCGTTTCGTGGACTATTACTCACCATTTTGGGGTCCCAAAGCGATTTCCATGGTTGTCGAACCCCAAGGTGTGCTTATGTGTCGGTCATCAGCACTCACAATTTTGGCTAATTCTGGTCTGTTTCGTGGACTATTACTCACGATTCTGGCCCGTTTTGGGGTCCCGGACCGATTTTCACGATTGACGATCCCCAGGGTGTGTTTGCATGTCCGGCGTCAATACTCACAGTTTTGGCAAATTCTGACCGTTTCATGGACTATTACTCATAGTTTTTGGGTCACGGAGTGATTTGCATAGTTGTTGAACCCCAAGGCAGTTTTGGCCGATTCTAGCCCATTTCGTGGACTATTACTCATCGTTTTGGGGTCCCGAAGCGATTTGCACGATTGGTGAACTCCGAGGTGCGTTTACGTGTCGGTCATCAACAATCACAATTGTTGCCAATTCTGGTCCGTTTCGTGGACTATTACTCATCGTTTTCGGGTCCTAGAGCGATTCCCATGATTGACAATCCCCGGGATGCATTTACGCGTCTGTCGTCAACACTCATAGTTTTGCCAATTCTGACACGTTTTGTGGACTATTACTTACCGTTTTGGGGGGCCAAAGCAATTTGCATAGTTGTTGAACCCCAAGGTGCGCTTACGTGTCGGTCATCAACACTCGTAGTTTTGGCCGATTCAGGCCCGTTTCGTGGACTTTTACTCACCATTTTGGGGTCCCAAAGCAATTTCCATGGTTGTCGAACCCCAAGGTGTGCTTATGTGTCGGTCATCAACAATCACAATTTTGGCCAATTCTGGTCCGTTTCGTGGACTATTACTCACGATTCTGGCCCGTTTTGGGGTCCTGGAGCGATTTTCACGATTGACGATCCCCATGGTGTGTTTGCATGTCCGGCGTCAATACTCACAATTTTGGCGAATTCTGATCGTTTCGGGGAGCATTACTCACTATTTTGGGGTCACGGAGTGATTTCCACGATTGGTGAACTCCGAGGTGCGTTTACGTGTCGGTCATCAACACTCACAATTTTTGCCAAGTCTGGTCATTTTCGTGGACTATTACTCACCGTTTTGGGGTCCCAGACCGATTTCCATGATTGACAATCCCCGGGGTGCGTTTACGCGTCCCTCGTCAACACTCACAGTTTTGCCAATTCTGACACGTTTTGTGGACTATTGTTGAACCCCGAGGTGCGTTTACGTGTCGGTCATCAATACTCACGGTTTTTGTGGAGTCTGACCCATTTCGTGGACTATTACTCACCATTTTGGGGTCCCAAAGCGATTTCCATGGTTGTCGAACCCCAAGGTGTGCTTATGTGTCGGTCATCAACACTCACAATTTTGGCTAATTCTGGTCCGTTTCATGGACAATTACTCACGATTCTGGCCCGTTTTGGGGTCCCGGACCGATTTTCACGATTGACGATCCCCAGGGTGTGTTTGCATGTCCGGCGTCAATACTCACAGTTTTGGCGAATTTTGACCGTTTCGTGGACTATTACTCATAGTTTTTGGGTCATAGAGTGATTTGCATAGTTGTTGAACCCCAAGGAAGTTTTGGCCGATTCTAGCCCGTTTCGTGGACTATTACTCACCGTTTTGGGGTCCCGAAGCGATTTGCACGATTGGTGAACTCGGAGGTGCGTTTAGGTGTCGGTCATTAACAATCACAATTGTTGCCAATTCTGGTCCGTTTCGTGGACTATTACTCATCATTTTCGGGTCCCAAAGCGATTTCCATGATTGACAATCCCCGGGATGCGTTTACGCGTCTGTCGTCAACACTCACAGTTTTGCCAATTCTAACACGTTTTGTGGACTATTACTTATCGTTTTGGGGGCCCAAACCGATTTGCATTGTTGTTGAACCCCAAGGTGCGCTTACGTGTCGGTCATCAACATTCGCAGTTTTGGCCGATTCTGGCCCACTTCATGGACTTTTACTCACCGTTTTGGGGTCCCGAAAGCGACTTTCATGGTTGTTGAACCCCAATGTGTGCTTACGTGTTTGTCGTCGAGACTCACGGTTTGGGCCGATTCTGGCCCATTTATTGGACTGTTGCTCAGTTTTGGGGTCCCGAAGTGATTTCCACGATTGACGTACCCCGGGTTGCGTTTATGTGTCGGTCATAACCACTCACAATTTCTGCCAATTCTTGTCCGTTTAGTGGACTATTACTCACCGTTTTGGGGTCCCGGAGCGATTTTCACGATTGACAATCCCAGGGTGTGTTTGCATGTCCGTCGTCAACACTCACAGTTTTGGCCAATTCTAACCCGTTTCGTGGACTATTACTAACCGTTTTGGGGTCCCGAAGCGATTTGCATCATTGTTGAACCCCAAAGTGCGCTTACGTGTCGGTTATCAACACTCGTGGTTTTTGTCGATTCTAACCTGTTTCGTGCACTATTACTCATGGTTTTGCGGTCCCAAAGCGAATTCCATGGTTGTTGAACCCCAAGGTGTGCTTACATGTCGGTCATCAACAATCACAGTTTTGGTCGATTCTGGCCCGTTTCATGGACTATTGTTGAACCACGGGGTGCGTTTACGTGTCGCTCATCAATACTCACGATTTTTGTCGAGTCTGGCCCGTTTTGTGGACTATTACTCACCATTTTGGGGTCCCAAAGCGATTTCCATGGTTGTCGAACCCCAAGGTGTGCTTATGTGTATGTCATCAACGCTCACAATTTTGGCTAATTCTGGTCCTTTCGTGGACTATTACTCAGGATTCTGGCCCGTTTTGGGGTCCCGGAGCGATTTCACGAATGACGATCCCCAGGGTGTGTTTGCATGTCCGGCGTCAATACTCACAGTTTTGACGAATTCTGACCGTTTCGTGGCGTATTACTCACTGTTTTTGGGTCACGGAGTGATTTGCATAGTCGTTGAACCCCAAGGCAGTTTTGGCCGATTCTAGCCCGTTTCGTGGAGTATTAGTGACCGTTTTGGGGTCCCGAAGCGATTTGCACGATCGGTGAACTCCGAGGTGCGTTTAGGTGTCGGTCATTAACAATCACAATTGTTGCCAATTCTGGTCCGTTTCGTGGACTATTACTCATCATTTTCGGGTCCCAGAGCGATTTCCATGATTGACAATCCCCGGGATGCGTTTACGCGTCTGTCGTGAACACTCGCAGTTTTGCCAATTCTGACACTTTTGTGGACTATTACTTACCGTTTTGGGGGCCCAAAGCGATTTGCATAGTTGTTGAACCCCAAGGTGCGCTTACGTGGGATCATCAACACTCATAGTTTTGGCCGATTCTGGCCCATTTCGTGGACTTCTACTCACCGTTTTGGGGTCCGAATGCGATTTCCATGGTTGTTGAACCCCAATGTGTGCTTACGTGTTGGTCGTCGAGACTCGCGGTTTGGGCCGATTCTGGCCCGTTTCTTGGACTATTACTCAGTTTTGGGGTCCCGAAGTGATTTCCACGATTGACGAACCCCGGGTTGTGTTTATGTGTTGTCATAACCACTCACAATTTTTGCCAACTCTTGTCCGTTTCATGGACTATTACTCACCGTTTTGGGGCCCTGGAGCGATTTTGAAGATTGACAATCCCAAGGTTCGTTTGCATGTTCGTCGTCAACACTCACAGTTTTGGCCAATTCTAACCCGTTTCGTGGACTGTTACTAACCGTTTTGGGGTCCCGAAGCAATTTGCCTAGTTGTTGAACCCCAAGGTGCGCTTACGTGTCGGTTATCAACACTCGCGGTTTTTGTCGATTCTAACCTGTTTCGTGCACTATGACTCATGATTTTGGGGTCCCAAAGCGAATTCCATGGTTGTTGAACCCCAAGGTGCGCTTACATGTCGGTCGTCAACAATCGCAGTTTTTGTCGATTCTGGCCCGTGTCATGGACTATTGTTGAACCCAGGGGTGCGTTTACGGGTCGGTCATCGATACTCACGGTTTTTGTCGAGTCTGACCCTTTTCGTGGACTATTACTCACCATTTTGGGGTCCCATAGCGATTTGCATGGTTGTCGAACCCCAAGGTGTGCTTATGTGTCGGTCATCAACACTCCCAATTTTGGCTAACTCTGGTCCGTTTCGTGGATTATTACTCACGATTCTGGCCCGTTTTGGGGTCCCAGAGCGATTTTCACGATTGACGATCCCCATGGTGTGTTTGCATGTTCAGCGTCAATACTCACAATTTTGGCGAATTCTGAACCTTTCGTGGACTATTACTCACTGTTTTGGGGTCTCAGAGTGATTTGCATAGTTGTTGATCCCCAAGACAGTTTTGGTCGATTCTAGCCCTTTTCGTGGATTATTACTAACTGTTTTGGGGTCTCGGAGTGGTTTCCACGATTGGTGAACTCCGGGGTGCGTTTACGTGCCGGTCATCAACACTCACAATTTTTGCCAATTCTGGTCCGTTTTGTGGACTATTACTCACCGTTTTGGGGTCCCAGAGCGATTTCCATGATTGACAATCCCCGGGGTGCATTTACGCGTCCGTCGTCAACACTCACAGTTTTGCCAATTCTGTCACGTTTTGTGGACTATTACTTACCGTTTTGGGGGCCCAAAGCGATTTGCATAGTTGTTGAACCCCAAGGTGCGCTTACGTGTCGGTCATCAACACTCGCAGTTTTGGCCGATTCTGGCCCGTTTCATGGACTTTTACTCACTGTTTTGGGGTCCTAAAGCGATTTCCATGGTTGTTGAACCCCAATGTGTGCTTACGTGTTGGTCGTCGAGACTCGCGGTTTGGGCCGATTCTGGCCCGTTTGTTGGAATATTACTCAGTTTTGGGGTCCCGAAGTGATTTCCACGATTGACGAACCTCGGGCTGCATTTATGTGTCGGTCATAACCACTCACAATTTTGGCCAATTCTTGTCCGTTTCGTGGACTATTACTTACCGTTTTGGGTTCACGGAGCAATTTTCACGATTGACAATCCCAGGGTGCGTTTGCATGTCTGTCGTCAACACTCACAGTTTTGGCCAATTCTGACCCGTTTCGTGGACTATTACTAACCGTTTTGGGGTCCCGAAGCGACTTGCTTAGTTGTTGAACCCCAAGGTGTGCTTACGTGTCGGTTATTAACACTCGCGGTTTTTGTCGATTCTAACCTGTTTCGTGCACTATTACTCACTATTTTGGGGTCCCAAAGCGATTTCCATAGTAGTTCAACCCCAAGGTGCGCTTACATGTCGGTCATCAACAATCGCAGTTTTGGTCGATTCTGGCCCGTTTCATGGACTATTGTTGAACCCCGGGGTGCGTTTACGTGTCGGTCATCAACACTCATGGTTTTTGTCGAGTCTGACCCATTTCATGGACAATTACTCACCATTTTGGGGTCCCAAAGCGATTTCCATGGTTGTCGAACCCCGAGGTGTGCTTATGTGTCGGTCATGAAAACTCACAATTTTGGCCGATTCTGCTCTGTTTCGTGGACTACTACTCACGATTCTAGCCCGTTTTGGGGTCCCGGAGCGATTTTCATGATTGACGATCCCCAAGGTGTGTTTGCATGTCCGGCGTCAATACTCACAGTTTTGGCGAATTCTGACCGTTTCGTGGACTATTTCTCAGTGTTTTTAGGTCACGGAGTGATTTGCATAGTTGTTGAACCCTAAGGCAGTTTTGGCCGATTCTAGCCCGTTTCATGGACTATTACTCACCGTTTTGGGGTCCCGAAGCGATTTGCATGATTGGTGAACTCCGAGGTGCGTTTACGTGTCGGTCATCAACACTCACAATTGTTGCCAATTCTGGTCCGTTTCGTGGACTATTACTCACCATTTTCAGGTCCCAGAGCGATTTCCATGATTGACAATCCCCGGGATGCGTTTACGCGTCTGTCGTGAACACTTGCAGTTTTGCCAATTCTGACACGTTTTGTGTACTATAACTTACCGTTTTGGGGGCCCAAAGCAATTTGCATAGTTGTTGAACCCCAAGGTGCGCTTACGTGTCGGTCATCAACACTCGCAGTTTTGGCCGATTCTGGCCCATTTCGTGGACTTCTACTCACCGTTTTGGGGTCCGAATGCAATTTCCATGGTTGTTGAACCCCAATGTGTGCTTACGTGTTGGTCGTCGAGACTCGTGGTTTGGGCCGATTCTGGCCCGTTTGTTGGAATATTACTCAGTTTTGGGGTCCCAAAGTGATTTCCACGATTGACGAACCTCGGGCTGCATTTATGTGTCGGTCATAACCACTCACAATTTTGGCCAATTCTTGTCCGTTTCGTGGACTATTACTTACCGTTTTGGGTTCACGGAGCAATTTTCACGATTGACAATCCCAGGGTGCGTTTGCATGTCTGTCGTCAACACTCACAGTTTTGGCCAATTCTGACCCGTTTCGTGGACTATTACTAACCGTTTTGGGGTCCCGAAGCGACTTGCTTAGTTGTTGAACCCCAAGGTGTGCTTACGTGTCGGTTATTAACACTCGCGGTTTTTGTCGATTCTAACCTGTTTCGTGCACTATTACTCACTATTTTGGGGTCCCAAAGCGATTTCCATAGTAGTTCAACCCCAAGGTGCGCTTACATGTCGGTCATCAACAATCGCAGTTTTGGTCGATTCTGGCCCGTTTCATGGACTATTGTTGAACCCCGGGGTGCGTTTACATGTCGGTCATCAACACTCACGGTTTTTGTCGAGTCTGACCCATTTCATGGACAATTACTCACCATTTTGGGGTCCCAAAGCGATTTCCATGGTTGTCGAACCCCGAGGTGTGCTTATGTGTCGGTCATGAAAACTCACAATTTTGGCCGATTCTGCTCTGTTTCGTGGACTACTACTCACGATTCTAGCCCGTTTTGGGGTCCCGGAGCGATTTTCATGATTGACGATCCCCAAGGTGTGTTTGCATGTCCGGCGTCAATACTCACAGTTTTGGCGAATTCTGACCGTTTCGTGGACTATTTCTCAGTGTTTTTGGGTCACGGAGTGATTTGCATAGTTGTTGAACCCTAAGGCAGTTTTGGCCGATTCTAGCCCGTTTCATGGACTATTACTCACCGTTTTGGGGTCCCGAAGCGATTTGCATGATTGGTGAACTCCGAGGTGCGTTTACGTGTCGGTCATCAACACTCACAATTGTTGCCAATTCTGGTCCGTTTCGTGGACTATTACTCACCATTTTCGGGTCCCAGAGCGATTCCCATGATTGACAATCCCCGGGATGCGTTTACGCGTCTGTCGTGAACACTCGCAGTTTTGCCAATTCTGACACGTTTTGTGTACTATTACTTACCGTTTTGGGGGCCCAAAGCAATTTGCATAGTTGTTGAAGCCCAAGGTGCGCTTACGTGTCGGTCATCAACACTCGCAGTTTTGGCCGATTCTGGCCCATTTCGTGGACTTCTACTCACCGTTTTGGGGTCCGAATGCAATTTCCATGGTTGTTGAACCCCAATGTGTGCTTACGTGTTGGTCGTCGAGACTCGCGGTTTGGGCCGATTCTGGCCCGTTTCTTGGACTATTACTCAGTTTTGGGGTCTCGAAGTGATTTCCACGATTGACGAACCCCGGGTTGTGTTTATGTGTCGGTCATAACCACTGCTCAAGAATTCGTCCGATGAATCAGTTAACGGGCCAGTTCATCGCTACTCATAGGGTGAAAGAATCGAATAACACCTATTCATCGTATTAACTTGCCAAGCCGATTAATTGGCCAGTTAGACCGATAAATCGGTTGTTAGGCCGATTAATCGCTACTGACCCATTAACTTCTGGGCAAATAAAGCCTAATTTTTTTTCTTGTAACCCCTCCCGTCCCCCTCTCGCTCCTCAATAGCCACGGATCGTCCAAACACTAGCATATTTTGGTATATTACATAGTTGACAGCATGAGAGTATGGTATAATACATAAAAAACTAGATATATGTTGGCAATTCCTATTTAATCTACCGATTAATCCAGTTAATATGCTGATTCAATGATTAATCACAACTCCCAAGATGACCGAGCAGCTACCAGTTACCGATTTCTTGAACAATGGTCATAACCACTCACAATTTTGGCCAATTCTTGTCCGTTTCGTGGACTATTACTCACCGTTTTGGGGTCTCGGAGCGATTTTCATGATTGACAATCCCAGGGTGCATTTGCATGTCCGTCGTCAACACTCACAGTTTTGGCCAATTCTGACCCGTTTCGTGGACTATTACTAAGCGTTTTGGGGTCCCGAAGCGACTTGCATAGTTGTTGAACCCCAAGGTGCGCTTACGTGTCGGTTATCAACACTCGCGGTTTTTGTCGATTCTAACCTATTTCGTGCACTATTACTCACTGTTTTGGGGTCCCAAAGCGATTTCCATAGTAGTTCAACCCCAAGGTGCGCTTACATGTCGGTCATCAATAGTCGCAGTTCTGGTCGATTCTGGCCCGTTTCATGGACTATTGTTGAACCCCGGGGTGCGTTTACGTGCCGCTCATCAATACTCACGGTTTTTGTCGAGTCTGACCCATTTTGTGGACTATTACTCACCATTTTGGGGTCCCAAAGCAATTTCCATGGTTGTCGAACCCCAAGCTGTGCTTATGTGTTGGTCATGAACACTCACAATTTTGGCCGGTTCTGGTCCGTTTCGTGGACTATTACTCACGATTATAGCCCGTTTTGGGGTCCCGGAGCGATTTTCACGATTCATGGTCCCCAGGATGTGTTTGTATGTCCGGCGTCAATACTCACAATTTTGGCGAATTCTGACTGTTTCGTGGACTATTTCTCACTGTTTTTGGGTCACGGAGTGATTTGCATAGTTGTTGAACCCCAAGGCAGTTTTGGCCGATTCTAGCCCATTTCATGGACTATTACTCACCGTTTTGGGATCCCGAAGCGATTTGCACGATTGGTGAACTCCGAGGTGCGTTTACGTGTCGGTCATCAACACTCACAATTGTTGCCAATTCTGGTCCGTTTCGTGGACTATTACTCACCGTTTTCGGGTCCCAGAGCGATTTCCATGAATGACAATCCCCGGGATGCGTTTATGCATCTGTCAACAGCATTCACAGTTTTGCCAATTCTGACACGTTTTGTGGACTATTCCTTACCGTTTTGGGGGCCCAAAGCGAGTTGCATAGTTGTTGAACCCCAAGGTGTGCTTACGTGTCGGTCATCAACACTCGCAGTTTTGGCCAATTCTGGCCCGCTTCATGGACTTTTACTCACCGTTTTGGGGTCCCAAAGCGATTTCCATGGTTGTTGAACCCCAATGTGTGCTTACGTGTTGGTCGTTGAGACTCGCGGTTTGGGCCGATTCTGGCCCGTTTCTTGGACTATTACTCAGTTTTGGGGTCCCGAAGTGATTTCTACGATTGACGAACCCCGGGTTGCGTTTATGTGTCGGTCATAACCACTGACAAGTTTGGCCAATTCTTGTCCGTTTCATGGACTATTACTCAATGTTTTGGGTTCCCGGAGCGATTTTCACGATTGACAATCCCAGGGTGCGTTTGCATGTCCGTCGTGAACACTCATAGTTTTGGCCAATTCTGGCCCGTTTTGTGGACTATTACTTACCGTTTTGGGGTCCCGAAGCGATTTGCATAGTTGTTGAACCCAAAGTGCGCTTACGTGTCGGTCATCAACACTCACAGTTTTGGCCGATTCTAACCTGTTTCGTGGACTTCTACTCACCGTTTTGGGGTCCGAATACGATTTCCATGGTTGTTGAACCCCAATGTGTGCTTACGTGTTGGTCGTCGAGACTCGCGGTTTGGGCCGATTCTGGCCCGTTTCTTGGACTATTACTCAGTTTTGGGGTCCCGAAGTGATTTCCACGATTGACGAACCCCAGGTTGCGTTTATGTGTCGGTCATAACCACTGCTCAAGAATTCGTCCGATTAATCAGTTAACGGGCCAGTTAATCGCTACTCATAACGTGACCGAATCGAATAACACCTATGCTGTTTCGTGGACTATTACTCACCGTTTTGCGGACCCGGAGCGATTTTCATGATTGACAACCCCGGGGTGCGTTTGCATGTCCGTCGTCCACACTCATAGTTTTGGCCAATTCTGACCCGTTTCGTGGACTATTACTAACCGTTTTGGGGTCCCGAAGTGACTTGCATAGTTGTTGAACCCCAAGGTGCGCTTACGTGTCGGTTATCAACACTCGCGTTTTTTGTCGATTGTAACCTGTTTCGTGCACTATTACTCAGTGTTTTGGGGTCCCAAAGCGATTTCCATAGTAGTTCAACCCCAAGGTGCGCTTACATCTCGGTCATCAACAATCACAGTTTTGGTCGATTCTGGCCCGTTTCATGGACTATTGTTGAACCCCGGGGTGCGTTTATGTGTCGGTCATCATTACTCACGGTTTTTGTCGAGTCTGACCCATTTCGTGGACTATTACTCACCATTTTGGGGTCCCAAAGCGATTTCCATGGTTGTCGAACCCCAAGGTGTGCTTATGTGTCGGTCATGAACACTCACAATTTTGGCCGATTCTGATCGGCTTCGTGGACTATTACTCACGATTCTGGCCCGTTTTGGGGTCCTGGAACGATTTTCACGATTGAAGATCCCCAGGGTGTGTTTGCATGTCCGGCGTCAATACTCACACTTTTGGCGAATTCTGACAGTTTCGTGGACTATTACTCACTGTTTTTGGGTCACGGAGTGATTTGCATAGTTGTTGCACCCCAAGGCAGTTTTGGCCGATTCTAGCCCGTTTCATGGACTATTACTCACCGTTTTGGTGTCCTGAAGCGATTTGAACGATTGTTGAACTCCGAGGTGCGTTTACGTGTTGGTCATCAATACTCACAATTGTTGCCAATTCTGGTCCGTTTCGTGGACTATTACTCAGCGTTTTCGGGTCCCAGAGCGATTTCCAATCGTTGACAATCCCCGGGATGCGTTTATGTGTTTGTCGTCAACATTCATAGTTTTGCCAATTCTGACACGTTTTGTGGACTATTCCTTGCTGTTTTGGGGGCCCAAAGCGACTTGCATGGTTGTTGAACCCCAAGGTGCACTTACGTGTCGGTCATCAACACTCGCAATTTTGGCCAATTCTGGCCCGCTTCATGGACTTTTACTCGCCGTTTTGGGGTCCCAAAGCAATTTCCATGGTTGTTGAACCCCAATGTGTGCTTACGTGTTGGTCGTTGAGACTCGCGGTTTGGGCCGATTCTGGCCCGTTTCTTGGACTATTACTCAGTTTTGGGGTCCCGAAGTGATTTCCACGATTGACGAACACCAGGTTGCGTTTATGTGTCGGTCATAAGTCATAACCACTCACAATTTTGGCCAATTTTTGTCCGTTTCGTGGAATATTACTCACCGTTTTGGGGTCCCGAAGCGATTTTCACAATTGACAATCCCAGGGTGCGTTTGCATGTCCGTCGTCAACATTCACAGTTTTGGCCAATTATGACCCGTTTCATGGACTATTACTAACCGTTTTGGGGTCCCGAAGCGACTTGCATAGTTGTTGAACCCCCAAGGTGCGATTACGTGTCGGTTATCAACACTCGCGGTTTTTGTCGATTCTAACCTATTTCGTGCACTATTACTCATTGTTTTGGGGTCCCAAAGCGATTTCTGTAGTAGTTGAACCCCAAGGTGCGCTTACATGTCGGTCATCAACAATCGAGGTTTTGGTCGATTCTGGCCCGTTTCATGGACTATTGTTGAACCCCGTGGTGCGTTTATGTGTCGGTCATCAATACTCACGGTTTTTGTCGAGTCTGACCCATTTCGTGGACTATTACTCACCTTTTTGGGGTCCCAAAGTGATTTCCATGGTTGACGAACCCCAAGGTGTGCTTATGTGTCGGTCACGAACACACACAATTTTGGCCGATTCTGGTCCGTTTCGTGGACTATTACTCACGATTCTGGACCGTTTTGGGGTCCCGGAGCGATTTTCACGATTGAAGATCCCCAGGGTGTGTTTGCATGTCTGGCGTCAATACTCACAGTTTTGGCGAATTCTGATCGTTTCATGGACTATTACTCACTGTTTTTGGGTCACGGATTGATTTGCATAGTTGTTGAAACCCAAGGCAGTTTTGGCCGATTCTAGCCCGTTTCATGGACTATTACTCACCGTTTTGGTGTCCCGAAGCAATTTGTACGATTGGTGAATTCGGAGGTGCGTTTACGTGTCGGTCATCAACGCTCACAATTGTTGCCAATTCTGGTCCGTTTCGTGGACTATTACTCACCGTTTTCGGGTCCCAGAGCGATTTCCATGATTGACAATCCCCGGGATGCGTTTACGTGTTTGTCGTCAATATTCACAGTTTTGCCAATTCTGACACGTTTTGTGGACTATTCCTTACCATTTTGGGGGCCCAAAGCGACTTGCATAGTTGTTGAACCCCAAGGTGCGCTTATTTGTCGGTGATCAACACTCGCAGTTTTGGCCAATTCTGGCCCGCTTCATGGACTTTTACTCACCGTTTTGGGGTCCCAAAGCGATTTCCATGGTTGTTGAACCCCAATGTGTGCTTACGTGTTGGTCGTTGGGACTCGTGGTTTGGGCCAATTCTGGCCCGTTTCTTGGACTATTACTTACTTTTGGGGTCCCGAAGTGATTCCCACGATTGATGAACCCCGG
The DNA here is from genome assembly GCA_963921465.1 of Triticum timopheevii. Lineage (NCBI taxonomy): Eukaryota > Viridiplantae > Streptophyta > Magnoliopsida > Poales > Poaceae > Triticum > Triticum timopheevii. Next base: position 621,721,822 of record OY997268.1, read on the forward strand.
GTTGCGTTTATGTGTCGATCATAACCACTGACAATTTTGGCCAATTCTTGTCCGTTTCGTGGACTATTACTCACCGTTTTGGGGTCCCGGAGCGATTTTCATGATTGACAATCCCAGGGTGCGTTTGCATGTCTGTCGTCAACACTCATAGTTTTGGCCAATTCTGACCCGTTTCGTGGACTATTACTAACCGTTTTGGGGTCCCGAAGCGATTTGCATAGTTGTTGAACCCCAAGGTGCACTTACGTGTCGGTTATCAACACTCGCGGTTTTTGTCGATTCTAACGTGCTTCATGCACTATTACTCACGGTTTTGCGGTCCCAAAGCGAATTCCATGGTTGTTGAACCCCAAGGTGCGCTTACATGTCGGTCATCAACAATCGCAGTTTTGGTCAATTCTGGCCCGTTTCATGGACTATTGTTGAACCCTAGGGTGCGTTTACGTGTCGCTCATCAATACTCACGGTTTTTGTCGAGTCTGGCCTGTTTGGTGGACTATTACTCACCATTTTGGGGTCCCAAAGCGATTTCCATGGTTGTCGAACCCCAAGGTGTGCTTATGTGTCGGTCACGAACACTCACAATTTTGGCCGATTCTGGTCCATTTCGTGTACTATTACTCACGATTCTGGCCCGTTTTGGGGTCCCGAAGCAATTTTCACGATTGAAGATCCCCAGGGTGTGTTTGCATGTCCGGCGTCAATACTCACAGTTTTGGCGAATTCTGACCGTTTTGTGGACTATTACTCACTGTTTTTGGGTCACGGAGTGATTTGCATAGTTGTTGAACCCCAAGGCAGTTTTGACCGATTCTAGCCCGTTTCATGGACTATTACTTACCGTTTTTGTGTCCCGAAGTGATTTGCACGGTTGGTGAACTCCGAGGTGCATTTACGTGTCGGTCATCAACATTCACAATTGTTGCCAATTCTGGTCCGTTTCGTGGACTATTACTCACCGTTTTCGGGTCCTAGAGCGATTTCCATGATTGACAATCCCCGGGATGCGTTTACGTGTCTGTCGTCAACATTCACAGTTTTGCCTATTCTGACACGTTTTGTGGACTATTCCTTACCGTTTTGGGGGCCCAAAGCGACTTGCATAGTTGTTGAACCCCAAGGTGCGCTTACATGTCGGTCATCAACACTCGCAGTTTTGGCCAATTCTGGCCCGCTTCATGGACTTTTACTCACCGTTTTGGGGTCCCAAAGCAATTTCCATGGTTGTTGAACCCCAATATGTGCTTACGTGTTGGTCGTTGAGACTCGCGGTTTGGGCTGATTCTGGCCCATTTCTTGGACTATTACTCAGTTTTGGGGTCCCGAAGTGATTTTCACGATTGATGAACCCCTGGTTGCGTTTATGTGTCGGTCATAACCACTGACAATTTTGGCCAATTCTTGTCTGTTTCGTGGACTATTACTCACCGTTTTGGGGTCCCGGAGCGATTTTCATGATTGACAATCCCAGGGTGCGTTTGCATGTCTGTCATCAACACTCACAGTTTTGGCCAATTCTGACCCGTTTCGTGGACTATTACTAACCGTTTTGGGGTCCCGGAGCGATTTGCATAGTTGTTGAACCCCAAGGTGCGCTTACGTGTCGGTTATCAACACTCGCGGTTTTTGTCGATTCTGACCTGTTTCGTGCACTATTACTCACAGTTTTGCGGCCCCAAAGCGAATACCATGGTTGTTGAACCCCAAGGTGCGCTTACATGTCGGTCATCAACAATCGCAGTTTTGGTCGATTCTGGCCCGTTTCATGGACTATTGTTGAACCCTAGGGTGCGTTTACGTGTCGCTCATCAATACTCACGGTTTTTGTCGAGTCTGACCTGTTTCGTGGACTATTACTCACCATTTTGGGGTCCCAAAGCGATTTCCATGGTTGTCGAACCCCAAGGTGTGCTTATGTGTCAGTCACGAACACTCACAATTTTGGCCGATTCTGGTCCATTTCGTGGACTATTACTCACGATTCTGGCCCGTTTTGGGGTCCCGAAGCAATTTTCACGATTGAAGATCCCCAGGGTGTGTTTGCATGTCCGGCGTCAATTCTCACAGTTTTGGCGAATTCTGACCGTTTTGTGGACTATTACTCACTGTTTTTGGGTCACGGAGTGATTTGCATAGTTGTTGAACCCCAAGGCAGTTTTGACCGATTCTAGCCCGTTTCATGGACTATTACTCACCGTTTTGCTGTCCCGAAGCGATTTGCATGGTTGGTGAACTCCGAGGTGCATTTACATGTCGGTCATCAACACTCACAATTGTTGCCAATTCTGGTCCGTTTGGTGGACTATTACTCAGCGTTTTCGGGTCCCAGAGCGATTTCCATGATTGACAATCCCTGGGATGCGTTTATGTGTCTGTCGTCAACATTCACAGTTTTGCCAATTCTGACACGTTTTGTGGACTATTCCTTACCGTTTTGGGGGCCCAAAGCGACTTGCATAGTTGTTGAACCCCAAGGTGCGCTTACGTGTCGGTCATCAACACTCGCAGTTTTGGCCAATTCTGGCCCGCTTCATGGACTTTTACTCACCATTTTGGGGTCCCAAAGCGATTTCCATGGTTGCTGAACCCCAATGTGTGCTTATGTGTTGGTCGTTGAGACTCACGGTTTGGGCCGATTATGGCCCATTTCTTGGACTATTACTCAGTTTTGGGGTCCCGAAGTGATTTCCACGATTGATGAAGCCCGGGTTGCGTTTATGTGTCGGTCATAACCACTGACAATTTTGGCCAATTCTTGTCCGTTTCGTGGACTATTACTCACCGTTTTGGGGTCCCGGAGCGATTTTCACGATTGACAATCCCACGGTGCGTTTGCATGTCCGTCGTCAACACTCACAGTTTTGGCCAATTCTGACCCGTTTCGTGGACTATTACTAACCGTTTTGGGGTCCCGAAGCGATTTGCATAGTTGTTGAACCCCAAGGTGCGCTTACGTGTCGGTTATCAACACTCGCGGTTTTTGTCGATTCTGACCTGTTTCGTGCACTATTACTCACGGTTTTGCGGCCCCAAAGCGAATTCCATGGTTGTTGAACCCCAACGTGCGCTTACATGTCGGTCATCAACAATCGCAGTTTTGGTCGATTCTGGCCCGTTTCATTGACTATTGTTGAACCCTAGGGTGCGTTTACGTGTCGCTCATCAATACTCACGGTTTTTGTCGAGTCTGACCTGTTTCGTGGACTATTACTCACCATTTTGGGGTCCCAAAGCGATTTCCATGGTTGTCGAACCCCAAGGTGTGCTTATGTGTCAGTCACGAACACTCACAATTTTGGCCGATTCTGGTCCATTTCGTGGACTATTACTCACGATTCTGGCCCGTTTTGGGGTCCCGAAGCAATTTTCACGATTGAAGATCCCCAGGGTGTGTTTGCATGTCCGGCGTCAATTCTCACAGTTTTGGCGAATTCTGACCGTTTTGTGGACTATTACTCACTGTTTTTGGGTCACGGAGTGATTTGCATAGTTGTTGAACCCCAAGGTAATTTTGACCGATTCTAGCCCGTTTCATGGACTATTACTCACCGTTTTGGTGTCCCGAAGCGATTTGCACGGTTGGTGAACTCCGAGGTGCGTTTACGTGTCGGTCATCAACACTCACAATTGTTGCCAATTCTGGTCCGTTTCGTGGACTATTACTCACCGTTTTCGGGTCCTAGAGCGATTTCCATGATTGACAATCCCCGGGATGCGTTTACGTGTCTGTCGTCAACATTCACAGTTTTGCCAATTCTGACACGTTTTGTGGACTATTCCTTACCGTTTTGGGGGCCCAAAGCGACTTGCATAGTTGTTGAACCCCAAGGTGCGCTTACGTGTCGGTCATCAACACTCGCAGTTTTGGCCAATTCTGGCCCACTTCATGGACTTTTACTCACCGTTTTGGGGTCCCGAAGCAATTTCCATGGTTGTTGAACCCCAATATGTGCTTACGTGTTGGTCGTTGAGACTCGCGGTTTGGGCCGATTCTGGCCCATTTCTTGGACTATTACTCAGTTTTGGGGTCCCGAAGTGATTTTCACGATTGATGAACCCCAGGTTGCGTTTATGTGTCGGTCATAACCACTGACAATTTTGGCCAATTCTTGTCTGTTTCGTGGACTATTACTCACCGTTTTGGGGTCCCGGAGCGATTTTCACGATTGACAATCCCAGGGTGCGTTTGCATGTCTGTCATCAACACTCACAGTTTTGGCCAATTCTGACCCATTTCGTGGACTATTACTAACCGTTTTGGGGTCCCGGAGCGATTTGCATAGTTGTTGAACCCCAAGGTGCGCTTACGTGTCGGTTATCAACACTCGCGGTTTTTGTCGATTCTGACCTGTTTCGTGCACTATTACTCACGGTTTTGCGGCCCCAAAGCGAATTCCATGGTTGTTGAACCCCAAGGTGCGCTTACATGTCGGTCATCAACAATCGCAGTTTTGGTCGATTCTGGCCCGTTTCATTGACTATTGTTGAACCCTAGGGTGCGTTTACGTGTCGCTCATCAATACTCACGGTTTTTGTCGAGTCTGACCTGTTTCGTGGACTATTACTCACCATTTTGGGGTCCCAAAGCGATTTCCATGGTTGTCGAACCCCAAGGTGTGCTTATGTGTCAGTCACGAACACTCACAATTTTGGCCGATTCTGGTCCATTTCGTGGACTATTACTCACGATTCTGGCCCGTTTTGGGGTCCCGAAGCAATTTTCACGATTGAAGATCCCCAGGGTGTGTTTGCATGTCCGGCGTCAATTCTCACAGTTTTGGCGAATTCTGACCGTTTTGTGGACTATTACTCACTGTTTTTGGGTCACGGAGTGATTTGCATAGTTGTTGAACCCCAAGGTAGTTTTGACCGATTCTAGCCCGTTTCATGGACTATTACTCACCGTTTTGGTGTCCCGAAGCGATTTGCATGGTTGGTGAACTCCGAGGTGCATTTACGTGTCGGTCATCAACACTCACAATTGTTGCCAATTCTGGTCCGTTTGGTGGACTATTACTCACCGTTTTCGGGTCCCAGAGCGATTTCCATGATTGACAATCCCCGGGATGCGTTTACGTGTCTGTCGTCAACATTCACAGTTTTGCCAATTCTGACACGTTTTGTGGACTATTCCCTACCGTTTTGGGGGCCCAAAGCGACTTGCATAGTTGTTGAACCCCAAGGTGCGCTTACGTGTCGGTCATCATTTTGGGGTCCCAAAGCAATTTCCATGGTTGTCGAACCCCAAGGTGTGCTTATGTGTATGTCATCAACACTCACAATTTTCGCTAATTCTGGTCCTTTTCGTGGACTATTACTCACAATTCTGGCCCGTTTTGGGGTCCCGGAGCGATTTCACGATTGACGATCCCCAGGGTATGTTTGCATGTCCGGCGTCAATACTCACAATTTTGGCGAATTCTGACCGTTTCGTGGACTATTACTCACTGTTTTAGGGTCACGGAGTGATTTGCATAGTTGTGGAACCCCAAGGCAGTTTTGACCGATTCTAGCCCGTTTCGTGGACTATTAGTCACTGTTTTGGGGTCCCGAAGCGATTTGCATGATTGGTGAACTCCGAGGTGCATTTACGTGTCGGTCATCAACACTCATATTTGTTGCCAATTCTGGTCCGTTTCGTGGACTATTACTCACCGTTTTCGGGTCCCAGAGCGATTTCCACTATTGACAATCCCCGGGATGCGTTTACGTGTCTGTCGTGAACACTCGCGATTTTGCCAATTCTGACACGTTTTGTGGACTATTACTTACCGTTTTGGGGGCCCAAAGCGATTTGCATAGTTGTTGAACCCCAAGGTGCGCTTACGTCTCGGTCATCAACACTCGCAGTTTTGGCTGATTCTGGCCCATTTCGTGGACTTCTACTCACCGTTTTGGGGTCCGAATGCGATTTCCATGGTTGTTGAACCCCAATGTGTGCTTACGTGTTGGTCGTCGAGACTCGCGTTTTGGGCCGATTCTGGCCCGTTTCTTGGACTATTACTCGGTTTTTGGGTCCCGAAGTGATTTCCATGATTGACGAACCCGGGTTGTGTTTATGTGTCGGTCATAACCACTCACAATTTTGGCCAATTCTTGTCCGTTTCATGGACTATTACTCACCATTTTGGGGTCCAGGAGCGATTTTCACGATTGACAATCCTAGGGTGCGTTTGCATGTCCGTCGTCAACACTCATAGTTTTGGCCAATTCTGACCCGTTTCATGGACTATTACTAACCGTTTTGGGGTCCCGAAGCGAATTCCATGGTTGTTGAACCCCAAGGTGCGCTTACATGTCGGTCATCAACAATCGTACTTTTGGTCGATTCTGGCCCGTTTCATGGACTATTGTTGAATCCCGGGGTGCGTTTACATGTCGGTCATCGATACTCACGGTTTTTGTCGATTCTGGCCCGTTTCATGGACTATTGTTGAACCCCGGGGTGCGTTTACGTGTCGGTCATCAATACTCACGGTTTTTGTCGAGTCTGGCCCGTTTCGTGGACTATTACTCACCATTTTGGGGTTCCAAAGAGATTTCCATGGATGTCGAACCCCAAGGTGTGCTTATGTGTCGGTCATCAACACTCACTATTTTGGCTAATTCTGGTCCGTTTCGTGGACTATTAGTCATGATTCTGGCCCGTTTTGGGGTCCCGGAGCGATTTTCACGATTGACGATCCCCATGGTGTGTTTGCATGTCCGGCGTTAATACTCACAGTTTTGGCGAATTCTGACCGTTTCGTCGACTATTACTCACTGTTTTGGGGTCACAGAGTGATTTGCATAGTTGTTGAACCTCAAGACAGTTTTGGCCGATTCTATCCCGTTTCGTGGACTATTACTCACTGTTTTGGGGTCTCGGAGTGATTTCCACGGTTGGTGAACTCCGAGGTGCGTTTACGTGTCGGTCATCAACACTCACAATTTTTGCCAATTCTGGTCTGTTTCATGGACTATTACTCACCGTTTTGGGGAGAGCGATTTCCATGATTGACAATCCCTGGGGTGCGTTTACGCGTCTGTCGTCAACACTCATAGTTTTGCCAATTCTGACACGTTTTGTGGACTATTACTTACCGTTTTGGGGGCGCAAAGCGATTTGCATAGTTGTTGAACCCCAAGGTGTGGTTACGTGTCGGTCATCAAGACTCACAGTTTTGACCGATTCTGGCCAGGTTCGTGGACTTTTACTCACCGTTTTGGGGTCCCAAAGCGATTTCCATGGTTGTTGACCCCAATGTGTGCTTACGTGTTGGTCGTCGAAACTCGCGGTTTGGGCCGATTCAGGCCCGTTTCTTGGACTATTACTCAGTTTTGGGGTCCCCAATTGATTTCGACGATGACGAACCCCGGGTTGCGTTCATATGTCGGTCATAACCACTCACAATTTTGGCCAATTCCTATCCATTTTGTGGACTATTACTCACCATTTTGGGGTCCCGGAGCGATTTTCACGATTGACAATCCTAGGGTGCGTTTGCATGTCCGTCGTCAACACTCATAGTTTTGGCCAATTCAGACCCGTTTCATGTACTATTACTAACCGTTTTGGGGTACCGAAGCGATTTGCATAGTTGTTGAACCCCAAGGTGCACTTACGCGTCGGTTATCAACACTCGCGGTTTTTGTCGATTCTAACCTGTTTCGTGCACTATTACTTACGGTTTTGGGGTCTCAAAGCGAATTCCATAGTTGTTGAACCCCAAGGTGCGCTTACAAGGCGGTCATCAACTATCACAGGTTTTGTTGATTCTGGCCCGTTTCATGGACTATTGTTGAACCCCGGGGTGCGTTTACGTCTCGGTCATCAATACTCACAGTTTTTGTCGAGTCTGACCCGTTTCGTGGACTATTCCTCACCATTTTTGGGTCCCAAAGCGATTTCCATGGATGTCGAACCCCAAGGTGTGCTTATGTGTCGGTCATCAACACTCACAATTTTGGCTAATTCTAGTCCGTTTTGTGGACTATAACTCACGATTCTGGCCCGTTTTGGGGTCCCGGAGTGATTTTCACGATTGATGATCCCCGTGGTGTGTTTGAATGTCCAGCGTCAATACTCACAGTTTTGGGGAATTCTGATAGTTTCGTGGACTATTACTCACTGTTTGGGGTCACGGAGTGATTTGCATAGTTGTTGAACCCCAAGACAGTTTTGGTCGATTCTAGCCCGTTTCGTGGACTATTACTCACTCTTTTGGGGTCTCGGAGTGATTTCCATGATTGGTGAACTCCGAGGTGCGTTTATGTGTCGGTCATCAGCACTCACAATTTTTGCCAATTCTGGTCGTTTCGTGGACTATTAGTCACCATTTTGGGGTCGGAGAGCGATTTCCATGATTGACAATCCCTTGGGTGCGTTTACGCGTCTGTCGTCAACACTCACGGTTTTGCAAATTCTGAAACGTTTTGTGGACTATTACTTACCGTTTTGGGGGCGCAAAGCGATTTGCATAGTTGTTAAACCCCAAGGTGCGCTTATGTGTCTGTCATCAACACTCGCAGTTTTGGCCGATTCTGGCCAGTTTCATGGACTTTTACTGACCGTTTTAGGGTCCCAAAGCGATTTCCATGCTTGTTGAACCTTAATGTGTGCTTACGTGTTGGTCGTCGAAACTCGCGGTTTGGGCCGATTCAGGCCCGTTTCTTGGACTATTACTCAGTTTTGGGGTCCCGAAGTGATTTCGACGATGACGAACCCCGGGTTGCGTTTATGTCTCGGTCATAACCACTCACAATTTTGGCCAATTCTTATCCGTTTTGTGGACTATTACTCACCGTTTTGGGGTCCCAGAGCGATTTTCACGATTGACAATCCCAGGGTGCGTTTGCATGTCTGTCGTCAACATTCATAGTTTTGGCCAATTCTGACCCGTTTCGTGTACTATTACTAACCGTTTTGGGGTACCAAAGCGATTTTCATAGTTGTTGAACCCCGAGGTGCGCTTACGTGTCGGTTATCAACGCTCGCGGTTTTTGTCGATTCTAACCTGTTTCGTGCAGTATTACTCACAGTTTTGGGGTCCCAAAGCGAATTCCATGGTTGTTGAACTCCAAGGTGCGCTTACAAGTCGATCATCAACAATCACAGTTTTTGCCGATGCTGGCCCGTTTAATGGACTATTGTTGTACCCCGGGGTGCGTTTACGTGTCGGTCATCAATACTCACGGTTTTTGTCGAGTATGACCCGTTTCGTGGACTATTACTCACCATTTTGGGGTCCCAAAGCGATTTCCATGGATATCGAACCCCAAGGTGTCTTTATGTATCGGTCATCAACACTCACAATTTTGGCAAATTCTGGTAGGTTTCGTGGACTATTACTCACGATTTTGGCCCGTTTTGGGGTCCCGGAGCGATTTTCACGATTGACGATCCCCATGGTGTGTTTGCATGTCCTGCGTCAATACTCACAGTTTTGGCGAATTCTGACCGTTTCGTGGACTATTAGTCACTGTTTTGGGGTCACGGAGTGATTTGCATAGTTGTTGAACCCCAAGACAGTTTTGGCCGATTCTAGCCCGTTTTGTGCCTATTACTCACTGTTTTGGGGTCTCGGAGTGATTTCCATGATTGGTGAACTCCGAGGTGCGTTTACGTGTCGGTCATCAACACTCACAATTTTTGCCAATTCTGGTCCGTTTCGTGGACTATTACTCACCATTTTGGGGTCGGAGAGCGATTTCCATGATTGACATTCCACGGGGTGCGTTTACGCGTCTGTCGTCAACACTCACAGTTTTGCCAATTCTGACACGTTTTGTGGACTATTACTTACCGTTTTGGGGGCGCAAAGCGATTTGCATAGTTGTTGAACCACAAGGTGCGCTTACGTGTTGGTCATCAACACTCGCAGTTTTGGCCGATTCTTGCCTGTTTCGTGGACTTTTACTCACCGTTTTGGGGTCCCAAAGCGATTTCCATGGTTGTTGAGCCCCAATGTGTGCTTACGTGTTGGTGGTCGAAACTCGCGGTTTGGGCCGATTCAGGCCCATTTCTTGGGCTATTACTCAGTTTTGGGGTCCCGAAGTGATTTCGACGATTGACGAACACCGGGTTGTGTTTAGGTGTCGGTCATAACCACTCACAATTTTTGCCAATTCTTGTCCGTTTTATGGACTATTACTCACCGGTTTGGGGTCCCGGAGCGATTTTCACGATTGACAATCCCAGGGTGCGTTTGAATGTCCGTCGTCAACACTCATAGTTTTGGCCAATTCTGACCCGTTTCGTGGACTATTACTAACCGTTTTGGGATCCCGACGCGAATTCCATGGTTGTTGAACCCCAAGGTGCGCTTACATGTCGGGCATCAACAATCGTAGTTTTGGTCGATTCTGGCCCGTTTCATGGACTATTGTTGAACCCCGGGGTGCGTTTACGTGTCGGTCATTGATACTCACGGTTTTTGTCGATTCTGGCCCGTTTCATGGACTATTGTTGAACCCCGGGGTGCGTTTACGTGTCGGTCATCAATACTCACGGTTTTTGTCGAGTCTAACCCGTTTCGTGGACTATTACTCACCATTTTGGGGTCCCAAAGAGATATCCATGGATGTCGATCCCCAAGGTGTGCTTATGTGTCGGTCATCAACACTCACAATATTGGCTAATTCTGGTCCGTTTCGTGGACTATTACTCACGATTCTCGCCCGTTTTGGGGTCCCGGAGCGATTTTCACGATTGACGTTCCCCATGGTGTGTTTGCATGTCCGGCGTCAATACTCACAGTTTTGGCGAATTCTGACCGTTTCGTGGACTATTAGTCACTGTTTTGGGGTCACGGAGTGATTTGCATAGTTGTTGAACCCCAAGACAGTTTTGGCCGATTCTAGCCCGTTTTGTGCCTATTACTCACTGTTTTGGGGTCTCGGAGTGATTTCCATGATTGGTGAACTCTGAGGTGCGTTTACGTGTCGGTCATCAACACTCACCATTTTTGCCAATTCTGGTCAGTTTCATGGACTATTACTCGCTGTTTTGAGGTCTGAGAACGATTTCCATGATTGATAATCCCCGGGGTGGGTTTACGCGTCTGTCATCAACACTCATAGTTTTGCCAATTCTGACACGTTTTGTGGACTATTACTTACCGTTTTGGGGGCGCAAAGCGATTTGCATAGTTATTGAACCCCAAGGTGCGCTTACATGTCGGTCATCAACACTTGCACTTTTGGCCGATTCTGGCCTGTTTCGTGGACTTTTACTCACCGTTTTGGGGTCCCAAAGCGATTTCCATGGTTGTTGAACCCCAACGTGTGCTTACGTGTTGGTCGTCGAAACTCGTGGTTTGGGCCGATTCAGGCCCGTTTCTTGGACTATTACTCGGTTTTGGGGTCCCGAAGTGATTTTGACGATTGACGAACCCCAAGTTGCGTTTATGTGTCGGTCATAACCACTCACAATTTTTGCCAATTCTTGTCCGTTTTATGGACTATTACTCACTGTTTTGGGGTCCCGGAGCGATTTTCACGATTGACAATCACAGGGTGCATTTGCATGTCCGTCGTCAACACTCATAGTTTTGGCCAATTGTGACCCATTACGTGTACTATTACTAACCGTTTTGGGGTCCCGAAGCGATTTGCATAGTTGTTGAACCCCAAGGTGCGAGTACATGTCGGTTATCAACACTCGCGGTTTTGTCGATTCTTACCTGTTTCGTGCACTATTACTCGCGGTTTTGGGGTCCCAAAGCGGATTCCATGGTAGTTGAACCCCAAGGTGCGCTTACATGTCGGTCATCAACAATCACAGTTTTTGTCGATTCTGGCCCGTTTCATGGACTATTGTTGAACCCCGGGGTGCGTTTACGTGTCGGTCATCAATACTCATGGTTTTTGTCGAGTCTGACCCGTTTCGTGGACTATTACTCACCATTTTGGGGTCCCAAAGCGATTTCCATGGTTGTCGAACCCCAAGGTGTGCTTATGTGTCGGTCATCAACACTCACAATTTTGGCTAATTCTGGTCCGTTTCATGGAGTATTACTCACGATTCTGGCCCGTTTTGGGGTCCCGGAGCGATTTTCACGATTGACAATCATCATGATGTGTTTGCATGTTCGGCGTCAATACTCACAGTTTTGGCGAATTCTGGCCGTTTCGTGGACTATTACTCACTGTTTTGGAGTCACAGAGTGATTTGCATAGTTGTTGAACCCCAAGACAGTTTTGGCCGATTCTAGCCCGTTTCGTGGACTATTACTCACTGTTTTGGGGTCTCGGAGTGATTTCCACGATTGGTGAACTCCGAGGTGCGTTTACGTGTCGGTCATCAACACTCACAATTTTTGCCAATTCTGGTCCGTTTCGTGGACTATTACTCACCGTTTTGGGGTCCGAGAGCGATTTCCATGATTGACAATCCCGGGGTGCGTTTACGCGTCTGTCGACAACACTCACAGTTTTGCCAATTCTGACACGTCTTGTGGACTATTACTTACCGTTTTGGGGGCGCAAAGCGATTTGCATAGTTGTTGAACCCCAAGGTGCACTTACGTGTCGGTCATCAACACTCACAGTTTTGGCCGATTCTGGCATGTTTCGTGGACTTTTACTCACCGTTTTGGGGTCCCAAAGCGATTTCCATGGTTGTTGAACCCCAATATGTGCTTACGTGTTGGTCGTCGAAACTCGCAGTTTGGGCCGATTCAAGCCTGTTTCTTGGACTATTACTCAGTTTGGGGTCCCGAAGTGATTTCGACCATTGACGAACCCCGGGTTGCGTTTATGTGTCGGTCATAACCACTCACAATTTTGGCCAATTCTTTTCCGTTTTGTGGACTATTACTCACCGTTTTGGTGTCCCGGAGCGATTTTCACGATTGACAATCCCAGGGTGCGTTTGCATGTCCGTCGTCAACACTCATAGTTTTGGCAAATTTTGACCCGTTTCGTGTACTATTACTAATCGTTTTGGGGTACCGAAGCAATTTGCATTGTTGTTGAACCCCAAGGTGCGCTTACGTGTTGGTTATCAACACTCACGGTTTTTGTCGATTCTAACCTGTTTCGTGCACTATTACTCACGGTTTTGGGGTCCCAAAGCGAATTCCATGGTTGATGAACCCCAAGGTGCGCTTACATGTCGGTCATCAACAATCCCAGTTTGTCGATTCTGGCCCATTTCATGGACTATTGTTGAACCCCGGGGTGCGTTTACGTGTCGGTCATCAATACTCACGGTTTTTGTCGAGTCTGACCCATTTCGTGGACTATTACTCACCATTTTGGGGTCCCAAAGCGATTTCCATGGTTGTCGAACCCCAAGTTATGCTTATGTGTCGGTCATCAACACTCACAATTTTGGCTAATTCTGGTCCGTTTCGTACTCACGATTCTCCCGTTATGGGGTCCCGGAGCGATTTTCACGATTGACGATCCCCATGGTGTGTTTGCATGTCTGTCATCGATACTCACAGTTTTGGTGAATTCTGACCGTTTCGTGGACTATTACTCACTGTTTTGGGGTCTCGGAGTGATTTCCACGATTTGTGAACTCCGAGGTGCGTTTACGTATCGGTCATCAACACTCACAATTTTTGCCAATTCTGGTCCGTTTCATGGACTATTACTCGCCGTTTTGGGGTCCTAGAGCAATTTCCATGATTAACAATCCCCGGGGTGCGTTTACATGTCTGTCGTCAACAATCACAGTTTTGCCAATTCTGACACGTTTTGTGGACTATTACTTACCGTTTTGGGGGCCCAAAGCGATTTGCATAGTTGAACCCCAAGGTGCACTTACGTGTCGGTCATCAACACTCGCAGTTTTGGTCGATTCTGGCCTGTTTCGTGGACTTTTACTCACCGTTTTGGGGTCCCAAAGAGATTTCCATGGTTGTTGAACCCCAATGTGTGCTTACGTGTTGGTCGTCAAAACTCGCGGTTTGGGCCGATTCAGACCCGTTTCTTGGACTATTACTCAGTTTTGGGGTCCCGAAGTGATTTCGACCATTAATGAACCCCGGGTTGCGTTTATGTGTCGATCATAACCACTCACAATTTTGGCCAATTCTTGTCCGTTTCGTGGACTATTACTCACCGTTTTGGGGTCCCGGAGCGATTTTCACGATTGACAATCCCAGGGTGCGTTTGCATGTCCGTCGTCAACACTCATAGTTTTGACCAGTTGTGACCCGTTTCGTGTACTATTACTAACCGTTTTGGGGTCCCGAAGCGATTTGCATAGTTGTTGAACCCCAAGGTGCGCTTACGTGTCGGTTATCAACACTCGCGGTTTTGGGGTCTCAAAGCGAATTCAATGGTTGTTGAACCCCAAGGGCGAATCTATGGCGTACCTAGGATCCTCCAATAGATCCGGTGGGAGGCGGGCGCGCCGTCGGTTGATCTCCACGCGGCGGCCGCAGCGGCTCACGGGCACTAGAGGGATCGGCACGCGATCGGCAGACAGATGCCAGTTGTTTGGCAGGTGGACATCTCCCCATGGTAATGGCGTTGCCGTCTCCCAACAACGACGGCAGACATCAACATGGATGTACGGCCTGTCGCGATGCCCTGCCGCCGCCGACGCCATTTGGAAAGCTGGCGGAGCAGGTGGTGCAGGCGGAGAAGGCAGCGCAGACCTGCTGGAGCGGCGTCGGCCAGAGGATGAGTCGGCCTCCTGGTCATGCTTGTCCTTGCCGATCCAATGCCAGCCCATGGCACCGACAGGGAGGTGGGCGAGTGGGGTGTGACGGCGGTGGCTAGGGTTTGCTCGTGTCGGGGCTCGAGGAGGCAGGCCGGCCAGGAAGTGGAAGTTGTGGACTGGCCGGTCCACAGCTTCCACATTAAAAAGGACGACGACCCTCGGCTCGTGTGAATGACAGCCGGAGCCCACCGCGCGTGCGCATTAATTTTGAACGGTGAAGGTAGGTGAACGGCCGCCACACGTCCCTGAGACGAACGAGGAGCAAGTGTGCATGTCCGTTCGATGTTCGTGTGGACGCAAACCAGACGCATGTTTGCGTCAGAAATTGGGTCGAACGGACATAAAATGCGGATGCGGCCGGGCGTTGGGCTGAGCCGTCCGTCCGTTTTGGTCCAAACGGACAAGTGCGGACAGGACGGGGTCCCGCGTTGGAGTTGGCCTGAAGCGCTCGAAAAATAAGTTTCTTCCTTGCTTGCGCTTGCGGTGGGTGGAGATCATTCCTTTCATTATTGGCATGGCATGGCATGGATGGAAATCCTTGCTTGCCTTGCGTTGGCGGTGTGGGGAATAAATTCCTTGGCGTGACAGCACCGACAAAGTCGGACAACACCATGTGCGCGCGCAGTGTGACAGAGCAGACAGACAGAGTAATCTAATCTGATCTTATCTTATCACACCCATCACGAACAGATCATTCTAATCATCCCCAATTCCCCACAGAGGTTTGCATTCCACACCCTAATCTAATCTAATCTGGATGTAAACGAATGGAACAAGAGAATTGGGCATTCCCTCCAACATCCGATTCAAGAAAAAAGAAATCCATCCGCATCAATCAATCAATCAATCAATTATACTTATAATCCAATCCAAACAAATAAATTACTACTCCGGAGTAGAGTACAGTACAATACAATACAATGGCGTCCTCCCCTTGTTTCTGATCTGACAAAAAAGAAAGAAATTGGAATGGATCGGAGGAAGAAGAAGAAGAAGAAGAAGAATCACAGCCACAGGAGGGTGAGAGACAGAGCGAGACCTACGGATCCGGCGGCCCGGTGCAGGACCATGGAGGCAGCGGAGTCGTCGTCGGCGTCGTCGGGTGAGAGCGAGGGGAGCGCCTCGGACGGGGCAGCGGCAGGCGCCAGCGCAGAGAGCGCCTTGAGCGCGGCCTCGTCGTCCGCGGACGGCTTGAGCAGCTTCCCATCGGGTCCAGGCACGTCCACCGACAGCTTCTGGCCCTTACGGCAGCGGCCCGGGGCGGCGCTGGTGAAGTAGGCCCGGCCGGGCTTGGTGAGGTTGAAGACGGAGTTGCCGTCGTCCAGCTTGAGCAGCGGGTCGGAGACGTCGCAGGCGGCGAAGGCCTTGGCGGTGACCTGGACGGCGCTGTCCTGGCTGGGCGGGTAGAGGAAGAAGAGGGCGTCGCCGAGCTTGACGGGGACGGACTTGGCCCAACGCACGTACACGTCCGGCTTGGTGGACGGCGGCGCCCCCCACGCGTCCAGCCCGCCCACCTTGTACTCAGCGGCGGAGGACATGGAGACGCACAGGCACAGCAGCAGCGCCGCCAGGGCCGCTAGAGTCGTCGTCGGCGTGCCCATCGTCAGTCAGAAAGTTGCTCTGCTTGCTTCTCACACTCTGCCAAAGCTCCTCTGCTTTGTATCGGATGCTTCTCAGTGTGTTTCTTGGATGGGATTGGGATTGGGTGTGGCTACTGGCTAGAGGCTAGAGCTAGATGAGCAGGAGGAGGAGCACATGAGGGGTGAGCAGTGTAGCATTTATTTATGAGGAGGAAGAGCGGACGGCCCGGAGGAAAGGTAACCAACGGCTGGATTCGCCTCCTCTGGGTTTGACCGCCACGTGACGCAAGTGTGCGCCTAGTAAAACGGTCGGCTTACACCTTCTACCGTCTTCGCTAACTCACCCATCACAAAAATATCAAAATATCGACCCAACCAGAGCTCTCCAAGAGGCCTCAGACGCCCGGACTGGCCGGCATCTCTCATATCTGTCCCAAATGTATGGCGGATATGAGACGGCCAGAGCAAGCCCGTCTCACCACCATCCCCATAGATGTCCCATAAAAAACCACGTCGGGATCATCGCTTCGAAACCCTAGCTCACTCACTATTCTCTCTCTCTCTCTCCGTCCTCCCCTCTCCCCGCACCGATTCCGATCGAATCTGGCACAAAATCGAGCTCTAGCAGTCGCTCCGACGATGAGCTGGATCCGGAGTATGAGCTAGGCCTCCGCATCGCCTTGGAGCGGTCCAAGGTGGAGACCGGGGGCAGCTCCGGATCTGCATCCTCGCCGCAGCCACAGTTTCCCCGTCGGCACAGCTCAGATGCCGGCGCTGACCCTTCCCGGCCAGGGGGGGGGGGGGGCTTCGACGAGCGACCTGTGCAATCCGCGCCTCCCCTACTTCGTCCCCTGGCCCCGCCGGCTGCCGCTCCCCCTTGTGGGCAGCGGTGGCTGCTTGTGCCCGCCCTGCCGGCCCGGACGCGCACATCAGAGTCGGAAGCGCGTGCCGCCCGTCACCGAGAGCTCTGTCCGCCACTGCCGTGGGTTACCGCGGAGCCCGACGAGGACGAGCGGCTCCTCGCGTGGGTTTACTACCGGCCACTTACGACGGCGGAGATGGACGCTCAGTGGCTCCGCCGAAAGAACACGAAGGCAATCTGGCTTACCATCGAGCAGTCCGAGCGGGAGGCGAAGGAGAAGGCGGCGAAGGCGACTCAGCTGGCCAAGCTCAGGCGCCAGTACGACTAGGCCGTCCAGCGCCTCAAGGGCCTCATCATCATCTCCTCCTTGTCCGACGGCAACGGCTCCTCGTCCTACGAATCGGATGATCCTCCACCAGCCGATGACGGCTACAACTACGCCGGTGACCAAAAGAGGAAAGGGTCGGCCAGAAAGTGGTGAACTTCAATTTCATTTCAAATTTTAGATATAGTATAAAGTTATCTGTCATTTATGTGAACTTTGGTGATCTTTTGGTGAACTATTGTGGTGTCCTATGTCTGATTCTATGTCCGGTCAGTTGATCTACTTAGTTTGAGCGACGTTGCATGATTTAGTATGGATATAGGAGTTCGGATATGAGATACACGGATGTGGACGACGCGATTTGAGGGGGGCGTTTGAGGGGTCGGATTTGCCAAGCCCGGCTGTAGATGATCCCCTCAAACGCCCGCAGAGGCATCCGGATCCGGAGTGGTCGGAGTCTGATCCGCTGCCTGCCATGTCGGAGAAGGCCGGGAACCGCCGGAGGTGAGCTCGAGTGGCGGAGGGGGTGGAGGGGAGTGAAGTGAAGTGGCTAGGGTTTGCTCCGGCGAGCGGATGGGAACGAATATATGTGGGGTCGGATGGGCTAGCATGGCCCGGATCCGACGTGATGGGCGTGTCCGGGCGCCCCCATATCCGCTCCATATTTGGGCTGGATATGAATGGTGCTGGTCAGCCCTGACGTTTGAGGCCCGTTTGAGGGCGTCCGTCTAGAAGGAAAGTCGTGACCTATGGCGGGCCGCCCGGGCGTTTGAGGAGAATTTGGGGTGCCCGACTGTAGATGCTCTTATGACAATAAGTAAAATGAGTTTGGATGGATAGTAAGTAAAATTCAAAAAATTACAAAAAAGAAATTGAATTTTTGGGACAAACATTGGTGTTTTTTCCATATGCATGCAAAAATTTGCTACGAAATCACCTTCATGTAGGTGTTGGAAAAAAAACAAAATTGACGGTTCAAAAGCACTGCTATTTAGAGCATCGATTTTCATTTTGCCCACACCTGCACGAAATTTTGCACACATATTGAAAAAACTTCAACTTTTCTTGAAAGAACATCAGATTTTTTTTTATTCCTTTTTACTATTTTTTTGTATTTTACTGTTCATGTGAGCTCGGGTACAGAGGGCACGACGGCATATGATGTTGTACAACTACTATCCCCCCTCCATTGTTCAAGCCCTATTTCCACCCTCAATTCGGATGCAGGGACAATGTGTTGGAACACATCTATTGATGTGTCAAGGTCTATGATGATTTCTTTAAATTGAAGAAGGATTGCGTTGAAAACATCGAGTGCTCTAGTTACCAGAAGTGCACGGCTCCTATGAGGATGTTTGCCTATGGCACAATCACAAATTCGTGGGACGAGTACCTTCGGATGTCTAAGAACACATGTCTCGAAGCCTATGAGTGCTATCTATCCGCCTTAAGTGACCTTCGTCAAGATCATCTCTAAGACAAGGGATAACAAAGTTGTGGAGAGGGCATTTGTAGTACTCTAAACCAATTCTGCATATGTTCACGGACCTGTTAAATGTATAGACGTCGTGGGGATGCATGACGGCAACTTGTATGATCAAGCACAACATGATTGTGAAAGATGAGGGTCCACTGTCCACGGTTACGCTGTTGCCATGTCTATAGACATTTACCGCCGTCCGTCCGTCTGTTTGATGATCCGCGTTGGAGTTGCTGTAAATTAGCTGCCTTGCCTAGGTCTAGGGGTGGGTTAAGCAAGGTTGCGTGTGCTCCATATATATTGCCGGCCGGCTGCTAATCACACACGGAAAGGAATACTTGAGCAGTTGAGCTGTATCGTGAGTGTGTGTGTTTGCCTTTGCCTTGTTGGTTCGGGGTTTGAGCCAGACAGACAGACAGATGGGCGTGCGCTGGCTGGTGCTCATTAGAGAACATCACATGGGAGCACATGCTTCCAGGGTTTACGACCTTTGTTTTCTCTTCTCTTGTGTACGTATATGTACTAGTATGCTTTTTGTTTTCTTCTCTTCTCTTGTCAGTCAAGTCAAGTGGTGGTTAGTTACGGCCGGGGAGTGTCCACTCCACTCCACTCCAGCATTACAATTTTGGCTCGCCCTCTCTCTCTCTCTCTCGGTGGTTGTGGTTGGATTGCAAGTGGAACCAGCTAGCTGCTTCGGCCGTTATGCGCCGAGCCAGTGGGGAATTAACACTGGTAGGTACATGGACGGTCCATCACACATCCGCCCTCTCGTTCGCCCGTTGGGTCAATATGGTCGAATATGGGGATGTATGTGTCACTCATCCCCGAGCTGCCAGATCCATTTGCTCTCTCCTCTCTTCTTCCTTCTCCGTGACATCCGGCTTACAGCTCCGCCGTCAATCCCAGACTCTCCACCACCAGCTCTGGTAGAGCGCTCCTGTCCTCGCCGCGGGGGACGTTGTCGTCAGCCCGGACGCCACCGTGGTACGTCCGGCAACTCTCCGGCTCCGTCTTGCGATTGATGTGTTCGACACATTAACTGGCCGGAATTATTGTGATTCTGTTAGGTAACTGATGGATTTCGATGCTTCGTCGGACGAGGAGTATGGACCAACGGAACTTGACCAAATGAACCAAATGCGCAGACCACGAAGAAGTTGTTGGCTATTGGAGAGGCAAGTGGGTTTCCAGGAATGCTCTGATCAATTGATTACATGCATTGGCAATGGAGACACTGCCCCAAATGTCTGCGGGGAACGTATCAAGGTCACACCAGAGACGCCACCATTGTACTAGAAGCGGTGGCATCACATGACTTATGGATTTGGCATGCTTTCTTCGAAATGTCCTGTTCTCATAACGACATCAACGTGCTTCAACGATCTTTGGTGTTCATGAGGCTTTGCAATGGGGAATCACTGCCGTGCAACTACACCGTCAACGGCCGGGACTACTGTCGGTGTCAAAACCGGCAGATCTCGGGTAGGGGGCCCAAGCTGTGTGTATAAGGATCGATGGTAACAATGCACAAAGGGACACAATTTTACCCAGGTTCGGGCACTCTTAAAGGAGGTAAAACCCTACATGTTGCTTGATTGCATTCGATGAGTATAGGGGTTACAAGAGTTGATCTACCTCGAGATAGTAATGGCTAAACCCTAGCTTGTCTAGCCTATGAACATTATGATCGTAGCCTCTATAGACTAAATCCTCCAGTTTATATACACACCGGAGTGGCCTAGGGTTTGTACAAAGTCGGTTCACAAGGTAAGGAAACAATACGTCCGGACTCTAATCTTGTCATCCACGCACACAGGAGTCCTACCCGAACACGGAGTGATGGCCCTAAGCTTCATCCTCACGGCCCATTCAGTTCGGCCCGCATCCTCGAGCCGGACACCCGAGGACCCCTAAAACCAGGACTCCCTCAGTAGCCCCCGAACTTGCCTTCAATGATGATGTAGTATGCGGATTTATGTCTTCGGCTTTGCAAGGCGGATTTTTCACCATACTCCGGATTAATGATAGTCCGGCATCGGCTTCTGGGCCCTGTCTTTATGATTCCTCCCTGTCGTCGCCTCGATTTCCATGCATTGAGCGAATGCGAATGGTCCATGTTTTTTTTACAATTTAACCCTTTACCAGGCGCGGGTGGCGTCTATATAATGAGGTTAGATCCCCAAATGCCACCTCACATCGCCCAAAGAGCACCGGAGCAAACCACGAAAAAGTTCAAACCATGGCAAGCGCCCATGGCTCCTCCTCGCGCCCTCATGGCCCTTAAGAGGGGGATTGGCGAAGCTGCTCAGTATCCCACCTTCAGTCGAGTCGACTTCAGACACAAGGATATCACCCCCCCCCCCCCCCCCCCCCCCCGCGCGCGGATCTAGTCCCCGTGCGGGCATGATTAGCTTCCATGGGTGATGATGTGTTAGCCGAGAACTTCCCCAACACCAGCCAAGAGGAGAGGGTGTGCTTCATTTCGTTCCTTCTAAGAGGCGTAGGATTCCCAATCCACCCCTTCCTTAGAGGTCTATTGGAATTTTATGGGATCCAACTGCACAATCTCACACGAGGTTCTATTCTGCACATCTCTGGTTTTGTCGCTCTCTGTGAATTATTTTTAGGATGCGAGGCTCATTTCGAACTGTGGAGAAAGGTCTTTTGCCTCGTCCCCCGCCATCAAGGTGGAGGGCCTATATTTGAAGTGGGTGGCGCCAAAGTATGGCGCATAGCCGGACCCGGCTACCCTGTTGGGACTCCGAAAAGGGGATCCGAGGAGTGGTCTTCGGAATGGTTTTACATCAAGGATGTTCCCCTTCCGGACCCAGTTCGGCGCGGTCTTCCCAAATTCTCCAGTGCTCCTCTGAAGAAGCTGCTTAACTGGCGCCCCAAGTCCCCCAAGAAACAGGAGAGTGGGGAGGTAATGAGACTGGTTAGCAAGGTCAGACTCCTTGCCCATTCTGGACTCTCCATCATTGAAGTCATGGCCATCGCGATAAAACGATGCATCCAGCCTCTCCAATCCAGAGTAGCCCCTTTATGGTGCTATAATGGGGAGGATGATGCATCTCGTTATAGGTGAGAGGGTCCGGATAACCAAGCCACTCTGGCTGCCATGCTAGCCGACCTGTATAAGGGGGAGGAAGAAGAATTCGCCCGCTTGAATTATCGGGAAGGCTTTTCTATGTACAACCCCATCGAATGGGTAAGTTGATCCTTCGTCAGCATTTATTTTTCCCTTATCGTTGGGATTCATTAATCCAACTACTCTGGTTACCTTTAAGCAGTCATGGAGGAAGGTAGTTGAAAACATACATCGCCCCCCTCCTCAGCCAGAGGACAATGCTCGCAACGAAGACCCCGGATTCCACGGGGATCCGGATATATTTGTCGAATTTGAAGATGGAGTCTATTACCAGGCGAGCCTTGACGGCTTGGAGGTAGCCATTATGGCCGACTACCCCGACCTCTATCCTTTCGTTAAGGTAAGTGTTCGGAAATCATTTTTAAAAGAGAGATACCTGCACTCACATCCCACCCGCCGCATTGAGCCACGTTTTACAGGATCGGCGCTCAGCGAGCCGTACCCAAGGACGGGCGGCCAAATGAAAGACAACGCCTTCACGGGGCGAGCGTGCGAAACGAAAGAAGACCGGGAGCTCCACTGAGGCTTCTCCGTCACCAAAGAGGTATATTCCTCACTTCATGCCTAGGTACCAAGCCAAATTGTCATTTCCCCCTCCTTTTATCATGTTAGGAGAGGTACACGGCGAACCGTACCAAAGATCCCGGCGAGCCGAGCTGCAGCCAATTCGGCACCGAACTCGTCAACTAGGACGGGGGCTAATACGGGGGTGGCGCCGACTCATCCACCTCATGAGGATACGGATGACGTATCCATCACCAATTCTGAAGTGGAGAGTGTGATGAATCATCGACGCTTAAAAGAGACCCTGCGCGCGCCGGCTTTCTCTGAGCAGAAATTTACCGCCTTCAGCACCATGGACGCATATATCAGAGCTACCCGGGACGGACTTACTGGAGTTACTCGCCTGTTCTGGAAGGATATACAGGTGAAAATTTGTGCGAAACTAATAGATATGTACCAGTAGCCCCCGAGACTTAAAGCGGTAGAGACTAACCAATTTGAGGATCGTTATAACCGCAGGTTCTCAAAGAGAAGAGCAACGCACTGTCCCAAGAGCTCGAAACAAACCGGACACAGTTAAATGCTGCTGTCGCCGAGCTTGAAGAGATGAAGAGCGCTCCAATGACCAAAGGCGAAAAGAAAAAGTTGGAGGAGGAAGTGAATAAGCAAGCCGAAGAGATAAAGTGCTTAAAGGCTCAACTCTCGGATGTGCAGAAGGAAAACCAAAAGTTAAAGGCCTCGGGTGCTTCTTCAAATGCATCAATCTCCTCTTGAAGCTTGTCCTTGCCTTTGTTCTTGTGGTCTTGTGGTGGAAGATCATCTTGAGCTTGTGTTCCCTTGAAGGAAGTGGGATCATACTTCTCTTGTTGAGGAACAAACTTCGTCTTGGGGTATTGATCTTCTTCCCACTCAACTCCATTGGCATTGAACTTTCGTTCAAAACCAACACGTTGATTCTTTCGGTGCCTTCCTTGCTTGCGTACAATTTCCTCGAATTGCTTACTTCCGGCAAGGCTCTTGTAAACACCTTTCTCTACAATTCCCTTCAATAAGCTATTTTCTTGCTCAAGTGTAACTTGGCTAAGAGAATCATTAGTGGAATCAAGAGAACTACTAGAAGCAACAATATTGGATTTGGCATAATTATTGTTACTACTAGAGGAAGAATCTTTCTTGTTCTTGTTACTAGATTTGACTTGAGGCATGTAAGTGGATAAGAGTAAACGCTTGGCAATGTAAGAAGAACTTTTCTTATGGAGATCATCATTGATTGCTTCAAGAACTCATGTTCTTGCTCAAGATTGAGCTTTTCAAAGCGTAACTTCTCATGAGCCCTTAAAAGTTCTCGATGATCTTCGAAGATAGTTTCATGAGCTAACTTAAGAGTGTTTAGTTCTTTAGTTAGAAGCTCAATCTTCTCCTTATCATTGTCATTCATTTTATCTTGATTAGCATGTTTAATTGACATTTCATCATAGTATTCATCACTAGTGTTGTCAACAAGTAAATCATCATCACCTAGCAAGTCATCTTCATCACTATTGAAATCAACATACTCGGGATGTGTTACCTTTGGACCTTTGGCCATGAAGCATCTTCCAATTCCTTCATTTGGTGAGTCAAATATGTCGTAGGAGTTGGTTGACACAAGTGCTAGACCGGCAACACCTTCATCTTGAGTATATTCAGAGTCGGAGTGATAGCTTCTCTCAGAGTGATGGTCGGAGTCGGAGCCGGATACCCATTCACCAACATGAGCTTGATGTCTTTGTTTTTTGTAGCTACTTGATGACTTGTCCTTCCTTTTCCGAATCCTTGCTTCTCCGTGAGGGTCTTCGTTCATAACGATCATCTCTACTCCTCCTCTCTCTTGGCGGTGATTCTTATCTTTTGCTTCTTCTTTTTGGAGAATCTTCTCTTCTTTTTTAGGGTGCCGTACACTCATTGGAGTAGTGTCCGGGTCTCCCACAATTGTAGCAATTGCGCTCTCGACTAGAAGATCTTTTGTCATTGTATGACCTTGACTTGGAGCTTCTTTCTTTGCTTCTACTCTTGTAGAATTTGTTGAAGTTCTTCACCATTAAGCTCAATTCTTCATTGAAGGTTTGTTTCTCACTTGATGATATGGGGGCTTCACATGAGGCTTTGTAAGCACCACTTGACTTGTTGTGAAGTTCTTCCTTATCCTTGAGTGACATCTCATGAGCAACAATTCTTCCAATGACTTCCGTTGGCTTGAGATATTTGTAGTTTGGCATCATTTGGACCAATGTGCACACGGTATCATACATTCCATCCAATGCTCTTAGGATCTTCTTGATGATGAATCTGCCGGTCATCTCTTCACTCCCTAAGCCGACAATCTCATTTGTGATAAGAGCAAGCCTAGAGTACATTTCAGCGACACCTTCACCATCCTTCATCTTGAACTTGTCAAGCTGACTTTGGAGCACATCCAGCTTGGATTCCTTGACGGAGTCAGTACCTTCATGCATATCAATCAAAGTATCCCAAATTTCCTTTGCATTCTCAAGACGGCTGATTTTGTTGAATTCTTCGGGGCACAATCCGTTGAAGATGATATCACAAGCTTGAGCGTTGTATTGTAGCATCTTCAATTCTTCCGCATTAGCTTCACGGTTCGGCTCTCTCCCATCAAAGAATTCACCTTGCAAGCCAATACAAATAATAGCCCAAACGGCGGGGTTATGTCCGAGAATATGCATTTTCATCTTATGTTTCCAACTAGCAAAATTAGTGCCACCAAAGTAAGGACCTCTACGGTGATAATTTCCCTCGCTAGACACCATACTCTCCTAGGTTGTGAAACCAAGGCTATGACCACCAAAAGCTATGGGAATCAAAGCAAATGGAGACCAAAGCTCTGATACCACTTGTAGGACCTTGAAGTATGTCTAGAGGGGAGGTGATTAGACTACTTGACCAATTCAAAACTTAACCTTTTCCCAATTTTAGAGTTTGGCAGATTTTAGCAATCTTTGGACAAGTCAAGCAATCATCACTCAAATCAAGCAAGCATGCAAAGAGTATATAGGCAGCGGAAATTAAAGCATGCAACTTGCAAGAAAGTAAAGGGAAGGGTTTGGAGGATTCAAACGCAATTGGAGACACGGATGTTTTTGTCGTGGTTCCGATAGGTGGTGCTATCGTACATCCACATTGATGGAGACTTCAACCCACGAAGGGTAACGGTTGCGCGAGTCCATGGAGGGCTCCACCCATGAAGGGTCCACGAAGAAGCAACCTTGTCTATCCCACCATGGCCGTCACCCACGAAGGACTTGCCTCACTAGCGGTAGATCTTCACAAAGTAGGCGATCTCCTTGCCCTTACAAACTCCTTTGTTCAACTCCACAATCTTGTCGGAGGCTCCCAAATGACACCTAGCCAATCTAGGAGACACCACTCTCCAAGAAGTAACAAATGGTGCATTGATGATGAACTCCTTGCTCTTGTGCTTCAAATGATAGTCTCCCCAACACTCAACTCTCTCTCATAGGATTTGGATCTGGTGGAAAGAAGATTTGAGTGGAAAGCAACTTGGGGAGGCTAGAGATCAAGGTTCATATGGTAGGAATGGAATATCTTGGCCTCAACACATGAGTAGGTGGTTATCTCTCAGAAATGGTAAGTTGGAAGTGTAGGTTTGTTCTGATGGCTCTCTCCACGAATGAAGAGGAGGTGGAGGGGTATATATAGCCTCCACACAAAATCTAACCGTTGCACACAATTTACCAATCTCGATGGGACCGAATTGAAAAACTCGGTCAAACCGATTTAGTAAACCTAGTGACCGTTAGGGTTTTCGGTGGGACCGACATGCAACTCGGTAGGACCGATATGGTTAGGGTTAGGGCATAACGTAATCTCGGTGAGACCGATTACACAAACTCGGTGAGACCGATTTTGGTAATTAGCTAACCAGAGAGTTGGTCAGGTAAACTCGATGGGACCGATTTGCTCTTTTCGGTGAGACCGAAATGTTACAAAAGGGAAACAAAGAGTTTACATTGCAATCCCGGTGAGACCGAACCGTTACGAAGGGAAACAGAGAGATTACAATCCCATCTCGGTGAGACCGAGATCCCTATCGGTAAGACCGATTTGCCTAGGGTTTGTGGCAGTGGCTATGACATATGAAATCGGTGGCGCCGGATAGAAAGAATCGGTGTGACCGATTTTGGCTTTAGTTTTAGGTCATATGAGGATGTGAGAAAGTAGTTGAGGGTATTTGGAGCATATCACTAAGCAGTTGAAGCAAGAGGCTCATTAAGCAACACCTCATCCCTCCTTGATAGTATTGGCTTTTCCTATAGACTCAATGTGATCTTGGATCACTAAAATATAAAATGAAGAGTCTTGAGCTTTTGAGCTTGAGCCAATCCTTTGTCCTTGATATTTTGAGGGATCCACTTTCATCATCCATGCCATGCCATTCATTGAGCTTTCCTGAAATAATAGTCTTGGAATAGCATTAGCTCAATGAGCTATATGTTGTTATGAATTACCAAAACCACCTAGGGATAGTTGCACTTTCAACTAGTCCGAATTGCACTAGGGAGGGGGGCGCCCCCTTCCTTCCTTCTCCTTCTCCCTTCCCTTCTCCTACTCCCACAAGGAAAGGAGGAGTCCTACTCCCGGTGGGAGTAGGACTCCTCCCTTGGCGCGCCCTCCTCCTAGGCCGGCCGCCTCCCCCCTTTCTCCTTTATATACGGGGGCAGGGGGCACCCCATAGACACAACAATTGATCATTGATCTCTTAGCCATGTGCGGTGCCCCCTCCACCATAGTCCACCTCGATAATACTGTAGCGGTGCTTAGGCGAAGCCCTGCGTCGGTAGAACATCATCATCGTCACCACACTGTCATGCTGACGAAACTCTCCCTCAACACTCGGCTGAATCGGAGTTCGAGGGACGTCATTGAGCTGAACGTCTGCTGAGCTCGGAGGTGCCGTGCGTTCGGTACTTGATCGGTCGGATCATGAAGACGTATGACTACATCAACCGTGTTGTGCTAACGCTTCCGCTTTCGGTCTTCGAGGGTACGTAGGCAACACTCTCCCCTCTCGTTGCGACGCATCACCATGATCTTGCGTGTGCATAGGAATTTTTTTGAAATTACTACGTTACCCAATAGTGGCATCCGAGCCGTGTGCGGTGCCGTGTGCGGATCGTTTCTTAGCCGTGTGCGGTGCCCCCCTCCACCATATTCCACCTTGGTCATATCATCGCGGAGTTTAGGCGAAGCCCTGCGCCGGTAGAACATCATCATCATCACCATGCCGTCATGCTGACGGAACTCCTCCCCAAAGCTTTGCTGGATCGGAGCCCGGGGATCGTCATCGAGCTGAACGTGTGCTGAACTCGGAGGTGCCGTACGTTTGGTGCTTGGATCGGTTGGATCGTGAAGACGTACGACTACATCAACCGCGTTGTCATAACGCTTCCGCTTACGGTCTACGAGGGTACGTGGACGAACACTCTCCCCTCTCGTTGCTATGCCATCACCATGATCTTGCGTGTGCGTAGGAAAATTTTGAAATTACTACGTTCCCCAACAGTGGCATCCGAGCCTGGTTTTTATGCGTAGATGTCATATGCACGAGTAGAACACAAGTGAGTTGTGGGCGATATAAGTCATACTGCTTACCAGCATGTCATACTTTGGTTCGGCGGTATTGTGAGATGAAGCGGCCCGGACCGACATTACGCGTACGCTTACGCGAGACTGGTTTCACTGCTACGAGCACTCGTTGCTTAAAGGTGACCGGCGGGTGTCTGTCTCTCTCACTTTAGCTGAATCGAGTGTGGCTACGCCCGGTCCTTGCGAAGGTTAAAACAGCACCAACTTGACAAACTATCGTTGTGGTTTTTGATGCGTAGGTAAGAACGGTTCTTGCTAAGCCCGTAGCAGCCACGTAAAATTTGCAACAACAAAGTAGAGGACGTCTAACTTGTTTTTGCAAGGCATGTTGTGATGTGATATGGTCAAGAGGTGATGCTATATTTTATTGTATGAGATGATCATGTTTTGTAACCGAAGTTATCGGCAACTGGCAGGAGCCATATGGTTGTCGCTTTATTGTATGAAATGCAAACGTCCTGTAATTGCTTTACTTTATCACTAAGCGGTAGCGATAGTCGTAGAAGCAATAGTTGGCGAGACGACAACGATGCTACGATGAAGATCAAGGTGTCGCACCGGTGACGATGGTGATCATGACGATGCTTCGGAGATGGAGATCACAAGCACAAGATGATGATGGCCATATCATATCACTTATATTGATTGCATGTGATGTTTATCCTTTATGCATCTTATCTTGCTTTGATTGACGGTAGCATTTTAAGATGATCTCTCACTAAAATTATCAAGGAGTGTTCTCCCTGAGTATGCACCATTGCCAAAGTTCGTCGTGCCCAGACACCACGTGATGATCGGGTGTGATAAGCTCTACGTCCATCTACAACGGGTGCAAGCCAGTTTTGCACACGCAGAATACTCAGGTTAAACTTGACGAGCCTAGCATATGCAGATGTGGCCTCAGAACACAGAGACCGAAAGGTCGAGCGTGAATCATATAGTAGATATGATCAACATAGTGATGTTCACCATTGAAAACTACTCCATCTCATGTGATGATCGGTTATGGTTTAGTTGATTTGGATCACGTGATCACTTAGATGACTAGAGAGATGTCTGTCTAAGTGGGAGTTCTTAAGTAATATGATTAATTGAACTTAAATTTATCATGAACTTAGTACCTGATAGTATTTTGCTTGTCTATGTTTGTTTGTAGATAGATGGCTCGTGCTGTTGTTCCACTGAATTTTAATGCGTTCCTTGAGAAAGCAAAGTTGAAAGATGATGGTAGCAATTACACGGACTGGGTCCATAACCTGAGGATTATCCTCATTGCTGCACAGAAAAGTTACGTCCTGGAAGCACCGCTGGGTGCCAGGCCCGCTGCTGATGCAACTGACGACGTTAAGAACGTCTAGCAGAGCAAAGCTGATGACTACTCTGTAGTTCAGTGTGCCATGCTTTACGGCTTAGAACCGGGTCTTCAACGACGTTTTGAACGTCATGGAGCATATGAGATGTTCCAGGAGTTGAAGTTAATATTTCAAGCAAATGCCCGGATTGAGAGATATGAAGTCTCTAATAAGTTCTACAGCTGCAAGATGGAGGAGAATAGTTCTGTCAGTGAACATATACTCAAAATGTCTGGGTATAATAATCACTTGATTCAACTAGGAGTTAATCTTCCGGATGATAGCGTCATTGACAGAATTCTCCAATCACTGCCACCAAGCTACAAGA
Organism: Triticum timopheevii; assembly: GCA_963921465.1. NCBI lineage: Eukaryota > Viridiplantae > Streptophyta > Magnoliopsida > Poales > Poaceae > Triticum > Triticum timopheevii. The sequence continues at coordinate 621,751,727 of OY997268.1, forward strand.
GCTTTGTGATGAACTATAATATGCAAGGGATGAACAAGACTATTCCCGAGCTCTTCGCAATGCTAAAAGCTGCGGAGGTAGAAATCAAGAAGGAGCATCAAGTGTTGATGGTCAACAAGACCACTAGTTTCAAGAAAAAGGGCAAAGGGAAGAAGAAGGGGAACTTCAAGAAGAACAGCAAGCAAGTTGCTGCTCAAGAGAAGAAACCCAAGTCTGGACCTAAGCCTGAAACTGAGTGCTTCTACTGCAAGCAGACTGGTCACTAGAAGCGGAACTGCCCCAAGTATTTGGCGGATAAGAAGGATGGCAAAGTGAACAAAGGTATATGTGATATACATGTTATTGATGTGTACCTAACTAGAGCTCGTAGTAGCACCTGGGTATTTGATACTAGTTCTGTTGCTAATATTTGCAACTCGAAACAGGGACTACGGAATAAGCGAGCACTGGCCAAGGACGAGGTGACGATGCGCGTGGGAAACGGTTCCAAAGTCGATGTGATCGCGGTCGGCACGCTACCTCTACATCTACCTTCGGGATTAGTTTTAGACCTGAATAATTGTTATTTGGTGCCAGCGTTGAGCATGAACATTATATCTGGATCTTGTTTGATGCGAGACGGTTATTCATTTAAATCAGAGAATAATGGTTGTTCTATTTATATGAGTAATATCTTTTATGGTCATGCACCCTTGAAGAGTGGTCTATTTTTATTAAATCTCGATAGTTGTGATACACATATTCATAGTGTTGAAACCAAAAAATGCAGAGTTAATAATGATAGTGCAACTTATTTGTGGCACTGCCGTTTGGGTCATATCGGTGTAAAGCGCATGAAGAAACTCCATACTGATGGACTTTTGGAATCACTTGATTATGAATCACTTGGTACTTGTGAATCGTGCCTTATGGGCAAGATGACTAGAACGCCATTCTCCGGAACTATGGAGCGAGCAACTGATTTGTTGGAAATCATACATACTGATGTTTGTGGCCCAATGAATGTTGAGGCTCGCGGCGGGTCTCGTTATTTTCTCACCTTCACAGATGATTTGAGCAGATATGGGTATATCTACTTGATGAAACAGAAGTCTGAAACATTTGAAAAGTTCAAAGAATTTCAGAGTGAAGTGGAAAATCATCGTAACAAGAAAATAAAGTTTCTACGATCTGATCGTGGAGGAGGATATTTGAGTTATGAGTTTGGCCTACACTTGAAACAATGTGGAATAGTTTCGCAACTCACGCCACCTGGAACACCACAACGAAATGGTGTGTCCGAATGTCGTAATCGTACTTTACTGGATATGGTGCAATCTATGATGGCTCTTACTGATTTACCGCTATCATTTTGGAGTTATGCTTTAGAGACGGCCGCATTCACGTTAAATAGGGCACCATCAAAATCCGTTGAAACGACGCCTTATGAACTGTGGTTTGGCAAGAAACCAAAGTTGTTGTTTCTTAAAGTTTGGGGCTGCGATGCTTATGTGAAGAAACTTCAACCAGATAAGCTCGAACCTAAATCGGAGAAATGTGTCTTCATAGGATACCCAAAAGAGACTGTTGGGTACACCTTCTATCACAGATCCGAAGGCAAGACATTCGTTGCCAAGAATGGATCCTTTCTAGAGAAGGAGTTTCTCTCGAAAGAAGTGAGTGGGAGGAAAGTAGAACTTGATGAGATAACTGTATCTACTCCCTTATTGGAAAGTAGTTCATCACGAGAACCAGTTCCTGTGACAACTACACCAATTAGTGAGGAAGCTAATGATAATGATCATGAAACTTCAGATCAAGTTTCTACTGAACCTCGTAGGTCTACCAGAGTAAGATCCGCACCAGAGTGGTACGGTAATCCTATTCTGGAAGTCATGTTACTTGACCATGATGAACCTACGAACTATGAGGAAGCGACGATGAGCCCGGATTCCGCAAAATGGCTAGAAGCCATGAAATCTGAGATGGGATCCATGTATGAAAACAAAGTATGGACTTTGCTTGACTTGCCCGATGATCGGCAAGCCATTGAGAATAAATGGATTTTTAAGAAGAAGACTGACGCTGATGGTAATATAACTGTCTATAAAGCTCGACTTGTTGCAAAAGGTTTTCGACAAGTTCAAGGGGTTGACTACGATGAGACTTTCTCACCCGTAGCGATGCTTAAGTCAGTCCGAATCATGTTAGCTATTGCTGCATTTCATGATTATGAAATTTGGCAAATGGATGTCAAGACTGCATTCTTGAATGGATTTCTAGAAGAAGAGTTGTATATGATGCAGCCGGAAGGTTTTGATGATCCAAAAGGTGCTGACAAAGTGTGCAAGCTCCAGCGTTCCATTTATGGACTGGTGCAAGCATCTCGGAGTTGGAATAAACGCTTTGATAGTGTGATCAAAGCATATGGTTTTATACAGACTTTTGGAGAAGCCTATATTTACAAGAAAGTGAGTGGGAGCTCTGTAGCATTTCTAATTTTATATGTAGATGACATATTATTAATTGGAAATGATATAGAATTTCTGAATAGCATAAAAGGATACTTGAATAAAAGTTTTTCAATGAAAGACCTCGGTGAAGCTGCTTACATATTGGGCATCAAGATCTATAGAGATAGATCAAGATGCTTAATAGGACTTTCACAAAGCACATACCTTGACAAAATTTTGAAGAAGTTCAAAATGGATCAGGCAAAGAAAGGATTCTTGCCTGTGCTACAAGGTGTGAAGTTGAGTCAAACTCAATGCCCGACCACAGCAGAAGATAGAGAGAAAATGAAAAATGTTCCCTATGCTTCAGCCATAGGCTCTATCATGTATGCAATGTTGTGTACTAGACCTGACGTATGCTTAGCAATAAGCTTGGCAGGAAGGTACCAAAGTAATCCAGGAGTGGATCACTGGACAGCGGTCAAGAACATCCTGAAATACCTGAAAAGGACTAAGGATATGTTTCTCGTATATGGAGGTGACAAAGAGCTAGTCGTAAATGGTTACGTCGATGCAAGCTTTGACACTAATCCGGACGAATCTAAATCGCAAACCGGATATGTGTTTTTATTAAACGGTGGAGCTGTAAGTTGGTGCAGTTCTAAACAAAGCGTCGTAGCAGGATCTACATGTGAAGCGGAGTACATAGCTGCTTCGGAAGCAGCAAATGAAGGAGTCTGGATGAAGGAGTTCATTTCCGATCTAGGTGTCATACCTAGTGCATCGGGACCAATGAAGATCTTCTGTGACAATACTGGTGCAATTACCTTGGCAAAGGAATCCAGATTTCACAAGAGGACCAAGCACATCAAGAGACGCTTCAATTCCATTCGGGACCAAGTCCAAGTGGGAGACATAGAGATTTGCAAGATACATACGGATCTGAATGTTGCAGACCCATTGACTAAGCCTCTCTCACGAGAAAAACATGATCAGCACCAAGACTCCATGGGTGTTAGAATCATTACTATGTAATCTAGATTATTGACTCTAGTGCAAGTGGGAGACTGAAGGAAATATGCCCTAGAGGCAATAATAAAGTTATTAATTGTTTCCTTATATCATGATAAATGTTTATTATTCATGCTAGAATTGTATTAACCGGAAACATGATACATGTGTGAATACATAGACAAACATAAAGTCACTAGTATGCCTCTACTTGACTAGCTCATTAATCAAAGATGGTTATGTTTCCTAACCATAGACATGTGTTGTCATTTGATTAATGGGATCACATCATTAGGAGAATGATGTGATTGACATGACCCATTCCGTTAGCCTAGCACTTGATCGTTTAGTATGTTGCTATTGCTTTCTTCATGACTTATACAAAGTTCCTGCAACTATGAGATTGTGCAACTCACGTTTACCAGAAGAACACTTTGTGTGCTACCAAACGTCACAACGTAACTGGGTGATTATAAAGGTGCTCTACAGGTGTTTCCGAAGGTACATGTTGGGTTGGCATAATTCGAGATTAGGTTTTGTCACTCTGATTGTCGGAGAGGTATCTTTGGGCCCTCTTGGTAATACTCGTCACCTAAGCCTTGCAAGCATTGTAACTAATGAGTTAGTTATAAGATGATGTGTTACAAAATGAGTAAAGAGACTTGCCGGTAACGAGATTGAACTAGGTATTGGATACCGACGATCAAATCTCGGGCAAGTAACATACCGATAACAAAGGGAACAACGTATGTTGTTATGCGGTTTGACCGATAAAGATCTTCGTAGAATATGTAGGAACCAATATGGGCATCCAGGTTTCGCTATTGGTTATTGACCGAGAATAGTTCTAGGTCATGTCTACATAGTTCTCGAACCCGTAGGGTCCGCACGCTTAACGTTACGATGACAGTTTTATTATGAGTTTACAAGTTTTGATGTACCAAAGTTTGTTCGGAGTCCCGGATGTGATCACGGACATGACGAGGAGTCTCGAAATGGTCGAGACATAAAGATTGATATATTGGACGACTATATTCGGACACCGGAAGTGTTCCGGGTGATTTTGGAGAAAACTGGAGTGCCGGAGGGTTACCGGAACCCCCCCCCCCCCCCCCCCCGGAGAGTTAATGGGTCACATGGGCCTTGGTGGGAAGAGAGAGGGGCGACCAGGAAGGGCAGCGCGCCCCCTCTCCCTCTGGTCCGAATTGGACTAGGAGGGGGGGCGGCGCCCCCCTCTTTCCTTCCCCTCCTCTCCCCCTTCCTTCCCCTCCTAGTAGGAGTAGGAAAGGAGGAGTCCTACTCCTACTAGGAGGAGGACTCCTCCTCCTGGCGCGCCCAACAAGGGCCGGCCGGCCTCCCCCCTCCCTCCTTTATATACGGGGGCAGGGGGCACCCCATACACACAAGTTGATCTACAGATCGTTCCTTAGCCGTGTGCGGTGCCCCCCTCCACCATATTCCACCTCGATCATATCGTCGCGGAGTTTAGGCGAAGCCCTGCGCCGGTAGAACATCATCATCGTCACCATGCTGTCGTGCTGACGGAACTCCTCCCCGAAGCTTTGCTGGATCGGAGCCCGGGGATCGTCATCGAGCTGAACGTGTGCCGAACTCGGAGGTGCCGTACGTTCGGTGCTTGGATCGGTCGGATCGTGAAGACGTACGACTACATCAACCGCGTTGTCATAACGCTTCCGCTTACGGTCTACGAGGGTACGTGGACGGACACTCTCCCCTCTCGTTGCTATGCCATCACAATGATCTTGCGTGGGCGTAGGAAAATTTTGAAATTACTACGTTCCCCAATAGGGAGGGGGCGTGCAGCCTGCCCTGGCCGGCCCTCCTCTTCTCCCTCATGGCCCACTAAGGCCCATTAACCCCCGGGAGGGTTCCGGTAACCCCCCGGTGTTCCGGTAAAATCCCGATTTCACCCGGAACTATTCTGAAGTCCAAACATAGGCTTCCAATATATCAATCTTTATGTCTCGACCATTTCGAGAGTCCTCGTCATGTCCGTGATCACATCCGGGACTCCGAACAAACTTCGGTACATCAAAACTCATAAAACTGTCATCATAACATTAAGCGTGCGGACCCTACGGGTTCGAGAACTATGTAGACATGACCTAGAACTATTCTCGGTCAATAACCAATAGTGGAACCTGGATGTTCATATTGGTTCCTACATTTTCTACGAAGATCTTTATCGGTCAAACCGCATAACAACATACGTTGTTCCCTTTGTCATCGGTATGTTACTTGCCCGAGATTCGATCGTCGGTATCCAATACCTAGTTCAATCTCGTTACCGGCAAGTCTCTTTACTCGTTATGTAATACATCATTTCATAACTAACTCATTAGTTACAATGCTTGCAAGGCTTAGGTGATGAGTATTACCGAGAAGGCCCAGAGATACCTCTCCGACAATCAGAGTGACAAAACCTAATCTCGAATTATGCCAACTCAACATATACTTTTGGAGACACCTGTAGAGTACCTTTATAATCACCCAGTTACGTTGTGACATTTCGTAGCACACAAAGTGTTCCTCCGGTAAACGGGAGTTGCATAATCTCATAGTTGCAGGAACTTTGTATAAGTCATGAAGAAAGCAATAGCAACATACTAAACGATCAAGTGCTAAGCTAACGGAATGGGTCAAGTCAATCACATCATTCTCCTAATGATGTGATCCCGTTAATCAAATGACAACTCATGTCTATGGTTAGGAAACATAACCATCTTCGATTAACGAGCTAGTCAAGTAGAGGCATACTAGTGACACTCTGTTTGTCTATGTATTCACACATGTATTATGTTTCCGGTTAATACAATTCTAGCATGAATAATAAACATTTATCATGATATAAGGAAATAAATAATAACTTTATTATTGCCTCTAGGGCATATTTCCTTCAATGTTGTGATGTGATATGGTCAAGACGTGATGCTATATTTTATTGTATGAGATGATCATGTTTTGTAACCGAGTTATCGGCAACTGGCAGGAGCCATATGGTTGTCGCTTTATTGTATGCAATGCAAACGCCCTGTAATGCTTTACTTTATCACTAAACGGTAGCGATAGTCGTAGAAGCATAAGATTGGCGAGACAACAACGATGCTACGATGGAGATCAAGGTGTCGCGCGGTGATGATGGTGATCATGACGGTGCTTCGGAGATGGAGATCACAAGCACAAGATGATGATGGCCATATCATATCACTTATATTGATTGCATGTGATGTTTATCTTTTATGCATCTTATCTTGCTTTGATTGACGGTAGCATTTTAAGATGATCTCTCATTAATTATCAAGAAGTGTTCTCCCTGAGTATGCACCGTTGCGAAAGTTCTTCGTGCTGAGACACCACGTGATGATCGGGTGTGATAGGCTCTATGTTCAAATACAACGGGTGCAAAACAGTTGCACACGTGGAATACTCAGGTTAAACTTGACGAGCCTAGCATATAACAGATATGGCCTCGGAACACAGAGACCGAAAGGTCGAGCATGAATCATATAGTAGATATGATCAACATAGTGATGTTCACCATTGAGACTACTCCATCTCACGTGATGATCGGACATGGTTTAGTTGATTTGGATCACGTGATCACTTAGAGGATTAGAGAGATTTCTATCTAAGTGGGAGTTCTTAAGTAATATGATTAATTGAACTTTAATTTATCGTGAACTTAGTCCTGGTAGTATTTTGCAAATTATGTTGTAGATCAATAGCTCGCGTTGTTGCTTTCATATGTTTATTTTGATATGTTCCTACAGAAAACTATGTTGAAAGATGTTAGTAGCAATGATGCGGATTGGATCCGTGATCTGAGGATTGTCATCATTGCTGCACAGAAGAATTATGTCCTTGATGCACCGCTACGTGACGGACCTATTGCAGGAGCAGATGCAGATGTTATGAACGTTTGGCTAGCTCAATATGATGAATACTTGATAGTTTAGTGCACCATGATTAACGGCTTAGAATCGGGACTTCAAAGACGTTTTGAACGTCATGGGCCATATGAGATGTTCCCGGGGTTGAAGTTAATATTTCAAGCAAATACCCGAGTTGAGAGATATGAAGTCTCTAACAAGTTCTATAGCTAAAAGATGGAGGAGAATTGCTCAACTAGTGAGCATGTGCTCAGATTGTCTGGGTACTACAATCGCTTGAATCAAGTGGGAGTTAATCTTCCAGATAAGAAAGTGATTGACATAGTTCTCTAGTCACCATCACCAAGTTAGTAGTTCGTGATGAACTATAGTATGCAAAGGATGACAAAAACGATTCCCGAGCTCTTCGCGATGTTGAAATCAACGAAGGTAGAAATCAAGAAAGAGCATCAAGTGTTGATGATTGACAAGGGCACTAGTTTCAAGAAAAGGGCAAAGGGAAAGAAAGGGAACTTCAAGTAGAATGACAAGCAAGTTGTCACTCCCGCAAAGAAGCCCAAAGCTTAACTAAAGCCTGAAACTGAGTGCTTACACTGCAAAGGAAATGGTCACTGGAAACGGAAATGCCCTGAATATTTGGTGGATAAGAAGGATGGCAAAGTGAACGAGGGTATATTTGATATACAGGTTATTGATATGTGCCTTACTAGTGTTTATAGTAGCCCCTGAGTATTTGATACTTGTTCGGTTGCTAGATTAGTAACTCGAAATAGGAGTTACATAATAAACAGAGACTAGTTGAAGGGAAGTGACGATGAGTGTTGGAAATAGTTCCAAGATTGATATGATCATCATCACACACTCCCTATACTTTCGGAATTAGTGTTAAACCTAAATAAATGTTATTTGGCGTTTGCGTTAAGCATAAATATGATTTGATCATGTTTATTGCAATACGGTTATTCATTTAAAGTCAGAGAATAATTGTTGTTCTGTTTACATGAACAAAACCTTCAATGGTCATACACCCAATGAAAATAGTTTGTTGGATCTCGATCGTAGTGATACACATATTCATAATATTGATGCCAAAACATGCAAAGTTAATAATGATAGTGCAACTTATTTGTGACACTACCGTTTGGGTCATATCGGTGTAAAGCGCATGAAGAAACTCCATAAAGATGGATTTTTGGAATCACTTGGTTATGAATCATTTGATGCTTGCGAACCGTGCCTTTTGGGCAAGATGACTAAAACTCCGTTCTCCGGAACAATGGAACGAGCTACTGACTTGTTGGAAATATTACATACCGATGTATGCGATCCAATGAGTGTTGGCGCTCGTGGCGAGTATCGTTATTTTCTGACCTTCACAGATGATTTGAGCAGATATGGGTATATCTACTTAATGAAACACAAGTCTGAAACATTTGAAAAGTTCAAAGAATTTCAGAGTGAAGTGGAGAATCATCGTAACAAGAAAATAAAGTTTCTACGATCTGATCGTGGAGGAGAATATTTGAGTTATGAGTTTGGCCTTCATATAAAACAATGTGGAATAGTTTCACAGCTCACGCCACATGGAACACCACAGCGCAATGGTGTGTCCGAACATCGTAACCGCACTTTATTCGATATGGTGCGACCTATGATGTATCTTACCGATTTACCACTATCGTTTTGGAGTTATGCATTAGAGACAGCTACATTCACTTTAAATAGGGCACCATCTAAATCCGTTGAGACGACACCGTATGAACTATGGTTTAGCAATAAACCTAAGCTGTCGTTTATTAAAGTTTGGGGCTGTGATGCTTATGTGAAAAAGTTTCAACATGATAAGCTTGAACCCAAATCGGAGAAGTGCCTCTTCATAGGATACCCAACAAGAAACTATTGGGTACGCCTTCTATCACAGATCCAAAGGCAAGATCTTTGTTGATAAGAATGGATCCTTTCTAGAGAAGGAGTTTCTCACGAAAGAAGTGAGTGGGAGGAAAGTAGAACTTGATGGGGTAACTGTACCTGCTCCTTTATTGGAAAGTAGTTCATCACAGAAATCTGTTCCTGTGACTACTACACCAATTAGTGAGGAAGCTAATGATGATGATCATATAACTTCAGATCAAGTTACTACCGAACCTCGTAGGTAAACCAGAGTGAGATCCGCACCAGAGTGGTACGGTAATCCTGTTCTGGAGGTCATGTTACTTGACCATGACGAACCTACGAACTATGAGGAAGCGATGATGAGCCCAGATTCCGCGAAATGGCTTGAGGCCATGAAATTTGAGATGAGATCCATGTATGAGAACAAAGTATGGACTTTGATTGACTTGCCCAATGATCGGCGAGCCATTGAGATTAAATGGATCTTCAAGGGGAAGACGGACGCTGATAGTAGTGTTACTATCTACAAAGCTAGAATTTGTCGCAAAAGTTTATCGACAAGTTCAAGGTGTTGACTACGATGAGAGTTTCTCACTTGTATCTATGCTTAAGTCTGTCCGAATCATGTTAGCAATTGCCGCATTTTGTGAAATCTGGCAAATGGATAAACAAAACTGCATTCTTTAATGGATTTATTAAAGAAGAGTTGTATATGATGCAACCAGAAGGTTTTGTCAATCCTAAAGGTGCTAACAAAATATGGAAGCTCCAGCGATCCATCTATGGACTGGTGCAAGCATCTCGGAGTTGGAATATACGCTTTGATAAGTTGATCAAAGAATATAGTTTTATACAGACTTGCGATGAAGCCTGTATTTACAAGAAAGTGAGTGGGAGCACTACAACATTTCTGATAAGTATATGTGAATGACATATTGTTGATCGAAAATAATATAGAATTATTCTACAAAGCATAAAGGAGTATTTGAAAGGATTTTTTTCAAAGAAGGACCTCGGTGAAGCTGCTTACATATTGAGCATCAAGATCTGTAGAGATAGATCAAGACGCTTGATAAAGTTTTTTCAATGAGTACATACCTTGACAAGATTTTGAAGTATTTCAAAATGGAACAGTCAAAGAAAGAGTTTCTTGCCTGTGTTACAAGGTGTGAAATTGAGTAAGACTCAAAGCCCGACCACGGCAGAAGATAAAAAGAGAATGAAAGTCATTCCCTATGCCTCAGCCATAGGTTCTATAAAGTATGCCATGCTGTGTACCAGATCTATTGCATACCCTACCACTGAGTTTGGCAAGGGAGTACAATAGATCTAGGAGTAGATCACTGGACAGCGGTCAAAATTATCCTTAGTGGAATAAGGATATGTTTCTCGATTATGGAAGTGACAAAAGGTTCATCGTAAAGGGTTACGTTGATGCAAGTTTTGACACTAATCTAGATGACTCTAAGTCTCGGTCTAGATATATATTGAAAGTGGGAGCAATTAGCTAGAGTAGCTCCGTGCAGAGCATTGTAGACATAGAAATTTACAAAATACTTACGGATCTAAATGTGACAGACCCGTTGACTAAACTTCTCTCACGAGCAAAACATGATCATACCTTAGTACTCTTTGGGTGTTAATCACATAGCGATGTGAACTATATTATTGACTCTAGTAAACCCTTCGGGTGTTGGTCACATGACGATGTGAACTATATGGGTGTTAATCACATATAGATGTGAATATTGGTGTTAAATCACATGGTGATGTGAACTAGATTATTGACTCTAGTGCAAGTGGGAGACTGAAGGAAATATGCCCTAAAGGCAATAATAAAGTTATTATTTATTTCCTTATTTCATGATAAATGTTTATTATTCATGCTAGAATTGTATTAACCGGAAACATAATACATGTGTGAATACATAGACAAACATAATGTCACTAGTATGCCTCTACTTGACTAGCTCGTTAATCAAAGATGGTTAAGTTTCCTAACCATAGACATGAGTTGTCATTTGATTAATGGGATCACATCATTAGGAGAATGATGTGATTGACTTGACCCATTCCGTTAGCTTAGCACTCGATCGTTTAGTATGTTGCTATTGCTTTCTTCATGACTTATACATGTTCCTATGACTATGAGATTATGCAACTCCCGTTTACCGGAGGAACACTTTGTGTGCTACCAAACGCCACAACATAACTGGGTGATTATAAAGGTGCTCTACAGGTGTCTCCGAAGGTACTTGTTGGGTTGGCGTATTTCGAGATTAGGATTTGTCACTCCGATTGTCGGAGAGGTAACTCTGGGCCCTCTCGGTAATGCACATCATTATAAGCCTTGCAAGCAATGTAGCTAATGAGTTAGTTACGGAATGATGCATTACGTAACGAGTAAAGAGACTTGACAGTAACGAGATTGAACTAGGTATTGAGATACCGACGATCGAATCTCGGGCAAGTAACATACTGATGACAAAGGGAACAACGTATGTTGTTATGCGGTTTGACCGATAAAGATCTTCGTAGAATATGTGGGAGCCAATATGAGCATCCAGGTTCCGCTATTGGTTATTGACCGGAGACGTGTCTCGGTCATGTCTACATAGTTCTCGAACCCGTAGGGTTCGCTCGCTTAAAGTTTCGATGACAGTTATATTATGAGTTTGTATGTTTTGATGTACCGAAGGAGTTCGGAGTCCCGGATGAGATCGGGGACATGACGAGGAGTCTCGAAATGGTCGAGACGTAAAGATCAATATATTGGACGACTATATTCGGACATCGGAAAGGTTCCGAGTGATTCGGGTATTTTTTGGAGTACTGGAGAGTTACGGGAATTCGTATTGGGCCTTAATGGGCCATACGGGAAATGAGAGAAAGGCCCCAAAAGGGTGGTTGCACCCCTCCCCATGGACTAGTCCGAATTGGACTAGGGAGGGGGGGGGGCGCCCCCTTCCTTCCTTCTCCTTCTCCCTTCCCTTCTCCTACTCCCACAAGGAAAGGAGGAGTCCTACTCCCGGTGGGAGTAAGACTCCCCCCTTGGCGCGCCCTCCTCCTAGGCCGGCCGCCTCCCCCCTTGCTCCTTTATATACGGGGGCAGGGGGGCACCCCATAGACACAACAATTGATCATTGATCTCTTAGCCGTGTGCGGTGCCCCCTCCACTATAGTCCACCTCGATAATACTGTAGCGGTGCTTAGGCGAAGCCCTGCGTCGGTAGAACATCATCATCGTCACCACACTGTCGTGCTGACAAAACTCTCGCTCAACACTCGGCTAGATCGGAGTTCGAGGGACGTCATCAGGCTGAATGTGTGCTGAGCTCGAAGATGCCGTGCATTCGGTACTTGATCGGTTGGATCATGAAGACGTACGACTACATCAACCGCGTTGTGGTAACGCTTCCGTTTTCGGTCTTCGAGGGTACGTAGACAACACTCTCCCCTCTCGTTGCTATGCATCACCATGATCTTGCATGTGCGTAGGATTTTTTTTGAAATTACTACGTTACCCAACATCTCTCTCTCTCTCTCTGGCAGGGCTTCACTATTCTGGTCTTCTTTCCCCTTCAATCTTCCACATCTCCTGAGAAACTCAGAATCCTTGACTTCCTCGAGCTCTCCTCTCTTAGCTTTTTCAATTTTTATCTCAAAGAACTCCTGGCTAACTATGTAGTCCACCAAGACCAACCCCCTCTCGTTCTTTTTGTTCCATATCTTCCTCCTCGGTTCCCTTACCCACCTCATCTTCCTCATTTTCATTTTACTCTCCCATATCTTCCTCTATCTCCTCATCCAGCACCTTGTTGTCAGTTTGTGATCCCACCAAATCAGGCTTATCCATAGCAGGCATCAACCTCAAATTCTGCTGCAGTAACCGATGTTGTCCCTTAACTTCTTTTTCCAAACTAATTTCCATTATTTCCATCTCTTTTCGTTTTCCTCTTCCAAAACCAACTGAGCTACTTCTATGGAAGCATGTTCCTCATCCAGACGCAGTTTGATGAGTAAGATAGCCCCCCCCCCCCTAATCATGTGAATTTTCACTTTCTTTCCCGCGGCTACAATCTCCAGAATCCGCGGCCCATAAGTTGAAGGACTTGAAAACTCCAGCACAAGCCTTCAACATGGCCCATCATGATTTCTGGCCCACGAAGGAAGAGAAGTTTGGGTATTGTAATCCTATCCTCTGTTTCTGGTTAAACCAATTAAATAGGAGTATCCACCCAACTTTCATATGCTGTAGTTCCTATACGCTAACGGGTTCATCTTTTGATAGAGCGAAAGAAGCCACATGAAGTATGATGCCTTGTTAAACCCTAGCAGCTATGGTAATTAGCAAAGATGATTAGAGACTTTTTGCAGGAGGTGTGCATGTGCCCGCGAATAAGGCCCAGTTCTTTTGCCTCCCAGAATCCGACCCATACCCAGATCGGTCTTGGGGCTTGACTTGAGGGATGGGCCTTGTTCACCATGGGCCTTGAGGCCATGGTTTCCGGCGTGGGCTGGCACAGAGTCCACCAGAGTCGACACGCTTTGGCTTTGGCTTTGGCCCCCTCTCCACGAAGGAACCAACCGGCGACTTGTTTGCGGTCCGTCCTCAAACCCAAACCCTCCTCTCCTCTCCTCTCCTCCACTTTCTTTCGTGCATCCCACGCCCGCCTCCTCCTCCTCCGCCGCCGCCGCCATGGCCGATCCGCGGCTCTACCCGTCGGGATCGGGATCCGCCCCTCACCGCGACGAATCCACCACCCACGGCTCCGGCCGGCGGCTCTACGACCCGTACCAGGACCTCAAAATCCCCACCGCCTACAAGAACCTCTACGACCTCCCCACCTCCCCCGAGTTCCTCTTCCAGGAGGAGGCCCTCGTCCAGCGCCGCTCCTGGGGCGAGAACCTCACCTACTACACCGGCGTCGGCTACCTCTCCGGCGCAGTCGCGGGAGCCGCCGTCGGCCTGCGCGAGGCCGCACACGCCGCCGAGCGCGGCGACACCGCCAAGATCCGCGCCAACCGCCTCCTCAACTCGTGCGGCTCCGCCGGACGCCGCGTCGGCAACAGGCTCGGCGTCATCGGCCTCCTCTACGCCGGCATGGAGAGCGGCATGGTCACCGCCCGCGACGGCCAGGACGACTGGATCAACAGCGTCGTCGCGGGGCTCGGTACCGGCGCGCTCTTCAGGGCCGCCCAGGGCCCCAGGTCTGCCGCCGTCGCTGGGGCCGTCGGAGGGGTCCTCGCCGCCGCCGCCATGGCCGCCAAGCAGGCAGCCAAGAGATACGCGCCCGCCCGCCTTCTGATTGATTGATTGATTGATCGATGCCCTCCTCCCGCCGCCTGGTATTAATCTCCTGTCATCAATTGAATCGAATCAATTGGCCAAGGATGCAGTGCTAGTTTCTTCGGTTAATTATTTGAGAAGGGTCATCTTCTCGACATTATTATGATATGTTAAAGTGTTATGCTATATGAAAACAACAACGATGCCATCGGATGGCATCGGATCAGCAAATTTTTGACATGCCTTGTTGCAATGTAACATCATCTTCTTTCTTCATCACTACTACTACTTGGTTAGCGACCTAGATAGATTGTCGTGGGTGTCAGACTCAATAATGCTGGAGAGTCGAGGAAATCGTGGAATGTAATGTTCATTGCATGCTACTCCCTCTGTTTCTAAATACAAGCCTTTTTAGAGATTTCATTTTGCACCGTATGTAGTCCATATTGAAATCTCTAAAAAGACTTGTATTTAGAAATTATCGTGGTGCTTGCTTTGCTTCATGTCTGAGGAAAATATTTTGCTGCAGAATGGTATCTTTCTGCTCATGTTATTCTTCTTGAATGCCACACTGCTATTTCAAGAATTAACTAGACTTGATGAAAAAGTTGAGCTTTTTGCATTCTACTACTAGGATGGATGATGTACTGTTATTTGGAATAACTAACCTGAATTCATCAGAAAGTTGAGCTTATTGCATTCTGCTATCGAACAATGCATTTGAATCATGGTTATATTTGCACTTGTCCATAGATAGATTCTTAATTCGGTTTACCTCCGTCCCAAAAGGCTTGTCTCAGATTTATCTAGATACATACTAGAGATGTATCTAGAGTTCTAGACACTAAAGCAAGTAATTCGGGACGGAGGCCTATTTCGATCCTGGCAGCTTGCTAGTGGTGGCATATGCATCGATCCTAGTGCATATTGGCGCTCTTCCAGATTTTATTGTTACTGGATTGGTGTACTGCTTTCAAGTAACAACTTGATGCAAAAATCTGAGCCTTTTCCATTCACTTGTTTCTTGAGATGGTATTTTGCATTATTGAGTTATTTTGCTTTTCTCCATACATTCTTTATATATGATGATATTCTTGCCTATTTCAATCCTGGCATCTCACTAGTATCGGCGGCATATGTATGCATCCTGGTGTTCAGTAATAATATCTACAGGAATAACTTGATGAAAACTTGAGTTGTTTGCGTTCAGTATTGCACAGTGCACTCAGATGTATGTTATTATCACTGAAATGTTTGTGCTGCTGTTGCTATATTGACATAATTTGCTACGAAACGCAACTGTGGCGTACATTACTCTTTGAAGATAGATAATTTTGGCAGGCATTATGAATTTCCAGACTTGCGGCGGTTTTGCATATGAATCTTCTTTTACTAGTGATGATGATGATGATGATGTTGTTGGTCATATTCCTCCGGCCTTCCTCCTTTGTGGTAACTTTCCAACCAATTGTTGGACTTTATCAACTCATCAGTTCATATTTGTCGACTGACTGACGCAAGCATTATGGTTTAGTGATTGTATTTGGAAGACGAAACGAGCATTTCAAACCAATCGAAAGTCGAATAAAAATCTCATCCCTTTCCTTGAGCAAGAAGAAGGCTTTCCTTACTTACTTGCTACAATAAAGCGGATCTCTGTTTTTTTTAGCTGCGGAGGTGAGCGTGCAGTCTTCAGTTACAACATGTGTTGTATTCTTCAGTTAACTTCCCGTCGGTCCTGCCTGATTTTTTTTCTTTTTTTTTTGAGAAGAGCAATTTTTGGGCGGGACGCCTAGCGACCGTCTGATTGGCGCCTTTTAGTCCATTGGATCTCAAGCGCCTCTTTCCTCTAGCAATAGCAATGCAGGTTTGGGGAGAGATTCCGGTCCTGGAGCATAATTTCTACTCTTTCATAAAGAAATAAATATAAGAGCATTGATCTAAATGTTTATATATATATATATATATATATATATATATATATATATATATTTACATCTTTTTCCCCTTGATCTCGTGCATCTTTTTCCCCTTGATCTCGTGCATCTCGCTCACCCATTGCTTCTCCCAGAAGCGCTCGTTTTGGTGTAAGCCATCCCAACCCAAGAGCTCCGCCATGGCCGCCTCTCCGGCGAGCCCTGCAGCCGTCGTTTCCATCGTCCCTTAGGGCAACCGAGGCCACCATCAGCACCACCGCGTCCACCCGAGCCTCTCCCCGTCCCCAAGACTCCCCGAGCGCCAAATATGTTGAACCAAGGGCGTAGCAGCGTCGTTCCGGCGACATCTACGGTGACCTAACACCGGTGAGGCCCAGATCTAACCTCGTCCGTTTGTTTCAATCCAACAGCTCACACACGCACTCACTTACCAAATCGGTGCCAGCCAATCACGTCTTGGCACGTGTCCCACCTTATCCAAAACATTATTCAGAACAATTTCCGTTTAATTGAATTATTTGGTAGTTTTATAGAAAACCCCTAGGCAATGCAAGACTTGCTCTTTCTGACCTAAAGCAAGAGCTTGAGAAGAAGAAAATGTCTGACAAATCTACCACTAGCATTCAACAGGTTATGAGGGCTAAGGCAGAGAAAGAGAGGGATGAGATGAAATATCTAAACTGGAGGTCAAATAAATAAACTTTAGTAATTATATTGATTCAAAACTGGAGGTAAATAAATAAATAAATAAATAGGTTATTGAATTTTATTGATGCAAGCACAGATAAGACTTGAATTGAACTCTAGTAAATAACTTTGGGATTTATACTTGACCTTAGTCTAAACTGGAGGTTAAATAAATAAAGTTTAGTAATTATATTGGATTTGTATTTGATTTTAGAAAAACAATAAACGTTCACCGCTAAGGTTCCGGGTCTGAAGAAGGAGCTGCGATTTACACACCCCAAAGTAAGTAGTACTAGCTAGTTTCGCGCATCTCTCATTGATTCTAGTTTCATCAATAATATTATCATGCTTGCTTCTCAGTTTGATTGAACTCTATTCTCGTAAAGTGCTTGTTGCAGGCGCCCAACACTCATTTATGTGGATACTACGTATGCGAGTTCATTCGCTACTATACCTCTGAACGGGCCTCCTATGAGAAACAATTTGAAGTACGTAAACAATATTCACAATTTTATTTTATATATTACCATCAATTGTGTTGAGTTTCATACATATATATGTATTGGCCCCTTCTTTAAATTAGATCTGGCAGATGCGGGATGAACTCCTACCACATGATCGCATACGAGCAATTCAAGATGAATTGGCGGGTTTTTTCTTGACCACGTCATACCTGAACAATAAGAATATCATGTGAAATTGAAATTGTTGTAAGAGATGTTATATATTGTACATATGTAGCAGCGTCGGATAGATACACTAGTGCAGAACCGGGCTTTAGTCCCGGTTCGTAAAGGCCTTTAGTGCCGGTTCCCTAACCGACACTAAAGGGTGGGGACTAATGCAGGAGATATGCCCTAGAGGCAATAATAAATTCTATTATTTATCTCCCTGTTCATAATTATGTTTATGTTCCATGCTATAACTGCAATGATTCCCGAGTCTGCAATATCCATGAGGCTTGGAGGAAGACTCATATGCACGTGTGGAATAATAAATGGTAAGAAGTATTCCTAGTTTGGCCAGTAAGACTAGCTCAAGTGTTGCATGATGGTTCCGCTTTCCTGATCATGGGCATGTCTATGCCAGCAACTTTGAGGGCACAATGTTAAGAGAACATTTGTGTTGAATCGACCTGGTTTGATGTTATGCTATGAGATTCATTCGTCAGAAGTTAATGGTAAATAACACAGAGATGGTTAACGTTTGCATGATTCCTTAGACCATGAGAGTATCGAGTTTCTTCATGCTTGCTTCATTAACTTTAGAGTTTGTTAAACGTCATCCGTAAATGGGTGGCTATTACGGCGGCTTACGGGTTCATGGAAAAGTGTGTCAAGTAACTTGATAGCTCAAGATTGGGATTTGCTCCTCCGGCAATGGAGAGATATTCTCGGGCCCTCTCGGTGTTACAGTATCCATCATCGTCTGGCTAGACACAGTGTGATTTGATCACAGGGATGCCGGAACACGGAAACGAGAAAAGAGAACAAAACTAGTAACGAGGTAACTAGCATAGTGGACAAGTTATTGATCCACGGGGATGCAAGTAAATCTCACCTCGTGTCTTCGTAACATATCGCGAAGCAACAGGAATAGCACACGGCAACTGGAGGTTCACTTGAATATTCATTCGTGTGGGTATAGGGGTCAATATGGGTGTCAACGGCTCTGATGTTGATCATTGATCGGAAGGGGTTCCGGGTCTTGTCTATACTTCACCGAACCTATAGGGTCACACGCTTAAGGGTCATCTATCTGTTGAATACTAGGCAAGGAGTCTGAGAGAAAATCGCCGAAAAAGTTTCGGACACCGGAAAAGTTTCGGACAGCGGAATCATACCGCAGAGAGAGGTCATCGGATAAGTTTCGATGACACCGAAAAGTTGTAAGTCAAATTGGTTTCAGCACATGCCTGATAATTCTTGGAGGGTGCCAAAATCATTCTGGAAGCTTTTTGGAATTTTCTGAGATAAAAACCTGAAATGTTCTGGAGCTGCCGGAGCCACTTCAGATGCGTTTCGCAGATGAAAATCACTAAAACCGGTATTGTTTCGGAATGCGTTGAAAATCATTTTAGTGGGTACTGGAAATGTTCTTAGCCCACATAAATATTTTCAGTTCGATCAGACGCTGAAAAATGTCGTCGTGAATAGTGAAAGTGCTTTTTGGGATATTTTATGGAAAGCCACCTTTTGGGGCTTTGCCCAAAAGATCTAGGGATGACATGGATGGATTGGGAGGCCCTCATGCCCCCCCCCCCAAGGTGTGTGGTCGGCCACACTTGGGGCTCTACCTTGGAGCCCCTCTTGTTCCTTGGTTTCACTCTTATGCCCATGAGGAAGGACTTCATTCATGTGCATTTTGGGTTTTTGTGTTAAACTACCCTACCCCTTGGGATTTCCTATAAATAGAGGTGGAGGGGCAGCCCTCCACACTCACTCTTTCTCACATACAAGTGCCATGCATGATCTGGCTTCTCTCTCCCTCCCAGTGAAATAGTTTCATAGAGCCGAAAGGCTGTCTGGGTTCCAGCAGGAACTAGTTCTGGATGGCGAAGCCCTACCGGATAGATGACACTGTATGTGTGCAACTCTGTAGAGAGATCGTAGTTTCGGTCTTAGTTCATGAGTGCCTCCCGAAGGGCTGTCCGTGTGATCGTCCGAGTTTTGAAGGTCCTCCCGAAGGGCTGTCCGACTGACCGTTCGAGTTTCCAAGGTCCTCCCGAAGGGCTGTCCGCGACACCATCCGGGGAGGGGGCTGTTCGACCGCCTCCCGGAGGGCTGTCTGAGGAGCAGATGAGGGTATACATCCTCGCGGTTGGGAGGTTGTAAATTCTAGCTGCGGGGATCTGCACCGCCGTTTGTCATTGACTCTACTTCCCGCTGCGCTACGAGTCAGTAACGAAAAAGATCAAACCATGTATGTAGTCTCCATAGTGGTCCTGGGCTGGTGCGTAGGTCGGAATATTTTTGTTTTCTGTTGCGTTACCCTTCAGTGGCATCAAGAGCCGTGCTATGCATAGATGCAGGTTACGATCTAGAATACATGGAGATGTATGAGTATTGCATAATATAATTTTGGAGTAGATGAGATCTATTGCTGAAAATTATTTATGCGGGTGACAGATGAAATCTGTTACCCGACATTCTTGTTGCTTCCCTAGAATTTGTGTTTGCTCAATCTCGAGACAGCATGGTGGAATTTGACAAAGTTCTGGCAATCCGTGATCCTGATTGATCATGGAAGTGCTATCAGTTCTTTGGGTTCTGCCGTAGTCAAAAGAAAGATGAAATTCGCAGATGAAAGGGAATTGCAGATATGATCTGCACGAGGTCATGCGTATGACGAAGTTTAGTATGGTGCTCGAGATTTAATTATCTCGTGTTTCATACACCCCGAGATGTTAATCCAGCAACTTGAATAATCATACTTGATGATAAAACGTTGGTAGCTGCGGTTTAAGTCGAAACCTTAGAAGCCACGAAAAACAAGTTTGCATGAACCGATTAGAGACGTCTAACTTGGTTTTGTAGGAGGGTTTTGCATGTGCATGTGATGTGGTATAGCAGTGCTCATAATAATTTGATTATGTATGAAATGACTATATGATGTAAAATTGATTAACATGACCTGCAAGTCATGATTCGGCATGATGGCTGGAGCCATATGATTGCACTTTAATGACCTGTGTGTCAACCTTAAGTAATGCATTAATTTTATACGCTATGGAGATAGCAATATTATCGGGTGCATCGACAAGGTGGTGGCAATCTTCACGAAGGTGAACACCGACGTGAATGCCAAGACGAAGAAATGAAAGACTTCTTCGTCAGAAAGGGCTATACCATATCATGCTATTATGAATTGCCTGAGATGTTTATCCCTTATGATGCACCCTTCTTGATTGCGCGGTAGTCGCTTTTTATTAGGGTGATCTCTCACTTAAAATATCAAAGTAGTTAGTGTTCACCCAAGTGTAGCACCGTCTGAAAT
This sequence comes from Triticum timopheevii, assembly GCA_963921465.1. Lineage (NCBI taxonomy): Eukaryota > Viridiplantae > Streptophyta > Magnoliopsida > Poales > Poaceae > Triticum > Triticum timopheevii. The sequence goes on from OY997268.1 coordinate 621,772,884, forward strand.
TCGTATCTTTTTGGGGTGCGCCATGTACACATGAGCACGAACGAATCGAGAGGAATGAGGCGGGTGAGGTCAGACCTCGCAGCAAGATCACTTGTTTGTCTTTGACGTTCAGGCAGGAGAGTCCTGAGCTCGGAACACGCCCATCGAAAGATGAACAAGAATCACATAGAGATGTGATCGGCAAGTTGGCCTACTGATTGAAATTTGTGTCATCAGTGATGAACCCATCAATGGCATCGAATAGAAATATGGATCTTGAATCACTCTAAATCAATTATGAGAGATATTGATTTGAGTGGGAGTGCACTGTAGAATTAACTTGTTTAATTCTCAGTGCAATTAATTATGAACACTGTCTAAGTGTTTCTTGCAAAATAGTTGTAGAATAATGGCTCGCATTTCCACTTTCCCTGTTAAAATTGAATAACTGTTAAATATCTGGTTAAAACTTTACGATTGGTAACGTAATATGAGGATTGTCCTCAAAAGTGCCGAGAAGGACTTTGTCCTATCGCATGCTTTCCGTATCCTCCCGCTAATGCTATGGATCATGTGACTCTCGTCCTTCGATCCAAAAGCTAGAATTCCGTTACGGTCAAGTGGAATATGTTTGCTTCCATGAAACCCAAACTTTGAAAGTTGGGATAGTTATATGATATTCATGGAACTGAAAATTATTTTCAGATACAAACAAAGCAATGTTTGTTTGCAAGTATTAGTAAAAGTGTTTACTATGCATTTGACTGTTGGGAAAGGGATCCAGAAGAACGCCTGTCATATAATGAAAGGTGAATAAAACAACAACTTAAAGAGAAAGGAAGTGTCCAAAGGGTGTTAGTGTGACTTACACGCCTAGGAAGTCCGGGGCTAACGCCACTCTTAAGTTGGGTGCTTATTTTGCGAGTAGGAGAAATACTAAAAGTTAAACTGTTAGAAGTATAAAGGCAGAAAGAAAGATGACTCGAATATCCAGCTCATGTATGAATGTCATACAAGTTTTTGATGTATAAGTAGGCTGGTCAAAGATATAGTTCTTGGGAATTATGGTTAAACATGTTAATCACTAATTCTTGGCACTACTAGGGAAAATCGTATACACAGAACTTTAGCAGTAGCGTGGGTAAAAAAAGCACGCTGGTGCTAATTAGCAGTAGCGCGCCTGAGGTAACCGCGCTGCAGATAAAGATCTAGCAGTAGCGCGTCTTGCTGTACACACATTACTACTAAAATTCCCACGGCTTAGCCCATAGGCTACACATAGTAGTAGCGATCTATGGCGAACCGCGCTACCACTACATTGTTTGTAGCAGCGCGTTTTAATATAAACTCATTGCTACTAAAGGTTATAAAATTAAATAGAAAGAGAATGGAAAGGTAATTGAAAATGAAAGAAATAGAATAAGGTGAAAGGAAACAAATAAAATGTGAAGAAAACTAAATGGAAAAGGGAAAAAAGAGAAAGGAGTAGCAGTAGCGTGTATTAGAGAACGCGCTGTAGCTAAGATAGCAGCAACGCTTTTCTTGGAACGCGCTACTGCTACTTCTGACTTAACCACGGGGTTCGTCCTTCCCCACGCCACTTTCCCCCAAATCCAACTCTCTCCACTCTCGCCGCCGCCGTCGCCCGTCGGTCGCCGCGCGCTCTCCGCACCCTCTACGCCGCCCCGACCCCGACCTCAACGCCGCCCCCGCCCCCGACCTCAACGCCGCCCCGGACGCCGCCCCGACCCCAGATTCAACGCCGCCCCCGCCCCCGACCTCAACGCCGCCCCGGACGCCGCCCCGACCCCGACCTCGACACCGGCCGCCGTCCGCCGCGCACCCGAGCTCTGACCCCGACCTCGACGGCGCCCTGCCCCTCCCTCATCGCAGTCACCTGAGGTGAGCACGCCCGCTCCTCCCTCTCCCCTGCCTCTGCCTAGTGTTTCTTTATATTTTAGTTGCATATTAAGTTTATTTTTATTTATAGTAAGTTTATTTTAGTTGCATATTAAGAACTAGGTACTAATTAGGTACTAAAATATTTTTATTTATATTAAGTTTATTTTTAGTAAGAACTAGTTGAATTAATAGAACTAGTTAGTAAGAACTTGTTTCTATTTTTTAGTTAAAGCAATTTTTCCCGCCTCGACGTGGACGATGCCTATCCCGCATCCTCGTCGTCGAGTCGGCGGAGGACGACACCTGCTTGACCAGATCGGCCATGTCCAGGACTGGGCTCTGCCGGGGTGGTACTGGGAGGCGCTACCACCGGGGGGCGCAGGTTGGTGAGGAGCCAGCCTGTCGTTGACCCGAACCTTCTTTGGTGGCGGTCACGTGGGCCAGTGACGATCGAGAGGCTCGAGGACTCCGCGGAGGTGGTGCGTCACCGTGTCAGTGAGGAGGACGCGCACGTCCGTCGCTACTTGTTTGCGTTGGAGCAGAGGCCGTTCTCCAATACCTGGCAGGTTCTCCGGGGATCTCACTGGAGCTATGATCTCGTGATGGTTCCTTCTTTGTGGGTGTCCACCGCCCGCGCCGATACCCGTCGTGTGCTAGGGTTTTAGTTGTATTAGTGATGTTATATGTATGACACTATTCGTGATGTATTAGTGATAATATTCGACGATGTACGCACGTATGAGATGATTTACTTTTGCTTATTGAATGCATGCTAATTTGAGTCCTATAAGATATTTTGAAATGTATATCTTGTGTTGCTCAATATCCAAGTGGCCCGTCATGTTTGCAGGTTACATCTCCGAGTGGCCTATGTTTTGCCGGAGTGTTGATTCATTTCCGTTCCGGCAAATTTCAGGCGCTCGATATGTCCTATTTTAGCAAAGGTCATGCCGGATTTTTCCGTGAATTTTGGCATGACTTGTGCCAGAATATGTAGGAAATATCGAGTGCCCCGGATTTGTGTGTTGAGTATCTTGGTAGTTGTCTTCGATCGATTTTCAATTAATGTTTTAACTATGAACATAGGAAATGTCTGACGACGAAAAGGATTTCGGTATTTGCAAATACTGCGAAGACGAGCACGGCCTGTGCGACGGAATCTTCCTAGATGATGATAGGCGCTTCAGCGTCAAGCTGGACGAGAACTTCGAAGTGGATACAGTAAGTCACATCGACAAGTCTTTTTTCGTAATTAAGCATGACATCTGCGTCATTTGCTTCCACTTATATTTTTTTACTATTCTACTAGCGTATCCCCTGCCATGCAAGAGTTTTTGTATTGGATAAGATAGGTTTCAGTCATAGTATGTAGGAAAAGAAAGTTTACTTGAAAACCGAGCATGGTTATATTTTCCATGCAAAATTGTACAATTCAGACAACTACACCTATTTTGGATGCAAAACATGGCGAGCACTATGCAAGACTTATGCATTTGAGCCTGATATGGTTATCACCTTTGATATTCGTCCGGAAGATGATATTGAAGGTAATACCGACATCTGGGTCGATGTGCAGACGCCTCCAGTTATACCATTATGTAAGTTTCTCAACCATATTTATGTCTTTGATCGATATTGTTTATTCAAAAATAGTTGACAACTAATTTGTATTGTCAGCTTATTTCGGTGCAAGCAAACATGTCCAAAGCTTGGTAGACAGGACCGTATACTGTCCTGGGGCTGAACTCAACTACGAGGAGCTCAGTCATTATGTTTCATGGCTTGAGGATCTTGATACTGTCAAGACAAATTTTCTTCCTGCATTTAGAAATGTTAGTATTGAAAATGTGCGACCAATAGTGTTCGTAATGAACTACGGTCACATTTATTTAGGAAGGATGGTAAGATTTTTACTATTTGTCATCAGTGCATCTTTTCCATACATTATTTTTGAAACTAAACTTCATTGCTAAGTATGTTAACATACGATGTTCTTCAACAGGGACTCCCGATGAATATTGTGCCTTATGAGATCGAGACTAAAGGTACCATGAGTATTATCATCTTACGGCCAAGATATCCTACAGATTACTTTAATGCATTCAAGATTAGCGACGGATGCTTAATAGTGCAAGACTGGACCAAATATGTGATGGGGGAGCGTAGAGAAGTACTAGGGGGCAGCAAACAGATGTGCTACACATGATTAGGAGACAGGTCCATCTGCATGCTCCAGCTTGATCAAGGAGGAGAGCTATACATGTTTTATGTTATTTTACCTAAGAGAGAGCAGCAGGAGTGATTAGCTAGCTAGAAATGAGTTTGAGGATGATGATGTGTTACACTATATTACTATGATGATAAACTAGCTAGTGTTGGTGGTAATGACTATGATGATTATTATTAGCTAGTGTTAGTGGTGATTAAATAAATACTGTTTTTTAGACAGAAATAAAAACTGTTGGTGGTAATGACTATGAGGATGATTAAAATAGCTTGTGCTGACGGATTAGATTCAAGTGGAGGCAACATGTGGTGCACATCGAAAGTACTACTAGTCCAAACTAGATCAAGCTTGGATTAGTAGTATACTTTTGACATGCACCACATATTGCCTCCACTTGAACCTAATCCACCTTCATTTGACACACTGTTATGGACATAATGATGTAAACCTCATAACTGGTATTGTACCAATATTTGTACGATGGCGCATAAATACACTAAAAATAAAAAAATAAATAAAAGTACTAGTAGCGATGGACAGAAAACACGCTGCAAGTAGTTACCTTAGCAGCAGCGTGGTACCGAACAAACGCTGCAGCTATTTGTCCTAGCAGTAGCGCGGGCAGGCACGCGCTGCTGCTAAGCAATAGCTGTAGCGCCTTATTAGTAGCGCGCACTCCCGCGCTACTAGTGAGCACAAAACCCGCGCTACTGCTAGGATTTTCCCTAGTAGTGGGGTATTGTGAGTTAATCACAAAGATACCCGCTTGATTGCATTCTGTTGCGAATCAATGTAAGAGCTACTATGGCCTAAAAAGACTAGCCAGAAATGAGGTTAAGGTATACACATGGAACATAGTAAATGTTACTATACCTTCCATCGGTGTATTGTCGTCTATATTTATTTTCATAATTCATTTAGAGTTTTACAAACTCTAGCCCATTGCATCAGGTATCTTGCAAGAAGGTTATTCATAAGAGAACCTTTTATGTTCGATGTTATGAATAACACAAGGGCCATATTTTCATTATGAATGAGATGTATGTTATGAATATTGATAATAATAAAATACCTCTGGGTTTACTTTCATAATTCATTTTAGAGTTTCATACACTCTAGCCCATTGCACAATGTTTGTTGCAAAAGAGTTGTTCATAAAACCAACAATTGTTGTTAAGTATTATGAATAACATGAAGGGCCATGCTTCCATCCAAGATGGGATGTATGTTATGAATATTGATGGTAATATGATACATCCATAACGCTGGCGCTAAATGTCGCGAGACTATGAGAATACCACACATGTATGGCACTACATTTGGTCACATTGGAGAAACCCGCATGAAAAAATTCCATTATGATGGATTTTGAAGTCGTTTGATTTGGAATCATCTGACACTTGCAACTTTCCTCCAAAAAGTGAAGTGACTGAAATACCGTTCACAGGCCATAAGGAACGAGTAACAAACTTATTGGTGATCATACATTTTGATGTGTGTAGTTCAATAAATGTTGTTGCAAGTGGTGGATTTATTTATCTTCTGAAATGACTCAAGTAGATATATGGATATTTACTTGATGAGACGTAAGTCTGGATATTTTGAAATCATTCGAAAGGTTTTCAAAAATGAAGTAGAAGTTATTGTAACAAGAAAATTATGTTTTTGCAATTTTATTCCACAAAGGAATATTTGAGTTACATGTTTAGCGAATGTGTGATGAGTTGTGAAAGGAGTTTCATAACTTGCACCTCCCAGAACACCACTGCAAGTGAAAAGTCCGTGGAGATGTAATCTAACCATTTATGACATGGTAAGGTCAAAGAAGACATAAATAAATTTGCCATTATCCCTTTTAAAGTGATGCTTTAGAGACTGCGGTTTTTACACTGAAAACAGCTACATAGGGTCTGTTGAAATGAAGCCATGGTATGGTACTCCCAACCATGTTATATCTTTTATTAACATTTGGAATATGGGGCTTGTGTAAAAGGTTACAAACCTATTCCAAATCAGACAAGTGCTACTTTGTAGGTTATACCAAAATGTTGGGTATTCCTCCCTCACTATACCGAGGCAAATAGTTTTGCCGTGAAATGGTGTGCTTTTAAAGAGAATGGTTCTTTCAAAAAGGTGAGTGGGAGAATAATGCAACTCGATGAGATAAACAGTATCTTCGCCATCTGTTCAAAGGAAAGAGACCTTGGAAGTAATTCCAGAGTTTCCTACTGCGACTGATACGGAAGTGTCTACAATAAAATGTATGGACTTCGGTCGAACTTGCAGCTGAACCACATAGGCAAGGCTCGTGCAAACCTCTCAGGTGCGCAGACGAGATATTGTTGTTGGACAACAGTATACCTATGATACACAAGGAAGCGTTGATGGGCCCTGACTCCGGAATTGGCTAAATGCCAATACAACCCGAGTTAGTTTCCATATAAGTGATTCAAGATTAAAAACCTTGATACACCTTTCGGAAGACTTAGAGTCTAACGAATATTTATGGAACTTAAAACTGATATGGATAAAAATGTTTTATTCATAAAGCTCGACTTGTTGCAATAACAAGTTCAAGGAGTTGACTATGATGAGTTTGTTTCATCATAGCGATGCTTAAAGTTGGTTCGGGTTGAATTAGCAATATACATATTTCAATCATGAGATATGAAACATGGATGATAAAAGGATTTCCATCTGATGGAAATAAAACATAGGACTTGTATGTGATACAGTCCAAAGTAATTTATCGATCCAGAGGATGCTAGTAAATATGCAAACTTCAAAGATCCAGCGATGGACAGAAGAGAGCAAAATGGAGTTGGAATCTTCGTGTTTTGATGAAAAGGTCAAAAGGGGTTTTGACTTCATCAATGGGTAACGAAGATGCTTGTAATTCAAGAAAGTAAGTGGGAGCGCAATAATATTTCTAAAAACCTTGTGTGCTTGACACATTGGTAATTGGAAATAAATTTCTTAACACAAATTAGGACTTCATTTGAAAATAGTTTTTCGATGAAGTGCTTAGGCTAAATAGCCTTGGTATTAGGCATGATGATCTATGGAGATAGTTTTACCTAATGGGGCTAAGCTATGAATACATATTGACAATATGCTAAAATCTTTTAGCATTTAAAAACGCCAAGGAGTGATTCTTGCCGAAGTCACATGGAAAGAGTTTTTGCAAGATTCGGTGTCCCAAAACACCGATGAGTAAAATACATGATGGAGATTCCACACACTCTTGTGTTTGGATTAATCATGTATTCCATGGTATGTAAAACAACCAGATATGTCCGATACTCCAAAGGTGTTGCGAGTATGGATACCAAAGTGGTCAAAAGTACTGATCATAGGACAACAGTGAAAGATGTCATTTAGTACCAGAGTAGTATTGATGACATGTTTTCTCGCAAGAAGAGATTATAAAGAGCTCGTTGTAAGTAATTACATCGATATAGTCTTCATCAATGCTCCATGCGATTTTTGATTTAAATTAAGGGTTCTGTGTTGCACACAATGTGGTGGCACAGTTTGTTGGAAAATGTTCCAAACAAGTTACTGTGGCGAATTCTATAACAAAGGCTAAGTATGTTGACGCTTTAGAAGCGACAAAGAAGATGTTGAATCATATAGTTCATTCATGAACTTAGTATGGTTCCAAGATGACTTTTGTCAATGGGACACTACTGCGGGTAGTTGCTCCATAACTCAGTCTGAGGAATCCAGGTTCGACCTGTGATTCACATACATACAAAGCAAAGTCCACACAAAATATGAATTTTTTGAAAGCGTGAAGACGCAAGGTTATGCAAAGATACACAAGGAGCTGAAGTCGTCAGATCCGTTGGACATCAGGCTATACCACAAGCGAAGCATATTTCCACCAATGTGCCATAGGTGTAAAGTGCATTAGCATTGACTAGATTATTGGCTCTAGTGCAAGTGGGAGTGTGTAGGAGATATGCCCTAGAGGCAACAATAAATTCTATTATTTATCTCCATGTTCATAATTATGTTTATGTTCCATGCTATAACTGCAATGATTCCCGAGTCTGCAATATCCACGAGGCTCGGAGGAAGACTCATATGCACGTGTGGAATAATAAACGGTAAGAAGTATTCCTAGTTTGGCCTCTAAGACTAGCTCAAGTGTTGCATGATGGTTCCGTTTTCCTAATCATGGGCATGTCTATGCCAGCAACTTTGAGGGCACAATGTTAAGAGAACATTTGTGTTGAATCGACCCGGTTTGATGTTATGCTATGAGATTCATTCGTCAGAAGTTAATGGTAAATAACACAGAGATGGTTAATGTTTGCATGATTCCTTAGACCATGAGAGTATCGAGTTTCTTCATGCTTGCTTCATGAACTTTGGGGTTTGTTAAACGTCATCCGTAAATGGGTGGCTATTACGGCGGCTTATGGGTTCATGGAAAAGTGTGTCAAGTAACTTGATAGCTCAAGATTGGAATTTGCTCCTCCGACGATGGAGAGATATTCTCGGGCCCTCTCCGTGTTACGGTATCCATCATCGTCTGGCCAGACACAGTTTGATTTGATCACAGGGATGCCAGAACACGGAAACGAGAAAAGAGAACAAAACCAGTAACGAGGTAACTAGCATAGTGGACAAGTTGTTGATCCACAGGGATGCAAGTAAATCTCACCTCGGGTCTTGTGTAACATATCGCAAAGCAACAGGAATAGCACACGACAACTGGAGGTTCACTCGAATATTCATTAGTGTGGGTATAGGGGTCAATATGGGTGTCCACGGCTCCGATGTTGATCATTGATCGGAAGGGGTTCCGGGTCATGTCTATACTTCATCGAACCTATAGGGTCACACGCTTAAGGGTCATCTATCTGTTGAATACTAGACAAGGAGCCTGAGAGAAAATCGCCAAAAAATTTCGGACACCGGAAAAGTTTTGGACAGCGGAATCGTACCGCAGAGAGAGCTCACCGGATAAGTTTCGATGACACCGAAAAGTTGTTTCGGGATATACCATTAAGTCAAATTGGTTTCGGCACATGCCTGGTAATTCTTGGAAGGTGCCAGAATCATTCTGGAAGCTTTTTGGAATTTTCTGAGATAAAAACCTGAAATGTTCCGGAACTGCCGGAGCTACTTCAGATGCGTTTCGCAGATGAAAATCACTAAAACCGGAATTGTTTCGGAACGCGTTGAAAATCATTTTAGTGGGTACTGGAAATGTTCTTAGCCCACATAAATATTTTCAGTTCGATCAGACGCTGAAAAATGTCGTCGTGAATAGTGAAAGTGCTTTTTGGGATATTTTATGAAAAGCCACCTTTTGGGGCTTTGCCCAAAAGATCTAGGGATGACATGGATGGATTGGGAGGCCCTCATGGGCCCCCCCAAGGTGTATGGCCGGCCACACTTGGGGCTCTACCTTGGAGCCCCTCTTGTTCCTTGGTTTCACTCTTATGCCCTTGAGGAAGGACTTCATTCATGTGCATTTTGGGTTTTTGTGTTAAACTACCCTACCCCTTGGGATTTCCTATAAATAGAGGTGGAGGGGCAGCCCTCCACACTCACTCTTTCTCACATACGAGTGCCATGCATGATCTGGCTTCTCTCTCCATCCCAGCGAAATAGTTTCGTAGAGCCGAAAGGTTGTCTGGGTTCCGGCAGGAACTAGTTCTGGACGGCGAAGCCCTGCCGGATAGATGACACCGTATCACTAGTAGAAAAACAACTAATAGTCCCGGTTCGTAAGGGCCTTTAGTCCTGGTTCATGAACCGGGACTAATGGGTCGTTACTAATACCTCCACCCATTAGTCCCGGTTCAAACACGAACCGGGACCAATGTGCCTCCACGTGGCCCTGTGCGCCGAGCCCAGTCAGGGGGTCTTTGGTCCCAGTTGATGGCACCAACCGGGACCAAAAGGCATCCACGCGTCAGCATTCCAGTGGCTGGGGTTTTTGTTTTTTTTAAAGGAGGGGGGTTGGGGGTTTTGGGGGGTTAATTTAGGTGTTTCATATATTGTGTTAGCTAGCTAATTAATAGAGAGAAGTGTCCTTTCTTATGTCCGTGCTTGGTCGACGCTACGTACTATATATACATAAGTGATCGAGAGAACCATTGAGTACAGAAGTTCGTCATGCATACCGAGAGAAGTGATTGATCGACCTCTCCTTCTCTGAGAGATTGGTCGAACAACAAGTTTTCGTATATCATGTATCTGACGCTACTGGCTACATACATGTACAATATGTATAAGATCTCTTAATTACAATCCCCTAGAAATTGAAATCAATTTCCACATGGTATTCTCCGGCTTTATTGATGACGTGGTCAAGAAAGAATCCCGCCAATTCCTCTTGAATTGCTTTCATGCGATCTGGTTCTAGGAGTTCATTCCGCATCTGCCACGTCTAATTTGAAGAAGGGGGTTAATTAATACATATATATGAATGAAACTCAACAGAAATGATGGTGTAATAAAATGAAATTGTGAATATTATTGCTTACGCACTTCATATTGTCTTTGAGAGTAGCCCCGCTTGTTTTTCAAAGTCGCGTTGTGGATGAACTCGCACACGTAGTATCCACAGAAATCATTCCCTTCTTCCTGCCACAAGCACTTTACGAGAAATAGAGGTCAATCAAACTGATAATGAAGCATTATAAATGGCATTGATGAAAGTATAGCTATATAATCAACGGGAGATGCGCGCAACTAGCTAGCCAGTAGTACTTACTTTCGGGTATGTATATCGCAGCTCCTTCGGCAGTCCCGGGCCTTTTGATTGAAGAACGCGAAGAACTCATCAAATGGAACAGTCAATTGATCATTTGCAACGAGGTCGTGCTCCTCTTTAATATTCAGATACAAAGCATTCGTACCCTCAGACTCTCTGCAGGTTTCCATGTACCAATTATGGAATCTTCGCATCATTGTTGTCAGAGATTTTTCATCTTTGACGAGAGGCTTCCCGTACTCGTATCTGTGTTCGTCCACCTCCAAGAAATCAGGAAGTTGATCGTCAGGTAGGTAATCTGCAAGATTGACATAACCGGCCACCGTCCCCGGAGCATTAGACACATTGAGCGGGGGGCACGATTGTTGTGCTTGTTTGCCGAGCTGGGCAATTTTTTCCCCTTTGCTCGTCCTTTTGACCTTTTAGCACTGACAGTAGTTCCCGACCGCTGGGCTTGGAGATATGTCTGTTCAGTAATGCGCTCACAGTTGGTTCTCGGCGGAGACTTTGGTGGTTTCCTCAGGGCATCGATAGTGCGCTTTGCTTTCACCGGATCTACCTTCTCCTCCGGAGGTGGATGTCTCTTTGCTTTCACCCCTTCAAAGAACTCCTTCACGTGGGTCCGCACAATCGTATCGTTTTCCTCCTCGGTCCTCTCGTACGGTAACTTCTCTAGAGGCTTGAGAGGTGGACCGTATCTGTATTGCCTCCCGCCTCTGGTTGTGCTGCTAGACGCCGGAGCAGACGGAGCGGCTGCGGCGTCTGTCTTCTTTCGTGCTTGCTTACGAGGCGGAGGAGAAGGAGTACGACGCGCCGGAGCAGCCGGGGCGGCGGCGGATCTCTTCCGCCCTTGCTGGCTAGGCGGAGAAGGAGGAGGCTGCTGGCTGCTCGGGAGCGCCGGCGCAGGCGGAGAAGGAGGCGGAGTGCCGCCACGCGCCGGAGAAGGAGGCGGAGTGCCGCCACGCGTGCCCTAATCGTCACTCGCTGGAGGAGGAGGCGGTGGAGGAGGCGGAGTGCCTTGACTCGCCGGGGGAGGAGGAGGAGGCGAAGGCATCCAGTTCGGAAGGTTGATGAGCTCCTTCCGCCATAGGCATGGAGTCTTCAGAGCAGAACCCAGCCTAGTCTCCCCTTCACCGGTAGGGTGGTCAAGCACGAGGTCCTCAAATCCCTCCATTATTTCATCCACCATCACCTTAGCATGTCCTTCTGGAATCAGCCAGCAGTGATAAGTTGCTCCGGATCCACTAGCGTAAATAGAGCCAACAGCCGCCTTGACCTTCAAATTCATCCATCGCGCCATAATGTGGCAATGTTGAGACTCCGTGATAGCATCCATGGGATAGCTGGCAGGAGCCGTCAAGACATGCTCCGGCTGAAGCAGCTTGGTGGAAGCCACGCTACTTCTCCGCTGAGATGGCGGGGTAGCTTCGGGGGAAGCTTCGGCAGGTCGTTTGCTGCGATCTGCTGCTTCTCGTTCCTCTAGTCCCATTACCCTTTCGTGCAGCTCCTGCATTTGGCCCTGCTCCAGTTTCTTCCTCCTCTCGTGGATTTTGTAACCCCCTGCGTCCGGAAAACCAACCTTCCACAGAATGGAGCCTGGCGTGCCTCGTGTCCGTCCAGGGTGCTCAGGATTCCCGAGGGCCATTGTGAGCTCGTCCTTCTCCCTGTCTGGTACGAATGTCCCTTTCTGTGCTGCATTGATATACTTCCGAAGGTTCTTGACTGGTATTTCTAGTTGCTCGTCCGTCCAACAGCACATCCTGATATAGGGTCCAAGGTTCCGCCAGCCCCGAAGAACCAAGTCCGGCAACGGTCTGGCCATCTCATTGTCTCTGGTTCGATCCCTTTTTCAAGCAGATCATTCTCAGCCTTGGACCACTTATGCCGGGCTTTGAGGTAGCCACCTGACCCCATGCGATGGTGAAGCTTCTTCTTCGCAGCATTTTGCTTGTTCACCGCCGACATCTTCTTACTCTTTTCCGATGTCTTGTGGGCCACAAATGCGGGCCAGTGATCTTTGATCTTCTCATATTTGCCGATGAATTCTGGTGTCTTTTTTTTTCGACAAAATGGTTCAACTCTTTCCTCCACCTCCTGAATAGGGTTGCCATCTTCTTAAGAGCACAAGACTTGATTAATTGCTCTTTAACTGGCTTCTCCAGATCCTCCTCTGGCGATAGGGTGAAATTTGCCTTCAGCTGAGTCCAAAGATCTTCTTTCTGCATATCATTGACATAAGACACCTCAGGTTCGTCCTTAGGCTTATACCATTGCTGGATCCTGATCGGGATCTTGGCCCTAACAAGAACCCCGCACTAAGCAGAAAATGTGTTCTTTGTCCGGATGGGTTCAATCTGTTCGCCGTCGGGCGTGATTTCTATGATCTCAAACCTTTCATCCGAGCTCAACTTTTTCTTCGGGCCTCGTCTCCTTACCGAAGTTGTGCTCGATCCGGAGGGCTAGAAATTAAAAGGAAGAAAGACGAGAGTAATTAATATGTGTACATATACCAAAACAATGAATGCATCAATTAACTAGTCAGCACGGGCTTAACTAATATATATATACCTGGCCGGACTCGGTTCGGTCACCGGAGCAGTCAGCACGGTCTCCTTCTTGTACCTCCATTGGGTCATCAACCGGAGCCATCATGAACATAGCCCTCTTCTTGTACCGGCATTAATGGGCCGGAGCCATCATGAACATAGCCCTCTTCTTCACCCAGTCCTTCCTCACCAACGACGTCGATGAAAAATGATGCAACAACATCAGTTCCTTCTGCGATCATCTCCCCCAACATCGCTTCGGTTGCTTCGTCTCGGTAGTGCTCCATAGTTTCTGCAAATATTTACAACATGTCAATTATTATTCAAAAACATGGTACAGATGGATATATATATATTAGTGGCAAATGTAGAACTAGCTAGCTAATCACAATAAGGAATCATGTTAGTGGCCTCGACGCTGCTTCTCTAGGGTTTGGGATCGCCTCGACACAATGCTTCAAGGGTTTGGGGTGGCCTCGACGACAACACTCTTTTAACTTGGTAAATTTGGGTGGCCTCGAGAGTTTTGGTCGAGCGAGAGGGCTGAGGGGGGTGCTGCCGTTGTATAGGTTATCACGGTCTAGAGGGGGTATATATATCGACCGCCCCTCATGTCGAACTTATCTCGAGGGGGCGGGCGAGGGCGAAGGCGAGCAGCCTGACGGCGACACACCCGATAAAACATAAGAAAACGAAGAAGAGATAAAAAGAGGAGAAAAAGAAAGGAATAGAGGAGAAGATCGAAGAAAAAAAAGAGGAGAAGAAGAAAGGAATAGAGGAGAAGAAGAAGAAAATAGAATTTTTCTATTTTTTCTTCTTCTCCTCTATTCCTTTCTTCTTCTCCTCTTCCTTTTCTTCTTTTTTGTTCTTCTTATTTATTTCTCCTCTATTCCTTTCTTTCTTCTTCTCCTCTTCTTTTTCTTCTTCTCCCTCGAGAAAGGAAAATAATTAAGGAAAAGGAAGAAAAGAGGAAGAAGGAAGAGAAGGAAGAAGAAGAAGAAAGGAATAGAGGACAAGAAGAAAAAATAGAATTTTTTTTCTATTTTTTCTTCTTCTCCTCTTCTTTTTCTTCTTTTTTCTTCTTCTTATTTATTTCTCCTCTTCTTTTCCTCTCCTCTTCTTCTCTTTTCTTCCTCTTCTTATTTTCCTTTTTCCTCTCATTCTTTTTCTTCTTCTTCTTCCTTCTTCCTTCTTCCTCTTTTCTTCCTTTTCCTTATTTTACTTTTTCCTCTACACTAACCTAATTAAAATGCACTAACCTAAAATCGATATCTACTAACAACCTAAATAAAAAATTAATACATCTATGAAAAAACATATATAAACAAAAAAATGATATGAACATTATATTCGTACATACATATAGCCACATCCATTCATCATATAGCTATACCACATACATATATACATTAATTATATATATGAAAAAATGCAATGAACAAAAAATTACACATGTATGTATGAAAAAAAGCACTGAACACAGAGCCTCGACGGTGGCGGCTCACAACGGGGGCGGCCGACGAGGGCGACGGCGGCGGCGGAGAGGGCATCGGCGACGACCACGTACGGCGGGCCAGGGCAGGGGTGTGGCCGGCAACGACGGCGACGATGACGGCAACGACGGGTGCGGGCGACGACGACGGTGTCGGCGGGGGCGGCCGGCGGGCGGCGTCGGGGCAGCGCCTGGCGGCGACGGGGCAGGGGCGATGACGGGGGCGCGCGGACGGCGTCGGGGCGGCGCGTGGACGACGTCTGGGCGGCGGGCGGCGTCGGGGGCGCGCGGACGGCGGCGGGGCGGCGTGCGGATGGTATCGGTCGGCGCGCAGATGGCATCTGGGCGGCGGGCGGCGTCGGGGCAGCGGACGGCGTCGATCTGGGCAGCCTAGCGGCGTCGTCGTGCGGCAACTGGCGATGTGTTCGTCAAATTTTCCTAAGTGTTGTATATATACCAAGGGCATTGGTCCCGGTTCGTGACTACAACCGGGACTAATGCCCCCTTTAGTCCCGGTTGGTACCACCAACCGGGACCAAAGGCCTCTTTTCAGCAGCCCAATGGGCGGGAAGCGACGACCTTTGGTCCCGGTTGGTGGCACCAACCGGGACTAATGCCCCCCTTTAGTCCCGGTTGGTGCCACCAACCGGGACCAAAGGACCCTGTGCTGCTCGCATCGGGGCCAAAGTTTAGTCCCACCTCGCTAGTTGAGAGGGGCGCGCAGTGGTTTATAAGCCCCACTGCCGCACCCCTCTCGAACTCCTCTCCACCGTAGGCTTACGGGCCTATATGCTATTGCTTTGCCTGATGGGCTTGCTGGGCCTACCGCGGGCCTGAATCCTGGTCCATGGTAGGGTTTCTAGTCGTATTCAGGCCGTGGGGGCCCAGTAGGAGGCAATTTTTTTTGTTTTCTTTCTTGCTTTATTTATTTTATTTTGTTTCTACTTACAACAAAATACTTATTGTTGCTATTTTTAATTATTTTCTAGTTTTTTTGTTTTGTTTTCTGAATTATCTATTTTGTTTTGTTTTTTGCTTTATTTTTTAATTCTTTTTGCTTTTAGTTTTAGAAAAATTATAAACTTTCTGTTAGTGCCATTAGTTTTCAAATTTGAAAACACTTTTTTTGTTTTTTTGTTTTCTTTCTTGCTTTATTTATTTTATTTTGTTTCTACTTACAACAAAATACTTATTGTTGCTATTTTAATTATTACGAGGGCTGAACCATAAGACATTAAAGCATTTCAAATGAACTATGAAAAAGTTGAAAGTTGACATGGTATCATAAATTCACCCACATAGCATGTGCATGTACAAAACGGACAATGGTATCATACTCGTGTGTTACAAAGTTGGCATGGTATCATCATAATATTTGTGGGAGAAAGTCTTCACTTTTTCTTCGCTTGTGTCATTTGCTTATTTCGCCGTAACCATGGATAATCTTCATCGCTTATCAGGATGCTGGGGTCAGCCTTGACTTTGAAGGGAGGAATTTCATGAAATTTTTCATAATCTTCAGATATGTCTGTCTTGCCCTCCACTCCCACGATGTCCCTTTTTCCTGAAAGAACTATGTGGCGCTTTGGCTCATCGTATGATGTATTCGCTTCCTTATCTTTTCTTTTTCTCGGTCTGGTACACGTGTCCTTCACATAGATAACCTGTGCCACATCATTGGCTAGGACGAACGGTTCGTCAGTGTACCCAAGATTTTTCAGATCCACTGTTGTCATTCCGTACTGTGGGTCTACCTGTACCCCGCCTCCTGACAGATTGACCCATTTGCACTTAAACAAAGGGACCTTAAAATCATGTCCGTAGTCAAGTTCCCATATGTCCACTATGTAACCATAATATGTGTCCTTTCCCCTCTCGGTTGTTGCATCAAAGCGGACACCGCTGTTTTGGTTGGTGCTCTTTTGATCTTGGTCAATCGTATAAAATGTATTCCCATTTATCTCGTCTCCTTTCCAAACCGTAACAGTCGAAGATGGTCCCCTGGACAACAAGTACAACTCATCACAAACAGTGTTGTCACCTCTGAGACGTGCTTCCAACCAACTGCTGAAAGTCCTGATGTGTTCACATGTAATCCAGTCGTCGCACTGCTCCGGGTGTTTGGAGCGCAGACTGTTCTTGTGTTCATCGACATACGGGGTCACCAAGGTAGAGTTCTGTAGAACTGTGTAGCGTGCTTGAGACCAAGAATATTCGTCCCTGCATATTATTGAGTCCCTTCCAAGTGTGCCTTTTCCAGTCAGTCTCCCCTCATACCGCGATTGAGGGAGACCTATCTTCTTAAGGACAGGAATGAAGTCAACACAAAACCCGATGACATCCTCTGTTTGATGGCCCATGGAGATGCTTCCTTCTGGCCTAGCGCGGTTACGGACATATTTATTTAGGACTCCCATGAACCTCTCAAAGGGGTACATATTGTGTAGAAATACGGGGCCCAGAATGACAATCTCGTCAACTAGATGAACTAGGACGTGCGTCATGAGATTGAAGAAGGATGGTGGGAACACCAGCTCGAAACTGACAAGACATTTCACCACATCACTCCTTAGCCTTGGTATGATTTCTGGATCGATCACCTTTTGAGAGATTGCATTGAGGAATGCACATAGCTTCACAATGGCTAATCGGACGTTTTCCGGTAGAAGCCCCCTCAATGCAACTGGAAGCAGTTGCGTCATAATCACGTGGCAGTCATGAGACTTTAGGTTCTGAAACTTTTTCTCTGACATATTTATTATTCCTTTTATATTCGACGAGAAGCCAGTCGGGACCTTCATACTAAGCAGGCATTCAAAGAAGATTTCCTTCTCTTCTTTGGTAAGAGCATAGCTGGTAGGACCTTCATACTGCTTTGGAGGCAATGCCGTCTTTTTCGTGCGAAATGTTGCAGGTCCTCCCGTGCCTCAGCTGTATCTTTTGTCTTCCCATACACGCCCAAGAAGCCTAGCAGGTTCACGCAAAGGTTCTTCGTCACGTGCATCACGTCGATCGAAGAGCGGACCTCTAGGTCTTTCCAGTAGGGTAGGTCCCAAAATATAGATTTCTTCTTCCACATGGGTGCGTGTCCCCCAGCGTCACTCGGAACAGCTAGTCCGCCGGGACCCTTTCCAAGGATTACGTGTAAATCATTGACCATAGCAAGTACGTGATCACCGGTACGCATGGCGGGCTTCCTCCGGTGATCTGCCTCGCCTTTGAAATGCTTGCCTTTCTTTCAGCATTGATGGTTGGTCGGAAGAAATCGATGATGGCCCAGGTACACATTCTTCCCGCAGCTTCCCAGGTATATACTATCGGTGTCAAGTAAACAGTGCGTGCATGCGTGGTATCCCTTGTTTGTCTGTCCTAAAAGGTTACTAAGAGCGGGCCAATCCTTGATGGTCACGAACAACAATGCCTTTAGGTGAAATTCCTCCTGTTTGTGCTCATCCCATGTACGTACACCGTTTCCATTCCACAGCTGTAAAAGTTCTTCAACTAATGGCCTTAGGTACACATCAATGTCGTTGCCGGGTTGCTTGGGGCCTTGGATGAGAACTGGCATCATATTGAACTTCCGCTTCATGCACATCCAAGGAGGAAGGTTATACATACATAGAGTCACGGGCCAGGTGCTGTGATTGCTGCTCTGCTCCCCGAAAGGATTAATGCCATCCGCACTTAAAGCAAACCATACGTTCCTTGGGTCACTTGCAAACTCATCCCAGTACTTTCTCTTGATTTTTCTCCACTATGACCCGTCAGCGGGTGCTCTCAACTTCCCGTCTTTCTTACGGTCCTCACTGTGCCATCGTATCAACTTGGCATGCTCTCCGTTTCTGAACAGACGTTTCAATCGTGGTATTATAGGAGCATACCACATCACCTTCGCAGGAACCCTGTCCCTGGGGGGCTCGCCGTCAACATCACCAGGGTCATCTCGTCTTATCTTATACCGTAATGCACCTCATACCGGGCATGCATTCAGATCCTTGTACGCACCGCGGTAGAGGATGCAGTCATTAGGGCATGCATGTATCTTCTGCACCTCCAATCCTAGAGGGCATACGACCTTCTTTGCTGCGTATGTACTGTCGGGCAATTCGTTATCCTTTGGAAGCTTCTTCTTCTATATTTTCAGTAGCTTCTCAAATCCTTTGTCAGGCACAACATTCTCTACCTTCCACTGTAGCAATTCTAGTACGGTACCAAGCTTTATGTTGCCATCTTCGCAATTGGGGTACAATCCTTTTTTGTGGTCCTCTAACATGCGATCGAACTTTAGTTTCTCCTTTTGACTTTCGCATTGCGTCCTTGCATCGACAATGACCCGGCGGAGATCATCATCATCGGGCACATCGTCTGGTTCCTCTTGATCTTCAGCAGCTTCGCCTGTTGCAGCATCATCGTGCACATCGTCTGGTTCCTCTTGATCTTCAGTAGCATCACTGTATTCAGGGGGCACATAGTTGTCATCGTACTTTTCTTCTTCGCCATCTTCCATCATAACCCCTATTTCTCCGTGCCTCGTCCAAACATTATAGTGTGGCATGAAACCCTTGTAAAGCAGGTGGGTGTGAAGGATTTTCCGGTCAGAGTAAGACTTCGTATTCCCACATATAGTACATGGACAACACATAAAACCATTCTGCTTGTTTGCCTCAGCCACTTCAAGAAATTCATGCACGCCCTTAATGTACTCGGAGGTGTGTCTTGAACCGTACATCCATTGCCGGTTCATCTGTGTGCATTATATATAATTAAGTGTGTCAAAAATCATTACAGAACATCATGAATAGATAATTAAGTGACCAAATTAATAGAAGTTCATCATCAAATTAAAACCAAAGTACATACATAGTTCTCATCTAACAACATAAAGCTCTGCAGAGCATCTAAATTAATTGAACCATACATTGAAACTATATAAAACATTTCAATGCGAAAACAAATGCGATCATAATCGCAACCAATGTAACAACTGATCCAACGGCATAATGATACCAAGCCTTGGTATGAATGGCATATTTTCTAATCTTTCTAATCTTCAAGCGCATTGCATCCATCTTGATCTTGTGATCATCCACGACATCCGCAACATGCAACTCCAATATCATCTTCTCCTCCTCAATTTTTCTATTTTTTTTCCTTTAAGAAATTGTTTTCTTCTTCAACTAAATTTAACCTCTCGACAATAGGGTCGGTTGGAATTTCCGGTTCAACAACCTCCTAGATAAATAAAATCTATGTCACGTTGGTCGGCATAATTGTCATAAACAATAGATGAAACAATAGTTATGAAAAGATAATATATACCACATCCAAATCATAGACAGGACGAGGACCGACATGGGCGGATACCAAAACCATCGCACTATATAAGATGCAATAATAAAAGTAAGAAAATTATACAAGTATATATATAAACATACAAGATTTTTTTTTCCTTTCAGAAAGAAGATAAGAACAAGAGGCTCACCATGGTGGTGTCGGCGACGAGATCGGCACAGGCGATCGACGGCGGTGAAGACGGGGACGGGACGTGACGGACCGCTAAACCTAGACAAATATTGAGGAAAATGGATCTTGGAGGTCGAGCTTGGACAGGAGAAAGCTTAAGTAGTGTGCCTCGGACATTCCATCGAACACATCGTGTGCATAGGAGGTGAGCTAGAGCACCACAAAGCTCTCTCCTCGCCAGCCACGAAAAACAGAGCAGTGAGAGTGCTCTGCTCGCGGGCGAGGGGTATATATAGGCAATTAATTGGTCCCGGTTCGTGGCTTGAACCGGGACTAAAGGGAATCCTTTGGTCCCGGTTCAGGCCACCAACCGGGACAAATGGTGGTGGGCCAGGACCAAGGCACATTGGTCCCGGTCGTCCCACCAACCGGGACCAAAAGGTCCAGACGAACCGGGACCAATGGCCCACGTGGCCCGCCGGGCCCCCGGGGCTCACGAACCGAGTCCAATGCCCCCATTGGTCCCGGTTCTGGATTGAACCGGGACTAATGGGCTGACCCGGCCTGGACCATTGCCCCCTTTTCTACTAGTGTATGTGTGCAACTCTGTAGAGAGATCGTAGTTTTGGTCTTAGTTCGTCAGTGCCTCCCGAAGGGTTGTCCGTGTGATCGTCCGAGTTTCGAAGGTCCTCCCGAAGGGCTGTCCGAGTGACCGTTCGAGTTTCGAAAGTCCTCCCGAAGGGCTGTCCGCGACACCGTCCGGGGGGGCTGTTCGACCGCCTCTCGGAGGGCTGTCTGAGGAGCATATGAGGGTATACATCCTCGCGGTTGGGAGGTTGTAAATCCTAGCTGCGGGGATCTGCACCGTCGTTCGTCATCGACTCTACTTCCCGCTGCGCTACGAGTCGGTAACGAAAAAGATCAAACCATGTATGCAGTCTCCATAGTGGTCCTGGGCTGGTGCGTAGGTTGGAATTTTTTTGTTTTCTGCTGTGTTACCCTTCAACTAAAGCCCCCTCCCCTTTAGTACCTATTCGGCACGAACCGGCGCTAACGTGCCACCACATGGCACGAGCCAAGCCCGGGTGCGTGTAGGACATTAGTACCGGTTGGTAACACCAACCGGTACTAAATGTTTGGGGGTGTTTTGGTTTTATTTTTTATTTTTCCTTTAATTTTGTGTTTTCAATTTAATTTAGTGATTGTTTTACATTATAATGAGTTGTTAAATCATTAGGTGAAAGTACCGCAGATTAGTTTCGACTGGATGCATGTGGATCTTATAGCTAAGTGATCAAGTATATGCCATATCCATATTATACTTGATCACCTAATTAAGTGATCAAGTATAATATGAATATGGCATATACTTGATCACTTAGCTAGGATCCATCTAGCTAAAACTAATCTGCGGTTTCTTTCATAAATGATATAAATACTCATCATCATCATCATCATATTAATAAAAAACTCTTGCATCATATCATCAACAACAGTATACTAGCTAGCTAAAAATCATCATAGTCGTCATTACCACTATTTAATCATCATAGTCATTACCGCTATCTAATCACCACCAACACTAGCTTAAAGAAGAAACATTCACTTGTACCAGAAGCAAAGATATCATCGAGTTCAACATGGTCATGATATTATAAGCGTTCATAACACCACAAAAGCAAATCACTCTTTGAGATTAAGTTCAGGACGAAGAACACGGACATGAGAGGACAAGTACTAAGAGCATGAACTAGCTAAATCACTCCTGCTGCTCTCTCTCGGGTAAAATAGCATAGAACATGTATAGCTCTCCTAATTCATCATACTGGAGCATGCAGATGAACCTGTCTCCTAATCGTGGGCTGCGCTTCTGATTGCTGCCCCCTAGTACTTCTCTGGGATCGTTAACAATTTTGCTCCAATCTTTCACTGTTAAGCATTCATCGCTTTTAGAAATCCTGAATGCACTCATGTGCAATGTAGGATATCTTGGCCGTAAGCTAACCATTGACATGCGACCTTTAGTCTCGATCCACTGAGGCACAACTGTCATCGGGAGTCCCTGTTGAAGAACATCGTATAGTAATTAATATACTTAGCAATGAAAGTTTAGCTTCAAAAATAATATATGCAAAAGATGCACTGAGGACAAATAGTAAAAATCTAACCATCTTTCCTAAATAGATGTGACCGTAGTTCAATACGATCACTACTGGTCGCATGTTTTGAGTACTAACATTTTTAAGTGCAGGAAGAAAATTTGTCTTAACAGTATGAAGATCCTCAAGCCATGAAACATAATGACTTATCTCCTTGCAGTTTAGTTCAGCTCCGGGATAGTAGTAGGTCTTGTCTATCAAGCGTCGGACATGTTTGCTTGAATGGAAATGAGCTGTCAATAGAAATTAGTTGTCAACTATTTTTGAATAAACAATACCAAAGATATAAATATGGTCGAGAAACTCACATAATGGTAGAACTGGAGGCGTCTGCACATCAACCCAAATGTCTCTATTACCTTCAATATCATCTTCCGGACGAATATTAATGTCAATTGTTAGATGTGTGTGTGTGTGTGTGTGTGTGTGTGTATGTGTGTGTGTGTGTGTGTATGTGTATTAGGTAGATAAGAATGTTAGAATGTTAATGTTAGATGTATTGGGTAGATAAGAATGTGTGTATGTGTGTGTATGTATCCAACAGAAAACATAAAATAAGTAAAAAATGTGTGTGTGTGTGTGTGTATGTGTGTGTGTGTATGCGTGTACGAGCGGGGGGCGACGGCGCGAGACGGCGACGCGATGGGGACAGCGCGACGACGGGCGGCGGGCCGGGGGCGACGGCGCGATCGAGACGACGACGTACGGGGCAGCGGCGCGAGACGGCGACGACGAGGACGGTGACGACGGGCGGCGAGGGCGACGACGCGCGGCGGGGCCGGCGAGGGGCGACGGCGCAAAGAAGTTGGAGAAGAAGTGATGGTCAATGAAACTGAATTTTTCGTAAGTGCCATATATATAGGAGGGGCCTTTAGTACCGGTTGGAGCCACCAACCGGTACTAAAGGCCAATTTTGGCCAGGTCAAGCGGCGGGAAACGACCCCCTTTAGTATCGGTTCATGGCTCCAACCGGTACCAAAGGCCCACCCATTAATACCGGTTGGAGCCACCAACCGATACTAATGGGTGTGCGCCGCCACCCACGGTGCACAATGTTTAGTCCCACCTCGCCGAGCGAAGGGCAGCCGCACTGGTTTATAAACCCAGCCGCGGCTGCTCCTTCGAATTCCTCTATATAGCAGGCTTCTGAGCCTAACTATGGCGCGCTACCTTGTGAGCCTGCTGGCCCTTCTGGGGCTAAATTTGCACACCCGAGGTCTGGCAGGCCCACTGGGCAGCACCCCAACATTTTTTATATAGTTTTTTTTCTTTTCTGCATTATTTATTTTCTTCTATTTATTTTTGAGTAAGTTTTTATATAGTTTTTTCTTTTCTTCTATTTATTTTTGAGTAGTTTTTCTTTGTTGTATTTAGTTTCTTTGTGAATATTTTTGCTTTAGCTCTCTAAACAAATTGGTAAATGAATGAAAAATAGCAAATGATGTCAGAACGTGTTGGAAATTGACGACGTCGCTTTGAATGCTGAATATTGAATGCAAAAAAAGTCTGGAGTTCAAATAAGTTTAAAAAAATGAAGTGCCATGTAACAAATGAGTTATCGTCTGAAACCCTGATACTCCGAAAAAGATTGTCCAGTTTGTATACGAAGTGCGCCCAATTTTTGCCGTGACCCTCTCTACTTTCTTGCACATGCTATGCGGGGTGAAATGATGATACCATGACAAGTTTCGACATTTTTAGAGTTCATTTTGTAGTGATTTTCAATTTCACGGTCATTTAGCTCTCTAAACAAATCGATAAATGACTGAAAAATAGCAAATGATGTCAGAACGTGTTGGAAATTGATGACGTTGCTACGTGTTGGAAATTGATGACATCACTTTGAATGCTGCATACTGAACGCAAAAAAGTTTTGTAGTTCAAATAAGTTAAAAAAATGAAATGCCCGTGTAACAGATGAGTTCTCGTCCGAAACCCTGATACTCCGAAAGAGATTGTCCAGTTTGTACACGAAGTGCGTCTAGTTTTTGCCGTGACCCTCTCTACTCTTTTGCACATGCTATGCGGGTGAAATGATGATACCATGCCAAGTTTCAATATTTTCAGAGTTCATTTTATAGTGATTTTCAATTTCATGGTCATTTAGCTCTCTAAACAAATCGGTAAATGACTGAAAAACAGCAAATGTTTTCGGAACGTGTTGGAAATTGATGACGTCGCTTTGAATGCTGCATACTGAACGCAAAAAAAAATCTGGAGTTCAAATAAGTTAAAAAAATGAAGTGCCCATGTAACAGATGAGTTCTCGTCCGAAACCCTGATACTCCGAAAGAGATTGTCCAGTTTATACACGAAGTGCGTCTAGTTTTTGCCGTGACCCTCTCTACTCTTTTGCACTTGCTATGCAGGTGAAATGATGATATCATGCCAAGTTTCAACATTTTCAGAGTTCATTTTGTAGTGATTTTCAATTTCACGGTCATTTAGCTCTCTAAACAAATCGGTAAATGACTGAAAAACAAGAAATGATGTAAGAACGTGTTGGAAATTGATGATGTCGCTTTGAATGCTGCATACTGAACGCAAAAAAGGCTGGAGTTCAAATAAGTTTAAAAAAATGAAGTGCCCGTGTAACAGATGAGTTCTCATCCGAAACCCTGATACTTCGAAAGAGATTATCCAGTTTGTACACAAAGTGCGTCTAGTTTTTGCCGTGACCCTCTCTACTCTTTTGCATATGCTATGCGGGTGAAATAATGATACCATGCAAAGTTTCAACATTTTCAGAGTTCATTTTGTAGTGATTTTTCAATTTCACGGTCATTTAGCTCTCTAAACAAATTGGTAAATGACTGAAAAACAGCAAATGATATTAGAACATGTTGGAAATTGATGACGTCGCTTTAAATGCTGCATACTGAACGCAAAAAAAGTCTGGAGTTCAAATAAGTTTAAAAAACATTGATTATACATGTGAGGGCGTAAACATGTAAAAATATACATCAAAAACACATTGATTATCAATTATCTTTGTGTGTACCACTGTTCAAGAAATCTTCCGATTCAGCTATTTATCGTCTGATTTATCGCTATTCTTGGGGTGACCGATAAGATTATGCCTTATCTTCACCATTTATCGTTTGGGCCTCACTATGACAAGCGATTTATCACGAATCTACCGATATATCAGGCCTATTCATAGCACTATGTTTGCAAAAACTATGTTTATTTGCATTTTGTGGACCTTGTTACACAACATGTACTGTTGTCCTGTTTTGTTCGTCATTATACAAGGATTCAAAGGCTAGGAATCAAGGTAACACCTCTGTCCAATATTGTTTTGGTGTTGAATATAGCATATTTTAGTGTTGGGAACCTGAGAATTGCAAAAAATGGCCGATTAATAGTCGACCAGTAAAATTGATTAATCGACCAATTTCCGATTAATCTCTAATCCATAGTTGTCCGAGATGATAACGATAAGCGATATCATCATTATTGGTGTGTACAATCTGAATTGTCAACATGAGTCCTCAACGGTTTAGAAACCGGTGAAGACTCATATTGCGACCACAAATTCTACACATAGAGTTCAATGAAGACCAAGTGATTGTGATAGTTTGAAAAGTAACATATTTAAGGTGGTAAAAATCCTGCTAGGGGAGCGAGGTGGGACTAAAAACAGGCTGCCACAACCTCTTTACTACCGGTTTATACCACAAACTGGTACTAAAGGGGCTGGTCGGGCCCCTGCCTCTTTAGTACCGGTTCATGGCATGAACCGGTACTAAAGGTCCGTTCTGAACCGGTACTAAAGATCTCCTCCCGTCTAGCCATTGGAATCGGCACTAATGGACACATTAGTGCCGGCTCGTATTCCAACCGGGACTAATGTGGCTCACATTTGACAATTTTTCTACTAGTGATATACGAAAACTTGTTGTTCGACCAAGCTCGAAGAAAGAGATGTCACTTCTCTCTATATATGTTCATGACGATCTTGTGTAATTAATGGTTTCCTTTATTTGCTTACTAGCTAGCATCGAGTTCTCTCTATATGTGTAGTAGCTAGAATCGACCAAGCACGGAAAAAGAGAGGTCATTTCTCTCTATTAGCTCGCTAACACAATATGAAACCCCTAAATTAACCCTCCAAAACCCCAAAAAAAAACCTTCCAAAAAAAAACCCCAGCGACTGCGAGCTGCTGACGCGTGGCCGCCTTTTGGTACCGGTTGGTGTTACCAACCGGGACTAAAGGTGGAGCCTTTAATCCCGGTTGCCAACACCAACCGGGACTAAAGGTCCTTGCTCCCCCACCCCAGGCAGCGCCACATGGAGGGCCTTTGGTCCCGGTTCGTAAGCAAACCGGGACTAAAGGTTTTGGGTATTAGTCCCAACCCTTTAGTCCCGGTTCCAAAACCGGGACAAATGGCCCTCTGGAATCGGGACAAATGGCCCTTTTTCTACTAGTGACTTCTCATAGGAGATACTTTCAAATAGACATAATCTCCTACTCTAAAAATTAATTCTCTTCTTCGATTATCTGCATAGCTCTTCTGACGAGTTTGTGCCACTCTCAAGTTCTCTCTAATCAACCTAACTTGTTCCTCGGCATTCCTGGGCACATCTGGTCGAAAGACTTAACTTTCACCCGTTTGATTTCAGAACAGCGGTGTTCTACACTTACGCCCATACAATGCTTCAAACGGTGCCATCTTTAGACTATTCTGGTGACTGTTACCATCCGCCTTAGACGCACAGTTCGGGACCCCCTACCCGAGATCCGCCGGTTTTGACACCGACATGCACTTTCTGCCAAAAGATAGACGTGAACTGCGTACCTCTATCAGACACAATCCTCTTAGGAACTCCATGCTGACATACTATTCTTTCCATGTATAGCTCTGCCAATCTTGCCCCGCTATAAGTAGTCTTGACAGGCAAAAAGTGAGCAACTTTAGTGAGACGATCCACTATTACCCATATAGAATCATAACCTTGCTGAGTATGTGGTGATCCCACTATAGAGTCCATTCCGACTTCTTCCCATTTCCACTCAGGAATCTTCATTGGTTGCAACAAACTAGCGGGTCTCTGATGCTCAGTCTTTACCCTCTGACAAGTGTCACATATAGCTACATACTCAGCCACATCTCTTTTCAATCCATACCACCAGTACTTCTCCTTAAGATTTAGATACATCTTAGTACTTCCAGGATGAATAGAATAGGCTGACTCATGTGCTTCACCCAAAATTGTATCATGAATGGCTTTCACCTCAGGCACACATATCCTTTTTCCAAACCATAAGGTTCCATTCTCATCTATTCTGAAGCCAGGTGCTTTACCAATAACCACATTCTCAGCTATCTCCTTTAGCTTTTCATCTTCTAGCTGACCCTTACGTATTTCTTGCTCCAACGTAGGAATCACTTTTATCTCCATAGCACTAGCAACAATACCAAGGTTCAGATGTTGCAACTCCGCATGCAACTCTTCTACCTCTGGTCTCAACTTACGATTGTTGTCATATTTCTTCCTACTGAGAGCATCAGCTACAACATTCACCTTACCTAGATGATAATGTACCTCCGGTTCATAATCCTTGATTAACTCTAGCCAGCGACGTTGTCTTAAATTCAGATCTGTCTGAGTGAATATATACTTCAAGCTCTTATGATCGGTGTAGATATCACTCTTGTGACCAATCAGATAGTGTCTCCAGATCTTCAATGCATATGTAGCACAGCTGATAACTCCAGATCATGAGTAGGATAATTTAACTCATGCTTCCTCAACTGTCTTGATGCATGCGTCGGTGGTGGTGACCTCATGTCCGCTCGCACCGTGTTCGATGAGACGCCAACGAGGGTCAAAAGCTTCGAATTGCATGGGCATCACTCGGAGTAGCAGCGGGTACACGCTGGAGTGCTGGATGTGATGCTTGGCCATCTCCAACTCACGAGCGTGTAAGAGAGTAATCATGAGACAGTAATGATTTAATTTGGTTTTTGCAATGTTTTTAGTTTGTTTTTTTGTTCTTTTTTTTAATTTCAAAATCGAGGGATGTCTCAGTTTTTGTTTTTATTAAAAGAAAGAAAGAAATGTTTGGTCCAAAGTTGAATGAGCATGTCGTGTCACGCAGGAGGGTTAAATCACAAGATAAACTGATGAAACACATGATGCATCTTATTTTTGCTACTATTAATAAATTGGTAAGGTAAAAATCAGAGAATGCTTTTTTTTACCCCCGAACCCCAACCCCTCTTGCCCTCCTATAATATAAAAGCCGCCCGCACTCCATCGCCTCGCCTCGCCGCCGTTCCCCGCAACCTGTCTGTCGACCCAATCTCACCCGAAGCCTCGTCCTCTCCTCCGCCAACATCTTCTTACGCCCGCCCCCGCCCCCGCCGGAGGTGAGCACTTGTTGGAGTTCCGATTGATTGCTTGGTTCGTAGGTCTCGGAGGAACCTCGACCAGGATAGGATAGGATTTAATTAATTAGGGTTTGCTTGAGTATCCGTAATAAGGAATCAATCTGACGTCGTTTTAGGGTTTAGGGTTTGCGTCGGTTGTGGGTACCTGTACAGGATGGATAGCTGGATAGTCTTCTTGAGGATAATATATACGTATATACTAGTGTAGTAGTTCTGTAAATGCTGGCTGGTTTGGTTTTCTGTGCTCACTATCCCTACCCTTGCACATGGGATGCAATGACTTTTATTTCCCAGCTGGTTTAGTTTATTGTTTCCTTTGATGGAGATGCAATTTTCTTGCTCACACAATAATACAATGAATGATGGCATCTCTATGCTACTTTGAACCAAATTCTGTTAATTATTTTTCTGTTTTGGTATTTTGTTTACTTGCCTATATATCAGTATACATACATGGTTGAATTGCTTTCACTTCATATTAATAACTATTAATTCTGTCTCGCACAATGCAAATATATATATATATATATATATATATATATATATATATATATATATATATGCTGTCCTAACTAATTAAGTAGAAGCTTGTTTGTGCTGGTTTGTAGCAGCAACTCTTCTTGTTCGCCGCCAAAAAGGAAAAGATGTTCTACAAAATCCACTCCCATGCCCAAATCCAAGCCCTGCTGCAGGCCCACCGCTCCGATGAGCACATGCATGTCAAGCTTGTCTCTCTCGAGTCGGTGCGCATAGCGCGCGAGTCGTATGCACTTCTCTGCCCGCTCATCATGGAGTCGAGGTCCTGGGGATGCCCGGAGCTGGATTCCCTCTCGGTCGTGGCAGCCTTGTCGCTGGAAATCCAAAAACTCGAGCGTGATGTGGTACCCCAGCTCATGGTTCAGGAGGCCAAGCTGGAACGGGGCGCCCTGGAAGCCCTCCTAGTCATGCAGAACTCAGATATTAAGCTCTTACATCTGGCCAAGTGCTTTAAGGAAGCCTTTGGCGTATTGCTTGACGAGGAGCATCTGCTCTCAGTCTCAGCCCAAGTCGAAGCACTGAGCTCAGTGCTGAAGGATATTGTTCATCATGTACTCGAAGGTGGTTGCAACGGTGTCTGGCTTCAGGCGCGTGTCCCGTGGCTGGTCCACATGGTCACCTATGTGTTGGAGATGCCGGTTCGTTTCTGTGATTCTGATAAGTAGACTTATCAGCCAGCTCAAGGCTCTTGTGATGAGTATTTCATTTCTTACAGTTTAGAATCAACCCTCCTTTTATGTTTGGATGTGTTATTAATGGATGGATTTTAAATGATATGTATCTTGGGTGGCTAGTGTTTTCTCATTCTGTGCTAGTACTAGTCGTATGTAGTTTCCTGGGTTATTAGCCTTGGGTATCTTGGGTAGTGTTTTCTCATTCTGTGCTAGTAGTAGGGTACAACTTATTGCAGCAGTGATTTTGTTGGCCTAGTGATTTTTTGGTGAAGCTGGCACACAGGCAAGTGATTTCTCTGCGTAGTATCAACTCTGGGTGGCTAGTGATGGAAGCATGCAAATGATATCTACTCCCTCCGTCCGAAAATACTTGTCATCAAAATGGATGAAAGGAGGTGTACCTAGACATATTTTAGTTCTAGATTCATCCCTTCTTATCCATTTTGATAACAAGTATTTTCGGACGGAGGGAGTACTTGTCTCATCTCACTCTGGGTGGCTAGAGATTACACTATGGACTACATATGGATCAAAATGAGTGAATCTACACTCTAAAATGTGCCTATGTACATTCGTATGTAGTTTGTAGTGTAATCTCTAAAATGACTTATATTTATGAACGGAGGGAGTAAGTATTACCCAGGATAATTCGGAGGTTTGAAATTTGTACTGGTAAATTGCAAGTACTGGTTGTTTCATTCTTGCAGATTTTACTGCTTCAGGAATGATACTGCTATATATTTCGAATAACTTGATGAAATGCTCAGGTTTTTAGCATTCAGTATTGCACAGTGCACACAGATTTTTTTTAGGGTAAGTGCACTCAGATCTTTCCGTAGATGTTAAGAGCAACTCCAACGCGCCATCCCATTTCATCCGCCGCCGTCCGTTTGAGTCGCCGTAGATAAAAGTGCTCGCCCAACGCGCCGACTCATTTCCAAAATGCGTCCGCGCGAACCCATTTCCGGCCCAAATTTGAGCCTGAAATGCGCCGAGACAGACGCGAAGCGGACGTGCCGCGCGTCCTCTCTGTTGAAAAATACCAAAATAAAAACTATTAAAATCGTTGGAAAGAACGAAAAGAAAGAAAAACAGAAAACCAGGCAATACCTTCTCAAAACCATGAAAACCGACAGGCCCAACAGTACACACCATTACTGGCGGGACTCATGGCATCCTCCACAACCCCCGACGCATCAAGAGTCTCCAAATGCAAGGAGCCAGTATCTTAAATAGATAGATAGATTATGTTCTTGTTATTCCAGCCTTTCAGGGCATGATATTGATTCACAATTGTTGAACCTGTTAGAAAATATGCAATTTATATTCCCATGAGGTCATAGGTTAGTATAGTATACCTTTACATGTGTAGAATATATGCAGGAAACCTCTTATACAATGGGGTAAATACAAAAGGCTACATTACTTTATATACAACAATCTAAGAGCATCTCCAGCCGTGCCCCCAACAGCCCCCCCCCCCCCCCCCCCGAATTTTTAGCGCCGGTGGCCGAAAATCGGCCCAGTCACGCCCCCAGGATCTCGTTTAGCGCAGGTTTGGGCGAAATCCAGAGCCGGCGATCCCGCCCCGAACCCAAGCGGCCGGGTGTCGCCTGAGCGCGCCAGCACAAGCGAAAAGCGGCGTGGGGCCGCTCTGTCGGCGACTGGAAGCCCTTTTCCCGTCGTTTCCTCCCGCTCCCACTCTCTTATCCATTCCTCTCGCCAAACCCCCGCCTCCTCCCTGCCCTTCCGCCCGCCATGCCGCCGAAGAAGTACGTGATGCCGCACGCCGCGACGGATCCCACCGCCGCCGCCGCCCTGCCGAAGCAAAGGAAGCCGACGGCTCCGCTGTCCAAGCCCCTGGCATGAGAAACGCCGAGTGGAAGGTGGATGTGGAGCGCCAGGAGGCCGTCACCGCCGACAGGCGCAACAGGGCCAAGAAGGCAGGGAAAAAGCAGCACACGCTGCGGCGGTGGCGGCGGCGGCGGAGCATGCGGCCGAACAGGCAGAGGCAGCGCGTGCGGCGATGATGAATCCACCCAGTGGGCACCCGTACGCGGCCTGGAGCCAGCAAAGCGTCGGCTCTCCGGCCGGTTTCTCATCGTCGCAGCACCCATGGAGCACGCCGTCGCTGGGCTATGCCGATGGGGACGCCCATGGTGGCTTCAACCCCAACATCACCTTCCCCCATGGGCGCCCTGTCCAGCGCACGCCCTCGCCCGCGTTCTCTGGCATGCAGTACTCGCCGTACACGTACTCGCTGCTAGACTACGCAGCCTCACCGACGCCACCTCTTCGCCGCGGCCTCTACTCACAAGCCTCATCCTCGTCGCATCTCGGCGACGCCGACACGACGGAGGCCGACATGGAGGACATCATCACAGCCGGCTCGGCTGCCGCCGCCGCTTCCCCCGAGTTCATAACGCGGGACGCCTCGATTCACCTCGCCGACATGGACGACAAGCTCGACTACGGCGAGGAAGAGCCGGAGGAGGAGGAAGAAGAGGAGGAGGAGTCGGCGCCGACAAGGAAAGGCAAGAAGAAGAGGAAGAAGGCGGCCAAGTCCGGCGAGCCACGCATCAAATGGGCGTCCAAGGAAGAGGAGTGCCTCGCCGAAGCGTGGAAGGTCGTCTGCCTCGACCCGGTCACCGGTACGAATCAGAGCATCGAGACGTATTGGGACCGCATCAAGGCCGAGTTCGACGAGCGGAAACTCGTCGACCCCTACTTCAAAGGCAAGGACATGAAGCGGGGGGGGGGGGGGGGCGAAGGCGATGGCGAACCATTGGTCGCTCATCCAAACGGCGTGCAACAAATGGCATGGGATCGTCGAGGAGGTCAGGCCTCGCCCGGAGAGCGGCACCAGCGTCGAGGATCAGGTATCGCACACCGTCCCTGCCTTTCGACGGGCGCACACTCTCGCCGCGCGAGCGCTCTTTCGCCTTGTGCGTGCCCTGGGCGCGTCCTAGCGTGCGCTCTGGCGCCGACTGATGTTCTTTCTTCGCTGCAGCTGCTACGCATGTTCGTCATGTTCCGCCACGACAACATCGACGCAGACTTCAAGTACCTCCACGTCTTCAAGCGGATCGACAAGTGCGAGAAATGGGCGGCCGTCTGACGCACCATCGCCAAGGCCAAAGAGACGTACAAACCAGACACGCCGACCGCGGGCTCGTCTGACGAGCGACCGGATGGCAACAAAGGTGCCAAGAAGGCGAAATACGCCGAGTCGGCTGCCGCGCGCATGCAAGAGTACATCGAACACTGTCTCGACGATGCCAAGACCAGGGCCGCCGAGCGAGAAGAGAAAACTGAGGCGAGGTGGGCTGTTTCGATGACGAACATCACCGTCAAACTGGACTTGCTCCGCACCAACGCCGCCGCGAAACTCAAAGCTCAAGACGCCAAGAAGAGGAACAACGACCTCGCCTTCTTGATGGGCGGCGCTGACATGCTCCAGAGCGGCGACGAGAAGCTCAAGGCGTGGTTCTTGGCCGAGCGCGGCCTCATCCTGAACTAGATACCGGTGACGCCGACGCCGCCGCCCAGCCCGGCGGCTGATGACGATGCCTCCGCGACGCCCAGCCCCACCGACGATGCCTTTCCCGCGCCCAGCAGCACAGAAGACGCGCCGAACAGCCTGGAAGCCGCGTCGATTCCTCCCAGCCCGCGTACACCGACGATGCCACCGCCGGAGGTTGAGCTCGACGCTTGATGTACTCCTTCCGCGTCCTTCCTTTTTTGTACGTTGAACTACTGCGTGTCCTTTTATGTTGATCGCCGAACTATGGCACCGAATCGCGGAACTATTCCGATGATCGCCGGTTTGTTGTTTCTTTGAGCGGGAATGATGGATTTTGAATATGTAGCGCCTTGGGGGGCGGCACCTAGGCGCGTGGCTGCGGAGAAACGAACCCCAGGGGCCGATCTAGCGCCGGCTCGCCCTCAGGCCGCTCTTTTTCGGGCCCTGGGGGGCTGAACGGCATGAGATGCTCTAACACCTTCTCTCCACTCAAACTCATGATGTATCAACAACAATGAGTTTTGAGAGATAGAAGCCATGATGCGCTCTAGTCTAGTCATTTGTAAAGAAATCCGCCAACGATAACTGAGAAGGCACATACTAAAGAGCAATAACATAATCCTGCACATCGACGCACAAAACAAAGCATCAACACTACTCAGCCTCTGCACTCGAATGGGAAACTGCAATATGTTTCTTCATCTTCCAGGCAATGAGAGAGCCACCAAGAAAAACACAGTAAACAGAAAGTGAACGGCGATCAGAGGGATCACTAGCCAACATAACATCTGAATAGGCCTGAACTTGTAATGAGCTAGAGTGGGGGAAGAACAAGCGGTGAGACACCGTACCGCGAAAATATTGAAGAACGCGAAGGAGGTGACTGTAGTGATGAAGTGGGAGTAGAAATAAATTGACTCAAAATATGGACATGATAGGAGATATCTGGATGGGTGATAGCTAGATAAACAAGACTCCCGACAAGATGACGATATCGTGTCATACTAGACAAGGGGTCACCATCAGTCGCACGGAGGTGAACATTGAGCTCCATGGGAGTCTCGGTAGTGCGGTCATCAATAAGAGTAGCATGGAAAACCCTTGCTTGCTCTCTAGTTAACTAACATTGCCTAAGATTTGCTTCTTATTGATATGATTAATCAACCTAGAGGGTCAAAGACCCTATGCCAACATTTGAAACCTTGTTTGAAATTTGGGAACACAAGATGAAACCAACAAGGTTTAGGGAATAATTTTGAATCCCAAAATAAGGTGGCAAAGTAAATTATTGTTTGGGCATAAAAGTATTCTTAATAAGTCCTAGATAATATTTAGGCTCTTAATAAATCCCTCGACCGATGCCATCGCCGGCTGGAATCCAACCACCGCAACCCTCCCAAATATGTTCCCCCTTGGGTACTCACCTGCGCCCCCTTGTCCATCTTTTCCCCCTTGATCTCGTGCATCTCGCTGACCCATTGGTTCTCCCAGAAGCGCTCGTTTTGGTGTAAGCCATCCCAACCCAAGAGCTCCGCCATGGCCGCCTCTCCGGCGAGCCCCGCAGTCGTCGTTTCCATCGTCCCTGAGGGCAACCGAGGCCACCATCAGCACCACCGCATCGAGCCGCGTCCACCAGAGCCCCTTCCCGTCCTCAAGACTCCCCGAGCGCCAAATATGTTGAACCAAGGGCATAGTACCGTCGTTCAGCGTCGTGCCTGCATTTTTTCCGGCGACATCCACGGTGACCTAACCCCGGTGAGGCCCAGATCTAATCTCGTCTGTTTGTTTCAATCCAACAGCCCACACACGCACTCACTTACCAAATTGGTACCGGCCAATCACGTCTTGGCACGTGTCCCACCTTCTCCAAAACATTATTCAGAACAATTTCAGTTTAATTGAATTATGTGGTAGTTTTATAGAAAACCCCTGGAACTTCAAACCATCGTAAATTTGATCTATAAATGCTAATTTAGTGAAACGTTTTTGTAGAACGGTCCTTATGAAATACACTTTCACCTAGTCCAGAAATATTTAGCCTTTGAATAGTATAAAATACAAATTCAAACATAATGTATTGAAATTTAAATTGGGCATAACTTGCAATTTCTAAAACCAATTAAACTGAAACTTATTATAGAATAAACTTAGTAAAACATAGTTTCAAATTATCTCACTGAAAATCAAATTTGAATAATAAAAAAATTAGGTAGAATTCAGTAGATGCTAGAATTTAAAAGAAAATTGGAACTATTTGTGTTGACTTTAAATAAAAGACCTAAATGGAATAATTCCTTTTGCAACTAAGTTCAGAAACTTAAAATGGACTTTATTAATATTTTTGGATTATTATCTGACTTTAGGAAATTCAAAGTAATATTTGGATTCAGTTCAAGTTAAATTGGTTATAACCTTAGAACCGTTAACTCAAATTGAATAAATCCTTTTGCAATATAATTGGGAAACTTAAAATTTACTTAGTAAAATTTTGGAGTTAAATTGATTTTAG
Organism: Triticum timopheevii; assembly: GCA_963921465.1. NCBI lineage: Eukaryota > Viridiplantae > Streptophyta > Magnoliopsida > Poales > Poaceae > Triticum > Triticum timopheevii. The sequence continues at coordinate 621,809,030 of OY997268.1, forward strand.
AAAAATAAATTTACATTGAATTTTATTGATGCAAGCACAGATAAGACTTGAATTGAACTCTAGTAAATAACTTTGGGATTTATAGTTGACCTTAGTCTAAACCAGAGGTTAAATAAATAAACTTTAGTAATTATATTGGATTTGTATTTGATTTTAGAAAAACAATAAAAAAATGAGTTGGGCTTGAACTGCCGTCAAAGTAGAAGGAGTTGTAGAATCGGATTTCACCACGGAGATACATGACCCTCTTTTTTTAGTAATAATAACGTAACCAACATATATGGCCGCCGCCACCCAAACCGATCACCCAGCGATCTGTGGCAGTGCCATGCCGCCAGACCACGCCGCCGCCGGATATGCTGGCCAACATCCACGGCCGCCTGGGCTTCCCCGACCGCCTCTCCTTCGCCGCGGTCTTCAGCGCCTCGCGCCACGCCTTCAGGCCGGAGGCACCATGCCTCCTCCTACCAGGCCGGACGCCGGAGACCGCCACGCTCTTCTCCGTCGCCGACCGCCGCACCGCCACCGTGCACGCCCCGAGCCCCGCGCTGCGCAGCCACGCCTTCATCGGCTCCTCCCGCGGGTGGCTCGTCACCGCCGACGCCGACGCCGCGCTGCACCTGGTCAACCCGGTGACCGGCGAGCAGCGCGCGCTCCCGGCCATCACCACCGTCCCCTGCGTCCACGCGCTCGAGGGGGGCTCCCACTTCGAGTTCACGCTGGAGCCCTTCACCAGGGGCCCGCCGTACCCCTACGGCCGCCAGCCGGTTGGCACCTTCACGCTGGCAGCCGAGCAGATGCGCGGCTTCCTCTACCGCAAGGTCGTCATCGCCCCCGCCGCCGCCGCGGCCATGCTGGTCACTGGCGCGTGCTTGGGCGTGCCGGCCTTTGCGACGACGGAGGACGCCGCGTGGATGCTGGCTCCCTCACGGGACGGCGTGGAGGACGCGATCCACCACGAGGGCAGGTTCTACTCCCTAGGGTATTCCGGCGCCGTGGAGGCGTGAGATCGCGACCCCGGCACCGGCGAGTTCGGCAGCACGGCCGTCACGCCAAGGCTGGGCGACGACGCGGCCGGCCAGCCGTGGCGCCGACGCAGGTACCTCGTGGCGGGGCCGGGCGGGCGGTTAATGGTGGTGGTCAAGGAATTCAAGCAGACGACGGGCTGGTGTGGCCAGCGCCGGCGGACGTGGTCCTTCAAGGTGTATGTGCTGGACGGAGCCCAGTGGAAGGAGACGGAGGACATCGGAGACGCGGCGCTGTTCGTGGGGGCGAACGAGTCCCTGTGCGTGTCCACCAGGGCACGCCCAGAGCTCAGGGCCGGCTGCGTCTACTACACCGACGATGACGATCTGGAGCGAGCGTCGCCGAGCAAGGACGACGACCAGCTTGCTGTCGGGGTGTTGAGCCTCAAGGACGGCACGGTGAAGAAGGTGTGGGGGCTTAGGCGGCACCGGAGCTGGCCGCAGCCGGTGTGGCTCACGCCTTCCGCTTCCATCTAAAGGTTCCATCCCATGATAGATAGATACATTGGTTCACAACATTGAGAATTACATACATAGACTAAATGAAAGCACCAGCAATTTAGACTTTTTCTTTTCTTTTTGGCAATAGATAGATATTCACTCAGATATTGTTATCTGGTGTAATAATATCTTGGACGAAGATACTCGTAGCGTATATATAGCTTGGACGAAGATACTCGTAGCGTATTGAACACAAATAATGCCGTCCCCCGATGAACAACAAGAGCAGGAATCATAAAATTAATAGACTATACCAATTCACTCAGCGGCCTCTGAATTCTTGCTTTGGTGTATCCATCCATCCATGTCCTCGATCGTGCCTAGCCAATAATAATATCGATCTGATCTACGCTACAGAAAAAAGAAATATTACAATCAAAACATATTTTGCTTTCCCCAATTCCATCTTATTCAGCACCTAGGTCAGGTGGAGGGAGTCTGTTGGCCTTTCAAGGATTTAGAGGCTCGTCTTCCGCGGTCATCTCTTGTGATTCTGCAGTAAGTATATATGGTTGTTAGCAGTTATGGACACTCTGAATCCATACATCGATCGGAACGATATCTGCTGGAACAAAGGAAAGGAAAGGGAACATACTTGTGGATAGCTTGTGTAGGTCAGCGACAAGCATGAGCCGTCTCTGCAAGATTGCCGCCATGAAGAGGAAGATTGAACACATGCCAAACATGACGGTGATAGGGAAAGCATTCACCTGCAACATAATCATCATGTTTATTAGTAGGTAAAAAGGAGTTTCAGTTGTATGGTTGCCAAAAGATTCTGACTGACAGATCACCATCACCATCAGTGGATATTTTGGATAGGAGAAGAACATTTGATTTTGCTTACATTGTAGAGCACCACACAGACAAAGAGGTTGAGCGGTATGCGGAAGAAGTTCATGATGGTGCTCCTCGCCTCCTCAGGAATGTACTGAGATCTCATCTTCATGATGGATGGCCAGAAAATGCCGACGCAAGACTCAAAGGTACAGAAACCAAGCAGCTGTAGAGAGCCCCCAAACGAGATGCTGCTTCCTTTCACTGAAGACGTCGGCACCAGAAGCTGTCACGTCACACATGCGAAAATGATTCGTTATCGGTAAGAAGAAATCTTACTATAATGGCAGAGAAAGAACTGAAATGAACTGAAGAGTAGCGGCGAGCTGTGTGGTCTTACGCTGGTGGCAACCGGGAGGAAAAGGGTGAAGGCTGATACTGCAAACACGATCTGCATATAACCTTCGACCTTCATCTTCCGGGCCAACAGGCGTGATGCAATGGAGCTACCCAGCATAGACGACAGCATGAAGGTGGCAAATATGAAGCCATGAGGAATGTCTTCGTCATTTGGGCTCAAGGCTGGAGTCCAGAGGAAGACAAAAGTGTACATTGAGCCCTCGAACAGCGACTGAATGGCTCCCAGCAATGCAATTTTCTCATCTGAAGATATTCATTCATTCATGGTTAGTGTTAGATTCCCAATTGTACCTTCAAACACATTCTGTCCAATGAAGAAGTGAAGTGCTAACGAGCATACCTGAAGCGATTGCCTTGGCGGCAACCTTGAACTGAGACATGAGATCCTTGCCTTCAGATTGATCTCCATAGTTTTCACTCCACGAGGACATGATGATAGCCATGCCTATTGCCAGGAAGCACGCGGCGGCATCGAAAGGAGCCACAGGGCCAAAGCCCAAGTTGTCAGCGAGCAGGTTAGCAAAGAGGCCAGCTATAATGGCGATGAGACCATTTCCGAGGAATATAGCCTTGGAGAAGGTGATGGACAGCCATTGTGGGTCATAGCCTCTCTATGAAACAAGACATGAAACAAAAACAAACTTGGAAAATCAATGTTAATAATAAATTTTGATTTTTATGCATAAATCAAAATTTATGCATTATTATTATGTACATTGGAGTACATAATAATAATGCATAAATTTATGTTGTTTCATGCATAAACTTGATTTTTATTACTCAAAATGGTGAATACAACTCTTTCTTACAAACTTGGAGTACATTGCAAAAAAGGTACAAATCAACAAGATGTAATAATAATGCATAATTTGGCAATTTGCAAAAGACAAATCAAAAAATAGTACTTGCAGCCTACTAGTACATGGCTCCTCCCATTTACTAGTAGGCTGCAAGTACTATTTTGCACCATCTACTAGTACATTTAGGGGAGGGAGGGAGGCAGGGGCAGAAGAAGAAGAAGAAGAAGAAGAAGAAGACTAAATGGTGTGTCACATGCTGCAGATACTGTATGTGACCCATCCATCCATCCTTGGATTCTCTCTCTTTCTCTTGTTAGGTTAGGATGGATGGATAATTGTGATGGAGCACAATGTTATGTTAATTAATACTGGAGCGAGAGACAGCACATGGAGAGGGAGGGCGAATAAAAGGACAATTGTGAGTCCCAGCCGACACAGTTTGTCCCAGAGAAAGAAAGGAAGATTGACTGATAAATGCCAATGGCAAGTCGGCAACCACCTGATCTGAGCTGAGCTGATCTCATCTACTCCACCGACACAACAAAGGACAAGTGATTGATTGTTAAAACAAATCAAAACAAAACAAAACCAAAACAAAACAAAACATGGTGGATTTCATTTAAGATTGCAGGCAGGCAGGCAGCAGGATTTAATTCAGTACTACTCCTAGTTTTTTTCAGATCCTGACAAAGTGAGGCACTAACTAACTAACCTAGCTACTCCTAGACAGATATCTAGTGAATTTACCTTTTGAGATGGTGACAAAAGTGAGGTTGTGCTGGGCATTATCCTAAGTATACTCACTCACCTCCTAGACGACATCTCCAATTAGTAGAGTACACCACTAGTGCTAGTTTAGTCATTTTTATATGGGCATTAGCATTAGCATTAGCATTGGGGTCAAAGATCCGGAAAGCATGTTTAGCCGGGCTAGTTAGTTTATTGAGGACAGAGACAGAGGTAGGATTAGGAATAAGCAAGCAAAAGCAGCATTCCATTACGTCGGAGGATGTTGAATTGAACACACATTCCCTATATCTAGCAGGAGTACCTTTTTTCATTACATAGGAGAAGAAGACATGGCAATTATTTATAATTATAGAAGGTGAAGTCTTCCTTTGGATTAAAGTTAAAGGCAGCTAGCTAGCTAGGAGTGGTGGGTTGAGTTGTTTTTGATTTGATTTGATTTACAGTGAGGGTCACACTGGACTGCACTGGGGAGTAGTAGATCTGGGTCAGGGTTACATACATACATACAGAAAAGAGTTACTACTCTATCTAATGATGAGTGGTGGAGTGGAGTAAAAACGGAGGAAGAAAGAAAGAAACCTTGTTGTGCTCGGCGACGAGCCATGACTCGAAGGCGGAGAAGAGGAGGGATGTTGCGACGCCGCCGAGGATGCGGCCGAGGAGGAGCACCCGGTAGTGCGGGGAGTGCTTGGTGATGCAGCTGAGGATGTAGGTGATGCAGTAGGTGATGCACGCGCGCTTGCGGCCCCTGAAATCCTCAATTGGTTGGTTAATCAAGAGTTGGCATCACAATGGACAAGAAAAGAAGAAAGAAAACAACAAGAAAGAGTACATACTGCCTGTCTGCCAGTGAGCCTACGATGGTGCCGAAGAGCATGGAGGAGCCGAATCCGGCGATGAAGAGGCGGCCGATGTCGCCCTTGTCGAACCCGTACTGGCTGTAGAGGTAGTAGACGTAGGGGCCCTGCAGCCAGTCGCCGGCTGCAGCAAACCATGTAACAACCAACAAGGATAAATCAGTTGAGGCATATGCAGATCTCAAGATAAGAGAAATTCAGAAAGAAACAGACAAGAAGACGTACACATCATTAGGGAGTATACTAGGACGTAGTTGTTCTTGAAGGCGTTGAATGCGGTGGTGGTGGCGACGCGGTCCTTGCCGCTCTTGCCCAGCTCCAGCCCCGCCACCACCGCCGCCAGGCCCCCGAACACAAGGTAGTAGAATATCTCCATGCCGCTTCCCCCTGCGCCGCGCCGGGGACAGAGAGAGAAACAGAGAGACAGAGCAAGGAAGGAGGGGATTCGGCGCGGCGCTGCCTGCGTGCGCCTTGTTGGCCGGATGGATAGATGGATTTATACGCGCGTTTCTTTCTTTGTTTGTTGGGGATGGGGAATTTCTTTGTGCAGCTCGGTCGGCCCACCCTCTTCTCCCTCGCTGGACGCTGGCTCTCTGGCTGGCTGGGGCAGACGGAGGGCCCCGGCCGCGGCGGGGTGGTGATGCGCCGGTGCGGTGCGCGTGGAGAAAGAGTTGAGATTTCTCTTTGGGAGCGGAGGTGGACGAGAGTGGAGCGGTGCGAGTGTGGGTGTGGGTGCGCCAAACCTTGGTTCGTTCGGCCGGGTCGCACTCCCCTCATTCATTCATTCCCATTCCCATTCCCATGGTGCGTGCTTCAACCGTGTTGTGCTTTGGGACCAACCCAACCCGGCCATCACCATTTCATCTTACCCACCTTTCTTTTTCCTAGCCCTAAGAGCAACTCCAACGGAGCGACCCATTTCGTCCGTTGTCGTCCATTTCGGTTGACACGGACACAAAAGGAGGCCCAACGCGCTAACCCAAACGGACACACGTCCGTTTTTCATCAGCGGGTGATCCATTCCCAGCCTAATTTTAAGCCGAATTTGCGTCGACGCGGACACGCGACAGACGCGCGCGCGCGCCTACTACTCTCCCCGGGCCTGCCGACGGTGGCAGCAAGCACCATTTTCCCCAAAACCCTCCCGCCCGCCCGTCCAGCACCCGCCATGGACGACGACCTCGACCTCAACGCCGCCGCTGGCCTTGCATTCCTCGCGCTCGTCCAACATGAAAACCGCCCCCTTCGGCAAAGGCAAGCCCCGTGTCCCGCGCAAAACCGCCGCCGCGGCCAAGCCAAACAAGGCGCTGACGCCCGAACAGCGGGCGGCGGAGTCGGCCAAGAGGAAGAGCCGGAGGCACGCAGCGAACGCGAGGGGTGAAGCCGTCGCGGCTGCCGCCGTCACCGCCATCGCGCAGCAGGAGGTCACCAACGCCCGCGTCGCGACGGCAACGAGGGAGGCACTCTGCATGCTAGGGTTAAACCCTAGCCAGCACGGCCTCGTCAACACCGCCGCGGCCAGCACCGGCTCATCCGCGTTCCCTCGGATGGTGCTGCCCCACTCGCTCCGCGCGCCGGCATGCACCCCGATACCCGGCTTCCACGTGTATCTGCAGGCCTCGCGCCTCTCCCGGGAGTGCTCGCCCGACGTGAGCGTGGTGGCGCCTTCCACGCCCGCGCCCACGTCCATCGACCTCAACGCCACACCGGTAGCCGGTGGCTCGTCATCCGGAGGCGCGAGAAAACGCGCGCGGCAGATGCGGGCCGACATGCTACCCGACGCCCACAACCTGTTCGACGAAATGCCGGCCGCCGGTGACGAGGCCTACATGCAGGCGAAGATGGATGCGGAGAAGCAAGCAAATATGCTTGAGTTGGAGGCGGAGAAGCAAGCGAAGATGCTCGAGATCGAGGCCGCCAACGCCAGGACCAAGGCCAAAGAAGTGGCTCTCGCAAACATGATGACCGGGGTGGAGATCATGAAGGTGGATCTCAACACCGTGTCGCCAAGGAAGAGGCCATGATTCGAGAAAATGCAGGCCGACATGTTCAAGTTCACCGACAAGTGACTTCGTGGCCGCGAGCGCCTTCTTTTTTGTATGCCGGCTTGTGCGCTGGCATGACCCCGGAGCCGTGATGGCGTGGTCGAACTCAAGTCCCGTCCCTTTTTTGTGTGCTGGCATGTGTGCCGGCCGCTGGCATGTGCACCAGCATGAACTGTGTGGTGCGTTTTTTGAAGCCGGCAATGTATGCCGGCGCTGACATGATGCTGGCATGAGACATGGCCGCTGGCATGATCTATGGCCGTGGGCCTTTTTAAAAATTTGAGTGCGGACATGAAAATGGGTCGGCGCGTTGGGCACACTGCCGACCCAAATCCAAAACAGGGCGGACGCCGGGCGGGCGGCCGACCCAAACGGACATAAAGCGGACAAATGCGTCGTCCGTTTGGGTCGGCCCGTTGGAGTTGCTCTAAAAATATTCTTCTTTGTTTTTTTCGGGTGAATTCCATTTTTTTCCTCGGTAAGGTTCATATCTAGGTTTTGTGCACTTCTAGTAATTCATATTCCAAAGTTTTCGTGCTAAAGAGTAGGAGCTTTCAAATCTGAATTTTCTTCTTTGCCAAAAGGAAGAAGCAAAAAGGTTTTTTTAGCAGAGATAAAACGTATGGGTTTGGTCATGTGTGCTTGTTTTCTCGTGCTTCTTGATACAATCAAGATTTGCCCAAATACCTAAGGAGTTAGGAAAGACCAAACTTAGTGTCGAAAGATTCAGTTTGCATTGCACTGGATATTTGTTGATTTTTTTTTTTGAAAAATCCCTCCATGTATTAATTAACTTAAAATGTTCATACAATCATTCGTTACAAACTTTGCCACGCAGGGCGGAACAGAATGAAACATAAGACCATCAGAACTATTATCAAAACTAAACTTTGCAATCTCATGAGCCACCATATTAGCCCTCCTGTTGATCTTAGAAATCTGTAAATTCACCAACAACTTTGAGACATCTACAGCTTCCTTCTTTAGATCAACAAGGGATGATCTGTCCACATATTCTTTACCAAAAACGGAGGCTACAAACGAACAGTCAGTTTCCAAAATGATGGATATTTGTTGATTTTCAATTTTGAATGTTGCAGATGCCAAAGATTTGTTTTGTGAGGCTCGAGTTAGGAAAGATCAAACTTAGGGGGTTAGGCTTTAGGCTGAAAATTGCAAATTTCTTCAAAATTACGTCACACGTCTCGAAAGATTCAGTTTGTGTTGCAAATGAATATTTGTTCATGTTGAATGTTGAGAGATTTGGTTGGTGAGGACCATGCTGGAGGCTAAATTATCTTTTATCTGGCCAAGTAATTTAAGTGGTTTTTGATTATGTCAAGGAGCATCTCTTTGAGAGATTTGGGATTTAGCACAAGTGACTGTATGTGCTATCAGAGTAAAGGAGCAGCAAGGATCAACATGGTTAAAATCACCAACCAAGCTTCAGTTCAGACGATGCTCGAAGAATACTCCCTCCGTTCCAAAATAGATGACCCAACTTTGTACTAACTTAGTATAAAGTTGGGTCATTTATTTTGAAACGGAGGGAGTATATATATGAAGCATTGAAATTGGTTGATTTGCATTGCTACACGCCACGTGGTTTAGATAGACAGCTTACTCATCAATTGAATGCTTGGCAACTCTTTTAGCCATCTCTTTTTACAGAATAATCTCGCCATCCACTGTGACGGTGACATACATACATACACACAGTTGCCCTGTGCGACAGGAAGCACACGCATAAAGGATTACTGTTGTGTGCCGTACGCGGCCGGGCCGTCGGTGTACCTAGCGAGCGACCGATCCATCAAGTAGCGACGGACGGACCACCAGGAGGAGCTCCATATCCAGTGCATGTTGTACGTACGCACCGCATCGTGGATCTACCTACCTACCTACTCCCTCCCTTCCCCTCGCTCCGCCGGCCGCTGGGTATACATTTTTGCAGACCCTGATTTTGTCTTTTTTTGCCGAGAGCTGCTCAGATGCTCAAATAAGTTGAATTTTGGGGCGCACCTCACGCGTCAAATTATCTACCACCACAAAAAAAAATGGAATTTTTTGAATTTTTCTAGTTTTTTTCTGAAATTTTTTTCTAAGCGTGGGTGCAGATTAGCCGCACTCTAGATACATGCATTTCAAGAACAAACTTGAAACAAGTTTTTCCGGGCGAAGGGAATAGGCAGGTAAGGTAGGGGTACACCGACATGTTCTCCCGTCCGTGATTCAATTGCATGGAGACAAGGCTCTCCAATCCACTCAATGCGATGGATGTGAGGCTGCATGCATGTGTCATGTGTGTGTGCTTCCCTTGCCGTCGGTCGGTCGGCCGGTCGGTCCCTACAAATGTATGTATGGGACAGAGAACCAGATGGTCCGTCGGATCCAAAAGGGACAGCTCAGATCAAGCATCGCAGCGCTGGTACTGTAGCTCATTCAAAACCTACAAATATGTTTTTTCTTAAAGAGTCGCTTTATTACTTAAAAATTTAAGCATTAAAACCGGCCTCTGCATAACTAAAACACACACAGTCAAATAAGGTTCTCTCACACAAACGAAAAATGAAGAGGCAAAATACAACGAAACATGTAGAATTCATATAACGCCTAAAGCAGAGGAGGACCAGTCATAAGATTATGCTGCAACCCATGTTGGGTAAAAGAATCTCTTGCGTAGCCTCCAAACATGTGCACACCTTCGTAAACACTCCTTAGTTAGTGGGTCCAAGGTGGTATCTCAAGGTCATGAATGTCCAACCCAGCTTGGTCTTTGGGACGGCAAACCACACTCCTTAGTTAGTCGATATTTCTTTCTCTTGCTATCTCCTTGCCAAAAAAACCTTAATCGAAAGTAATCCAATCTATGTAAATCCTCTTTTGGCAACTGGAGTAACCTAGTATTGAATTTATGAGGACTGATCGACCAACCTACGAATATGTGAAATGGGGTGGTACGGCAGGGTGAGACATGCCATCCGATATCTCACGATGAACAACATTAAACTTGAGAGGAGAGGAGAATCAACAGACGCAAATACTAAATCATGTGTAAGCATTGTTATTCAGTAATAAAACGTAGCTTTCCGAAAAAATGGTTATTCGTTGGGAAAAAAGGGATTGATGCCAGAAAAAGAAAGACGTGACAATATTTAAACAAACACCCTTTTTATCTAGAAAAGATGTATACCACTCCATACATAAAAAAATGCCAGATCATAACACCAGATGTTGTCTGCTCTCAATATCTCGACAAAAATGCATATTATATAGACCTGAAAATTCATTTAAAAAACGAAGGATATGAACCTGCGATGATTCCTTCTTCCCCACTTGTCATCACATCTGTAGAGGCATAAGTGGTGAAAAAAGAAAGAGAGAACGCAACGAACAACACCGCTGACGAGACACATAAAGCGTGTCATCACATGCCCGATCGATTGACATTGTTTTTGGGAAAGAGAAACATGCATGGAGAAAGAGAATTGGCGACTACATATTTAATGAAAAATTCGAAGTTGTTTACGATTTTCCCTATTTCTCCAGGAAATTTTCTAGTTTCGAAAATTGTAAGGATTTAGAAATTTCTTTGGGAACTTATAATTCTTTTTTAAGATTTTCATAATTTGTTTGGAGATTTAAGAATTTGTTCAGGATTTTTAAAAATGTTTGCAAAATTCAAAACATTTTCTCAGTGTTTAAAAAAATATTCTTGTTTTAATTAAAAACCAAATAAAAAACTAAAAAAAATAGAGTCGCTATATTCCTTTTCTTGAGAAGAAACCTAATCCCTATGGTGTTGTCGCTACACTTCCCTGCTGATAGGCCAGCCCACTCGGCGGCCGACAACTAGGGAGTCCCCATCGTTACTAACCAAACGCGCACCTTATCGCTGGTATTTCTCTGAACGCATTTCCCATCGGTTTGTGAAGGTCTCGTTTTTCTTATTTAGTTCTTTTGTCAGTTCTATTTTACTTTTTAAGGGTTTTATATATTTATTTATTTTCCTTTTAGCATTTTCATTTTGGGGGTTTCTCTTCCCTTTTTTATTTTCACTTTTTATTTTATTATTTTAAAAATACTTGATTTTTACACAATTTTTTTCAAATTCATAAATTTGGTAAAATTCGTGAATATTTTGAAATGCACCAACTTCCTTAAAATTCAAGAAAATATTTTTTAACTAATGAATTTTCTAAATTCATATTTAAAAAAAATCATGAGTAGTTTATTGATTTCATTGACATTTATTGAAATATGAGTAGGGATTAATTGACTTATTTATCAGTTTATCGGCTACTCGCTGACCCTATGAGTAGGGATTAATCGACAAGTTAACTGGTTAATCGGACGAATTCTTGAACAGGGAGCTCAAGTTTATAGCCCGGGCAAGATCGAAGTGCTGCCATGTTAATAAGCTTTTTCCCAAGCAAACTCTTTAGTAAACTAATTTTCTCTACTACAGTTCCATGGACATGCAGCGTGGGAGCCCGGGCAGCCGCCCCAGCTCGCCGGGTGCTGGCTCCGCCACTGCCTCAAGCTCATTCCTTCTGCCCTCTGCAACGCCAATGGCATCCGCATCAACATCGCTGGTAAGAAAGTTGTTATAAACAAGGTACACAACATAGCCCAATTCATAGTGCCAAGTAACCTATCAAACAACACATGCAAGGGTCAAATTGTCACATTTTCGGTCAAAAACCCACCAAAATCAAGAAACTTCAGGCTCAAATTCAATGACTAACCCCATGTTTCACGCATTTGTAGAAGATCCATCCTTCATGCTTCTCCATTGTCGACACGCTACATCTTCAACTTCTTTCGCAGCAAATCAAGAGCACCAGGACCATCGTACGACTGAAAGCAGAGTGATGAGAGCTAGCGGCAGACATAGGTGCAACAGAGGCCTCCTTTTGGCGAGAATGAGGGGGGCGAGTATGAGGATGGCGGTGGCTGGCGGATGGCTATGTTGCACGCAAGGGATTTTGAGGTGGGGATTTGAAATTTTGGGTGGGGAGGGATTTGGCAATTTTACACTAATCACCCCTTGCAAGTCTCACTGAATCACAACTACCTACATGGATATTGCCATGGAATGGTCAAACAAGCGTTATATGTGTAATACTGTAGTACAATCACGTCACGTCGTCTTTTGTGACTGTATAGTGAGCGCATTTTTAAGTACAAGGACTGTTTTGTGCTTCGGACTCGGAGCATCTCCAACAGGCGCCCAAAAAGAGCTCCGCGCACTAAAAATTCGTTTTTTTTGGCGCCGAACAGCTCCAGCAGAAACTGTAGCGCTAAAAGTTTTTGGACGCGCGCTGAAAAATGCTATCACGCGCAGCATATTTTGGGCTTCGGATTGCGCGCGCTTCATAATTTGCACCGTGTGCGTCTTTGGGCGTCTGATAAAGCAATGTTGGTCCCGACGTATTAAAAGTGTTACAATGGCGCGCTATAATTTTTATTGGGCGTGAAATTTTTGTGCGGCCGTTGGAGATGCTCTCAACTTCGAAGTATTATTATTATTATTTGAGATGAATTATTTTGAGTCTAACTTTATTTTTTTGAAACTTTTGAGTCTAACTTGGTGGGGATGCCGTGGTGGCCCGTCAGTCGGCCAGAGCCCACAAGTTGAGACCGGCCTGGCCCGTAAAGTAGTAGTAACAAGACGGCGGCAACCCACCTACCCAACCTGGTCGTCTCCGCCGCCTTGCTCTATCCATCCAGCCAGAATCGAATGTCCCTCCATTTCAAAAAAATAAAAAATAAAAAATGATGGTGTGCTGCTGCTGCTGCTGCTAGGTCTAGGACGGCCAGGCGTGTCGGCGTCTACGGCGCGCCTGTTGCTCCACCTCATGTTTGTGTCACCCCTGGCCTGGCCTTGTGAGTGATGGAATCTCATAAGCTCTTAGACTAGGCTAGAGAGGGTTCCATTGCAGATTTACTCCCTTGAGGCCAAGGATGAACTTTTCAGATCAGATGATAAAAAGTTTTGGCAGTCTGGTAGTGACAAGATAAGAGGAATCAGTTTTTTAGAAAAAGGAGAATGACCCCCGGCCTCTGCATCTGGAAGATGCATACAACCACTTTATTGATTATTCTCGAGGACCTTACAAAGTAATACAACAATATGTCTGAATCCGCCATGTTGGCAACATATGCCACTACTCCTATCCAACTGATGCAGGGGTGCTACCTGGGCCACATACCCAGACTACTCACCTAATCCTATCATCAAAAGCCAGAAGCCCCAGCCGGGCCACATACCAGGTCTGGGACATAAACTGGTCTGACGCACTCACATGTGTCGTCGCCGCCATCTTTCACAGGCCCGTCTTCAGAGCAGATATTGAGGCTTCTACCTTGTCAGGTCACTCCGTCATCGACGCCAGACAACCACCTCCACCTGCGCGAGTCCATCACCGCGCATCAGGCGCCGAGTCTCCACTGCACCACGCCGCCGAGATCCGCCGTCATCAATGTGAAGGATGAAGCACCGCTCCACCAAAAAAGCACCCGCTGGTCCCTCGATCCCGTGTACGCCTTCAAGAATGACGCCCCCAAGGAGGAAACGACACCAACGCGCCGCCGTCATCCGATCAACTGATCTAGGGTTTCCCCCGGAGGTAGCGGATAGAGTCAGTTACTAGGCCAAGGCTAAAAGGAGCACCTATGCGTCAGTTGGTAAGCTGTGTAGGTGCAGGTTCGAGTCTCGGACCGTATGCATCGTTCTGATGCAGAGGCCGGTGAGCCCCTCCCCCCTTTCTAAATTTTTTTAGTATCGTGAGACTTTGTAATTATATGAGTCGGCTCCTGGCTGGTCTCCTGGCTGGCTGGCACTCGTCTCATGCATATACTTTCTCAACGACAAGATGAAAAACCTTGCATTGGCAGGGCGTCTGCTACAGGGTTAGTTTGCACCTGCATACTTCCTCCGTTCGGAATTACTTGTATTGTATTGTATTGTAGGCTAGGCAGAGCAAGGCAGTTTCTGCAAGCTGATACCACTAGAGACTAGAGGGAGTGGTATGTTGACAGCAGCACACAGGAAAATCTTGAGCCCCAAACTTATGCACTCCAAAAGCAACAGCACAATCATAGCTCTAGTAGTTTTCAATCAATATCAATAATATCCAAAGAAACGTTCCTGCCCCCGCTCCCCCTCGACCAGCACTAGCTAGTTTCAGAAAACAAAACCCTGAAATATGAAACAGCGCTTGCTAACAAATTCAGATTACTTGAGCATGGCTTGCTAGTTTCAGAAAGCAAGGTTGTCGTCACTCCCAAATTCAGCCAGAAGAAACAAACAGGATTATATTATACTCCCTCCGTCCGAAAATACTTGTCATCAAAATGGACAAAAAAAGATGTATCTAGAACTAAAATACATCTAGATACATCCCTTTTATTTACTTTGATGACAAGTATATCCGGACGGAGGGAGTACTATGTTGCCATCTACCTTAGCTGTTGTTAACAGTGGCTGCCTATCTTGCTCAAAGTTTCAGAGCACGGACACTCGGCTCACAATAAAGAGTTTCAGTAACTGCAATGCCACTCAAGAATCAAGATAGATGATACTCTCCAGTCTCAAAGTTAGTTAGCATACATTGTGAAAACTGACCTACAGCTGCTGGCTGGCTGGCTAGTTGCTCTGCGTGGTGACTTGAGTGAGTCCCAACAATTCTACACCTCTAGCTAGTGCCAATTCGAACCTCATGATGACACGGTGTACGTAGAATGGAACAGCATGATGCAGACATACACTCGACTCTAGCTCATTCTACACTTGGCTTCATCCCCAGGTCAATTTGACAACGAAAACAAAACTCTGAAACGTCGTCTACTGCTAGCTACAGCTTGTTGGACCCTCCCTCTAAAACTTTCTTGCCCCAGCAGATGGACTTGGCATATATATATATATATATACAATCCTTCCTTCCTTCCATGCATGGGACTCGCTAACACATAAACTTGAGCTAGCAGAAAACTACTGCACTCATACTAACAGATAGATTCAGTTCGGGCACGCTGGCAGTAATCATGTCAGGAACTCTATGCTAGGGATCACAAGGTGAGAGTCCATCAAATCAAGGTTATCGTCTCTCCCCCACAACAAACAGGATTTATTATATGATGATGATGATGAAGCTGTTGCCTTGTACAATATATGAGGAGCTCGCCCAAAAGCAACTGCATACTTTCTCCGTCCCAAAATAACTGACTTGAGCTTAGTACAAATTTGTATTAGAGCTAGTACAAAGTTGAGACACTTATTTTGGGACGGAGGGAATATATAATAAACACTCTAAAGCTAGCAAAGGTTATCGTCACTCCCAAAGCCAGCCTGAAGCCCAGAACAAACAGGATTATAATATATATGTTGCCGCCATCTACAATGGATGACAAGCTCAACCAAAAAGCAGCAGCATAAAAAACTAGCTGCTAGTTAAACGTTAAATTCCTAAAGGTAAGAGGGAACTACTGTACAAGATTGCAAGCTGAAACAAGGCATCAAGTAGTACAACAGAGCTTCACAATTCACATAGATAGATAGAGCAGTTCAAGTCTTTACATATACCATGCCAATATATATAATAAAAGAAACTGCATCAAGGGAAAAGCCCCTCAGAGGCACACATCCAACCATGTCCATACCTAGAGTACTAGTAGTAAGATGAAGGAAACATGCATATGTAGTTACTTACCTAAATTAGATGCGGACTAAATTAAATTTTCATGATAATATCCTTGGCGGCTTTCATTGTGACCGGCAGGAGGCTGGCAATTAGGTCCTTGAGGGCAGAGGGGCAACTCGTCTTGAGATGCTGCCATCATGGCCTCCAAATTGGAGGGAGAAGCAAGGAACCGAAGACAAGCTACCTTGAGCCCATGGCACCTATGCTGCTCGGCCAAGGCCAGGCTGGTGGCCACCATGTCGGTGTCAATGTGAGTGCACAACTCGTGCTCGCATATCAGTTTCAGCCTCTCGACGTCGTGCCAGTCTCTGTCTGCCGCCACGAGTAGATGGCTAGCCATCACCACATCTCCTCCGTGTGCCTCACCTTCACCTTCACCTTGAGAGTTGGCAGCCATCTCAGTCTCAAGATCAGGAAGCAGCGAGTCTCCTCGGTGTATATGAAATGGAGCAGGCACCTGGAACACATGAGGTTCCATGTCACTGATCTCAATGAGTCTGTCGGTTTTCTCCTTCATTGCATTGCGCCGAGGAGCTCGGCCCTGAACACGGACGACCTGGCGGCGGGCACGAGCCTGTGAGCCGAGAACCTCTCCCCGCCGACAAGAAAGGCGACGTCCGTCTGCCCCGTCCATGCTCTCCAGGAGGCTGCCGAAATGCAGGTGCATGTCGCTCAGAGGGACGGCGACAAACTGCTCGCCGATATCCTTGAGAGTGAGATCGCACCTAACGCTGAAGCAGTCATCTACTATGTCCTCCGAGTGCTCCAAGCCAGCCTTCCTGACCATGAGGCACAGATAGGAATTTCTTGTCGAGCACGCTGGCTGATGTTCCTGGCTTTGACGGTCACATCCTTG
The DNA here is from genome assembly GCA_963921465.1 of Triticum timopheevii. Classification (NCBI taxonomy): domain Eukaryota; kingdom Viridiplantae; phylum Streptophyta; class Magnoliopsida; order Poales; family Poaceae; genus Triticum; species Triticum timopheevii. Next base: position 621,825,766 of record OY997268.1, read on the forward strand.
CCTTGCCGTCGGCGGTGTGGAGAACCAGGGACAGGGACAGGTAACCTGCAGCAGCACCTGTTGCCAAGCGGCCGTGGGGGTAGCTAGTACCTGAGCACCCAGTCGTGGCCTTCCACGGTGAAGGGGGGCGAGGAGCAGCTGCTTGGCCCTTGAGTATCCACGCACCTTGAACACCAACGACCTGTCCTCGGATTCAGCCACAATGGCTGAAGAAAGCTCGCACTGATACGCCGCCATTCTGGACTAGCTAGGTTGTTGGATAGGTCGCTGGGCAGTCGGGGTCGTGGGCTAGGAAGCGGATCTGGGGTCGGAGGGGGGGAGTCCGGAAGGAGCGGATCGACGGCTAGCCGACGAAGGCCATGGGGGGCGGTGAGGAGCTGGAGAAAGGGAGGGGGATGAGAGGTGTGGAAGAGGGCGGATGGGGGATGAAGGGCACCGCTTGCCGTCGTCGCCGGTTCCCTTCTTGGTCGGCGGCGGAGTAATATTAAGGCACTGTAGCAGAGCCGAGCAGAGCAGCCAGCAGCAAAGAAGCGGCGTGAGGTTGGCGATGGTCCACGTACGTGTGTATCGGTGGCCAAACGGTCGGGGATAGCTGGGCCGGCACTGCGCGGCACGTGCTAAACGGCACGGCCCGTATAATAATAATCGTGCCTCGGCGGGCCAGGTTGTGCCGTGCCTGGCCGGGATTGCACAATGTAAATAATACGGTTTATATAAGCTCACATATTGAGATTTTGAGGTGCACCCCCCTATGGTTTCTTAAATTCAAAAGAAAAAAAAATACACTCATGTTGACAGATTCAGTTCGATAGCCTTTCAACAACAAATAAGTAACAACACAAAGATCTGTATGCTTGAAATCACAATCAACCAAAGGCGAGCCAATACTTCATTATTTCAGCCCATCAAAATCTTGGCTAGATGCTAAGGATAAAAAAGAAACACAAAAACGAAATAAGCGCCTGCTAGGCTTCTCGTGCTCATAGCGGCACTATATGGGGCGCGACCCATGAGACTATTTGAACCCTAAACACTGACTATTGACATCCAAGCATTGACCGCTGATGATTGTTGTTGACCATTGAATTTGGGAAAAAGTTCATGAATTTGACAAAAAAAAAGCATTGAGTTGAAAAATTTACATTTTTTTAAGTTGAAGAATTTGAAAAATGTTCATGAATTTGAAAAGTGTTAAAAGCTTCAAAAATTATTTGTGAATTTGAAAAAGTTCACATATTTGAAAATGGTCGCAAAAAGTGGAAAAAATTCACAATTATGAAAAAGTTCAAGAAATAAAATGTTCATATTTTTTTGAAAATAAAAAACAAAAGAATGTAAAAAACGATGAATGAAAGACCATAGAAAACCCAACCCAAAAGCCACTGGGAGAAGAGATATTGGGTCGCACCGACTTAGATCTTGTGAAGTATAGCATCTTGTGTACGCCCTGCGCGAAGACTACATCTCACTTATAGGGAGTATAACATCTCTCTCTCTCTCTCTCTCTCTCTCTCCTGAAGAATCCCCCTCCCCCCATGTAGCTACTACACCGACCCATTTTCCGTGTTTTGTTTCCGTTTGCTATGTTTCGATGCTTGTGGTTTTGTTTAGTCGTTGTACTAGTTTTCTCTCATTTTTTAAAGGTTTTTTTGGTTGCTTTTATTGTTTTTCTTTGTTTTTCTTCGTGTCTTCACTCGGTTTTCTTGGTCGGCTAAGGAGGGCTTGTATCGGTGGCAACATGGCTTGTATTGCAAAGGTCTGGTTGAAAAACCTTCGAGTGCCACGCGGGGCAAGCACTTGTCATGCAAGCCTTCACGCACAAAATCGATCCATTTTGTAGACCTTCGAGCACAACATGACCCATGCTGCAAACCTCATCAGTTGGATCGGACCGAGCACAACACGACCCATATCATGGTGCAAGCGACGTTAGTCGGATCGAACGACTATCCCATGGTGGATCCAACGGCTTGCGACCCGGTTAATCTTTTTTTTTTTGAAAGATGAGCCGGCCGACGACGCGTAGCCTTGAATATCTTTTCTTTTTTGAGGGGTTGTTGGGCCTTGATTTACTGCGTTTTTTGGGCTGGGCTATTGGGACTTGTGTTTCCAGCCTGAGAATAGCCCCCGGCCCGGCCCAGAAAGAAAAGAAAAGAAAAGAAAAGAAAAGAAGAAAAAGAAGAAAAATCAAGAGACCTAGCCAGCCACCCACACCCAGTCGACCTCCGATTCTGCCGGCGGCGGTCGGTCGGTGGCTGCAGGCTGCATCTAGCATAGCGATAGCATAGCGTAGCCTAGCCGCCGAGGCGGAGCAGCAGGGGCACCTCCTCTCCTGGCATCCTTCCTTGGCAGGGAGGTCCTCGCTCGCTCGCTCGCTCGCTCGCCGGTTTAGATCTCCACTTGGCACTCGCAGGGAGGGCATCCTCGCCGCGGGACAGCAAACAAGAAGAAGAACAACAAGAAGAAGGTAATCCGCTGTTCCTCCCTGCTGGAGTAGCTTGTATATATGCGTTTCTGCTTCTCCAAAATGGCGAATTTACATATCTCATTTTAGGACTGGATTGGACTGCCGTGCAGGTGTAGGTGTAGGTGTAGTCAAGATCCCTTTTTTTGACCAGTAACCAACGAATCCATAGCTGCTGCTGCTGCTACTGCTTGCCGTGAGGGATGGCCAGAAGCAGCCTCCTCTGGCTAGTTCGATTGGCTTCCCTTCTTGCACTCGCTGGGATATTCGTCTCCGTCTCCGTCCAGGCCAGCCGGGGAGATGCTGATCCGCACTACAGGTATGGTGACTCATCTCCTGTTGCACTTGCACATGATCGATGTACCATTGCTCTTTGTTTTCTTATTATACTTGATTGATTCCCTTCCATATCTGAATATATCATGTTGATGTGTAACTGGGTTAAAAAACTTTACCTCATGTTTCGTCATCTTACCTACCTACACTAGTAGTACTAGTTGGTTAAAAATATTATTAAATCCCTTTTTCTACCTCCAAATTGTGATATCTTTGCCTTATTGCTACTGGAATCCATCCACAATTGACTATCCTACACCTACAGTTTGATTGATTGCAAATATCTCAACTGCAAGGACAACTGGACACTGTCGTCCATCTAACATGGTTATTTGTTTGACTTCGCCTTGCCAATGGAACGATACAACCTTAAACTATTGTGGATGCGTTGTCTTTTTTTTTTATTTAAGAATTGAGAACAATTAGTCCCGCGGGGATTATTCAGCTAAGTGTGGGGGAGTGTCAAAATATGGGGATTATTGTTTCTGCTATGAAGGATGCACTCGACCTGCACAACTTGTGTGGGGGATTCAGCTAAGTGTGGGACAGCAAACATATCATGCTTTCTGCTACCGCACCTACTTTCTAGTGTAACTAGTAAATTGGTAGAAAGGTGGATTCAGCTAAGTGGACGAAGAGGACGTACTACGAATGCACTGGCTTATGGCATATCTATGCAATATTATCAATGAATGCATGGATCTGGAGCTCTGTATTCCATACCAGGTGAGCATAAAGCTTGGGCATGCTGCTGTCATAATAATATATTGGGTTTGATATCTTGCTCAGCATCATTCATTCATTCATTCATTCATTTTGTGTTGTAGGGATATAGACCTGACTGAGAAACTGGATTACTCTTCAGCTGTGGCCGTGCTTGGCTACTCTTTAATCCTTACACTGCTAAGGATTTTCAATGTCAAGGAGGGGCCTGCCAGGGTGATGGTTGCTGCACCTATTCTAGCATTCGTCACAACACACATCCTGTATCTTAACTTCTACGAGCTTGACTACGGTAAAGTTCCTTTTGCTTCTAGATCATCTTTACCTTACACACACTTGCACAAACATATTATTAATTCATGTGCATCTGCTGCGTTTATGTGCCTGCCTTTTTCTTCAGGATGGAACATGAAAGTCTGTGTGGCGATGGGTGTGATTCAAATTGTGGCATGGGCAACCTGGGCTGGCGTGACCCGTCATCCGTCACGGTTGAAGCTTTGGGTCGTTGTGTTTGGAGGAGCTCTAGCTATGCTTCTTGAGGTGTTTGACTTCCCTCCGTACATGGGGTATGCGGATGCGCATTCGCTGTGGCACGCGAGCACCGTTCCCCTCACCTATCTCTGGTGGAGCTTCATTAAAGATGACGCAGAATTCCGCACCTCCACACTCACAGTGGTTAAGAAGGCCAGGTGAATTAAGAGGAGGTCACCATGTTGTTGGGTTCTATCAAGGCAACACAAGCAAATGGTCGGTATTATAATCCCTGGAATCGATAAGGATGACAAATGATTCGGCCTTGAGTGTCACGGTTTTGGTCTGCAAACTCACCATCGTGTCTCCGCGGTTCTTCTTGTCCTCCTGACTTGTGTTTTGATTGATACTCCCTCTGTCCCGTAATATAAGGGTGTAGATGCAGCATCGAAATTGCTTTGCGTACGACTAACTTCATCGGATTTGCATACAGCATGGTGATCCTACGTCTATTCCTAAAGTAATGGCTTGATCCAAGGGTGAATGACTAATGTCATACAACATCGGATGAAAAGTTGTCGTACGTGTAGCACTGCATTGGCGAGGAAATCTAAATGCACGTCAACTTCACTGCCTTGTATTAAGGTACCGCAAGACTTTTTGGTGGCTTTTCGAGTGGTCAAGCTCTAGACATATATAATGCACATTTGTCAATTATTTTGATCATAAATGCCTTGTTTTTATAATTGAATGAATATACATATTGCTTCTGACAGGTGAAATCAGTTTAAAATGGTTTTGTTGAATTAACAATAGTACATAGTTAGATTAAAAATGAATAAATTATAGAATGCTTACTTACAATTAACAATTAACTAGTACGTACATACTCCTCTCCTCCAGAGTAGTATTTATATATACTCCAGTAGATTAAAAATCATCATCATCATCATCATCATCACCAATCGGGTGGAGGAGCATGCACTCCTCTCCTCCAGAGTAGTATTTATATATACTCCAGTAGATTAAAAATCATCATCATTATCATCATCATCATCACCAGTCGGGTGGAGGAGCATGCGCCGAGCGCGAGCCCAAGGGGGCGGCGCCGCCGCGGTGGAAGAGGGCCTCATGCCGTCTCTCGTCGTCCTCCGTGTACACCTCCTCTCTGATATTCGCCGTCACCGTCGCCGCCAGCAGCAGCAACGACAACAACAGGCACAAGGTCACCGTCGTCTCCCAGCTTCTCCTCCTCATCGCCATCGGATTCGATGATTCTCCTCTAGTTCATTATATTATATTAGGTACAAGAGCAACATTCATATATACCTCTAGCTAATAACATGCATGCATGCATGTCTCTATCTCCGGCCGATCCGTCGATGCATCTACCTAATTTTGGCTATGGCTAATTAAAGGTGGCCCCAAAAAATAGACGGTCGATCCATCTAACTCTGGCTCTAGCTCCATCACTCATCCATTTGGACAAGTGCATGCATTTCGATCAATGTTGTTTTTGTGGACTCGATCTATCACCTCACCTGGCCGGTGCTATATACCATCTTAGTATTTTCAAATACAAGAGAGAAACGGAAAAGAAAGAAAGAAAGAAAGAAAGTAATACATCTACACCTCGGGGAGAGGTTCTCGGCTCATAGGCTCGTGCTTGCTGCAAGGTCATCCGTGTTCAAGGCGGAGCTCCTCGGCACCATCAAGGAGAAAACTGAGATATAGCCTGATTGAAATCCTCGAGATGGAAGCTCACGTCTTCAAGTCCTTGCTCCATTTCATATACACCGACTCACTGCCGCCTGTACGTTCTTGAGAATGAGATGGCTAGCAGCCAAGGTGAAGATGTGGTGATGGCTGGGCATCTACTACTCTCGTGGCGTGCAGACAGGTGCAACGTCGAGCTGAGCGGCTCAAACTGATATGCGAACACAAGTTATGCACTCGCATTGATGCTGGTATGGTGGCAACCAGTTTGGCTCTGGCTGAGCAGCACAACTATCTGAATTAGTACCTAGTGTGGCCCATGATGACCCTATCTGAATTAGTGAAGGATATATATGCATGTTTCATCTTAAAGTTCTCTACATATGGTTTGATGTGTGGCTCAGGGAAAAAAAACTGCTACCTATGGTTGTTGTTAGCTCCGAAGGTTCTATGTCTGTCCAGTGTGTAAGGAACTCTAATTTCTCTTTCTAGGATCCCTTTAATCGAAACTGAACTATACCTATTTATATATGTTGCTAGTGGAATGAGATTGATTGGGTAAACCCCTATGTTTTCTATCTATTAGCTGAGAAGAGATGCATGAATGCCGAAAGAGGGGTTTATGCTTGCTTAAATTTTTCCTCATTGTGGAGTTTTACTTTGCCTGGTCTCCTTTTTTTTTCTTGAGAATATTACTTTGCCTGATCTATATATAGAGATTGCACTCCTCCTAGTTCTGCTTCCCCCCCCTTTTTTTTGTGTGTGTGTGGGAGTTCTTCCCTAGTTAAAAGTTGTGTCCCTGAATCGGCCATTGTTCTTGCTGTTTCTTTTGGACTGCTTGTGAGAGCTCCTCATTGTAGAAAACGAACAAGTGAACATGCTATATAATTCCTGTTTGTACTGAATTTTTGTTCTAGAGTAAGTATAACTGTTTGTCCCGGCTTCTGACTGACAAGTGAAGATATCACTCTTCTGTTTTGTCTCTTTTCCTTTCATCTTTAGTGTGACCTAGTCGATGGCTGAAATAATCTTGCTTGGTTAATGAAGTATTGACTTGCATTTGGTTGGTTGTGATTCCAAGCATGTAGTTGTAGTTCTAGACATTAGTAGTACTTGTTACAGCAAGCATGTTGTTTCCTGTCACACTGAATTTCCACCTGAATATGTTAGCATGAGCGTGGTATGTTGTGTTGAACTGGAGAAACCGTAGCTGGTGCAGCCCATTCAGAAGTGAGTTACACATTTTTTTTTCTGCTGAGATACACGGATGTGGAAAGATGGTTTTTTTGCTTGCTTAAGTTTTTGCTATGGTCTGCATCTACTCTTTTTATGTTGAGTTTTACTTTGCCTGACCTCACCTCATATACAGAGATTTCACTCCTCTAGTTGTGCTTCCCTGTTTTTTTATTGTTGGAGTTGTTCCCTAATTATGTTTTGTCTCCTCTCTTTTCATCTTGAGTATGAGAGACTTGGTCAATGTCTGAACTAACCTTGCCTTGTTAATCAAGTATTTATTGGCTCGATCGCCTTTGGTTTGTTGCGATTCCAAGCATGCATGGAGTTGTTACCCCTACTTGTTACTGCAAGGGAAGGGAAGGGAAGGGAGGGATCATCTTTCTTGTCCTGACTAACTGAATTTCGACCTGCCTGAATATGATATGTTAGTATGGGCGTGATATTTTTCTGTTGAACCATACTACTCCCTCCGTTCCGATTTACTGGTCGTGGTTTTAGTTCAAATTTGAAGTAAAGCGTGTGCGTGCGCGCACACACGCAACAAGATGGATCGTCTATGCACACGCACTGAAACCTGATGATGAAGCAAATCTGTTGAACCTCCTCCTGCATGCTGCCGCCTGTACTCCCTCTTGGAGTCCTCCATGACAGCCGCTCCTCCTCCTCGGCCGTCATGGTCATGGTGGGAGGTTGCGGGGGTGGCGGCGATGGGGATGGAGACGGCGTTGGCGTCAGGCCATAGATTCGTGTGCGGCCGCGCACGTTTGGCTCGCTCGGCGCGCGCGCACTGTGGGACACGCTGGACGGGCTACGACTACGACCAGCAAAATAGGTGGCATGGCGCATGTCGTGCTCATTTTGAAACCAAGTGTCCTACGGTTGCGAGTCCACAGCGTACCTATTTTGCCGGCCCAACCACCCGTGTGCATTGACTACAAATGTTGGGAGGTAGTTGGACCACCGACACGCGGGCGTGGAGAGGACGCGTGCCTGTCCATTCGTTGCCCGCGTGACAACAAAGCTGGCCTAACTATGAGCCTGGAATGGGTCAAGCCGGACCGAAAGCAGACAAATTTTGAGGAAGGGGTTGCGCTTTTGGCCGGGTCATGTGTCTGTTTGGGCTCAAATGAACGCGGCCAGACAGGATGGGATCTAGCGTTAGACGAAACATACAACTTTGATCAAGATAGACTACCTTTTTTGGCTGATGGAAGATGGATCAGTTCTTCAAGTGCATGCCACTCTCGTTCTCAATATCTAAACCTAGTCAGGAGTCAGGACTCATGGACGAGTATTTAACAAAGAAAAACTAGCACTTTTCGACCAACCTGGTCTGACAAGTACTCCCTCCGTTCTAAAATAGATGACCCAACTTTATACTAACTTTAGTACAAAAAACTGACCGAAAACTTATCACTTTTTCAGCATTTCTTATTTTTTGCGAAAAAGAATATATCATGCATGTCGATCAGAAAAGTGCCCATTTTGTAGGCGTTTTAAAACCCGTCTCTTTCGTTTATGACAGGTGTGCATGGCTTCTTAATTATAATTTGTTTTCTCTTTAATTTATTGTTTGTTTGCAATCATATCGCATCACTCGCAGAACAAGAAGGCTAAAACTGAATGAAGAACAAATCTTACGTAGTACTCATGTTGAGAGCCAAGCTGATTAATGCCCTTAATTACACGATCGACATTGGCAAAAGAAAGGAAGACAAAAATTGATTGATCTCAGAATTAGGGAATGAATGTTCCCCTAATACAAAAAGAATGGCATATAAATAAAGAAAAGAAAAGAAAAGGAAAAGCTTTGGGCGGCGTACGTGACACATATGGATCAGCACGTACGCATTATTATTACAACTGATCGAGGGAAAGAGGCCATGGCGACCGACGGACCGACGGATGGATCATTGCTCTAGACCCATCTCATCTCATCTCTGTCCGGTGGATCATCAGTCGGAGGTGCTGGAGCTGCTGGGCTCCGGTGCATCGGCAGCGGAGGGCTCAGAGGCGGGGGAGTCGGCGGCGGGCGCGTCGGCGGGCGCGCTGGCGGAGGGCGCCGGCGCTTCGGCCTTCTTCTCGGCCTTCTTCTTGCCCTTGGCGTCGGCGAATGGCGCCACGGCGACGGCGACCAGGAGGAGGGCGACGATGAAGACAGCGGCGCGGGCCATTGTTATTGTTGGATTGGCTTTGGCTTTGGCTTGGTTGGAATTGGATCGGTGGGAGCTTGCGAGCTGCAGGCGCCTTGGCAATGGAGTGGATGCTTTTTGGCTTGAGAGATGGAGATGGCAGTGGTGGTGTGGCTAGGAAGGGCCTCGCCCTGGTGTTTATATGCAACGGACGCCGGCTATTTTTAGGCGGAGAAGGTTGGGTCGCGCGCGCCCAAGGTGGATCACCATCACCATCACCATGCATGCATGCTCATTCCATTGCTGATCGAGTGGGTGGCGCGGAGCGGGTGGCGGCCCAACCCATTTGACCACTATATATATTTTGTTAGTATTATTATTTTATTATTATATACTACTACTTACTACGGAGTATATACTTAGCATAATTATAATCATGTACATCATGTCCATCATGTCCATCATGTCCTTCTGCCTGGGGCCTCCTAACTACTCCTGGGCGTCGGTCTCCATGTAGTAGTAGGCTCCGTCGGTGTAGTAGTAGTCATCAGCGGGATCAAATGGCTCCTGGGCTTCGTCATCTGATCGCAGCAATCAGGTAAAGGGAAAAAGGTTGCAAAGCAACCATGAATACTCATCCAAAGTACTCGCAAGACTAACATCAGCTCTATGCTAAGTATGCATCGGTATCAAAGGAATGGGGTTGTATCTTTGGACTATACTGCAGAAATGCCAGAATACAAGGGAATGCTTAGCCTATCGAAGACTAGCATCTTGCAGCATCTTACAGCAACAAAAGAAAGTAGAGCGACATATATTACAGTAACAAGTATATTTTCAACAACGCACAGAGATCCTTCCTCGACTCCCTGCGAGAAAGCGATCCCGGAGCCATCATATCCATTTAGTGTCATAAGTATCCAGTTCTAGTTGTAATAGATTGGGTACAACTCCGAGCGTCCATTACCGTGGACACAACTATTCGAATAGATATACTTCCCTGCAAGGTGCACCAACTTACCCAAAACGCTTGATTAAGTTTGGCCGGACACACTTTTTCGGGTCATGTCCGGCCTCGGCTGATCAACACGTCGTAGTCCTACCTAAGCTCAACAGAGAGGTCAGCACGCCAGTCTACATCCTAAGTACTTGACATGGCAATATGTTGTGCTAGGGGAGACCTAATGCAGTGCTAAGCGTTACAGACGGAGTGAGAAAATATGTGGAAATATTTTCCTGGCTTTAGGCAGTTATCGGATAGACGGACCAGAGGGGAAGGTTCCATGTTTGCAGTGTTAGATACATGTGACATGTATGTGGATGGCATAAATAGATTTGTCTTATTTTTCTGGTCACTTTTCATATATGAATTATTTTCATCCGAGTTACGGATTATTTTATATGATTTTTCAAAGTTTTAAACAATTTCTGGAATTTAATTTAATTAGAAATTAAATGTCAAAATGCTAGATACACCCGAAAGTGTACCCAAACAGGCCACATAGGAGCTGACTGGTGGTCAGCTGCCCAGTGAGCAGGCTGACTGGGTCAGCCATATCCACTAAAACAGTGGAGGGACCCGCATGTCAATGACCCTGGCCATTTTTACTATTAACTTTTAATCTCTGATTAATTAAGGGGGTAGGACCCACTCGTCAGTGTCACATTAGTTAACATATTAAGTTTAAATTAACAAAACAATTAATTAGCATGCGGGGGCACATGTCAGTGACTGGGGCTGTCCAGTCAGCACGTTGACCGGGTCAAACAGGTCCCTTGGGATCCACTGGCAGTGACCCAGGGTGGGCCCCAGGGCCGGCCACGTTGGCGGTGGCGCCGGAGCTGGCTCCGGCGACCAAATCCGCTGCGGAGGTGGCCGTGGTCTCGCCGGAATCCGCCTATAGGCCACCAAAAAGATGCAGCCGGTCCCATTCGAAGAGGAGATGAAGCCGCGTCGAATGGAGGCGGTGGCACGACCGGAGGTGGTCCGTAGTGTCGCCAGCGGTGAGCGGGGTGGTCGCCGGGGCTCAGGGTGAACGGCGCGCGCGTGGGAGCTCGAATTTGAGCGAGCTAACGCGCGGGAACGGTTCTACGGGCGACGGCGAGGTGAGTGGGTGCATGTGCGTGAGCAGAGGGCCACCGGAGCACGACCGGCGACAACCTCGAGTGGCGACTCGCTCGACCACGGTGGGGGAGCTCGCTAGCGGGAGCGCGCGAGCTAGAGGAGAGAGGGAAAGGAAGGGGGCCTGCAGGTGCGCTAAGTGGGATCGGGGGAGGCTCGACGGTTGCGGAATTGACGGCGAATAGTGTTGGGACCCGAGGTTGAAGACGACGGTGATCTGACGATGCAGGGGCTCCCAGCTCGGGCTCTTGGCTGCACACGATGTAGCGGACACGGGCGGAGCTCGTGGACACAGCGGATGGGCACGGGGACGACGGAGGCCACAACTATGCCGGAGCCATGTCGAGGGTGGCGCTCGGGTGAGGGGGGGGGGTGCGAGGGATAGGAATGAACCAGGAGGGAAGATCTAGGGGCTGCCCGAGGAGCCACGATGGCCTCCTTATCCCCTCCCGTCGCCTGTAGCAGCGCGACCGACGAGCTGGCTTGGTGGGGACGGGTGCGGGCGCGCGCACCCGGTCGGCCTCCTGTAGTAGGAGGTCGAAGGCGACCGCGGGAGGTGGGCTGGGCTGGCTGGGCCAGACACTGTGCACTAAGGCCCAGTGCACAATGGCCTTTCCATGGTTGTCGAACCACAAGGTGCGCTTACGTGTCGGTCATCAACAATCGCAGTTTGGGTCAATTCTGGCCTGTTTGTTGGACTATTACTCAGTTTTGGGGGTCCCGGAGTGATTTTTATGATTGACGAACCCCGGGGTGCCTTTACGTGTCGGTCATCAACACTCACAATTTTGGTCAATTCTGGTCTATTTCATGCACTACTACTCACTGTTTTGGGGTCCCAAAGCGATTTCCATGTTTGACGATCCCCTGGGTGCGTCTACACTCACAGTTTTAGCCAATTCTGACCCGTTTCCTGGACTATTAGCCACCGTTGTGGGGTCCTGAAGCGATTTCCATAGTTATTGAACCCCAAGGTGCGCTTACGTGTCGGACATCAACACTCGTAGTTTTGGCCGATTCTGGCCCATTTCATGGGCTATTACTCACTGTTTTGGGGCCCCGGAGTGATTTCCATGATTAACGAACCCCAGGGTGCGTTTACGTGTCAGTCATCAACACTCACACTTTTTGTCGATTCTGACCCATTTCATGGACAATTACTCACCGTTTTGGGGTCCCAAAGCGATTTCCATGGTTGTTGAACCCCAATGTGCGCTTACGTGTCGGTCATCAACAATCACAGTTTGGCCGATTCTGGCCCGTTTCATGGACTATTACTTACTATTTTGGGGTCCCGGAGTGATTTCCACGATTAACGAACCCCGGGGTGCGTTTACGTGTCGGTCATCAACCCTCACAATTTGGTCAATTTTTGTCCGTTTCGAGCACTATTACTCATCATCTTGGGGTGCCAGAGCGATTTCCAGGATTGACGACCCCCGGGATGCGTTTATGTGTCCGTCCTCAACACTAACATAGTTTTGGCCATTTCGGACCCGTTTCGTGGATAATTACTTACTGTTTTGGAGTCCTGAAACGATTTCCATAGTTGTTGAACCCCAAGGTGCGCTTACGTGTCGGTCATCAACAATCACAGTTTTGGCCGATTCTGGCCCGTTTCATGGACTATTACTCACTATTTTGGGGTCCCGGAGTGATTTCCACGATTAAGGAACCCTGGGGTGCGTTTACGTGTTGGTCATCAACCCTCACAATTTTCGCCGATTTTTGTCCGTTTCTAGCACTATTACTCATCGTCTTGGGGTGCTAGAGCGATTTGAAGGAAATATGCCCTAGAGGCAATAATAAAGTTATTATTTATTTCCGTATTTCATGATAAATGTTTATTATTCATGCTAGAATTGTATTAACCGGAAACATAATACATGTGTGAATACATAGACAAACATAGTGTCACTAGTATGCCTCTACTTGACTAGCTCGTTAATCAAAGATGGTTAAGTTTCCTAACCATAGACATGAGTTGTCATTTGATTAATGGGATCACATCATTAGGAGAATGATGTGATTGACTTGACCCATTCCGTTAGCCTAGCACTTGATCGTTTAGTATGTTGCTATTGCTTTCTTCATGACTTATACATGTTCCTGTAACTATGAGATTATGCAACTCCCGTTTACCGGAGGAACACTTTGGGTGCTACCAAACGTCACAACGTAAATGGGTGATTATAAAGGAGTACTACAGGTGTCTTCGAAGGTACATGTTGGGTTGGCGTATTCCGAGATTAGGTTTTGTCACTCCGATTGTCGGAGAGGTATCTCTGGGCCCTCTCGGTAATGCACATCACTATAAGCCTTGCAAGCAATGTAGCTAATGAGTTAGTTACGGAATGATGCATTACGTAACGAGTAAAGAGACTTGCCAGTAACGAGATTGAACTAGGTATTGGATACCGACGATCGAATCTCGGGCAAGTAACATACCGATGACAAAGGGAACAACATATGTTGTTATGCGGTTTGACCGATAAAGATCTTCGTAGAATATGTAGGAGCCAATATGGGCATCTAGGTTCCCCTATTGCTTATTGACCGGAAACGTGTCTCGGTCATGTCTACATAGTTCTCGAACCCGTAGGGTCCGCACGCTTAAGGTTTCGATGACAGTTATATTATGAGTTTATGAGTTTTGATGTACCGAAGGAGTTCGGAGTCCCGAATGAGATCGGGGACATGACGAGGAGTCTCGAAATGGTCGAGACGTAAAGATCGATATATTGGACGACTATATTCGGAGTTCGGAAAGGTTCCGAGTGATTCGGGTATTTTTCGGGGTACCAGGGAGTTACGGGAATACGAGGAAGAAGCAATGGGCCTCATGGGCCAAGTGGTGAAAGAGAGGAGGCAGGGCGCGCGGCCCCCCTAGCCCAAACCGAATTGGACTAGGGGGCCGGCCCCCCTTTCCTCCTTTTCCTCCCTCTCCTTCCTTCTCCTTCTCCTTCCCTTCCTTCCCCTCTCCTAGTTGGACTAGGAAAGGAGGGAGTCCTACTCGGAGTAGGACTCCTCCCTGGCGCGCCCTCCTTTGGCCGGCCGCCCCCTCCCCCTTGCTCCTTTATATACGGGGGCAGGGGGACACCCCATGACACACAAGTTGATCTACGGATCGTTCCTTAGCCGTGTGCGGTGCCGCCCTTCACCATATTCCACCTCGGTCATATCGTCGCGGAGTTTAGGCGAAGCCCTGCGCCAATAGAGCATCATCGTCGTCACCACGCCGTCGTGCTGACGGAACTCATCCCCGACACTTTGCTGGATCGGAGTCCGGGGATCGTCATCGAGCTGAACGTGTGCTGAACTCGGAGGTGCCGTACGTTCGGTACTTGGATCGGTCGGATCGTGAAGACGTACGACTACATCAACCGCGTTGTCATAACGCTTTCGCTTACGGTCTACGAGGGTACGTGGACAATACTCTTCCCTCTCGTTGCTATGCCATCACCATGATCTTGCGTGTGCGTAGGATTTTTTTTGAAATTACTACGTTCCCCAACAGTGGCATCCGAGCCTAGGTTTTATGCGTTGATGTTATATGCACCAGTAGAACACAAGTGAGTTGTGGGCGATACAAGTCATACTGCTTACCAGCATGTCATACTTTGGTTCGGCGGTATTGTTGAATGAAGCGGCCCGGACCGACATTACGCGTACGCTTACGCGAGACTGGTTCTACCGATGTGCTTTGCACACAGGTGGCTGGCGGGTGTCAGTTTCTCCAACTTTAGTTGAACCGAGTGTGGCTACGCCCGGTCCTTGAGAAGGTTAAAACAACACTAACTTGACGAACTATCGTTGTGGTTTTGATGCGTAGGTAAGAACGGTTCTTGCTCAACCCATAGCAGCCACGTAAAATTTGCAACAACAAAATAGAGGACGTCTAACTTGTTTTTGCAGGGCATGTTGTGATGTGATATGGTCAAGACGTGATGCTATATTTTATTGTATGAGATGATCATGTTTTGTAACCGAAGTTATCGGCAACTGGCAGGAGCCATATGGTTGTCGCTTTATTGTATGAAATGCAAACGCCCTGTAATTGCTTTACTTTATCACTAAGCGGTAGCGATAGTCGTAGAAGCAATAGATGGCATAACGACAACGATGCTACGATGGAGATCAAGGTGTCGCGCTGCTGACGATGGTGATCACGACGGTGCTTCGAAGATGGAGATCACAAGCACAAGATGATGATGGCCATATCATATCACTTATATTGATTGCATGTGATGTTTATCCTTTATGCATCTTATCTTGCTTTGATTGACGGTAGCATTTTAAGATGATCTCTCACTAATTATCAAGAAGTGTTCTCCCTGAGTATGCACCGTTGCGACAGTTCTTCGTGCTGAGACACCACGTGATGATCGGGTGTGATAGGCTCTATGTTCAAATACAACGGGTGCAAAACAGTTGCACACGCGGAATACTCAGGTTAAACTTGACGAGCCTAGCATATACAGATATGGCCTCGGAACACGGAGACCGAAAGGTCGAGCGTGAATCATATAGTAGATATGATCAACATAGTGATGTTCACAATTGAAAACTACTCCATCTCACGTGATGATCGGACATGGTTTAGTTGATTTGGATCACGTGATCACTTAGATGACTAGAGAGATGTCTGTCTAAGTGGGAGTTCTTAAGTAATATGATTAATTGAACTTAAATTTATCATGAACTTAGTACCTGATAGTATTTTGCAAATTATGTTGTAGATCAATAGCTCGCGTTGTTTCTTTCATATGTTTATTTTGATATGTTCCTAGAGAAAATTGTGTTGAAAAATGTTAGTATCAATGATGCGGATTCGATCCGTGATCTGAGTTTTATCCTCATTGCTGCACAGAAGAATTATGTCCTTGATGCACCGCTAGGTGACAAACCTATTGCATGAGCAGATGCAGACGTTATGAACGTTTGGCTAGCTCAATATGATGATGACTTGATAGTTTAGTGCACCATGCTTAACGGCTTAGAATTGGGACTTCAAAGATGTTTTGAACGTCATGGACCATATGAGATGTTCCAGGAACTAAAGTTAATATTTCAAGCAAATACCCGAGTTGAGAGATATGAAGTCTCCAACAAGTTCTATAGCTAAAAGATGGAGGAGAATCGCTCAACTAGTGAGCATGTGCTCAGATTGTCTGGGTACTTCAATCGCTTGAATCAAGTGGGAGTTAATCTTCCAAATAAGATAGTGATTGATAGAATTCTCTAGTCACCATCACTAAGTTACTAGAACTTCCTGATGAACTATAGTATGCAAGGGATGACGAAAACGATTCCCGAGCTCTTCATGATGTTGAAATCGACGAAGGTAGAAATCAAGAAAGAGCATCAAGTGTTGATGATTGACAAGACCACTAGTTTCAAGAAAAGGGCAAAGGGAAAGAAAGGGAAACTTCAAGTAGAATGGCAAACAAGTTGTCACTCCCATGAAGAAGACCAAAGCTGGACCAAAGCCTGAAACTGAGTGTTTGCACTGCAAAGGAAATGGTCACTAGAAGCGGAAATGCCCTGAATATTTGGTGGAGAAGAAGGATGGCAAAGTGAACAAGGGTATATTTGATATACAGGTTATTGATGTGTGCCTTACTAGTGTTTATAGTAGCCCCTGAGTATTTGATACTTGTTCGATTGCTAAGATTAGTAACTCGAAACAGGAGTTACATAATAAACAGAGAATAGTTGAGGGGAAGTGACGATGAGTGTTGGAAGTAGTTCCAAGATTGATATGATCATCATCGCACACTCCCTATACTTTTGGGATTAGTGTTAAACCTAAATAAATGTTATTTGGCGTTTGCGTTGAGCATGAATATGATTTGATCATGTTTATTGCAATACGGTTATTCATTTAAAATCAGAGAATAATTGTTGTTCTGTTTACATGAATAAAACCTTCAATGGTCATACACCCAATGAAAATAGTTTGTTGGATCTCGATCATAGTGATACACATATTCATAATATTGATGCCAAAAGATGCAAAGTTAATAATGATAGTGCAATTTATTTGTGGCACTGCCGTTTGGGTCATATCGGTGTAAAGCGCATGAAGAAGCTCCATAAAGATGGATTTTCAGAATCACTTGGTTATGAATCATTTGATGCTTGCGAACCGTGCCTTTTGGGCAAGATGACTAAAACTCCGTTCTCTGGAACAATGGAACAAGCTACTGACTTATTGGAAATAATACATACCAATGTATGCGATCCAATGAGTGTTGATGCTCGTGGCAAGTATCGTTATTTTCTGACCTTCACAAGATGATTTGAGCAGATATGGGTATATCTACTTGATGAAACATAAATCTGAAATAGTTGAAAGGTTCAAAGAATTTCAGAGTGAAGTGGAAAAATCATCGTAACAAGAAAATAAAGTTTCTATGATCTGATCGCGGAGACGAATATTTGAGTTACGAGTTTGGTCTTCAATTAAAACAATGTGGAGTAGTTTCACAGCTCACGCCACCTGGAACACCACAACGTTATGGTGTGTCCGAACGTCGTAACCGCACTTTATTGGATATGGTGCGATCTATGATGTCTCTTGTCGGTTTACCACTATCATTTTAGGGATATGCATTAGAGACAGCTGCATTCACGTTTAATAGGGCACCATCTAAATCCGTTGAGACGACACCGTATGAACTATGGTTTAGTAGTAAACCTAAGCTGTCATTTCTTAAGTTTTGAGGCTGCGATGCTTATGTGAAAAAGTTTCAACCTGATAAGCTCGAACCCAAATCGGAGAAGTGCGTCTTCATAGAATACCCAAAGGTAACTGTTGGGTACTCCTTCTATCACAGATCCGAAGGAAAAACATTCGTTGCTAAGAATGGATCCTTTCTAGAGAAGGAGTTTCTCTCGAAAGAAGTGAGTGGGAGGAAAGTAGAACTTGATGAGGTAACTGTACCTTCTCCCGAATTGGAAAATAGTTCATCACTGAAATCAGTTCCAGTGATTCCTACACCAATTAGTGAGGAAGCTAATGATGATGATCATGAAACTTCAAATCAAGTTACTATAGAACCTCGTAGTTCTTCCAGAGTACGGTCCGCACCAGAGTGGTACGGTAATTGTCGTGGATTTGTCACGGCAGATGTCCTAGCAAAAGGACTTAGTCGTGGAGCCATCTCTACGGGTTTACTTGAAGGGGTTAAAGCGGACACAAAGACACGAGGGTTTATACTAGTTCGGCCCCTTCGATGAAGGTAAAAGCCTACGTCTAATTGTGATGGAATTGATGTGATCTCGATGGCTAGGGAGCAAACAAGCTTCACCTAGGCTCGAGTTGTGGTTGTCTGTCTTGAACCGTCGCCGGGTCGTCCCCTTATATACATGGGTGACGCCCGTCGGTCCATAGAGTCCCAACCGGTTCATACTCGTATCCCGGTTGGTTCCTCTCTATTCCTAACTTACAACACAAGTTATACATTAGGCCGGTTTACGGCTACAGGTTCTAAACCAACTACAGGCCTTGGGCCTTCATCTGTTTATACCACTAATGAAGCTAACCCGGCCCAAGTAAGCCGGTTTACGCCTAGTGGTAATATCCCCAACATTAGGCCCCAGATTGATTTGAACCGGTTCATGTCAA
This sequence comes from Triticum timopheevii, assembly GCA_963921465.1. Taxonomy (NCBI): domain Eukaryota; kingdom Viridiplantae; phylum Streptophyta; class Magnoliopsida; order Poales; family Poaceae; genus Triticum; species Triticum timopheevii. Next base: position 621,844,596 of record OY997268.1, read on the forward strand.
TCCTTCACAAAATCTGGTGTCCTGGACATCTTCGGGTAACTGGTAAACCGCCGTGTCGTCATCATTTCTGGTTGCTGTAAACCGGCATGACGTCATCATGAAATTTATCATTTATAACGCCCTCCTTTATCAATAGCTCCTGGATCCGTGCGCTTGACCTAACTCTGTTGCCTCATAAATAAGACCGAAGGGTCATTTCCTTTCCTTTCCCTTCGTCTCTTCTTCTTCGTCTTCCTCGCGTCACCAGCCTTGGAGCTCCGCCACCGCCGTCGACCTCTGCTTCGTCTTGGGCCGCTGCATCAACCTGAACGCACCAGAGCATTGCGGTATCCTTCCGCACCTTCTCCGTTTCCAGTAAGCTTTCTCCTCTTCTTGACCTAGATCTGTTCTTAGGGTTTCATGTTCGCGCTGTGTTCGTCGCTTGCTCATACTTGTTCTCTGACTCTTGAATGAATCTGTGAATCCCTGCTGTGTTTAGTAGTAGTCTTTAAGCATCCGCCTGTAATTTCTCATCTAAGTCCATAGATCTCATGCATGTACCCGCTCAATGGTTCACTTCCATTCTGCCTTACTCTTCGGAATATTTTCTGTTTTTGTGAACTTGCTGTAGATCCGCGGCTGTAATAAGATCTTGTGAAACTTGTTTCTGCATACCTAGCTGTCCACAACTTCAATTGCTTCCGATGCTTAGGTCAGGCGGTTTAACTTACCATAGAAAAAAGTTACTAAACCGGTATATACCATTAGTCCCCTGGTTGAACCGCCAGAATCCATATGATGCCGCATTGTAGAAGACCGGTTTATAGGTATTGCTTCTGGTTTACCGTTGTTTAGATCAACACCTTCTTTTATCCAACATACTCTTGAACCGGATCACCTATTTCTTGTAGATCTCACCATGGCCAAACAAGTATATGAGTGCAATTGGGTTCCCTCTCGCGTCACAGAATCTCAGTTGGATGATCTAGTCCTGATCGGCGCTTTAGACAATAAAGATACGATCCACTGGAGGGTTCCTGGAAACGAATGTCCTCCCACACCTCAGGAGGGAGAGGTTGTGGTCTTTGCAGATCACTTGGCCCGGGGCTTCAAACCGCCCGGTTCTAAATTTTACCGGGACGTGTTAGCCAATTTTCAGCTCCGTCCACAGGATATTGGCCCCAATTCCGTTACCAATCTATGTCACTTTCAAGTGCTCTCTGAGGTATACCTTCAAGAGGAGCCTTCAGTCGATTTGTTTAGAGATTGCTTCCATTTAAACCGTCGCACTGAATTTACCGATGGCCCCAATACCGAATTGGGTGGCATGGCCATTCAGAAGAGGAAGGAGATCACTTATCCCCACGTCAAACTCCATACTCACCCCAAGGAGTGGAATGCAACTTGGTTTTATTGCAAAGATACCTCCCCTGAGAATGAAAATCCCTTGCCTGGCTTCCGTCCGGAACGGCTCAGCAACACTCACCCTTTTCCACAAAGACTAAACGCCAAAGAGAGAATTAAATATGCTCCGCAACTGTCCAAGCTTCGAGCCTTTATGGCCAACAGTTTAACGGGAATAGACCTTGCACGCTGTTGGATATCATGGAGCATACTGCCTCCGAGCCGGCGTTCCAATTTGATGTGCAAGTACACTGATAGTGTCGATGACCCACTCCGACACACTAAAATCCAACTCTCCGATGATGAAGTCACAGATTCTGTAAAGAAGATGTTGAATGAACCGGAGCACCTCTGTGCTCAAACCGGTCTGCTTCCTTACTGCACCACCAACAAACCGCCAGCGGTAAGATTTTAATTGCTCTATTGTTGAACCTATTACTGCTTTATCCGTCTGACATTTAATTACTGCTGATCCAGGGCGATAATCCGTTTTGGAGCAAGAAGCTTCCTCAAGACAAAACGGAGAAGGCAGGGTGGTCAACCCGGCCCAAGACCAAGGTTATCAAGAAACCAGCTCACAAGAGAAAAACCACCGCTTCATCTGATCCAGCAATTGATGATGATGTGGGTAACCCGGACCTTGAGGTAGAACTTGATTCACTTGGCTTACTTTTTACACGCCTTATTGATGATGATGCTTGTTAGGACGACGCTGAAGCCAACAATGCGGAATTTGCTGAGGTAATTATTCTCTCTTCCGATTCAGAAATCCTGCCTTTGCCAAAATTTCGCCAGGCAAACTGGAAAGTTAAATTTTCTCATCCTCTTGCTTATTTGGATCCCAAATTTCTTATGAAGACTCAACAACATGAAGCTCGACGCACAACTCGGCACAGTGGCCAGGTAGTTACCTCCGCCGGTTTACCAAACAGTCCGGTTCGAAAACGCCGCTCCGAGGTCTCCGACCTTTTTATTGATTTAAATCCTAAAGCGGGTTTCTTCCGTCAACCTCTTAATCCATCCGACTCCGATTATCAGGTTACTTCTCATTCATCTTCTGGTGAATCGTCGGCCACTCAGCTGCCACCATTGAAAATAGTTCTTGGGTAAGCTAAACTGAACATATGCTTCCAGTATACTGTGTAATGGCTTATGCTTTTCCTTGACTCTTTGTTTTTCTTTCAGGGCCAAACCTAAACCAAGCAAGAAGGCCCGCCTGGATAAAGCGGCTGAAGAAGATGTAGCCCCAGAACATGACAAAACGCCAGATCTTGAAGCGTTTGCTCCTGAGGATATTCCCAATGATCCTCTTTTGCAAGACGATGCTATTCCCGAAGAGAGGCCTATCAACACTTCAGTCTCTGCTGACCCGCCTGCCAGCTCCGTCCAGATTGAGAAATCCCACAGTCCTGCTGACAAACCGACCGCACCAACACAAACCGGCGAGTCCAAAGATGATGATGTTGTGATTACCGGTGTAGGCCGCTTTGAACCCGGGAATCCTGTCACCTTAACCAAACATACCGTAAAAGAGGATTTTTCCGCTCTGAACAAAGGAAAATGGGATGTTGAACTGGAGACATATGCTGCTCTGAGTGCCCAAGATCTTCATTCCGGCTATTTAAACCGGCTTTATACTAGCCGTGACTGTGAAGCTGGTCTGGTAAAGATGATGAGGGATAAATTTGAGGTAACTGACTTCTTTACTTACTGCCATTGTATCAATCCTCCTAGCCCCCAAGGGTCGGTTTGTAACCTTCGTCAAACCGGGACTTGAATACAATCCTCAGCACTTTGAAATCCATCAGTATAGCCCCCAAGGGTCGGCTTAACTTAGCATAATTAAACCGGGGCTCCGATAGAAAACTATCCTTAGAACATAATTTGATCAAATAGCCATTAGCCCCCAAGTGCCAAGTTGAATACCTGTATTGAGCTTGGGACTTTGCAATCTAGTAATATATGAAAATTGAAGGTGCATTAGCCCCCAAGTATCAGGCGCATAACTTTGTTATGTGGTTGATACTTTAATTTCTTGGACCGCTTGTTTAAAGCTAAATGCTGTCTGTATGCAGGCTGAGGTGAGAATCAAGGAGGACCGGATTGCCGATTTGCAGGAGATCTTGAAAACCCAACAGGCTGAAACAGACAAGGCAAGGGAAGAATTAACCAACGCCTTGAGCATCGTTGAACAGCTGAAGGAAGGCTTCAAGAAAGAGCGGGCCGATTGGGTCATTGAGAAAACCGCTTTAACCAAAAGGGCTGAAAACGCTGAAGCTGCCCTTAAACTGGTGGTGGATGAACTGACGGCCGTAAAGCGGCAAATACACTCCATGACCGCTGCGATCTTTGGTAAGCTCCCTTTAACTTCTGTGATAACTTGAACCTGCTATAGTATAAATCCGGTTTGAGACCGTCCCTGTATTGTTGCAGGTACATGCATCGGGCACTTAGGATCCGATGTGCGGAAGAAACTGAAGGCTGCCTACACCTTAGTGGAACAACTGTATACCGGAGCCCAGCGGATCATCACCACAGCCTCTCATAACAACCCGGCACCCTCTTTAATCCAGGACACTCTAAACAGGTTGTCAATGCTTCCAGCCCGGATTGAGGAGCTGAAAAAAATCTGCTGCTCGAACCGGAGCTATTAACGCCTTGATCCGGGCAAAGGCATGGGTGCCAGATTTCGACCCTGTGGAGGCAGCTCAAGGCTATCCCAGCGTGAAGGAAGATGGCTCTGAATTCAATGAAGATGATTTGAGGGTAATAAACCATGCAGTGCGCCCTCTGGCTTGTCAATTAGCTGAAGAGGCAGACTTGACGCATTATCAAGCGCAATACAACGATCAAAACAAGCGAGTGCCTGCCCCAACTCTTGAAGCGGAGAATCTGATTCCTACAATCCGTAAGCATACTTACGCTCCTGATATTGAACCGTCTTCCCTGATCCATGAAGAGGCTGTTTTCCAAGCTTTAATGGGAATCGACTGGACCACTGTTGATTTCCAGCCAATGGATAGAGACGCGGAAGCTGAAGCGGCGGATAACGAGGAGCAGGCTTGAACCGGAAACCGGTTTGGATAGCTGTCTTTGGCATCTTTCCAAAATAACAATGACCTTATTTGGGCACCGTGTTGCCTTGTAATAGGATAATTAATACTTCTACCTTGAATATGCCTTCGTGCATAAGTACTGAAGCTTTTGTTCAAAAAACCTCAATTCATATTTCCTGCAATCAGAAAAATTTGAACTTCGGTGGTGGTTATACCGCCAGCCGATTTATGATCTTGATATGTGTATTAGTAATGTAACAAATAGGTGATACAAAATACCTGCCATGTCTGGGCATGAAGCTGGCTTAGCCAAGCTTGAAGCGGAGGTTTTATAAACCATTACCGTCAAAAAGGGGGAGAAAACAGCTCCCGTATAAACCGTACTGAGTCAATACGAACCCCCTGGTTAGTCCATGATGCTAACAGGAAAAGGTAAACCGGGCATATGTCTCTGGATTAAAGGGGAATCAAATCCATCGGCTGAACCGGAAAAAAGGTGTTGTTGACATAAAAGAAATACAACAAAAACAAAGAAAAAACAGGCCATGAAAATAACATGGAAGCAAAGGCAATGATAAAAACTGTTTGCAAAAATATGCTATACTGAGCTGATCAGATGGTGTTACCATGGTCGGACAGGACCAAGCCCCCAATAGGAGTGACAATGATTCAAGTCAGCCAGGTCCCCAAATGAAACCGTGGCATATATGCCAATCAAGAGGCGTGGCAATGGTTCGGGTTCGACCAAGCCCCCAAGTGATTTTGTGGCCTTAGGCCGATCAAGAGGCATGACTAGTTCAGACTTGACCATGTCCCCAAGTGATCTGGTGGCTGTCGCCTATCAAAAGGTGTCGCGTTGGTTCGGACACGACCAAGGCCCCAAGTGATATATAAAAAGCAAATGTCAAGGGGTAAACCGGAGGCCGCTTTAAAAACAGAACCACTCCATGTAACCACGCATGATAAGAAAAGACAGAGACCCCGCTTTAGCTGAGGCTCCGGTTTTATTATATCGAAGATAATATATACACTGTCATAATATGTACATGGATAGAGCCGATGGCTCAAGTGTAGTAAGGCCGAAGATGAGCTATGTTCCACGGCCTATTGGTCTCCTCCTCTGATGTGCGTGAGTCTTTATGCTCTCGAATATCAATCAGATAGTACGACCCGTTGTGCAGATTCTTGCTGACTACGAAAGGTCCCTCCCAAGGTGGGGATAACTTGTGCATATCTGTCTGGTCTTGGATGAGTCGAAGCACCAAATCTCCTTCTTGAAAAGTTCTGGTTCTAACCCGGCGACTGTGATAGCGACGAAGATCTTGTTGGTAAATCGCCGAACGGGCAGCCGCTATATCACGCTCCTCGTCCAATAGGTCCAAAGCGTCTTGCCGTGCTGTCTCATTGTCCGCTTCAACATAAGCTGCCACACGAGGCGAATCGTGCCGGATGTCACTAGGGAGAACTGCCTCTGCTCCGTAGACCATGAAAAATGGTGTGTATCATGTGGATCGGTTTGGCGTAGTATTGATACTCCATAGCACAGATGGTAGTTCTTCAACCCAACATCCTGGTGTTCTTTGCAATGGAACCATAAGCCGGGGTTTGATGCCTCGCAAGATCTCTTGATTAGCTCGTTCTGCCTGTCCATTGGACTGTGAGTGTGCCACTGACGACACGTCAAGTCGGATGTGCTCACGTTCATAGAACTCCTTCATAGCACCCTTGGATAAATTGGTACCATTGTCAGTAATGATACTGTGTGGAAAACCAAACCGGAAAATCACCTTTTTGATGAACTGCACTGCTGTTGCTGCATCACACTTGCTGACACGCTCCGCTTCAACCCACTTGGTAAATTTGTCAACTGCCACCAAAAGGTGGGTTTTCTTATCCTTGGATCTTTTAAAAGGTCCGACCATATCCAGCCCCCAAGTTGCAAACGGCCACGTTATTGGGATCATCCTCAATTCTTGAGCCGGCACATGAGCACGTCTTGAAAATTTCTGACATCCATCACACCATTTAACCAAGTCCTCCGCATCAGCATGCGCTGTCAACTAGTAGAACCCGTGACGAAATGCCTTTGCCACCAGAGACTTTGAACCGGCGTGGTGTCTACAATCCCCTTCATGTATTTCTCTTAAGATTTCACAGCCTTCCTCAGGAGAAACACAACGTTGAAACGCCCCTGATACACTGCAATGATGCAATTCACCATTGACAATCGTCATAGACTTGGATCACCGGACTATCTGCCTGGCTAGAATCTCATCCTCTGGTAACTCCCCCCGGTTCATGTATGCAAGATAAGGAACTGTCCAATCCGGAATAACATGCAGGGCTACCACCAATTGAGCCTCCGGATCAGGAATAGCCAAATCCGCTTCACCTGGGAGCTTGACTGACGGGTTGTACAACACGTCCAGAAAGACATTAGGCGGGACCGGTTTGCGCTGAGAGCCCAACCGGCTTAAAGCGTCCGCCGCTTCATTCTTCCAACGGTCCACATGACCCACTTGATAACCCTTGAAGCAACCCGCAATATTATCCACTTCCCGACGATATGCAGCCATGAGCGGGTCCTTAGAATCCCAAGTGCCAGACACCTGTTGAGCCATGAGGTCCGAGTCACCGAAGCACTTAACCCGGCTTAAATTCATCTCTTTAGCCATCCGGAGACCATGGATCAAGGCTTCGTACTCAGCTGCATTATTAGTACAAGGGAACATTAAGCGGAGAACATAACAAAACTTATCACCTCGTGGGGAAGTTAATACGACTCCAGCCCCCGAGCCTTCCAATTGCCTGGATCCATCAAAATGAATAGTCTAATATGTGTGATCCGGCTTCTCCTCTGGTGCTTGTAACTCCGTCCAGTCATTGATGAAATCAACAAGTGCTTGAGACTTCACCGCCGTTCGAGGTACCAGTCCGTGCGGCCCAAGCTCTATAGCCCACTTGGCAATCCGGCCAGTCGCCTCCCGGTTCTGTATGATATCACCCAAGGGAGCTGAACTGACCACTGTGATGGGGTGCCCTTGAAAATACTGCTTCAACTTCCGGCTGGCCATGAAGACACCATAGACCAGCTTCTGCCAATGCGGATACCTTTGCTTGGATTCAATAAGTACCTCGCTGATATAATAAACCGGCCGCTGAACCGAATATTCCTTGCTTGCCTCCTTGCGTTCCACCACAATAGCCACGCTAACTGCCCGAGCATTGACTGCTACGTATAATAATAGTGGCTCCTTGTCGACCGGAGCTGCAAGAACAGGCGGATTGGCTAATTGCCGCTTCAAGTCCTCAAATGCTTCATCAGCAGCCGGACTCCAGACGAAATGGTCTGTCTTCCTCAACATTTGGTACAAAGGGATGGCCTTCTCTCTGAGGCGGCTGATAAACCGGCTCAATGCGGCGATTCGGCCTGCCAAACGCTGAACATCGTTGATACACTTCGGTTTAGCCAGGGAGGTAATAGCCGTAATCTTCTCCGGATTAGCCTCAATCCCTCTGTTAGACACCAGGAAACCCAGTAATTTGCCTGCCGGAACACCAAAGACACACTTGGCCGGATTAAGCATCATCTTGTAAACTCGCAAGTTGTCAAAGGTTTCCTTCAAATCATCCACCAGCGTCTCCTTCTGCCTTGACTTCACTACAATATCATCCACATAGGCGTGCACATTGCGGCCGATCTGTTTATGCAGGCAATTCTGTACACACCGTTGATAGGTGGCTTGGGCACTCTTGAGCCCGAAGGGCATAGATACATAGCAGAAGGCTCCAAAGGGAGTAATAAACGCTGTTTTCTCCTGGTCCTTAACTGCCATTTTGATCTGATGATATCTAGAGTATGCATCCAAAAAACTCAAACGCTCACAACCCGCCGTGGCATCAATGATCTGGTCAATGCGGGGGAGGGCAAAAGGATCCACTAGACAAGCCCTGTTAAGATCTATGTAATCCACACACATACGCCAAGTGCCGTTTTTCTTGAGAACCAGCACCGGATTAGCAAGCCACTCTGGATGGAACACCTCGATGATAAAACCAGCTGCTAAAAGCCTGGCCACTTCCTCTCCAATGGCTTTGCGCCTTTCTTCGTTAAACCGGCGGAGGAATTGTTTCACCGGTTTATACTTAGGATCTACATTAAGAGTGTGCTCAGCGAGTTCCCTCGGTACACCTGGCATGTCAGACGGTTTCCATGCAAAAATGTCCCGATTCTCACGGATGAACTCGATGAGCGTGCTTTCCTATTTGGGATCCAGATTGGCACTGACAGTGAACTGCTTGGACGAATCACCGGGCACGAAGTCAACAAGCTTGGTCTCAGCTGCCGATTTGAACTTCAGATCCGAATCATGCTCTGTAGTTGGCTTCTTCAAAGGGGTCATATCCGCCGGATCAACATTGTCCTTATAGTACTTCAATTCCTCTGTGGCACAGACCGACTCTGCATAAGCCGCATCACCTTCCTCACATTCCAAAGCGACCTTACTACTCCCATGAACCGTTATTGTCCCCTTGTAACCCGGCATCTTGAGCTGCAAGTAGATATAACAAGGCCGCGCCATGAACTTGGCATAAGCCGGCCGCCCAAACAAGGCGTGATACGGGCTCCGGATCTTCACCACCTCAAAGGTTAGTTTTTCAGACCGGGAATCGTGTTCGTCCCCAAAAGCCACATCCAGGGCTATCTTACCAACATGATATGCAGATTTGCCAGGCACCACACCATGGAACACCGTATTAGACGGTCTGAGATCCTTGTCCGTTAGACCCATGCGGCGGAATGTCTCATAGTATAGTATGTTAATACTGCTCCCTCCATCCATGAGTACCTTGCTGAATTTATAACCCCCCACCTGACGGTCTACCACTAATGCTAGCTGGCCCGGATTATCAACCCGGGGCGGGTGATCCTCTCTGCTCCATATGATAGGCTGCTCCGACCAACGTAAGTAATGTGGTAAGGCCGGTTCAACAAAATTCACCGCTCGTTTGTGGAGTTTTCGGTCGCGTTTATCCAAGCTAGTTGTGAAAACATGATATTGCCCATTGTTCAACTGTTTTGGCTGGCTCTGATAACCCGACTGCTGCTGCTGCTGCTACTGGCCGTTTTGATTATTCTGGTTGTTGTGATCGCCCTGATTGAGACCTGAACCGGAAGCTCCATCGTGGCCCGGCCCGTGGAAACCGGATCCTGAACCGCCTCCTGACCCGCGGTCATACCGGAAGGCATTAGAGTTTTTAAACTCCTGCATAATATAACAATCCTTCCAAAGGTGGTTAGCCGGCGTCTCCTTCGTCCCGTGCTTTGGGCAAGGCTGGTTCAACAAATAATTCAAACGATCTGCGTTAGGATTGGGTGCCCCATTACGATTTGCCGCTTTACCTCTGCGCCGCTGCCCCCTGTCCTGTGCATTAGTGTTAGCCACAAAGTCTATGCTGCCATCCGCCTTTCGCTTGCCTCCGTTTCCATAACGCGTCGGTTTGTACTGTTGCCCCTTGGAGTTGCTATTCTTCTTTCCCTTCCCTGCTTCATCATCATCAGTCTCGGGATCCTTGGTACTGTCCGAATCAGCATACTTCACTAAAGCGGCCATGAGAGTTCCCATGTCATTACAGAACCGCTTCATGCGTCCCAATTTCAATTTTAAAGGTTTAAACCGGCAGTTGCCTTCCAGTGTTAAGATCGCAGAGTCAGCATTGATCCTGTCAGACGAGTGCAAAACTTCCGAAATGCGGCGCACCCAATGGGTCGTTGATTCTCCGTCCGCCTGGACACAAGCCGCCAGGTCTACTATGGACTTGGGCTGCTTACATGTATCCTTGAAATTCTGGATAAACCGGGCCCGCAACTGGGCCCATGAGCTGATAGAATTGGGCGGTAGGCTCTTCAACCAAGTACGAGCCGTGCCTTCAAGCATCATGGTGAAATATTTTGCACACGCGGTCTCATCCACATCTAGCATCTCCATGGCCATCTCATAACTCTCTACCCACGCTTCGGGAGATAAATTAGCGGTGTAATTCGGCACCTTGCGCGGACCCTTGAAATCTTTGGGCAGGCGCACATTGCTTAAAGCGGGGATTAAACAAGGCACTCCCAAAGCGGATGCGACCCCTGGTCCGGCGGAGGTGGTAGGACGAACCGGTGTAAGTTGACCTGCATCATTCTGTGCTGCTAACTCGGCCTCCCTTCGTGCCCGGGCCCGGTCCACCACATCCTGCGCATCGCGAACACCACCTGCCGGGTTATTGCCACGGGCCGCTTCACGGCCGCGCGCATTACTCGATATAGCCGGTTCATCCATGCACCTGCTATAGCTCCGGCTCGGACGGGGAATGGAGTGAATCCGATCACGGTTGTACGAATATGCTTCCTGCTGAATCAGCGCGGTCCGGAGAAGCTCCTTAACCCGGCGCGTCTCTATCGCTTGCGGAGAGTCCCCTTCGACTGGGATAGCCTCTAATCGCGCGGCGGCTGCAACAAGGTTGTCCATAGGATTAGAATAATGACCCGGGGGCGTCTGGACCGGCGGAGGGACCACAATGTTCTATTGAGGAGGTTCCATCAGGCGAGGTTGGACCGTCGCCCCTGGTCCTGGTGCCTCAATCCGGTTTGCCTCCAGGTACTACGGCGGATTACTGGGTCCAGCTCCTGGAGTGTGAAAGAGATTTTGGGGGTCAAACCCTAACGGCAGGCGTGATCTGTGCTTCCGCTTCAAGACCTCCTGTGATGCGTTCTGGTCAAGCATGAGCTTATAGGCCTGGGCGTCCAAAGCGGCCCGCTCTGCAGCCATCCTGTCCTTTTCTGCTGCCAGATCTGCTTTGGCTTGCACAATCTGCTCTATCACCTTTGCAATCTCTGCATCATGGGCCTCCTGATCTGCCGGATTGGCCTCTGCCATAAGCACGGCTAGTGCATCAAACGGATCAGATAGAACTTGAACCGACGGGCGCACAAGGCCTCCTGCCCCTACCGCCGCTGCCGCTGCTGATCCGGAGAGCATCGCTGCGGCGGTCGAAGAGTGATTCGCCGCCTGGGTGCCGGCCATGAAAATTCCAACCCGGTTGACCTGGCCCGGGGGGTCCGGAATACTGTCGCCATCGGAACAGCCCCTAACCTGGTCGTCTTGCAACTGGTATAGTGATTCGGTCTCTCCGGTCGAGGACTCGTCGCTAGAATAGACGACGGTCACGCTACCGTGTTCTGACTCGTCCTCACGCTCTCCTCCGTGGATGACTCCAACGAAGGCACGCTTCACGGCCGGTTTAGCCTGGGTAGATCTCGCACGCTGAGCCGTCTCGACGAGGTCGGTGCAGATGTCCGACTCAGGCCCAGGTTCACCAATCTTGCCGATGAAAACGTGTATGCCACCAAAGGGGACCCGGTACCCGTACTCGATCGAATCGGCCTGGGGACCCCATCCTGCGTCGTCGATGTAGATCTTGCCACGACGACTCTTGGTCATCCGGCCCACAGCATAGCCTTCGAGTCCTTTGAGCTTGCCCTCCAAGATCGCCAAACCATCGTGCGGTAGCCCCACGATGGGTGCCAACTGTCGTGGATTTGTCACGGCAGATGTCCTAGCAAAAGGACTTAGTCGTGGAGCCATCGCTACGGGTTTACTTGAAGGGGTTAAAGCGGACACAAAGACACGAGGGTTTATACTAGTTCGGCCCCTTCGATGAAGGTAAAAGCCTACATCTAGTTGTGATGGAATTGATGTGATCTCGATGGCTAGGGAGCAAACAAGCTTCGCCTAGGCTCGAGTTGTGGTTGTCTGTCTTGAACCGTCGCCGGGTCGTCCCCTTATATACATGGGTGACGCCCGTCGGTCCATAGAGTCCCAACCGGTTCATACTCGTATCCCGGTTGGTTCCTCTCTATTCCTAACTTACAACACAAGTTATACATTAGGCCGGTTTACGGCTACAGGTTCTAAACCAACTACAGGCCTTGGGCCTTCATCTGTTTATACCACTAATGAAGCTAACCCGGCCCAAGTAAGCCGGTTTACGCCTAGTGGTAATATCCCCAACAGTAATCCTGTTCTGAAAGTCATGTTACTAGACCATGATAAACCTACGAACTATGAGGAAGCGATGATGAGCCCAGATTCCGCAAAATGGTTGGAGGCCATGAAATCTGAGATAGGATCCATGTATGAGAACAAAGTGTGGACTTTGGTGGACTTGCCCGATGATCGGCAAACCCTAGAAAAATAAATGGATCTTCAAGAGGAAGACGGACATTGATAGTAGTGTTACTATCTACAAAGCTCGACTTGTCGCAAAAAGGTTTTTGAGAAGTTCAAGATGTTGACTACAATGAGTTTTTCTCAACTGTAGCGATGCTTAAGTCTGTCCAAATCATGTTAGCAATTGCCACAATTTATGAAATCTGGCAAATGGATGTCAAAACTGCATTCCTTAATAGTTTTCTTAAAGAAGAGTTGTATATGATGCAACCAGAAGGTTTTGTCAATCCTGAAGATGCTAACAAAGTGTGCAAGCTCCAGCAATCCATCAATGGACTGGTGCAAGCATCTCGGAGTTGGAATATACGCTTTGATGAGTGGATCAAAGCATATGGTTTTATACAGACTTTTGGAAAGGCCTGTATTTACAAGATAGTGAGTGGGAGCACTACAGCCTTTCTGATAAGTATATGTAAATGACATATTATTAATTGGAAATGATGTAGAATTTTCTGGAAAGCATAAAGGAATGTTTGAAAGGAGTTTTTCAAAGAAAGACCTCGGTGAAGCTGCTTACACATTGAGCATCAAGATCTATATAGATAGATTGACGCTTGATAAGTTTTTTCAATGAGTACATACCTTGATAAGATTTTGAAGTAGTTCAAAATGGAACAATCAAAGAAGGAGTTCTTGCCTGTGTTATAAAGGTATGAAATTGAGTAAGACTCAAATCCCGACCACAGCAGAAAATAGAAAAAGAATGAAAGTCATTCCCTATGCATCAGTCATAGGTTCTATAAAAGTATGCCATGCTATGGACCAGACCTATTGTATACTCTGCCCTGGTTTGGCAAGAGAGTACAATAGTGATCTAGGAGTAGATCACTGGACATTGGTCAAAATTATCCTTAGTGGAATAAGGATATATTTCTCGATTATGGAGGTGACAAAAAGGTTCATCGTAAAGGGTTACGTCGATACAAGTTTTGGCACTGATCCAGATGACTCTAAGTCTTAATATGGATACATATTGAAAGTGGGAGCAATTAGCTAGAGTAGCTCCATGCAGAGCATTGTAGACATAGAATATTTGCAAAATACATACGGCTCTGAATGTGACAGACCCGTTGTCTAAGATTCTCTCATGAGCAAAACATGATCATACCTTAGTATTCTTTGGGTGTTAATCACATAGCGATGTGAACTAGATTATTGACTCTAGTAAACCCTTTGGGTGTTGGTCACATGACGATGTGAACTATGGGTGTTAATCACATACAGATGTGAATATTGGTGTTAAATCACATGGCGATGTGAACTAGATTATTGACTCTAGTGCAAGTGGGAGACCGAAGGAAATATGCCCTAGAGGCAATAATAAAGTTATTATTTATTTCCTTATTTCATGATAAATGTTTATTATTCATGCTAGAATTGTATTAACCGGAAACATAATACATGTGTGAATACATAGACAAACATAGTGTCACTAGTATGCCTCTACTTGACTAGCTTGTTAATCAAAGATGGTTAAGTTTCCTAACCATAGACATGAGTTGTCATTTGATTAATGGGATCACATCATTAGGAGAATGATGTGATTGACTTGACCCATTCCGTTAGCCTAGCACTTGATCGTTTAGTATGTTGCTATTGCTTTCTTCATGACTTATACATGTTCCTGTAACTATGAGATTATGCAACTCCCGTTTACCGGAGGAACACTTTGGGTGCTACCAAACGTCACAACGTAACTGGGTGATTATAAAGGAGTACTGCAGGTGTCTTCGAAGGTACATGTTGGGTTGGCGTATTTCGAGATTAGGTTTTGTCACTCCGATTGTTGGAGAGGTATCTCTGGGCCCCACTATAGGAATCAGCTAATTTGCCGTCTGTGGGGGTCTTTGCCGTCAGCTTTTCGTCGGGACAGACGGCAAACACATACTTTGCCGTCTGTTTATGACGGCAAAGAACGACTGACGGCAAAGTCATACTTTGCCGTCTGTTTTTTTTTCAGATGACGGCAAAGACATTACTTTGCCATCTGGTTTTTTACGAATGACGGCAAAGACATGCTTTGCCGTCTGGTTTTTTTAGATGACGGCAAAGACTACTCTTTGCCATCTGCTTTTATTTCGCTGATGGCAAAGTCAGTTTTGGAACAACTGTAGGTAAACAGACTGTATGTAGCAAAATAAAATTTTGAAAATGCAAAGAATGTCTAAAATATACGAAATTTTGCATGGTATTGGTGTATGATTCTTGTAAGGCATGGAAAAAGTTTGATTTTTTCTACGGAATTTTAACGTAGTTATTTTATCAAAATAACTAAGGTTAAGAAGCACAAACTTTTTACTAACTTCCTATTGGCCCAGCACTCCCTCCCATGGATCGATGATGTGGCAGGGGTAGCCAACCCAAACACTCTCTCTCCCTTATCCCCAGTGCACCCACCGTCCCACCCCCACACGATCTCTCTCGGTCTCTCCTATCTCTTTCTCTCCCTCGCTCCTACCGCTCATCCTCCTCGATCGGGAGTGGAGCTCCAGATCCAGAGCACACCGGCGCCGGTGCCTCGACTTCGACCGTCAGCCGCTGCCCCTTCCCCTTCGCCCCCGGCCCCCGGCCTTGCTCCCGCACCCTGGCGCCCCTGCAGGCCTCTGTCGGCCACGGTCCCCGCGCCCCCGCAGCCATTCACCAGCCTCGGCACCAGTCGCTCATCGTCCCCGCAGTCCTCCGCCGGTCCCGGCCTCGTCCCCCTCGCCGGCCCCGTCACCCGTCGCCATGGGCTCCAGTCCCATCACCTCGTCCCCCTCCGCCCGCGCCACCGGGCGCCTTCCGCCTCCGTCCACACGCGCCCGCCACCGCGTGCCTCCCGCCTCTGCATGCGTGCCACCGCGCGCCTCTGGTCTCCGCCCGCGTGTGCCCGCCTCTGCCCTCCCCGTCCGATGGCCGAAGCCCGCCTCCGCCCGCGCCACCGTCCGCCACCGCAACGGCTGTCGCAGGGAGCAGCGCCGGATGCGGAGGGCCGCTGCCGCTCACCCCATCGGGTGCAGGACGTCGAGCGGCTACCGTGCGGTCTTTGTCTGTAGGACGATTCCGGAGCCCGTTTCTCTGTAGCATCAACATGTAAATCGATTATGAATTGTTGATGTTGAGTTCTGTAAACTGATCTATAAAAAATATTGTAGCTACCAAATTTTGATGGCCGAGCGTCCTGCAAACTGATTATAGTTGATTTGCTGTGTAAATTGAGCTGTAAAGAATGCCATGGAAAATGTTTTACTGTTTAGGTGTCTTGTGAATTTTTTAGAATAAAAAAAATCTTTGCCGTCTCTAAAGTAGTTTGGTGACAGCAAAGATTGTGCTTCGGCTGACGGCAAAGATGTTACTTTGCCATCTGTTACTAGGATTCGCTGACGGCAAAGTCTTTGCCATCTGCCCGATGAAAAGCTGACGACAAAATACCCTTTGCCGACTTTGTCTTTGCCGTCATACTTTGCCGTCAGCTGGTTGACGGCAAACTCTTTGCCGTCTGTATACCAGCCTTTGCCGTCTGTTATTGCCTGATGGCAAATTGCCTGATTCCTGTAGTGCCCTCTCGGTAATGCACATCACTATAAGCCTTGCAAGCAATGTAGCTAATGAGTTAGTTACGGAATGATGTATTACTTAATGAGTAAAGAGACTTGCCAGTAACGAGATTGAACTAGGTATTGGATACCGACGATCGAATCTCGGGCAAGTAACATATCGATGACAAAGGGAACAACGTATGTTGTTATGCGGTTTGACCGATAAAGATCTTCGTAGAATATGTAGGAGCCAATATGGGCATCCAGGTTCCGCTATTGGTTATTGACCGGAAACGTGTCTCGGTCATGTCTACATAGTTCTCGAACCCGTAGGGTCCGCACGCTTAAGGTTTCGATGACAGTTATATTATGAGTTTATGAGTTTTGATGTAGCGAAGGAGTTCGGAGTCCCGGATGAGATCGGGGACATGACAAGCAGTCTCGAAATGGTCGAGACGTAAAGATCGATATATTGGACGACTATATTCGGAGTTCGGAAAGGTTCCGAGTGATTCGGGTATTTTTCGGGGGTACCGGGGAGTTACGGGAATACGAGGAAGAAGCAATGGGCCTCACGGGCCAAGTGGTGGAAGAGAGGAGGTAGGGCGCGCGCCCCCCCTAGCCCAAACCGAATTGGACTAGGGGGCCTGCCCCCCTTTCCTCCTTTTCCTCCCTCTCCTTCCTTCTCCTTCTCCTTCCCTTCCTTCCCCTCTCCTAGTTGGACTAGGAAAGGAGGGAGTCCTACTCCCGGTGGGAGTAGGACTCCTCCCTGGCGCGCCCTCCTTTGGCCGGCCGCCCCCTCCCCTTTGCTCCTTTATATACAGGGGCAGGCGGGCACCCCATGACACACAAGTTGATCTACGGATCGTTCCTTAGCCGTGTGCGGTGCTCCCCTTCACCATATTCCACCTCGGTCATATCGTCGCGGAGTTTAGGCGAAGCCCTGCGCCGATAGAGCATCATCATCGTCACCACGCCGTCGTGCTGAAAGAACTCATCCCCGACACTTTGCTGCATCGGAGTCCGGGGATCGTCATCGAGCTGAACCTGTGCTGAACTCGGAGGTGCCGTACGTTCGGTACTTGGATCGGTCGGATTGTGAAGACGTACGACTACATCAACCGCGTTGTCATAACGCTTCCGCTTACGGTCTACGAGGGTACATGGACTTGCGTGTGCGTAGGATTTTTTTTGAAATTACTATGTTCCCCAACATGATTTCCATGATTGACGACCCCCAGGGTAAGTTTACGTGTCCGTCCTCAACACTCACACAGTTTTGCCCATTTCTGACCCATTTCGTGGATAATTACTTACTGTTTTGGAGTCCCCGAAACGATTTCCATAGTTGTTGAACCCCAAGTTGCGCTTACGTGTCCGTTATCAATGCTCAAAGTTTTGGCCGATTCTGGCCCATTTCGTGGACTATTACACACTGTTTTGGGATCCCGAAGTGATTTCCGTGATTAATGAGCCCCGGGGTGCGTTTACGTGTCGGTCATCAACACTCGGAGTTTTGGCCGATTCTGGGCAGTTTTGTGGACTATTACTCATTGTTTTGGGGTCCCGAAGTGATTTGCATGATTAACGAACCCCGGGGTGCGTTTATGTGTCGGTCATCAACACTCACGATTTTTGTCGATTCTGACCTGTCTCGCAGACTATTACTCACCGTTTTGGGGTCCCAAAGCGGTTTCCATGGTTGTTGAACCCCATGGTGCGCTTACGTGTCGGTCATCAACAATCGCAGTTTTGGCCGATTCTGCCCCCGTTTCATGGACTATTACTCATTGTTTTGGGGTCCTGGAGCGATTTCCACGATTGACGTACCCCGGGGTGCGTTTACCTGTCGTTCACCAGCAATCCTAGTTTTGTTCGATTATGGGCTCTGTCATGGACTATTACTCACCGTTTTGGGGTCCCAGAGCTATTTCCACTATTGACGATCCCTAGGGTGCGTTTATGTGTCCGTCGTCAACACTCGCAATTTTGGCCGATTCTGGCCCGTTTTGTGGACTATTACTTACCGTTTTGGGGTCCCAAACGATTTCCATGGTTGTCGAACCCCAAGGTGCGCTTATATGTCGGTTATCAACAATCTTAGTTTGGGCCGATTATACCCCGTTTGTTGGACTATTACTCAGTGTTGGGTCCCGGAGTGATTTCTACGATTGACGAACCCCGGGGTGCATTTACGTGTCGGTCATACCCACTCAAAATTTTGGCCGATTTTGGTCCGTTTCATGCACTATTACTCATTGTTTTGGGATCCCAAATTGATTTCCATGTTTGACGATCCCCGAGGTGCGTTTACGTGTCCATCATCAACACTCACAATTTTGGCTAATTCTGACCCGTTTCGTGGACTATTACTTACCGTAGTGGGGTCTTGAAGCGATTCCCATAGTTGTTGAACCCCAAGGTGCGCTTACGTGTTGGTCATCAACACTCGTAGTTTTCGCCAATTCGGGCCCGTTTCCTGGACTATTACTCACTGTTTTGGGGTCCCGGAGTGATTTCCATGATTAACAATCCCTGGGTTGCGTTTACGTGTCGGTCATCAAAACTCACAGTTTTTGTCGATTCTGACCCATTTCACGGACAATTACTCACCTTTTTGGGGTCCCAAAGCGATTACCATGGTTGTTGAACCCCAAGGTGTGCTTACGTGTTGGTCATCAACAATCGCAATTTTGGCCGATTCTGACCCGTTTCATGGACTATTACTCACTATTTTGGGGTCCCGGAGTGATTTCCACGATTAACGAACACCGGGGTGTGTTTACATGTCGGTCATCAACCCCCACAATTTTGGCCGATTTTTGTCCGTTTCGAGCACTATTACTCACTGTCTTGGGGTGCCAGAACGATTTCCACAATTGACGATCCCCGGGTGCGTTTACGTGTCCGTCCTCAACACTCACATAGTTTTGGCCATTTCTGACCCGTTTCGTTGATAATTACTTACCGTTTTGGAGTCCCGAAATGATTTCCATAGTTGTTGAACCCCTAGTTGCGCTTACGTGTCCGTCATCAACACTCAAAGTTTTGGCCGATTATGGCCTGTTCTGTGGACTATTACACACTGTTTTGGGGTCCCGGAGTGATTTCCGTGATTAACGAGCCCCGGGGTGCGTTTACATGTCGGTCATCAACACAGTTTTGGCCAATTCTAGGCCGTTTCGTGGACTATTACTCACTGTTTTGGGGTCCCGAGGTGATTTGCATGATTAACGAACCCCGGGGTGCGTTTATGTGTCGGTCATCAACACTCACAGTTTTTGTCGATTCTGACCCGTCTCGTGGACTATTACTCACAGTTTTGGGGTCCCAAAGCGGTTTTCATGGTTGTTGAACCCCAAGGTGCGCTTACGTGCCGGTCATCAACAATCGCAGTTTTGGTCGATTCTGCCCCCCGTTTCATGGACTATTACTCATTGTTTTGGGGTCCCAGAGCAATTTCCATGATTGACATAACCCGGGGTGCGTTTACCTGTCGTTCACCAGCAATCCTAGTTTAGTTCGATTCTGGGCTCTGTCATGGACAATTGCTCACCGTTTTGGGGTCCCAGAGCTATTTCTACTATTGACGATCCCCGGGGTGCGTTTATGTGTCTGCTATCAACACTCACAATTTTGGCCGATTCAGGCCCGTTTCGTGGACTATTACTTACCGGTCTGGGGTCGTAAAGCGATATCCATGGTTGTCGAACCCCAAGGTGCGCTTACATGTTGGTCACCAACATTCGCAGTTTGGGCCGATTCTGGCCGGTTTCTTGGACTATTACTCAGTGTTGGGTCCCGGAGTGATTTCTACGATTGACGAACCCTGCGGTGCGTTTATGTGTCGGTCATCAACACTCACAGTTTTTGTCGATTCTGACCCGTTTCGTGGACAATTACTCACTGTTTTGGGGCCCCAAAGCGATTTCCATGGTTGTTGAACCCCAAGGTGCGCTTACGTTGAGGGAGTCCTGGATTAGGGGGTATCCGGACAACTGGACTATATACTTCGTCCGGACTATCGAAGCGTGAAGATACAAGACTCAAGACTTCGGCCCGTGTCCGGAGGGGACTCTCCTTTTCGTGGAAGACAAGCTTGGTGATCCGGATATCATATTTCCTTCCTTGTAACTGACTCCATGTAAACCCTAGCCCTCTCCGATGTCTATATAAACCAGAGAGGATGGTCCTTAGAAGGCCGATCACAATCACAATCATACCATCATAGGCTAGCTCTTAGGGTTTAGCCTCTACGATCTCGTGGTAGATTTACTCTTGTACTACTCATATCTTCAGTATTAATCAAGCAAGAAGTAGGGTTTTACCTCCATCGAGAGGGCCTGAACCTGGGTAAACATTGTGTCCCTTGCTTCCTGTTACCATCGGCCTAAGACGCACAGATCGGGACCCCCTACCCGAGATCTGCCGGTTTTGACACCGACATTGGTGCTTTCATTGAGAGTTCCTCTGTGTCATTGCTGCAAGGCTTGATGGCTCATCTCGTTGTCAAGGACGACCTCATCTCTAGAGTAACGCTGGCTGTAGGCCAGATCCTTCGACTTGGCGGCTTCATTATGGCCGCCCCATTGGCTGTCGCGCCAACGGTGGCCTCTCGAGTCATCACGCATGACCTTCGCATCAATTCGGAGCTTGCCGAACAGATGGATCCGGTGGAGCTCTCCTCTCTTAATGAGCTCCTGGATCGCATCGCCGCTTTGGGAGTCGCTACGGACTATGACCGGATTGGGCTTAAACCCAACCAGAGGGACATTAAATCCCCACCGGCTACCCATGAGATAGAGGTAGTGGAGGAACCACATACGAATCGCCCCTCAACTTTGAGGACGAATTATGTCCGGATCACCGAACTCAGTAAGCCGAACACCTACCCAAAGGAAGACATGACCCGAGTCCCGGACTTAGAGACGGGCATGAGGCCGAAGAGATCGGATAACACTCCGGACCTCGAACTGTCGGGCTCGGAACCTTCCGCGCCCCCGGGTGTCAGATCGGATCAAAATCCGGATTCAGCCAACGACACTCTCTTGGACTTAAACCGTCTCTCCCGCATCAGGCAAGAGTCCCTGGAGACGGTACACCATTACTAGGCCAGATTCCTCCTTGCGCTTAACAAGGTCGAGGACTGCCACGAGGAGGACGTAGTCTCACTTTTTTGCAAAAACTGCACAAACAAAGGACTCCTTAATGCTATAAGGTGCCGTGACATAGCACACTTTGCGGACTTAGCAACCATAGTACAGAAGTACTGTGCGATGGAAAGTGCCTGGAAAACCCAAACAGAATTTTGGGATAGTACGGCCCTCACTAGAACCTTGGTCCGAACTAAACGGTGGAACTCTCGTAAGTCAGCCAATTCAATCCCCAAGAAACCAAAACCTGCCCCAGGGCGTGGAACCGTATTGGAAGGATGGCTCAATGGGCCATGCAAGCTTCACCGTACGCCGGATGCAACACCAACCCATAGCCTTAGGGCATGTTGGATACTCCGACAGGTAGCTAAGAGTGGTGAGGAGCTCCTCGAGGGTCATAAAGCCGAACAACATCCCGCCAAGGAACACAATACGGTACTAACAGTCTTCGAGACTTTTGCCTCAAACAATAGGCGCAAGCGAGCCCATCGAAGCTCCGCTGAAATCTGCCATGTGGCAAAAGTAAATCCGTGGAACGACACTGCTATAACTTTCAATGCCAGTGACGAGCCCCAATTCCAGACCGTCCGGGCACCAGCTGCTTTGGTTCTTAGTCCAATTGTGGACGGCTTTCAGCTCACTAAGGTGCTCATGGACGGCGGAAGCGGATTAAATCTGATCTACGAAGAAACACTCAAGAAGATGGAAATTGATAGAGGCCGCATTGAGCAAAGCGGCACAACCTTCAGGGGAATTATCCCCAGTCAGGAGGCGCGGTGCGCGGGGAAAATCACACTCGATGTGGTATTCGGCACCCCAGAGAATTACAGGTCCGAAGAAATCGTGTTCCAGGTGGCCCCTTTCAGCAGCGGATACCATGCCCTTCTAGGGCGGGACGCGTTTGCAAGCTTTCAAGATATACCCCATTATGGGTACATGAAGCTTAAAATGCCCGGACCCAATGGAATAATCACTCTAGCTAGTGATCCCGACGTCGCACTCCGCGCTGAAAACAAAACCGCAGCACTAGCCTTGGAGGCACTGTCCGAAGCCCTAGCAGCGGAAGAATTAATAATGCTGCGCGCCACCGTGGACAGGGACGACATGATACTCGACAAACGACCCAAGTCCACCTCATTTAAGCCCGCAGATGAGATAGTCAAATTCCAAGTCCACCCTATGGACCCCATGAAGACAGCCTCCATCGGGACACAGTTAGGCCCCACTATGGACGCCGCACTACGGGACTTTTTACGCGAGAATTGGGACATCTTCGCCTGGCACCCGTCGGACATGCCGGGCATCCAGCGCGGATTGGCCGAACACAGCCTTAACATACTCAAGGGATAAAAACCCGTCAAACAAACCCTAAGGCGATTTTCAGAGCCCAAACGACAAGCCATGGGGGAGGATCTAGCCAAGCTACTTGAGGCCGGATTCATCAGAGATATCAAACATCCGGATTGGCTGGCGAACTTGGTAATGGTACCAAAGAAGGATAAATCCTAGCGCCTGTGCGTCGACTACAAAGACCTTAACAAGGCTTGCCCCAAGGATCCCTTTCCCCTCCCTCGCATGGATCAAATCATCGATGCCACAGCAGGACACAACTCGCTGTGTTTCCTCGACGCATACTCTGGATACCATCAAATAAAGATGGCAGAGTCCGACCAAGATGCTATAGCTTTCATAGCGCCATATGGCCCCTTCTGCTTCAACACTATGCCTTTCGGGCTCAAGAATGCTGGAGAAACCTACCAACGCATGATTCAAACATGCGTGGAAAAGTAAATCGACAAAACAGTGGAGGCATACATGGACGACGTAGTCATAAAAACAAGACACGTCGAAACCCTAATAGATGACTTGAGGCTTATGTTCGACAACCTACAAACGTATGACATCAAGCTGAATCCGAGAAATGCATTTTTTGCGTCCCCTCTGGAAAACTGCTGGGCTTCATCGTTTCCAATAGAGGAATTGAAGCTAATCCGGAAAAAATCCAAGCTTTGTCGCAGTTGGCTATACCAACAGATCTCAAACACATCCAGAAACTAGCTGGATGTGTGGCTGCTTTGAGCCGCTTTATCTCCAGGTTAGGAGAAAAGGCATTGCCGCTCTACCGCCTTCTTCGGTGCACCGAACACTTTTTGTGGACGATGCAACTGCGTCCGGACTCGATGAAATAAAGACCCTATTGGCCAATAATCCAGTCCTAACAGTGCCAAATATCGGCGAACCCATGTTGTTGTACATAGCTGCAACACATCAAGTTGTAGGTGCAGTACTCGTCATTGAGCGAGAGGTTGACGGATACAAATTCCCGCTATAGAAGCCGGTTTACTACGTATCCATGGTCCTCACCCCATGCAAATCCCGATACCCACACTATCAAAAAATAGCTTACGCGGTCTTCATGGCATCCCGAAAACTACAACACTACTTTCAAGAGTGTTCGATTACGGTGGCCTCCGAAGTACCACTAAACGATATAATAAATAACCGCGATGCCACGGGCCGGATTGCCAAATGGGCCATCGAGCTCCTTCCATTTGACATAATATACAAGCCTCGACGGGCTATTAAGTCGCAAGTACTAGCTGACTTTGTCGCCGAATGGACGGAAGCTGAACTCCCTAAAGAGTACAGCACATACTCTAACTGGATCATGCACTTCGACGGCTCTAAAATGTTGTCCGGATTGGGAGCAGGTGTAGTCCTGACGTCTCCCACCGGAGACACGGTCCAATACGTCCTCCAGATATTATACATAGACTCCAACAATGCAGCCGAATATGAGGCTCTGTTGCACGGTCTTTGGATGGCAGTCTCTATGGGCATTCAACGCCTAGAGGTGCGCGGGGATTCAAACCTTGTAATATCCCAAATAAACGGAGACTTTGATGCCAAGGATCCGAAAATGGCGGCCTATCGTAATGCCGTCCTTAAAATGTCAGCTCGATTCAAGGGGCTTGAATTTCACCATGTGGCTCGAGAAAATAATCAAGTGGCAGATGTACTTGCTCGTATCGGCGCTAAACGCGACCCTGTCCCACCTAACATATTCCTGGAAAGGCTGTTCAAACCATCCGTGGTATGGGAAGGGGAGTCCGGCAATACCAGCACAGATCCGAATACATCCCCAGATTCCGAACTAGCAGACATAATCGGAGGTTCTACCACCGAAATAACAACGTCAACCCACGAAATAATGGCCGTTATCGCCCCGTGGACTGAACCCTTCTTGGCCTACCTAAATAGGCAGGAGCTCCCTGAAGACCAAAATGAAGCATGTTGCATCATCCGGCGTTCTAAAGCTTACAAAGTCCATGGAGGGGAACTCTATAAGAAAAGCGCGACCGGAATGCTTCAAAGGTGCATCTCCGAAGTGGAAGGGCGGCAGCTCTTGGCTGAAATCCATGCCGGACTGGGCGGGCACCACGCCGCAGCTCGGGCACTAGTCAGCAAGGCCTTCCGTACATGCTTTTATTGGCCGACGGCCCGAGCAGACGCACAGGACCTTGTCCAACATTGTGTCGGTTGCCAGCTCTTTGCCAATCAGAGTCATATGCCCCCTACCGCTCTCCAAACAATCCCCATAACTTGGCCATTCGCGGTCTGAGGGCTGGATATGGTTGGACCCCTTAAAGGTGGAAGCCACAAGAAAAAAAACCTATTGGTCATGGTAGATAAGTTCATCAAATGGATAGAAGCCAAACCAGTGAAAACGGCCGAGTCCGGACCAGTAATCGACTTTATATCCGGGGTCGTACACCGATACGGTGTCCCCTACAGCATCATCACTAATAATGGCTCAAATTTCACGGCCGAAGAGGTGAAATCTTGGTGCGGCAAAATGGGCATTAAGCTCGACTATGCTTCCGTCTACCACCCTCAAACAAATGGCCAGGTCGAACGGGCAAACGATCTCATTATGAGTGGCATTAAACCCAGACTAGTGCGATCCTTGACAGAGTCGGATACTCATTGGGTCGAGGAGCTCGACTCCGTACTTTGGGGGATGTAGACCACGCCGAATCGCACCACCGGATATACACCATTTTTTATGGTGTACGGTGCGGAAGCAGTACTACCTTGCGACATAATACATGATTCGCCACGCATACGCATGTACTGAGAAAAGGAAGCCGAGCTAGATCGGCAGGATAACTTGGACGCCCTGGAGGAGGAGCGCGATGTCGCTAAGGCTCGTTCTGCATTCTATCAGCAACAGGCTCGACGATACCAAAGCAGAGAAGTACGGGCCAAAACTTATAATATTGGCGAACTCGCTCTACGCTTACCGGAGAAGAAGAAGGACAAGCTCAAACCCAAGTGGGAAGGCCCCTTTGTCATCGACCAAGTTCTCACCGGAGGAGCGTACCGCTTACGTAATGCGTCCGATAACAGACTCGATCCGAACCCATGGAACGTGGCCAGACTCCGGAGATTCTACGCCTAGCGCCGAACTCAATGTTTGTCTCTTCATCTCCTCCTTTTTATTTATGATCCCTCCCTTTTCCTTTCTCGATCTTTTTCTCTTCACACAAAGTATTTCATACAGTACGGACTCCCGGATTATTCTGGCCACACTACGTGTGTAAGCAATACCTGGGGGCATCCTATACTGAAGCTAAATATAAATTACTCTGAAGGCTTTTTGCTCATCGCACATGAGTTTCTTTTTATGTGTGCCTTTTCTTCACCATTATATGCATCGATATGACTTAAGACGTGGCCAAGCTGGGTTGCCTAGATCCTGTGTTTATGCCCTACGTTCCTGTTAATTCGGCTAGGGCATAAGGGGAGCACCTCTGCGATTGTTACTGCCGGTTGAGCCGGATGTGTACCTCAGACTGGGTGAAGCCGAAAGCTAGTTTCCTTAAGAGAATATTCGGTCGATGAACAAAAGATGTTTTCGTTTATCATAACATAAATCCCCAGAAGTTTTGTATCTTGCGCCTTTGTCCGCAGCCCGGGCATGTGCTTTGCCGCATGCACCCCCAGGGAAAGGAACCCCTAATGGAACTATTCTCCCTAGAAGATGTTTCTTACTATCCATGTAATATAACATAACTAGTTGGGTACTTGTCTGCTCAAGCACTTATGACCCCTACGCCTGGTCTCCATGCATACCCCGGTTTTGTATAACTGAGCGATTATTCGGACACACCCCGGACTATAGGATCCAGGGGCTGAAGCGAAAAGGTCCGCCATGACAAATGATTTTAATCTGGCTAGGGGCTACTTATGCCCTTAAATTACACGGTCACTTGGACTGACCATACTCCTCCTCTATGCCATCCAACAGGCTATCTAGTTTACAATCCTATTGAGAATACCTAGCAGCTAACGCTACCTGGTCATATACCAGACTTACGGGAATTTCTTGCCTATCGGGCCCCGCCGGTCCTACTTCTGCCATATGGTTTGGGTCCAGCTTGGTGTAGCGCGTCTTCACCATTGCCCAAGCTTCTCTTGCACCTTGCCGGCATGCTCATATGTTCCACAGCTGGAAGCGCCGCCGGGCTCCTTGAAGCAGGTCCAGAAGCTCCCCTATGCCATTTGGCAGGGGGCTTGATGGCCACAAGGCCTTAGCAACGACGTGCATCACCCGCCGAGCTCGCTCGTGCAACTGTGAAAGTTCTTGCAGTACATCACCTGTAGATGAGGGCATCTCCTCCTCGGGGCGACCCGTTAACATTCCTACAAGCAAAACTCTTTCAATACACTTCCTCGCCGAACTATCATGCAGTACGTCTAGGCACTCTCCATAAATGCGCGTCGAAGCCTTTTATTCTTCTTTACGGAGTCCGCCAGCTGGGTGCGGACGTCTTTTAACTCTACGTCCAGCTGGACGTTGGCATCTTGAAGATTGTCCTTCTCCTGCCGCACTTGCGTGAGAATGAGCTCGCCAGCCTTTAGTTGCCTCTGGAGATGCGACTCGTCATCTCTCTCACCCTCCGGATTCACTCCGGGGTTATCTACAGAATTTTCTGTTTGTCACAACAGCAGTTGCTAACTAGTACATTTTCGTACAATCGATATAAATGTTACCGTATGAGGCCCTCATAGATTCCTCTAGCTTGGCAACTGTGGCCCTTAGTTGGGTATTGCACTCTTCCAGCTCCCAAGACAATTGCTCATTCTTATCTACAAGAACCTGCGCATAAATTGATACTTAAAACTGTTGTTCCAACTGTTTCAAGTCTCAGGGGCTATTGTTATACATACTTATCACAATTCCTTACCCGTATATCTTTGGTATACTGGTTCGTCGCTTGGGCAAGCCCGCCTTGAGCAGCCCGGATGTATGCGTCTACCAAATTGAAGGCATTAAAGGCCTCTTCAGAAAAGATGTTGTTCCGAAGTACGGCCTCCAGCGCCGGTGATTCATGGGGCTCTCCACTTCGGAGTTTGTGGCCAAAAGCATATCCACATCCTCTATCGGAGACTATGCGGCGTTGGCCCTACGTCCGCCTCCTCTCTTGAAGATGGTTCTGGAGCCCGACTAGTGGAGGCGTGGTTGGCAGGATCCCGGATATAGTTCGAATACTCCTCTTCCTGTCAGGATGTAAAGGGCGCTGTTACACTTCAAGTAGCAATAATTACATGACAGGTTGTTTCCTTACCTCTGTAGAGGTGTGTCGACCCTAACCGCCTTCCTCTTGAGCCTACCCAATCTGGACGCCTGTGGCTGACGGGTCCCTAGAGGCTCGGCCTTGCACTCCGAGCGTCGTTTCTGCAAAAACACGATGCATCAGGGATAAAGCGTGACATCAGGAAAGAGTCCTCTTCGGCGGATCGAGTTTTCAGCCTGGCTTACACGCGACGAAGGTAGCAGTCCGGGATAATCGGCAGTAATAGTCACTGAGGCGCTGTCACGGCTCGCCCGATAAAATATCCCGTCGACAAGATCCACGGCCGCATCCGGGTCTTCTTCGAGTCCTGGATGCTTGCTCGAGGAGGAAGAGTGAGGTTTGGATCTGGGAATCCCCGTCAACGGACGGTTAGCCCGAAGGACCGAGGGTGGCAAATGCAAAAATGCCTTGACTCCTCGCATTAGCTCGACACGTGGAAATGGTCATTATTGAAGTACTAAAGCCGAGGAGTACAACATTGATGAGATGTCGAACACTGTTCGTCGTGATGGGTACATTGGAGTATTCGGAGAAGGAACCCGCCTTGCAATGCCGCAGACAAGACTGCGCGCCGGACTCATCGTCATTGAAGCCTGGTTCAGGGGTTACTGAGGGAGTCCTGGATTAGGTGGTATCCGGACAACCGGACTATATACTTCGTCCGGACTATCGAAGCGTGAAGATACAAGACTCAAGACTTCGGCCCGTGTCTGGAGGGGACTCTCCTTTGCGTGGAAGACAAGCTTGGCGATCCGGATATCATATTTCCTTCATTGTAACTGACTCCATGTAAACCCTAGCCCTCTCCGGTGTCTATATAAACCAGAGAGGATGGTCCTTAGAAGGCTGATCACAATTACAATCACACCATCATAGGCTAGCTCTTAGGGTTTAGCCTCTACGATCTCGTGGTAGATCTACTCTTGTACTACTCATATCTTCAATATTAATCAAGCAGGAAGTAGGGTTTTACCTCCATCGAGAGGGCCCGAACCTGGTTAAACATTGTGTCCCTTGCTTCCTATTACCATCAGCTTAAGACTCACAGATCGGGACCCCCTACCCGAGATCCGCCGGTTTTGACACCGACATACGTGTCGGTCATCAATAATCACAGTTTTGGGCGATTCTGGCCTGTTTCATGGACTATTACTCACTATATTGGGGTCGCGGACTGATTTCCACGATTAATGAACCCCGGGGTGCATTTACGTGTCGGCCATCAACCCTCACAATTTTGGCCGATTTTTGTCCGTTTCGAGCATTATTACTCATCGCCTTGGGGTGCCAGAGCGATTTCCACGATTGATGACCCCTGGGGTGCATTTACATGTCCATCCTCAACACTAACACAGTTTTGGCCATTTCTGACCCGTCTCATGGATAATTACTTCCTGTTTTGGAGTCTCGAAATGATTTCCACTGTTGTTGAACCTCAAGTTGTGCTTACGTGTCCGTCATCAACACTCAAAGTTTGGGCCGATTCTGGCCCGTTTCACGGACAATTACACACTGTTTTGGGGTTCCGGAGTGATTTCCACGATTAACGAGCCCCGGGGTGCGTTTACGTGTCGGTCATCGACACTCACAGTTTTGGCCAATTCTAGGCCGTTTCATGGACTATTACTCACTGTTTGGGGTCCCGAAGTGATTTGCATGATTAACGAACCCCGGAGTGCGTTTATGTCTTGGTCATCAACACTCATAGTTTTTGTCGATTCTGACCCGTCTCGTGGACTATTACTTACCGTTTTGGGGCCCCAAAGCGAGTTCCATGGTTGTTGAACCCCAATGTGCGCTTACGTGCCGGTCATCAACAATCGCAGTTTTGGTTGATTCTGCCCTCGTTTCATGGACTATTACTCATTGTTTTGGGGTCCCGGAGTGATTTCCACGATTGATGTACCCCGGGGTGCGTTTACCTATCGTTCACCAGCAATCCTAGTTTTGTTGAATTCTGGGCTCTGTCATGGACTATTACTCACCGTTTCGGGGTCCCAGAGCTCTTTCCACTATTGACGATCCCCGGGGTGCATTTATGTGTCCGTCGTCAACACTTGCAATTTTGGCCGATTCTGGCCCGTTTTGTGGACTATTACTCACGTTTTGGGGTCCCAAAGTGATTTCCATGGTTGTCGAACCCCAAGGTGCGCTTACATGTCGGTCATCAACAATCGCATTTTGGGCCGGTTCTACCCCGTTTCTTGGACTATTACTCAGTGTTGGGTCCCGGAGTGATTTCTACGATTGACAAACCCCGGGGTGCATGTATGTGTCGGTCATCAACACTCGCAATTTTGGCCGATTCTGGTCCGTTTCGTGCACTATTACTCACCGTTTTGGGGTCCTAGATCGATTTCCACATTTGACGATCCCCGGGCTGCGTTTACATGTCCGTCGTCAACACTCATAGTTTTGGCCAATTCTGACCCGTTTTGTGGACTATTACTCACCATAGTGGGGTCCCAAAGCGATTTCCATAGTTGTTGAACCCCAAGGTGCACTTACGTGTCGGTCACCAACACACGTAGTTTTCGCGGATTCTGGCCCGTTTCGTGGAATATTACTCACTATTTTGGGGTCCCAGAGTGATTTCCATGATTAACGAACCCCGGGGTGCGTTTACGTGTCGGTCATCAAGACTCACAGTTTTTGTTGATTCCGACCCGTTTCATGGAAAATTACTCACCGTTTTAGGGTCCCAAAGCGATTTCCATGGTTGTTGAACCCCAAGGTGCGCTTATGTGTCGGTCATCAACAATCACAATTTTGGCCGATTCTGGCCCGTTTCATGGACTATTACTCACTATTTTGGGGTCCCGGAGTGACTTCCACGATTAACAAACCCCGGGGTACGTTTACGTATTGGTCATCAACCCTCATACTTTTGGCCGATTTTTGTCCGTTTCGAGCACTATTACTCATCGTCTTGGGGTGCCAGAGCGATTTCCACGATTGACGACCCCCGGGGTGAGTTTACATGTCCGTCCTCAACACTCACACAACTTTGGCCATTTCTGACCCGTTTCATGGATAATTACTTACTGTTTTGGAGTCCCGAAACGATTTCCATAGTTGTTGAACCCTAAGTTGCGCTTACGTGTCCGTTATCAACGCTCAAAGTTTTGGCGGATTCTGGCCCGTATCTTGGACTATTACACATGGTTTTGGGGTCCCAGAGTGATTTCTGCAATTAACGAGCCCAAGGGTGCATTTACGTGTCAGTCATCAACAATCAGAGTTTTGGCCAATTCTAGGCCGTTTCGAGGACTATTACTCACTGTTTTGGTGTCCCGAAGTGATTTGCATGATTAACGAACCCCGGGGTGCGTTTATGTGTCGGTCATCAACACTCGCGGTTTTTTTGATTCTGACCTATCTCGTGGACTATTACTCACCGTTTTGGGGTCCCAAAGCGGTTTCCATGGTTGTTGAACCCCAAGGTGCGCTTATGTGTCGGTCATCAACAATCGCAATTTTGGCTGATTCTGCCCCGTTTCATGGACTACTACTCATTGTTTTGGGGTCCCAGAGCGATTTCCACGATACGTACCCCGGGGTGCGTTTACCTGTCGTTCACCAGCAATTCTAGTTTTTTTCGATTCTGGGTTCTTTCATGGACTATTACTCACCGTTTCGGGGTCCGAGAGGTATTTCCAAGATTGACGATCCCCGAGATGCGGTTATAGTTCCGTCGTCAGCACTCGCAATTTTGGTCGATTGTGGCCTATTTCGTGGACTATTACTCACCGTTTTGTGGTCCCAAAGCAATTTCCATGGTTGTCGAACCCCAAGGTGCGCTTACGTGTCGATCATCAACAATTGCAGTTTGGGCCGATTCTGCCCCCGTTTCATGGACTATTACTCATTGTTTTGGGGTCCCAGAGCGATTTCCATGATTGACGTACCCCAGGGTGCGTTTACCTGTCGTTCACCAGCAATTCTAGTTTTGTTCGATTCTGGGCTCTTTCATGGACTATTACTCACCGTTTCAGGTTCCGAGAGGTATTTCCAAGATTGACGATCCCCGAGATGCGTTTATGTTTCTCTCGTGAGCACTCGCAATTTTAGCCAATTCTGGCCCGTTTCGTGGACTATTACTCACCGTTTTGGGGTCGCAAAGCGATTTCGATGGTTGTCGAACCCCAAGGTGCGCTTACGTGTCGGTCATCA
Organism: Triticum timopheevii; assembly: GCA_963921465.1. NCBI lineage: Eukaryota > Viridiplantae > Streptophyta > Magnoliopsida > Poales > Poaceae > Triticum > Triticum timopheevii. Next base: position 621,876,796 of record OY997268.1, read on the forward strand.
ACAATTACAGTTTGGGCCGATTCTGGCCCGTTCCTTGGACTATTACTTAGTTTTGGGCCCCGGAGTGATTTCTACGATTGACGAACCCCGGGGTGCATTTACGTGTCGGTCATCAACACGCACAATTTTGGCTGATTCTGGTCTGTTTCGTGCACTATTACTCACTGTTTTGGGGTCCCAGATTGATTTCCATGTTTGACGATCCCCGTGGTGCGTTTACGTGTCCGTCATCAACACTCACAGTTTTTGCCAATTCTGACCCATTTCATGGACTATTACACACCGTTGTGGGGTCCCGAAGCGATTCCCATAGTTGTTGAACCCCAAGGTGCACTTACGTGTCGGTCATCAACACTCGTAGTTTTCATCGATTCTGGCCCGTTTCCTGGACTATTAATCACTGTTTTGGGGTCCCGAAGTGATTTCCATGATTAACGATGCCTGGGGTGCGTTTACGTGTCGGTCATCAACACTCATAGTTTTTGTCGATTCTGACCTGTTTCATGGACAATTACTCACTATTTTGGGTCCCAAAGCGATTACCATGGTTGTTTAACCCCAAGGTGCGCTTACGTGTCGGTCATCAACAATCACAGTTTTGGCCGATTCTGACCCGTTTCATGGACTATTACTCACTATTTTGGGGTCCCGGAGTGATTTCCACGATTAACGAACACCGAGGTGCGTTTACGTGTCGGTCATCAACCCCCACAATTTTGGCCGATTTTTGTCTGTTTCGAGCACTATTACTCATCGTCTTGGGGTGCCAGAACGATTTCCACAATTGACGATCCCGGGGTGCGTTTACGTGTCCGTTCTCAACACTCACACAGTTTTGGCCATTTCTGACCCGTTTCGTGGATAATTAATTACCGTTTTGGAGTCCCGAAACGATTTCCATAGTTGTTGAACCCCTAGTTGCGCTTACATGTCCGTCATCAACACCCAAAGTTTTGGCCGAGTCTGGCCCGTTTCGTGGACTATTACACACTGTTTTGGGGTCCCGGAGTGATTTCCGCGATTAACGAGCCCCGGGGTGCGTTTACATGTCGGTCATCGACACTCACAGTTTTGGCTAATTCTAGGCCGTTTCGTGGACTATTACTCACTGTTTTGGGGTCCCGAGGTGATTTGCATGATTAGGGAACGCCGGGGTGCGTTTATTTGTCGGTCATCAGCACTCACAGTTTTTGCCGATTCTGACCCGTCTCGTGGACTATTACTCACCGTTTTGGGGTCCCAAAGTGGTTTCCATGGTTGTTGAACCCTAAGGTGCGCTTACGTGCCGGTCATGAACAATCGCAGTTTTGTTCGATTCTGCCCCCGTTTCATGGACTATTACTCATTGTTTTGGGGTCCCGGAGCTATTTCCATGATTTACGTACCCCGGGGTGCGTTTACTTGTCTTTCACCAGCAATCCTAGTTTTGTTCGATTTTGGGCTCTGTTATGGACTATTACTCACCGTTTTGGCGTCCCAGAGCTATTTCCACTATTGACGATCCCTGGGGTGCGTTTATGTGTCCGTTGTCAACACTCGCAATTTTGGCCGATTCTGGACCGTTTCATGGACTATTACTCACCGTTCTAGGGTCCCAAAGCAATTTCCATGGTTGTTGAACCCCAAGGTGCGCTTACATGTCGGTCACCAACAATCGCAGTTTGGGCCGATTCTGGCCCGTTTCTTGGACTATTACTCAGTGCTGGGTCCCGGAGTGATCTCTACGATTGACGAACCCTGGGGTGCGTTTACGTGTCGATCATCAACACTCATAGTTTTTGTCGATTCTGACCCGGTTCTTGGACAATTACTCACCGTTTTGGGGTCCCAAAACGATTTCCATTGTTGTTGAACACCAAGGTGCGCTTACGTGTCAGTCTACAACAATCACAGTTTAATCGATTCTGGACCGTTTCATGGACTATTACTCACTATTTTGTGGTCTCGGAGTGATTTCCACGATTAACGAACACCGGGATGCGTTTACGTGTCGGCCATCAACCCTCAAAATTTAGGCCGGTTTTTGGCCATTTCGAGCACTATTACTCGTTGCCTTGGGGTGCCAGAGCGATTTCCTCGATCGAGGACCCCCGGGGTGCGTTTACATGTCCGTGCTCAACACTCCCACAGTTTTGGCCATTTCTGACCCGTTTCGTGGATAATTACGTCCCGTTTTGGAGTCTCGAAACGATTTCCATAGTTGTTGAACCCCAAGTTGTGCTTATGTGTCCGTCATCAACACTCAAAGTTTTGGCCGATTCTGGCCCATTTCATGGACAATTACACACTGTTTTGGGGTTCCGAAGTGATTTCTGCGATTAACGAGCCCCGGTGCGTTTACGTGTTGGTCATCAACACTCACAATTTTGGCCAATTCTAGGCCGTTTCGCGGACTATTACTCACTGTTTTGGGGTCCCGAAGTGATTTGCATGATTAAGGAACCCCGAAGTGCGTTCATGTGCCAGTCATCAACACTCAAAGTTTTTGTCGATTCTGACCCGTCTTGTGAACTATTACTCAACGTTTTGGGGTCCCAAAGCGGTTTCTAAGGTTGTTGTTTCCCCAAGGTGCGCTTACGTGCCGGTCATCAACAATCGCAGTTTTGGTCGATTCTGCCCCCATTTCATGGACTATTACTCATTGTTTTGGGGTCCCTGAGCAATTTCCACGATTGACGTACCCCGGGGTGCGTTCACCTGTCGTTCACCAGAAATCCTAGTTTTGTTCGATTCTGGGCTCTGTCATGGACTATTACTCACCATTTTGGGGTCCCAGAGCAGTTTCCACTATTGACGATCCCCGGGGTGCGTTTATGTGTCCGTCGTCAACACTCGCAATTTTGGCTGATTCTGGCCCGTTTTGTGGACTATTACTCGCCGTTTTGGGGTCGCAAAGTGATTTCCATGGTTGTCGAACTCCAAGGTGCGCTCACATGTCGGTCATCAACAATCAAAGTTTGGGCCATTCTACCCTGTTTCTTGGACTATTACACAGTGTTGGGTCCCGGAGTGATTTCTACGATTGACGAACCCCGGGGTGCATTTACGTGTCGGTCATCAACACTCACAATTTTGGCCGATTCTGGTCCGTTTCGTGCACTATTACTCACCGTTTTGGGGTCCCAGAATGATTTCCACATTTGACGATTCTCGGGCTGCGTTTATGTGTCCGTAGTCAACACTCACAGTTTTGGCCAATTCTGACCCGTTTCGTGGACTATTACTCACCGTTGTGGGTCCCGAAGCGATTTCCATAGTTGTTGAACCCCAAGGTGCGCTTACGTGTCGGTCATCAACACTCGTAGTTTTCGCGGATTCTGGCCCGTTTCGTGGACTATTACACACGGTTTTGGGGTCCCGGAGTGATTTCCATGATTAACGAACCCCGGGGTGCGTTTACGTGTCGGTCATCAAGACTCACAGTTTTTGTTGATTCTGACCCGTTTCATCGAAAACTACTCACCATTTTAGGGTCCCAATGCGATTTCCATGGTTGTTGAACCCCAAAGTGCGCTTACGTGTCAGTTATCAACAATCATAGTTTTATCTGATTCTGGCCCGTTTCATGGACTATTACTCACTATTTTGGGGTCCCGGAGTGATTTCCACGATTAACGAACCCCGGGGTGCGTTTACGTGTTGGTCATCAACCCTCACAATTTTGGTTGATTTTTGTCCGTTTCAAGCACTATTAGTCATCGTCTTGGGGTGCCAGAGCGATTTCCACGATTGATGACCCCTGGGGTGAGTTTACGTGTCCGTCCTCAACACGCACACAGTTTTGGCCATTTCTGACCCGTTTCGTGGCTAATTATTTACTGTTTTGGAGTCCCGAAATGATTTCCATAGTTGTTGAACGCCAAGTTGCGGTCACGTGTCCGTTATCAACGCTCAAAGTTTTGGCCGATTCTGGCCCGTTTCGTGGACTATTACACATTGTTTTGGGGTCCCAGAGCGATTTCCACAATTAATGAGCCCCAGGGTGCGTTTACGTTTCGGTTATCAACACTTAGAGTTTTGGCCGATTCTGGGCCGTTTCATGGACTATTACTCACTGTTTTGGGGTCCCGAAGTGATTTGCATGATTAACGAACCCCGAGGTGCGTTTATGTGTTGGTCGTCAACACTCGCGGTTTTTGTCGATTCTGACCCGTCTCGTGGACAATTACTCACCCTTTTGGGCTCCCAAAGCGGTTTCCATGGTTGTTGAACCCCAAGGTGCGCTTACGTGTTGGTCATCAACAATCGCAGTTTTGGCCGATTCTGCCCCCGTTTCACGGACAATTACTCATTGTTTTTGGGTCCCAGAGAGATTTCCACGATTGACGTACCTCGTAGTGCGTTTACCTGTCGTTCACCAGCAATCCTAGTTTTGTTCGATTCTGGGCTCTTTCATGGAATATTTACTCACCGTTTTGGGGTCCCAGAGCTATTTCCACCGTTGAGGATCCCCGGGGTGCGCTTATGTGTCCGTCGTGAACACTCGCAATTTTGGCTGATTTTGGCCCGTTTCGTGGACTATTACTCACCATTTTGGGGTCCCAAAGCAATTTCCATGGTTGTCAAACCCCAAGGTGCGCTTACGTGTCGGTCATCAACAATTGCAGTTTGGGCCGATACTGGCCCGTTTGTTGGACTATTACTCAGTTTTGGGCCCCGGAGTGATTTCTACTATTGAGGAACCCCGGGGTGCATTTACGTGTCGGTCATCAACACTCACAATTTTGGCCGATTCTGGCCCGTTTCATGCACTATTACTCATTTTTTGGGGTCCCGGAGTGATTTCCACGATTAACGAACCCCGGGGTGTGTTAACGTGTCGGTCATCAACACTCACAATTTTGGCCAATTTTTGTCCGTTTCAACCAGTATTACTAATCATTTTGGGGTGCCAGAGCAATCTCCATGATTGGCGATCCCCGGGGTGTGTTTCTATGTCCGTCCTCAACACTCACCATTTTGGGGCCGCAGAGCGATTTGCACGTTTGACGATCGCCGTGGTGCATTTACGTGTCCGTCCTCGACACTCACAGTTTTGGCCGAGTCTGACCCATTTCGTGGACTATTACTTACAGTTTTGGGGTCCCGAAAGGATTTCCATAGTTGTTGAACCCCAAGTTGCGCTTACGTGTCGGTCATCAACACTCAAAGTTTTGGCCGATTCTGGCCCGTTTCGTGGACTATTACTCACTGTTTTGGGGTCCCGGAGTGATTTCCACGATTAATGAACCCCGGGGCGCATTTACGTGTTGGCCATCAACACTCACAGTTTTGGCCGACTCTGGGCCATTTCGTGGACAATTATTCACTGTTTTGGGGTCCCGGGGTGATTTTCACGATTAACAAACCCTGGGGTGCGTTTACGTGTCGGTTATCAACACTCACAATTTTGGCCGATTCGGGTCCGTTTTGAGAATATTACTCGTCATTTTGGGGTGCCAGAGCGATCTCCATGTTTGACGATCCCCGGGGTGCGTTTACGTGTCCGTCGTCAACACTCACAGTTTGGCCAGTTCTGACCAGTTTCATGGAGTATTACTTACCATTTTGCGGTCCAGAAGCGATTTCCCTAGGTGTTGAACCCCAAGTTGCGCTTACAGTTTTGGCCGATTCTGGCCCGCTTCATGGACTATTACTCAATGTTTTGGGGTCCCGGAGTGATTTCCACAATTAACAAACCCCGGGGTGCGTTTACGTGTCGGTCATCAACACTCACAGTTTTGGCCGATGCTGGGCCGTTTCGTAGACTATTATTTACTGTTAGGGGGTCACGAAGTCATTTCCACAATTATCGAACCCCGGGTGCATTTACGTGTCAGTCATCAACACTCATCGTTTGGGGTCCTAAAGCGATTTCCATGGTTGTTGAACCCCAAGGTGTGCTTACGTGTTGGTCATCAACAATCGCAGTTTGGGCCGATTCTGGCTCGTTTCTTGGACTATTACTCAGTTTTGGGTCTCGGGGTGATTGAGGGATTCCTGGATAAGGGGGTATCCGGACAGTCGGACTATGTACTTTGGCCGGACTGTTGGACTATGGAGATACAAGATTGAAGACTTCGTCCCGTGTCCGGATGGGACTCTCCTTTGCATGGAAGGCAAGCTTGGCGATTCAGATGTAGATCTCCTTCTGTGTAACCGACTGTGTGTAACCCTAGCCCCCTCCGGTGTCTATATAAACCGGAGGGTTTACTCCGTAGGACAACAACAATCATACCATACGCTAGCTTCTACGGTTTCGCCTCTACGATCTCGTGGTAGATCAACTCTTGCAATACTCATATCATTAAGATAAATCAAGCAGGAAGTAGGGTATTACCTCTATCGAGAGGGCCCGAACCTGGGTAAAACATCGTGTCCCCAGTCTCCTGTTACCATTAGCTTTAGACGCACAGTTCGGGACTCTACCTGAGATCAGCCGGTTTTGACACCGACATTGGTGCTTTCATTGGGAGTTCCTCTGTGTCGTCATTGTAAGGCTCGATGGCTCCCCCAACCTTCAACAATGCAGTCCAGGGTGAGACTTTTCTCCCCAGACAAATCTTCGCGTTCGACGGCTTTGCACTACGGGCCAACTCGTTTGGCCATCTGGATCAGATCGACAGCTACGCCCCTGGACATCAGGCCAGGTTTGGGAACTTGAATTATACGGCCGATATCCGCGGGGACTTGATCTTTGACGGATTCGGGCCTGCATCGGAGGCATCGAACAGTCACGATGAGCATGACTTAAATTTGCTATCGGTCAGTATTCGGGATATCGCCCCTGCAGCAGCTCCGGACCTAAATCCGGGGCGGATCGCGTTGATCGAGGACGGGTGGATGGACCCAGCCATGGAGGCCGCACACTCTTCAACGGTAGAGCCGAACACAGATTCCGCCGTTAAGGGGATCTGCATCACCGGACCCCCGGACCTGTGTCCGGATGTGGGTTCCGAACCGCGAGTGCCCGGGCACGTCAACTCCGAGTGGGCTCCAATAATGGAGTTCACCGCCGTGGATATCTTTCAGCACACCCCCTTTGCCGATGTGCTAAATTTGTTAAGGTCTCTCTCATTGTCAGGAGAGTCCTGGCCGAACTATGTTCGGCTCGAGTGGGAAGCAGGCGACGAAGAAATTCGTTACCGACCCACCACCCACTTCATAGCAACGATAGATGACCTGACCGACGTGCTTAACTACGACTCCGAAGACATCGACGGTATAGACGACGATGCTGAGAAGAACAGGAACCACCGCCCACAGGGCGCTGGACTGCCACCTCTTCATATGATATATATATGGTGGACACCCCCAAAGAAAACAATGGCAATGAGGCAATAGATAACCCCTCAGGGAAGAAATCAAAGCATGGGCGTCATTGGCGCCGCTCTAAGACCCGCCAACGCAACACCAGCACTGGAGAAGAAAACAATCCAGATGGCGCCAAAGAGGAATACAATGCTGATCAGCCTACCTTCGAGCAGGCCGAACAAGAACATGGGCAGGTCAGCCCAGATGAACAGGCGATGGACGGATACTTGGAGGACGACAACTACATGCCTCCCTCTGAAGACGAGGTGAGCCTCGGTGACGACGAATTTGGCATACCGGAGGATCCCATAGAGCAGGAGCGCTTTAAGCGCCGGCTTATAGCCGCTGCAAGAAGCCTGAAGAAGTAGCAGCAGCAGCTCCAAGCTGATCAAGACCTACTCGCAGACAGATGGACTGAGGTCCTGGCGGCTGAGGAATACGGACTCGAGCCCCCCACCAAGGGTTACCCAAAACATAAGTTGCTACCTCAGCTAGAGGAAGAGGCCATAGAGCCTATACTACCAACATAAGACGAGGCTGACTGGCCACCTCGTGGCCGGGATAAAACGACATACCAGCCCGCAACCCCACGCCAGTTCACTACAGCCCGAGCCAATGTGCAGGACCTGCCAGACACATTGGAAAACAACGCAGGACAACCAAGATCGATCTACGGGTCACAGGGGCACGCCACAGCACATGACGATGACCATCATGCCGGATACACTAATAATAAATCCGGTCGGGCCGAACATAACTGACCAGACTTAGTCGGACTGCGTCATGACATAGCCCGGCACAGAGGCACCGACACCCCCTCTGCTTCACTGATGAAGTAATGGATCATGAATTCCCAGAAGGGTTTAAACCCGTCAACATCGAGTCATACGATGGCACAACAGATCCCGCGGTGTGGATCGAAGATTTCCTTCTCCACATTCACATAGCTCGCAGTGATGATCTACATGCCATCGTATCTCCCCCTTGATGATCTGCAAGTATACGAGATAGTTGTAGCCTCTTTCGATAAGTAAGAGTGTCGAACCCAACGAGGAGCTAAAGGTAGAACAAATACTCTCTCAAGTCCTATCGGCCACTGATAGGACTCTACGCACGCTTGACGTTCGCTTTACCTAGAACAAGTATGAAACTAGAAGTACTTTGTAGGTGTGACAGGATAGGTTTGCAAGATATTAAAGAGCATGTAAATAAAAAGTAGGGGCTGTTTAGATAAAGATGCAATAAAGTAAATATAGCGAGTGTGGAAAAGTGGTGGTAGGAGTTGTGGAATTGTCCCTAAGCAATTGACTACTTTACTAGACCGATAGCAAGTTTTATGTGGGAGAGGCCATAACTAGCATGTCATCCCTGACTTGGAATTCTATGCACTTATGATTGGAATTATTAGCAAGCATCCGCAACTACTAACGTTCATTGAGGTAAAACCCAACCATAGCATTAAGATATATTGGTCCCCCTTCAATCCCGTATGCATCAATTTCTATGCTAGGTTGAAGCTTCTGTCACTCTAGCCCTCCAATACATAGTCCTATCAACATACAACTAACCCTATGGTGTGATCCACGCGCGCGCTCATATGATGGGCACCAAAGGACAGCAACATAACCAAAAGCAAATTAAATATCTCACAGCAATTCATCAACCACCAATAGGACAACGAAATCTACTCAGACATCATAGGATGGCAACACATCATTGGATAATAATATGAATCATAAAGCACCATGTTCAAGTAGAGGGTACAGCGGGATGCGAGAGAGTAAACCGCTGTAGATAGAGGGGGGAAGGTGATGGAGATGTTGGTGAAGATGGTAGAGGTGTTGGTGAAGATCGCCGTGATGATGATGGCCCCCGGCAGCGCTCCGGCGCCACCGGAAGCAAGGGGGAGAGAGGCCCCCTTCTTCTTCTTCTTCCTTGACCTCCTCCCTAGATGGGAGAAGGGTTTCCCCTCTGGTCCTTGGCTCCCATGGCTTGGGAGGGGCGATAGCCCCTCCGAGATTGGATCTATCTCTCTGTTTCTGCGTTCTCTGATTCTACCCCTTCACCGTTTCCATTATATCTGGAGATCCGTAACTCCGATTGGGCTGAATCTTTCGCCCATATTTTTCTTGTAAAATTAGCTTTCTTGCAGCAAAAGAATGGCATCAACCACCTTACGGGTGCCCCACAAGAGTCCAGGGCGCGCCCAGGGGGGAGGGCGCGCCCCCTGTCTGTTGGCCACCCCGGACACCGTTTCGCGTTGATTCTTCCTCCGAAAAATCCCAAATATTCCAAATAATTCTCCGTACGTTTTTATCCCTTTTGGATTCCGTTTGATATTGGTTTTCTGTGAAACATAAAACATGCAATAGGCAGGAACTAGCACTGGGCACTGGATCAATATGTTAGTCCCAAAAATAGTATAAAAAGTTGCCAAAAAGTATATGGAAGTTGAAGAATATTGGCATGGAACAATAAAAAATTATAGATACGACGGAGACGTATCAGCATCCCCAAGCTTAATTCCTGCTCGTCCTCGAGTAGGTAAATGATAAAAAGATAATTTTTGATGCGGAATTCTACCTAGCATAATCTTGATCATGTGTCTAATCATGGCATGAATATTAAGACACGAGTGATTCAAAGCAATAGTCTATCATTTGACATAAAGACAATAATACTTCAAGCATACCAACCAAGCAATTATGTCTTATCGAAATAACATAGCCAAAGAAAGCTCATCCCTACAAAATCATATAGTCTGGCTATGCTCCATCTTCGTCACACAAAATACTCCCATCATGCACAACCCCGATGACGAGCCGAGCAATTGGTTCATACTTTTGAACGCGCTTCAGCTTTTTCAACTCTTACGCAATACATGAGAACAAGCCATGGACATAGCACTATGGTGGTATAGAATATGATGGTGGAGGTTTATGTGGAGAAGACAAAAAGGGAGAAAGTCTCACATCGACGCGGCTAATCAACGAGCTATGGAGATGCCCATCAATTGATGTCAATGCAAGGAGTAGGGATTTCCATGCAACGGATGCACTAAGAGCTATAAGTGTATGAAAGCTCAAACTGGAAACTAAGTGGGTGTGCATCCAACTTGCTTGCTCATGAAGACCTCGGGCGTTTGAGGAAGCCCATCATCGGAATATACAAGCCAAGTTCTATAATGAAAATTCCGACTAGTATATGAAAGTGTAATCATAGGAGACTCTCTCTATGAAAAACATGGTGCTACTCTGAAGCACAAGTGTGGTAAAAGGATAGTAACACTACCCCTTCTCACATTTTTTTCATTTTTTTATTTTTTTCTTTCTTTTTGGTGGGCTTCTTTGGCCTCTTTTTTTTTATTTGGGCTTCTTTGGCCTCTTTTATTTTTCATAAAGTCCGGAGTCTAATCCCGACTTGTGGGGGAATCATAGTCTCCATCATCCTTTCCTCACTGGGGCAATGCTCTAATAATGATGATCATCACACTTTTATTTACTTACAACTCAATATTACAACTCGATATCTCGAACAAAGATATGACTCTCTATGAATGCTTCCGGCAGTTTACCGGGATGTGCAATGATCTAGCGTAGCAATGACATCAAAAAATGGACAAGCCATGAAAACATCATGCTAGCTATCTTACGATCATGCAAAGCAATATGACAATAAATGCTCAAGTCATGTATATGATGATGATGGAAGTTGCATGGCAATATATCTCGGAATGGCTATGGAAACGCCATAATGGGTAGGTATGGTGGCTGTTTTGAGGAAGATATAAGGAGGCTTATGTGTGATAGAGCGTATCATATCACGGGGTTTGGATGCACCTGCGAAGTTTGCACCGACTCTCGAGGTGAGAAAGGGCAATGAACGGTACCGAAGAGGTTTAGCAATGATGGAAATGTAAAAGTGCGTATAATCCATGGACTCACATTAGTCATAAAGAACTCATATACTTATTGCAAAAGCCTAGTTAGCCCTCGAAGCAAAGTACTACTACGCATGCCCCTAGAGGGATAGATTGGTAGGAAAAGACCATCGCTCATCCCCGACTGCCACTCATAAGGAAGACAATCAAAGAACACCTCATGCTCCAACTTCGTTACATAACGGTTCACCATACGTGCATGCTACGGGACTTGCAAACCTCAACACAAGCATTTCTCAATTTCACAATTACTCAACTAGCACAACTCTAATATCACCACCTTTATATCGCAAAACTATTGCAAGGAATCAAACATATCATATTCAACGATCTACAAGTTTATGTAGGAGTTTATGACTAACCATGTGAAAGACCAATTCTTGTCATCTCTCTAAAAGGATATAAGTGAAGCAAGAGAGTTTAATTATTTCTACAAAATATATGCCCATGCTCTAACAAATGTAAGTGAAGCAAAAGAGCATTCTACAAATGGCGGTTTTCTATGTGAAGAGAAACAGGCAATCTAAACTTCAAATGATATAAGTGAAGCACATGAAGCATTCTCTAAAGCCACACTCAAAAAATTTAAGTGAAGTGCAATGAGCATTCTATAAATCAACCAAGGACTATCTCATACCAGCATGGTGCATAGAAGAAAAGTGAAAACTAAATGCAAAATACGCTCCAAGACTTGCACATAATGCATAAACGAAACGAATACGAAAACATACCGATACTTGTTGAAGAAAGGGGGGATGCCTTCCGGGGCATCCCCAAGCTTAGACGCTAGAGTCTCCTCGAATATTTACTTGGGGTGCCTCGGGCATCCCCAAGCTTGAGCTCTTGCCTCTCTTCCCTTTCCTCATATCGAGACCTCCTCGTTTAGACACTTCAGCCACACAAAACTTCAACAGAAAACTCGGTAAGATCCATTAGTATAATAAAGCAAATCACCACTCTAAGTACTATTCCAAACCAATTCATATTTTGTTTTTCATTGTGTCTACTGTAGTATAACTTTTCCATGGCTTAATCCACTAATATAAATTGATAGATTCATCAAAACAAGCAAACTATGCATCAAAAACAGAATCTGTCAAAAAAGAAAGTCTGTAGCAATCTGAACATCCACCATACTTCTGGTACCCCAACAATTCTACCAAAATTAGTAAAAATAAAAACGTTGTACAGAAAGACAGTGCAAGAGGAATCAGAAGCAATTGACGTTCCAGATAAAAATGTAAAATCGCGCACTACAGCCAAAGTTTCTGTCCTGCACCGTACAAACCAACAAGCATTGTAAACATCCTAAAGGCAAACCTTGGCACATTATTTTTATAATACAATGGAATTGTACAAGGGGATAATTATTTTTTATGAAAAGTTTCTGTAATCAAGAATCACAAAGTTTCTGTGAGCATGAACAAAGTTCAAGGAGCTCCCCCACTTCAACAATGCTTGTCTCTCTCACTTTCACTTTCCTTTTTGAAAAGTTTTTGTGTTCCCCTCTTTATTTTTTTGTTTTTAAACTATATAAAAGCACTCAACAGAAATAAATGACTCTCTAAAACTTCCGGGTTGTCTCCCTGGCAGCGCTTTCTTTAAAGCCATTAAGCTAGGCATTTAGTGCTCAAGTAATGAATCCACCCGGATCCCAAGGTATATCAAAGCCAATTTTAATTAACAATGATTCGTAATTTAGTAGTGAGCACAAAGTAACATATGTCATGCAACAACGAAGTCTAACTCTCTTCCTATGCATCGGCATGTCATTAAAGAACACTTCATGCACACACAGTAAAGTCCAATGCATAGTATAAACACTTTTTTGCAATTCTATCATATTGGAAACATAGAGAGGTGGAGATATAGTTCCTCTCTCATAATAATTGCAAGTAGGAGCAGCAAGCACATGCATATTACATTCATCAAAATCATCATGTGCAAGGGTAAAAGGCAACCCATCAATATAATCCTTAATAAGCACAAACTTCTCCGATAAAGTGTGGTAGGGAGAATTCAAAAAGATAATAGGGCTATCATACGTGGGTGCAATAGCAACAATCTCATGTTTGACATAAGTAACTATAGCAAGTTCATCTCCATAAGCATAATTCATATTGGCATCTTGGCCACAAGTATAGCAAGCATCATCAAAAAGGGATATTTCAAACAAATTCAAGGGATCATAGCAATCATCATAGCAATCATTCTTCGGTAAGCACGAAGGGAATTAAATAATGTATGAGTTGGACGGTTACTCTCATTAGAAGGTGGGCACGGGTAGCTAATCCGCTCTTCCTCCTTTTGTTCTTCGCTCTCCTCATCATCTTTTTCATCCAATGAGCTCACTGTTTTATCAATTTCTTCTTCCATAGCTTCCTGCAAAATATTATTCTCTTCTTGGACAGCGGAGAAGTTCTCAATATATGGTTTAACATAGGCATTAGAAGCATAATTATCATAACAATATTGAAATATGGCAAAATTTTCAGATTTGCAAAGAGTAGCATCATACTTTTCAATCAAAGAGGCAATCTTATAAGCACCTTTAAAAGCAACAAATTCTTCAATTTGTTGAACTTCATAGTAATTTTAAACACCCTTAGCATACGAAGATATGATTCCATTATCACTACACAAGCATTGATAGGGTAGGTGTTTCTTAGGGTCTTCAGAACAACAAGTAAACTCATATATTTCACATAAATTCCAAGCATAGCATTGCAAACGTTGAATTTGATCCCATAATAGTTTCCCTTTTTCAGATGTACGGTGTCGCACAAAACAAGCATGCTCATCTAAAGATTTGCCCTCAACTAAACTAGTGGGGGTTTCAGCATGAGCACAAAGGGACCGAAGATGATCCAAGTAAAAAGCTTCAGGAGTGTGATAGATTTTGAGTGGTTCTTCAACCACTGGTTGAGTAGGTACAACTAATTTTTTTGGTATTTTGCGTTTCCTACCCATAGCTAAAGATAGAAAACAACTAAGAACAGAAAATAAAAATTACTTAGTGATAAAGCAAACAAGCACACACGAGAATATTCACCCCACGCTATGACTACCCGGCAACGGCGCCAGAAAAAGGTCTTGATGACCCGCAAGTATATGGGATAGTTGTAGCCTCTTTCGATAAGTAAGACTGTCGAACCCAACGAGGAGCTAAAGGTAGAACAAATACTCTCTCAAGTCCTATCGGCCACTGATACGACTCTACGCATGCTTGACATTCGCTTTACCTAGAACAAGTATGAAACTAGAAGTACTTTGTAGGTGTGATAGGATAGGTTTGCAAGATAATAAAGAGCACGTAAATAAAAAGTAGGGGCTGCTTAGATAAAGATGCAATAAAGTAAATATAGCGAGTGTGGAAAAGTGGTGGTACGAGTTGTGGAATTGTCCCTAAGCAATTGACTACTTTACTAGACCGATAGCAAGTTTTATGTGGGAGAGGCGCAGCTAGCATGTCATCCCTGACTTGGAATTCTATGCACTTATGATTGGAACTATTAGCAAGCATCCGCAACTACTAACGTTCATTAAGGTAAAACCCAACCATAGCATTAAGATATATTGGCCCCCCTTCAATCCCGTATGCATCAATTTCTATGCTAGGTTGAAGCTTCTGCCACTCTAGCCCTCCAATACATAGTCCTATCAACATACAACTAACCCTATGGTGTGATCCACGCGCGCGCTCATATGATGGGCACCAAAGGACAGCAACGTAACCACAAGAAAATTAAATCAAACATAGCAATGCATCAACCACCAATAGGACAACGAAAATCTACTCAGACATCATAGGATGGCAACACATCATTGGATAATAATATGAAGCATAAAGCACCATGTTCAAGTAGAGGGTACAGCGGGATGCGAGAGAGTGGACCGCTGTAGATAGAGGGGGGAAGGTGATGGAGATGTTGGTGAAGATGGCGGAGGTGTTGGTGAAGATCGCAGTGATGATGATGGCCCCCGGCAGCACTCCGGCGCCACCGGAAGCAACGGGGAGAGAGGCCCCCTTCTTCTTCTTCTTCTTCTTCTTCCTTGACCTCCTCCCTAGATGGGAGAAGGGTTTCCCCTCTGGTCCTTGGCTCCCATGGCTTGGGAGGGGCAAGAGCCCCTCCGAGATTGGATCTATCTCTCTGTTTCTGCGTTCTTTGATTCTACCCCTTCACCGTTTCCTTTGTATCTGGTGATCCGTAACTCCGATTGGGGTGAATCTTTCGCTCAGATTTTTATCATAAAATTAGATTTCTTGCGGCAAAAGAAGGGCATCAACCACCTTACGGGTGGACCACGAGAGTCCAGGGAACGCCCAGGGGGAGGGCGCGCCCCCTTATCTCGTGGCCACCCCGGACACCATTTCGCGTTGATTCTTCCTCCGGAAAATCCCAAATATTCCAAAATAATTCTCCGTCCGTTTTTATCTCGTTTGGATTCCGTTTGATATTGGTTTTCTGTGAAACATAAAACATGCAACAGACAGGAACTGGCACTGGGCACTGGATCAATATGTTAGTCCCAAAAATAGTATAAAAAGTTGCCAAAAAGTATATGGAAGTTGAAGAATATTGGCATGGAACAATCAAAAATTATAGATACGACGGAGACGTATCAGCATCCCCAAGCTTAATTCCTGCTCGTCCTCGAGTAGGTAAATGATAAAAAGATAATTTTTGATGTGGAATGCTACCTAGCATAATCTTGATCATGTGTCTAATCATGGCATGAATATTAAGACACGAGTGATTCAAAGCAATAGTCTATCATTTGACATAAAAACAATAATACTTCAAGCATACCAACCAAGCAATTATGTCTTATCGAAATAACATAGCCAAAGAAAGCTCATCCCTACAAAATCATATAGTCTGGCTATGCTCCATCTTCGTCACACAAAATACTCCCATCATGCACAACCCCGATGACGAGCCGAGCAATTGGTTCATACTTTTGAACGCGCTTCAGCTTTTTCAACTCTTACGCAATACATGAGAACAAGCCATGGACATAGCACTATGGTGGTATAGAATATGATGGTGGAGGTTTATGTGGAGAAGACAAAAAGGGAGAAAGTCTCACATCGACGCGGCTAATCAACGAGCTATGGAGATGCCCATCAATTGATGTCAATGCGAGGAGTAGGGATTGCCATGCAACGGATGCACTAAGAGCTATAAGTGTATGAAAGCTCAAACTGGAAACTAAGTGGGTGTGCATCCAACTTGCTTGCTCATGAAGACCTCAGGCGTTTGAGGAAGCCCATCATCGGAATATACAAGCCAAGTTCTATAATGAAAATTCCGACTAGTATATGAAAGTGAAAGCATAGGAGACTCTCTCTATGAAAAACATGATGCTACTCTAAAGCACAAGTGTGGTAAAAGGACAGTAACACTACCCCTTCTCTCATTTTTTTCTATTTTTCATTTTTTTTATTTTTTTCTTTCTTTTTGGTGGGCTTCTTTGGCCTCTTTTTTTTATTTGGGCTTCTTTGGCCTCTTTTATTTTTCATAAAGTCCGGAGTCTCATCCCGACTTGTGGGGGAATCATAGTCTCCATCATCCTTTCCTCACTGGGGCAATGCTCTAATAATGATGATCATCACACTTTTATTTACTTACAACTCAATATTACAACTCGATATCTCGAACAAAGATACGACTCTCTATGAATGCTTCTGGCAGTTTACCAGGATGTGCAATGATCTAGCGTAGCAATGACATCAAAAAACGGACAAGCCATGAAAACATAATGCTAGCTATCTTACGATCATGCAAAGCAATATGACAATAAATGCTCAAGTCATGTATATGATGATGATGGAAGTTGCATGGCAATATATCTCGGAATGGCTATGGAAACGCCATAATGGGTAGGTATGGTGGCTGTTTTGAGGAAGATATAAGGAGGCTTATATGTGATAGAGTGTATCATATCACGGGGTTTGGATGCACCGACGAAGTTTGCACCGACTCTCGAGGTGAGAAAGGGCAATGCACGGTTCCGAAGAGGCTAGCAATGATGGAAAGGTAAAAGTGCGTATAATCCATGGACTCACATTAGTCATAAAGAGCTCATATACTTATTGCAAAAGCCTAGTTAGCCCTCGAAGCAAAGTACTACTACACATGCCCCTAGAGGGATAGATTGGTAGGAAAAGACCATCGCTGTCCCCGACTGCCACTCTTAAGTAAGACAATCAAAGAACACCTCATGCTCCAACTTCGTTACATAACGGTTCACCATACGTGCATGCTACGGGACTTGCAAACCTCAACACAAGCATTTCTCAATTTCACAATTACTCAACTAGCACAACTCTAATATCACCACCTTTATATCGCAAAACTATTGCAAGGAATCAAACATATCATATTCAACGATCTACAAGTTTATGTAGGAGTTTATGACTAACCATGTGAAAGACCAATTCTTGTCATCTCTCTAAAAGGATATAAGTGAAGCAAGAGAGTTTAATTATTTCTACAAAATATATGCCCATGCTCTAACAAATGTAAGTGAAGCAAAAGAGCATTCTACAAATGGCGGTTTTCTATGTGAAGAGAAACAGGCAATCTAAACTTCAAATGATATAAGTGAAGCACATGAAGCATTCTCTAAAGCCACACTCAAAAAATTTAAGTGAAGTGCAATGAGCATTCTATAAATCAACCAAGGACTATCTCATACCAGCATGGTGCATAGAAGAAAAGTGAAAACTAAATGCAAAATACGCTCCAAGACTTGCACATAATGCATAAACGAAACGAATACGAAAACATACCGATACTTGTTGAAGAAAGGGGGGATGCCTTCCGGGGCATCCCCAAGCTTAGACGCTTGAGTATCCTCGAATATTTACTTGGGGTGCCTCGGGCATCCCCAAGCTTGAGCTCTAGCCTCTCTTCCCTTTCCTCATATCGAGACCTCCTCGTTTAGACACTTCATCCACACAAAACTTCAAAAGAAAGCTCGGTAAGATCCGTTAGTATAATAAAGCAAATCACCACTCTAAGTACTATTCCAAACCAATTCATATTTTTTTCATTGTGTCTACTGTAGTATAACTTTTCCATGGCTTAATCCACTAATATAAATTGATAGATTCATCAAAACAAGCAAACTATGCATCAAAAACAGAATCTGTCAAAAACAGAAGTCTGTAGCAATCTGAACATCCACCATACTTATGGTACTCCAACAATTCTACCACAATTAGTAAAAATAAACAAGTTGTATAGCAAGACAGTGCAAGAGGAATCAGAAGCAATTGACGTTGCATATAAAAATGTAAAATCGCGCACTACAGCCAAAGTTTCTGTCCTGCACCGTACAAACCAACAAGCATTGTAAACATCCTAAAGGCAAACCTTGCCACATTATTTTTATAATACAATGGAATTGTACAAGGGGATAACTATTTTTTATGAAAAGTTTATGTAATCAAGAATCACAAAGTTTCCGTAAGCATGAACAAAGTTCAAGGAGCTCCCCCACTTCAATAATGCTTGTCTCTCTCACTTTCACTTTCCTTTTTGAAAAGTTTTTGTGTTCCCCTCTTTATTGTTTTTGTTTTTAAACTATATAAAAGCACTCAACAGAAATAAATGACTCTCTAAAACTTCCGGGTTGTCTCCCTGGCAGTGCTTTCTTTAAAGCCATTAAGCTAGGCATTTAGTGCTCAAGTAATGAATCCACCCAGATCCCAAGGTATATCAAAGCCAATTTTAATTAACAATGATTCGTAATTTAGTAGTGAGCACAAAGTAACATATGTCATGCAACAACGAAGTCTAACTCTCTTCCTATGCATCGGCATGTCATAAAAGAACAATTCATGCACACATAGTAAAGGCCAATGCATAGTATAAGCAGTTTCTTGCAATTCTATCATATTGGAAACATAGAGAGGTGGAGATATAGTTCCTCTCTCATAATAATTGCAAGTAGGAGCAGCAAGCACATGCATATTACAATCATCAAAATCATCATGTGCAATGGTAAAAGGCAACCCATCAATATAATCCTTAATAAGCACAAACTTCTCTGATAAAGTGTGGTAGGGAGAATTCAAAAAGATAATAGGACTATCATACGTGGGTGCAATAGCAACAATCTCATGTTTAACATAAGTAACTATAGCAAGTTCATCTCCATAAGCATAATTCATATTGGCATCTTGGCCACAAGTATAGCAAGCATCATCAAAAAGGGATATTTCAAACAAATTCAAGGGATCATAGCAATCATCCTTCGGTAAGCACGAAGGGGAATTAAATAATGTATGAGTTGGAGAGTTACTCTCATTAGAAGGTGGGCACGGGTAGCTAATCCGCTCTTCCTCCTTTTGTTCTTCGCTCTCCTCATCATCTTTTTCATCCAATGAGCTCACTGTTTTATCAATTTCTTCTTCCATAGCTTCCTGCAAAATATTAGTCTCTTCTTGGACAGCGGAGAAGTCCTCAATATATGGTTTAACATAGGCATTAGAAGCATAATTATCATAACAATATTGAAATATGGAAAAAATTTCAGATTTGCAAAGAGTAGCATCATACTTTTCAATCAAAGAGGCAATCTTATAAGCACCTTTAAAAGCAACAAATTCTTCAATTTGTTGAACTTCATAGTAATTTTAAACACCCTTAGCATACGAAGATATGATTCCATTATCACTACACAAGCATTGATAGGGTAGGTGTTTCTTAGGGTCTTCAGAACAACAAGTAAACTCATATATTTCACATAAATTCCAAGCATAGCATTGCAAACGTTGAATTTGATCCCATAATAGTTTCCCTTTTTCAGATATACGGTGTCGCACAAAACAAGCATGCTCATCTAAAGATTTGCCCTCAACTAAACTAGTGGGGGTTTCAGCATGAGCACAAAGGGATCGAAGATGATCCAAGTAAAAAGCTTCAGGAGTGTGATAGATTTTGAGTGGTTCTTCAACCACTGGTTGAGTAGGTACAACTAATTTTTTTTTGGTATTTTGCGTTTCCTACCCATAGCTAAAGATAGAAAACAACTAAGAACAGCAAATAAAAATTACTTAGTGATAAAGCAAACAAGCACACACGAGAATATTCACCCCACGCTATGACTCCCCGGCAACGGCGCCAGAAAAAGGTCTTGATGACCCGCAAGTATACTGGATAGTTGTAGCCTCTTTTGATAAGTAAGAGTGTCGAACCCAACGAGGAGCTAAAGGTAGAACAAATACCCTCTCAAGTCCTATCGGCCACTGATACGACTCTACGCACGCTTGACATTCGCTTTACCTAGAACAAGTATGAAACTAGAAGTACTTTGTAGGTGTGATAGGATAGGTTTGCAAGATAATAAAGAGCACGTAAATAAAAAGTAGGGGCTGTTTAGATAAAGATGCAATAAAGTAAATATAGCGAGTGTGGAAAAGTGGTGGTAGGAGTTGTGGAATTGTCCCTAAGCAATTGACTACTTTACGAGACTGATAGCAAGTTTTATGTGGGAGAGGAGCAGCTAGCATGTCATCCCTAACTTGGAATTCTATGCACTTATGATTGGAACTATTAGCAAGCATCTGCAACTACTAACGTTCATTAAGGTAAAACCCAACCATAGCATTAAGATATATTGGTCCCCCTTCAATCCCGTATGCATCAATTTCTATGCTAGGTTGAAGCTTCTGTCACTCTAGCCCTCCAATACATAGTCCTATCAACATACAACTAACCCTATGGTGTGATCCACGCGCGCGCTCATATGATGGGCACCAAAGGAAAACAACATAACCACAAGCAAATTAAATCAATCATAGCAATTCATCAACCACCAATAGGACAACGAAAATCTACTCAGACATCATAGGATGGCAACACATCATTGGATAATAATATGAAGCATAAAGAACCATGTTCAAGTAGAGGGTACAGCAGGATGCGAGAGAGTGGACCGCTGTAGATAGAGGGGGGAAGGTGATGGAGATGTTGGTGAAGATGGCGCGTGGTAGATCTACTCTTGTACTACTCATATCTTCAATATTAATCAAGCAGGAAGTAGGGTTTTACCTCCATCGAGAGGGCCTGAACCTAGGTAAACATTGCATCCCTTGCTTCCTGTTACCATCAGCCTAAGACGCACAGATCGGTACCCCCTACTCGAGATCTGCCGGTTTTGACACCGACAGCGCTTACGTGTCGGTCATCAACACTCGCAGTTTTGGCTGATTCTGGTCCGTTTCATGGACTTACTCACTGTTTTGGGGTCCCGGATTGATTTCCATGATTAACAAACCCCGGGTGCCTTTACGTGTCGGTCATCAATACTCACAGTTTTGGCCAATTCTGGGCCGTTTCGTGGACTATTATTCACTGTTTTGGGGTCCTGGAGTGGTTTCCATGATTAAAGAACCCCGTGGTGCGTTTATGTGCCAGTCATCAACACTCACAATTTTGGCCGATTCTGGGCCATCTTGAGCAATATTACTCATCGTTTTGGGGTGCCAGAGCGATCTCCATGTTTGACGATCCCCGGGGTGCGTTTACGTGTCCGTCGTCAACACTCACAGTTTGGCCAGTTCTGACCAGTTTGGTGGACTATTACTTAGCGTTTTGGGGTCCCGAAGCGGTTTCCCTAGGTGTTGAACCCCAAGTTGCGCTTACGTTTGGGTCATCAACACTCATAGTTTTGGCCGATTCTGGCCCGTTTCATGGACTATTACTCAGTGTTTTGGGGTCCCGGAGTGATTTCCACGATTATCGAACCCCGGTGTGCGTTTACAAGTCTTTCATCAACACTCACTGTTTTGGCCGATTCTGGGCCGTTTCGTGGACTATTATTCACTGTTTGGGGGTCACGATGTGGTTTCCACGATTATTGAACCTCGGGGTGCGTTTACGTGTTGGTCATCAACTCTCGCAATTTTTGTCCATTCTGACCCGTCTCGTGGACTATTACTCACCGTTTTGGGGGCCTAAAACAATTTCCATGGTTGTCGAACCCCAAGGTGTGCTTACGTGTCGGTCATCAACAATCGCAGTTTGGACCGATTCTGGCCCGTTTCTTGGACTATTACTCAGTTTTGGGGTCCCCTAGTGATTTCTATGATTGACGAACCCCGGGGTGCGTTTATGTATCGGTCATCAACACTCAAAATTTTGGCCGATTCTGGCTAGTTCCATGCACTATTACTCACCATTTTGGGGTCCTAGAGCGATTTCCATGTTTGACGATCCTTGGGGTTCGTTTACGTGTCGGTCATCAACCCTCGCGGTTTTTGTCGATTCAGACCCGGTCGTGGACTATTACTCACCGTTTTGGGGACCCAAAACGATTTCAATGGTGGTTGAACCCCAAGGTGCTCTTACGTGTCAGTCATCAACACTCGCAGTTTTGGCCAATTCTGGCACGTTTCGTGGACTATTACTCACTATTTTGGAGTCCCGGATTGATTTCCACGATTAACGAACCCCGGGTGCCTTTGCATGTCGGTCGTCAATACTCACAGTTTTGGCAGATTCTGGCACGTTTCGTGGACTATTATTCACTGTTTTGGGGTCCCGGAATGATTTCCATGATTAACAAACCCCGGGGTGCGTTTACGTGTTGATCATCAACACTCACAATTTCGGCCGATTCTGGTCCGTTTCGAGCAATATTACTCATCGTTTTGGGGTGCCAGAGCGATCTCCATGTTTGACAATCCCCGGGGTGCATTTACGTGTCCGTCGTCAACACTCACAGTTTGGCCAGTTCTGACCAGTTTTGTGGACTGTTACTTACCGTTCTGGGGTCCCGAAGCGGTTTCCCTACGTGTTGATCCCCAAGTTGCGCTTACGTGTGGGTCATCAACACTCATAGTTTTGGCCGATTCTGGCCCGTTTCATGGACTATTACTCACTGCTTTGGGGTCCCGGAGTGATTTCCACGATTGTCGAACCCCGGGGTGCGTTTACGTGTCGGTCATCAACACTCACAGTTTTGGCCGATTCTGGGCCGTTTCATGGACTATTATTCACTGTTTGGGGGTCACGAAGAGATTTCCACGATTATCAAACGCCGGGGTGCGTTTACCTGTCAGTCATCAACTCTCGCGGTTTTTGTCCATTCTGACCCGTCTCGTGGACTATTACTCACCGTTTTGGGGTCCTAAAACGATTTCCATGGTTGTTGAACCCCAAGGTGTGCTTACGTGTCGGTCATCAACATTCGCAGTTTGGACCGATTCTGGCCTATTTCTTGGACTATTACTCAGTTTTGGGGTCCCCTAGTAATTTCTATGATTGACGAACCCCGTGGTGCGTTTACGTGTCGGTCATCAACACTCAAAACTTTGGCCGATTCTGGCCCGTTCCGTGCACTATCTCACCATTTTGGGGTCCTAGAGCGATTTCCATGTTTGACGATCCCCAGGGTGCATTTACGTGTCGGTCATCAACACTCATGGTTTTTGTCGATTCAGACCCGGCTCGTGGACTATTACTCATCGTTTTGGGGACCCAAAGCGATTTCAATGGTTTTTAACCCCAAGGTGCGCTTACGTGTCGGTCATCAATACTCCTAGTTTTGGCCTATTATGGGCTATTTCGTGGACTATTATTCACTGTTTTGGGGTCCCGGAGTGATTTCCATGATTAATGAACCCCGAGGTGCGTGTACATGTTGGTCATCAACACCCAATGGGACGACGGGCTTTCATGTTGATTGTGTCCTTTAGCCGTCATGCATTCCGGTTGTCGGAGGACTCGGTGACGGCGGCTTTGGAGGCTGCCATTGGAGGATCGGCCATTGATCTTCGGGTTCTTCTCGTCAAAGACAAGGTTTTTTCTTTCGAAGTTTCATGCAAGCAGGTTAGTTTCATTATTATGGATCTTCGCGATTTTGCTTGCGATCTGTTCAAATGTTACTTCAATCTCTGGGGCAATGGAGGGCCTAATTGGGTTCGGGAACTTAAGATCTGGTGTAAGGAATGTGATGCGGAATGGATTCTGATTAGTCCTAGTAAGAGTCGATCATCTATGGGTCTTTTGGCAATGCATAGGCCTCCAGTTAGATCTTCCCTTAAGTCAGCTTCCACAGTTTGAAAAAAATTGACCTTTGTCACTTTTGAGCAGTACTCTGTTTGCAAAGGTTATAGATATCCTGCTACTCAAAATTGCATTGATACGATCATGGATGGAGGTTATTCTCTATCTGCTCATGAGCGTGTTGGTATTAGACAAGCGCCTCCTCTTAACTTGCAATGGATGGTAGCTCGGCCTCCGATCGTGTTTGGTACTGTTCAGCCATTGCTGGAGTTGCACCGACCGATCGCGCTGCCCTCACTCGATTTGGTAATGGTGGATCCGCGACCCGTTGTTTCTGGTAATCTCTCTACACAATTTGCGGAGGCGGGAATCTCTCCTGTTCAAAATGGAAACCAGGATTCTAGTACTTCTTCACTGGAAGCCCACATGCCTGGCCCAGTGTCACCGGATTTATCTGTTGGGCCATTTGCTGGGTCTTTGGTTAATGGGCCTGTCTCGGCACAGAATACCCCAGTTTCTATCTTGCCAAGTACCTCTGCTAACTCAAGCCCATCAGAGCCTCCTCTGGAAATACCATCTTCGCAAGAAGCAGCGCAGCAGTTTGACGCCATGGTCAATGACATGGTGGACCGAGTTTTAACTTGCACTGTCTGCTCTCTCAGGGGCCACCTAGCAGCCTCTTGTGGAATGCGAGCGGTCTGCTCGGCTTGCTCGCGCACGGGTCATTTTACCAGGGACTGTAATGATTTCGCGCGCTCCAATGGATTGGTTTGGAAAAAAATTCCTCTGCAACAAAACACGCATATCTCGGGAAATCCTGACGGTCAGGGGAATAGTGCCGGAGTAATTGGGATAGTTTGCCCCATCGCATCATCGGCGCCCACATTGCACCAATCTCTCCCTGTTCCTTCCAACGAAAACCCCCTCCCTTCCTCCAAGCTGCCAACAATGGCGAACTATGAACTTGATCCGCAGCGTTTCGTCCCGGCTGGCCATCACATCATTGATGGGGGTGAAAGGCGACTTCTCCGCACCTTCATCACACCGGCGGCTCGCCCACCCCGCCGTCATGAGGAGTACATGGTGGCTGAAGTTATGCCTTCTCCGGAGGGTCCAATCGGGCCTGTCAGAGAGGAGGTTGTGCAGTTCCTGCAAGATAGAGGTACTCTGGTTCGCTCTGCTCAGCCCTGGTTTCATGGAGTAGGTTTATTTCAAGTCAGGGATCCTTCGGTTAGATACTCTTTGATTCAGCACCCTCCTTTCCCTCTGGGCAATGCTCGTTTTGTGAGATTCATGAAGCATGATGAAGGGGAAAATTTTAAGGGAAGTCATGGGTTCCGTAAGGGTTGGATCATGTTTATTGGAATTCCTCTTGAATATAGCAACACTGAGTTCATATCTCAGGCGGTTGGCACCTTTGGGAAATTTCACTCCTGGGACAGTGAAGATCCTTATTTGGTTCGCACTCTAGTGGAGGAAAGTTTTCCTGATACGCCATTAGTACCACGTGATGTGGTTTTTGGAGATTATGCTGAATGGGGGGGGGAGCTCAGGTTTCATGGACTGCTGCTTGTTATGTGTTGGGAGCTGATTTTGCTGATCAGATGCCCAATGACGAGGATCCAATGCCTCTAGATGGAAATCGGCACCCGTTGCCTGGAAACCTTGTGAATGATAACTTGATGTTTGTTCTTCCACCTTATCCGATGATTGGCTGGAATGATGCGCCTGTTCCTCCTCCAGTGGATCACAACAATGACGCTGCTGGAGATGGTTGGGGGCATGCAAATTGGGGAGACAATGATGATGAGCTCCCACAACAGCCTCAACCTGCATTGCCAGAACAGGATCAGATTTCAATTGTCATTGATCAGCCAGAGGGCTCTACTTCTGTGGAGCAACATGTGGACATTCTGATGGCGGGACATAATGAGATGCAGGAAGATCACCAGCTACAGGATAATGTGCAGCATCTTGTTGAGGACAATCCATTAGCAATTGTCCCTTATCATCCACCTGTTGTTCAGCAACATCAGTTAATAATTGTTATGGCAAGGATTGTGGCTGGGCCACCTCTACCTGCAGAGATGATCTGGAAGAGATCTTTCGAGAATCTTCTGCCTGAGTTTGTTGTCAAGAAGGTGCTGAGGCCAATCTTCTTCAAGCCTCTTGGGATAGTGACATACTCCAAGCGCTCTTGGACCATTGCGAAGACGGTATTTCCAGAGGAGGCTCTGATGGGCTTGAGTTAGCAGAGGTACTTGGCAAGACAGAAACTGGGGTATTACCTACCGTTTTGGGGTCCCGGAGCGGTTTCCCTAGGTGTTTAACCCCAAGTTGCGCTTACATGTGGGTCATCAACACTCACAGTTTTGGCTGATTCTAGCCCGTTTCATGGACTATTACTCACTGTTTTGGGGTCCCGGAGTGATTTCCACGATTATTGAACCCCGGGTGCGTTTACATGTCGGTCATCAACACTCAAAGTTTTGGCCGATTCTGGGCCGTTTCGTGGACTATTATTCACTGTTTTGGGGTCATGAAGTGATTTCCAAGATTATTGAACCCCGGGGTGCATTTACGTGTCGGTCATCAACTCTCGCGGTTTTTGTCCATTCTGACCCGTCTCGTGGACTATTACTCACCGTTTTGGGGTCCTAAAAGGATTTCCATGGTTGTTGAACCCCAAGGTGTGCTTACGTGTCGGTCATCAGCAATCGCAGTTTGGACCGATTCTGGCCCGTTTCTTGGACTATTACTCAGTTTTGGGGTCCCCTAGTGATTTCTATGATTGACGAACCCCGGGGTGCATTTACGTGTCGGTCATCAACACTCAAAATTTTGGCCGATTCTGGCCCGTTCCATGCACTACTACTCACCAGTTTGGGGTCCCAGAGCGATTTCCATGTTTGACGATCCCCGGGGTGCGTTTACGTGTCGGTCATCAACACTCGCGGTTTTTGTCGATTATGACCCGGCTCATGGACTATTACTCACCTTTTTGGGGACCCAAAGCGATTTCAATGGTTTTTGAACCCCAAGGTGCGCTTACGTGTCGGTCATCAATACTCGCAGTTTTGGCCGAGTCTAGCCCGTTTCGTGGACTATTACTCACTGTTTTGGGGTCCCGGATTGATTTCCACCTTTAACGAACCCCAGGTGCCTTTACGTGTCGGTCATCAATACTCATAATTTTGGCCGATTCTGGACCGTTTCATGGACTATTATTCACTATTTTGGGGTCCCGGAGTGATTTCCATGATTAACAAACCCCGGGGTGCATGTACGTGTCGGTCATCAACACTCAAAATTTTGGCCAATTCTGGCCCGTTCCGTGCACTATTACTCAAGATTTTGGGCGTCCCAGAGCGATTTCCATGTTTGACGATCCCCGCGGTGCGTTTTCTTGTCGGTCATCAACACTCGCGGTTTTTCTCGATTCAGACCCGGCTCATGGACTATTACGCACCATTTTGGTGTCCCAAAGCGATTTCATTGGTTGTTGAACCCCAAGGTGCGCTTACGTGTCGGTCATCAACACTCGCAGTTTTGGCCAATTCTATCCCATTTCATGGACTATTACTCACTGTTTTGGGGTCCCGGATTGATTTTCACGATTAACGAACCTCGGGTGCCTTTACGTGGCGGTCATCAATACTCACAGTTTTGGCCGATTCAGGGCCGTTTCGTGGACTATTATTCACTGTTTTGGGGTCCCGGAGTGATTTCCATGATTAACGAACCCTGGGGTGCGTTTATGTGTCGGTCATCAACACTCACAATTTTGGCCGATTCTGGTCCGTTTCGAGCAATATTACTCATCGTTTTGGGGTGCCAGAGCGATCTCCATGTTTGACGATCCCCGGGGTGCGTTTACGTGTCTATCGTCAACACTCACAGTTTGGCCAGTTCTGACCAGTTTCGTGGACTATTACCTACCGTTTTGGGGTCCCGAAGCAGTTTCCCTAGGTGTTGAACCCAAGTTGCGCTTACGTGTGGGTCATCAACACTCACAGTTTTCGCCGATTCTAGCCCGTTTCGTGGACTATTACTCATTGTTTTGGGGTCCCGGAGTGATTTCCACGATTATCGAACCCCGGCGTGCGTTTACATGTCGGTCATCAACACTCAAAGTTTTGGCCAATTCTGGGCCGTTTCCTGGACTATTATTCACTGTTTGGGGGTCACGAAGTGATTTCCACGATTATCGAACCCCGGGGTGCGTTTATGTGTCGGTCATCAACTCTCGCGGTTTTGTCCATTTTGACCCGTCTCGTGGACTATTACTCACCGTTTTGGGGTCCTAAAACGATTTCCATGGTTGTTGAACCCCAAGGTGTGCTTACATGTCGGTCATCAACAATCGCAGTTTGGACCGATTCTGGCCCGTTTCTTGGACTATTACTCAGTTTTGGGGTCCCCTAGTGATTTCTATGATTGACGAACCCCGGGGTGCGTTTACGAGTCGGTCATCTACACTCAAAATTTTGGCCAATTCTCGCCCGTTCCATGCACTATTACTCACCATTTTGGGGTCCCAGAGCGATTTCCATGTTTGACGATCCCCGGGGTGCCTTTACGTGTCGGTCATCAACACTCGCGGTTTTTGTCGATTCAGACCTGGCTCGTGGACTACTCACCGTTTTGGCGACACAAAGCGATTTCAATGGTTTTTGAACCCCAAGGTGCGCTTACGTGTTGGTCATCAATACTCGCAGTTTTGGCCGAGTCTGGCCCGTTTCGTGGACTATTACTCACTGTTTTGGGGTCCCGGATTGATTTCCACAATTAACGAACCCCAGGTGCCTTTACGTGTCGGTCATCAATACTCATACTTTTGGCCGATTCTGGGCCGTTTCGTGGACTATTATTCACTATTTTGGGGTCTCGGAGTGATTTCCATGATTAGCGAATCCCGGGGTGCATGTACGTGTCGGTCATCAACACTCAAACTTTTGGCCGATTCTGGCCCGTTCCGTGCACTATTACTCACCATTTTGGGAGTCCTAGAGCGATTTCCACGTTTGACGATCCCCGCGGTGCGTTTACGTGTCGGTCATCAACACTCACGGTTTTTGTCGATTCTGACCCCGCTCGTGGACTATTACTCACCGTTTTGGGGTCCCAAAGCGATTTCAATGGTTGCTGAACCCCAAGGTGCGCTTACGTGTCGGTCATCAACAGTTTTGACCAATTCTGGCCCGTTTCATGGACTATTACTCACTGTTTTGGGGTCCTGGATTGATTTCCACGATTAACGAACCCCGGGTGCCTTTACATGTCAGTCACCAATACTCACTGTTTTGGCCGATTCAGGGCCGTTTCGTGGACTATTATTCACTGTTTTGGGGTCCCGGAGTGATTTCCATTATTAACGAACCCTGGGGTGCGTTTACGTGTCGGTCATCAACACTCACAATTTTTGCCGATTCTGGTCCATTCTGAGCAATATTACTCATCCTTTTGGGGTGCCAGAGCGATCTCCATGTTTGACGATCCCCGGAGTGCGTTTACATGTCCGTCGTCAACACTCATAGTTTGGCCAGTTCTGACTAGTTTTGTGGACTATTACCTACCGTTTTGGGGTCTCGAAGCGGTTTCCCTAGGTGTTGAACCCCAAGTTGTACTTACGTGTGGGTCATCAACACTCACAGTTTTGGCCGATTCTATCCCGTTTCATGGACTAGTACTCACTGTTTTGGGTCCCGGAGTGATTTCCACGATTATCGAACCCCGGGGTGCGTTTACGTGTCGGTCATCAACACTCAAAGTTTTGGCCGATTCTGGGCCGTTTCCTCGACTATTATTCACTGTTTGGGGGTCACGAAGTGATTTCCACGATTATCGAACCCCGGGGTGCGTTTATGTGTCGGTCATCAACTCTCGCGGTTTTGTCCATTTTGACCCGTCTCGTGGACTATTACTCACCGTTTTGGGGTCCTAAAACGATTTCCATGGTTGTTGAACCCCAAGGTGTGCTTACATGTCGGTCATCAACAATCGCAGTTTGGACCGATTCTGGCCCGTTTCTTGGACTATTACTCAGTTTTGGGGTCCCCTAGTGATTTCTATGATTGACGAACCCCGGGGTGCGTTTACGAGTCGGTCATCTACACTCAAAATTTTGGCCAATTCTCGCCCGTTCCATGCACTATTACTCACCATTTTGGGGTCCCAGAGCGATTTCCATGTTTGACGATCCCCGGGGTGCCTTTACGTGTCGGTCATCAACACTCGCGGTTTTTGTCGATTCAGACCTGGCTCGTGGACTACTCACCGTTTTGGCGACACAAAGCGATTTCAATGGTTTTTGAACCCCAAGGTGCGCTTACGTGTTGGTCATCAATACTCGCAGTTTTGGCCAAGTCTGGCCCGTTTCGTGGACTATTACTCACTGTTTTGGGGTCCCGGATTGATTTCCACAATTAACGAACCCCAGGTGCCTTTACGTGTCGGTCATCAATACTCATACTTTTGGCCGATTCTGGGCCGTTTCGTGGACTATTATTCACTATTTTGGGGTCTCGGAGTGATTTCCATGATTAGCGAATCCCGGGGTGCATGTACGTGTCGGTCATCAACACTCAAACTTTTGGCCGATTCTGGCCCGTTCCGTGCACTATTACTCACCATTTTGGGGGTCCCAGAGCGATTTCCACGTTTGACGATCCCCGCGGTGCGTTTACGTGTCGGTCATCAACACTCACGGTTTTTGTCGATTCTGACCCCGCTCGTGGACTATTACTCACCGTTTTGGGGTCCCAAAGCGATTTCAATGGTTGCTGAACCCCAAGGTGCGCTTACGTGTCGGTCATCAACAGTTTTGACCAATTCTGGCCCGTTTCATGGACTATTACTCACTGTTTTGGGGTCCTGGATTGATTTCCACGATTAACGAACCCCGGGTGCCTTTACATGTCAGTCACCAATACTCACTGTTTTGGCCGATTCAGGGCCGTTTCGTGGACTATTATTCACTGTTTTGGGGTCCCGGAGTGATTTCCATTATTAACGAACCCTGGGGTGCGTTTACGTGTCGGTCATCAACACTCACAATTTTTGCCGATTCTGGTCCATTCTGAGCAATATTACTCATCCTTTTGGGGTGCCAGAGCGATCTCCATGTTTGACGATCCCCGGAGTGCGTTTACATGTCCGTCGTCAACACTCATAGTTTGGCCAGTTCTGACTAGTTTTGTGGACTATTACCTACCGTTTTGGGGTCTCGAAGCGGTTTCCCTAGGTGTTGAACCCCAAGTTGTACTTACATGTGGGTCATCAACACTCACAGTTTTGGCCGATTCTATCCCGTTTCATGGACTAGTACTCACTGTTTTGGGTCCCGGAGTGATTTCCACGATTATCGAACCCCGGGGTGCGTTTACGTGTCGGTCATCAACACTCACAGTTTTGGCCAATTCTGGGCCGTTTCGAGGACTATTATTCACTGTTTGGGGGTCACGAAGTGATTTCCATGATTATCGAACCTCGGGGTCTGTTTACGTGTCGGTCGTCAACTCTCCCGAATTTTTGTCCATTCTGACCCATCTCGTGGACTATTACTCACCATTTTAGGGTCCTAAAACGATTTCCATGGTAGTTGAACCCCAAGGTGTACTTACATGTCGGCCATCAACAATCGCAGTTTGGACCGATTCTGGCCCGTTTCTTGGACTATTACTCAGTTTTTGGGTCCCCTAGTGATTTCTATGATTGACGAACCCCGGGGTGCGTTTACATGTCTGTCATAACCACTCAAAATTTTGGCCGGTTCTGGCCGGTTCCGTGCACTATTACTCAACATTTGGGGTCCAGGGAGATTTCCATGTTTGACGATCTTCGTGGTGCGTTTACGTGTCGGTCATCAATACTCGCGGTTTTTGTCGATTCTGACCCAGCTCGTGGACTATTACTCACCGTTTTGGGGTCCCAAAGCGATTTCAATTGATGTTGAACCCCAAGGTGCGCTTACGTGTCGGTCATCAACACTCGCAGGTTTGGCCGATTCTGGCCCGTTTCGTGGACTATTATTCATTGTTTTGGGGTCCCGAATTGATTTCCACGATTAATGAACCCCGGGTGCCTTTATGTGTTGGTCATCAATACTCACAGTTTTGGCCAATTCTGGCCCGTTTCGTGGACTATTATTCACTGTTTTGGGGTCCCGGAGTGATTTCCATGATTAACGAACCCCGGGGTGCGTTAACGTGTCGGTCATCAACACTCATAATTTTGGCCGATTCTGCTCCATTTCGAGCAATATTACTCATCGTTTGTGGGTGCCAGAGTGATCTCCATGTTTGACGATCCCCGCGGCGTGTTTACGTGTCCGTAATCAACACTCATAGTTCGGCCAGTTCTGACCAGTTTCGTGGACTATTACTTACCGATTTGGGGTCCCGAAGCGGTTTCCCTAGGTGTTGAACCCCAAGTTGCGCTTACGTGTGGGTCATCAACACTCATAGTTTTGGCCGATTCTGGCCCGTTTCGTGGACTATTACTCACTGTTTTGGGGTCCCGGAGTGATTTCCACGATTAGCGAACCCCAGGGTGTGTTTACGTGTCGGTCATCAACACTCACATTTTTGGCCGATTTTGGGCCGTTTCATGGACTATTATTCACTGTTTGGGGGTCACGAAGTGATTTCCACGATTATCGAACCCCGGGTGCGTTTACGTGTCGGTCATCAACTCTCGAGCTTTTTGTCCATTTTGACCCGTCTCGTGGACTATTACTCACCGTTTTGGTGTCCTAAAATGATTTCCATGGTTGTTGAACCCCAAGGTGTGCTTACATGTCGGTCATCAACTATCGCAGTTTGGACCGATTCTGGCCCGTTTCTTGGACTATTACTCAGTTTTGGGGTCCCCTAGTGATTTCTATGATTGACGAACCCCGGGGTGCGTTTATGTGTCGGTCATCAATACTCAAAATTTTGGCCGATTCTGGCCCGTTCCTTGCACTATTACACACCATTTTTTGGGACCCAGAGCGATTTCCACGTTCGACGATCCCCGTGGTGCGTTTACGTGTCGGTCATCAACACTCGCGGTTTTTGTCGATTCTGACCCGGCTCATGGACAATTACTCATCGTTTTGGGGTCCCAAAGCGATTTCAATGGTTTTTGAACTCCAAGGTGCGCTTACATGTCGGTCATCAACACTCGCAGTTTTGGCCAATTCTGGCCCGTTTCGTGGACTTTTACTTACTGTTTTGGGGTTCCGGATTGATTTCCATGATTAAGGAACCCCGGGTGCCTTTACGTGTCGGTCATCAATACTCACAGCTTTTGCCGATTCTGGGCCGTTTCGTGGACTATTATTCACTGTTTTGGGGTCCAGGAGTGATTTCCATGATTAACAGACCCCGGGGTGCGTTTACGTGTCGGTCATCAACACTCACAATTTTAGCCGATTCTGGTCTGTTTCGAGCAATATTACTCATCGTTTTGGGGTGCTAGAGCGATCTCCATGTTTGACAATCCTCGGGGTGCGTTTACGTGTCTGTCGTCAACACTCACAGTTTGGCCAGTTCTGACTAGTTTCGTGGACTATTCCTTACCGTTTTGGGGTCCCGAAGCGGTTTCCCTAGGTGTTGAGCCCCAAGTTGCGCTTACGTGTGGGTCATCAACACTCATAGTTTTGGCCGATTCTGGCCCGTTTCGTGGACTATTACTCACTGTTTTGGGGTCCCGAAGTGATTTCCACGATTAGCGAACCCCGGGTGCGTTTACGTGTCGGTCATCAACACTCACAGTTTTGGCCGATTCTGGGCCGTTTCGTGGACTATTATTCACTGTTTGGGGGTCACGAAGTGATTTCCACGATTATCGAACCCCGTGGTGCGTTTACGTGTCGGTCATCAACTCTCCCGGTTTTTGTCCATTCTGACCCATCTCGTGGAATATTACTCACCGTTTTGGGGTCCTAAAACGATTTCCATGGTTGTTGAACCCCAAGGTGCGCTTACGTGTCGGTCACCAACAATCGCAATTTGGACCGATTCTAGCCCATTTCTTGGACTATTACTCAGTTTTTGGGTCCCCTAGTGATTTCGATGATTGACGAACCCCGGGGTGCGTTTACGTGCCGGTCATCAACACTCAAAATTTTGGCCGATTCTGGTCAGTTCCAAGCACTATTACTCACCCTTTTTGGGACCAGAACGATTTCCACGTTTGATGATCCCCATGGTGCATTTACGTGTCGGTCATCAACACTTGCGGTTTTTGTCAATTCTGACCCAGCTCGTGGACTATTACTCACCGTTTTGGGGTCCCAAAGCGATTTCAATGGTTGTTGAACCCCAAGGTGCGCTTACGTGTTGGTCATCAACACACGTAGTTTTGGCCGATTCTGGCCCGTTTCGTGGACTATTACTCACTGTTTTGGGGTCAAGGATTGATTTCCACGAGTAACGAACCCCGGGTGCCTTTACGTGTCGGTCATCAATAATCACAGTTTTGGCCGATTCTGGGCTGTTTCGTGGATTATTATTCACTGCTTTGGGGTCCCGGAGTGATTTCCATGATTAACGAACCCCGGGGTGCGTTTACCTGCCTGTCATCAACACTCACAATTTTGGCCGATTCTGGCCCGTTTCGTGGACTATTATTCACTGTTTTGGGATCTCGGAGTGAACCCCGGGGTACGTTTACGTGTCGGTCATCAACACTCACAATTTTGGCCGATTGTGGTCCGTTTCGAGCAATCTTACTCATCGTTTTGGGGTGCCAGAGCGATCTCCATGTTTGACGATCCCCGGGGTGTGTTTACGTGTCCGTCTTCAACACTCATAGTTTGGCCAGTTCTGACCAGTTTCGTGGACTATTACTTACCGTTTTGGGGTCCCGAAGCGGTTTCCCTAGGTGTTGAACCCCAAGTTGCGCTTACGTGTGGGTCATCAACACTCACAGTTTTGGCCAATTCTGGTCCGTTTCGTGGACTATTACTCATTGTCTTGGGGTCCCGGAGTGATTTCCACGATTATCGAACCCCGGGAAGCGTTTACGTGTCGGTCATCAACACTCATAGTTTTGGCCGATTCTGGGCCGTTTCGTGGACTATTATTCACTGTTTGGGGGTCACGAAGTGATTTCCACGATTATCGAACCCCGGGGTGCATTTACGTGTCGGTCATCAACTCTCGCGGGTTTTGTCCATTCTGACCCGTCTCGTGGACTATTACTCACCATTTTGGGGTCCTAAAACGATTTCCATGGTTGTTGAACCCCAAGGTGCGCTTACGTCTCGGTCATCAACAATCGCAGTTTGGACCGATTCTGGCCCGTTTCTTGGATTATTACTCAATTTTGGGGTCCCCTGGTGATTTCTATGATTGACGAACCCCGGGGTGCGTTTACGTGTCGGTCATCAACACTCAAAATTTTGGCCGATTCTGGCCCGTTCTGTGCACTATTACTCACCATTTTGGGGTCCAGAGCAATTTCCACTTTTGACGATCCCCAGGGTGCGTTTACGTGTCGGTCATCAACACTCGCGGTTTTTGTCGATTCTAAACCGGCTCATGGACTATTACTCACCGTTTTGGGGTCCCAAAGCGATTTCAATGGTTGTTGAACCCCAAGGTGCGCTTACGTGTCGGTCACCAACACTCGTAGTTTTGGCCGATTCTGGCCCGTTTCGTGGACTATTATTCACTGTTTTGGGGTGCCGGAGTGATTTCCATGATTAACGAACCCTGGGGTGCATTTACGTGTCGGTCATCAACACTCACAATTTTGGCCGATTCTTGTCCGTTTCGAGCAATATTACTCATCGTTTTTGGGTGCCAAGGGGTGATTTCCACTTTTGACGATCCCCGGGGTGATTTCCACTTTTGACGATCCCCGGGGTGCGTTTACGTGTCCGTCGTCAACACTCACAGTTTGGCCGATTCTGGCCCGTTTCGTGGCAATTACTCACTGTTTTGGGGTCCCGGAGTGATTTCCACGATTATCGAACCCCAGGTTGTGTTTACGTGTCGATCATCAACACTCACATTTTTGGCTGATTCTGGGCCGTTTCGTGGACTATTATTCACTGTTTGGGGGTCACGAAGTGATTTCCACGATTATCGAACCCCGGGGTGCGTTTACATGTCGGTCATCAACTCTCGCGGTTTTTGTCCATTCTGACCCGTCTCATGGACTATTACTCACCATTTGGGGTCCTAAAATGATTTCCATGGTTGTTGAACCCCGAGGTGCGCTTATGTCTCGGTCATCAACAATCGCAGTTTGGACCGATTCCGGCCCGTTTCTTGGACTATTACTCAGTTTTGGGGTCCCCTAGTGATTTCTATGATTGACGAACCCTGGGGTGCGTTTACGTGTCGGTTATCAACACTCAAAATTTTGGCGATTCTGGCCCGTTCCGAGCACTATTACTCACCATTTTGGGGTCCATAGAGATTTCCACTTTTTACGAACCCCGGGGTGCGTTTACGTGTCGGTCGTCAACACTCAAAATTTTGGCCGATTCTGGCCCGTTCCGTGCACTATTACTCACCATTTTGGGGTCCAGAGCGATTTCCACTTTTGACGATCCCCGGGGTGCGTTTATGTGTCGGTCATCAACACTCGCGGTTTTTGTCGATTCTGACCCGGCTCGTGGACTATTACTCACCATTTTGGGGTCCCAAAGCGATTTCAATGGTTGTTGAACCCCAAGGTGCGCTTACGTGTCGGTCATCAACATTCGCAGTTTTGGCCGATTCTGACCCGTTTCGTGGACTATTACTCACTGTTTTGGGGTCCCCGATTGATTTCCACGATTAACAAACCCCGGGTGCCTTTACATGTCGGTCATCAATACTCACAGTTTTGGCCGATTCTGGGCCGTTTCATGGACTATTATTCACTATTTTGGGGTCCCGGAGTGATTTCCATGATTAACGAACCCCGGGGTGCGTGTACATGTCGGTCATCAACACTCAAAAGTTCGGCCGATTCGGTCCCGTTCCGTGCACTATTACTCACCATTTTGGGGTCCCAGAGCGATTTCCATGTTTGACAACCTCCGGGGTGCGTTTACGTGTCGGTCATCAATACTCGCGGTTTTTGTCGATTTTGACCCGACTCGTGGACTATTAGTCACCGTTTTGGGGTCCCAAAGCGATTTCAATGGTTGTTGAACCCCAAGGTGCGCTTACGTGTCGGTCATCAACATTCGCAGTTTTGGCCGATTCTGGCCCGTTTCGTGGACTATTACTCACTGTTTTGGGGTCCCGGGTTGATTTCCACGATTAACGAACCCCGAGTGCCTTTACGTGTCGGTCATCAATACTCATAGTTTTGGCCGATTCAGGGCCGTTTCGTGGACTATTATTCACTATTTTGGGGTCCTAGAGTGATTTCCATGATTAAGGAACCCCGGGGTTCGTTTACGTGTCGTTCATCAACACTCGCAATTTTGCCTCATTCTGGTCTGTTTCGAGCAATATTACTCATCGTTTTGGGGTGCCAGAGCGATCTCCATGTTTGACGATCCCCGGGGTGCATTTACGAGTTCGTCGCCAACACTCATAGTTTGGCCAGTTCTGACCAGTTTCGTGGACTATTACTTACCGTTTTTCGGTCCCGAAGCGGTTTCCCTAGGTGTTGAACCCCAAGTTGCGCTTACGTGTGGGTCATCAACACTCATAGTTTTGGCCGATTCTGGCCCGTTTCATGGACTATTACTCACTGTTTTGGGGTCCCGGAGTGATTTCCACGATTATCAAACCCCGGGGTGCTGTTACATGTCGGTCATCAACACTCACAGTTTTGGCCAATTCTGGGCCGTTTCGTGGACTATTATTCACTGTTTGGGGGTCACGAAGTGATTTCCACGATTATCGAACCCGGGGTGCGTTTACATGTCGGTCATCAACTCTCGCGGTTTTTGTCCATTCTGACCCGTCTCGTGGACTATTACTCATCGTTTTGGGGTCCTAAAACGATTTCCATAGTTGTTGAACCCCAAGGTGTGCTTATGTGTCGGTCATCAACAATCGTAGTTTTGGCCGATTCTGGCCCGTTTCATGGACTATTACTCACTGTTTTGGCGTCCCGAATTGATTTGCACGATTAACGAACCCCGGGTGCTTTTATGTGTCGGTCATCAATACTCACAGTTTTGGCCGATTCAGGGCCATTTCGTGGACTAGTATTCACTGTTTTGGGGTCTCGGAGTGATTTCCATGATTAAGGAACCCCGGGGTGCGTTTATGTGTCGGTCATCAACACTCGCGGTTTTTGTGGATTCTAACCCGGCTCGTGGACTATTAGTCACTGTTTTGGGGTCCCAAAGCGATTTCAATGGTTGTTGAACCCCAAGTTGCATTTACGTGTGGGTCATCAACACTCACAGTTTTGGCCGATTCTGGCCCGTTTGGTGGACTATTACTCACTGTTTTGGGGTCCCGGAGTGATTTCCACGATTATCGAACCCCGGGGTGCGTTTACGTGTCGATCATCAACACTCACAGTTTTGGCCGACTCTGGACCGTTTCATGGACAATTATTCACTATTTAGGGGTCACGAAGTGGTTTCCATGATTATCGAACCACGGGTGCGTTTACGTGTCGGTCATCAACTCTCGCGGTTTTTGTCCATTCTGACCAGTCTTGTGGACTATTACTCACCGTTTTCGGGTCCTAAAACAATTTCCATGGTTGTTGAACCCAAGGTGTGCTTACGTCTCGGTCATCAACAATCGCAGTTTGGACTGATTCTGGCCCGTTTCCTGGACTATTACTCAGTTTTGGGGTCCCCTAGTGATTTCTATGATTGACGAACCCCGGGGTGTGTTTACGTGTCGGTCATCAACACTCAAAATTTTGGCCGATTCTGGCCCGTTCCATGCACTATTACTCACCATTTTGGGGTCCTGGGCGATTTCTACGTTTGACGATCCCCGGGGTGCGTTTACGTGTGAGTCATCAACACTCGTGGTTTTTGTCGATTCTGACCCGGCTCGTGGACGATTACTCACCGTTTTGGGGTCCCAAAGTGATTTAATGGTTGTTGAACACCGAGGTGCACTTACGTGTCGGTCATCACCACTCGCAGTTTTGGCCGATTCTGACCCGTTTCGTGGATTATTACTCACTGTTTTGGGGTCCCGGATTGATTTCCACGATTAACTAACCCCGGGTGCCTTTACGTGTCGGTCATGAATACTCACAGTTTTCGCTGATTCTGGGCCGTTTCGTGGACTATTATTCACTATTTTGGGGTCTCGGAGTGATTTCCATGATTAACGAACCCCAGGGTGCGTGTACCTGTCGGTCATCAACACTCAATATTTTTGCCGATTCTGGCCCGTTCCGTGCACTATTAATCACCATTTTGGGGTCCCAAAGCGATTTCCATGTTTGACGATCCCCAGGGTGCGTTTACGTGTCGGTCATCAACACTCGCAGTCTTTGTCGATTCTGATACGACTCGTGGACTATTAGTCACCGTTTTGGGGTCCCAAAGCGATTTCAATGGTTGTTGAACCCCAAGGTGTGCTTACGTGTCGGTCAACAACACTCGCAGTTTTGGCCGATTCTGGCCCATTTCGTGGACTATTACTCACTGTTTTGGGGCCCCGGATTGATTTCCACGATTAACGAACCCCGGGTGCCTATATGTGTCGGTCATCAATACTCACAGTTTTGGCCGA
Source organism: Triticum timopheevii (assembly GCA_963921465.1). Lineage (NCBI taxonomy): Eukaryota > Viridiplantae > Streptophyta > Magnoliopsida > Poales > Poaceae > Triticum > Triticum timopheevii. The sequence continues at coordinate 621,916,704 of OY997268.1, forward strand.
TTCAGGGCCATTTCGTGGACTATTATTCACTTTTTGGGGTCCCGGAGTGTCACATCCCTAGCTTCTGGTGCTGCCTAGTGTTTGCATCATGTTTAAATTTTGAAAACTTGAACTGAGGAAATTTGGAAAACCTCAAAAACTTAAATAAAAGAAGGGCAAAAACCATAAAATCTCATTCATTGTTCCAAAATGCTCTTCGTAAATGTTTGATAATTTTTGGCAAGGGTTCTGGTCCCAACCAAAATATTGAACATTTTTAAGGATTTATTTTTGGGACTTTGAATTTAAATCATTAGCTATTTGAATTTGAATTATATTCATATAATTAGAATATAATTTCAAATACCCCTGAAATATTTTATGAGCTTTTGGAAAAGTCCATCTAGCAAAATAAAAATATTCAGAGGAGTTTTGGCATTGTTTGAATTTGCTTAAACTTCAAAAACAATGGCAAAAGATATTAATAAAAGAAAACAGAACAAAAAAAAGGGAGCAGAAGACCTACCTGGCGCCTACCTGTGCGGCCTGCTGCAGAAGCCGGCCCAGCCCATCTTCACTTCCCCCCTGTCATCTTCCTCGGGCCAGTAGGTAGCGCGCGTGGCCGACGCACGCCGGCGCACGCCTCGGCCACCTCCTGCTTCCACCGCGACGCCACGGCCCTTCTAGCGTCGCCACGCAGCCCCTGGCTCCCTCTCTCACTCTCCTCGCTCCTCCCCCCCCCCTCCTCTGTTTCTTGCACGCAGCCACCGAGCGGAGCTCGTCGCCGCCGTCCACTGCCACCACGGCCACCGGGCCTCCCTCGCTTCCCCGACTAGCCCACAAGCTCCGCCACTCCGTCCTCGACCCACCTCACCGAGCCACGCCCCTCCAGAAGCCCCCGAAGCGCCGCCCCGACGTTTTTCCCCTCCTCGGACCCGCCTGTCGCCGTCGCCCGATTCGTCGGCTCCGGACCGTCCCCGGCCTCGTCTCCGCCTCGAATGGATCCGCTGTGAGCCCCCGGTCATCTTCCCCTTAATTCCGCCTCCGTTTGATTGCCGTAGCCGCCGCCCCCTTGCTAACAGCAGCCGCCGCCGCATGGGATCGTCGCTGGCAAAACCCCGGTGACCATTTGGTCACGGGCGTGCACCCGTTGTGCTTGTCGCGGCCCGTAGAGCCCCTCCAGCGCCTCAGCTCCCTCGTTTGTGAGCAGCAGCGTCGAAACGCCCGACGCCCGAACTCCGGCCGCCGCCAGGAGCTCGTTTCTGGCGAACCCCGGCCTCCCTGTGCCCAGCTGCGTGCGCCCCTAGATGCGCGGGAGCACGGGCTCCCTCTTGGTGCCCTCAGCGCGACCAGCCGTGGGCTGTAGCGCCGTCCCGAGCAACTCCGGCGAGGTCTCGCCGTCGCCGTGGTCGCCGGCGTCACTTGCTGACGTGGCTGGCTTAATTAGCCACTAAACACCCCACTATGTCACTGACACCTAGGCCCCACGCGTTAATTAATCCTAGTTTATTTCCTGTTTAGTTTAATCTAATTACAGTGGCCCCACGCGTCAGTTTTGACCGTGCTGACGTGGCCGTTGACCGGGCCCACACGTCAGCGGCACTAACCAGCTCCAGTCACTGACCAGTGGACCCCACTGGTCAGGTTTGACCAGCAGCAGCGTCTGTTGACCTGCTGACGTCATAGTGACGCAATGCTGACGCAGTAAGTATTTCTGAAATTAAAATAAATCAGGAAATGATTTATAAATTTCAGAAAATACCCCAAATTTCTAAAATTCATAGAAATTCAACCGTAACTCAGAATCAAATAAATTATATATGAAAAATTATCAGAAAAATTCAAGAAATCCATCTGTACCATTCTTATGCATGTTAGAACAACTTATGACTACTGTTTAGGACAAATGGTATGAATGGCATTTAAATAATCATATATGGAGTTGGAATTTGAATCTTGTATTCAAACCAACTTCATTTAAATCATAGCTAGGTGCATTAGCCCAAAACACATTCATATTGCCATATCATAGCATGCATCATATTGTGCATTGCATTGATCGTGTTTCTTCTGTGTTTGCCGGTGTTGTTCCCCTGGGTAGACGTGGTACTGATGATGTGATCGTTGACACTGACGAAGAGCTATAATATCTTCAGAAGTGCCAGGCAAGCAAAACCCCCTTGTCCATTCCGATACAATCCCACTCTCTCGCTCCTGCTCTCTTTTACTGCATTAGGACAACAACGATTCAACTGTTACTTGCTGCAGTAGTTGAACCCCTTTATCCTTTGCATGACCTGTCATTCCACAGTAAATACATGAAACCCACTAGCATGAGTAGGAGTTGTTTGAGCCCTGTTGTGCCTACTCATTCATGCTTGTTTGTCATGCCTTCTACTGCTTAGAGTTGAGTCGGGTCTGATTCATCGAGGATGCATCGGAGGTGCGTGAACATGTCCTACTGTGTGTGAGCTAAATGTGTGAACACGATTTGGTAAAGGTAGCGGTGAGAGGCCATGTAGGAGTACATGGTGGGTTGTCTCATTGCAGCCGTCCTCAGGAACTGAGTTCTGTGTTTGTGATCCATGATTCAGCTACTACCACGCATTGGGCCCGAAACCAATGGACCCTCTCGGCTTCTTAATCACCCTTGTCCTCTGTCCAGGAGTTGCAAGTAGTTTCTGGTGTTTGTAGTATGCTGGAGGCCGTGCGCAGCGCTGACCGTAGGGGTGGGCTGTGATGCGGTAGGCACGTGGCCGGGTAAACCGGGCGCCCGTTTGGTGTCACGGAACCCTGTTCACATCGTTTGGGGCTGTGAGCAAAACTTCGGCCGGATCTCCTCATGGATGGAACCCAAATAGGCGATAAACCTGGACTAGGGACTTGAGTGTTTAGGTAGGTCGTGGCCGACACCCACGTTGGGCTTCCGCTTGAAGGTTGCCGAGTACATGTCGTGTAAACGGCGGTAAGTGGTGAGAGCGTGTGTGAAGAAGTACACCCCTGCAGGGTTAATATCATCTATTCGAATAGCCGTGTCCGCGGAAAAGGACTTCTGGGTTGCCTATAACAGTTCATAGACAAGTGAAAGTGGATACTCTAAAATACGCAAGATAAGTGTGAGTGCTATGGATGGCGTTCTCGTAGGGAGACGGGAGCGGATCCATAGTGGTGTATTGATATGGTGAATATGTGGACTCGTGTGCGCCACCTCAAAAGAGTTCCTTGCAGTCGTAGTTCAGGATAGCCACCGAGTCAAAGCTGGCTTGCTGCTGTTAAACTCCACCATCCCCTTGTTGATAATGATGCATATGTAGTTAGTTCTGATGTAAGTCTTGCTGGGTACATTTGTACTCACGTTTGCCTATTTTATGTTTTTGCAGAGAGACTTCAGTCTCGCTAGTAGTTCCACGTGGACTTCGACGTTTAGCTTGTTACCTCAGCTACGATCTTGTGCCCTCGGCAGGATCTGGTAGATAGTCAGGCTTCTAAGCCTTTTTCATTTGTAGATGTCTGTACTCAGACATGTTAGCTTCCGCATGTGTTTGATTTGTATGCTCTGAATGTTGGGTCATGAGACCCCTGCTTGTAATATCTCGCTCCTCGGAGCCTAATGAATAAATACTTGAGTCGTAGAGTCATGATGTGATGCCATGTTGTATTTGCACATATCGAGCATATTGTGTGTATGTTATTGAAATGCTTGGTATGTGTGGGATCTGACTATCTAGTTGTTTTTCCTTAGTAGCCTCTCTTACCGGGAAATGTCTCCTAGTGTTTCCACCGAGCCATGGTAGCTTGCTACTGCTCCGGAACACTTAGGCTGGCCGGCATGTGTCCTTCTTCGTTCCTGTGTCTGTCCCTTCGGGGAAATGTCACGCGATGAATACCGGAGTCCTGTTAGCCCGCTACAGCCTGGTTCACCGGAGTCCTGCTAGCCCAGTGCTACAGCCCGGAACTCACTCGCTGATGACCGACACGTTCGATGCTGGGTCATGGATGCCTGTCCCTGTAAGTCTGTGCCACTTTGGGTTTACGACTAGCCATGTCAGCCCGGGCTCCTTATCATATGGATGCTAGCGACACTATCATATACGTGTGCCAAAAGGCGCAAACGGTCCCGGGCAAAGGTAAGGCGACACCCGTGGCAGTACCGTGCGCGAGGCCGCAAAGTGATATGAGGTGTTACAGGCTAGATCGATGTGACATTGAGTCGGGGTCCTGACAGCGTTGGTATTAGAGCTTGACTGCCTGTAGGATTACCAAGCCAAACTGGTCGAAGTTGTGTCTAGAAATGCTTTAGTTATGTAAGGGAATTGATTGTGGGATGGAACGTAAGGCTCTTTTTACTCCTTATACCTCATGGCCTTCTGATCTGAGTCATCCTCTTCTCTTCTACGGGGTTTAAGAAATAGGCCTTCTCATCTATCTATCAGGATGACGTGTTACTAATCCATAGACTTATAGAATTGTTAGTTTCAAATCTCAGTTCAGTTTTACTACTTCCGTATGTTCATAACTGTTGATCTCGAAACCTTGATATTGTGCTTCGGAGTGGCTATGCCACCATTTTTGTAGCATGTCTCCAATCTTTTGAGCATTTACAGCCGTTATGCTGTCCGAGTCATCCCAGGTTTCTAAATAGTCTGATGCATTTGCAAATCCTTTCTTTCCGTTCCCGATGTCCTTTGGGCCAGATTAACCACACTAATCGGTGAGTTGAGGTATTCTATTGCCTCGACATATATGTTGGAGCTATATTATGACCCTAGGTGTTTTAGGGGATCATCTAGTGGTCTAGCCATGAATCTGTGTTTCCAGTGTGATGATTCTGGCCATCATTCTCGAAAGCATCTCGTGATGCCATTTAGTAGTAGGTATTCTATTCCTGGGTTCTTGAACCCGAAATTCACCCCACTTACCTCATGTTGATAGTGTTTGCTAGTTCCTTTAGGAAATTAGTAACCTTTGCATTAGTCCTCGAGGTCCGTGGTATTTCCTTCTTCCAAATACTATGAACCACTTATGGCAGAAGTTTGTTGAACCAAAAGATCACAACAAGAGTGCTCTCGAAGAGTTCTCCATGTTATATTGTGACTCTGCCAGTTCTACCTTTTTGCATGGGTTATCTGGAAGAAACATGTTGAACTTGGTTCGACATACTAATCTATGCATCCACAACTCAGAAAATCATATGTTCCTTTGAGTTGTCCCCCTTTAGTTGTATACTGACCTTCGTCTATCGATTGATAGTCAGGAGTAGTCGTGCATTCGTGTTCATCGATACCTTTTACTTCCGTGGTCTGTCAAGCCATTCTATTCCGGAATGACTTGGAGAAACAAACTCCAGTACCTTGTCCATTTCCAGGATTGGGTCAAAGTAGTCGTACTCCACAGATCAAATACTAATCCAGCTTTGTTCTGTTCTACCTTGGAAGTGTTACCATCTTTATGTCAGGACTGTCATGAGAATTGCACTACCTCTTATGAATTCTTGACGTAGTAATACTCCTCGCCATCATTGTTCATTCCTCAGTTTCCGTGTTATTGTAACCGGAATGCCGACAAGTGAACCGTGATGTGTGAAATCAATACTGCTAGCAACTCCGTTGCTTGGTAGTTAAATGGACGATAACCTCATTCTTAACATGTTGATTGTTGGATCGTCACCCTAAGGTTGATTGTGCTACCTAGTCCCTATTTCCGGTGCACTCATCGGTCGTTGAGTTAGGATTTTGTCAATCCCTCGCTCATTTGATCATATCTTCTTGCCCTGAAAAGCAAGATTGCTCTCGGGCTTAGTAACATACCGGTGGTTCGTGATTCTCTGATTATCTTCTCGGAAGTATCACCAGGTCATCACCTGACCGCTATGTTGAGTTCGTAATCAAGTTGGTTTCTTGTAACCACCCCTTCTCCAAGGATCTGTATCGAATACCCCTGAGCTGGTTGGGTAAGCCGAACAACAACTTGGAGAGTTGGAAGATAAAAGCTGCCTGACTTAGTTCGTGTGAAGGGATATGTTGTGTGTGGGTTGCAGAAAGATGATATCTTCAGTGATTGATCCTCGTGATCAGTTGGTGGACCTTTTATCCTGCCAAGACCTTGATTTGAGTATGGGCTATCCCCAAATCAAGTCAGAACCAACGATGTTCATAATGTTGTCTTACTCGTGGATTTTCCTCGAGCATACACATTATATCTTTTGGGTCTGACCAATACTATCACCTTGTTCACATAATTATGGAATTCCATCTCCGTAGGAATCTGGATGAATTGTTGTTGAGTCCATCGACAACATCCTTGTCTTCTCCATAATTTTGTTAAACATTAAGCTAGTGTTGGAAACTTTTGAAGGCATTTCTTCATGCTAGCTCATGAAGCATATGTTCGAATGAAAGAAGTGACTTCCTTTAATTCATGTGCATTTTATGTAAGTTGCCGCCATGACTTCGAGAAAGCAAGTTGTTGCTTCCTTGGAATCATTCCAAATCAGTCATGCAAACGTGCGAAGTATTCTGTGGTCTGATAGACTGATCATCTTCATTCTATATGTATTCCTAGCACACCAAGCCACTGATTGATTTGTTCAAGGATAATAGGTTCTACGTGCTAGTCCTGAAGGTACCAGACGGATTTGTATAAGATTCTGTTATCCTCAATGATGGTTCCCCTCCTGAACTCGGTAGTGTTTTATTGTAAGACTACCATGGGATCATGTCTGTCTGGAACAACGTGTTCACATGTTTGTAGCAGAACCGGCTCATATTTTGGAGCTTACTATCGTAGTTCATTTCCTGAGAATCTCGCAACGTCATCTCGTCGGTTTGTGTTACAAACTTTCATTTTTCTTCCTAGACTCGATGAGTCTGGATTATTCTGACACCAACAAGATCTGAATCGCAGGCAGATATGATGGTTGGAACGTCTCCCAAGAACTATAGTAGTGGTCTCTCGATAACCCGGTAAAGTGGATGTCGTGGCCAACACACCCAGCCGGAAGACCTGTTATTGTAATATCTTGATTGAAGAAGTTGGCCACCTCCCCATAAGGGCTTCGTAGGATTTACTCCCTAGCTGTGCCTTATGATTTCTGTGTTCCCAAAGTTTGACCTTTTACATGATATTCTAGATATTAAACCATAGCTACGTATGGGATATGCTAGCACATCAAGGAGAACATTAGAAGCGGAGTGCTAAATGTCTCTCGGTCGATCATCCAGATTTTGTTCCCTTGGCCCCGCTAAGGTGAAATCTGAGAAGGTTATCTTCCTTTGCATCTGCATCGTCCATCGCAACTCGTCATGGTAGTATGTTGTGTTGCCGGGATCCTTGACACGGATGTTGGTAGAACCTTGATGATTATGGAAATGCTCAAGTTCTTGAGAGCACGCACAAGCATTAGGTGCTATCCTAGTTACTAACTGGGTTTGCTCTCAGCTTCCTCGGTTATGCTATAACCTTATTAAATAGTGGACTCACTCTCTATTGTTGGATTCTTCCCCAGTTACCAGAATCATTCCCAGCATTTGCATTTTGTTCCCGGCTTGCACCGCCAATGTACCATTCTACCATGGGTCTCATCCATTTCCGATGATAAACAAAATCATCTATGACATTGTCTTCAACAAGGTAATCCACATCATCCATTCTGGTCCGAGTATGCCATTCTACCGACCCCCTCCAAACGATCGCTCGAGATTTGCCTTAGGCTGGTTTAAAGAGTTTCAATGATCTCTGAATCAAAGGTAATTCTTTTTGCCACTTAAAGGGATATCTCTACGAGTCACCTTCCCTAAGGTGCCCCATTATGGTATCATGGCAACTCAACTCCTCGCTACGTTGACAACCGTTCACCACCATCTTAAGCGTGAAAATTGTTGTCTACCTAGTGAACCTTCGTCATCTGCTACACCTCCTTCCTATGAATGTGTGCTTCGTCTCTCAGCTCGTGAGATGTTTCTATGTCTCATTCCGTGAGTTAATCTTGAGTTGTTCGATCTTCGAAAAGATCAGTCCTTCTAGAGTCCCCTTCTCCTCTCATTTTCATGTTGGCTGGAGTTCTCAGAGCATCACGACGGGACAAAGATGGTGATCAAATCAACGCTTTTATGAAGTGCAACCTGGATCGTGAAGATTATACTAGTTTGCGTTCCCCCTTCACCTTACCCTACGCTTGAATCTCGGGACGAGATTTTTGCTTAGTGGGGGTGAGTTGTCACATCCCTAGCTTCTGGTGCTGCCTAGTGTTTGCATCATGTTTAAATTTTGAAAACTTGAACTGAGGAAATTTGGAAAACCTCAAAAACTTAAATAAAAGAAGGGCAAAAACCCTAAAATCTCATTCATTGTTCCAAAATGCTCTTCGTAAATGTTTGATAATTTTTGGCAAGGGTTCTGGTCCCAACCAAAATATTGAACATTTTTAAGGATTTATTTTTGGGACTTTGAATTTAAATCATTAGCTATTTGAATTTGAATTATATTCATATAATTAGAATATAATTTCAAATACCCCTGAAATATTTTATGAGCTTTTGGAAAAGTCCATCTAGCAAAATAAAAATATTCAGAGGAGTTTTGGCATTGTTTGAATTTGCTTAAACTTCAAAAACAATGGCAAAAGATATTAATAAAAGAAAACAGAACAAAAAAAAGGGGAGCAGAAGACCTACCTGGCGCCTACCTGTGCGGCCTGCTGCAGAAGCCGGCCCAGCCCATCTTCACTTCCCCCCTGTCGTCTTCCTCGCGCCAGTAGGCAGCGCGCGTGGCCGACGCACGCCGGCGCACGCCTCGGCCACCTCCTACTTCCACCGCGACGCCACGGCCCTTCTAGCGTCGCCACGCAGCCCCTGGCTCCCTCTCTCACTCTCCTCGCTCCTCCCCCCCCCCTCCTCTGTTTCTTGCACGCAGCCACCGAGCGGAGCTCGTCGCCGCCGTCCACTGCCACCACGGCCACCGGGCCTCCCTCGCTTCCCCGACTAGCCCACAAGCTCCGCCACTCCGTCCTCGACCCACCTCACCGAGCCACGCCCCTCCAGAAGCCCCCGAAGCGCCGCCCCGACGTTTTTCCCCTCCTCGGACCCGCCTGTCGCCGTCGCCCGATTCGTCGGCTCCGGACCGTCCCCAGCCTCGTCTCCGCCTCGAATGGATCCGCTGTGAGCCCCCGGTCATCTTCCCCTTAATTCCGCCTCCGTTTGATTGCCGTAGCCGCCGCCCCCTTGCTAACAACAGCCGCCGCCGCATGGGATCGTCGCTGGCAAAACCCCGGTGACCATTTGGTCACGGGCGTGCACCCGTTGTGCTTGTCGCGGCCCGTAGAGCCCCTCCAGCGCCTCAGCTCCCTCGTTTGTGAGCAGCAGCGTCGAAACGCCCGACGCCCGAACTCCGGCCGCCGCCAGGAGCTCGTTTCCGGCGAACCCCGGCCTCCCTGTGCCCAGCTGCGTGCGCCCCTAGATGCGCGGGAGCACGGGCTCCCTCTTGGTGCCCTCAGCGCGACCAGCCGTGGGCTGTAGCGCCGTCCCGAGCAACTCCAGCGAGGTCTCGCCGTCGCCGTGGTCGCCGGCGTCACTTGCTGACGTGGCTGGCTTAATTAGCCACTAAACACCCCACTATGTCACTGACACCTAGGCCCCACGCTTTAATTAATCCTAGTTTATTTCCTGTTTAGTTTAATCTAATTACAGTGGCCCCACGCGTCAGTTTTGACCGTGCTGACGTGGCCGTTGACCGGGCCCACACGTCAGCGGCACTAACCAGCTCCAGTCACTGACCAGTGGACCCCACTGGTCAGGTTTGACCAGCAGCAGCGTCTGTTGACCTGCTGACGTCATAGTGACGCAATGCTGACGCAGTAAGTATTTCTGAAATTAAAATAAATCAGGAAATGATTTATAAATTTCAGAAAATACCCCAAATTTCTAAAATTCATAGAAATTCAAGCGTAACTCAGAATCAAATAAATTATATATGAAAAATTATCAGAAAAATTCAAGAAATCCATCTGTACCATTCTTATGCATGTTAGAACAACTTATGACTACTGTTTAGGACAAATGGTATGAATGGCATTTAAATAATCATATATGGAGTTGGAATTTGAATCTTGTATTCAAACCAACTTCATTTAAATCATAGCTAGGTGCATTAGCCCAAAACACATTCATATTGCCATATCATAGCATGCATCATATTGTGCATTGCATTGATCGTGTTTCTTCTGTGTTTGCCGGTGTTGTTCCCCTGGGTAGACGTGGTACTGATGATGTGATCGTTGACACTGACGAAGAGCTATAATATCTTCAGAAGTGCCAGGCAAGCAAAACCCCCTTGTCCATTCCGATACAATCCCACTCTCTCGCTCCTGCTCTCTTTTACTGCATTAGGACAACAACGATTCAACTGTTACTTGCTGCGGTAGTTGAACCCCTTTATCCTTTGCATGACCTGTCATTCCACAGTAAATACATGAAACCCACTAGCATGAGTAGGAGTTGTTTGAGCCCTGTTGTGCCTACTCATTCATGCTTGTTTGTCATGCCTTCTACTGCTTAGAGTTGAGTCGGGTCTGATTCATCGAGGATGCATCGGAGGTGCGTGAACATGTCCTACTGTGTGTGAGCTAAATGTGTGAACACGATTTGGTAAAGGTAGCGGTGAGAGGCCATGTAGGAGTACATGGTGGGTTGTCTCATTGCAGCCGTCCTCAGGAACTGAGTTCTGTGTTTGTGATCCATGATTCAGCTACTACCACGCATTGGGCCCGAAACCAATGGACCCTCTCGGCTTCTTAATCACCCTTGTCCTCTGTCCAGGAGTTGCAAGTAGTTTCTGGTGTTTGTAGTATGCTGGAGGCCGTGCGCAGCGCTGACCGTAGGGGTGGGCTGTGATGCGGTAGGCACGTGGCCGGGTAAACCGGGCGCCCGTTTGGTGTCACGGAACCCTGTTCACATCGTTTGGGGCTGTGAGCAAAACTTCGGCCGGATCTCCTCATGGATGGAACCCAAATAGGCGATAAACCTGGACTAGGGACTTGAGTGTTTAGGTAGGTCGTGGCCGACACCCACGTTGGGCTTCCGCTTGAAGGTTGCCGAGTACATGTCGTGTAAACGGCGGTAAGTGGTGAGAGCGTGTGTGAAGAAGTACACCCCTGCAGGGTTAATATCATCTATTCGAATAGCCGTGTCCGCGGAAAAGGACTTCTGGGTTGCCTATAACAGTTCATAGACAAGTGAAAGTGGATACTCTAAAATACGCAAGATAAGTGTGAGTGCTATGGATGGCGTTCTCGTAGGGAGACGGGAGCGGATCCATAGTGGTGTATTGATATGGTGAATATGTGGACTCGTGTGCGCCACCTCAAAAGAGTTCCTTGCAGTCGTAGTTCAGGATAGCCACCGAGTCAAAGCTGGCTTGCTGCTGTTAAACTCCACCATCCCCTTGTTGATAATGATGCATATGTAGTTAGTTCTGATGTAAGTCTTGCTGGGTACATTTGTACTCACGTTTGCCTATTTTATGTTTTTGCAGAGAGACTTCAGTCTCGCTAGTAGTTCCACGTGGACTTCGACGTTTAGCTTGTTACCTCAGCTACGATCTTGTGCCCTCGGCAGGATCTGGTAGATAGTCAGGCTTCTAAGCCTTTTTCATTTGTAGATGTCTGTACTCAGACATGTTAGCTTCCGCATGTGTTTGATTTGTATGCTCTGAATGTTGGGTCATGAGACCCCTGCTTGTAATATCTCGCTCCTCGGAGCCTAATGAATAAATACTTGAGTCGTAGAGTCATGATGTGATGCCATGTTGTATTTGCACATATCGAGCATATTGTGTGTATGTTATTGAAATGCTTGGTATGTGTGGGATCTGACTATCTAGTTGTTTTTCCTTAGTAGCCTCTCTTACCGGGAAATGTCTCCTAGTGTTTCCACCGAGCCATGGTAGCTTGCTACTGCTCCGGAACACTTAGGCTGGCCGGCATGTGTCCTTCTTCGTTCCTGTGTCTGTCCCTTCGGGGAAATGTCACGCGATGAATACCGGAGTCCTGTTAGCCCGCTACAGCCCGGTTCACCGGAGTCCTGCTAGCCCAGTGCTACAGCCCGGAACTCACTCGCTGATGACCGACACGTTCGATGCTGGGTCATGGATGCCTGTCCCTGTAAGTCTGTGCCACTTTGGGTTTATGACTAGCCATGTCAGCCCGGGCTCCTTATCATATGGATGCTAGCGACACTATCATATACGTGTGCCAAAAGGCGCAAACGGTCCCGGGCAAAGGTAAGGCGACACCCGTGGCAGTACCGTGCGCGAGGCCGCAAAGTGATATGAGGTGTTACAGGCTAGATCGATGTGACATTGAGTCGGGGTCCTGACACGGAGTGATTTCCATGATTATGGAACCCCGGGGTGCGTTTACGTCTCGGTCATCAACACTCACAATTTTGGCCGATTCTGGTCCGTTTCGAGCAATATTACTCATCGTTTTGGGGTGCCAGAGCGATCTCCATGTTTGACGATCCCCGGGGAGCGTTTACGTGTTCGTCGCCAACACTCACAGTTTGGCCGATTCTGGCCCGCTTCATGGACTATTACTTACCGTTTTGGGGTCCCGAAGCGATTTCCCTAGGTGTTGAACCCCAAGTTGCGCTTACGTGTGGGTCATCAACACTCATAGTTTTGGCCGATTCTGGCCCGTTTCGTGGACTATTACTCACTGTTTTGGGGTCCCGGAGTGATTTCCACGATTATCAAACCTCGTGCGTTTACGTGTCGATCATCAACACTCACATGTTTGGCCGATTCTGGGCTGTTTCATGGACTATTATTCACTGTTTGGGGGTCACGAAGTGATTTCCACGATTATCAAACTCCGGGGTGCGTTTACGTGTCGGTCATCAACTCTCGCAGTTTATGTCCATTCTGACCCGTCTCGTGGACTATTACTCACCGTTTTGGGGTCCTAAACGATTTCCATGGTTGTTGAACCCCAAGGTGTGCTTACGTGTCGGTCATCAACAATCGCAGTTTGGACCGATTCTGGCACATTTCTTGGACTATTACTCAGTTTTGGGGTCCCCTAGTGATTTCTATGATTGACGAACCCCGAGGTTCATTTACGTGTCGGTCATCAACACTCAAAATTTTGGCCGATTCTGGCCCGTTCCATGCACTATTACTCACCATTTTGGGGTTCAGAGCGATTTCCACATTTGACGATCCCCGTGGTGCGTTTACGTGTCGGTCATCAACACTCGCAATTTTTGTCGATTCTGACCCGACTCGTGGACTATTATTCATTGTTTTTGGGTCCCGGAGTGATTCCCACGAATAGAACCCCGCGGTGCGTTTATGTCTCGGTCATCAACGCTCACAGTTTTGGCCGTTTCCTGGACGATCACTCACTGTTTTGGGGTCCCAGGGTGAATTCCACGATTAACGAACCCCGGAGTGCATTTACGTGTGGGTCAACAACACTCACAATTTTGGCTGATTTTTGTCCATTTCGAGCACTATTACTCATCTTTTGGGGTGTCAGAGCGATTTCCACGATTGACGATCCCCGTGGTGCGTTTACGTGTCCGTCCTCAACAATCACAATTTTGGCCAATTCTGACCCGTTTCGTGGACTATTACTTACCGTTTTGGGGTCCCGACACGAATTTCATAGTTGTTGAACCCAAGTTGCGCTTACGTGTCGGTCATCAACACTCAAAGTTTTGGCCAATTCTGGCCCGTCTCGTGGACTATTACTGACTATTTTGGGTCCCGGAGTGATTTTCACGATTAACGACCCCTGGGGTGCGTTTACGTGTCGGTCATTAACACTCACAGTTTTGGCCGATTCTGGTCGTTTCTTGGACTATTACTCACTCTTTTTGGGTCCCGGGGTGATTTTCATGATTAACAAATCCCGAGATGCGTTTATGTGTCGGTCATCAACACTCACAATTTTGGCCGACTCTGGTCCCTTTCGAGCATAATTACTCATCGTTTTGGAGTGCCCGAGCGATTTCCATGTTTGACGATACCCAGGGTGCGTTTACGTGTCCGTCGTCAACCCTCATAGTTTGGCCAATTCTGACGCGAAGCGATTTCCCTAGTTGTTGAACCCCAACTTGCGCTTACGTGTCGGTCATCAACACTCACAGTTTTGGTCGATTCTGGCCCGTTTCATGGACTCGCTGTTTTGGGGTCCCGCGGTGATTTCCACAATTAACGAACCCAGGTGCATTTATGTGTCGGTCATCAACACTCACAGTTTTGGCCGATTCTGGGCCGTTTCGTGGACTATTACTCACTGTTTTGGGGTCCCGGAGTGATTTCCATGATTAACGAACCCCGGGGTGCATTTACGTGACGGTCATCAACACTCGCGGTTTTTGTCGATTCTGACCCGGCTCGTTGACTATTACTCATCGTTCTGGGGTCCCAAAGCGATTTCAATGGTTGTTGAACCCCAAGGTTCGCTTACGTGTCGGTCATCAACAATCACAGTTTTGGCCGATTCTGGCCCGTTTCATGGACTATTACTCATTGCTTTGGGATCCTGGAGCGATTTCCACGATTGACATACCCCGGGGTGCGTTTACGTATCATTCACCAGCAATCCTAGTTTTGTTCGATTTTTGTCTCTTTCATCGACTATTACTCACTGTTTTGGGGTCCCAGAGCTATTTCCACGATTAATGATCTCCGGGGTGCGTTTATGTGTCTGTCGTCAACACTCGCAATTTTGACCGATTCTGGACCGTTTCGTGGACTATTACTCACTGTTTTGGGGTCCCGAAGTGATTTTCATGATTAACAAACCCCGGAGTGCGTTTACTCACGCCACACTCAGCCTGGCTCGCGAGAAACTGCCAATCCGAGCGTTTCAAGCGAGCTAGGCTCTGGGCTGCTTTGAGAAGCGTGCCATGCAGGCCCAACAGGAAAACCAGGCAACCAAACAGGCCTCTCACTTCCCGTGCGGGCCTGGTTGGGCTCGATGCGGGCAACCAAACATGCCCCAGCAATCCTAGTTTTGTTCAATTCTGGCCGATTTCATGGACTATTACTCACCGTTTTGGGGTCCCAGAACTATTTCAACGATTGACGATCCCCGGGGTGCATTTATGTGTCCATCGACAACACTCACAATTTTGGTCGATTCTGCCCGTTTCGTGGACTATTACTCACTGTTTTGGGGTCCCAAAGCGATTTCCCCTTTTCTTTTTATTTTCTTTTTCTGTTTTCTTTATTTGTTTCTGTTTTGCATTTATTTTAATAGCAAATGAGTTTTGTAAAATATGGAACTTGTCCAATTAATTACATTGCAATATTTGGCATTACCATAAAAGTTTGGGACAAGTTTGAATTAGTTTGAGTTTTTCATAATCTTTTTTTTAGCTAAGAACTTTTCATAATCGAAAAAGCATTAAAAATGCTGATTTGGCACTGTTTTAATTGCTAGAGACCATTTTAAGCAAATAAGTGATGTTGTTTTCCTTGACCAATAATTGTTATGGAATATTTGCTAAATGATGAACTATTTTGCAACCATGTTTGTGAACTTTAATTTTCACTTGCAATTTGAATTGATTACAGAGGTGGAATTTGAAACAAGATATGAACTCATAGTGATCAAGCATTGCAAAGCAAAGTGACTTGGCATAATCATGGGGCATTATTATAGCTTAATACATGGTGTGCTACATATTTTTCTGGCGCCTAGGAACCGAGACCAAAACCAAGTCGTTGGTTTGGTGCCCCCGATCAGGGCACTTACGAGTTGTTAGCTCCCCTTTTCTCTCCCAGTTTCTTATCACTGGAGATTAATTCCAACAACTCGCTCACCGTCTTCTCGCCCAATGTGTAGTTGGCGCCGCTCTAAGATTTGTGTCCGCATTTGCAGGTCCATGGTTTGCACGTGCACGTTGGTCATGTCCATAGAGTTCTTCAGCGGGGGGGCTCGTGTTCATGTACCTCCTGGTGACGCCTAAATGTTTTCATAATGCTTTTGTAAATGGAGCTTCCAAATTACACTTGATGTACACACTTCAGAGTGCTTACGAACTTCCCTGTACACACTTCCATGGTGTTGCCATCTTGTGCCGTGTGTCGCCGTCACTGCTATCTGTATTATGCCTAGAGCCCTAGAGGCACATAACCTACCTTACTGATCAATTCTAGTTGTTGTGGTCGTGGAAGCAATTTATACGACTTATCGAAACTAACAAATTGTAAATAAATGAAAGCAATCTCTAGTTACAATGGACCCAATATTTATGACGACTGAAATAAACAAATTCTAACTAGATCAAAGTGGTCGCCGGTTGCCATGGAAGCACTTTATAGTTACACCGGAAATGAGGATTGAAAACAAATTGTATGGAAACAAATTGTAAAGAAGTGGGGAATTTTGTCTTTATTGTTCACAATCGCTTCACGGTACAAGGCTAGAATTGAAGATGAGAACAAGCCTTATGTTGAGAGGCAAGTATAACTACGTACATGCCATTGGCAAAAGAAAGAGGAAATTTGATCTCAACAAAATTAAACAGGGACGAACTATTCCCCTGAAAAGAAAAATGTCATAAAAAGAAAAGAAAAGAAAAACCTTGGATGGGGCGGCGATCGTGACATATGTGGATCAGCACGCATGCATTATTACAACAGAGAAAGGGAGAGCTCCGGTTCATCATCACCAGACGGATGGATCACTCGCTCCAATTAAGAATTGTTCTGGAGCGATCTCTGTCCGGCGTCCGGGCGGATGGATGGGTCATCGATCAGTCGGAGGTGCTGGAGCTACTGGGCTCCGGTGCATCGGCAGCGGAGGGCTCAGAGGCGGGGGAGTCGGCGGCGGGCGCGTCGGCGGGCGCGCTGGCGGAGGGCGCCGGCGCTGGCGGAGGGCGCGCGCCCAAGGTGGATCACCATCACCATCACCATGCATGCATGCTCATTCCATTGCTGATCGAGTGGGTGGCGCGGAGCGGGTGGCGGGGTCACTCCGACCAAACTGCCCGCCCGGCTTATTATTCAACCACCACTATTCTTGTGCCAGTACTCCATATTTTACTTATACCATAATTAATCATGTAATAGTGCTGTCTATTTTATTTATTCATTTGAGATGAGAAACAGTAGTGCTGTCAAATAATATGCTATAGATTTATTTTTTTGAGAAACAAATAATGTGCTAGATCGATCGTTCGCTACAGGAGAGCCAGGGTGAACATCCCGATGCCCATATAGACCAAGTTTAACTGGTTTTTTAAAATGCCATTAACAAAAAAACACATATTTTCTTATTAAAAATAAAGAAATGTAATTTATTAAACTGCCATGATCTGAAAATATGAAAATTGTCATGCTATATTTAAAACTGTCATTTCTCTATTTTACAAATTTACAATCGTATGATTGAAAAAAAAAGTGTCATGTGATCTGTAACTTTTTTTTATGAATTTTGCTGTGGGATGTTTCACTATGTGAAAAATGCCATGTTTTGGAGAATTTTTTTCTTTATTTTTTTCAATGGACCAAAACAAAACTGTAATTTTTTTTTATTTGGTCCACTGTGCAAAACTCATAAAACATGCCATGCCATTGAAAAAAAATCCATGCCAATATTTGTTTTACGCCCTCTTAATAAAAATATGACGTGCCAACAATAATAAAAATGTCATGCTCTCAAATAAAAACTATCATCCTGTAAATAACAAAACTGTTATGTTATTAACAATAAAAATGTCATGATCCTTATAATAAAACCGCAATCCTCTTATTAATAATAAAAATTCACGTTATTAATAATAAAATGGCATGCTCTTAGTAATAAAACTGCCATCACCTTCATAATAAAAATGATATCATACTAATTAGTAAAATGACATGCTCTTAATAATAACATTTCCATGTGAGAAAGTAAAAATAGTGAATTCCAAAGTTGGCAAGAATAACTGATAAACTTTCCCAAAAACTTGCCATGGCCATTACAAAAAGGCCTAAATATTGCCATGTTTTGGGAGACATTGGGAGACAAAAAATGACATGGTTTAAAATAAAAAGAATTGCCATGCCACCTATAATTAACAGTTGCACATGGCAAGTTTAGAAGAAGAAAAATTCTCTAAAATAGGGATTTTTTTTTGTTCTTTCAAAAATGGCAAAAGAATTGGGATTTCTTTCAAATGAAAAATCAAATATAAAATAATCTTTAAAAATACATATAGTAGTTCAAGCACAAGAGTTCATAACCCCCCCCCCCCCCCCCCCCCAACTTTAGTCGAGCGGGAAGCGCCCCTGCCCGTACACAGGAGGTCACAAGTTCAAACCCCTCGTCACGCATCTTTGTCTTGTATTATTTTTGGAGAAAAAGAGGGAAAACACCGAACAGACCCAGCTGCTCAAGGTGACATCGGCCTTGTGCCAACATACATAGATCACAACACCCCACTTCAGTCGAGTGGTAAACGCCCCACCCTCTACGCGGGAGGTCGTAAGTTTGAAACCCTCGTCACACACTTTGGTCCTGCACTTTTTGGAGAAAAAACAGAGAATGTTCACCAGGAAGCGGGAAACGGCGAATGGCTCCAGCTGATCTTTGTGGCGTCGACCTTGCACTAAGAAACGGTGAAACGGCGGGGAAGGCGTTTGCTGGGGTTAGCCTCCTGGCGGCCGTTCGTCAGATATCATTTTAATTTTAAAAGAGATAGAATAATAGGAATTTTCATACCATATACGAAGGTATGAAACATGAAAGTTAAATCTGTTCAAACTGATTCATATGATGGTCAGTAACCGAAGTGGGGAATTTTCAATCGTTTTACAATATAAGAAAAGTGAAACATATAGTGGATATATAGCTAGGCAGATAAAAATATCATTCTCTTGGATGCAGCAACAACCATTTGCAGGTATAACATAAGCGAAGTTCTATTAATGGTACAAACAACCTTCTTGCTCTAACTTCATCAGAATAGAATGGAACATGTGAACTTATATTCAATTTAGTTTTCAATGGGCCCGTGTAGTTAAATGTTTTTCAATGGGTACCGCAAGATTAGTAATTATTATTATGTGCAATACCTTTTACGCTGCTGCATTGTTGTGTACATTTCTGAAACTAGCAAAGTTACATACCTGGTATTAAAAAGAGGATATGCTAGCACTAACAGGTCTGAAAGTTTCCCCTTAAGTGCCGATTTTGTTCCAAATTATTCAGAATTTTGTCAACAGAGTGAAACTGGTAAAGGCATCCTTGAATTCTTCAAAACATAGCTATATAACTTTAAGATTTGGAGGTGGTGCCTCTGCTGCTGCCCATTTGTCTCAATTGTATTAATCATGAAATTTGCATTAAAATATATTACTCCCTCTGATCCAAAATAATTGTCATGGTTTTAGTTCAAATTTGGAGCGGAGGGAGTATTATTTAGTAGATACTAACAAACGATCTACTTACCAGTTTACTAGAGGAAAGCGGGTTCATACTAAACAATTGCTTTTCGTCACAGTAAGTTACTTTTCAAATATATCCACCGGAACATGTCCATGTGGAATCTAGTTTTAAAAATCTCATGATGGGAAACATTGAAAAAATGCAACAGAAGCATGTGGAAACTAATTTTACTAAAAAAAACAACTTATTCGTATGTGCTAAAAAAGCAATTTCACACCAGAAACATGTTTTTCGGGCTCATGTGGGATCTAGTTTCGAACCTCGTCATGAGAAACACAATGGTGAAATAAGATTTCAGTTTGATCAATTGGTTTGAATGTAATACAATTATGCCTCCTGTGCATGGTTGGTATATGCCTCCTGTGCATGAGATAGGATAGGAGCTTTGCTACAGAGACGTACAATTATTTTTTACTGTATGAGATAGCGGCAGCAAAAGTAAAAGCTCGCGCGTGCTCTCTGGCATTGTGTCTTGCCCGTGCACCACAACTAGTTCAAGTTGATGTCACAGATCGACTATCTGTCTATCATTTGAAGAAAGAAATGTGAATCGTTTCAAAGCTCATCGCAGAGTCAAAAAAGGAAGAAACAAAAATGTTATCTCAGTCAAAAAAGGAATACTAGGATTTCCCCCATGCATAAAAACATGTATACTGTAGATGAAAAAGATATACAGCTTGGATCAACACACAATATTACAAAAATGGAAGAAAAATGTGCTCGGGTGGCGAGGCGAGGCGAGGGCGTCGCGGTGCGCCGGTGGTGGCCACGGACGGTCGAGCGCCATGCGGCTTGCATGTCGTCGGGTGGGTCGCTTGCTATTCCAACTGCACTGGAAAGCAGGGAATTTCATTGTCTCGAGAAAAAAAGCAGGGAAATTTAATATTTTTTCTAGGAAGGATAGGGGAGGTCTCTATTTTTTTGAAACAAAACACCACCCCCCTTTATTCATTAGATAAAATAGATACATGTCTGTGAGGAAATTTACAATTTCATTCAGCGGTTTCTCAAACCAATCATAAGTCGCCCAAAATCTCGCTAACCTAGCTAGTAGTTCGTGAGCTACCTTATTTGCTTCTCTATACAATGTTCAAACCTAGAAATAGGAAAGGCATAAGCGAGATAATAACAATCATCGAAAATCGCCGCCGCTGCACTCGCATGACCTCCTCCTCCATTGTTCATTGTCTCGATGACCTCTAGATTATCAGAATTGATAACTAGAGGGTTGCACCCTGTTCTTTGCGCCAGGGATAACCCATATCGGAGTGCCAAAGCTTCAGCTGCCAGGACATCTGCACGCCAGTCTATTTTTCCATTCCTGTTGGGGATATAACTACTAGGTATGACCCGCCCAAGAGAGGCCGGGTTATACCTATGATGAGTCATAAAGCCCATGACGATACTTGAAGATGGCGGTTCAGTTAAGGGCCCAAAACCCAACACTACTAGAAAAAGGGCTAAAGATGGGATGCACACTAATGGTGCACCACGGAAGTAGTGCGCCACTACTATATACTAATGGCGCACCAGTTGGTGATGCGCCATTAGTGTGAAAGACACTAATGGCGCACCAGACAAAAGGTGTGCCACTAGTGATATTTTGTTTTTCATTTTTACATACATACTAATGGCGCATCTGACCGAAGTGCGCCATTACTAGTTCTAACTAGTAATGGCGCACCAGCCACGGAGTGCATCAGTACTGAATTTTTTTTTATTCTTTTTTTTGCAAAATTACTAATGGCGCACCGTGTCACAGTGCGCCATTACTAATTTAAACTAGTAATAGTAATGGCGCACCTACTGCAGGTGCGCCATTAGTATATATATATATATATATATATATATATATATATATATATATATATATATATATATATACTTTTTTGCAAAACTACTAATGGCGCACCACCTGCAGGTGCGCCATTAGTAATCAGGGTTACTAATGGCGCACCACCTGCAAATGCGCCATTATTAACCCTGGTTACTAATGGCGCACCTACCCACAAAGATATTTTTGACAGCCACACCTACCCACTCACTTTCCCCACTTCATTCCCTCCACCTCATTCTCCAAGCTTTCGGCTGCCTCCTCCTCCTCACCTCATTTCCACCATAGATTCATCAAAATTAAGTGGTGAAATTATCTTTTTTTGATAGGTAAGTAAGGGGAAAGCTATCTTCATGATGTAGATCTTCTTTTTTTCTCCCTAGCTTGCTCCAACAACGTGCACATGCACTTTTTGTGGCCTAGCTAGATCTATGTATGTTTGTGGTGTTGCATGTGTTTGTGGTGTTGCATATATGTTTGTGTTTGCAGGTACCGGTATTTGAAATGCGATAGTTGCCAATATTTTGCCGGAATGTTGATTCATTTCCGTTTCGGCGAGAATTTTGGCACTATGCATTCTTTTTGGTCCTATTTTTAGGGAAGGTCATGCCAAATTTTTTCTAGGTTCTAAAATATTGTTTTGCTCTACCCCGCAGGCGACCATGGTCCGCACGATGACCGAAGGCATCGTGAATAGGTTTTTGAGCTCCGCAAAGGCCGAGATGCTTCAAAAGAACGAGACGGAGATAAGATGTCTGTGTCGAAGATGCAAGCTGAAGAGCCTTATTGCGGACCCGGATTCCGGGCAGGTGCGGGACCAC
This sequence comes from Triticum timopheevii, assembly GCA_963921465.1. Lineage (NCBI taxonomy): Eukaryota > Viridiplantae > Streptophyta > Magnoliopsida > Poales > Poaceae > Triticum > Triticum timopheevii. Next base: position 621,938,776 of record OY997268.1, read on the forward strand.
CTGCTCTTGCGTGGTTTCATGGATGGCTATCGGTGGCAAGGTGATGAAGATGACTATAAAGTCGTCCATGGGGGCCGGGCAAGAAATGAGGAAGGGCAACAAGACAACCACCGCGGCGAGGGCGGGCGAGAAGACGAAGAATCTCCAGGACATGATCACGACGGTGATGCTGTACACAGTCATGATGTAGAAGATGTCGTACATGATGATGAGGAAGATCAAGACGAAGGGCATGATCATGAAGATGAAGATGCCGGAGCAGACGACGATGAAGGCTGGGTGCAGGACCCTCATATTCAAGAGCTGCTTCTCAAGCAGACGAATAACGCAAGAGCTGCCGCCCGAGAGAAAACCAAGCTGGATCAACTGGAGATAGACGCGGTTACTCCATTGTATGAAGGATGCAGGCCCGAGGATACCCGCCTGAAAGTAACGCTCATGGCTCTGGAGATCAAGGTAAAACACAAAATGACCGACGCATGCTTCGACGAGAACATGTCATTCTGGCACGAACGTCTTCCCAAGGGGAACAAGTGCCCGACCAGTTTCGAGGAGGCGAAGAAAATCGTGTGTCCTCTGGATTTACTGCACGTGAAATACCATGTGTGCATGAACAATTGCATCATTTATCGGGACGAGCACGCGGAGTCTACCATATGTCCGGTGTGCGGCGTCACTCGATACAAGAAGAGGAAGAAAGCTCCTCGAAAATCGGTGTGGTACTTTCCGATCACTCCTCGTCTGCAGCGGTATTTCGCGTACCCTAAGGTAGCAAAGCTCCTGCGTTGGCACGCAGATAGGGAGGAGAAGAAGCGGGAAGATGACGGAAATGATCCGGAGATAAATAAAAAAGACAAGATGCTGAGTCACCCTAAGGATGCGAGCCAGTGGCAAGCGTTGAACTTCGAATACCCAGAATTTGGGAAGGATCCAAGGAACATCGTGCTGGGCGCGAGCACCGATGGAGTCAATCCGTTTGGCAGCCAGAGAAGCACACATAGCACCTGGCATGTGTTTGTGTGGATGTACAACCTTCCCCCCTAGTTGTGCATGAAGAGGAAGTACATTCACATGAGTATGCTAATTGAAGGGCCGAAACAACCAGGGAACGACATCAGTCTGTATCTGGGGCTGCTGAAAGAGGTGCTAGACACGCTGTGGGAAACGCCAGCCAATACGTGGGACGCCACAGAGAAAGAATATTTTCCTATGAGAGCTGCACTGCTCATGACAGTGCACGACTATCTCGGTTACGGATATCTCGCGGGGCAGGTAGTCCACAGATTTTCTGGATGCGTAAGGTGCATGGATGACACAACATATCACCAGCTAGATAGAGATCCCGTCGAAGGTGGCTTCGCGATGATGACCCGTGGAGGAAATGCAAGGATCTGTTCGATGGTGAAACCGAACCCCGAAAACCCCCGCGTACGAGGAGCGGCGAGGAAATAGACGAGTTGTTGAAAAATTGGAAAGATTGCCCACTGCCGGGAAAGAAGCAAAAGGCGCCAGAGCCGGGAAAGAAGTGAAAAGCGCCAGAGCCGCTGCTGAAGGTATGGAAAACGAGGTCTGTTTTCTGGGACTTGCCGTACTGGAAGATCCACTGTGTGCCTCACAGCCTTGATGCCATGCATATCACGAAGAACGTGTGCGAGAGTCTGCTTCGTACCCTGCTCAACATGCTAGAGAGGACCAAAGATGGGCCAAAAGCAAGGGCAGACTTGAAATCAATGGGCATCAGGCAGGAGCTTCACGCTAATGATGATGATGATGAGATGAGGCGAAGCAGGACACAGAAACTCGTCGCAAAGGCAAAAAGGCCAAGAAGACCGGAAATGACTACCCTCCCGCGTGCTTCACTCTAAGTTAGGAGGAGATCGAGCAGTTTTTCACCTGCCTCGTAGGAGTAAAACTTCCTTACGGTTACGCGGGGAAGATAAGCAGATACCTAGACCCAGCGAAGCAGAAGTTCAGCGGGATGAAGTCTCACGACTGTCACGTGCTAATGACGCAGATACTTCCGGTTGCAATCCGTGGGATCTTGGACGTGCACGTCCGTGAAACGCTATTTGGCATATGCAACTTTTTCGATGTCATCTCTCGGAAGTCGATTGGCGTGAGGCAACTCAGAAGACTACAGGAAGAGATCGTGGTGATACTATGTGAGCTTGAGATGTACTTCTCGCCCGCATTCTTCGACGTTATGGTGCATCTGCTGGTCCATATCGGGGAGGATATCATCCAACTCGGGCCGACATTCCTGCATAGCATGATGCCGTTCGAAAGGATGAATGGTGTCATCAAAGGATACGTTCGCAATATGTCACATCCAGAGGGAAGTATAGCCAGGGGCTTTCTGACCGAAGAGTGCATCTCCTACTGCACAAATTATCTAGGCATCGAGAACCCCGTTGTTCTGCCCGTCAACAGGCACCTCGGCAGGCTCGCTGGATGGGGTCACCGTGAGGGTCGCCACGAAATGCATGTCGACTTCGAGGGTCGACTCGCCGACTTTGAAAGAGCAAACCTAGTCGCGCTACAACACATAGACGTGGTCGATCCTTGGGTGGTAGAGCACAAAACCTTTATTGAGAAGACGTACAATGACCGAGGCCAACAGAGGACAGATGAAGATATAATCAAAGAGCACAACTCATGTTTCACGCGTTGGTTCAAGCAGAAGCTTCTGTCGTACCCTTTACATGAGGATTCTTCCGCGGAAGAACAACTCATATTCGCCTTGTCACAGGGCGCCGAGCACAACCTGATGACATATGAGGCGTACGATATCAACGGCTACACATTCTACACCAAGAACAAGGACATGAAGAGCGATGGTTATCAGAACTCCGGGGTAACGATGGAATCCTACACTGGTAACGAGAAGGACAGATACTACGGACAGATCAAGGAGATCTGGGAGCTGAGCTACGCTGGAGAGAAGGTCCCGATGTTCCGTGTCAGATGGGCCAAGAGCGTCCTAAAAGAAGATCGGTATTTCACCACCATGGTTATACCCGAAGCCAAATCCAAGACCGCGGGCGCAAACGTCACCGCGAAAAATGAGCCATGGGTACTGGCTTCCCAAGTGGACCAATGCTTCTTCATTACTGACCCGTCAAAGCCCAGTCGTGTTGTCGTGAGGAGAGGCAAAAGGAAGATCATTGGAATGGATGGAGTAGCCAATGAGCAAGACTTCGATAAGTACGGCGACCTGAAGATCGAACATGACGACGACGATGAAGTAGCAGCACACACCACAAGAAGAAGCAGGACCACCCTACCTAAAGGACGTCCGTTCCACAAAAGAACTCCATTTGCGAAAAAGAAGGGCAAGAAGATTGTGAACAGATAGCTAGCTAAGATCGATTGTATTTAAATCGTAGTCTTCATTTCTCGATTGTATTTCATGGGCACTTTTTGATATCATGAATATTTTTAAATTTCATGGGCACTTTTTGAATTCATGAGGACACTTGATCTCGATCTCCATCTTGATCTCGATTCCCCCTCCATCTCGATCTCGATCCCCCTCCATCTCGATCCCACCCGCACCCTCCCCCGCTAGCTCCACCGCCGCCGACGACCCACCGCAACACTCCCCGCTCCACCACTGCCGACGAGCACCCGGCCCCCCGCACCCTCCCCCGCTCCACCGCCGCCAACGGGCACCCCCCGCACCCTCCCCCGTTCCACCGCCGCCGCTGATGATATTTTCAAGTAACAAATTTGAACATATTTTTAAAAAAATTATTACTGTTTTTATAAAAAATATTACTATTATGATTTAAACAAGTTTGAACATATTTAAACACAAATAAATATCAAACAGCATTTAAAATGCATAAAAAAATATTGGGGAGCCTGGGAATCAAACCCAGGACCTCCTGGTGTGTGCTGCATGCTGACCAGTCGGGCTAGTGGGGGGTTCTGTTGTAGACAGGGTTAGGTTGTAGATAGGGCTAGTGGGCTAGATTAAAACAAAATTCTAATGGCGCACCGAGGGGAGGTGCGCCATTAGAATACTCGTACTTATGGCGCACGAGGGGGTGGTGTGCCATTAGAACCCTCCCCCCACTCCACCTACTGCCCTCGCACTGTGTCCTCCCTCCCTCCCTCGCCAGTTTCCCCTCGATCGACCACCGCCATCCGCCGCCGCCGCAGCCGCCCACGCGCCCCCGCCATCCGCTGCCTCTGTCCGCCGCAGCCGCCCATGCGCCCCCGCCGCCTCCCTCTCCCCTTCCTCCCCCTCGAGCACCGCCTCCCCCCGAGCCCCGCCTCCCCCGCGAGCGCCGCCCCCTCCGTCCCCTCCGTCCGCCGTGCCTGCACGCCCTAGGGTTCCGGCTCCAAGGTGGGTGGCAAGGTTGACACGCCGCCTCCTCCTCGACGCGCCGCCTCCTCCTCGACGCGCCTCCTCCTCGACGCGCCGCCTCCTCCTCGACGTGCCAGCTCCTCCTCGACGCACCGCCGCCCGCCGCCTCCTCGACGCCGGCGCCCTCCTACGGCAGCCTGCCGTTATCCCACAGGTGATTCCTCACCTCTCCCCCCTTCCCCTCCTCCCCCCTAGGCTACCTCCCGCGAGTACCACAACCCTCTTCCCCCGTGTTCTAGGGTTGGTGAATTACGCATCTCTATTAGTCTGTCTGTCGACTAGCTAGTGTACTGATTTTGGTATAATCTATCTATCTCTGGTGGTGTTCTGGTTCTTGCTTGTTTATTCTCCTAGGCCTTGTTTGTTAGTGATCAGTAATGTAGACATTCTATGACTATTTTGCTTGTCTATTTACAGTAATGATTGTAGCTTATTCATGCTGGCCATTTCACTGCACTACAACTGGCATTGTTTTACATTCTAGTTTGTGCTTTAGGATGCTATTCATTTCCTGTGGAGAGTCTTGTATTTAGTTCCCTGTGTACTTGTACTTCCTATATAACTTTGTTGGCTTACAAATTACAATGCTAATACATCAATGGTATCTTCTGGTTATTGCTTTGATACAATGCTTACAATTGAAGTACACATACCGACATATTTACATGGTAGACCAAATATATGGGACACTGAGGTCCAAATAAATACATTATATGACTAATTGTTGAAAAAATAGGCCAAAGCTTGTGAACTCTCTTGTTTCTTACATAGTGAATGAAGCAGGGTATCACTTACAAGTGATGTGCTCTTGCCAACTTTATTAGAATGTAGTGTAGCATCACATCCTCGCAACTTTATCAGTATCCAGTTTAGCACCACATCAGCTGTGCTTTGTTTATGTCACTGGTCTTAGTACAACATTAGTCACGTGTTGTCTTCGATGGGTCTCTTGTATGCCTCTTTTTTATATTTTGGCATATTGGCACCCAGTGAACATGTGTTGTTATATGGCAATATTATATAGTGGTGAAAGGCTCAGCTCTGTCTGACTAATGCTATGCAATGTTATAAAATGGCATCCAATTTGGGCTGAAAAAAATGTTATTTCATGAGTTGACAAACTATCTGCTAATACTTCTTCATTGTGAGTAGTTCCACTTTCAGTTTATAAGAAGTATACTAGGCTTATAACTAAGCCAAATGTTTACATTATTCTTATTACTGTGCATGATGTGATGTTCTAGACAGTTAAGTATTTGCAACCTGCTGCTAAACTAGATCATGAATATGTCATTGCTTTTCAGTGAGCTCCTAAGTGTACTATTATTCATTTATGATAGTTTGTGAGATACAGAAATAGATAAATTTAAGTTTGTAATGGCTAACAGCCACACATGTGAATCTATTCTTGATACACCTTTTCCCTTTTCTTAGAATCATCATATACATCTGCATATTTCAGGTTTCCAAGGAGGTAAAGGAAGTGAAGTTCAGACAGTGCAGCAGCAGCAACACCTCCAAGGTGAGAAATATGTTCAGTTAGGTACAGTTAGCATCATGTAAGAAAATGGCCATAATGTGCCCTGATAATGATGTATTTTGTCATAAAAATATATAGTGGACTGCCATGATAATGACATGGTCCTGTGTTTGCAAGCTGTCATAATCTTCAGTTTACTTGACTTTTGAGCCTGCTAGTAGTTTACTTCCATGAGTTGTTTTATTGACATGGCACATTTGCAATGGAGTTTTATATATCTTTAGCCACTGTTCATTAACAGCAAGTCAGTTTTGTTTATAGTTGAAAGTAAGTGTGTTGTTTGAAATTTTGACTGTTGGGGCGTAGTATTGTAACTAGAAGACCATGTATTTTCAGAATTGAGCTAAAGATTTGGGGGGTAGTATTTCTGATTTTAGAGCACCTTTGCTGGATGTATTTTACAGTAGCTGTTGGAATCAAAACAATGCTTGTGGGTTGTCCTGTTAAGTTGAGTGAGTCATTAGAGGGCAGATAGAGTCACCCACACCAATTAATGTTTATGAAGAAGAAGAATAAACCTGTTGCTGCTGCTGTTATGCCTGTATTCACTGCTGCTGCTGCTGTACTTGTGATGATGTTGTACTTGTGATGATGCTACTTGTGATCTTCTGAAATGACCCATTGGCGACTTCATTACGTGGGGATAACGATTTTGCAGGTACCCCGAGAGGCCCTTGAGTTTGCCGGAATGTCGATTAATTTCCGTTCCGGCAAATTCGGGTACTCCATATGTCCTATTTTCAGCAAAGGTCATGCTGAAATTTTCCGTGAATTTTAGCATGACTTTGCTAAAAATCGGACATATGAGGTACTTGCTACTAATGCATGGACCGAGGTATCTTAGTACTTAATTAAGTAGGATCAACTGCCCCTTTATTCTTGCTACATTAAACCATAGGTGGCAATAGAGCCAAGTGATTAGGCCCAACTTAGAAATTCTCCTCAGCATCGATAAACCCTAGATGATAAACCCAACATAGGTGGCAATAGAGCCAACTGATTAGTGCCAAGTGATTAGGCCCAACCTAGGGTGCCTCGGCATCGATAAACCCTTAATGATGAAAACTTAGCATTTAGGGTGCCTCGGCGTCGACAAACCCTAAATGATGAAACCTTGGCTTTTAGGGTGCCTCGGTGTCGATGAGAACCTAAATGATGTACGCTTAGGCTTTTAGGGTGCCTCGGCGTCGACAAACCCTAAATGATAAAAGGTTAGCTTTTAGGATGCCTCGGTGTCGACAAACCCTAAATGACGAGACCATGATCTTGTTCCTTGACAATAACCAACTTTTTGACCAAACTTTTTTACTATTTAGAGCGAAACATGGCCCACAACGATGAGGCGGCGGTTCGGGCGGCAAGCAATTCTGGGAGCTGTCCCAGGAGTTGGAGGAACAACCTCACCGCTATGAGGACGCCGCGGAAGAAACCAATCCTGACTACACAACCCCTAGTGGCGTCGGGGATGACACCACTGATGGTGCCGCCGAGGATGCCACCACTGATGGTGCCGCCGAGGATGCCAACCGAAGAAGCAACGGAAGGACCGGCGCCCGAACGCGCTCCGCACCGTCAAGGAGGAATTTACTCAAGTGGACTCCGATGGGCATCCAATGGAGCCCAAACATATAGTCAAGGGGTACTCGGTTCAGCTCGGGTGCATTCTCCGGAGCACCGTCTCGATCAACACCGAGAACCTTAGGCATAAGGACCGAGGGAATTTGCGCAACCTCCTCTTCACGAAGCTGCAGGAATGATACAAGTTCCCCGCAGAATTTGAAAACACACGCCTCTCAGGGAATAAAGTGAACAGTGCCGCCCTCACGAGGATGAGCACGGCCCTGTCTACTTGGAGAAGCGCGGTGAAGAGAATGGTTGAGAAAGGTGATAGTTATGAGAAGATCAAGGCAAAAAATCCTTCGATCAGCGAAGAGGACTACAAGGAGTTCAAGATCAAGTGCGAGAGCAGTGCAACCTCCGAATCAAGTCAGTGGGGGAAAGAAATGCGGGAGTTGAACTTAGGGGAACACAAACTCGGTCTCGGCGGTTACAGAGTGGTGGAGCCTATATGGGACAAGGAGGACGCGGAGCGTGCCGAGCAAGGCCTACCACCCCGCTTCGAGAAATACAGCAGTGACAAGCAGACCAGGAACTATGTCAGGGCCCGGTACAAGGAAGACCCGATAACAAAGGAGCTTACCACAGATCCGAAGACCAGGGCGCTTGAGCATGTTCTGGCGAAGGAGACTGAAAGCAGTAGCATGGGGTCGTCTTAGAGCTCCCCTTTCGACACCCCTTTAAATAGGGCATTGAACGTAATGAAAAACAAGGATAAGCTCAGTAAGCCGACGTCAGCTGGTCGTGTGGCCGGCAAAGGCTTGTCCACAAAATGGTCGTCATACTATACCACTGGTGGGCGAAAGGAGAAAAAGACCAGCTTGAAAAGCCAGTCGCGCGAGGTTGAAGCACTCAAGGCACAAGTGGCGCGGATTCCGGAGCTTGTCTAAGAGCAAGTGGAACAACTACTGGGAACGAAGCTCAACGCCATGGTGCCTACGTTGATTCATGGGCTGACGACGTGGATTGCGGGCGGCCAACAGGGGCCTCCCCCGGTTCCCAGCTTCACGGCCAGCAACTCGCACAGTGCGCAGGCGGCGCCATTAGTGTCTCCGGCGGCGCCATTGGTGTCTCCTGCGGAGGCAGTATTCGTGTCTCCGGCGCCGGCACGGGCATTGGAGCTTAATGCACCCGGGTGTACGCCGGCCGGCACCTCGCCAGCAAGCGGCCCCTCCGTCAGTTGCTCGCCCGCCGTTGGTGGTGCCTCGACATTAGCCGAGCTCGACAGCATCACGGTAACTAAGCCTCTTGGCCGATGACTTCATCTCCTTGCCTTTGACTGGGCATCCCTGACGCCCTATATGTTTTCGCAGGGCGCCGCCGACATTCCTTGCACTCTTCTGCACTTCGTGGACGGCGAGTTGGTCGATGTCGCCAAGGGCAGAATCATTCAACCGGGCAACCCCATGTTCCACGGTAATCCGATGCCACCCACAGTGTATAGGGTTGAAGTGGTTCGGGTGCTGCCAGGCTGCGACGAGCTGTTACCTCCGATTCGACCCGCTGGGGCCGACGAAGAAGATGTGATGACCCTCAGCGCCTGCGTAAACTGGCCCCTGCTTTGGCCGAAGAGCCAGATTCGTTTGGGGGCGGGGGACACCACCCCACAGACAAGACCGTCAGTCGTGCCGGCGCCAAGCCATGGCAAGAACGCTGCAATGCTACCGGACTTGCCGGACATCCCTATGGCACAGGATCCGGACAGCCCTATGGCACAGGATCCGGACGGCGACGACAACGACGACGGTACATTTACCAAAGTTGATAAGTACTTTGCCGAACATGGGTACGCTGACGAGTTCTGCGGGCCTCTTTCTCAAGAACCCAACCAAGACGACCGCGATCTAGCTGGTATGGCGGAGAAATCCAATTGCAGAAGGCGTCGTCTGGCGTTCAGTTCTCAGGACACGCCTCCAGCTCCCGCCTTCACCGGGCCTCAGATAGCTGAGGTGCGAAATATTATCAGCCCCAACACGCTCAAGAAGGCGGTCTGTGAGCAGAACTCGGTCCCATTATAGGAGATCAAGAAGAAGGGACGGAAACGAAAGACTAACAAGGGCGCCGGTGCGAGCCAGCCGGCACCGAGTTTGATCCATGCTCAGGACGGGCCACCTTCACCTAAGGATATCTCGAGGAGGGTGCATGTGGCAGGTCGGGCGATGCTACCGCCAAATATGCTGAATGCTGCAACCGGTGCTATGCGGAGTCTGCACGACAGTGTTCTTTCTTTGGAGAAGCGGCGTCTCAGAGAGAAGGATGTGGCATACCCGGTTTTTGTGGCCAAGGTGACAAAGGGCAAGGTCTTTGTGGATGGCGACATCGGGGGTACGATCGTCCTGTGGTTTGATGACATCTTTGCTATGTTTAACCTTCATCCGCTGCACTACACCTTCGTTCGGTTGTTTTCGCTGAGTATGGAGATGCGGATCATTAGAGACAAGACCCCGGACATCGTGATAGTCGACCCCTTCTACATGCGTGCCAAGCACTTGAGCAGCGCTGGGGACCGCCAAGTTGCAAGTTCACACCTCGAAGGCGTCTGTCGGTGTCAAAACCGGCGGATCTCGGGTAGGGGGTCCCGAACTGTGCGTCTAGGCGGATGGTAACAGGAGACAAGGGACACGATGTTTTTACCCAGGTTCGGGCCCTCTCGATGGAGGTAAAACCCTACTCCTGCTTGAGATATATTGATGATATGGGTAGTACAAGAGTGGATCTACCACGAGATCAAGGAGGCTAAACCCTAGAAGCTAGCCTATGGTATGATTGTTGTAATGGTTGTGTGTACTACGGTCTAAAACCCTCCGGTTTATATAGACACCGGAGAGGGCTAGGGTTACACAGAGTCAGTTACAATGGTAGGAGATCTACATATCCGTATCGCCAAGCTTGCCTTCCACGCCAAGGAAAGTCCCATCCAGACACGGGACGAAGTCTTCAATCTTGTATCTTCATAGTCTTGGAGTCTGGCTGACGATGATAGTCCGGCTGTCCGGACACCCCCTAGTCCAGGACTCCCTCAGTAGCCCCTGAACCAGGCTTCAATGACGATGAGTCCGGCGCGCATATTGTTCGGCATTGCAAGGCGGGTTCCTCCTCCGAATAATTCATAGAAGATTGTGAACACCAGGATAGTGTCCGGCTCTGCAAAATAATTTCCACATTCCACCGTAGAGAGAATAATATGTACACAAGTTCAATCTGCTGACGTATTTTGTGGCATGACGTCATACCACCACCAAGCCTTTACTTGAATCTTTTTTATTATACCACCTCAGCGCATTTAGCGAAGTGGTTTCCTTGGCACGTCTTGTCGAAGCAGAGATCTTGTTCCCCTTATTCCAGGATTCCCATCAATACGGACATGGGTAACCCAACCGCGCCATTGATGGTGGCGCTTGGGAGATAAGCGAGTTTTACCAGGCCGGTGGGGATGCATAGTCTTCATCCTCCTATATATAAGGGGATAAGGATCCACCTTTTTACCTACGCCTTCTTCCTCCTCTGCTTATCCATCTCCGCGCACTCGAGCTCCAGCGCCCAAGTCCGCACATCTCGTCTCGACCTTCTCCAGCCATGTCTGGAGCGGGAGGCAAGTGGTTGGCCTCCTCCGTTACGGAGGAGCACATCGAAAAGCTGCACGGCGCCGGATACCTTTCCAGCAACATCGTGCACCGGCTACCCGACGAGGGGCAGCTCATCCCCACCCCCAGGCCCCATGAGAGGGTCATATTCCTTCCCCACTTCCTCCGCGGACTGGGCTTCCCACTTCATCCCTTCGTCCGGGGGCTCATGTACTACTACGGCCTGGATTTCCATGATCTGGTGCCAAACTTCATTCTCAACATCTCGGCGTTTATCGTCGTGTGTGAGGCCTTCCTTTGCATCCAACCCCACTTCGGCTTGTGGCTAAAAACCTTCAATGTTAAGCCGAAGGTAGTGAAGGACGTTCAAGCGGAGTGCGGAGGCGCCATGGTGGGCAAGATGCCCAACGTCCTCTGGCTCGAGGGGGCCTTTGTGGAAACCATCAAAGGGTGGCAATCGGGGTGGTTCTATATCACCGAGCCGCGGGACCCTAAATGGGCAGCGGCCCCCGAGTTCAGATCTGGTGCCCCTATGTAGCTCACCTCCTGGAAAAAGAAGGGCTTGCTATGGGGCAGTTTGGAGGAGCTGACCGGACTCCAGTCCTATCTCCAGACCTTGGTGAACAAGAAGCTCAAGCTTGTCAACGTGATCCAGGTCATGCACGTCCGCCGGATTCTCCCTTGCCAACAACGGGTATTCAACCTGTGGGAGTTCGATCCGGCACAGCACCAGACCCTGAGCGGGCTCTTCGACACGACGTACGAAGCTGCCTGGAGGGTGCTGTTCAAGGGGGGAGAAGCCCCCGCATCCGCGACTGAAGATCGCGGATTCAGCACGAAACGCCCGGCTGCACTACTAGGGAAAAGCCTATACACAGAATCTTACCAGCAGCGCTCTTCAAAATACCATGCTACTGCTACTTAGCAGTAGCGCGTGTCTACGAAATGCACTGCTGACTTGGAAATAGCAGTAGCGCTTGCACCGCATACAGCGCTACTGCTATAGTTGCCATGACCTTGGCCCCCCGCTAGCTATAGCAGTAGCGCACTTTACTATAGAGCGCTACTGCTATTCAGGTTAGCTGTAGCGCGTTTAGGCAAATGCGCTACAACTATCCCTACCTTATCCCCACGCGCACGACCGGCCCTCTCACTCACACTCTCACTCTCGCCCGCGTCAACCGTCGTCGTGCGTCGCCGCCGCCGCCGCCTTCGTCCGTCTGCCGCCGAGGTACTCCCCTCCTTCCGTCCCTCCTCTATCCTCCTCGCACATCCTCCCTCCGCCTGCACCCGCCCCACCCTCCTCCGCCGCCGCCCTCCTCCCTTCGCCTGCGGCCGCCCCTCCTCCCTCCTCCGCCGGCAGCCCTCCTCCCACCGCCCTCGACCTCGCCGCCCCTAGCTACCTCTCCGTCGCCCCCACCCCCTGCCACTAGTTAGTACTAGATTTAGTAGTAGTAGATGTTAATTTAGGGTTAGCTAGTACTAGATGTTAATTTAGTAGTAGTAGATGTTAATTTAGCTTAGTTAGTACTAGATTTTTAGTAGTAGTAGTGGTAGTTGAACTACTATAGTTGTAGTTGAACTAGTTTAGTAAGTAAATTAATAAACTAGTTGAACTAGTTGAATTAACAGAACTAATCTATTTTTAGTAAGATAATTAATATAACTAGTTGAACTACTTTATTTTTAGAAAGAACTAGTTTTTTTCTATTTATAGTAAGTTTATATTTAGTAAGAACTAGTTGAATTAATAAAACTAGTTGAACATGTCATGTTTGTTGTTATTGATAACTTATATGGTTTCAGGTGACCTCCGTCGTCCCCGTCACCGACCCCCTCCGACATCCCCACCGTCATCCCAGTCACCGACGTACCCCCTCCGACATCGAGGTGAGACCAGCCAAATATCCTTGTATATCTTGTGTTGTTGCTCAAATAGGATATGTGGTTGCCCAAGTGGCCGTTCATGTTCAGTTTACATCTCCGAGTGGCCTATGTTTTGCCGGAGTGTTGATTAATTTCAATTCTGGCAAATTTCAGGCGCTCGATATGTCCTTTTTTAGCAAAGGTCATGCCGGATTTTGTCGTGAATTCTGGCATGACTTGTGATAGAATATGTACAAGTTTAATCTTTGAATTATGATTGTAGGAAATGTCGTACTCGGACGACGACGGTCTCCCGGGGGAGTGTAGCTGGTGCCACAACGATCGAGGTATGTGCGACAGATTTGTTCGGCTGGACGAAGATCGGCGCTTCAGCATTAAGCTCGAGGAGACCTTCGATTGTGAAACGGTACGCAACAACGACAAGTGTTTTTTTCTCCATTAAGCATGACTTCAACTATTTCAACGTCTAATTTTCATATTTTACAATTCGACTAGCTTATCCCATGCCATGCATGACACTATGTCTTGGAGAGGATGGGTTTTGAAGACCATGAAAATTTCGAAACAAAGAAAATACACCTAAGGACCCATCATGATATGGATTTTGAAGTAAATCTGTGCAACGCTCAGAGCGTAACCCATTTTGGTTGCCAAAATTGGGAAGCACTTTGCAAAATGTATGGTTTTTATGAGGGTATGATTGTCACCATGGATCTTGGTGATCCTGACAGCGAGGAAGACAATATGGACATTTGGGTCCTTGTTGATACGCTTCCGATTGTACCGCTATGTGAGTTTCTCAAACATAGTTATTAACTAATTTATATTGTTTATTTCAAAATAGTTGATAGCTTATTTCCATTGACAGCTTATTTTGATTCTTCAAAGACTGTGCGGAAGATGGTAGATAAAACCCACTACACCGAAGGCACCCAATTAACGTATAAGGAGAAAAATCATCTGATCGCATTTTGTACTCTTCTTGAGAATTACAATGACTATTATTGAACTCCTCCAAATTATGGTGAATAGGTGCCACTAGTGCATGTGTTGAACAACGATAACTTCTCTGGAGATACCCTGGTAAGATTTTTTACTATTACGACATCCGTGCATTTTTTGCATACTTCTAAAACTAGTACATCATTGCTAACTACGAAGTTATTATTATGTTTTTCAACAGAAACTCCCGATGGATTGTGTGCCTCATCTGATGTCTCTGCATGGTCGCCTCTCAGTTCTGAACATATTGCCAGGTAAATCTACGGAGCTCACCTGTGCATATCGGATTTCTAAAACCCGTGAACACATGATCATCAGAGAATGGAAGAAATGTATGGACATTTGCAAGGAGGTTCTTGGAAGTAACATTTAGCGAAAGGCAAGAATTGGAGACAGGCTAATCTCCATTCTCCATAATGGAGAGTCAGGGGCTATCTTGTTTTTTGTTATTTTACCTTAGAAAAATGTAGTAGGTCTTAATCGAATGTAATATGTCCTATGAGGTACAATATGTTTGTGGTAATGTGTTAGAGTTGATAATGATGATCTTGAGGAGGTGTTATGTGATGTCAATGATGAAAACGATGATATTGAGGAGGTGTTATATGACAATGATGTATTATGATGCTAAGTTGTTAATGATATGATGATGATGATGGTATTATTATATCATTGGGTGAAAGAACCGCGGATTAGTTTCAAGTGGATGGACATCCACTTGAAACTAGTCCACGGCTCTTTCACCCCATGATGTAATAACTCATTATGATGTAAAAACAATCTCTAAATTCCTGTTGTATGAAAACTTGTGTAAAGGTGTATGAATACAACATGAAAAAGAATAGAAATAAAATACTAAATAATAGTAGTAGCGCGGGTAAGGAGAAGCGCTACTACTAACTACCAGTAGCGATGTTCTGAAGAAGCACTGCTACTAAGTCAATTTAGCAATAGCGTGGGTCAAGACACGCTATTGCTAAGCATTAGCTGTAGCGCCTTATTAGTAGCGCTCCTGCCCGCGCTACTGATAGCCCCAAAACCCGCGCTGCTGCTAGGCTTTTCCCTAGTAGTGCTGGTGCGGTAAGTTATCCTTTACGGGACACGTATTTCTTTCATAGTTTGACTCTATGTGGGATCTAAAACTCCCAATGCCTTTGACAGGACTGGCAGAGGACGTCCAGACAGGTAGACTGTCCGGCTCCCCTTCCCGAAGACCCAGCGGACGCCCGTTTAACGGGGCTGCTAGTCCCGGCACTTTATGTGGTGCCAGAGAAGAAGGCCAAGAAGAAGGCCACGGGAACACGAAGGAGTTCCCGGCGCCAGGTGGTATCGGACTCATCGTCTGATGACTCCGCAGCGGACTCCTCCCCCGAAGGCGAGGAGGAGAAAGAAGACTCTCCCCAGGAGGGGGGAGAGAGGAAGAGGAAGGCTTCCCCAATGGGGGAGGCCAAAGGGTCCAAGAGGGGAAGGACCCTTCCTCCGGACAGCTCCGCCAACGCCAACGTTGGCGATGAAGGGTGGCCCTCAAGGGCCAAGCCTCCGGCAAGATCGTAAGTATCCGGACCCCTGAATGGTTTATTCCTTTTCATGCCACCTGTTGTCCTTCTAATGCCGCACAATACCTGCAGTTTGGCCGAGGATGATCTCCCCGCTTCATCAAGCGGGTCCTTGGCTCCGTCGGATGTGGATTCCATTCCGACCGCCTCCACCCCTCGTGATGCTGATGACGCCGAGGTGGGATCCCAGGAGGGGACCCATCGGGAGGAGGCTCCGGAGGTGCCGCAAGGCAGCCTCCCGGACTCTGCGCCGGACTCCACGCCGGAACCCGCAGTGGTTCCGGAGTCCGGCAGGCGGCCCCTTCGTAAGAAGGGTAGGACCGTGACACCGGCAGCCTCCGTCCAACCGGAGGCGCCGGACAACTTGTTGGAGGCGCTTAACGGCGCTTCCATCGAGGAAGAACACTGCACTATCATGAGTGCGGTGATTCAGAAGGTTCAGCTCGCCAAGAGCGGGCTGACCGAAGCCTACAGTAGCCTTCTAACAGGCTTTGAGGTAAGAAGTTTAAAATATGTAATGTAATACCGCATAGACAGTAGCCCCTGATGCTCGGTTTGGTGTTCAGAAAGAAAAACCGGACTGAGGATCTAAAAAAGATATACGCAGGAGTGCTAAAAATTATGTCAATATGGGTTTGCAGGCTGCACTGCTGACCTCTGCCGCACTGACTGCGGAGGTCGGTGCTTTGAAGCAGGACCTCGAGCGGTCCGAGCAAGAGCTCGGCCTAGCCAAGAAGCAGCTCGAGGACAAAGAAGGTGAGTAACACCACTTTGAAATTTGTACCTTACAGAAAAGGATTTTGGTTGCAATAGAAATAACCAGGACAACGTGGGTACTGCAGGGGCCACGAACGAGGTGGTGACCCTAAAGGAGGCCGTGTCCGCGGCCGAACGCAATGCGGCCGCGGAACGGGCGGAGCGAGAGAAGTAGGAGGCGTGGGTGGCAGAGGTGCGGCAAGAGCTCCAGGCTCTCATGGAAAAGCATGAGAGTTTGGAGCGCGACTCGAGGACTCAAGAGTCCAAGCTTGCCTTGGCTCTTGAAAGTAACAACGCCGCTAAGGCCGAGGCCCCTAAGGCCCTCCAGGAGATTGAGGAGGTGAAGAAAATAGCGGCGGGTAAGGCATTTTTCATGCAAAGCAAGCATGTGAATGTAAATTATCTGTTACTTACCTGAATTTGGAGCTCTCCAGGGGCGTTTGCAGATCTGCCTCGCAGCGTGTCCGATGCCGCCGCATTCTACCGCGGCGAGGAGGGGAGCTCAATGGAGAAGGTCTTCTGGTCTCAGTACGCTGAGGCCGGACATCCGGTGCCCCCTAGCGACCAGCTGGAGCAGCTGGTCGAGCTCCATAAGGTCGCCGAGCAGGCCATGAAGGGCCTCATAGTCTGGCTGTGGCCTGGAGAGGCCATGCCTGGGAGCTACTTCGGCCTCGTGCGGCGGCTGGTGGATGCATGCCCCTGGGTGGAGGTCATCAAGCGCTCCGCCTGCATTGAAGGTGCCCGTCGGGCCCTTGCCCGCGCAAAGGTGCACTGGGGCAGGCTGGATGCTGAGAGGCTTCTGACGGACGCGCCGCCGGCGGGCAAGGAGTATCGTACGCCCAAAATGTACTATAAGACTGTCCTGAAGGGTGCCCGCAAGATTGCGGATGAGTGCCCTAGAGATGTAATTATTGAGTAAACTCGCAATGTGTTATCCTGTGTGCTGAAAACTTTGTTCATATGCGCTAAGCAACGCTTATTGATTTAAAATATTACCTTCTGTGCGGCCGTTTATAAAATCTGAGAGATGGCAAGTCGTTGGCTTCAGCCCCCATGCCACGAGTGCTGGGGTGTTCGGGATAAACTTGAGCACTCTTGTTCCCATTTTTGGGTCCATCTAGGGAGGCGCTCAACACAACAAACAAGGCAACCGGACTTATAATGCTTGAACACTCTCACTTAGCCATAGAATTCTATAATTTTAAATTTCGGCAAAGCCCCTAGTATTCGGAAGACCGAGTTCTGGGCGCTATCCACGCCTGGGCCGGACGCAGCCGGTTCCTCGCTCGAAGCGGCATAAGTCTTTAGGGACTCGAAAAGACCTCTCGAACAGCGACCAGTCTCTCGCCTTATCATGACAGTCAGTTTTAGCTTTCTCCACTGAGGCGCTCGCCCAGCTCAACCGGGGCGCAATCGCAGTGGTTCTCCCAGTGCTACCTTAGCCGACAGAACGGAACGTAAGGTACCAAAACATGGGAGCCGGGCAAACCCAACTATTGACCCAAGACATGATTCGGAGCCGATGCATATAATGCTATAAGTTCGGGGTGCCGCACTTGTGAAAGTGTTCGAACTTATCACACCATAATGCGGGGAACACAAGCCCCTGGTGTATTTTGCCGTACCAAAATATACGGGTGCAAGATGTCATTAATGAACATATATGTAAAAAAAGTAATGCAATTATAGGCAAAAAGTGTTGCATTGTTTATTCAAGGAATTCTGCTATGAGTGCAGAACGATACAAATAGTGCGGTAAGCATGGGATTGGACTAATTAAACATTTCCCCCTCCAGGGGTGGGGCTGCGGACTGGTGTATTTAACAAATTTAATGCTCATAATGGAGACCACCTGAGTGTTCGTCGTAGCCTTTGTCCCTCCCTGGCTGTTGCATCGTGAGTTCGGCAGATCTACTGCCGGACAGGGCCTCTGGTGAACGGAGTCCTGTGAAAAAATAAAAAAAGGAAGAAAAAGGAGTGACACACTTGGGAGCCCCTGGTGTGGTTAAGCCGCACTCTGGGCCTGTCGTGTTCGTGCCCCTCCCCCTATGCCCATGGTATCTCCAGAGCGTAATGATGTACGCGAAGAGCTGGTCTTGCAATCATGCAAGGGCTGGGTTGGGGCCGCATTGCTACGCATGCTCGGAACGTGCCAGGTGGTCTTGATTGATGTTACTCCGGGCGCGTTTGGCTATGTCCGGTCGTTTAACGGCCGGACTCGAAAATTTCCTTAAAAGGCTGCTCTGTACTTCTGCCGTGAGAGCTGCTGTGTGTTCATCTGTTCGGAGGGAGTGTTCAGTATTTCCGTTGACCGTGATGACTCCACGAGGGCCTGGCATCTTGAGCTTGAGGTATGCATAATGCGGTACCGCGTTGAATTTTGCAAACGCGGTTCGTCCGAGCAGAGCGTGATAGCCACTGCGGAACGGGACTATGTCGAAGATTAACTCCTCGCTTCGGAAATTATCCGGGGATCCGAAGACAACTTCCAGTGTGACTGAGCCTGTACAATTGGCCTCAACACCTGGTATGACGCCTTTAAAGGTCGTCTTTGTAGGTTTAATCCTTGAGGGGTCTATGCCCATCTTGCGCACTTAATCCTGATAAAGCAGGTTCAGGCTGCTGCCGCCGTCCATCAGGACTCTAGTGAGGTGAAATCCATTGACGATTGGGTCTAAAACCAATGCGGCGAATCCACCATGACGGATACTGGTAGGGTGGTCCCTTCGATCGAAAGTGATCGGGCAAGAGGACCATGGATTGAACTTTGGGGCGACTGGCTCCATCATATATACGTCCCTAAGTGCACGCTTCCACTCCCTCTTGGGTATATGGGTTGCGTATATCATGTTTACCGTCCGCACTTGTGGGGGGAAACCCTTCTGTCCTCTACTGTTTGGCGGCCGGGTCTCTTCCTCGTCGTCACTGTGCAGCCCCTTGTCATTGTTTTCGGCAATTAACTTGCCTGCCTGCTTGAATACCCAACAATCTCTGTTGGTGTGATTAGCTCGCTTTTTGGGGGTGCCATGTATCTGGCAAGAGCGGTCGAGTATTCGGTCCAAATTGGATGGACCCAGAGTAGTTCTTTTGAATGGCTTCTTCTGCTGACCGGGTTTAGAGCCTCTGAATCCGGCGTTGACTGTCGTATCCTCATTGGTATCGCCCTTAACGCGGCGTTTGTTTTTGTTTCGACGCGACCTGCCTTTGTGGTCCTTAGTATCCGGACTGCCAGCATTTTTGTTGAGGTTGTTGCTGCGAGCTAGCCAGCTGTCTTCTCCCGCACAGAAGCGGGTCATGAGTGATGTGAGGGCTGCCATGGATTTCGGCTTTTCCTGTCCTAGGTGCCAGGCCAGCCACTCGTCGTGGATGTTATGTTTGAAGGCTGCGAGGGCCTCAGCATCCGGACAGTCGACGATTTGATTTTTCTTTGTTAAGAACCGTGTCCAGAACTGTCTGGCCGATTCGTCTGGCTGCTGAATTATGTGGCTTAGGTCATCGGCGTCTAGTGGTCGCACATATGTGCCCTGGAAGTTCTCGAGGAATGCGGCTTCCAGGTCCTCCCAACACCCAATTGACTTTGCAGGCAAGCTGTTAAGCCAATGCCGAGCTGGTCCTTTAAGCTTGAGTGGGAGATACTTGATAGCGTGGAGATCGTCGTCGCGGGCCATGTGGATATGAAGGAGATAATCTTCGATCTAAACCGCGGGGTCTGTTGTGCCATCATAGGATTCAGTGTTCATGGGTTTAAACCCTTCAGGGATTTGATGATCCATTACTTCGTCAGTGAAGCATAGTGGGTGTGTGGCGCCTCTATATTGAGCAATATCACGACGTAGCTCAAGAGAGCGTAGTCTGCTGTGTTCGGCCCGGCCGGAGTTGCTGTATCCAGCGCGACGGTAGTCGTCGTGGGTTGTGGGGCGCCCATGTGATCCATAGATAGATCTGGATTGTCTTGCCTTGTCCTCCAATATATCCCGCAAGTCCGGCGCATTCCCTCGTGGCTTTGTACTTTTCGAGCGGTGCCGGGGTACGGTCTTGATGGAGGGCCTAGATGCCTCTCTGTCGCGACCATGGGGTGGTCGGTCTGCCGTATTGTGCGCTGGTGATGAAGGTTTGTATGCTTCCTCCTCTAGTCGGGGGAGCAACTTGCGTTTTGGGTAGCTCTTGGAGGGGCGTTCGAGTTCATACTCTTCAGCCGCGAGCACCTCGGTCCATCTGTCGGCCAACAGGTCTTGATCAGCTTGAAGCTGTTGCTGCTTTTTCTTTAGGCTATTTGCCGTGGCGATAAGCCTGCGTTTAATATGCTCTTGTTCGATGGGATCCTCTGGCACAACGAATTCGTCATCGTTGAGGCTTGCTTCGTCTCCGGAGGGAGGCATGTAGTCTTCATCCTCCTTGTCTGCCGCTCTCTCTCGAGGGCTGGCTTCCCCGTCCTCCTATGTTGAATCTTGCTAGAGGGGGTTGTCTTCCGCACTCTCTGGGGTGTTATTATCTCCGATGCCGGAATCTCCATTATTGCTGTGGTGGGATTTAGATCGGTGCCGCTGACGTCGGCGCTTGGGCTGTTTCTTAGAAGAATATACCTCTGCTGCTTCTTCGCCGTCCCATCCTTTGGGGTGTCCACCATGTATATGTCGTATGACGAGGTGGTCTTCCAGTGCCCTGTAGGCGCTGGTTCTTGATCGTCTCCGGCATCGTCGTCCATATCGTCGATGTCTTCGGAGTCGTAGTCTAGCATGTCGGTTAGATCGTCGACAGTGGCTACAAAGTGGGCGGTGGGTGGGCTTTGAATTTCTTCGTTGTCTGCACCCCAACCATCCTAACCGCAGTCCGGTTAGGGTTCTCCTGATAACGAGAGATGCTTCAGCGAATTTAGGATGTCGCCAAAGGGTGAGTGCTGAAAGATGTCCGCGGCGGTGAACTCCATGATCGGCGCCCAATCGGATTCGATTGGCAGGGGTGCAGGAGGTTCGGAGTCCGGCAAGGAGTCCGGCGCCTCAGAGTCACGAGCTTTATAAGGGACAAGGTCGGTATTCGGCTCCATCGCCGTAGAAGTTGCAGCTCCCGAGGCGGTGTCCAGCCACCTGTCCTTGATCTGCGCGGTCTGCTCCGAACTATGGGTCAGAGCGGACTCATGTGCGGCCTCCAGGGCACTATCCGGTGGCAGAGCTAAATCATGCCCATCGTGACAGCGCGGCACGCTCGGCTGTGGCTCGAATCCGTCGAAGATCAAGTCTCCGCGGATGTTGGCCGTGAAGTTTAGGCTTCCAAACCTGACCTGATGGCCAGGGGCGTAGCTTTCGATCTGCTCTAGATGGCCAAGCGAATTGGCCCGCAGTGCAAAGCCGCCGAACATGAAGATCTGTCCGGGGAGAAAATTCTCACCCTGGACTGTGATGTTGTTAATTGAAGGAGCCATCAAGCCTATCGGTGACGACACAGAGGGACTCTCAATGAAAGCACCAATGTCGGTGTCAAAACCGGTGGATCTCGGGTAGGGGGTCCCGAACTGTGCGTCTAGGCGGATGGTAACAGGAGACAAGGGACACGATGTTTTTACCCAGGTTCGGGCCCTCTCGATGGAGGTAAAACCCTACTCCTGCTTGATTGATATTGATGATATGGGTAGTACAAGAGTGGATCTACCACGAGATCAAGGAGGCTAAACCCTAGAAGCTAGCCTATGGTATGATTGTTGTAATGGTTGTGTGTCTACGGACTAAAACCCTCCGGTTTATATAGACACTGGAGAGGGCTAGGTTTACACAGAGTCGGTTATAATGGTAGGAGATCTACATATCCGTATCGCCAAGCTTGCCTTCCACGCCAAGGAAAGTCCCATCCAGACACGGGACGAAGTCTTCAATCTTGTATCTTCACAGTCTTGGAGTCCGGCTGACGATGATAGTCCGGCTGTCCGGACACCCCCTAGTCCAGGACTCCCTCAGCGTCATTCTGGCAAAACCAGATAAAGATAACTTCCTTGTGGCTTACTTTCCCAAGTCATCCCTTAACCGCCCCGTAACATATGATTTCTTAGATTTCGATTGTTCTTTTTTTTTTCTAACATTCTGTGTTCTGTGCAGTGACACACATTGCACACTCATCCTCTTAAGCCCGAAATATTCCATGGCCACGTATTTCAAACCGAACTGTAACTCCAAGATAGACTACACAAATGTCAAGAAAGTTCTTGATGATGTTCTCCCCGGCTACGCCAAATCTGGAGGCACCTTCACCAGGGCAGTTCGTAAGTATGGCAAGCACATGTTCTCACACAATACGAAGTTCTGCTGCGTCAAGCAGCCGCCTGGCGATCAGAAGGATGCCTACTATGCCCTCCATCACATGCGGGCGATCGTAAGGGACCATCATCACCTTCTGCTACCAGATAATCTCAAAGATTGGGCCGCGAACTTGTCGGCAATCCAGGACGCGGACCTCAGACAAGAATTCTTTCGCATCCAGTCGGAGTTTGCGAACATCATCCATCAAGATGTCCTTCATACCTCGGGGAAGTTCTTCCTCAGATATCAACCGTCCAACAGTGAGATAGATTAAATGCTACAAATGCAGGGTGACAACGACCGTGATTTCATGACCATCAGGACAGACGGCGGCTTCATCCACGGTCCTGTCCGAAGAGTCGAGTCGAAAGTAGTGATGTGTAGTTCTGAAACATTGATTGGCTCATGTTGTAATTAAACTTTAATGAATTCGTATGTCTCTTTGGTTTGGCCAGTCGTTCAACTTAGATGTAATCGATGCTATTTATTAGTAGGACCATGAATCGTGCTATTAATGTCTTGCTTTTCTCTTCCGATCCTTTTGTTGCATACTTACATATTGCTTATATATTGTCTGTTGTTTGGCTTGTGCATAGAGATGCCGTCGCATGTCGTGTACAAGGGTAAGGTTCCCGGAGTCTACGACGACTGGGAGGAGTGTCGGAGACAGGTTCACCGTTTCAGCGGTAACAGTTACAAAGGGTACACCACTAGGGCGGAGGCCGAATCTAGATACGCCCGCTATCTAGCGGGAGAGAGGAGGGACCGTTGGAGGAACCGGATGAAGACCAGTTTGATCGCGATGATGCTCATCGTGATGACCGCAGCTCTCTTCTATGTGATGGTAGTTTAGATGATTGATATCGACTTGTAATGTGAAGACAAACTCGATACTCGCGGTCTTGAGACTTGTAATGTTTTATCTTTGTTCGGTCTTTTGAATTTGGAGACTAATACGATGAATTGTATTCGGAGACTAATCTTCTATTGTATTCGATGAATCTGTTGTTGCTGTGTGCTGTTGTCTATATTCTGTCCAATAATATATTTTGTAACCTATGCAAAAATCAGAAAAGTAAAAAACACCCAAATATTCATACTAAGGGCGCATCACCACAAGGTGCACCATTAGTATGCCAAAGGATACTAATGGCGCATCAAGACAGAGTGCACCATTAGTATGACAAAGCACATGGTTACATATGGCCCCCCGGGAGGCATACTAATGGCGCACTGCCTGGTGCGCCATTAGCATACCAGATACTAATGGCGCACCAGTGGTGCGCCATTAGTAAACAATTCTAGTGGCGTGATGTTAATGGCGCACCGGTAGTGCGCCATTAGTAGGCAAAACCGGTGCGCCATTAGTAGGCCTTTTCCTAGTAGTGCAAAGGCGACTTAAGGCCCGTAGAGATAAACCGCCATACGTATATAACTTGTATTGTAAGGCAGGAATAGAGAGAGACCCAGCTAGACACTGTTTGTGAGCAGGCCGGGACTCTGTGAGCCGTTGGGCGTCGACTTCTGTATATAAAGGGACGACCCGGCGGCGGTTCAGGACAAGTAAGATCAGATCGAGAACTAGGTCAAGCGGATTCGCTCCCTGGTAATCGAGACATAAGCAATCCCACCTCAAACTGGATTAAGCCATTACCTTCACCGCAAGGGGCCAAACCAGTATAAACTCCCGTGTCCTTTGTCCCGTTTTAACCCCTTTAAGCTTCCTAGTTGCGATGGATCCACGACTAAGTCCTTTCACTAGGACATCTGTCGTGACATCCACGACAGTTGGCGCCTACCATGGGGCCAGCGCACGGTGGATTTGAGTTCTTGAAGGGAAGCTTTGAAGGGCTCAAGGGATACGCTGTAGGCCGGATGACCAAGAGTCGTTGCGGCAAGCCCTACATCGACGATGCAGGCTGGGGCCCCGACGCCGGCTCAATTGAGTACGGGTACCGGGTCCCCTTCGGCGAAATCCACGTCTTCATCAGCAAGATCGGCGAGCCGAGCCCTGAGCTGGACATCTACGCTAACATCATCGAGACGGCTCAGCATGCGAGACCCGCCCAAGCTCAGCCTGCCGTAAAGCGTGCCTTCGTGGGATGCATCCTTGGAGGGGAATTTTCTGAAGGATCTGTGTATGGTGGTGAGACGGCCATCTACTCTGATGGTGAATCATCCACGGGTGGGACGGATTCATTGTATCAACTGCAAGATGGCGGGCTTGGGGGCTGTTCTGATGGCAGCAGTATTCCGGACCCCTTTGAGCCGCCGAGCAGGGTTGGGATCTTCATGGCTGGCACGCAGCCCGGGCAAAACTCTATGGCTGCGGCAGCAATGACTTCTGGGTCAGCAGCGGTGACGGCAGCCGGGGCAGGAGGCCCTGCGCGCCCACCAGCCCAGGTTCTGATGGCTTTAATGGATAAGATGATAGTTCTGTTAACCGCAATGGTCAATCCGGCGGATCAAGCTCAACATGATGCGGAAGTGGCACAACTACGTGAGGAGGTAGCACAAGCCAAGGAAAACTTAGAAGCAGAGGACATCAGGATGGCCGCAGTGCGGGCGGCTTTGGATGCTCGAGCACAACAGATTCAATCAGAGGCTCTCCAGCTTACGATGGATTTGAACGCGTCAAATGAGGTGATGAGGAGAAGGCACCATAAGGCTCAATCCCGTTTGCCTCCGGTTTATGATCCTAGAAACCTCTTCCGCACACCCGGTGCAGGCCCCACTAATCTGCCGGATGTAAACCGGGTTGCAACGCCCGGGGCTGGGACGCCGGTTCAGCCACGGGTGACAGAACCTCCTCGTCTGAATACTGCTCCACCTCACTATGTACCAACACCACTAGGTCATTATTCTAACCCTTTGGATAACATGATCGCTGTGGCGGCACGATTGGCGGCTCTCCCGGTGGATGGCGACTCTCCGACGGCAGTCAAAACACAAAGGGTCAGAGAACTTCTTCAGACGGCTTTGGTGCAGCAGGAAGCATATTCTTATAGTCGAGACAGGATTCATTCGACCCCTCGCCCAAGCCGGAGCCCGAGCTATAGCAGGCACATGGATTCAGCAGCCATTTCAAGCAACGCCCGGCGCCGTGACCAGCCGTGCGGGCATGACCCGACGCGTGATGGATTTCCTAATTTGGTTGATCAGGACAGGATACGTCAAGAGGCTGAGCGGGCGGCTGAGCAGGCGGCTGAGCAGGCGGCTTAGCGAGCGGCTTACCAGTCTTTTCCGGTTTATCCTACGACTTCAATTGAAGCAGGCGTGACTACTAGGACTGGAGGCGTACCTTGTTTGGTACCGACTCTACGTAATGAGCGTTTGCCCAAGGATTTCAAGGGACCTTGAAAGGTGCCTAATTACACAGCCGACTTACAACCTGGGGCATGGATCGAAAGATATGAGATGGCCATTGAGCTAGTGGAAGTCAGTGACGCTGCAATGGCCAAGTACTTCACCATGATGCTGGATGGAACGGCCCATACTTGGTTGAAGGGGCTGCCACCTAACTTCATCGATTCATGGGCAGAGTTAAAGGCCCGGTTTATTCAGAACTTTAAGGATACATGCAAGCAGCCCATGTTGATTGTGGACTTGACTAATTGCAAGCAAGAGGAGGGTGAATCCATGACCCATTGGGTGCGCCGGGTCAAGGCCATAATACATTCATCTGATAAGATGGATGCCGGCTCTGCAGTCTTAATGTTGGAGAAAAATTGCCGTTTTGAGCCTCTGAAATAGAAGCTGGGGCGGCTCAACCGCGATTGTAATGACATGGGCCAGCTGATGGCGGCTCTAGTCAAATATACTGACTATGATAGTACCAAGGATCCCGAGTCTGATGATGAGAAGACAGGGAAGGGAAAGAAGAGCGGCAACGCCAAGGGTCCTCGGCATAACCCGGCAAATCAAGGAGGCAATAATAAATGTAAGGCTGATGGTAGCTCAGAGTTTGTGGCTAACACCAATGCGCAGGGCAACAATCAATGACGTAAGGGGAGACCACCTCCTCGGTCCGGCGGGTTAGGTCCCACTCTTGAGCAGTTGCTAAATGAGCCCTGTCTAAGGCATGGTACTTAGCAGAAACCGGCCACTCACCTGTGGAAGGAATGTACGATCATGAAGGCTTTCAAGAACTTTAACATGTTTGACAGCAATCATGGGCTGGGCGGCAGCTTAGGCGGCGGCGGTTTTCATGGCCCAGGCAGCGGTTCTAATTCCAACTTTCAAGGCCCTCAAAGTAATCAGGGTGGTTATAATCAGCAATCTGGCCAGGGATGTCAGCAGCAGCAGCAATCGGGATATCAGAGTAATCCAAAGCAACTGAATAGTGGACACTATCATGTGTTTACCACCAGTTTGTGCAAATGGGACCATAAGCTTCATAAGAGGGCTGTGAACGCTGTTGAGCCGGCAGTTCCTCATTATTTGAGATGGTCTGAGCAACCTATTCTGTGGAGTAGGGAGGATCACCCTCTCCGGGTTGATAATCTGGGTCACTTGGCCTTGGTGGTGGCACCTCAGGTTGGTGGATACAAATTCACATAAGTGCTCATGGATGGAGGCAGTAGCATCAACATCCTTTATGATGAGACTTTCCGTCGCATGGGGTTGACGGATAAAAATCTTAAGATGTCCAACACTATTTTCCATGGAGTGGTGCCTGGTAAGTCGGCGTACCCAGTGGGTAAGATTGAGCTGGAAGTGGCCTCTGGAGATGAGCACGATTCTAGGGCTGAGAAGTTAACTTTTGAGGTGGTCAAAATCAAAAGCCCATATCATGCTCTATTTGGACGGCCGGCTTATGCTAAGTTCATGGCATGGCCGTGTTATGTTTATCTGCAGCTCAAGATGCCGGGTCATAAGGGAACCATCATAGTGCATGGGAGTCGGAAGATAGCCCTGGAATGTGAGGAAGGCGATGCTGCTTACGCGGAGTCTGTCTGTGCAACAGAGGATTTGAAGTTTTACAAGGACAATGTTGACCCGACGGACATGACATCTTTGAAGAAGCCAACCACAGAGCATGAACCGCTGATGAAGTTCAAATCGGCCGACGACACCAAGCTGGTTGATTTTGTTCCTGACGACTCATCTAAGCAGTTCAGTATCAGTGCTAACCTGGATACCAAATAGGAAAGCGCGCTCATCGAGTTCATCCGTGAGAACCGGGACATCTTTGCATGAAAACCTTCTGACATGTCAGGTGTATCGAGAGAACTCGCTGAGCACACTCTCAATATTGATCCAAAATTTAAGCCGGTCAAGCAGTTTCTTCAGCGGTTCAATGATGAGAGGCGTAAGGCCATTGTGAGGAAGTGGCCCGGCTCTTGGCGGCCAGGTCCATTGTTGAAGTTTTTCATCTAGAGTGGTTGGCTAACCCGGTGCTAGTGCTTAAGAAGAACGACACCTGGCGCATGTGTGTGGATTACAGGGACTTAAACAAGGCTTGTCCGGCTGATCATTTTGCTCTCCCTCGTATTGATCAAATCATTGATGCTACGGCGGGTTGTGAGCGTTTGAGCTTTTTGGATGCTTATTCTGGTTATCATCAGATCAAGATGGTAGTTAAGGACCAGGAGAAGACGTCTTTTATTACTCCTTTTGGAGCCTTCTGCTATGTATCCATGCCTTTTGGGCTCAATAGTGCCCAGGCGACTTATCAGCGATGTGTACAGAACTGTCTTCACAGTCAGATTGGGTGCAATGTTCATGCTTATGTGGACAACATTGTGGTGAAGTCTAGAGAGAAGGAGACGTTGATAGATGATTTGAAGGAAACCTTTGATAATCTCCGGGTCTACAAGATGATGCTTAACCCGACCAAGTGCGTTTTTGGTGTGCCAGCAGGCAAGCTTTTGGGTTTTCTGGTTTCTAACAGAGGCATTGAGGCTAACCCGGAGAAGATCAAGGCCATCACCTCCTTAGCTAAACCGGCATGTATCAATGATGTTCAGCGTTTGGCGGGTCATATTGTTGCTTTAAGCCGGTTCATAAGCCGGTTAGGTGAGAAGGCCATACCGCTGTATCAGATGATGAAGAAAATAGACAACTTTGTCTGGAGTGATGCTGCTAACGTTGCATTTGAAGATTTGAAGAGGCAGCTCAATGAGCCGCCGCTCCTTGCTGCTCCCATTGATAAAGAGCCATTATTGTTATATGTAGATGCTAACACACGTGTTGTCAGTGTGACCATTGTGGTGGAGCGCAAGGAGGCTGGCAAGGAATATCAGGTTCAACGGCCGGTTTATTGCACCAGCGAGGTGCTTATTGAGTCCAAGCAGAGATATCCACATTGGTAGAAGCTCGTTTATGGGGTGTTCATGGCCGGCCGGAAGCTTAAGCAATATTTTCTGGGTCATCCCATCACTGTGGTCAGTTATGCTCCTTTAGGAGATATCATTCAAAACAGAGAAGCCACAGGACGAGTCGCCAAGTGGGCCATTGAGCTTGGGCCTCATGGTTTAAGGTATGTGCCACGCACTGCTATCAAGTCTCAAGCACTGGTGGACTTCATCAACGATTGGACAGAGCTGCAGAAGCCTGAAGAGAAGCCGGACAACACATATTGGACTATTCACTTTGATGGGTCCAGGCAATTGGAGGGCTCGGGGGCTGGAGTTGTTTTAGCTTCCCCTCGAGGTGACAAATTTTGTTATGTGCTAAGGTTGATGTTTCCTTGTACTAACAATGTGGCTGAGTATGAGGCCTTGCTCCATGGTCTTCGGATGCTTAAGGGGATGAGCTTAAGCCGGGTAAGGTGCTTTGGCGACTCAGATTTGGTGGCTCAACAAGCCTTAGGCAAGTGGGATTCCAAGGATCCCCTCATGGCGGCTTATCGCCGTGAAGTTGATGCCATTGCCGGACACTTCAAGGGTTGTCAGGTGGAAGACATCGATCGTAGAAAGAATGAGGCGGTCGATACGTCCATTTTGCATCATGCTTCTATATCGATATTTATTGCATTATGGGCTGTTATTACATGTTATGTCACAATACTTATGGCTATTCTCTCTTATTTTACAAGGTTTACATGAAGAGGGAGAATGCCAGCAGCTGGGATTGTGGGCTGGAAAAGGAGAAAATATTAGAGACCTATTCTGCACAGCTCCAAAAGTCCTGAAACTCCACGAAAGTCATTTTTGGAATTAATAAAAAATATTGAGCGGAAGAAATACCTGAGGGGGGCCACCCACCATCCACGAGGGTGGGGGGCGCGCCCTACCCCCTAGGCATGCCCCCTACATCGTGGGCCACCTGGCAGCCCTCCGGTGCCCATCTTCTGCTACATGAAGTCTTTTACTCTGGAAAAAAATAAGAAGCAAGCTTACGGGGCGAAACTCCACCGCCACGAGGCGGAACCAATCTAGGGCTCCGGCAGAGCTGTTTTGCCGGGGAAACTTCCCTCCGGGAGGGGGAAATCATCACCATCGTCATCACCAACGATCCTCTCATCGGGAGGGGGTCAATCTCCATCAACATCTTCATCAGCACCATCTCCTCTCAAACCCTAGTTCATCTCTTGTATCCCATCTTTGTACCAAAACATCAGATTGGTACCTGTGGGTTGCTAGTAGTGTTGATTACTCTTTTTATAGTTGATGCTAGTTGGTTTATTTGGTGGAAGATCATATGTTCAGATCCTTAATGCATATTAATACCCCTCTGATCATGAACATGAATATGCTTTGTGAGTAGTTACGTTGGTTCCTGAGGACATGGGTGAAGTTTTGCTATTAGTAGTCATGTGAATTTGGTATTCGTTCGATATTTTGATGAGATGTATGTTGTCTCTCCTCTGGTGGTGTTATGTGAACGTCGACTGCATGACACTTCACCATTGTTTGGGCATAGAGGAAGGCATTGGGAAGTAATAAGTAGATGATGGGTTGCTAGAGTGACAGAAGCTTAAACCCTAGTTTATGTGTTGCTTCGTAAGGAGCTGATTTGGATCCACACGTTTCATGCTATGGTTAGGTTTACCTTAATACTTCTTTTGTAGTTGCGGATGATTGCAATACGGGTTAATCATAAGTGGGATGCTTGTCCAAGAAAGGGCAGTATCCAAGCACCGGTCCACCCACATATCAAATTATCAAAGTAACGAACGCGAATCATATGAGCATGATGAAAACTAGCTTGATGATAATTCCCATGTGTCCTCGGGAGCGCTCTTCTCATTATAAAAACTTGTCCAGGCTTGTCCTTTGCTACAAAAAGGATTGGGCCACCTTGCAGCACCCTATTTACTTTCATAGCTTATTACCCGTTACAAATTACCTTATCACAAAACTATCTGTTACCTATAATTTCAGTGCTTGCAGAGAATACCTTACTGAAAACCGCTTGTCATTTCCTTCTACTCCTCGTTGGGTTCGACACTCTTACTTATCGAAAGGACTACGATAAATCCCCTACACTTGTGGGTCATAAAGACTCTTTTCTGGCGCCGTTGCCGGGGAGTGAAGCATTTATATAGTGTGCTGAAATTTACTATCACTTGTTACTATGGAACATAATCCTTTGAGGGGCTTGTTTGGGGTATCTTCACCCCGACTAGTAGAGCAAAGAGTTGCTCCTCAACCTACTGAACCTACTTAAAATGTTTACTTTGAAATTCCTTCGGGTATGGTAGAGAAACTGCTAGCTAATCCCTTTGCAGGAGATGGAACATTGCATCCCGATTTACACCTAATATATGTGGATGAAGTTTGTGGATTATTTAAGCTTGCAGGTATGCCCGATGATGTTATCAAGAACAAGGTCTTCCCTTTATCTTTGAAGGGAGATGCATTGACATGGTATAGGCTATGTGATGATATGGGATCCTGGGACTGCAAACGATTGAAATTGGAATTTCACCAGAAGTTTTATCCTATGCATCTTGTTCATCATGATCGTAATTATATATATATAACTTTTGGCCAAGGAGAAAGCATCGCTCAAGCTTGGGGGAGGCTTAAGTCAATGTTATATTCATGCCCCAATCATGAGCTCTCGAGAGAAATGATTATTCAAAATTTTATGCTTGGCTTTCTCTCAACAATCGCTCCATGCTCGATACTTCTTGTGTTGGGTCTTTTATGATGAAGACTATTGAATTCAAATGGGATTTATTGGAAAGAATTAAACGCAACTCTGAAGATTGGGATTCCGACGATGGTAAGGAGTCAGGTATGACACCTAAGTTTGATTGTGTTAAATCTTTTATGGATACCGATGTTTTTCGTGGATTTAGCACTAAATATGGACTTGACTCTGAGATAGTAGCTTCTTTCTGTGAATCATTTGCTACTCATGTTGATCTCCCTAAGGAGAAGTGGTTTAAGTATAATCCTCCCATTGAAGTAAAAGTAGTTGCACCTATTACAGTTGAAGAAAAGACTATCACTTATAATGATCCTATTGTTCCTACTACTTATATTAAGAAACCACCTTTCCCTGTTAGAATAAAAGATCATGCTAAAGCTTCAATTGTGGTTCGTAAAAGTAATACTAGAACTTATACAGCACCTGAGCAAATTAAAGTTGAACCTAGTATTGTTTTTTTTGAGGGTTGGGACAGTAGGTGTCGGTGTCAAAACCGGCGGATCTCGGGTAGGGGGTCCTGAACTGTGCGTCTAGGCGGATGGTAACAGGAGACAAGGGACACGATGTTTTTACCCAGGTTCGGGCCCTCTCGATGGAGGTAAAACCCTACTCCTGCTTGATTGATATTGATGATATGGGTAGTACAAGAGTGGATCTACCATGAGATCAAGGAGGCTAAACCCTAGAAGCTAGCCTATGGTATGATTGTTGTAATGGTTGTGTGTCCTACGGACTAAAACCCTCCGGTTTATATAGACACCGGAGAGGGCTAGGGTTACACAGAGTCAGTTACAATGGTAGGATATCTACATATCCGTATCGCCAAGCTTGCCTTCCACGCCAAGGAAAGTCCCATCCGGACACGGGACGAAGTCTTCAATCTTGTATCTTCATAGTCTTGGAGTCCGGCTGACGATGATAGTCCGGCTGTCCGGACACCCCCTAGTCCAGGACTCCCTCAGTAGCCCCTGAACCAGGCTTGAATGACGATGAGTCCGGCGCGCATATTGTTCGGCATTGCAAGGCGGGTTCCTCCTCCGAATAATTCATAGAAGATTGTGAACACCAGGATAGTGTCCGGCTCTGCAAAATAATTTCCACATTCCACCGTAGAGAGAATAATATGTACACAAGTTCAATCTGCTGACGTATTTTGCGGCATGACGTCATACCACCACCAAGCCTTTACTTGAATCGTTTTTTATTATACCACCTCAGCGCGTTTAGCGAAGCGGTCTCCTTGGCACGTCTTGTCGAAGCAGAGATCGTGTTCCCCTTATTCCGGGATTCCCATCAATACGGACATGGGTAACCCAACCGTGCCCGTCGCCGCGCCCCCTCTATCAGAGGCGAGTCCCGAACGGTCACGGGGACGGCTCTTGGTATTCTCCCTCTTTATAATGGGACCAAGGCTTGTTTCTTTTCTTCAATCCTCAATCGAATCTACTCCTTGCCCCGAGTTCCAACACCCAGAGCCCCAGATTCGAGCGCTTCGGACCTTCAACAATGTCCGGCTCTGACCTACAGGGCCGGTGGATGCCCTCCTCCGTTACGGAAGAAGACGTGCTAAAGCTGCGGGAGGCCAAGTACCTGTCTTACGAGATTTCGCATAGGTTGACCGCCGAAGGGCAAGTCATCCCCACCCCCGAGCCCAGCGAGTATGTCGTGTTTGTATCACACCTCCGTCGGGGTTTAGGCTTCCCGAGAGGGCTCATGTTTTACTATGGGTTGGAATTCCACGACTTGGCTCCGGAGTCCATCCTCCATATTTCTGCATTTATTGTCGTCTGCGAAGCCTTCCTCCGCGTGACCCCTCACTTCGGCTTGTGGCTTAAGACCTTTGACGTGAAGCCGAAGATGATCGAGGGGCGTCAAGCACAGTGCGGCGGGGCGGTTGTGAGCAGAAGGGCCGACGCTCCATGGCCCGAGGGCTCTTTCCAGGAGGAGCTCAGCTTGTGGCAGCAAGAGTGGTTCTACATAACCGCTCCCAGGGGCAGCAGGCAGAAGCCGCCACCCATCTTCCGCTCGGGCCCTCCAAAGTGGTTGATGTCATTGGTCAGCCAAGGGCTCAACTGGGGGCCGCCAAAGGACGTGCCCCTATTGCAGGGCCGGATTCGAGACCTCCAAGCGAGGGAGATCGATCTGGTCGTGGTGATGCAGGTCATGCTGATTAGGCGTCTCCTGCCCTGCAAACGCCGCCCTCTCCGGCTGTGGGAGTTTAATCCGGAGGGACCACGGATTCTCCAACACTTCATGGGTATGACACCCGCGGAGATGTACATATTATTCTTCGGATCACGAGAGGCGTGTCTGGAATTGACCGAGGACGCCGGCCTAAGCTGTAATCGCCCGGATACACAAGTAAGTAGCTCCGTGTCCGGACATACCATTTGTTTGCCTTTCTATGATTCGCCTTTTGACCAATTGCCCTCTAAACAGGAGTGGATAGCGCAAGCAAAACTGATACGGTGTCCGGCCCCCCTCCCAGAGACCGCGCCGGATCCCGTGCTGGTTAGGATGCTGGAGGTTGCGCCTTTGGAGGAAGGCGAAGGGGAGAACAGAGGAACTACCGCCTCAACCAAGGAGGCTTTTGAGGAAGGGGGGATCGAGAATCCCTCCTTCCAGGGGGAGAAGATGATCGCCTCCGAAAACCCGGAGGCCAAAGCCCCGAAGCGGGGGAAGAGATCTTCACCAGAGGGTCCTGCGTCCGGAGAGGCTCCGGCCGCACAGTCTCCCCTAAAGAATCAGCCCTCCAGCAAGCCGTAAGTAGAAAAAAGGGAGTTTTGTAATAAGGAACATCCCTATTTGTGCTTCTGAGGATAACTTAGGTTTTTACCTTGTAGTTCGAATCTCCGTCCTTCTCAGATGAGCTCGTCTTCGGGGGAACTCCGTCCAGAGATGATGGAGAGCGAGACGCCTCCATCTGCCGCACCATCGGATATGGCGGACGAGCCTGAAGTGTCATCACGGAGGGTATCCCCGAGTCCGGCAGGGCTGAATAGTTCAGCACCAACTGGTGTGCGGCCGGGGGAGCTGAAGGATCTGCTTGAGAGGGCGTCTATCTCAGAAGGTCACCGTACACTGATGAGTACGGTGATTGAAAGAATCTCATCCGCCGAAGGCGGATTGCGTGATGCCGTCAGGAGTTTGCTGGCAGGGTTTGAGGTACGTAAAAATGACATACCCTTTGACAGTTTTACACATAAAGTGCGCCCTGTATAGATAGTAGCCCCTGAGACTCGGTAGGGTGTCGAGAACGACAGTGTGCCGAGGATCAAAATCCCAGTTATTGATTTTCGCCTTTCCTAAGCAGGTGGCGGATAGTTCGGTGGCTAGCCGGACTGATGGAGTTGCCGAACTAAAGCGGCAGCTCGACGCTGCGGATGCGGACATCGCGCTGGTCAATAAACGACTTGACGAGTCGCAAGGTAGGTTTTTTCTCCGTGGTCACCGAGTAAGGGAGCCGAAGCCCACTCCTTACAACATGTGTGCTAAATGTAGATGGTGTCGCTGTTGTGGAGACCCTTCAGGCAGAACTTGCTCAAGCCAAGGAGCAAGCCAGAAGGAGTGATGCGGCTGCCTCGAGGGCGGCCGAAGAGCTAGAAGCCGAAAGGGCTGCACACTGCCGAAGCAGGGAGGTGATGGCCGAAATGGCCGTGAAGTTAAAAGATGCTACCGACCGCAATGAGGTTCTTGAAAAGGAGCGCCTATCGGAGCGAGAAGACCTGGGGAAGGCCACCGCTGAAGCCAAGGATGCCCGTCCTGCAATGCGGGCTATAAAGGAGGAGCTGCGCCAGGCCGGAGACATTGTGGCTGGCAAGCCCTTTCTGCTACGCCGAAGGTTTACAGATCCAAAGTATGCTCAGCTTGGCCAGCTGTGGGGTCCGGAGGATCCTTATATGGACTTAGCGGCGAGTGCGGCGGATGCCGTTGTGCACTTCCGAAGTCAGAAGGATCACAAGACGGAAGAGTTGTTTTGATCTCAATTCCATAGTCCGGAGCGTTCCCTTCCGCTGACCGATCGGTTGGCCGAGTGGGCTGAGCTGAATAGATTGTCCGGACTTGCCATGACGGATATCGTGACTCATGTCTGGCCGGATAGGCCCAAGCCGAAGAGTTATTTTGGCTTATTGCAGCAATTTCTTGGGGCGGTGCTGCATATCAAGGCGATGAAGCGGTCGGCCTGCATAGAGGGTGCACGGATGGCCCTCGCCCGTGTGAAGACACATTGGGCAGAGATGGATGCCACCGCTGTTGCGACCCAGGGTTCGGACGAGAGCCGGTTACCCGCCGAGCACTATTTTGGGGAAGTTCTGCGTGGTGCTCGTGTAATAGAGTTGCAGTGCTCAAAGAATGTCATGTTCAAATGAACGTTTTGGTGTGTAAAACGATGTTTATGATATAAGCGCTTTTTGGTACTTGTGCGTTCAAGTAGTGAAATATCTCCTGTGCGGCCGTGTATGTATACGTGTGTATAACCTGAAAGATGGCGGTCGTCAGCTTCAGCCCCCACGCACAAGGTGCGGGGGTGTTTGCAAAAATAGCGCATTTTCACACTTAATCCGACGTCTCGGTCCTGTGAAGGAGGTGGTAGCGTAGCAAACGAGGCAACCGGACTATGATGCTTTATCACTTTCACTTAGCCATAGGAGTTCGAGGGTGGGGCTACGATATAGCCCCTAGGGGCACCGCGCTCTCTGAATTCGGGGCGCGTATGTGCCTGACCGGGAAACGGTCCTTCGTCAAAGCGGAGGAATTCTAAACATTCCGATAGTCGATCGAGTGGTTGACCAGTCTCTCGCTGTATCATGACAGTCAGTTTTCGGCTTTCTCTACTGAGGTGCTCGCCCGGCCGAACCGGGGCACAATCGCAGTAGTTCTCCTGGTGCCGTGTTAGCCGATGATACGAAACGTAAGGCAGCAAAACACAGGAGCCGGGCAAACCCAACATTTGACCAAAGACATGATTCGGAGCTGATGCATATAAGGCCTAACTCGAGACGCCGAACACTCCCTAAGGTATTTGGTCTTTATGATAGCGGGCAGAACAATGCCCTAAGCCCCTAGTGTCCAGGTACACGCAAGGTCCTCTGACGCGGCCGATGCCAAAACGTCAGCCTCCTCTCTGGTTATAATGAGAAACCAGGGGATATATAGCAACAAGAGACAGTAAAAAAGGCTTACGCAGGGTCTTAATCTGAAAAGAATCCTTGCAACGGGTCCCTACTACACGTCTGCGCCTGTGTCTCCGTTGTGCTGTATCCTAGACGTGTGTAACACGCTGTTCATCTGTAAAAGAGAGGAACTTAGTTTGAAAAGTAATCGTGCAAAAAATGAAAAAAATCGAAATATGAATGAATGAATAAACCTGAGCTTATATTAGCTCATACGCGCGGCCCCTTGTAAAGGGGTGTGAGGCTAGGGAGCCCCTAGCTTATTTTATGCCGGACCCGTCTAGCCGTGTCCGGGGTCTTGAACGACCTTTTAATGAGATGATGCCGCGTGGACCGGGCATTTTAAGTGTAAGAGACGCGTAGTGTGGTATTGCATTAAAGCGGACAAAAGCTTCACGTCCCAATAGTGCTTGATGGCTACTTTTGAATGCGGGGACATGAAAGATTAGCTTTTTGCGTCAGAAGTTGTCGGGTGACCCGAACACAACTTCTAGTAGTAAGGAGCCTGTGCACTTGGCGTAAGGACCTGGCGTCACTCCTTTGAAGGAAGTGTGGCTATATCGGATTTTAGTAAGGTCTATCCCCCACTTGCGGATTGTGTCCGGATATAGCAGGTTTAAATCGCTGCCGCCGTCCATCAGGACTTGTGTAAATTGTAGTCTATCGATTATAGGATCCAATATCAGAGCAGTCCATCCTGCGCTTCAAATATTCCTGGAATAGTCCAGGTGGTCGAACGTAATTGGTTTTAACATCCAATCTCGGTGTTCCGCTGGGGTGGACCGTGCGACACGTGCTTTAGTGGGGGGCGTACTATTTTTCCGTACTATCACATGAAGTGAGTTTACTGTTTTGACTTCTTGTGGGAAAGTCTTTTGTTTTCCGGCGCTCTGCTGGTGGGGTTCGTCATCATCCTCGCTTGGCGCGTCGAGCCCCTTGTGTTCGGCGTTGAGTCGGCCGGACTGTTTGAAGACCCAACAATCTCGGTGGGTGTGGTTTGCAGTCCTTCCGGAGGTGCTGTGGGTTTGACATATCC
Organism: Triticum timopheevii; assembly: GCA_963921465.1. Classification (NCBI taxonomy): domain Eukaryota; kingdom Viridiplantae; phylum Streptophyta; class Magnoliopsida; order Poales; family Poaceae; genus Triticum; species Triticum timopheevii. The sequence continues at coordinate 621,976,689 of OY997268.1, forward strand.
GATCCAAAATTTTGTTTAAGTTGGATAGCTCGTCACTGTTGTCCTTAAGAGGCAGTGTTTTGTTGTTCGGCCGCGAGCTTTTGAATCCGGCGTTGACCGCCGTGTTCTTTGGGATTTTTTCTTTATTTCGGCGCTGATCCTTTCTGCGCCGTGATTTTCCGTTTCCATCTCTGATCTCGGATGTACTCGGGTCGCTGGTGCTGCATCTTGCTAGCCAGCTGTCTTCCCCCGCGCAAAAGCGGGTCATGAGGCTTGTTAGCACGGCCATTGTTCTCGGCTTCTCTTGGCCGAGGTGTCTGGCGAGCCATTCGTCTCGGACATTATGTTTAAAAGCTGCTAAGGCTTCGGCGTCCGGACAGTCGACTATTTGGTTCTTTTTGGTAAGGAACCTGTTCCAGAATTTGCGTGCTGACTCTCCGGGCTGTTGAGTTATGTGACTTAAATCGTCTGCATCCGGAGGGCGGACATAAGTCCCTTGAAAATTTGCTCTAAACGCGTCCTCGAGCTCTTCCCAACTTCCAATAGTATTTTCTAGGAGGCTTTTGAGCCAATGCCGAGCTGGCCCTTTGAGCTTGAGGGTAGATATTTTATGGCGTGGAGATCATCTCCTCTGGCCATGTGTATGTGGAGGATGTAATCCTCAATCCAGACTCCAGGGTCTGTTGTTCCGTCGTATGCCTCTATGCTTACGGGTTTGAAGCCTGCTGGAAATTCATGATCCAGCACCTCATCGGTGAAACATAGTGGGTGTGAGGCGCCCCTGTATTTGGGTGTGTCGTTGTCTTCGAACACTCAGCGTGTTGTGTTGCTTCCTGGGGCCCTCTTTTTTGGCCCATAAATGGACCTGACCGGGCCGTCTGTTTTCCGAGGATCATGAGTCGGCTTGTGTGCGGCGCCGCTTATCGCTTTTGGCCTATCATCTGGTCGTCTATACGGCCAGGCGGCCTCTTTGATTTTTCACTGTGGGGGCTCTATGGCCTCCTCGTCGAATTCTGGCAGCAGCTTGCGCTTCGGGTAGCTCTTTGTTTGGTGGCCATTGCCATATTTGTCCGCGGTCTTGAGTACTTTGCTCCACCTCATTCTAAGTATGTCTTCCGCTGTTTTGAGCTTCCGTTTTTCCTTCTTCAGACTTCTTGCAGTGGCGACGAGTCTTTTGTGAAGGTTCTTATGCTCCGGTGGTGTATCCGACGTGAGGTCGTCTGGACTGTTGTTCTCGCCGGGCATGGATTGATTATCCGATTCATCCTGTTCGGATGGTTGCTTGGTTGCATGTTCGTCGTCCACTGGTTTGCCCTGCTCCATTGTTGGGTCATTAGGAGTGCTATTTTGGTCGAGGAGGGACTTAGGGCGGCGTCTGCGTCGCCGTTTTGGTTGTTTGTCGGCGGGATTATCCTTTGCCGCGTCCCGTTGTTCCTCGTTATCGCTTCCTTTTAGGGTGTCCACCATATATACATCATGGGTTGGGGTGGCCTTCCAGTGCTCGGTAAGCGCTGGTTCTTGGTAGTCTCCGGCATCATCGTCCATACCGTCGATGTCTTCGGAGTCGTAGTCTAGCATGTCGGTTAGATCGTCGACAGTGGCTGCAAAGTGGGTGGTGGGTGGGCTTTGAATTTCTTCGTCGTCTGCATCCCAACCATCCTGACCGCAGTCCGGCCAGGGCTCTCCTGATAATGAGAGATGCTTTAGCGAATTCAGGATGTCACCAAAGGGTGAGTGCTGAAAGATGTTCGCGGCAGTGAACTCCATGATTGGCGCCCAATCAGATTCGATTGGCAGGGGCGCGGGAGGTTCGGAGTCCAGCAAGGAGTCCGGCGCCTCGGAGTCACGAGCTTTATAAGGGACAAGGTCGGTATTTGGCTCCACCGCTGTAGAAGTTGCAGCTCCCGAGGCGGTGTCCAGCCACCTGTCCTCGATCTGCGCGGTCTGCTCCGAACTATGGGTCAGAGCGGACTCGTGTGCGGCCTCCAGGGCACTATCCGGCGGCAGAGCTAAATCATGCCCATCGTGACAGCACGGTGCGCTCGGCTGTGGCTCGAATCCGTCGAAGATCAAGTCTCCGCGGATGTCGGCCGTGAAGTTTAGGCTTCCAAACCTGACCTGATGGCCAGGGGCGTAGCTTTCGATCTGCTCCAGATGGCCAAGCGAATTGGCCCGCAGTGCAAAGCCGCCGAACACGAAGATCTGTCCGGGGAGAAAATTCTCACCCTGGACTGCGTTGTTGTTAATTGAAGGAGCCATCAAGCCTATCGGTGACGACACAAAGGAACTCTCAATGAAAGCACCAATGTCGGTGTCAAAACCGGCGGATCTCGGGTAGGGGGTCCCGAACTGTGCGTCTAGGCGGATGGTAACAGGAGACAAGGGACACGATGTTTTTACCCAGGTTCGGGCCCTCTCGATGGAGGTAAAACCCTACTCCTGCTTGATTGATATTGATGATATGGGTAGTACAAGAGTGGATCTACCATGAGATCAAGGAGGCTAAACCCTAGAAGCTAGCCTATGGTATGATTGTTGTAATGGTTGTGTGTCCTACGGACTAAAACCCTCCGGTTTATATAGACACCGGAGAGGGCTAGGGTTACACAGAGTCGGTTACGATGGTAGGAGATCTACATATCCGTATCGCCAAGCTTGCCTTCCACGCCAAGGAAAGTCCCATCCGGACACGGGACGAAGTCTTCAATCTTGTATCTTCATAGTCTTGGAGTCCGGCTGACGATGATAGTCCGGCTGTCCGGACACCCCCTAATCCAGGACTCCCTCAGTAGGAAAGGCTCCTACTGCATATATATTAATTATAAACAAAAGTGGTTACATGGTGATAATTACAATGTGGGGGGAGTTAGACACTACTAAGCTACAAGCCCCAAAGTTAATGAAAGCCTTGGTTTAGAGTTTGCAAAATGGAAGAGACAGCATGTCTCTTATGATCGGGCAGGCTATAAAGAAGGTTACCAAAGTCAATCTTGAACCTAGTCCACCATGAGTCAACGGAAGGCACCACATGTCTAAAATAATTGTTGTTACGCTCTTTCCAGAGACTCCAAGCAGCAATCAGAAAGATTTCCATGATCATCTTGCGCGAGTGCTGATTCTTCATTTGTTCAATATATAAGATCCAGCCGGTTGCCAACCGTCCCCCACACGATGCTCAGACGTTGCCAACAAACATTGCTGAAGGTGCAGTGGAAGAAAAGGTGCTCCACCGTTTCTTCGACGTGACGACCACACAGCAGGCAATCAAGGTTGGTCCAAATGTTATAATGTTGGCGTTTCAGCATGTTGCGTGTGTTGAGGCGGTCAGAGAGCAAAAACCAACCGAAGACTTTGATTTTTGGGGTACACTTGGTCCGCCAAAGCCACTTGTACGCCACATGAGCCACCATGTCCCGAAAGAAAAATTTGTAATATGCAGCAGTTTTGAAAACAGTGGCCCCCCAGCACTAGGCCCACACATCCGGTCATTCATCAAGTGTAATTTCCGCAACTTCAAGCTGCAGAAGCTTCAGCTCATCATGGGCTTGTACGGACAGGGGGAGCTGAAAGGTTTCATGCAGGGTGGCAGTCGTCAGAAAATCCCAGACCGAAAGATCTTTATGATGGACGTACGAGAATGCCCTAGGATACTTGTCAGCATAAACATCCTTATTCCAACTGTCCTTCCAAAACAATGCAGTTTTACCATTGTTGACTTGAACATGGGAGATACCACGGTATATTGGCATGAGGTGAACGAGATCTCGCCACCAAAATGAGCCGCAAATCTCAGCTGCATGCGGGATTGAGTCCAAGTAGTACGTGTCCCAAATCAACTGCACCCAAGGGATGTCAAGTTTATTGAAGAATTTATGGAGGAATTTCAGAAGCAGGCCATCATTTTGAATCCTCAAGTCAAGAATACCGAGGCCACCGCTGGATTTGGGACGGCAGACCATGGGCCAAGCAGCAAGAGAGTTGTGTTTATCACCATCGACTGTCTTTTTTATCCAGAGGCAATGCCTACGAATCTTGTCCAGCTGGGCAATAATTTTCTGTGGCAATCTCAACGTGCCCATCGGATATATGGCCAGAGAGGTAATGAGTGAATTGATCAACGCCAATCTGCCAGCATGAGACATGAGAGACATGGCAGCCATGATTTTTCTTTCTGCTTTGCACACAAACGACATCAAATCCAAGACTGTTGGACGTGTGGTCCCAAGGGGCATCCCAAGGTAAGTGAACGGCATAGTTGCTTGGGTGCAACCAAAGAGATTTGCCAGGGCATTGCACTTGTCAGCCGGGGTGTTGATAGGGACGATCGTGGATTTATGAAAGTTGATTTTGAGCCCGATCGACGTGGCGTAGTCCTCAAGGATTTGTTTCAACTTGGCCGCTTGGAGAAGGCATGCAGGTAATACAACGATAGTATCGTCGGCATATTGGATGACAGGGTACTTAGCGTCACCTTTAGGAGGGATCGGGTGACTAAGCAAGCCTTGCGCAAGTGCATCATTGATGGCAGTTTGAAGGAGGTCGGCCGCAATTAAAAAAATGAGAGGTGACATAGGATCACCTTGGCGGACCCCACACTTGCAGGGAAATTGTCGACCAGGGACACCGTTGAGAAGCACTGAAGACTTGCCGGAAGAGAAGATATTGTTCATCCAACCCAGCCACGCAGGTGGGAAACCCATTTTCTTCATAATGAGGAGCGTAGCCGAATGCTCAATGGTATCGAATGCCTTGGCAAAGTCCAGCTTGAGGAGAATGATTTCTTTCTTGGAGGCTTGACACACATGTATGTATTCGAAGGCCCAAGCTAGGCAGTCATGGTTGGACCTGCCCCGAAGAAAGCCGTACTGATTTTTATGTACTAACTGAAGAATAATGCGTTGCAGACGATCAGCCAGGATTTTAGTTATTAACTTCAGACAACAGTTGAGAAGGGTGATGGGCATGTAGTCGTTCACGTTGTCAGGCGAGTTATTTTTTGGAAACAACGTGATATAACCCGCATTGAGACCACCCTTATGAAATTCATGGCAGAGGAGATAGAAGTATTCTTTTAGGATAGGCGAGCAAGCTTTCAAAAAGGCGCCATTGAAACCATCGGGGCCAGGGGCCCAATCAGGCGGCATTGCCACAACCACAGCATCAATCTCTTTGTTTGTAAATGGAGCCACAAGAGTGGCGAACAACTCCTCTTCCTTGAGAAGATTATCTAGGTTGAATTTCATAGGCGAGGGGTTGGCTTGCCCCATCCGAGTCTTGAAAGCCTCAAAGAGGATAGATTCCTTACCTACATGATCCTCAACAACACTGCCATCAACAGATTTCAGAGAACTGATGTAATTTCTTCTGTAACGTTCAGTAGCCACAGTTTGAAATTTTTTTGAATTCTCATCCCCGAATTGGATCCATCTAATGGTGCATCGTTTTTTCCAATAATCTTTCTGATGTTGGAGAAGCCTCAATAGATGTTTTTTGAGAATATTGCGGAAGTTTCGCTCAGGAGTGGTAAGCGGCCGACGATCTTCAATATTATCTAGCTCCAGAACCGTTTTGTTAGTATTTTCAATAGCAATGTTTAAACGGGAAATCTTCTTACTCCATTTCTTGAGAGCATATCGCACAGCCTTGAGTTTTTGACCAATCTTGGCGGCCGTGTTGGACTGTCTGTTGTATTTCATGGGTTTATTCCAAGCTTGTGCCACAACCTCCATAAACCCTGGATGGGCAATCCAGTATGTTTCAAACCTGAAGAGCTTACTTCTTGGAATAGTTATTTGGATGACCACAGAGCAAGGAGTATGGTCGGAGACTGGCTTCCCCAAAGGATTCACCAAAGTGTTAGGAAACGATATGGTCCAATTTAGTGTGGTAAAAAACCAATCTAGTTGTTCCAGGAGCGGTTGTTGCTGCATATTGGACCAGGTATAAGCTCTGCCCTTAATGGATATTTCAGTGAGGTTTTGTTCACGAATGAAGTCATTAAATGTGAACATATCCTGGACATTCCCACCAGGTTTGTTGAGGTTATCAGGCGAACAAATGTAATTAAAGTCACCAAGGATAAGCCAGTATTCAGCAGCAGGGATATCCAAATCAAATAACCACCTAGTGAAAGACGTACGAAGATCACCTTGACAGGGGCCGTACGCATTGACGAGTTTCCAACGGTGATTAGATTGCATGGAGGTAAACTCAATTCCTAACGCAAATTGCTCAGACACGAAAACCCTGCCTGTGAAAACACTCCTGTTCCAGATCGTAATTATGCCACCCGAAGCGCCGTGTGAGCGAATATACGCAAATTGATCAAAACGTCGTGGGCATAAAGATTTGAGTATGGCAGCGTCAAAAGAAGGCATCTTAGATTCTTGTAGGCAAATCACCGCGCAACCACTAGTCTGGATCGCATTACTAAGCGCTAAATGTTTCTCAGGTGCATTAAGACCACGCACATTCCAGCAGAGTACATTCCAGTTGCACAAAAGCATCGAGTAACAAAAAGTTCAGATAACTGGAGAAGATAAAAGAGAAACCCACCTATTCCTCGGACAGGACCGAGGTAGTGAGCTCTTCAACGGGCACCGCGCAAAGGTTGACGCCAATGGCCTGCATGGTGGGGATGGGTGTTGGTGGTGGGATCGAATCAGCATCATCGACTCCGGGGGCAGCAGCAGCAGTGGAATCCACAGGAGTATCTTCAGAAGCCTCCAGAGCAGAGGGGATGACACGAGGCTTGACTGTGGACTTGGTCTGATGAGTATCAGAGGCGAGATTGACCCGAAAGCCATTGTACTTGTTGTTTCTTGTGCTTCTGCGCAGAGTTGCAGTGTCAATTGCGGCTAATATCTTGCCTTTCCTCTGTTTCAGGGCTTGTCCAGAATGGGGCAGGGAGTTTGACGATCCTTCCTCAGGCAGTGACAGAGGTGGCATTAGTGGCTCCAGAGCATCAGCAACAAACTGAGCAGGTTGTGGGATCTCACCCATCGAGTGTATCTCAACAGTGTCGGCGATCATGGGTTCAGACTGCTCCATGGTGAGGAGCAGGGGAGCAGACGGAGCAGACAGACTAAGTTGAGCAGGAGAGATCACAGTCTGGACCGGAGAGAACTGAATGTCTTCACCAGAAAGAGACACCTGCACCACCACTTGAACTGAATCTTGACGAAAGCCAAGGCCCGAGCGCCAGGGACCAAATGAAGCAACAAGCGGGCGCAGCGCCGAGAAGAGAGTCACATTCAGTTGTTGGCGAGGGATGGGGTTGGCAAGCAGGAGAGCCATGAGCACATCACCCTGCGCAGACAGACCAAAGCGCAGTCCCTGAGGATGAACATCAGCAGATACAGTAAGCACCTCATTGTGGCTCTGGACCTCTGGTGCAATAACTTCATCGAGCAGGAGCAGATCAGCAGAATGGGTGGCCTCAGAATCATCAGAGCTCGTGAGCGAGTCATGCCAAGCCTGAAGAGCATTGTCAGAGACATTGTTCTCTGGGACAATGCCATCTTGCACCTGCAAACCCTGAGCTGCGAGCCAGGCCTGGAAGTTCATGAGATATGGTGGCATTTGTGGCAGCGGTGGAGCTGGCGGAGCAGGCCATTCTCCCCATCCAACATGATCATGGTGAGGTGGAGCCGCAGGACCATCGAGCGCACCATTGGGGGTGCCGCATTCTGCACGAGCCAATTGTGGACCGGTTGCTGATACAGTTGCTAGGCTGTCAGGTCAGGGCCAAACTGAGGATGAGGATTTCCATCAGGTGGCGGTGGTTCTTCACCGGCGGGCAGGACTTCTGGAAGTAGCCCGTTCCAGTCATTGCTCCTGAGAATGGTGATCTAGACAGTCAAACAATCCCTTGCGCCCCCAAGCTGCCAAACCACAAAACTCTTTGGCACCAATCGCAGATTCAGAACTCTCGCCCTAATGAGCATGAAACGACGGTCCTGGCGAGGATTGTACCAAGAAACCAGCGAACCGAAACCACCCAAAGATTTATTGACATAGTAGTCAGTCTGGTAATCGTAAGGGAAACCAAAAAACATCAACCAGATCTCTGGTCCAAAAGTGGTGGAGCGACGATTGAGTGCTTCATTGTGGGGGACAAATGTGACAAGCAGATCTTCATCCTCAAGCTCTAATGGTGTTGCAACGGTGGTATCACGGATGAAGGAATCGACAAATCCAAAGATTCCAATCCCAAAAGGGTGGTCACTTACTTCAGTGGTGAACAGCTGGGCTTCTTGAAGCAGAGCATGAACAGCTTGACAAACCGCAGCTCGGCGATGCAGAGGCACATAGGCGCTTGTCGCTGCGATTGCCAAGTAGTCGTGGTTGAGCGGAGGAATAGGGCCGACCACCATCCCACTCCGGACGACTCGATCAGCCGGCCCCGGCTCGACGGTGAAGCCCGGCGGCAGGAATGGCACCGGGTTGAGGGTGAAGTTCGCCATGATGGCGGTGTAGAGAGAGAGGTTGAGGCGACGGGTTTGACAGAGGTGGCGAATGGCAGGCGCGGGGCGGTGACGATTGAGGAAACCGAGTAGAAGCGGAAGCATGCGAGGCTGTTTTGGTAATATGAGGATTTTTGGGGATCCATTTCCAACGCTCCAGCCAATGTTTCCTTCTACAAGATTGCGCCGCGTGTCCATAATGGCCACAAACATCACATCAAACGGCCGATTTGGTCTTGGGTTTATTTTTTATGAGAGCAGAGGCCGAGGGGAGACGAGACTAATTGATACTGGGTGGATTCATGACCAAATTTGGTCTAAGCTGCTGTAGAGGAATCCGGGATGGGCATTTGCTTGCCTTGTGATCAGGTGTGGAGAAATTAATGCAAATCAGCCTAGCAGGGCAATCAATCTTCCGGTGCCCCCATTGAAGGCAACAAGCACACAAAACCGCCCAATTAGTAGTAATTAGATCGATCTCATCTTAAGAATATCCGGCCTGGACCCAATCCAATTTGTAATGGGCCGACAGGCGGGGTGGCCAGATCGTATGGGCTTGGGCATATTTGAAAGCCGAGGAAAGAAAGCATTGTGGGGGGCTAGGATAAGACACATTAACGGGACAACTAAAACTGCCCAAACGTAGATACTCAATGTCATTAGAGCCCTCAGATTGCGCTTGACGACGATATTTCTCAAGTAATGAGACCGTCGATGACTCCTCAATTACCGTTGGCAAATGATCCACTGCCGGAAATGACCCAAATTGAATTTGAATTCCCTGACTGTTCGTTGGGCCTGAGGATGACGACGCCTCCAGAGCATGCATGTTGGAGAAAACCATGTGATCAATGTGTTTGAGGGAAAACTTGCTGAGCTCCTTCATGGATGAAGCTTGAGACGAAGAATCAGAACGTAAAAACCCCAAGTTCGATTTGATAGCCATGGGACGACGAACAGCGACCTCTGGTAACTCTTCATCCGCGTGCCAACTCAAATTATTCGAGGGCACACGATTGAACCGGCCATTGAACAGATGGAAGTGGCAAATGAAATCCGGCCAAATACGATCCTTAAGCCCATAAATAAAATGGCCAACCTTATTATTGGTAACCGAGAAACGAAAGGCTCGAGGATTAATCTGAAGCACATTGAGGCCAACCCTAAACCCTCCAATGCAACATTGAAGCGCAATACCCACGGATTCTTCAGTGAGTGGGAAGGAAGCCGAAGAGAACGTGACAACAAGGAAGAACTCCTTGGAGTCTCGAGAAGGGGAGAAATGCATCGTAGAACCAAACTTTCTTCTCACCTGATCTGCAAGGGCTAAGCCAGGAGCAAAATCCCAATGCAGGAGTCCTTCCATCTTGAATCAATCTAGAAAGCGCCATGATTTTTGGTGGAGAAGGTGGGGGAGGAGAGGGAGAGGAGACGCTGTTATGGTTAAAGATCTCTTGGCTGATAATATTGATGGGCATGTTATTTATTTATGTGATGCAGCTGCTAGAATTGCTAGACCCGATGCTAAGAAACATAGACCCGTTGTAGGCATGCCTGTTATTTCTATTAAAATAGGAGATCATTGTTATCATGGCTTATGTGATATGGGTGGTAGTGCTAGTGCAATACCTCATTCTTTATATGAAGAAATTATGCATGACATTGCACCTGCTGAGATAGAAGATATTGATGTTACAATTAAGCTTGCCAATAGAGATACTATTTCACCAATTGGGGTTGTTAGAGATGTTGAAGTCTTGTGTGGGAAAGTTAAATATCCTGCTGATTTTCTTGTTCTTGGTTCCCCACAAGATGACTTTTGTCCCATCATATTTGGTAGACCCTTCTTGAATACTGTTAAAGCTAAGATTGATTGCGAAAAGGATGTTGTTACTATTAGTTTGGGAGATATGTCTCATGAGTTTAATTTTGCTAAATTACGTAGACAACCCCATGATAAAGAAATTGCCTAGTAAGGATGAAATTATTGGTCTTGCTTCTATTGTCGTACCTCCTGATGATCCTTTAGAACAATATTTGCTAGACCATGAAAATGATATGTATATGAATGAAATAAGGGAAATAGATGAAGTATTCTTTAAGCATGGACCTATTTTGGAACACAACTTGCCTGTTGAAATCTTAGGGGATCCTCCACCACCCAAGGGTGATCCCGTGTTTGAGCTTAAACCATTACATGATACTCTTAATATGCTTATCTTGACGAAAAGAAAATATATCATGTTATTATTAGTGCTAACCTTTCAGAGCAGGAAGAGGAAAGATTATTGAAAACTCTGAAGAAGCACAGTGCTGCTATTGGATATACACTTGATGATCTTAAGGGCATTAGTCCCACTTTATGCCAACAGAAAATAAAATTGGAGGAAGACGCCAAACCAGTTATTGATCACCAACGATGATTAATCCTAAGATGAAAGATGTGGTAAGAAAAGAAATACTAAAGCTCCTGGAGGCAGGTATAATTTATCCCGTTGCTGATAGTCAGTGGGTAAGTCCTGTCCATTGTGTCCCTAAGAAGGGAGGTATTAATGTCGTCCCTAATGATAAAGATGAATTGATCCCGCAAAGAATTATTGATCAAATGCTAGAAAGATTATCTAAACATACACATTTTTTCTTTCTAGATGGTTACTCTGGTTTCTCTCAAATACCTGTGTCAGCAGAGGATCAAGAAAAGACCACTTTTACTTGCACTTTCAGTACTTTTGCTTATAGACGTATGCCTTTTGGTTTATGTAATGCACCTGCTACCTTTCAAAGATGCATGATGGCTATATTCTCTGACTTTTGTGAAAAGATTTGTGAAGTTTTCATGGATGATTTCTCCGTTTATGGATCTTCTTTTGATGATTGCTTGAGAAACCTTGATCGAGTTTTGCAGAGATGCGAATATACTAGTCTTGTATTGAATTGGGAGAAATGCCACTTTATGGTTAATGAAGGCATTGTCATGGGGCATAAAATTTCTGAAAAAGGTAAAGCTAAAGTTGATGCTATTGAAAATATGTCGTGTCCCAATGACATTAAAGGTATAAGAAGTTTCCTTGGTCATGCCAGTTTTTATAGGAGGCTCATTAAGGACTTCTCTAAAATTTCTAGGCCTCTAACTAATTTATTGCAAAAAGATATTCCTTTTGTCTTCGATGATGATTGTGTAGAAGCATTTGAAATACTTAAGAAAACTTTTATTTCTGCACCTATTATTCAGCCACCTGATTGGAATTACCCTTTGAAATTATGTGTGATGCTAGCGATTATGTTGTAGGTGCTTTTCTAGGACAAAGAGTTGATAAGAAACTAAATGTTATTCAATATGCTAGTAAAACTCTAGACAGTGCTCAGAGAAATTATGCTACTACTGAAAAAGAATTCTTAGCAGTTGTATTTGCTTGTGATAAGTTCAGACCTTATATTGTTGATTCTAAAGTAACTGTTCACACTGATTATGCTACTATTAAATATCTTATGGAAAATAAAGATGCTAAACCTAGACTTATTAGATGGGTTCTCTTTCTACAAGAATTTGATTTGCATATTATTGATAGAAAGGGAGCTGAGAACTCCATTGCAGACAACTTGTCTAGGTTAGAGAATGTTCTTGATGACCCACTACCTATTAATGATAGCTTTCCTGATGAACAATTAGCTGTCATAAATGCTTCTCGTACTGCTCCATGGTATGCTCATTATGCTAATTACATTGTTGCTAAATTCATACCACCTAGTTTCACATACCAGCAGAAGAAAAAGTTCTTCTATGATTTAAGACATTACTTCTGGGATGACCCACACCTTTATAAAGAAGGAGTACATGGTGTTATTAGACGTTGTGTACCTGAGCATGAACAGGAACAGATCCTACGCAAGTGTCACTCTGAGGCATATGGAGGACACCACGCTGGAGATATAGCTGCACATAAGGTATTGCAATCCGGTTTTTATTGGCCTACTCTCTTCAAAGATGGCCGTAAGTTTGTCTTGTCTTGTGATGAATGTCAAAGAATTGGTAATATTATTAGACGTCAAGAAATGCCTATGAATTGTTCTCTTGTTATTGAACCATTTGATGTTTTGGGCCTTGATTATATGGGACCATTTCCTGCCTCTAATGGGTATACACATATTTTAGTTGTTGTCGATTACGTTACTAAGTGGGTAGAAGCTATTCCAACTAGTAGTCCTGATCATAACACCTCTATTAAGATGCTTAAAGAAGTTATTTTTCCAAGGTTTGGAGTCCCTAGATACTTAATGACTGATGGTGGTTCACATTTTATTCATCGTGCTTTTCGTAAAATGCTTGCTAAGTATGATATTAATCATAGAATTGCATCTCCATATCACCCACAGTCTAGTGGTCAAGTAGAATTGAGTGACAGAGAGCTCAAATTAATCTTGCAAAAGACTGTTAATAGATCTAGAAAGAATTGGTCCAAGAAACTTGATGATGCATTATGGGCTTATAGAGCTGCATATAAAAATCCTATGGGTATGTCTTCATATAAAATGGTTTATGGAAAGGCATGTCACTTACCTCTCGAACTTGAACATAAGGCATATTGGGCCATTAAAGAGCTCAATTAGGATTTCAAACTCGCCGGTGAAAAGAGGTTATTTGACATTAGCTCACTTGATGAATGGAGAACCCAAGCCTATGAGAATGCCAAGCTGTTTAAAGAAAAAGTTAAAAGATGGCATGACAAAAGGATACAAAAGCGTGAGTTTAATGTAGGTGATTATGTGTTGCTTTTCAACTCTCGTTTAAGATTTTTTGCAAGAAAACTTCTCTCTAAATGGGAAGGCCCTTACGTTATCGAGGAGGTCTATCGTTCCGGTGCCGTAAAAAGCAACAACTTCGAAGGCACAAATCCGAAGGTGGTGAACGGTCAAAGAATCAAACATTATATCTCAGGTAACCCAATAAATGTTGAAACTAATGTTATTGAAACCGTAACCCCGGAGGAATACATAAGGGACACTTTCCAGAACGTTTCAGACTCCAAAAAGGAATAGGTATGTGGTACGGTAAGTAAACCGACTCCAAAACAGTTCTAATAGCAATTTTTCTCCGTTTTGGAATATTTAAGAAAATAGGAAAATAAGAAGTAGTCTGGGAAGGACACGAGGAATCCACAAGGGTGGAGGGCGCGCCCTACCCCCCTAGGCACGCCCCCTGCCTCATGGGCACCTCGTGTGCTCTCCGGACTCTGTTTTCTTGCACGATACTTCTTTTGGTCGGTAAAAATTCATTATATAATCTCCCGAAGGTTTTGACCACCGTATCATGCAAATATCCTCTGTCTTTGTTTCAAGCTATTTTTCGAGAGGGTCATCAACCCCTACCTCGCGGAGGTGTTGCATCAGCCTCAAACCTTTGAGATGCGTGAGGGGGTGTTGCACATCCACGATGTGGAGGGACCAAGGAGTACCGGAAGCGTGGAGGCAAAGCTTGAAACAATGGAACAACAAGTTTTCAAGTGCCAAGGGATGGTGGAACACGGACTCAACGCCAACCAGATGATGATCACAGAGTTCACCAATAACCACAAGCTGGACGCCAAGAACATTGGCGAGACCATCTTCAAGCTCCATGAGAAAATCGAGCACCTCCAAGCCCAGATCTATGACCTGCAAAACCAAAACTGTGAGTATGAATATAGATTCAAGAGGATGAGTTTGGCTGCAGATTTGAGGATCCCGGAGACTCGATCATCCTTCTATGATGGTGATCCTATGCCTTTGGAAGACGGACGACAAGCCTACATCATCAACAACTCCATCATCACCACCTCCGAGGAACTAATCACATGGGTATGGGCACTCCCCTTGGCAACTGCCAAGCTTGGGGGAGGTGCCACGGTATCGTATCACCATGACACTCCTATTTTTACAATTTTTGTTAGTTTGATCCTTTTGGTAATATCTTGATCTAGTGGAATAAAGTTTTGGTATGAATTAGTTTTGAGTTTTTCTTTATGATCCCTCTATGTAATCGAGTCCGTGAGCTATATATATAATAAAGATTAGTGTTGAGTCAAGGGCTTTGCTATCTTGCTATGATCTTGAGGGAATAAAAAGAATAAAAGAAATAAAAGAGACCATATTGATCTTATGGATAGTAATGACTTCACATATAAAGAGTATAATGATTAAAAGTTGTTGAGAGTTGGCAAACATAGTTTTGGTCATCATTGCAATTAATAGGAAGTAATAAAGAAAGAGAGGTTCTCACATATAAATATACTATCTTGGACATCTTTTATGATTGTGAGCACTCATTAAAGTATGACATGCTAAAGAGCTGATGTTGGACAAGGAAGACAACGTAATGGGTTATGTTTTCTCACATCTTAATTAAAGTATATTGTCATGGATCGTCCAACATGTTGAGTTTGCCTTTCCCCCTCATGCTAGCCAAATTCCTTGCACCAAGTAGAGATACTACTTGTGCTTCCAAACATCCTTAAACCCAGTTTTGCCATGAGAGTCCACCATATCTACCTATGGATTGAGTAAGATCCTTCAAGTAAGTTGTCATGTTGCAGGCAATAAAAATTGCTCTCTAAATATGTATGACTTATTAGTGTGGAGAAAATAAGCTTTATACGATCTTGTGATATGGAAGTAATAAAAGTGACAGACTACATAATAAAGGTTCATATCACAAGTGGCAATATAAAGTGACGTTCTTTTGCATTAAGATTTCGTGCATCCAACCATAAAAGCACATGACAACCTCTGCTTCCCTCTGCGAAGGGCCTATCTTTTACTTTATGTCTTATACCTTATGCAAGAGTCAAGGTGATCTTCACCTTTCCCTTTTACATTTTATCCTTTGGCAAGCACCTCGTGTTGGAAAGATCCTGACATATATATCCAATTGGATGTAAGTTAGCATGAACTATTATTGTTGACATTACCCTTGAGGTAAAAGGTTGGGAGGCAACACTATAAGCCCCTATATTTCTCTGTGTCCGATTAAAACTCCATAACCATAAGTGTTGCATGAGTGTTAGCAATTGTGAAAGACTAAATGATAGTTGAGTATGTGGACTTGCTGAAAAGCTCTTATATTGACTCTTTCCTATGTTATGATAAATTGCAATTGCTTCAATGACTGAGATTATAGTTTGTTAGTTCTTAATAAAGTTTTTGAATCATACTTGACATTGTGAATAGATTGTTACTTGAGCATAAGAAATCATATGAAAATATATATATATATATATATATATATATGTTGTTGTTATAAGAATGATCATGATGCCCTCATGTCCGTATTTTATTTTATCGACACCTCTATCTCTAAACATGTGGACATATTTTCCGATATCGGCTTCCGCTTGAGGAAAAGCGAGGTCTAAGCTTGGGGGAGTTGATATGTCCATTTTGCATCATGCTTTTATATCGATATTTATTGCATTATGGTCTGTTATTACATGTTATGTCAAAATACTTATGGCTATTCTCTCTTATTTTAAAAGGTTTACATGAAGAGGGAGAATGCCGGCAGCTGGGATTCTGGGATGGAAAAGGAGCAAATATTAGAGACCTATTCTGCATAGCTCCAAAAGTCCTGAAACTCCACGAAAGTCATTTTTGGGATTAATAAAAAATATTGAGCGCAAGAAATACCTGAGGGGGGCCACCCACCATCCACGAGGGTGGGGGGCGCGCGCGCCCTACCCCCCTGGGCGCGCCCGCTGCCTCGTGGGCCACCTGGCAGCCCTCCGGTGCCCATCTTCTGCTATATGAAGTCTTTTATCATGGAAAAATCAGAAGCAAGCTTACGGGATGAAACTCCGCCGCCACGAGGCGGAACCTTGGCGGAACCAATCTAGGCCTCCGACGGAGCTATTCTGCCGGGGAAACTTCCCTCCGGGAGGGGGAAATCATCACCATCATCATCACCAACGATCCTCTCATCGGGAGGGTGTCAATCTCCATCAACATCTTCATCAGCACCATCTCCTCTCAAACCCTAGTTCATCTCTTGTATCCAATCTTTTTATCAAAACCTCATATTGGTACCTGTGGGTTGCTAGTAGTGTTGATTACTCTTTGTAGTTGATGCTAGTTGGTTTATTTGGTGGAAGATCATATGTTCAGATCTTTAATGCATATTAATACCCCTCTAATCATGAACATGAATATGCTTTGTGAGTAGTTATGTTTGTTCTTGAGGACATGGGTGAAGTCTTGCGATTAGTAGTCATGTGAATTTGGTATTCGTTCGATATTTTGATGAGATGTATGTTGTCTCTCCTCTAGTGGTGTTATGTGAACGTCGACTACATGACACTTCACCATTGTTTGGGCCTAGAGGAAGGCATTGGGAAGTAATAAGTAGATGATGGGTTGCTAGAGTGACAGAAGCTTAAACCCTAGTTTATGCGTTGCTTCGTAAGGGGCTAACTTGGATCCACATGTTTCATGCTATGGTTAGGTTTACCTTAATACTTCTTTTGTAGTTGCGGATGCTTGCAATATGGGTTAATCATAAGTGGGATGCTTGTCCAAGAAAGGGCAGTACCCAAGCACCGGTCCACCCACATATCAACTTATCAAAGTAACGAACGCGAATCATATGAGCGTGATGAAAACTAGCTTTTCTCATTATGTGTCCTCGGGAGCGCTTTTCTCATTATAAGAACTTGTCCAGGCTTGTCCTTTGCTACAAAAAGGATTGGGCCACCTTTCTGCACCTTATTTACTTTCATTGCTTATTACCCATTACAAATTACCTTATCACAAAACTATCTGTTACCTATAATTTCAGTGCTTGCAGAGAATACCTTACTGAAAACCACTTGTCATTTCTTTCTGCTCCTTGTTGGGTTCGACACCCTTACTTATCGAAAGGACTACGATAGATCCCCTACACTTGTGGGTCATCAGCGGCTGATGCTTTAAGCCGGCTGGGATCTCAGCGTAAGCTGGTGCCGCCTAACACTTTCTTGGATATTCTGCATAACCCTTCTGTCAAGTTACCTATAGAGGAAGACTTGGTTGTTCCTGACCCGGAAGCACAATATGTGGCGGCTCTTCACATCATCCCAGATTGGACAGTACCATATTTGGCTTACATGACCCGGGGCGAGTTGACTGAGGATGAAACCTTGGCTAGGCAGATAACTCGGCGGTCTAAGTCAATGACAATTGCCAATGGTGATTTGCATCATCACAGTGTTACTGGGGCGTTTCAGCGTTGTGTCTCTCCTGAGGAAGGTCAAGAAATTCTTCGTGAGATTCATGAAGGAGACTGTGGTCATCATGCCTGTTCAAAGTCCCTTGTGGCCAAAGCTTTTTGTCATTGATTTTATTGGCTGACGGCTCACGCTAATGCGGAGGATCTGGTTAGTAAATGTGATGGTTGTCACAAATTCTCACAATGAGTTCACGTGCCGGCTCAAGGATTGAGGATGATTCCAATTACTTGGCCGTTTGCAGTCTGGGGACTCGACATGGTTGGGCCTTTCAAAAGGTCCAAAGATAAAAATACCTACCTTTGGTGGTGGTTGACAAATTCACAAAGTGGGTTGAGGTAGAGCCAGTTAGTAAGTGTGACGCAGCCACGACGGTTCAATTCATGAAAAAGGTGATCTTTCGTTTTGGCTTTCCACACAACATTATAACTGACAATGGTACTAATCTGTCGAAGGGTGCCATGCAGAAGTTTTGTCAATGTGAGCATATTCGGCTTGACGTTTCATCAGTAGCTCACCCCCAATCCAATGGTCAAGATGAAAGAGCCAATCAGGAAATCTTGAAAGGCATCAAGCCCCGGCTTATGGTTCCTTTTGCAACGGACGCCGGTTTGTTGGGTGGAGGTTACCTTCTGTGATATGGAGCATCAATACTACCCCCAACAGGTCTACGGGTTACACGCCTTTTTTCATGGTTTACGGAGCAGAGGCGGTTCTCCCTAGTGACATCCGTCATGACTCGCCCCACATGGCGGCTTACGTTGAAGCTGATAACGAACAAGCGCGTCGGGATGCACTTGACCTGTTAGATGAAAAGCGTGACTTGGCAGCAGCCCGCTCGGCGATTTACCAACAGGACCTGCGCCGCTATCACAGTCGTCGGGTTAAGTCCAGAACCTTTCAAGAAGGTGACTTGGTCCTCCGGCTCATCCAGGATCAAACTGATGCGCACAAGTTATCCCCACCTTGGGAAGGGCCCTTTTTGGTCAGCAAGAACTTGAACAGCGGGTCATACTACCTTATCGATATTCGAGAGCACAAAGACTCACGTAAGTCGGAGGAGGAGACCCGTCGGCCGTGGAATATCGCTCATCTTCGGCCTTACTACACTTGAGCCACCGGCTCTCATGATGTACATATTTTTTGACGATGTATATATTATGATATGTAATAAAACAGGACCTCTGTCCTTTTCATTCTCAATGATCATATGTCTTCATCATCATAATTCCAAAGACAAATTGGGGGCTGATCGTATTCGAATCACAACTTTAACCCTTCTTGGTCCGGCTCATGATCATATTCGAATCATAGCCATTCAAACTCATGATCACTTGGGGGCTTCCTGTTCAAACATAGGTCGTATTCGAACCAAAGAGAACATAGCTATTGGTACCCTCTTGATCGGTACAATGCCAAACACACTAGGGGGCTTCTTGATCGTATTCGAATCATAGCTTAACCCCTTTTGGGTCTGACTTTGATCGTATTCAAATCAGAGTCGTTAAAAAACTCTCAAGGTCATTTGGGGGCGTCCTGTTCAAACATAGGTCATATTCGAACCAAAGAGAACATAGCTGCCGGTACCCTCTTGATCGGCGCAACACCAAAACCACTAGGGGGCTTCATGATCGTATTCGAATCTTAGCTTAACCCCTTTTGGTCCAGTTTACTGATCGTATTCGAATCAGAATCCTCGATTTTTCTTTCTGTTTTGGCTTAAGTTTTTTGAAAACAATCTTTGGTTTTGTCTTGAGACTTTTTTGTTCAGATCTAAGGCATATATATGTGGTTTCTATTTAACCCGGCTTGGCTTTGGACGATAAGTCGCCAGCATATGATAATCATCAAACATTTGGAAGTGTTGGCTTCTAAAGATTGGGTTATCACCCTTACTGTTCAGGTCACATAAACCGGCAGTGCAAATTCAATATCACAGGTATGGTATTATAGTTGTGTTTCAAAGCTATGATCCATAACAGACTTATCTATGACTCCTTAGTGGTTATATGTAAGATATTATGACCCGCCCTGCGCTACACTGCCAAGGGTTCTTGTGATCTATTTCTGTGTGCAGGATAGTTTAAGGGCTTTCTTATGCATAAGGAAAATAGATGATAAGTACAATAAAGGTGAATAGAAGACGGCGGCTTAACAGCATTGAGCACCAAGACATGCATGATGGCATGATAGAGCAAAGTCATTTCTACCCTATTACATGACTCCCCGAGTCCAAATGATTAAACTGTTTTTTCAGAAAGCCATAACTATGAGACGCCCGGAAGATCAGTTCTCTTGTTGGCCTAAAGCTTCTGGGTCAACCCTCTCCGCTCCTTTGTCTTGTTCCCTGTCTTGGAAGGTTGATGACGACCAGTCAATGCCACTCAAAGCTTCAAATTCAGCTTCGTCATCAATTAGCCTGGACGGGTCAACTTCAGGGGCGAAGGTATGCTTATGGATTGGGGGGACCAGGCTTGTCACTTTATAACGCGGCGTCGGCATCCTCTGATTTCCTGTGTCATAAGCCGGATAGTATTTGGTGAGGTCCGCTTTATCGGCAATCAAACTGGCCACAGGGCATATTTCCTTCACACAAGCAGCAAAGTCCTCCTGTTCATATGAAGTTCCATCCTCCTTAAGGCTTGGATACCCAATGGCAATGTCGGCCGGGTCTAATTCCGGTAGCCATGCCTTAGCCCGGCGTAAGGCATCCACGGCTCTGGCTCTTGCAGATGACCGCTTTAATTCATTGAACCGCTGGGGCAGCACAGAAAGCTTTTTCAGTACATCAACCAGGAGTGTGGGGGCTTCGTTTGACAGGGCAACTGTGGCTAAGGCACTCTGAGCTCTAGTGTAAAGTTGCTCCACGAGCGTGTAAACCGCCTTCAGCTTCACCAGCATGCCCTGATTGAGGTTGGTGCTCCTGGGGCCTGCATGGCAATAGCAGGTGAGTTAATGACAATGCATATGATCATTATAAAGATTCAATACTTGACACTTGTAGGGAGGCTTACCAAAGATTGCTGAGACCATCTGAGATACATGGCGTTTTAAGCCGGACAATTCAATGGTCACCTCTTCAAGAGTCGCCTCTGCTTTCTCAGCTCGATGGGTTAAGGCAATCTTTTCCTCAGCCCAGGCCTTTTTCTCAACTTCAAACTCGGCCTTCTGCTTCTCTTGTTCAGACACACTGAATTCAAATTTGGAGTTGGCCCTCTGGGTTTCAGTCTCCTACAACTCCAAGCGGTACTTTGCTTCAGACAGCTCAGATTGAAGTTGAGCAGTGGTGTCTGTGCAAATACCGGGTCAAAATCATGAATATTAGCATACAGTATTAAGTCCCAAGCCTTTTGCAAGCAACAACACTTGGCACTTGGGGGCTAATGTCTACCGAAAGTTCTATCTAAGTGGCGGTTCATGAGAGTAAGTCTCAAGCACCTTGCAAGCAAGAGTACTTGGCACTTGGGGGCTAATGCATATTGTTGTTAAAAGCTACACAAGTACTATATTCTACACAAGCATGTGAAGGACCGGCTCATTCATGCTGATTAAACCGGCCCTTGGGGACTACGGAGTAAGCCGGATTTTTTACAGGCTTCGCCAAAGGATATTACTGATGCTCATAAGCTCGTTCTAAGTCTACAGCATATTCATCATAAGCAATAGACTTCGGGGCTGGCATAGTAAGGATAATTCAATGAAGGGAAGAATTTTACCTCTAATTTCTGGTGCATTTGTTTCACCATATCAACTTCAAGGTCACGGCTGCTGTGCACTTGGCTAGCCAGAAAAAACTTCGCCAATGCTCATTTGAGTATAGTCAGCAACATCAAATCTGACTTTACGTTGTTCGATGTGCTCCTCCTTGGCAGAACACTTGGATAGCACAGTGGGTCTCCCAGGCTCGGCATAGCCGGTCTTGGTAATTTCCACGTCAACATCTTGTAGGTCGGCTGTTTTAGCCGGGCTTGAGCCTTCAGGATTTATAGAGCCGCCGGCAGCTTGATTGACAGGTGGGCAGCAGTCATCGTTGGCGTATCATGAGCCGGTTCAAGTGGCGGCTCAGGGGCCTCAGGCGCAGCCGTCTGGAGCTCCGGCTAATTGACGATTGGCTCTTCGGCCGGCTTGTTCTTCTTCACCCTCTTGCTGGGTTTTGCTTTTCCGCTGCATAAGATCAAAAAGGTCAGTACAGATATAAAGGGTTGTAATGAGTACAGAATAAGCAAATTGTCATTACCCTAGAGCAGTCTTAAAAGGCGGCATGTTGGACTGGATTGAGTCGCCGGAAGAATGTGAGGTTTCCTGATAATTTGAGTTAGAAGAATTGAGTGGTTGACGAGTGAGACCCACCAAAGGATAAAAAGGGTTTAAGTCGGAAGTGACCTCGTTCCGGCGCTTCCTTGATGTATTCGGTAAGCCGGAGGAGAGTTCCGCATCTTTGCTGGTCCGGGTCTGCCTCCGGCTCTCATGAATCTGTCACTTCAAAACAAATTGAGGATCTTGATAAGCTAAGGGATGTGAAAATCTTACTTTCCGGGTTACTCTTCGGATTTTTTGTCTTGGCAAAGGCTCGGAGTCGTAGGAAATAATATTTACCTCTTCTTCCAATCCCTGACTCATTCCCGTGTCAGCCTCATGATAATCGGTGTCAATAAGGTGATTGAAAAATGAGCCAAGAGAGTCGAGGGATACCTCCGACTCAGAGGAGTCCTCCAATTGAAGCAATCCAGAAGCGCTGGGTTTTTTTCCTCTTTACTTGGTGGCGGTTTCCTGGCGGCTTTCTTGGCCTTCCTGGCTCTCTTTGTGGCCTCATGATTATACTTTTTCTTCCAAAATTTGTCGTCAGCCTGTGAAAATCAGCAAAGATTTGAGTAAAGACAAAACATCAAGGATGAAGGTAAATTTACTCAGTTTGGCGGCTTACCGCTGGAGCTGGGTTAGCTTTGCAGAAAGGGCTTAAGCCCACATTGCCACAATCTGCTAGGCTTTCGTTCAAGAGCGACTTTGTCATATCATCGATGACATCGTCAGGTAAATCGTCAGGGCTGTGCCACAGAGGATCATTCTTCTCGCCCGTGGTGCACATCAAATCGGAGCGATGGCTCAACGGAATGATCCGCCAGGCAACCCAAACCCAGACCAAGTCAATACCATTAAAATTATTCCCCAAAAGAGCCTTGACTTTAGCTATGGTGGGGGCGAGCTTCTGGCGATCAGCAGTTGACAACTTGTATGGAAGAGGATGACTGGACTCGAGGCGCAGGGCACGAAAGCCGGGCAAAGGGTTCTCATCAGCTGGAGATGTGTCTTGACAGTAGAACCATGTCTGGTTCCAATCTTTGGGATGACTCAGTGGTTGTGCATAAGGGAAAATGGTGTCTCTCCGTCGTTGGATTGAGACCTCGCCGAGCTCCAAACTGGGTCCGTTGGCACATTCATTCTGGCGGTTCAAATAAAACAATTCTCTGAAAAGTAGCAAGTTGGGCTCTTCTTCAAAGATACACCTCACAGAACACTTGAAAGTTGCAAATATTAGACACGGAGTTGGGTCCGATGTCTTGAGGATGGAGATCGAAAAAGTGCAGAACATCTCTGAAGAATTTTGAGCTGGGTGGTGAAAATCCCCGGTTCATATGATCAGTGAACACGATGACTTCCCCTTCTTTGGGCTGAGGTTTTTCTTCTATTGGGTCAGGAGCACGGTACGACATGACTTCCTTTTTTGGAAGATAGCCAGTTTTCACAAAGTCATCGAGTGTACTCTCTGTGACGATGGATTTGACCCAGTTGCATGAAGTGGTTGTTTTGGGCGGCATTGTGAAGAAGGAAGCCTAATAAAGAGTAAACATGCTGGTTCAAATTTAAGACAGAGGGAAAGCATTACAGCACATATTCAAGATGGCAGCTTGTAAAGGGGCCTAATGGTATATGGCTAATTACGCCGGGTTATTTAAACCGTCATGAGCAGTCAAGTTATTTAAGCCGCCATGAGTGGTTGATGTTATCTATTGAGCATTGCAATTTAAGCCGGTGATTAGAGCCGCCATGGCTAGGTGGATCTATCAAAATGCAGATGTTTGGCTAAGTGTCACACAAACAAGTTTCGCAGATTGCAATCATTATTTTGGATCAACGGATGCTCGGAAAAAGGAAACTAATCTAGACCTAAAAACCCAGTACAGATGAGTTCGTAAGTTCTAATGAGATCTCTTTCCAGAGAAATGTTGGGGAACGTAGTAATTTCAAAAAAATTCCTACACACACGCAAGATCATGGTGATGATATAGCAACGAGAGGGGAGAGTGTTCGTCCACGTACCCTCGTAGACCGTAAGCGGAAGCGTTAGCACAACGCGGTTGATGTAGTCGTACGTCTTCACGATCCGACCGATCCAAGCACCGAACGTACGGAGCCTCCGAGTTCAGCACACGTTCAGCTCGATGACGATCTCCGGCCCTCCGATCCAGCAAAGGCTCCGGAGATGAGTTCCGTCAGCACGACGGCGTGGTGACGATGATGATGTTCTACCGGCGCAGGGCTTCGCCTAAACTCCGCGACGATATGACCGAGGTGGAATATGGTGGAAGGGGGCACCGCACACGGCTAAGGAACGATCCGTAGATCAACTTGTGTGTCTATGTGGTGCCCCTCACCCCCGTATATAAAGGAGGGAGGGGGAAGGTGCGGCCGGCCCCCTAGGGGTGCGCGTGGAGGAGTCCTACTCCCACCGGGAGTAGGACTCCCCCCTCTTGCCTTGGTGGAGAAGGAAAGGGGGGAGGGGAAAGAGGAAAGGGGGAAGCCGCCCCCCCCCTTCCTTGTCCTATTCGGACTAGGGGGGGAGGGGGCGCGCGGCCTGCCCTGGCCGGCCCTCCTCTTCTCCCTCTTGGCCCACTATGGCCCAATATCCCCCGGGAGGGTTCCGGTAACCCCCCGGTGTTCCGGTAAAATCCCGATTTCACCCGGAACCATTCCGATGTCCAAACATAGGCTTCCAATATATCAATGTTTATGTCTCGACCATTCCGAGACTCCTCGTCATGTCCGTGATCACATCCGGGACTCCGAACAAACTTCGGTACATCAAAACTAATAAACTCATAATAAAACTGTCATCGAAACGTTAAGCGTGCGGACCCTACGGGTTCGAGAACTATGTAGACATGACCTAAAACCATTCTTGGTCAATAACCAATAGCGGGACCTGGATGCCCATATTGGTTCCTACATACTCTACGAAGATCTTTATCGGTCAAACCGCATAACAACATATGTTGTTCCCTTTGTCATCGGTATGTTACTTGCCCGAGATTTGATCGTCGGTATCCAATACCTAGTTCAATCTCGTTACCGGCAAGTCTCTTTACTCGTTCTGTAATACGTCATCTCATAACTAACTCATTAGTTATAATGCTTGCAAGGCTTAAGTGATGAGTATTACCGAGAGGGCCCAGAGATACCTCTCCGACAATCAGAGTGACAAAACCTAATCTCGAAATACGCCAACTCAACATGTACCTTCGGAAACACCTGTAGTACTCCTTTATAATCACCCAGTTACGTTGTGACGTTTGGTAGTACCCAAAGTGTTCCTCCGGTAAACGGGGGTTGCATATTTCTCATAGTTACAGGAACATGTATAAGTCATGAAGAAAGCAATAGCAGAATACTAAATGATCATGTGCTAAGATAACGGGATGGGTCATGTCAATCACATCATTCTCCTAATGATGTGATCCCATTAATCAAATGACAGCACATGTCTATGGTTAGGAAACATAACCATCTTTGATTAATGAGCTAGTCAAGTAGAGGCATACTAGTGACTATATGTTTGTCTATATATTCACACATGTATCATGTTTCCGGTTAATACAATTCTAGCATGAATAATAAACATTTATCATGATATGAGGAAATAAATAATAACTTTATTATTGCCTCTAGGGCATATTTCCTTCAATCTCCCACTTGCACTAGAGTCAATAATCTAGATTACATAGTAATGATTCTAACACCCATGGAGTCTTGGTGCTGATCATGTTTTGCGTGAGAGAGGCTTAGTCAACGGGTCTGCAACATTCAGATCCGTATGTATCTTGCAAATCTCTATGTCTCCCACTTGGACTTGGTCCCGAATGGAATTGAAGCGTCTCTTGATGTGCTTGGTCCTCTTGTGAAATCTGGATTCCTTTGCCAAGGCAATTGCACCAGTATTGTCACAGAAGATCTTCATTGGTCCCGATGCACTAGGTATGACACCTAGATCGGAAATGAACTCCTTCATCCAGACTCCTTCATTCGCTGCTTCAGAAGCAGCTATGTACTCCGCTTCACATGTAGATCCCGCCACGACGCTTTGTTTAGAACTGCACCAACTTACAGCTCCACCGTTTAATATAAACACGTATACGAGAAACATATCCTTAGTCCTTTTCAGGTATTTCAGGATCAGTGTCAAAGCTTGCATCGACGTAACCTTTTACGACTAGCTCTTTGTCACCTCCATATACGAGAAACATATCCTTAGTCCTTTTCAGGTATTTCAGGATGTTCTTGACCGCTGTCCAGTGATCCACTCCTGGATTACTTTGGTACCTTCCTGCCAAGCTTATTGCTAAGCATACGTCAGGTCTGGTACACAGCATTGCATATATGATAGAGCCTATGGCTGAAGCATAGGGAACATCTTTCATTTTCTCTCTATCTTCTGCTGTGGTCGGGCATTGAGTTTAACTCAACTTCACACCTTGTAGCACAAGCAAGAATCCTTTCTTTGCCTGATCCATTTTGAACTTTTTCAAAATTTTGTCAACGTAAGTGCTTTGTGAAAGTCCTATTAAGCGTCTTGATCTATCTCTATAGATCTTGATGCCTAATATATAAGCAGCTTCACCAAGGTCTTTCATTGAAAAACTTTTATTCAAGTATCCCTTTATGCTATCCAGAAATTCTATATCATTTCCAATTAACAATATGTCATCTAAATATAAAACTAGAAATGCTACAGAGCTCCCACTCACTTTCTTGTAAATACAGGCTTCTCCAAAAGTCTGTATAAAACCATATGCTTTGATCACACTATCAAAGTGTTTATTCCAACTCCGAGATGCTTGCACCAGTCCATAAATGGAACGCTAGAGCTTGCACACTTTGTTAGCACCTTTTGGATCAACAAAACCTTCCGGCTGCATCATATACAACTCTTCTTCTAGAAATCCATTCAAGAATGCAGTCTTGACATCCATTTGCCAAATTTCATAATCATGAAATGCAGCAATGGCTAACATGATTCGGACAGACTTAAGCATCGCTACGGGTGAGAAAGTCTCATCGTAGTCAACCCCTTGAACTTGTCAAAAACCTTTTGCAACAAGTCGAGCTTTATAGACAGTTACATTACCATCAGCGTCAGTCTTCTTCTTAAAAATCCATTTATTCTTAATGGCTTGCCGATCATCGGGCAAGTCAACCAAAGTCCATACTTTGTTTTCATACATGGATCCCATCTCAGATTTCATGGCCTCTAGCCATTTTGCGGAATCTGGGCTCATCATCGCTTCCTCATAGTTCATAGGTTCATCATGGTCAAGTAACATGACTTCCAAAATAGGATTACCGTACCACTCTGGTGCGGATCTTACTCTGGTAGACCTACGAGGTTCTGGAGAAACTTGATCTGAAGTTTCATGATCAATATCATTAGCTTCCTCACTGATTGGTGTAGTTGTCACAGGAACCGGTTCTTGTGATGAACTACTTTCCAATAAGGGAGTAGATACAGTTATCTCATCAAGTTCTACTTTCCTTGCACTCACTTCTTTCGAGAGAAACTCCTTCTCTAGAAAGGATCCGAATTTAGCAACGAAAATCTTGCCCTCAGATATGTGATAGAAGGTGTACCCAATAGTCTCCTTTGGGTATCCTATGAAGACACATTTCTCCGATTTGGGTTCGAGCTTATCTGGTTGAAGTTTCTTCACATAAGCATCGCAGCTCCAAACTTTAAGAAACGACAACTTTGGTTTCTTGCCAAACCACAGTTCATAAGGCATCGTCTCAACGGATTTTGATGGTGCCCTATTTAACGTGAATGCGGCCGTCTTTAAAGCATAAACCCAAAACGATAGCGGTAAATCAGTAAGAGACATCATAGATCGTACCATATCAAGTAAAGTACGATTACGACGTTCAGACACACCATTTCGTTGTGGTGTTCCAGGTGGCGGGAGTTGCGAGACTATCCCGCATTGTTTCAAGTGTAGAACAAACTCGTAACTCAAATATTCTCCTCCACGATCAGATCGTAGAAACTTTATTTTCTTGTTATGATGATTTTCCACTTCACTCTGAAATTCTTTGAACTTTTCAAATGTTTCAGACTTGTGTTTCATTAAGTAGATATACCCATATCTGCTTAGATCATCTGTGAAGGTGAGAAAATAACGATATCCGCCACGAGCCTCAACATTCATTTGACCACATACATCTGTATGTATGATTTCCAACAAATCTGTTGCTCTCTCCATAGTACCGGAGAACGGTGTTTTAGTCATCTTGCCCATAAGGCACGGTTCGCAAGTACCAAGTGATTCATAATCAAGTGATTCCAAAAGCCCATCAGTATGGAGTTTCTTCATGCAATTTACACCGATATGACCTAAACGGCAGTGTCACAAATAAGTTGCACTATCATTATCAACTCTGCATCTTTTGGTTTCAACACTATGAATATGTGTATCACTACTATCGAGATATAATAAAAATAGACCACTCTTCAAGGGTGCATGACCATAAAAGATATTACTCATATAAATAGAACAACCATTATTCTCTGATTTAAATGAATAACCGTCTCGCATCAAACAAGATCCAGATATAATGTTCATGCTCAACGCTGGCACCAAATAACAATTATTTAGGTCTAATACTAATCCCGATGGTAGATGTAGAGGTAGCATGCCGACCGCGATCACATCGACTTTGGAACCATTTCTCACGCGCATCGTCACCTCGTCCTTAGCTAATCTTCGCTTAATCCGTAGTCCCTGTTTCGAGTTGCAAATATTAGCAACAGAACCAGTATCAAATACCCAGGTGCTACTGCGAGCATTAGTAAGGTACACATCAATAACATGTATATCACATATACCTTTGTTCACTTTGCCATCCTTCTTATCCGCCAAATACTTGGGGCAGTTCCGCTTCCAGTGTCCAGTATGCTTGCAGTAGAAGCACTCAGTTTCAGGCTTAGGTCCAGACTTGGGTTTCTTCTCTTGAGCAGCAACTTGCTTGCCGTTCTTTTTGAAGTTCCCCTTCTTCTTCCCTTTGCCCTTCTTCTTGAAACTAGTGGTTTTGTTAACCATCAACACTTGATGCTCTATCTTGATTTCTACCTCCGCGGCTTTCAGCATCGCGAAGAGCTCGGGAATAGTCTTGTTCATCCCTTGCGTATTATAGTTCATCACGAAGCTCTTGTAGCTTGGTGGCAGTGATTGGAGAATTCTATCAATGACACTATCATCAGGAAGATTAACTCCAAGTTGAATCAAGTGATTATTATACCCAGACATTTTGAGTATGTGTTCACTGACAGAACTATTCTCCTCCATCTTGCAGCTATAGAACTTATTGGAGACTTCATATCTCTCAATCCGGGCATTTGCTTGAAATATTAACTTCAACTCCTGGAACATCTCATATGCTCCATGACATTCAAAACATCGTTGAAGGCCCGGTTCTAAGCCGTAAAGCATGGCACACTGAACTATAGAGTAGTCATCAGCTTTGCTCTGCCAGACGTTCTTAACGTCGTCAGTTGCATTAGCAGGAGGCCTGGCAGCTAGCGGTGCTTCCAGGACGTAACTTTTCTGTGCAGCAATGAGGATAATCCTCAGGTTACGGACCCAGTCCGTGTAATTGCTACCATCATCTTTCAACTTTGCTTTCTCAAGGAACGCATTAAAATTCAACGGAACAACAGCACGAGCCATCTATCTACAAACAAACATAGACAAGCAAGATACTATCAGGTACTAAGTTCATGATAAATTTAAGCTCAATTAATCATATTACTTAAGAACTCCCACTTAGACAGACATCTCTCTAGTCATCCAAGTGATCACGTGATCCAAATCAACCAAACCATGTCTGATCATCACGTGAGATGGAGTAGTTTCAATGGTGAACATCGCTATGTTGATCATATCTACTATATGATTCACGCTCGACCTTTCGGTCTCCGTGTTCCGAGGCCATATCTGTATATGCTAGGCTCGTCAAGTATAACCTGAGTATTCCGCGTGTGCAACTGTTTTGCACCCATTGTATTTGAACGTAGAGCCTATCACACCCGATCATCACGTGGTGTCTCAGCACGAAGAACTTTCGCAACGGTGCATACTCAGGGAGAACACTTCTTGATAATTAGTGAGAGATCATCTTAAAATGCTACCGTCAATCAAAGCAAGATAAGATGCATAAAGGATAAACATCACATGCAATCAATATAAGTGATATGATATGGCCATCATCATCTTGTGCTTGTGATCTCCATCTCCGAGGCACCGTCGTGATCACCATCGTCACCGGCGCGACACCTTGATCTCCATCATAGCATCGTTGTCGTTTACGCTGTCTATTGCTTCTACGACTATCGCTACCGCTTAGTGATAAAGTAAAGCAATTACAGGGCGTTTGCATTTCATACAATAAAGCGACAACCATATGGCTCCTGCCAGTTGCCGATAACTTCGGTTACAAAACATGATCATCTCATACAATAAAATATAGCATCACGTCTTGACCATATCACATCACAACATGCCCTGCAAAAACAAGTTAGACGTCCTCTACTTTGTTGTTGCAAATTTTACGTGGCTGCTACGGGCTTAGCAAGAACCATTCTCACCTACGCATCAAAACCACAACGATAGTTTGTCAAATAGACTCCGTTTTAACCTAAGCAAGGACCGGGCGTAACAACACTCGGTTCAACTAAAGTTGGAGAAACTGACACCCGCCAGCCACCTGTGTGCAAAGCACGTCGGTAGAACCAGTCTCGCGTAAGGGTACGCGTAATGTCGGTCCGGGCCGCTTCATCCAACAATACCGCTGAACCAAAGTATGACATGCTGGTAGGCAGTATGACTTATATCGTCCACAACTCACTTGTGTTCTACTCATGCATATAACATCAACGCATAAAACCTGGCTTTGATACCACTGTTGGGGAACGTAGTAATTTCAAAAAAATTCCTACGCACACGCAAGATCATGGTGATGATATAGCAACGAGAGGGGAGAGTGTTCGTCCACGTACCCTCGTATACCGTAAGCGGAAGCGTTAGCACAACGCGGTTGATGTAGTCGTACGTCTTCACGATCCGACCGATCCAAGCACCGAACGTACGGAGCCTCCGAGTTCAGCACACGTTCAGCTCGATGACGATCTCCGGCCCTCCGATCCAGCAAAGGCTCCGGAGATGAGTTCCGTCAGCACGACGGCGTGGTGACGATGATGATATTCTACCGGCGCAGGGCTTCGCCTAAACTCCGCGACGATATGACCGAGGTGGAATATGGTGGAAGGGGGCACCGCACACGGCTAAGGAACGATCCGTAGATCAACTTGTGTATCTATGGGGTGCCCCTCGCCCCCGTATATAAAGGAAGGAGGGGGGAGGTGCGACCGGCCCCCTAGGGGTGCGCCTGGAGGAGTCCTACTCCCACCGGGAGTAGGACTCCCCCCTCTTGCCTTGGTGGAGAAGGAAAGGGGGGAGGGGAAAGAGGAAAGGGGGGCGCCCCCCCCCCCCTTCCTTGTCCTATTCGGACTAGGGGGGGAGGGGGCGCGCGGCCTGCCCTGGCCGGCCCTCCTCTTCTCCCTCTTGGCCCACTATGGCCCAATATCCCCCGGGAGGGTTCCGGTAACCCCCCGGTGTTCCGGTAAAATCCCGATTTCACCCGGAACCATTCCGATGTCCAAACATAGGCTTCCAATATATCAATCTTTATGTCTCGACCATTCCGAGACTCCTCGTCATGTCCGTGATCACATCCGGGACTCCAAACAAACTTCGGTACATCAAAACTTATAAACTCATAATAAAACTGTCATCGAAACGTTAAGCGTGCAGACCCTACAGGTTCGAGAACTATGTAGACATGACCTAAAACCATTCTCGGTCAATAACCAATAGCGGGACCTGGATGCCCATATTGGTTCCTACATATTCTACAAAGATCTTTATCGGTCAAACCGCATAACAACATACGTTGTTCCCTTTGTCATCGGTATGTTACTTGCCCGAGATTTGATCGTCGGTATCCAATACCTAGTTCAATCTCGTTACTGGCAAGTCTCTTTACTCGTTCTATAATACTTCATCTCATAACTAACTCATTAGTTATAATGCTTGCAAGGCTTAAGTGATGAGTATTACCGAGAGGGCCCAGAGATACCTCTCCGACAATCGGAGTGACAAAACCTAATCTCAAAATACGCCAACTCAACATGTACCTTCGGAGACACCTGTAGTACTCCTTTATAATCACCCAGTTACGTTGTGACGTTTGGTAGTACCCAAAGTGTTCCTCCGGTAAACGGGGGTTGCATATTTCTCATAGTTACAGGAACATGTATAAGTCATGAAGAAAGCAATAGCAGAATACTAAATGATCATGTGCTAAGCTAACGGGATGGGTCATGTCAATCACATCATTCTCCTAATGATGTGATCCCATTAATCAAATGACAGCACATGTCTATGGTTAGGAAACATAACCATCTTTGATTAATGAGCTAGTCAAGTAGAGGCATACTAGTGACTATATGTTTGTCTATATATTCACACATGTATCATGTTTCCGGTTAATACAATTCTAGCATGAATAATAAACATTTATCATGATATGAGGAAATAAATAATAACTTTATTATTGCCTCTAGGGCATATTTCCTTCAAGAAAGGGGATCCGCTGGTAACAAAAGTGGAGGCAAAACAACCACCACATAAGTTCTATATTGCTTTTGGATCAAAACAGGCTACGGTGCAGGAACTATGGAAAAACCGTGAAGAACACGACGAACAGTCAGGAACCCTAACACGATCTAAGCGCGCTGAGGAAGAAGCACTTACAGGTGCAGATTCAACTGCGGTGGGGCACCGGCGTACTCTGGTCCAACTCAGGTTGATGCAGCAGCCGAGGTTGAGGAGGACGAGGTGCTCTGTGGCGGCGGCGGAGCTCGAGCGGCAGAAGGTTGCGAGAGGAAGAAGACGCTGGAAAGGAGGAGAATGAGGAAAGACTGGTCGTGCCTATTTATAAGGAAAGACTCTTGGCGCAGAAAACGAGAAGACCGAAGACATGGTTATCCAGCTGCTCCGGTGCCTCGATTTTCGGACGATTATTAAAAAATAAAGATCTGTTGAGATATGTTGGACAAAGTGTGAATTAATGACAGATGACGTCATGGCGGGTTATCGCAGATCCAGAAGATGACGTCATGGCGGGCTATAAAACTTTCGTACAAACGAAGAGCAGAAGATTTTTTCTAAGTGTTGAAGATTGACATGAACCAGTTCAAATCAATCTGGAGGCTAATATTGGGGATATAACTACTAGGTATGACCCTCCCAGGAGGGGCCGGGTTATACCTATGACGATTCATAAAGCCCAAGACGATACTTGAAGATGGCGGTTCAGTTAAGGGCCCAAAGCCCAAAGGCGACTTAAGGCCCGTAGAGATAAACCGCCATATGTATATAACTTGTATTGTAAGGCGGGAATAGAGAGAGACCGAGCCGGACACTGTTTATGAGTTGGCCAGGACTCTATGAGCCGCTGGGCGTCGACCTCTGTATATAAAAGGGATGACCCGACGGTGGTTCAGGACAAGTAATATCAGATCGAGAACTAGGTCAAGCGGATTCGCTCCCTGGTAATTGAGACATAAGCAATCCCACCTCAAACTGGATTAAGCCATTACCTTCCCCGCAAGGGGCCAAACCAGTATAAACTCCCCTGTCCTTTGTCCCGTTTTAACCCCTTTAAGCTTCCTAGTTGTGATGGCTCCACGACTAAGTCCTTTCACTAGGACATCTGTCGTGACAATTCCACGACAATTTCCCCCTGTAATGAATTTACCTCTGTCATCCCTAAGTATCGCCCCGACAGTGCCCCTGAGCTCGTCATGATTAAACAAAGCATCAACATTAAGTTTTACAAAACCACAGGAGGTTTGGTCCAACCTCCTTTTTTATCGTCGCTTCTGGAGAGCACGCAGTAACAAAATTTGTTATAATTGCACGGATCCCCAATGATATCTGAGAGACGCTTTGGATTATTTCCTCCTGGACCAATTTACATCTTTCCCACTAGAGGTACTAGGTAGTAATGACAATCATCTCTCGAACATTCCTAGTTTCCATTGAGGTCAAGTCATGTTCTAGCATAAGAAGTAAGAACTCCAGAACCGCCTCACCCGCTCGATCAATTTCACAGGCTCTCATAATGATTTCGTTCAAACCCAGCCTTCTCCAAACTTCTCTTGCTTTGTGGCAGAGAAATAAGACATGTTTTGTATCTTCTGGATTAGAATAGTAGTACTCAAAGTGTTTTTTCTTCTGTGCGGAATTACCGAAATTTAATTTTCTCTTACAAGGCAAAATGAGACGAGTGTGGACATTGACATCGCAAACACCAGAATGGCTTGAGCAACTGATCAAAGTTTATTTACCTCCTATGGACAATAGTTTCTCTTTCCATCAATTCACCAATTGTTTAGTGTCAAAAACGCTTTTATATTATATGGGACGGAGGGAGTATAAGATATTTTCATTCTTATATGTGCCTACTTGCACTCGGAGTCCAAGGTATTTGTCGTCCAACGCTTTAGTCAAAACTCACAAGTTGTGGTGCACAATTACTTTGTCATCCACAAGAGTAACCAGGCTGGAAAATCTACTAGACTTTGCTTCCATATTATATTGAGTTACTTCATGAAGATTGTAATAACATGTTTTTTGAATTTATCAGCAGTGCCGCTAAGCCAAGATCTAATAGTTCACAAGTTGCAAGCATACTTGGAAAGGCACATCCAATTCTTCTCAAACACGAGCTCATACATGAATCTTAATGGGGCATAGGCTAAAATAGAGATATGATTCTTCTCAAACATGCTTTTAACAACCACACTAAGGTGGAATCCAAACGACTAGAAATAACTAACTGCCATCACCCGTCCATGCCATCGTCCATCAACATTTCCATCCTCTCATTCTTCTCTGGAAGATTTGGGATTTTTATTTTCCGAAAGGGAGGATAACCCCTGGCCTATGCGTCAAGCGATACATACATCCACTTTTGATTAAATTAATCAATAGAACTCAACAGAACAAGTACATGCATCAACCCAAAGCCACATTCATGGCAACCACAGTCGCTACACCTACAAACTTGATGATGTGCCCCAACCACGCACCAACACACACACCATCTAATCCGGTGGAAGATTTGGGATGGTCGCAACAAAAAAGGTCTTCCATGAGCTATATGTAACCACAGCTGAAACATTGTGCAACATTGTAAATGATCTAACTTTATGGGCGCTTAGGCTCAACTGCCAACAACATATGGAGCACGCCGGTCTGTGGCGTGACTTCATCTCCTCATGCTCCGAGTGATCTCTATTTTTGTGACTCTAAACCTTTGAAATATATTCAGGTGGGTAGCCCCCCCCCCCCACCACCACCATCTCAAAACTATTACCACTTCAACTCGACATAAAGGGCATGGCCTTGCCGTTAATAATTGGGTCAACAGTTTCTCCCCATGTATGTCGCCTCCAGCCTTTGCATCTTTTGTGATGATGGGAAAGAGATCCGTTGGCCTCCTCTCTCGCCCATTTCCCATCCAATCCTCCTCAATCCTCCTGATGAACCAGTCGTCGTGGTCATCACATGGGGAACGAGATGCGCATTCCGCAATTCGTCCTTGGACGGCAACAAGGTTTGTAATTCCAGCCTTCTCTTTCAAAGGTTTACATCTTCTCTTTAGTATGAAACAAAATTGGGGTTATAAAGATGTTGTTTCATCAATAACGAAAATATGGGCTGTATTATGGACCCTATTGCCCACGTTATGGTTGCATATTGAACATCTCAAAACAATAGACTCATTGTAGTTTAGCTAGTGAAACATGTCACTGATAAATTATCATGAGTATCCTCAATGTGGAGACGACTAGTATCTTTATAATCATTGGTGGGCTTCTCTGCAATGATAAGTGGGTGCCCTCTTTGAAAACAAGTGCAGGAATCAGCGGCCCACCTTCTTTTCAAGTGTCGGTTCACAAGTCGAATTTGGAAGGAGGTATTCTCCTGGCTGAATCTTCATGTCGGCGGGGCGTATTGGCATAGTTTTCACACAGTCAAGACTTGGTGGGAAGGGGTCATCAACCATGCGCAACAAAAGCTCCTTGACCCACCTTGTTTGATGGAAGATCTGGAAAGAAACGTGCGTGTCTTTAGAAATAAGTTGTGCCGGTGGTAGTTAGCACTATTAAGGAGGAAGCGTCGTTTGGGTTTCTGAGAGTGAAGCACTTGAGTAATGTAATGTCGCGAGAGTAGTTCGTTAACTTTGTGCTGGTGAAGCGGTGTGCGTCTTCAAACTCTTCTTAATCTCCATAATAAACTCAGAAGAAGAGACTGGCTATCTTTGTAGGATTGCCTGTTGGATGCGTTGCTTAACCAGCTGGGTCGACCAACGATGGAATGGACCAAGTCGTGAGACGAATATATATGTTCCATTTGGTGATGTACTAGTGACCGTTTTCTTCCTTAATTTCCTTATTATATTCTGTTGTCAAGTAGTAGTACGGGTGTGGCTCACTGGACTGGATGCCAGAGTCGCCATAGGAAATTAATAATTCCCCGTCTATCTATCCATCCTGACAGGTCAATGCATGCAGGGTTTTTTCACTGTTTTGATCCATCTGGCAAACTTTAGCACGATTTGACCCGCTTTTGAAACTTTTTTCGTATTTGACCCAAACCGAGACGCCAACATCCATGGCGTCCTTCTTGCACTGAAGACGCCGTGGACCCTGGCGTTTGGCACTGGCCCACCTCCCTGGTCAGCCAGTTTGACCGTCCGACGTGGCAAGTGTCGACCCCGACCCTAGACGCCGTCAACCTTGGCGTCTACCCCCCCTGAGAGATAAGTGGTCACGGGAAAAGTGTGTGGGTCCTCTCCACACACTCTCCCAATCTTCCATCCCGAGAAAGAAGAACAAAGGAGAGCTCCCCCCTCTCTCTCCCACCTCAAGGCTCACTCAAATCCCACTCCAAATTTGATTTTCCTCCGTGGATCTTTCTCTCCCTTGTTGTTTGAGGTAATCTCCCCCGGCTCCCTAAATTTTGTTGGTAATTTCTTGTTAATTTAGTGGCATTATGTAACCCTAGGTGGCACCTTAGTTTCTAGATTTATTCGAATCCTTTGGTATTGGATGGCTTTTAATTAATATGTAGTTGTGGTAGTAGTAATGGGATATGAATTTTGTGGGTACAAATGATGGATTTGATAAATATGATGGTTATGGTTAGGTTATGTGTTAAGCTAATGACATGATTTATTTAGTACATAAGTTTTAATTTGTTTTTGATACACAACTCATTAGGATATATAGCTGCCATTGCTTCATTAGAGTTGCATAGTTTTTGCAACTATGCATTATAATTGTCATTTCATCTTGTTTGTTGTCCCTTTTAGATGGATGATAGACTTGTTAATGTTCATTATTTGGACAAAGCGTCATTTGTGACCAAAACTGCAAGTGACAACGAGGAAGTGGTGGTATTCGACACAAGTCCTAGTTATGATGAGGTTGTTATTAAAGTCAGAGATAAGTTGAATTGGATGGACCCCAACGATAAAGTTGAATTAATAGGAAGGTATGATGTTGGGGTGGGAACAAAATCTCGACTGAAGAATATGCCTATCATCTCCGAGTTGCATTGGGGGATATACAAGGGTAAAGTTGCGGCCTCGGAAGACATGTCACTTGAATTGTTTGCTACGAAGGGGCAAGGTTCGCGGCTTGATATTGACTTGAACCGCCAAGTGTCCTCCCCATGTAGAAGTGTGGCTCGTGTTGTGGATAGTGCCGAGGTCTATGCCCCCAATACTTCTAGCAAACCGCCACCTAGCCAAGTAAATGAAGTTGTTGGGCATGCTCTTGAAAAAGTTAATGAACAATATGTTGATGGTCATGGTGATGTCCAATGTGGTCATGGTGATGATGATGATGATGACATGCATGAGGATGAGACTCATGCAAATGAGAAGGAGAAAAGGGAACGACTGAAGCGTGAGGCGGACATGGCATGCAAAAACAAGAAGATGGCTCAAGAGGAGGAGAGAGTTAGGAAGCTTGAAAGGGCTCGTCTTGCACTAGAGGATGGATGTAGTGCTTGTTGGAAATATGCCCTAGAGGCAATAATAAAAGGATTATTATATTTCAATGTTCATGATAATTGTCTTTTGTTCATGCTGTAACTGTATTATCCGGAAATCGTAATACACGTGTGAACACTTAGACCCAATGAGTCCCTAGTGAGCCTCTAGTTGACTAGCTCGTTATGATCAATAGATAGTCATGGTTTCCTGACTATGGACATAGGATGTCGTTGATAACGGGATCACATCATTAGGAGAATGATGTGATGGACAAGACCCAATCATAAGCATAGCATAAAAGATCGTATAGTTCGTTTGCTAGAAGCTTTGCCAATGTCAAGTATCTATTCCTTCGACCATGAGATCGTGTAACTCCCGGTTACCGTAGGAGTGCCTTGGGTGTATCAAACGTCACAACGTAACTGGGTGACTATAAAGGTGCATTACAGGTATCTCCGAAAGTATCTGTTGGGTTGACACGGATCGAGACTAGGATTTGTCACTCCGTATAACGGAGAGGTATCTCTGGGCCCACTCGGTAATGCATCATCATAATGAGCTCAATGTGACCAAGGTGTTGGCCACGGGATCATGCATTACGGTACGAGTAAAGTGACTTGCCGGGTAACGAGACTGAACAAGGTATTGGGATACCGACGATCGAGTCTCGGGCAAGTAACGTACCGATTGACAAAGGGAATTGTATACAGGTTTGATCGAATCCTCGACATCGTGGTTCAACCGATGAAATCATCGAGGAGCATGTGGGAGCCAACATGGATATCCAGACCCCGCTGTTGGTTATTGCCCGAGAGTCGTCTCGGTCATGTCTGCGTGTCTCCCGAACCCGTAGGGTCTACACACTTAAGGTTCGGTGACGCTAGGGTTAGTAGGAAGTCAAGTATGTGACTACCGAATGATGTTCGGAGTCCCGGATGAGATCCCGGACGTCACGAGGAGTTCCGGAATGGTCCGGAGGTAAAGATTTATATATGGGAAGTCCTGTTTCGGGCATCGGGACAAGTTTCGGGGTTATCGGTATTGTACCGGGACCACCGGAGGGGTCCCGGGGGCCCACCGGGTGGGGCCACCTGCCCCGGGGGGCCACATGGGCTGTAGGGGGTGCGCCTTGGCCTGCATGGGCCAAGGGCACCAGCCCCACATAGGCCCATGCGCCTAGGGTTCAAGGGGGCAAGAGTCCTAGGAGGGGAAGGCACCTCCTAGGTGCCTTGGGGGGGAGGGAAACCCCCCTTGGCCGCCGCCCCCTAGGAGATTGGATCTCCTAGGGCCGGCCACCCCCCCCTTGGCCCTCCTATATATAGTGGGGGAGAGGAGGGACTTCATACCCTGAGTCCTTGGCCTTTGGTTGCCTCCTTCTCCCTCCCCAACACCTCTCCTCCTTCGTTGTGCGCTCGGCGAAGCCCTGTCGGAGTACTGCTTCTCCACCATCACCACGCCGTCGTGCTGCCGGTGGAGCTGTCTTCCTCAACCTCTCCTTCCCCCTTGCTGGATCAAGAAGGAGGAGACATCGCTCGTCCCGTACGTGTGTTGAACACGGAGGTGCTGTCCGTTCAGCACTTGGCATCGGTGATCTGAATCACGTTCGAGTACGACTCCATCATCACCTTGCAAGCTTCCGCACGCGATCTACAAGTGGTATGTAGATGCAAGCTCTCTCCCATGACTCGTTGCTTAGATGAACTCATAGATGGATCTTGGTGAAGCCGTAGGAAAAATTTTAATTTTCTGCAACGTTCCCCAACAGTGGCATCATGAGCTAGGTCTATGCGTAGTTCTCTAATGCACGAGTAGAACACAATTTGTTGTGGGCGTTGATCTTGTCATCTTACTTGCCTCTACTAGTCTTTTCTTGCTCAACGGTATTGTGGGATGAAGCGGCCCGGACCAACCTTACACGTACGCTTACGTGAGACCGGTTCCACCGACTGACATGCACTAGTTGCATAAGGTGGCTGGCGGGTGTCTGTCTCTCCCACTTTAGTTGGAGCGGAATCGATGAACAAGGCCCTTATGAAGGGTAAATAGAAGTTGACAAAATCACGTTGTGGTGATTCGTAGGTAAGAAAACGTTCTTGCTAGAACCCAATCGCAGCCACGTAAAAGATGCAACAACAACTAGAGAACGTCTAACTTGTTTTTGCAGCGATTGATCATGTGATGTGATATGGCCAGAAGTTGTGATGAATGTTGAATTGTGATGTATGAGATCATGTTCTTGTAATAGGATTCACGACTTGCATGTCGATGAGTATGACAACCGGCAGGAGCCATAGGAGTTGTCTTTATTTTTTTTGTATGACCTGCGTGTCATTGAAGAACGCCATGTAAACTACTTTACTTCATTACTAAACGCGTTAGTCATAGAAGTAGAAGTAGTCGTTGGCGTGACAACTTCATGAAGACACGATGATGGAGATCATGATGATGGAGATCATGGTGTCAAGCCGGTGACAAGATGATCATGGAGCCCCGAAGATGGAGATCAATGGAGCTTGATGATATTGGCCATATCATGTCACAACCATATAATTGCATGTGATGTTTATTATGTTTATGCATCTTGTTTACTTAGGACGACGGTAGTAAATAAGATGATCCCTTACAAAATTTCAAGAAGTGTTCTCCCCTAACTGTGCACCGTTGCTACAGTTCGTCGTTTCTAAGCACCACGTGATGATCGGGTGTGATGGATCCTTACGTTCACATACAACGGGTGTAAGACAGTTTTACACAGCGAAAACACTTAGGGTTAACTTGACGAGCCTAGCATGTGCAGACATGGCCTCGGAACACGGAGACCGAAAGGTCGAACACGAGTCGTATGGAAGATACGATCAACATAAAGATGTTCACCGACGATGACTAGTCCGTCTCACGTGATGATCGGACACGGGCTAGTCGACTCGGATCGTGTAACACTTAGATGACTAGAGGGATGTCTAATCTAAGTGGGAGTTCATAATTTTGATTAAGAACTTTATTATCATGAACTTAGTCTAAAACCTTTGCAAATATGTATTGTAGATCAATGGCCAACGCTCATGTCAACATGAACTTCAACGCGTTCCTAGAGAAAACCAAGCTGAAAGATGATGGCAGCAACTATACGGACTGGGTCCGAAACCTGAGGATCATCCTCATAGCTGCCAGGAAGCAATATGTCCTAGAAGGACCGCTAGGTGCCGCTCCCGTCCCAGAGAACCAAGACGTTATGAACGCTTGGCAAACTCGTGCTGATGATTACTCCCTCGTTCAGTGCGGCATGCTTTACAGCTTAGAACCGGGGCTCCAAAAGCGTTTTGAGCATCACGGAGCATATGAGATGTTCGAAGAGCTGAAACTAGTTTTCCAAGCTCATGCCCGGGTCGAGAGATATGATGTCTCCGACAAGTTCTACAGTTGTAAGATGGAGGAGAACAGTTCTGTCAGTGAACACATCCTGAAGATGTCTGGGTTGCACGCACGTATGACCCAGTTGAACATTAACCTCCCAGATGAGGCGGTCATTGACAGAATCCTCCAGTCGCTCCCACCAAGCTACAAGAGCTTTGTGATGAACTACAACATGCAGGGGATGGTAAAGACCATTCCTGAAGTGTTCTCGATGCTGAAGTCAGCAGAGGCTGAAATCAAGAAAGAACATCAAGTGTTGATGGTCAATAAGACCACTAAGTTCAAGAAGGGCAAGGGTAAGAAGAACTTCAAGAAGGACGGCAAAGATGTTGCCGCGCCCGGTAAGCCTGTTGCCGGGAAGAAGTCAAAGAATGGACCCAAGCCTGAGACTGAGTGCTTTTATTGCAAGGGGAAGGGGCACTGGAAGCGGAACTGCCCCAAATACTTAGCGGATAAGAAGGCCGGCAACACCAAAGGTATATTTGATATACATGTAATTGATGTGTACCTTACCAGTACTCGAAGTAACTCCTGGGTATTTGATACCGGTGCCGTTGCTCACATATGTAACTCACAGCAGGAGCTGCGGAATAAACGGAGACTGGCGAAGGACGAGGTGACGATGCGCGTCGGGAATGGCTCCAGGGTCGATGTGATCGCTGTCGGCACGCTGCCTCTACATTTACCTACGGGATTAGTTTTAAACCTCAATAATTGTTATTTAGTGCCAAGTTTGAGCATGAACATTGTATCTGGATCTCGTTTAATACGAGATGGCTACTCATTTAAGTCTGAGAATAATGGTTGTTCGATTTATATGAGAGATATGTTTTATGGTCATGCTCCGATGGTCAATGGTTTATTCTTGATGAATCTCGAGCGTAATATTACACATGTTCATAGTGTGGATGCCAAAAGATGTAAAGTTGATAACGATAGTCCCACATACTTGTGGCACTGCCGCCTTGGTCACATTGGTGTCAAGCGCATGAAGAAGCTCCATGCTGATGGACTTTTAGAGTCTCTTGATTATGAATCATTTGACACATGCGAACCTTGCCTCTTAGGCAAAATGACCAAGACTCCGTTCTCCGGAACAATGGAGCGAGCAACCAACTTGTTGGAAATCATACATACCGATGTGTGCGGTCCAATGAGCGTTGAGGCTCGCGGAGGATATCGTTATGTTCTCACTCTCACTGACGACTTGAGTAGATATGGGTATGTCTACTTAATGAAACACAAGTCTGAGACCTTTGAAAAGTTCAAGGAATTTCAGAGTGAGGTAGAGAATCAACATGACCATAAGATAAAGTTCCTACGATCAGATCGTGGGGGCGAATACTTAAGTCACGAATTT
Source organism: Triticum timopheevii (assembly GCA_963921465.1). NCBI lineage: Eukaryota > Viridiplantae > Streptophyta > Magnoliopsida > Poales > Poaceae > Triticum > Triticum timopheevii. Next base: position 622,019,588 of record OY997268.1, read on the forward strand.
GGTACACACTTAAGAAAATGTGGAATCGTTTCACAACTCACGCCGCCTGGAACACCTCAGCGAAACGGTGTGTCCGAACGTCGTAATCGCACTCTATTGGATATGGTGCGGTCTATGATGTCTCTTACCGATTTACCGCTATCATTTTGGGGATACGCTCTAGAGACAGCTACATTCACTTTAAATAGGGCACCGTCTAAATCCGTTGAGACGACACCGTATGAATTATGGTTTGGGAAGAAACCTAAGCTGTCGTTTCTAAAAGTTTGGGGATGCGATGCTTATGTCAAGAAACTTCAACCTGAAAAGCTCGAACCCAAGTCGGAAAAATGCGTATTCATAGGATACCCTAAGGAAACTGTCGGGTATACCTTCTACTTAAGATCCGAAGGCAAGATCTTTGTTGCCAAGAACGGATGCTTTCTGGAGAAAGAGTTTCTCTCGAAAGAAGTAAGTGGGAGGAAAGTAGAACTCGATGAAGTACTACCTCTCGAACGGGAAAGTGGTGCAGCGCAGGAAACCATTCCTGTAATGCCCACACCAACTGAAGAGGAAAATGTTGATGATGATCAAGGTACTTCAGATCTAGTTGCTACTGAATTTCAAAGGTCCACAAGGACACGTTCTGCACCAGAGTGGTACGGCAACCCTGTCATGGAAATCATGTTGCTGGACAACAATGAACCTTCGAACTATGAAGAAGCAATGGCGGGCCCGGATTCCAACAAATGGCTTGAGGCCATGAAATCCGAGATAGGATCCATGTATGAAAACAAAGTATGGACTTTGACAGACTTGCCCGATGATCGGCGAGCGATAGAAAATAAATGGATTTTTAAGAAGAAGACGGACGCGGATGGTAATGTTACCATCTATAAAGCTCGACTTGTCGCTAAGGGTTATCGACAAGTTCAAGGGATTGACTACGACGAGACATTCTCTCCCGTGGCGAAGCTTAAGTCCGTCCGAATCATGTTAGCAATTGCCGCATACTATGATTATGAGATATGGCAGATGGACGTCAAAACGGCATTCCTTAATGGACATCTTAAGGAAGAGCTGTATATGATGCAGCCGGAAGGTTTTGTCGTTCCTCAGAACGCTAACAAAGTATGCAAGCTCCAGCGATCCATTTATGGACTGGTGCAAGCATCTCGGAGTTGGAACATTCGCTTTGATGAGATGATCAAAGCGTTTGGGTTTACGCAGACTTATGGAGAAGCCTGCGTTTACAAGAAAGTGAGTGGGAGCTCTGTAGCATTTCTCCTATTATATGTAGATGACATACTCTTGATGGGAAATGATACGAAACTCCTGGACAGCATTAAGGCCTACTTGAACAAGTGTTTTTTCAATGAAGGACCTTGGAGAAGCTGCTTATATATTAGGCATCAAGATCTATAGAGATAGATCGAGACGCCTCATAGGTCTTTCACAAAGAACATACCTTGATAAGATTTTGAAGAGGTTCAAAATGGATCAGTCCAAGAAGGGGTTCTTGCCTATGTTACAAGGTGTGAGATTGAGCTTGGCTCAGTCACCGACCACGGCAAAAGATAAAGAAGAGATGAGTGTCATCCCCTATGCTTCAGCCATAGGATCTATTATGTATGCCATGCTGTGTACCAGACCCGATGTAAACCTTGCCGTAAGTTTGGTTGCAAGATACCAAAGTAACCCCGGCAAGGAACACTGGACAGCGGTCAAGAATATCCTGAAGTACCTGAAAAGGACAAAGGACATGTTTCTCGTTTATGGAGGAGATGAAGAGCTCGTCGTAAAGGGTTACGTCGACGCTAGCTTCGACTCAGATCTGGATGACTCTAAGTCACAAACCGGATACGTGTATATGTTGAATGGTGGAGCAGTAAGCTGGTGCAGCTGCAAGCAGAGCGTCGTGGCGGGATCTACATGTGAAGCGGAGTACATGGCAGCCTCGGAGGCAGCGCATGAAGCGATTTGGATGAAGGAGTTCATCACCGACCTAGGAGTCATACCCAATGCGTCGGGGCCGATCAAACTCTTCTGTGACAACACTGGAGCTATTGCCCTTGCCAAGGAGCCCAGGTTTCACAAGAAGACCAGGCACATCAAGCGTCGTTTCAACTCCATCCGTGAAAATGTTCAAGATGGAGACATAGAGATTTGCAAAGTGCACACGGATCTGAATGTCGCAGATCCGTTGACTAAACCTCTCTCGCGTGCAAAACATGATCAACACCAGAACTCTATGGGTGTTCGATTCATCACAATGTAACTAGATTGGTGACTCTAGTGCAAGTGGGAGACTGTTGGAAATATGCCCTAGAGGCAATAATAAAAGGATTATTATATTTCAATGTTCATGATAATTGTCTTTTGTTCATGCTGTAACTGTATTATCCGGAAATCGTAATACACGTGTGAACACTTAGACCCAATGAGTCCCTAGTGAGCCTCTAGTTGACTAGCTCGTTATGATCAATAGATAGTCATGGTTTCCTGACTATGGACATAGGATGTCGTTGATAACGGGATCACATCATTAGGAGAATGATGTGATGGACAAGACCCAATCATAAGCATAGCATAAAAGATCGTATAGTTCGTTTGCTAGAAGCTTTGCCAATGTCAAGTATCTATTCCTTCGACCATGAGATCGTGTAACTCCCGGTTACCGTAGGAGTGCCTTGGGTGTATCAAACGTCACAACGTAACTGGGTGACTATAAAGGTGCATTACAGGTATCTCCGAAAGTATCTGTTGGGTTGACACGGATCGAGACTGGGATTTGTCACTCCGTATAACGGAGAGGTATCTCTGGGCCCACTCGGTAATGCATCATCATAATGAGCTCAATGTGACCAAGGTGTTGGCCACGGGATCATGCATTACGGTACGAGTAAAGTGACTTGCCGGGTAACGAGACTGAACAAGGTATTGGGATACCGACGATCGAGTCTCGGGCAAGTAACGTACCGATTGACAAAGGGAATTGTATACAGGTTTGATCGAATCCTCGACATCGTGGTTCAACCGATGAAATCATCGAGGAGCATGTGGGAGCCAACATGGATATCCAGACCCCGCTGTTGGTTATTGCCCGAGAGTCGTCTCGGTCATGTCTGCGTGTCTCCCGAACCCGTAGGGTCTACACACTTAAGGTTCGGTGACGCTAGGGTTAGTAGGAAGTCAAGTATGTGACTACCGAATGATGTTCGGAGTCCCGGATGAGATCCCGGACGTCACGAGGAGTTCCGGAATGGTCCGGAGGTAAAGATTTATATATGGGAAGTCCTGTTTCGGGCATCGGGACAAGTTTCGGGGTTATCGGTATTGTACCGGGACCACCGGAGGGGTCCCGGGGGCCCACCGGGTGGGGCCACCTGCCCCGGGGGGCCACATGGGCTGTAGGGGGTGCGCCTTGGCCTGCATGGGCCAAGGGCACCAGCCCCACATAGGCCCATGCGCCTAGGGTTCAAGGGGGCAAGAGTCCTAGGAGGGGAAGGCACCTCCTAGGTGCCTTGGGGGGGAGGGAAACCCCCCTTGGCCGCCGCCCCCTAGGAGATTGGATCTCCTAGGGCCGGCCACCCCCCCCTTGGCCCTCCTATATATAGTGGGGGAGAGGAGGGACTTCATACCCTGAGTCCTTGGCCTTTGGTTGCCTCCTTCTCCCTCCCCAACACCTCTCCTCCTTCGTTGTGCGCTCGGCGAAGCCCTGTCGGAGTACTGCTTCTCCACCATCACCACGCCGTCGTGCTGCCGGTGGAGCTGTCTTCCTCAACCTCTCCTTCCCCCTTGCTGGATCAAGAAGGAGGAGACGTCGCTCGTCCCGTACGTGTGTTGAACACGGAGGTGCTGTCCGTTCAGCACTTGGCATCGGTGATCTGAATCACGTTCGAGTACGACTCCATCATCACCTTGCAAGCTTCCGCACGCGATCTACAAGTGGTATGTAGATGCAAGCTCTCTCCCATGACTCGTTGCTTAGATGAACTCATAGATGGATCTTGGTGAAGCCGTAGGAAAAATTTTAATTTTCTGCAACGTTCCCCAACAGTGCTGATGATGAGCAAGAGGATGAGATTCATGGCAATGACATCGGTGACTTGGAAGCATTTGTCAGGCAGCAGGACATGGACCGTGAGATCCCCTATGGTCGTGCATATGCATATGACTCGGATGATGAAGGTCCGGAGGAAGAACTGGACGTGGATGGATTCACGGAGAGAGAGAACCGTATACACACAGAGGTGACCGGTTTGGAAATAAGAACTCCACTGTTTCGTGATCTCAGGCTGGCCCACAAGGTGGTAGTTGATGGTGGCATGAGTAAGGCGATAGAACCGAGAGCTTGCCCGGAACCGGGCGAACCAAGGGTCAAGGATGAAGACGAGAATGCTTACTTGAAGAAAGGGTTGAAGTTTGTGAGTTTGCAGGCCTTCAAAGTATGGCTAAGTGACTATGCTATTAGGAACCATAGACCATATCTTGTTGGGCACTCGGACCAAAAAGTGCGTTACTCCATCCATTGTGACAAAGAAGGATGCCCATGGGCGGTCCATGGAAGAAGAATTAAAACCGGGCAATGGCTGTTAACAAGTTGTGTGTGTACTCACTCGTGCAGGCCACCGTCAAAAAGAAGCCTAAAACACACCGTCAACTCACGTCTGAGTTTCTTGGGTTTAAATTAATGAAAGAAGTATCAAGTGATCCAACCGTGAAGGTGAAGCTCCTCATGACGACGGTGAAAAAAATGTTTGGATACAAAGTCAAGTATGGGAAGACATGGAAGGCCAAGTCAAATGCTTTAAGGATGTTGTATGGTAGTTGGGAAGAAGCATACAATCGCCTCCCACGGTTGTTGGGAGCGATTGCCCATAGGAACCCCGGCATGTACCATGTGGTCGAGGATTATGGTCATGGGGTGTTTCACCGTGCCTTCTGGAGTTTCGGACAATGCATCACGGCCTTTAAGCATTGCCGTCCGGTTTTGTCTATTGATGGCACATTCTTGACCGGCCGATACAAGGGCACAATCATGGTAGCAATGGCACACTCCTCCAATGACAATGTGTTGCCGGTGGCATTTGGTTTGGTGTCTTTCGAGCACCAAGACAACTGGGAGTGGTTCATGCGTCATGTTAGGGAAAATGTCATTGGCGATAGAGAAGTGTGCATTATATCAGACCGACACCAAGGCATACTGAAAGCCATGGACATTGTTATTCCAGGACTTCCAAAGCTCCACCATCGATGGTGCATAAGGCATTTCGTGGCAAACTTTTACAGGGCATGTAAGAGCAAGGAGTTGAGCAAGGATCTAACCCATGTTTGTGTGGCCTTCAGCACCGGTGCGTTCACCATTCGCTATGACAAGCTCTACGAAGCTGCAAACGAAGGAGGGAAAGATTTCTTAACACGAAATTTTCCGGAGAAACACAAGTGGGCACGCGCTCATGACGAAGGAGGTTGGAGATATGGAGACATGACCAGTAACATGGTCGAATGTTTTAACAATGTGCTCAGAGGTGCCCGCCCATTTCCAGTGACTGCAATAATGGAATATACTTTCTTCAAGCTTAATGAGTATTTTCTGATGCATTCAGAGGAAACCGTGAAGTGGATTGGTGAAAAAATGGAATATCCACCAAAGGTTGAAGAGTGGATGATGTTACAACAAAGCAAGTCCTCGGCACAGAAACTTAGGCTATTCAACACCTACGATATGACCTACCAAATCGACGAGCCTGGTGGGACAACAAGAGATGGTATGTCATATGGTGGTCGTGCATTCGAGGTGCACCTTAAGAGACGGTGGTGTCGGTGCGAGAGGTCTAGTAAGTATCATTGGTCGTGCTCTCATCTTTTGACGGCGGTGGCATCAAGAAATATACATGTGTCTGATGGGACAACCGTGAGGATGCATGAGTTCGATCTTGAAGCTAATAGGTTGACATGGGCCCCTCGATTCCAACCCTTCCTAGACCCATCGCAGTGGCCTAACTATAATGGCCCGGAGCTTAGGCCCGATCCTTTGCTGAAGGTTGAGCCCAAGGGTAGAATCAGACAGAAACGATTGAGAGGCGATATGGACAACCTAGCTGGATACACTGGCATGAACCAATTTGGTAGCGGGCACTTTATGGAGCCTCCGGACACTATCAATTGTGGTTAATGTGACAATCCGGGACACAATGTGAGAACATGTGTGAACAATGTGAGAACAATCCGGGACACAATCCGGGACACAATCCAAGTTGGTGTAGTATGCATGCTCCTAGTGTTATGCTTACGATTTGGGTTAGGATTAGGATTAGGATTACCCTAGTTGTTATGCTTATGATTAGTGATAGAGTTACATACTTCTTTATAATGCTAAGGATGACAACATAACAGCAAGAATAACAGCAAGGTACCATAGTTCACGCAATCATAGCAAACAACAGCATGAAGGTTGCAAAGTTCACGCCACTCCATAAGTGCAAATTAAACACAAGTCTCAGGTAGCAAAGTTCACGCCACTTCTAAAGTTCACGAATGAAACATAACAAAGTTCGCGAGAATCTAGTATTAACTAATTCACTTCTTACTTCCTTTTTTGCTGCGCGGCGTGCGTTGTGGGCTGTGATGGCTGCGGCGCATCATCCATTTGGGACATCCCAAGCACCTCCTCTTCGTCTTGATTGTACTCCTCTTCGTCTTGATTGTACTCCTCTTCGTCTTGTTCTGGCTCCTCATCCTCTTGCTCTGGCTCCTCTTGCTGTTCCTCCTCTTGCTCTGGCTCCTCTTGTTGTTCCTGTTGCAAGACAAGATGACGACGACGTCTATTGTCCCGGCTAGTAGAAGCTCCAGCTGCAATCTTGTGGCAAGAGAGCATAGCTGCCATCTTGTGGAACCGACTCACGAAACTCTGCAACATAACAAAGATGCAATACTAGACTAAGTAAAAAAGTGTGCAAAGATGGAGGTTTTTGAATAAAGATAACAAATACCTTCATTGTTTTCCTAAGAAGTTTCTCAGATGATCCACTTCCCTCATCTTCACCAAGTGCTACACCAGCCTCGTTAACACAATGCAATAACTCCATGCCCTGCAAAATGAAGATCACGAAAAATTATCTTTTAAGTACATGTAAATGCACTCGAAGTAGATTCTAATTGTGTGGAGCATACCACTCGGTCGTGTAATTGTGCATAGTCAAGTTGTGTCCCTTCGTTGTCTCTCGTTTCTAAATTGAAGTCCATATACCCGCTCTCACGATCCAACTCTTCCAATTCCGAACGGTTCCAACCGGGCTTTAGCTTCAACCGGTAACGTCCCGCAAGCCACTTCAGATGCTCTTCATATAATGAATCACTATGGAGTCTTCTTTCCTTCTCCACTAGGGCCGCTCTTCGATTCCACAAATCTATCCACTCGGAGTGCTTGATGGCCCAAGTCGAAGTTTCCGGGTTATTCTTTCGACTAATTCTGCATATTATGTACAAGATGAAAGCATTAGCAAAAAATGTCTTTGATAATGCTCTACTATATATCCAAAGCTACAACTATCTTACCGATGCAGATATTGGCTTGTCTCGTAACTCTCATCCCTTGGTGTCCCTTGCCTTCTCCCAAATTGTCTTGCGACACGATCTGGTAAGTGCCACTCGACAGCATAGAAGCATATCAGTGGGCATCTCGCCCGCCAAATCTTCCTGTCACGCGTGCACATCTCGTTCAGCCGGAAATCACACTCGGCATCATATGGCATCCAATCAACCTACAACACAAGAGTATACTAGTTAAGTACACGCTTCCATCACAATTGATGTGCTCTTATGTAAGTTATCATTACCTACTTATGAGTCAACATATCCAGCTCATTGATGTAGCATTTGTATCGCGCAACCGAGCTGCATGTGTACACATTCGCCATCTCCCAACAGTAGGCGACGATCGGAAACCGCCAAGGATCTTCTCCATGCCTCCCGTCGTGTGGGAGCCATCCTTCAGGAGGTCTCTTGTTTTTTTTTGGGACGTCCAACAGGCATCCGCTCCCACATCCAAACCTGAAGGCACCAAACAAAGCCACCCATACCAGATGTACCCTTCTTCCTACGACATGCCTCGTCGAGCTGCAAATTCAGAAATTGTTCATAAGAGGTCGGCGAAATTGCAAATGCAAACAAATTGACAATTTGATTACTAATTACCTGACGATATAAGTATGCTAGTGCTCCTGAACCCCAACTGTACTTACGGTCCCAGTCACTTAGTAGGTCCAAGAATATGCACTGGGCTTTATTACCGGTAGAATCTGGGAACACTACCCTCGTTAACAGATACCACACATAAGCTCGGGCGTGCTGCTGCACAACAACCTCATTGGCGTCCGGAGGGCATACTATTCCTCTCTCATCTCGGAGCCAATGATGCAACACTTTCTCACTGTCACGCTCGCCTTCTTCAGGAGGCACGGGGAAGACACCTGTCAATTGGCCAACACGATCTCGCCAATTAGCAGTTATGGTGGTGCCAGTCAAAGCTTCTCCATTGATTGGAAGGCCACTGATCATCTCCATGTCCTCCAAGGTCACGGTCATCTCTCCACATGACAAGTGGAACGAGTGTGTCTCTGGCCTCCAACGGTCAATAAGTGCGGTCATCGCCCCGTGGTTGATCGACGGAGCGTGCCGCTTGAACTGAAGCACAAACGGGAGAAGGCCCAATCTCTCGAAGTATGGCTCATACCGCTCGTCGCACGGCCAGTCGTGGGCACTACGACCCCTCATCCGCATAGGTTTTAGTTCCTACAAAATAGCATTGCAATATGGTTAGTGCCTAGCAAAACTTTTAAGTAATAACCAATAATTCAAATGGATTGAGTCTTACCCGGTGATTCTCAATGTCCCGCGCACGATGCTCTTTGTCGTACCCTTTATGAAGACCGTCGTACCAACGTTCACCTGCCATCCTACAAATCAAGCATGAACAAATTAAACATACATAACACTATATAACATCCTACATATCATATATTTGGCATAACAACATCAACATAAATGCATATCTCAATGGCAACATAACAAAACCTGTTTATCTATATATGCCAAAATCTGAATGCACGGGGCAACATATCTCAATGTCAAGATAACAAGACCAATTATCTATATATGACAAAATTTCAATGGCAACACAACATATCTAAATCCATATCCATATACATAGCAACTAAAATTTCAATGTCAATGAGAATCAAGCATACAAAATACACAAATATGTTAGAATTATATTTCAAGCAATCATCTATCTAAATCCATATACATAGCAACTAAAATTAAAATGCCCAACCCTATCACAAATGCCTTCTCTTCCCAATCCTACCATATAAACACATGCCAACTCTTCTAAAGTATACAACATACCTACATGACCAAGCCATGGGCTCCCCTTTCTCAAAAAAGTGCAAAGAATACGAATCCTAGGGTTCTAACAAGTATGAATTAATGCTGCCAAAATACAAGTTTTGAACCCAAAATAATCGGAGGATCTGGTGGAGAATACCTCAAGGAAGATGGGGAGGCTCAGATCCACACTTTTGATGAAGAGAATAAGCGATTTGGGGTTGATTTGGGTGAGGGGAGGAGAGAAGCGGAGCTTCTGTAGCCGGCGCCGTGAGGAGGAAGACGCCTCCTGCGTCTTGATGGGTTGGGCTGCACCCGAGCCGGCTCGGGCCGGTTTTCTGCTCTCCAGGGGTAAACGCCAAGGGCCATGGCGTTTACCCCTTTGCCACGTCGGACGGTCAAACTGGCTGACCAGGGAGGTGGGCCAGTGCCAAACGCCATGGTTCACGGCGTCTTCAGTGCAAGCAGAACGCCATGGATGTTGGCGTCTCGGTTTGGGTCAGATACGAAAAAAGTTTTAAAAGCGGGTCAAATCGTGCTAAAGTTTGCCAGATGGGTCAAAACAGTGAAAAAACCCCGGGCCGGATGCCAACTCTGATTCAATCTAAGGCACGCACTTGACCTCGATTTATAGCTACATACTGTAGGTCAAAGCATGGGCATACACGACGGACGACAATATATAGTGGTCCGAATAATAACTAATAACTAAATAATGCAAGGATTGATTGATTAGTTTTTGGTGGGTGTTTGGTTTGGACACACAAACTCGATCGATGCATGCATGAGGCATGGGCATGGCATCCTTCTCTCTTCTCTGCCGGCAGCGGCAGCGGCAGGTTAAAAAAAAAGAACACTAGTGTAGTTAAGTTGAGTGTCCGACCCGATCCGACGGCTCATCATGGAGTACGTTGACCGGTTCATATACATGTAGTATGTACGTATAAATTATGGCCTTTTTTCCAGAAAAACCTTCAATCTATTTATCTTTAATTATTATTTTTTGCAGGGCATCTTCAATTATAATAGTACAACGAACACTAGAAATAATAAAAATTACGTCTAGATCCGTAAATCACCTAGCGACGACTACAAGCACTGAAGCGAGCCGAAGGCGCGCCGCTGTCATCCGCCCCTCCCTCGCGGGAGCCGAGCAAACCTTGTTGTAGTAGACAGTCGGGAAATCATCGTGCTAAGGCCCCATAGAATCATCGTGCTAAGGCCCGTCGCCGATGAAGAGTGTAGATCGGAAGGATCCAACCTAAAGACACAAGAACATAGACGAACAACGAACAGATCCAAGCAAATCCATCAAAGACAGATCCGCAGGAGACACACCTCCACACGCCCACCGACGATACTAGATGCATCACCGAAACGGGGGCTAAGCGGAGAGACCTTTATTCCATCTTCAGAAAGTCGCCGCCGTCTCGCCTTCCTGAGTAGAACACAAACCCTAACAAAACTCGAAAATAGATCTAAAAACGAGCCGAGGTCCACTCCGCTTCCATGGCTCTATGGCCATCGGAGACGGGGCGGACCGACGACTGCGCCGGCGGGAGGCAAGAGGAACCCTAGCTTATGGCCTCTTGACTGAGTGTTGCCGACGCCGCGCCGTCCGGTCTGACTCATTCACACATGACGTATGTATGTATACAGGCTGGTTGTCCAACAATGAAGGGAGCAGCTGGTGGTTGCATGCTACCTCAACTTAAACATGCTTCTCCGACCTATTGCTGTCCGACTGAGTATGTATGTATGTACGTACGTTGATCAATGTTTTTTCCTTTTTTTTTCTTTGTTTGAGGGAAACCTCCTCGATCAAGGTTCAATTGTCCGTAGGCGAACCTTCGCTTGTAAGTTTGTGTGTTGCTGATTTGTATTATTTTTTCCCAGTTTTGAGAAGGTGTTGCTCGATATATTTTTTTCTGTGTGTTTTATACTGTTTTAATAGTCGTTTTGGTTTTTTGTTTTTAATTTTCATTTTTGGTTTCTATTTTATTCGTTTTACTTTTTAATAATTTTAGTTCATGAATATTTATTAAAATTCATAACCTTTAAAAATGTCACTATTTTCAAAATCCATGATCATTTTTCAAATTCATAAAAAATCATGAGTATTTCTAAAGTCCATGAACAATTTTACATTTTGTGAAAAAAAATGGGAATGTTCTTGAAATTCGTGAGTATTTTTAATTCCTGGTTTTTTTAGGAAGAAAAAATTGGTCCACTTAGTATGTTTTTAAATTCATAGTATTTTTTAAAATCCATGGATATCTTTTTGTTTAACAAACTTATTCAAATAAAAAAAATAGGATAGTCAGATTTTCGTGAGCTAGCAATGGAGTGATCGGGAGAAAAAAGAAGCTAAGCTAGAGCTTCATTGGCTGGTTCATAAGAGCGTTATAGCAACAATTTCATGATTTTAGCGTGAAATAAGTGCTCCCAAGGGTTCACACAACCATGAACGGTCTACACATATACAGTGCCCAACATGATATACGAATAAAAAACACCGCGGTAACACAAGTAAAACCCAAGCCAACGTAGATAAAAAAAACCAAATTGAAACAGCCGACTGCAATAACCTGCTAGAGGGGAAAAAATCACACAAATGAAGAACGGCGCGATTTAAAGAATACCAGGTTTGATTCATTATGCCAGACCAAGAATTATTTGTATTGGGACTCCAGAATGTACGTGAATTGATTGCTATAACAACTTGGTATCTAATATGGTGGGATAGACGTAAACTGGTTCATGAAGGAAAGTCTCAAGATGCACATTAAACTTTGATGGAGGCCCTCTCTTCCTACGTAACGTACTTGGTATCTATGGTGGAATAAATGTCAAACACACCTACGTAACGTACGTCGCCTAGATTCATTTACCTTACCGCCGCCATGGCCATGGCCTCTCTCTTCCTCTTCCCGCACGCCACACCTCTCCCTCCCTCCCTCATTTGACCACGCCTGCTGTGAATTTGTGACTGTCATCCATCGTCCTCCCCATCTCCATCTCCTCCACCTCACCACCTCTTGAAACCTCACTCCCACGTCTCGCCACCCAAAACCCACTCCACACGTACCTACCTACATCAACGCGCGCACAGCCTCCTCCTAATGGCCGTCCTCCTCCTAATCGCCTACGCCGCGCTCGCCGTGGCCGCGCTGCGCCTGGCGCTGTCGCACAGGTCCGCGCTCCACGCGCTGCGCCGCCTCTGGCGCTGGGCCGACGACCAGACGCAGCCGTACCAGCTCCACGAGGTGCCGCGCAGGCTCCGCGGCGTCGACCAGGACAACCCGCTCTTCCGCAAGGCCGCGGCGTACGTCTCCTCGCTGCCGTCGCTCGAGGACGCCGACGCCGTCTCAGTGCTCTCCTCCTCCGCCAAGAAGACCCACGGCGGCTTCTCGCTCCACCTCGGCCCCGGCCACACCGCGCGGGACGCCTTCCTCGGCGCGCGCCTCCAGTGGACCTGCCTGGCCCGCGGGGACGGCGAGGAGGAAACGCTCGTGCTGCCTGCTGTGAATTTGTGACTGTCATCCATCGTCCTCCCCATCTCCATCTCCTCCACCTCACCACCTCTTGAAACCTCACTCCCACGTCTCGCCACCCAAAACCCACTCCACACGTACCTACCTACATCAACGCGCGCACAGCCTCCTCCTAATGGCCGTCCTCCTCCTAATCGCCTACGCCGCGCTCGCCGTGGCCGCGCTGCGCCTGGCGCTGTCGCACAGGTCCGCGCTCCACGCGCTGCGCCGCCTCTGGCGCTGGGCCGACGACCAGACGCAGCCGTACCAGCTCCACGAGGTGCCGCGCAGGCTCCGCGGCGTCGACCAGGACAACCCGCTCTTCCGCAAGGCCGCGGCGTACGTCTCCTCGCTGCCGTCGCTCGAGGACGCCGACGCCGTCTCAGTGCTCTCCTCCTCCGCCAAGAAGACCCACGGCGGCTTCTCGCTCCACCTCGGCCCCGGCCACACCGCGCGGGACGCCTTCCTCGGCGCGCGCCTCCAGTGGACCTGCCTGGCCCGCGGGGACGGCGAGGAGGAAACGCTCGTGCTGCCTGCTGTGAATTTGTGACTGTCATCCATCGTCCTCCCCATCTCCATCTCCTCCACCTCACCACCTCTTGAAACCTCACTCCCACGTCTCGCCACCCAAAACCCACTCCACACGTACCTACCTACATCAACGCGCGCACAGCCTCCTCCTAATGGCCGTCCTCCTCCTAATCGCCTACGCCGCGCTCGCCGTGGCCGCGCTGCGCCTGGCGCTGTCGCACAGGTCCGCGCTCCACGCGCTGCGCCGCCTCTGGCGCTGGGCCGACGACCAGACGCAGCCGTACCAGCTCCACGAGGTGCCGCGCAGGCTCCGCGGCGTCGACCAGGACAACCCGCTCTTCCGCAAGGCCGCGGCGTACGTCTCCTCGCTGCCGTCGCTCGAGGACGCCGACGCCGTCTCAGTGCTCTCCTCCTCCGCCAAGAAGACCCACGGCGGCTTCTCGCTCCACCTCGGCCCCGGCCACACCGCGCGGGACGCCTTCCTCGGCGCGCGCCTCCAGTGGACCTGCCTGGCCCGCGGGGACGGCGAGGAGGAAACGCTCGTGCTGCCTGCTGTGAATTTGTGACTGTCATCCATCGTCCTCCCCATCTCCATCTCCTCCACCTCACCACCTCTTGAAACCTCACTCCCACGTCTCGCCACCCAAAACCCACTCCACACGTACCTACCTACATCAACGCGCGCACAGCCTCCTCCTAATGGCCGTCCTCCTCCTAATCGCCTACGCCGCGCTCGCCGTGGCCGCGCTGCGCCTGGCGCTGTCGCACAGGTCCGCGCTCCACGCGCTGCGCCGCCTCTGGCGCTGGGCCGACGACCAGACGCAGCCGTACCAGCTCCACGAGGTGCCGCGCAGGCTCCGCGGCGTCGACCAGGACAACCCGCTCTTCCGCAAGGCCGCGGCGTACGTCTCCTCGCTGCCGTCGCTCGAGGACGCCGACGCCGTCTCAGTGCTCTCCTCCTCCGCCAAGAAGACCCACGGCGGCTTCTCGCTCCACCTCGGCCCCGGCCACACCGCGCGGGACGCCTTCCTCGGCGCGCGCCTCCAGTGGACCTGCCTGGCCCGCGGGGACGGCGAGGAGGAAACGCTCGTGCTGCCTGCTGTGAATTTGTGACTGTCATCCATCGTCCTCCCCATCTCCATCTCCTCCACCTCACCACCTCTTGAAACCTCACTCCCACGTCTCGCCACCCAAAACCCACTCCACACGTACCTACCTACATCAACGCGCGCACAGCCTCCTCCTAATGGCCGTCCTCCTCCTAATCGCCTACGCCGCGCTCGCCGTGGCCGCGCTGCGCCTGGCGCTGTCGCACAGGTCCGCGCTCCACGCGCTGCGCCGCCTCTGACGCTGGGCCGACGACCAGACGCAGCCGTACCAGCTCCACGAGGTGCCGCGCAGGCTCCGCGGCGTCGACCAGGACAACCCGCTCTTCCGCAAGGCCGCGGCGTACGTCTCCTCGCTGCCGTCGCTCGAGGACGCCGACGCCGTCTCAGTGCTCTCCTCCTCCGCCAAGAAGACCCACGGCGGCTTCTCGCTCCACCTCGGCCCCGGCCACACCGCGCGGGACGCCTTCCTCGGCGCGCGCCTCCAGTGGACCTGCCTGGCCCGCGGGGACGGCGAGGAGGAAACGCTCGTGCTGCCTGCTGTGAATTTGTGACTGTCATCCATCGTCCTCCCCATCTCCATCTCCTCCACCTCACCACCTCTTGAAACCTCACTCCCACGTCTCGCCACCCAAAACCCACTCCACACGTACCTACCTACATCAACGCGCGCACAGCCTCCTCCTAATGGCCGTCCTCCTCCTAATCGCCTACGCCGCGCTCGCCGTGGCCGCGCTGCGCCTGGCGCTGTCGCACAGGTCCGCGCTCCACGCGCTGCGCCGCCTCTGGCACTGGGCCGACGACCAGACGCAGCCGTACCAGCTCCACGAGGTGCCGCGCAGGCTCCGCGGCGTCGACCAGGACAACCCGCTCTTCCGCAAGGCCGCGGCGTACGTCTCCTCGCTGCCGTCGCTCGAGGACGCCGACGCCGTCTCAGTGCTCTCCTCCTCCGCCAAGAAGACCCACGGCGGCTTCTCGCTCCACCTCGGCCCCGGCCACACCGCGCGGGACGCCTTCCTCGGCGCGCGCCTCCAGTGGACCTGCCTGGCCCGCGGGGACGGCGAGGAGGAAACGCTCGTGCTGCCTGCTGTGAATTTGTGACTGTCATCCATCGTCCTCCCCATCTCCATCTCCTCCACCTCACCACCTCTTGAAACCTCACTCCCACGTCTCGCCACCCAAAACCCACTCCACACGTACCTACCTACATCAACGCGCGCACAGCCTCCTCCTAATGGCCGTCCTCCTCCTAATCGCCTACGCCGCGCTCGCCGTGGCCGCGCTGCGCCTGGCGCTGTCGCACAGGTCCGCGCTCCACGCGCTGCGCCGCCTCTGGCGCTGGGCCGACGACCAGACGCAGCCGTACCAGCTCCACGAGGTGCCGCGCAGGCTCCGCGGCGTCGACCAGGACAACCCGCTCTTCCGCAAGGCCGCGGCGTACGTCTCCTCGCTGCCGTCGCTCGAGGACGCCGACGCCGTCTCAGTGCTCTCCTCCTCCGCCAAGAAGACCCACGGCGGCTTCTCGCTCCACCTCGGCCCCGGCCACACCGCGCGGGACGCCTTCCTCGGCGCGCGCCTCCAGTGGACCTGCCTGGCCCGCGGGGACGGCGAGGAGGAAACGCTCGTGCTGCCTGCTGTGAATTTGTGACTGTCATCCATCGTCCTCCCCATCTCCATCTCCTCCACCTCACCACCTCTTGAAACCTCACTCCCACGTCTCGTCACCCAAAACCCACTCCACACGTACCTACCTACATCAACGCGCGCACAGCCTCCTCCTAATGGCCGTCCTCCTCCTAATCGCCTACGCCGCGCTCGCCGTGGCCGCGCTGCGCCTGGCGCTGTCGCACAGGTCCGCGCTCCACGCGCTGCGCCGCCTCTGGCGCTGGGCCGACGACCAGACGCAGCCGTACCAGCTCCACGAGGTGCCGCGCAGGCTCCGCGGCGTCGACCAGGACAACCCGCTCTTCCGCAAGGCCGCGGCGTACGTCTCCTCGCTGCCGTCGCTCGAGGACGCCGACGCCGTCTCAGTGCTCTCCTCCTCCGCCAAGAAGACCCACGGCGGCTTCTCGCTCCACCTCGGCCCCGGCCACACCGCGCGGGACGCCTTCCTCGGCGCGCGCCTCCAGTGGACCTGCCTGGCCCGCGGGGACGGCGAGGAGGAAACGCTCGTGCTGCCTGCTGTGAATTTGTGACTGTCATCCATCGTCCTCCCCATCTCCATCTCCTCCACCTCACCACCTCTTGAAACCTCACTCCCACGTCTCGCCACCCAAAACCCACTCCACACGTACCTACCTACATCAACGCGCGCACAGCCTCCTCCTAATGGCCGTCCTCCTCCTAATCGCCTACGCCGCGCTCGCCGTGGCCGCGCTGCGCCTGGCGCTGTCGCACAGGTCCGCGCTCCACGCGCTGCGCCGCCTCTGGCGCTGGGCCGACGACCAGACGCAGCCGTACCAGCTCCACGAGGTGCCGCGCAGGCTCCGCGGCGTCGACCAGGACAACCCGCTCTTCCGCAAGGCCGCGGCGTACGTCTCCTCGCTGCCGTCGCTCGAGGACGCCGACGCCGTCTCAGTGCTCTCCTCCTCCGCCAAGAAGACCCACGGCGGCTTCTCGCTCCACCTCGGCCCCGGCCACACCGCGCGGGACGCCTTCCTCGGCGCGCGCCTCCAGTGGACCTGCCTGGCCCGCGGGGACGGCGAGGAGGAAACGCTCGTGCTGCGCGTGCGCCGCCACGACCGGGCAAGGGTGCTGCGGCCATACGTGCAGCACGTCGAGTCCGTGGCTGACGAGATGGAGCTGCGTCGGCGCGAACTGCGGTTGTTCGTCAACGCCGGTTGCGGCAGCGGGGACGGGTCGCCGAGGTGGGCGTCGGCGCCGTTCGCGCACCCGGCCACGCTCGACGCCGTGGCCATGGACCCGGACCTCAAGGCCCGCGTCCGCGCCGACCTCGAGAGCTTCGCCAAGGGCCGCGCATACTACCACCGGCTCGGCCGCGTCTGGCGCCGGAGCTACCTGCTCCACGGCCCGCCCGGCACCGGCAAGTCCACCTTCGCGGCGGCCATGGCGCGCTTCCTCGGCTACGACGTGTACGACGTCGACCTGTCCCGCGCCGACGTCGTCGACCTCCGCGCGCTGCTCATGCGCACCACCCCGCGCTCGCTCGTTCTCCTCGAGGACCTCGACCGCCACCTGCAGCTCCAAGGACAAGACCAAAGCGCGGAGGCGCGGGTGCTGAGCTTCATGGACGGCGTGGCCTCGTGCTGCGGCGAGGAGCGGGTGATGGTGTTCACGATGCGCGGCAGCGCGCCCTTGCCCACCGCGGTGATGCGGCCGGGGCGTTTGGACGTGCACGTCCGGTTCACGCTCTGCGACTTCGAGGCCTTCAAGGCGCTGGCCGGGAGCTACCTGGGGCTCACGGACCACAAGCTGTTCCCACAGGTGGAGGAGGGGTTCAGCGCCGCCGGCGAGCGCCGCCCCAGCCCCGCGGAGCTGGGCGAGATCATGCTGGCCAACCGCGCGTCCCCGAGCCGCGCGCTGCGCACCGTCATCACGAGGCTCCAGCACCAGCGCGCGCCCACGCCAACAGCGCCGCCGCGGATGCCGCACAGAAGGATCACGAGCTGGTCGGGGGCCGGGCAGTGGGACGGTGGGGCGACGGAGGAGGCGGGGACGACGGCGTGCGCGAGCGGCGGGGTGCTGGGCAAGGATGCGGCGCCGATGCGGGAGCTGAAGAAGCTGTACGGGCTGATCAAGACGAGGAGCCGGAAGGATGGCTCCGGGGTAGCGCCGTCGGAGGAAGGCGAGGTGACGGCGGCGGTGAGCGGGCGCTGGTCCGGGTCCGGCAGCAACCACGGCATGGAGCGGTGAATTTTGGGTAGCCGGCGGCGGTACAGCTCGTAGCACGTACTCCCTCCGTTCTGAATTACTTGTCTTAGATTTGTCTAGATACGGATGTATCTAGACTCATTTTAGTGCTAGATACATCCGTATCTAGACAAATCGAAGACAAGTAATTTGGAACGGAGGGAGTAGTAGAGTAGTACATTTGGAGCGAGAAAGAAAACACTTTTCTTGTCCTTTTGAGCAGAGTAGAAAAGTGTTTTTGTTTGGTGAGAGAAAGAATATCCATCAAAGCCAAGTTACGGTACAAAGTTGAAAACTACAGTATGTCCTAAATTAAGCTACAAGAAATCCGTAATTATATTATTCGACTATAAGACTTAAGCAAGTCGCTTCAATCCACAATAATAATATCCTAAAGCTACAAGAAATATCGCCTACATTATTCTTGGAATGAACAGACTGAGATTTGGTCATGTCTCTGACTCTCTGTCCATGAGATATTACATTAACTTCCATACAAATATCAGTTATTATTTTATTTTTATTTCTTACATGTTACGTGACTCAGGCAATGAAGGTTAGCCACACCCAAGCAGTGGTGCTATTCTTTTCTTCTTCTTTTTTGCGGGAAAGCTTCCATTATATTCATCGTCAATCATGATAGTACAACGAACACTAGAAATAATAAAAATTGAATCCAGATCCATAAACCACCTAGCGACGACTACAAGCAATGAGGCGAGCCGAAGGCGCGCCGCTGTCATCGCCCCTCCCACGCCGAGTAGCGCAAAACTTGTTCTTTGTTCTTGTGTCTTCATGTTGGATCCGTCTAATCTACGCTACTCTTCATCATCGGCGATTGTTGTTCTATTGCGGGCTAGGCGGGAAGAATCTTACTCCACCTTCAGGGAGTCGCCGCCGTCTCGCCTTCCTGAGTAGGACACAAACCCTAACAAACCATGAAGAAAGATCTAAAAACGGAGCTCTCACACCGGATTGGGCTGGGGTCTACTCTGCCCCCATGGTCCTAAGGCCATCGAAGACGAGCCAGACCGGCGACGGCGCCGGCGGGAGGCAAAGGAACCCTATCTTTTTTGGGGGGTTTCTAGTTGATAAGTGGTAGTTCTATTCAGCTGATGTTCACTGGAAGGAAGCAATTTATGTTGTCATGAGGTCGGCTATTTTAGTTTGCAAGCATAATAAATCCTGACAAGAAAATGAATTTGGGTGAACTTGTCGTGCTCGTCAACTAAACTTGTCATTCTCATACAGCATAAATCGTGATGGTTCCCAGCTGACATTCGCTAGCTAAGAGGGCCCATAGAAAGAGAAGAGTAAGGAAAAAACAGAGCACTGGGAGGGATTATAATTAGAGAATGAAAGTTGCATGTGATGGGTGGTTATTTTGTCCGTGGTCCTCTTGTGGAAAATCCAAGGTACAAAGTGCCACCCGACCCAAGATCCACCTTGACGGCCGGTCCCCGTCGCGATCCGGACACCAACCAACCAACCAACCAAGGAGCAGACAAAGTCATTAAGGCCATTAACCACAAAGTAATGTTATTGTTCATATAATTAAGAGTCGCTCAAATGACATCTTCATATAATCAATCAATCCATTAACGAAGGGAGGGCTTCAAAAGTTCAAATCAAATAAACATACATACAGATAAACAGTTGCAGGTGATTACCAAATCAACCAATTAGGATATATAAATCCCTTCCCTTCCCTTATTAGGATATATAAGTATGATGATGATGATGATGATATGTATTTAGTGTAAATACATGGTACATTTCCAGTCTTCCAATTATTCATTCTCGTACCACTTTTCTGCATTGCATCAATTAATGGGCCATCCCTCCCTCCCACTGATAAGCGCGGCGCGGCCAAAATGAATGGATACCGCGACTCAAGTCAGTTAAACAAAACCAAACCAAACCATACTCTACTAGGAGTAGCTAGCTACAGATGCTGCTAACTACTGTAGGTAGACATATGTACAGACACACACACAGATAGCAACAAGATAAAATCCTCCCTCCAACTAGACCATCAACCAGCATGTATGTTCTCCTGCTATGCCTCCAACAGCTCTCTCTCTCTCTCTGCTTCCCAATCATCTAGGGTTTCCAAGACATTATATATATTGCTTCCTCTCACCATCAGGAAGCAGGCGGCAACTCAAAGCCTCGATGCACCAGCCAGGCCACGTAGATTATATTATACCACTCAAAGGTCTCCGCTGTCATCCTCTCTTGTCTCGCCTGTTTCTTCTTGGCAGTAGAGTCTATTTAGCTCTTCTTGCAGCTGCAACAAGTTATGCACAAGACCCATCACACACGCATCACCATCACTTTACTATGTAGTTCATTTTCGCATCCTTTTGTCAATTTTACTATGATGATTTAAATGATGTTGTATATATATGTGGATGGAATTACAAGTCCATTTACTCGGTCGTTACAGAAATTGCTCGATACTGACCTCAACATGCTTCAGCTTTGATGCAATCAGCTCGTCGGTTAAAGAAATCATCCTGCAAGGGACAAATGTAAATTACAACTTGGATCCGAAACATGTTGAACATGGAAGTATGTGATTATCCCTTCCAAATATCAACTGCCAAGAAATCAACCTACCTTGACTGTAATTCGAATACTTTAGCAAGTAGTTTCCGTTCTCTCTCAGCACTGCCCGTTTCAACCTGCCAAAAGCATGTGCACAAGCTTACGAGTCAAAGAATTCTCTATAGTATCAATACTACTGTAATGAACGGAAACAAACTCATCTTGTAAAGCAATTATGTTCATTAAATAAAAATGATGAAATCTGCATTTGATTTTTTATATATATATTAAGCTAAAGAGAAGCTTACCCCTGTATCACCCACCATAGTCTGAACTCTAGTCTGCGGCCCTGGAGAAAATAAATTTTAATCATAGAAAGGGGAGGAAATTGAAACTTTGAGCAGCTACAGTAGAAATTAATTACCATTGGGTTTCTCATTCTGTTGCAAGTTACTCATTAGGTTCGTGATGATATCCTGTGAAAAGGAAATGGAAAATGGTCAACTGTACAGCAGTAAATATATTTGTAATGCACATGTGTTGAGGGGCATTATATAGAGCTTCTTCCATACTTGCTGAAATGTGGTCTGCTGTACAAGGTTTTCAAGATGGGGAATCAGAATTGATGCAGATACTGAGCTGTCACGGAATTCCTTCCGATGATGACTATTAGACTGCAAAACCGATCCATTCAGACATAAATCAATTAACTGAAATGATATGCACCACAAATCTACGAAACATCTTTGATATAATAGTAGTAATAACATACATAATCCAACATGTCAAAACTGCCAATTTCAACGTGCATGCTTTAGAATTCAGTTCTAGCATGCAACTTATCCAAGATTATAGTAAAGGTTAGCTTGATATCATGCCATACGGTTGATGTTTCTAAAAGAAAATATAACAAATCTTATCCAGAAATAATTTAACAGCACTATGGAAATTCTTAACGAGGGGTACAAAGGTACACAGTAAAGAACATCAGAAAGAGAACACGCTCCTTCATCTCTTTCATAAAAAGAGCTACACAAAACTTAAAATATTTCAGTTGCTCTAATCTTGTTTTGTTTAGTTTGAGAGCTTGGGGAAAAATCACCCCACAGAAAAAAAAACAATTTAGTGCAACAATACATTATCTTAATTAGTTGAAAGTTTTTTTCTTTCCACAAATGATAATTCAGGCAACATGAAAGCATACCATTGACTTAGCCTTCACTGGCCAAGCACCAACACTGGCTGATCTTTTCATTGTAGAGACCTGAGTTCTTACCTCCTGTGGTTTAGGTGAAATTTTGACCACTGGAATTTCCTGAACCTGTCAGTAGACTTTATTAAGTTCTCACTGAAGTCTTGTTTTGCTCATAAGCGCTACCTATTGAAGTGTATGCGTTGCTCAACAGGTAACGTACCTTCGCCAGATCCACATTTTCGGATGTTACGGAAAATCGGCCTTTTATTTCCACCCTAGGCTTGTCTCCCAAGGAGCCCACATATCCTGCGAAATCAAGACAGAAAATTACATGCCCTTTCAATGTGCGACTCCCAAGTCTTTTTATATACATTTACAGAAGTGGTGAACATTTGTGTAAGAATGATAAATGTTGTACCCCTATCTCAAAAAGACTGGATACAAGCAGGCTATGTATTTGCTGAAGCATGCTGTGTGCTGTGCTGATGTGCTAAGTAAATGTTAAACATGACTGGAGGTCTACAGTCTACACTGACAGAAGTGGTGCACAGTTGCGTTAGAACAGTGGATGCTTTTATCCTACCTCCAGAAGAACGAATAGGGGCAGACAGACTATTTGCAGAAGCACGAGTTGAAAGTGAAAGCGGACCACTAAGATCATCGATTCTTCCCGTGTCACTCTTTTGTTTATTAGGTGATCGAGCTCCTGCATCCCTGTGAAGAGAACAAAAAACAAATGCATTTAAACTGGTATGCTAATGCAAACTTCTAACAGAGTAGAACACTGGATTCAAGGAAGAGCACTTTTAGAGTAATCATTAGTTATTATAGACCATCCATCCTAATAAAAAAATATCAGAACAATTAGGATTGTGTTTACTCCACTGTCAAGTATTGGACATATCATTATAATAATAAAACTATTTTTATAATTACTTTAGGGCTACAAAAAAATATCAAGGATGTCAACGGCATGGAAGTTTAAACAAAGAAGTCCATAATGACCTTTATATACAGTTAGATTTCAATCGTACTCTATTCCACAATCCACATATAAAGGAGAACTGTGTTCTGTGTCTGAATACTCAGATATGAAAACTTTCATCTATCTATTAAAATGCTT
The DNA here is from genome assembly GCA_963921465.1 of Triticum timopheevii. Lineage (NCBI taxonomy): Eukaryota > Viridiplantae > Streptophyta > Magnoliopsida > Poales > Poaceae > Triticum > Triticum timopheevii. The sequence continues at coordinate 622,042,865 of OY997268.1, forward strand.
CTTCGAAACAAATTTGGTCATGACTTATAAACAGAACCTCTAAAAACATGAAAGCTGATCTGGAAGAACTGGACAGCAGTCCTATAGTAAGAGCGTAAACAGATTAAAGTGGACTTCATTTTCTTTCCTATGTTTTTTATATGTAACAGATCAAACAGAATGTAACAAGTTAGAAGAAATTGTCGAACATACTTATCAATAATATAACCTCTTTCAATGAGTGAACTACTGCGGGTACCAGAATACATAACCGGACCAGAGAATGTCCTTTGTCTTTGTCTAACTTCACTCCTGCGGTTTCCACCCTCAGAACCTTGCTTCGATGTAGAGGACAATGAATCATTTTCTGTTCCTTGCTTTATGTGTCCATCAACCATCCTTGGACTATCAGCATTGCCAAGGTCAGAAGCGAATTCATCACTTGTTTCAGGGCCATTTCCACCTGGATTTACTGCAGTGGTACAAGTTCGTTCACTGAAATATAACAAAATAGTATGAATACACTACTAGCAGGAAAACAATATGCATCAAGGCTCGCTAATCCTCCTCTTGTTATAAGATAAAAAATGATCCTATAAGTTGGATCAATACTGAAATGTTACATACTGATTCAACCTGTGGTTATTTCCATTCAGAAGCGTTGATTGTCCAAAATGACTCTCAGAAGATGTACCCTGCCAATAGAGCATTCACAAAAGAAACATTGGTACGATTCTCTCTTGCATATAGAAAAATATTTAGATATAACGCAACAGGGAATGCAGATGATTTTTATAATGATAGAAGTTAGTGAGAAACTGCAGGACAGTAACCAATGGAGTTACAGATCCTTGTCCTGTACAATAATATTTCTAGCATCACAAGGGATAAATATACTTTTCAGATTCAGGCAGAAGCATTTGTGGCAATAACTTCTATCACTAGCTCATCATACCCTTACTCTTCAAATTAGATAAATGGTATAGTTTTTTCCTATGAAAGACATATACTCCCTCCGCCCCAAAATAAGTGTCTTATTTTGGGACGGAGGGAGTATGATATTACTTCTCTTGGATACACTCCAGAAAACTTTGTCATCAAGTACATTTGCAGGCTCTTTCTATCATCGCACTAGCACAGGTTTAACGTTATTAATTTTTAAAAGGAATCAAATCAAACAAACCTTATCAACTTCAGTTATTCGGGCGACGTCATCATCTTCCTTCAATTCAGGTGGATCGTCATCATTAATCTGCATAAATTTGGGGGCTTATTTGTAAGGTCGTATCAGAGTCACTTATGCCTCAAAAATGTGAGCCATGTAGACATGTGGCAATTTTTTAGAAATCGTGGAAGCTATTGCTTTACCAGTAATGCTTGAGCCTTCAGATCCTCAATATCAAAGTGCCATGCACTGACACCTCGTTGATACTCACTCTGTTGGACAAACCATCAAACCACAAGAAAGTCACCTAAGTGGATTGAAGGACGGAATTGCGTACATGCATTTCTAGAACAGATAAATAATACAAGCTGCAGTGTTTTCATGAATTATTTGACACTACCATGCTGCACCTCAATTTGCAGGAAAAGCTCTACAGCAAACAGAAACACCTTAATTTGCTAGTAGTTATGATATCTCTGTGCGAACTGACTAAAATGTTTTTTTATTAATTGTTTGCATGTGAAAAGAAACAGCTCATAGCCAGGTGAGATCTGTCAGTGAGTTCTAGCTTAACTTAGTTAATTATTAAAAAAACAATTAACTTAGTTAATTATTAAAAAAAAACAATGTCTTGGCTCAAACATGTTTTAGTTATATCTTCATCATCACAACAATGGTCATGTTATACCCAATTACCCATATGAGATCAACTTCTAAAATTGGTTGGCTAGTGAGTCTTACTTTGTTCTGTGATTGCAAATCATCAAGATTGCTAGTTCACTTTGCATATAGAGTAAATAAAATAAGCAGGCTTTCATGGCCTGGACAGAATTGCACCAAAAGCAAAGGATAACATAAGAGAGTGTTAATATCACAAACCATGGAAAGTGCTTCCTGTTCTGATGAAGCCAGATGTGCTGCATCTTTTTGCTGAAAAAGCACAGTGATTTACTGAGATATTGTTTCCAGTGTCAAGTAAAAGAAGAAGATAGCACAAGAGCAAAACCTGGAGTGCCTTCACACGATCCCACAGAGGGGGCAAATCGGTTAAGATGCTCTTAACTGTCAGCTGTGGGGCCTTTGTGTTCTTGAAAAACGAATGCTTTAGTAACTTTTCAGCTGTTGGCCGCTTAGTTTGATCTTTTACCAAGCACATTGCAACCATTTCCTTGAAAGACTGATTACAGCTGAAAAGCCTTCATTAGAAAGGTAAACACTGTAATCTAATATATCCACTCTGTAAAAATAACTGAAGCAGCTTCCAAAGACAAGTAGGTATTGCTGTTAAAACATAACCAAAAGACACAAGCCAAGAACTGGACCAGTACTACCTTTGAGAATTTTCTATCGCGGTCATAGTCAAGACCTGGTGGTGCATTTTGAAGGGTCATGAGAAGAACCTGCATCCAACAAGGTAAACTGCAGTTAAACAGAAAGTTCACATGCACAGGTTGCCACATTCGACAATGCCCTTGATAAACAAGAAAGTTTGTACACTTCAATTGCTAATTTCATGGACAAGACCGCCGAGCTTATTGTTAAATTTTACAAGACTGTGAACATCAGTAAGTAAGCAAGTTCGTGAAAAGTAGGCATACACACATAGCATAACGGAATTTTACCCAAGTGGGGAGGGTTTTTTTTTTTTTTTTGCTAGGCTAAAAAAGATGTGTCATGAGTGCAGAATACAGGGATTTTTTTGGCATAACAGTATCATGGCATAGCAAGATGATGAGAACCTCATGTCTGCAAACTGCTAACAGGACACCATGGTGAAAATTTTAGTATAAGAACAACTACAGAAGAAAGGCAATTATGAAGCTGATCAAACACTTGCTTAATAGTAGTTGCTCTTTTCCAAGACAGAAAAACTGGAAAAGGACAGAAGTATTTTACTTTGCAAAAGAATAAAATAACTCATTACCTTCATGGGAGGGTACTTAGAGAAGGGAGCGTGGCCATGTGCAAGCTCCAGTGCAGTTATTCCAAATGACCATATATCAGCTCTGCACAGGGGGCAAATAGTCGTGAACACACCTCACAAATGTAAAAAAGATTGCTAGCCTGATTACTTCAAACTAGGGATAGTGGTTCGGCATTTAATCTAATCATAAAATTCTGAGACGATACTTAAGTGACCCCAGACAAAATACAACGGCATGGAAGAAAATATATAGAAATGAAAATAAAGAGTATTGCAATTATAAAGTGGATTGATGAAAAAGATAACTGTAAGAAAGATTGATAGCCATATTTCTTCAAATTAGAGATAGTGATTGAGCATTTAATATAAACATAAAATTCGAGAGACTACTTTAGTGACCACAGGCATACTAATAATGTATGATTCCAATGTACGTAGCTTGTTCATAGTCAAAAAATGACCAGAGAAACTTGAAATACTGCATCTAAAGGTATTCTAGAGTAGCAAAGGTAACACGAGCATGATATTCAAAACATACTTGAAATTATAACCGGTTCCAGGCTGGAGAACTTCTGGAGCCATCCTAAACACCAAACAAAAGAAGAATCATATCAAGCATTTTCATAGATTGTTCAGACTTACTGAGCCTTCAAAAGAAGAAATTTGGAAAAAACACAGGTACCAGCACGGTGTTCCCACAAACGTATTCCTGGATCTTTGCCTATCTCCTCTGTCAAACAAGCAAGCAGATACACCAAAGTCCCCAAGCTTCACTACACCAGGGCTATCAACAAGGATATTGCCCGCCTGCACAAAGATACATACATTGAGCAAAAGCACTGATAAAATGAGCAAACACAAACCCTATCCTATAGATTGGAAAAGGGCAACCTTAACATCTCGGTGGATATGTCCTTGGCCATGGAGGTAAGCGAGAGCCTTGAGTGTTTCTTTAAGAATAGAGCAGATAACAGGCTCCTCCAGGCCATCAGGATGTGCGACCTTCATTAGGTGTAAACATGAACCCTCTGCCATGAAGGGCATTATGACCCAAAGGTTGTGATCGACAACAAATGAGCAATAAGCCTTGATGACATTAGGATGGTCTATCAATTTCATAATCTGAGCCTCCTTGCGAACATCATCCTGGAAGGGAGATATAGATATCAGGTACCATTTGCGAGGTCAGGTGTGAAATACACTACTAGTCATTTTGAGGAGAAAGGGAACACCAAGAGGGAAGAGCACCAAACATTTTGGACTAAAAAAAGGAGTAAAATATACAAATCCATTCATTATGAACACTATTTTAATTTTCACTGGTAAGTATACAGTTTGGCACTTGAGAAACGAGCAAGCGGTATTCCAGGTGATGGGGCCAACTACAGAAAATAGGTGCATCCACGATCCCTTGAAACGATCCCTTGAAACAATTTAGAAAAATAGTGCATCGAAACAAGATATATCATCATGGGATATATCCTACATTCAATTCACTGCATACTATTATTTTGAGTGCAAAATAAATAAAATATAAAAAGCTGTAAATGGATGGATGGTCCCAGCTTCTTCACACAGAGCATCTCGAGTGTATCAACAATAAATAATACGCCTCCAAATTTGCCACATCTAATCTAGCTGACCAAGTCATCACCGCCCAATCCTATTCATATGCAGGCAGTGGTGTGAGCGATGGGGAATTGGAAAATCGGAGAGAGACAGAGCCGCGATACAGAGAGGCAGAGAAAGAGGTAGCTCCTGACTCACGAGGTTACTGTTGATTCGGTCGAGGTCGAGGCACTTGACGGCGATGGTGCGGTTGGCGGGGAGGAAGATGGCGCGGTAGACGACGGCGTTGGCGCCGAAGCCCACCTCCTCCATGAGCCTGTAGTCGTCCGCCGACAGGGTGAAGTCCGGCGCCGCGGGCTCGGCCGCCGCCAGAGACGGCCGGCGCATGCTCCCGCCCCTCACCATCGCCCCTCCGCGATCGCCGCCGGACTCGCCTGACTGGACTGGAAGAGGGAGAGGGGTCGTTGACTCGTGTCGGGAGTGCGAGACCTTCCCTCCCACTCCCACAGAGCAGAGCAGAGGAGAAGAGAGGGATTTTTCTTTTTGTGTGTGGGGATGGGGAAAGAAAAATGAGCGGCGACGTGGCGGGCGAGGGACGCGAGGTGCTCTTGGCGTTGGCGGAACCCAATATGACCTGTGGGCCCCCTTCTGTGTGGGGCCCGTTTGACAGCGGTGTGGCTGAGGGAGAGGGATCTTCTGTCGGTCTGTCAAGGACTCTGTGAGTGGTGATCGTCTGCGCCATGGAAACACGACATTAAAAAAAAACACAGTACAAGCGCTCATACACACGCACATAAACTCGCTCCTATAAACACACCCACGTACACCGTATACCTATGAGCATCTTCGAGAGACTGAGCCGCCACATCATCTTCAGGTTTACAAACTCACCGTAGGCGCCTCGTCGTCAACAAGAACGTCTCCTCCCATCGAAAGCGCATCGCCGAAAATCCTGAAATCAATCCAGAAACACCAGGGGTTGAACCCTGGTGGGCTGAAAATTCCACCGCCCCTCTAATTATCCAATCACAGGTTAGTTCGCTGCCTGCTTCTTCTTCTTTTTTTTGGGGGGGGGGGGGGGGGGGGGGGAGGGATTAATTGCTTCCTAGTGTTGAGCAAACATATGTAGGAACAAATAATAGGTTGACTATTTTAGGCATGGTGCAATCGTCGGGTTGAATCCATGGATATGTCACCATGAAGATATAAAAACACAATTCACGGCAATTCCAAAACAATTTTCTGATGCAAAAGACCAATCTCCAAATCTGAACACAACCACGCCACGTCCTTCCCATATATAAAAAAGCTTAGGGTTTTTGTGCCTCTCGCCTAGGGCCATGGAGCGCGGTGGACCCTGGCCCTTTATTACCGCTCCTCTTTCAAGTGTGTTTTGTAGTTTTTGCTTAGGCAGGTTTTGTCTAAAGATGATGGAATAAGGGGCTCCCGCCTAGACGCCGTTGTGGTGATGCGTCTCGCATCATTGAATGGCGTGTAAAGGTGTGTTTCAGACGGATCTCACGGGATTCGAGCGATGTTCCCGGTGTGAGGAGACGTTCTCGTCTGCTGCGAGGCGCCTGCGATGACTTTGTAAAACATCAAGATGCTATGCCGACACAATCTCTTGGAGGTGCTCATAGCGTAGAGTGTGCGTGTGTGTTCTCATAGGGATAGGGATGAGCGTATGCTCGTTTAGTGGAGCAACTTGTATTGTGTTGTGTTAAAAAGAATGCTTTGCCGCGTGGGCATCATCAGATGAGTGTAGAGCTGACCGGGCGAGCACAGAGGATCCGTGCTGGGGTGGAGCGGAGCGGACCAGCGTCGTCGGCATTCTGGCGGGTACCACAGCCGGGTACGCCCGTACGCCCAAACGAACGGGCTCGGCGCCTCGCGGGCCCACACCACCCCGCGTGTTCGTGTTTGTTTGTTTTTTTTTTTTTTTTTGCGGGGGGGCGTGTTCGTGTTTGTTTAACAGCAGTACGGCCCAGGCCCTTGGCCGACGCGTGGAGTGGGCTGAGGACCAGCAAATTGTTTATGTTTATTCGTGGGGGTCCACAAAAGAAATCGGAAATGCCGGACACCATTTGCGACCAGCATCTCCTCGCCTTGTTTGATTGACTGACGTGGTAAATCACGGGCTACCTAGCTGGTGCCAAACAAGAGATTACGGCGGAGATCGCGGGGGTTAATCCAGCTCTCATGCTACCTAGTGTTACAGCCTCATTGCAGAATGTTATACTAACAGGTTTGGCAAGTACTTCTTCCGTAAGAAACACTCTTATATTTTTTTAGAAGTACTCCCTCCGTTCAGAATTACTTGTTCAAGAAATGAATGTATCTATATATATTTTAGTTATAGATGAATTATTCCAAACGAAGGGAGTAATATATATAGGATTAAATAATGTAAGCGAGGATGGAGATGAGGATGGTGCTGCGAGAAGGATATAACAATATGTCTGGCTTCTTCCATGAACCCAAAGCTGACGATGTTCCTAGTTACGCATGCTCCACCCGACAAACGCTTAAAAAAGCCAAAATACCATTCCTCAAACAACGGGCAAACAAAATTTCTCCTCATTAGGATGAAATGAAAAAGAAATACGCACATGGCGTTAGAACGTGGGAGATGTTAACTGCTGATGTCCGAGTTTCAAAAACCCCGCAAACAAAAAAGGCGAGTTCCAACAAGCGCCTTGATGGCCATCGGATGTAGGCATAAAACTTGGAGCAAGGCTGGTTGCCACGTCAGAGAAAAAAGTCGTTTCCTAAACAAAAGAAAGGTGAACACAATCCTATCCATATAAAGTTGCCCATTTGACTCATATGAATCCTCCACAATTTTACTATGTGCCAAAAATATGCAAGTTTTTTTTTTCCTTTTTAGGTACATGGCAAAAAAACATTAAAAAACCCGGCAGATTTACTAATTTTTGAACTTGGCACATGCCAAATTTAAACATTTTTCTTAATGTTCACATGTCAAGGTGTTTGTACACATGCCAATTTTTTTGGAAAAAAAAAATCTCACGACGCCATGGCTACTTCATAACCTTTTGTCTTTCAAACATGGCAATTTTAAGTCATCTTGTAATGCTCTTGTGGCAAGCTTTTGGGAATTTTAATCAATCTTCATACCAACTCTGGGAAATGTTTTTCCTACTTTCCCACGTGGCGATTTTAGTGTTAAGACCGTTGCAATTTTATTATAAATAACATGGTGATTTTATTACTTAAAACATGGCAGCTTTACTATTAGGACATGTTTGTATTAGGGGTTACTACTAAGACATGTCCTTTTCGGCTTGTGTGACTATGTCATTTTTAGTACGGCATGGCATTTTTACTATGTCCTTCTCGCCTGCTGTAAGAAGTAGGCGGACCCTAGATGGACTTTCCAGGGACCGGGTTCCTGTGCAGTTTTTCTTCCTTTTCTTCTTGTGTGTTTTCAAGCCAATTTTCATCATGTTTTCTTTTCGTTTTCTGTTTTCTGTTTTTCTTTATGTACTTTTTTTCTTTTTTAATGCATGTCCATTTTTTAATACACATTGTACATTTGCTGTATACATAATGAACATTTTTTGTACACGTTGAACCTTTTTTAATGGGAAAATTTTGTTTTTGCCACTCTAGATTTTGCCAATTTTCCTTATGCCACTCTAGATTTCGACATTTCACTTTTGCCACTTTTAGTTTTTAACAATTATCACAATTGCCATTCCCGTGGCAAAAGCAAAAAAATTAGAGTGGCAACTGTGATAATTATCAAAAGCTAAGAGTGGCAAAAATGAAATAAAATTATTTTGCTTTTGCCACAAAATGGCAATTGTGATAATTGTCAAAAACAAAGAGTGGCAAAAGTGAAATGTCAAAATCTAGAGTGGCATAAGGAAAATTGACAAAATCTAGAGTGGCAAAAACAAAATTTTCCCTTTTTTAATACATGATTTTTTTTTCAAATATATGTTTTGAACTTTTTTAATACAAGTTAATTGTTTTACATACGCGCCGAACATTTTCTGAATGATCCAAAATATTTTTTAAACTTCGTGAATATTTTTATAAATTGTCTAAATATTATAAAACTATTCCGTGAGGCTCGGAAGATGTGCTCCACAAACTCTGCCCCCCAGTTGTTTCTATCCAGCACAAATTCCGTGAGGCTCGGAAGATGTGCTAAACCAGAGAACAGCCCAACACTGGGGTCGCTCCAACCATTATAAAACTGCAGCAACTCAAGCAAATACTCCTGACATTGACGATCCAAAGAAAAACCCAATCATTGGGGAGATGCTTCACTTGCATAGCTCCGAGTACTTCAACATGGATGGTTCGATCAAGCCGCCGAAGAATGACTTCGTAGAATAAGTATGTCGCGAAGAAAGATTAATTGATCGCCTATATTTTTCGATGTATGAATTTGCATTAAAACTATGGTTGTACGTTATCATTTTATATGTCATGAAGGAAGAATGGCATGCAGTAACAATGGAGTAGTTTCATCGTATTGACAAGAACTAGAATGAAAATCAGACTTTATTCGATGCGACGATAGCTACATAACAAACAGACTGCAAAATAGACTGCCACAGCAGCAAGACAAATTATGTTTTCGATTTCTTGTTCTGTCATACTCCATGATGCATTACAATCACATAAATGTTTCATGGAGTACAAATTTTCATTTAAAGTAACAAGAGTGATGTTGCAATACAGAATGCCATGATAAAGTTTCATTACAACCTGATGCATTACAGATTTTTTTTTGACAAACGACTAAAAAGCAAGAGAGAGAGTGAGAGAGAGAGAGAGAGAGAGAGATGCAGGCGGTAATTCGAGGGAGGGATCTCTGCCCCACGCCCTAATGTCAGTCTGTGACTGAGCGAGAGACGACGCGGGATCGCTTGCGCCAAGGAAACAACGCGACATTACCAGGCGTGTCTGCTTTTTTTTTTGCGCGCGGCTCCCCTGACGTGTCATTGGCACACTGGCATGTGGACCTGGGCCTACACGTCAGTGGCCCCATGTCAGGGGGCAGTACGTCAGAGGACCCGCTTCGGGGGGGGGGGGGAGCAATTGTTTGCTTCATGATGAGCAAAACACTTTTTTCGAAAAATAATTAGTGTGAGGCCTCGGGGCGGTGTGGAAGCCGGATCGGCGGCTCCGAAGACTTCTGACACATTGTGTGGTGTCGGGTTTGGTCACTTTGGGCGGCAAAGTGGCCAGCTCGTCCGATGCGTGGCCTCGGGGCCGATTAGTGTGTGACTTGTGTTTTTTAAACCGGATTGACGGCTTCGAGTTGTGGTATAGGGTGTTGACCCTAGTCACTTTGATGACGGAGTGGCTTGTTGAATCGCGGCGTAGGACTAGTCAAGGGGGGCTCTGTTGCATCAGTTTTCTCTTCTATGTGAAAAGGCAGAGGTCCTACCAATTGATCAAAATTAGTTACCACAAAAAAGATGGTAATACTCCCTCCTTACAGTAAATTTAGACGCATTGCTCGAACAAACATATATAGGAACAAATAAGAGGATGACTATTTGAGGCTCAACGCAAATTTTTCGCGAATATGCTTGGAAGCGTATCTTTGCATTGATAGGGGATAGAAAGTACAGGTTGGCATCACGGTTGCGTGCACAGGAAGGCGCTACCGCGATGCAAGCGAGCATGGGAATGGGATGCTCAGCCCTACAAGACCAGTTACATTACAGGGATAATAGTGCTAAGTCCTTTGGCTCCGGCGCTGGTCCAGGAGAGTGCCTCTTCTTGAATTGCCGCTAGGAGAGAGGTGGAGGAGGGAGCTATCTTGTCGAAGATCACAACATTATGGTGACGCCAAAGAGACCAAGTCGTAAGCACCGCAATGGTGGAGAGTCCACGGCGCTTGTCGGCAGTCGTCAGAGGAAGGGTCTCGCTCAGCTAGTCGAAGACTCCTAGCGTGCCATCTGGAGCCGCGGCTATGGGACAGCACCAGGAGAGGATGCCCTGCCAGACGGTGCGGGCAAAGACACACTCGACAAGGATATGATGCAGGGTCTCGGCCTGCTGAGAGCACAACACACAGGCCGGTTCATGGCGGAAGCCCGCGGTGAGAGAGCCGGTCAGCCGTCCAGCAGCGATTGACGGATGCAAGGTAGGTGAAGAACTTGACCGAGAGGGGGGCGCCAGTTTTCCAAACAATGTGCCAGTGTTCGGACGTCGTGGAACTAATAAAAAGAGCATTGTAGCAGGAGGCAGCAGAGTATTCGCCATGCTCTGTCCACTTCCAGCAGATGGTGTCAGGCTCCGTGGTAAGATCAACAGACTAGAGTCTGCGCCATAAATCAACATACTGGAGCATGGCCTCTGGGCCTGGGGAGCCATGGATGTCTCTGATCCAGGTGCGATCGTGGAGGGCGGCCGTGACCGTGCGAGATCGGCGCGATCGGATCGACACCAAGGCCACCAGGCTCGGGGCAAGCTCCTGGATGGAGCGGCCTTGCATCCACTTATCAGTCCAGAAGCGACAGGAAGTGCCATTACCGAGGATCCATGAGGTCGAGGCCCTAAAGAATTGAAGTGCCTCAGGGTCCGTTGGCGGTTGAAGATGGGACCAAGGGCGCGAACTCTCAGAAGCAGATAGCCAGAGCCATCTGATGCGCAGAGAGATGCCTGTTCGGAGAAGATCGCGGATCCCAAGGCCACCAAGCTCGATTGGGCGGCAGACACGCGCCCAACTGACAAGACAAGAACCCGCACGAGCGTCTTTGCGGCCATGCCAAAGAAAATCTCGGATGATCCTGTTCACCTTCTTGAGAATAGGAGGGGAGAGCGACATGGCAAGAAGAATATGCACGGGCATGGCTGTTAAAACTTGCCGGACCAGGGCCAGGAGCTCTCCACGCGAGAGGAGTGCGGCCTTCCAAGTTGCCAGCTTGCGTAGCAGCTTGTCGATGATGGGCTGGAGCTGAGAAGCCGGTACCTTATGGAGAGAGAGAGGAAGACCAAGATACTGAATCAGGAAGGCCACAACTGGGCAAGCCAGGGTGGCTCCAACTACGTCGGACATCTCGTCAGGTCACTGAATTAGCGCCAGCCAAGCACTTGGCGAAGTTGGTGGGTAGACCGGAAACGGGCCCGAAGGAGTCCAGGATACCACTGATTGCGGAGAGCTCAGAAGGATCAGGGTGGCAAAAGATGACCACATCGTCCGCGAAGAGAGAAACGCTCGAAGCGGCCTGCCGCTCTGTGAGGCGTCGGATGGTGCCGGTGGTGACAGCGTGTTGGAGCAGAGAGTTGAGGACATCGATGGCAAGAGTGAATAGCATTGGGGAGACCGGGTCACCCTGCCGGAGGCCTTGGTGGTGAGTGATGGGGGGCCTGGGGTGCCATTGATCATGACCCTCGTGGAGGCCGTGGAGATGAGGATGGAAATCCACTCTCTCCAACGAGGACCAAAGCCCAGGTGTTCCAGAACCTGAAGAAGGAAGGGCCAGGAGACCGAATCAAAGGCGCGAGCAATGTCTAGCTTGAGAAGGACACGAGGGAGCCGGAGCCTGTGTAGCTGCCTCGCCGTTTGCTGGACTAGGATGAAGTTTTCATGCACACTTCTTCCCGCGATGAAGGCGCTCTGATTGGACGAAACCATCTCGCCCAGTCGAGGAGCCAGTCTGAGAGAAAGAGCCTTGGCAAAGAGCTTCATGACGAGGTGACTGAGGCTAATGGGCCGGTAGTCGGTCAGGGAAGCCGCGTATGGTTTCTTGGGGATCAAGGTACTGAGAGTCTCGTTTAGCCTCTGGAATGCACGTCCGTTCAGGGCGTATAGCTTGTCGAAGACGACACAGAGATCGTGCTTGATAACATCCCAGCAGGAGCAAAAGAATTCCGCGGTAAATCCATCGGGGCCCGGAGCCTTGCCAGAGGGAAGTTTCTTGATGGCCTCCCAAATCTCATCGGGTGAAAAAGGCCCTTCGAGCTCAGATAAGTCGAAGGAGCGGTGGTGAATAGCATCGAGATCAACAGTGAATCCTTGAGCGTCCTGACGGCCAAGAATGGAAGAGAAGTGGTCAAACGTAGCCCGGGCAACATTGTCGTCGCCGGAGACATGGTGCCTGAGGGAGTCCTGGACTAGGGGGTGTCCGGATAGCCGAACTATCATCATTGGCCGGACTCCAAAACTATGAAGATACAAGATTGAAGACTTCGTCCCGTGTCCGGATGGGACTTTCCTTGGCGTGGAAGGCAAGCTTGGCAATACGGATATGTAGATCTCCTACCATTGTAACCGACTCTGTGTAACCCTAGCCCTCTCCGGTGTCTATATAAACTGGAGGGTTTTAGTCCGTAGGACACACAACAATAATACCATAGGCTAGCTTCTAGGGTTTAGCCTCCTTGATCTCGTGGTAGATCTACTCTTGTACTACCCATATCATCAATATTAATCAAGTAGGAGTAGGGTTTTACCTCCATCGAGAGGGCCCGAACCTGGGTAAAAACATCGTGTCCCTTGTCTCCTGTTACCATCCGCCTAGACGCATAGTTCGGGACCCCCTACCCGAGATCCGCCGGTTTTGACACCGACATTGGTGCTTTCATTGAGAGTTCCTCTGTGCCGTCGCCATCAGGAAGGATGCCTCGTCCCGTCTTTAAGGATGGCACCATGGCCAAAGGAGCTTTGGCCATCGGCCAAACTATCCGACTAGGTGGTTTTCTTATGACCGCCTGTTCGGCCGCCGCACCGACGATGACCTCTCGGGTCATCAAAAGCGATCTTCACGTCAACTGGGAACTCGCCAAGCAGCTAGATCCGATGGAGCTCTCTTCCGTAAACGAGCTCTTGGATCGCATCGCCGCCCTGGGAGTCGCGACAGACTTTCCCCAGGCTACCCACCACGTTGCTGTGGTTGAGGAACAACACGGCGACTCTTCTTCTACAATAAGGACAAGCTATGTGCGAATTCCCGACCCCTCCATGCCAGATTCCAGCGGAGGAACGAACGTTGATCAAAACCTGAACTTAAAGTCAGGCAGCGGGCCGGATTCGTTGGACAACATCCAACAAGCCAAACTCCCAAGTTCGGAAACTTTCCGGCCCCTGAGTCTTAGATTGGACGGGGTTCCGAATTTAATTCCACCCGCCCACCCAAACACAAGCGATCTATCCCGAATCCGGCAAGAGCCCGCTGAAACAGTACACCATTACTGGGCCAGATTCCTCCTGATTATGGATAGGATAAAGGACTGACGTGAGGAAAGCGCAATTTCAATTTTCTGCAATAATTGCACGGAAAAGGGAATCATGAACGGCATAAGTCGTCGTGAAATTACACGCTTCACCGACCTGGCGTCCATAGTACAAAAGTACTGTGCGATGGAGAGCGCCTGGAAAACCAAAACTAAATTTTGGGACAATCCGGCTCCGAACACAACCCTAGTCCGAAATAAAAGGGTGCATCATATTCAGGCACCTGGGTTAAAAACCAAAAAGCAAAAAACCCCTAAAGGGCACGGAACCGTACTGGAGGGATGGCTCAACGGACCTTGCAAGATTCATAGCATAGAGGGCGCCACTCCAACGCATAGCCTTCGAGCATGTTGGATACTACGGCAGGTGGCCAAAAGTGGCGAAGAACTTCTAGCCTCAGAGAACCAGCCCAGCAGTACCAGTACGGTATTAACAGTCTTCGAGACTTCCGCATCAAACAATATGTGAAAACAAACACTCCGCAGCCTTGCGGAAGTCTACCAAATAGCAACAATAAATCCATGGAGTGACACGGCTATTACCTTTAATGCCAGTGACGAACCTAAATTCCGAACAGCCCGAGCACCAGCCGCATTGGTCCTCAGTCCAATAGTGGATGGCTTTTGCCTTACTAAGGTACTCATGGATGGCGGCAGCGGATTAAACCTCATCTACGAGGAAACCCTTCGAAAAATGGAAGTAGACTGGAGCCGCATTAAGCGAAGCAACACAACCTTCAGAGGAATAATCCCCAGTCGGGAAGCATGCTGCACAGGAAAATCACACTAGATGTGGTATTCGGCTCGCCCTACAACTACAGGTCCGAGGAGATCACGTTCCATGTGGCCCCGTTCAGCAGCGGATATCACGCTTTATTAGGACGCGAGGCATTCACAATTTTTCAAGCTATACCCCATTACGGGTACATGAAGCTCAAAATGCCCGGGCCCAACGGAATCATCACCCTTGCTAGTGATCCGGACGTAGCACTCCGCACCGAATATAAGACAGCCGCACTAGCCCTTGAGGCACTATCCGAAGCCCTAGCGGCCGTGGAACTCACAATGCTACGCTCCACGGTGAACAGGGATGACGTGATACTTGACAAAAGATCCAAGTCCACCTCTTTTAAGCGAGCGGACGAAATAGTCAAATTCCAAGTCCATCCAATGGACCCTACAAAAATGGCCTCCATTGGAGCACAATTAAACCCTGATGTAGACGCCGCACTACGAGAATTCCTACGGGAAAATTGGGATATTTTCGCCTGGCACCCTTCAGACATGCCAGGAATCCCACACCGGCTGGCAGAGCACAGCCTAAACATCCTAAAAGGATTCAAGCCAGTCAAACAGGCTCTTCGGCGATTTTCCGAACCCAAAAGACAGACAATGGGAGAGGAGCTAGCCAAACTGCTAGAAGCTGGATTCATCAGAGACATAAAACATCCTGACTGGCTAGCAAACCTGGTAATGGTACCAAAGAAGGACAAATCCTGGCGCCTGTGTATCGATTTCAAGGACCTTAACAAGGCTTGCCCAAAGGATCCCTTCCCCCTTCCCCGCATCAATCAAATTATCAACGCTACCGCAGGACACGATTCATTGTGCTTCCTCGACGCATACTCCGGCTACCATCAAATCAAGATGGCAGAGCCAGACCAAGCCGCAACGGCATTTATTACTCCATACGGACCATTCTGCTTCAACACAATGCCCTTCGGGCTCAAAAACGCCGACGCAACATACCAGCGCATGATTCAGACATGTCTGGCAAACCAGATCGGCAAAACAGTGGAGGCATACGTAGATGATGTGGTCGTCAAATCCAAACACGTCGAAACTCTAGTAGACGACTTGAGGCTCACATTCGACAATCTCCGAGCATATGACATTAAGCTCAACCCAGAAAATGCGTCTTCGGCGTGCCAGCCGGAAAGCTCTTGGGCTTCATTGTATCCGGTAGAGGAATTAAAGCAAACCCAGCCAAGATCCGAGCTTTGTCACAATTGGATATCCCAAAAGACCTCAAGCAAATACAAAAATTGACTGGATGCGTGGCGGCTCTAAGCCGCTTCATCTCCCGCTTAGGAGAAAAGGCATTACCCCTTTATCGCCTCCTCCGACGCACCGAACACTTCGAGTGGACGGATGCCGCCACGGCCGGACTCGAAGAAATAAAGGCCATATTGGCAACAAATCTGGTCCTGGCCGCGCCGAACATAGGTGAACCAATGCTATTATATATCGCGACAACACATCAAGTTGTAAGCGCGGTGCTCGTCGTTGAATGAGAAACGGACAGACATAAGTTCCCTCTTCAAAAACTAGTGTACTACGTATCCACCGTCCTAACTCCATGCAAGTCCTGGTATCCACATTACCAAAAGATAGTGTACGCAGTGTTCATGGCATCCCGGAAGCTCCGACACTACTTTCAAGAGTGTTCGATAACAGTAGCCTCCGAAGTACCTCTCAACGATATTATAAACAACCGCGACGCAACTGGCCGGATTGCAAAATGGGCCATTGAGCTCCACCCATTTGAAATAACATATAAACCACGGCGAGCTATCAAGTCACAAGTTTTGGCTAACTTCGTCGCCGAATGTACTGAAGCCGAACTCCCTAAAGAGTACGGCGCATATTCTAACTGGATCATGCACTTCGACGGCTCCAAAATGTTGGCCGGCCTGGGGGCTGGCGTCGTCCTGACGTCCCCAACCGGGGATACAGTCCAATACGTACTTCAGATAATGTACACGGACTCCAACAACGCAGCCGAATACGAGGCCCTTCTACATGGCCTCCGGATGGCGGTCTCTATGGGCATTAAACGCCTAGAGGTGCGAGGGGATTCGAACCTGGCGATATCCCAAATAAATGGAGACTTCGACGCCAAGGATCCGAAAATGGCAGCTTACCGTAACGCCATTTTGAAAATGTCAGCTCGGTTTGAAGGGCTCGAATTTCACCATATAGCCCGGGAGGATAATCAAGCGGCGGACGTATTGGCACGCATCGGCGCAAAGCGCGATGCAGTCCCCCCCAACATCTTCCTGGAACGGCTTTTCAAGCCATCAGTACTATGGGAAGGGGAGTCCGGACATAACAATCCAGACCCAACCGCACACTCTGATACAATCGGCGGCTCTGCCAATGAAACAACACCTTCAGCCCACGAAATAATGGCAGTCATTGCTGTTGGGGAACGTAGTAATTTCAAAATTTTCCTACGCACACGCAAGATCATGGTGATGCATAGCAACGAGAGGGGAGAGTGTTGTCTATGTACCCTCGTAGACCGAAGCGGAAGCGTTGACGCAACGTAGATGAAGTAGTCGTACGTCTTCCCGGTGCAACCGATCCAAGCACCGTTACTCCGGCACCTCCGAGTTCTTGACACACGTACAGCTCGATGACGCACCCCGGGCTCCGATCCAGCAAAGCTTCCGGGAGGAGTTCTGTCAGCACGACGGCGTGGTGACGATCTTGATGTTCAACCATCGCAGGGCTTCGCCAAGCATCGCTACAATATGACCGAGGTGTAATATCGTGGAGGGGGGCACCGCACACGGCTAAGGAACGATCACGAAGATCAACTTGTGTGTCCTAGGGTGCCCCCCTGCCCCCGTATATAAAGGAGCAAGGGGGGAGGCCGGCCGGCCCCTTGGGGTGCGCCAAGGAGGAGGAATCCTCCTCCTAGTAGGAGTAGGATTCCTCCTTTCCTACTCCTACTAGGAGGGGGAAGGAAGGGGGAGAGGGGGGAAGGAAAGGGGGGCGCCGCCCCCCCTCCTAGTCCAATTCGGACCAGAGGGAGAGGGGGCGCGCGGCCCACCGTGGCCGCCCCTCTCTCTTCCCACCAAGGCCCATGTGGCCCATTAACTCTCCCGGGGGGTTCCGGTAACCCCCCCGGCACTCCGGTTTTCTCCGAAATCACCCGGAACAATTCCGGTGTCCGAATATAGTCATCCAATATATCAATCTTTATGTCTCGACCATTTTGAGACTCCTCGTCATGTCCGTGATCACATCCGGGACTCCGAACAACCTTCGGTACATCAAAATACATAAACTCATAAAGAAACTGTCATTGTAACTTTAAGCGTGCGGACCCTACGGTTCGAGAACAATGTAGACATGACCGAGACACGTATCCGGTCAATAACCAATAGTGGTACCTGGATGCCCATATTGGTTCCTACATATTCTACGAAGATCTTTATCAGTCATACCGCATAACAACATACGTTGTTCCCTTTGTCATCGGTATGTTACTTGCCCGAGATTCGATCTTCGGTATCCAATACCTAGTTCAATCTCGTTACCGGCAAGTCTCTTTACTCGTTCCATAATACATCATCTCGCAACTAACTCATTAGTTGCAATGCTTGCAAGGCTTAAGTGATGTGCATTACCGAGAGGGCCTAGAGATATCTCTCCGACATTCGGAGTGACAAATCCTAATCTCGAAATATGCCAACCCAACAAGTACCTTTGGAGACACCTGTAGAGCACCTTTATAATCACCCAGTTACGTTGTGACGTTTGGTAGCACACAAAGTGTTCCTCCGGTAAACGGGAGTTGCATAATCTCATAGTCATAGGAACATGTATAAGTCATGAAGAAAGCAATAGCAACATACTAAACGATCGGGTGCTAAGCTAACGGAATGGGTCATGTCAATCAGATCATTCAACTAATGATGTGATCCCGTTAATCAAATAACAACTCTTTGTCCATGGTTAGGAAACATAACCATCTTTGATTAACAAGCTAGTCAAGTAGAGGCATACTAGTGACACTCTGTTTATATATTCACACATGTATTATGTTTCCGGTTAATACAATTATAGCATGAATAATAAACATTTATCATGATATAATGAAATAAATAATAACTTTATTATTGCCTCTTGGGCATATTTCCTTCAGTCTCCCACTTGCACTAGAGTCAATAATCTAGATTACACAGTGATGATTCTAACACCCATGGAGTCTTGGTGCTGATCATGTTTTGCTCGTGGAAGAGGCTTAGTCAACGGGTCTGCAACATTCAGATCCGTATGTATCTTGCAAATCTCTATGTCTCCCACCTGGACCAGATCC
Organism: Triticum timopheevii; assembly: GCA_963921465.1. Lineage (NCBI taxonomy): Eukaryota > Viridiplantae > Streptophyta > Magnoliopsida > Poales > Poaceae > Triticum > Triticum timopheevii. The sequence goes on from OY997268.1 coordinate 622,061,837, forward strand.
TGGATGGAATTGAAGCGTCTCTTGATGTGCTTGGTTCTCTTGTGAAATCTGGATTCCTTTGCTAAGGCAATTGCTCCAGTATTGTCACAAAAGATTTTCATTGATCCGATGCACTAGGTATGACACCTAGATCGGATATGAACTCCTTCATCCAGACTCCTTCATTGGCTGCTTCCGAAGCAGCTATGTATTCCGCTTTACACGTAGATCCTGCCACGACGCTTTGTTTAGAACTGCACCAACTGACAGCTCCACCGTTTAATGTAAACACGTATCCGGTTTGCGATTTAGAATCGTCCGGATCAGTGTCAAAGCTTGCATCAACGTAACCATTTATGATGAGCTCTTTGTCACCTCCATATACGAGAAACATATCCTTAGTCCTTTTCAGGTACTTCAGGATGTTCTTGACCACTGTCCAGTGATCCACTCCTGGATTACTTTGGTACCTCCCTGCTAAACTTATAGCAAGGCACACATCAGGTCTGGTACACAGCATTGCATACATGATAGAGCCTATGGCTGAAGCATAGGGAACATCTTTCATTTTCTCTCTATCTTCTGCAGTGGTCGGGCATTGAGTCTTACTCAACTTCACACCTTGCAATATAGGCAAGAACCCTTTCTTTGCTTGATCCATTTTGAACTTCTTCAAAACTTTGTCAAGGTATGTGCTTTGTGAAAGTCCAATTAAGCGTCTTGATCTATCTCTATAGATCTTAATGCCCAATATGTAAGCAGCTTCACCGAGGTCTTTCATTGAAAAACTTTTATTCAAGTATCCCTTTATGCTATCCAGAAATTCTATATCATTTCCGATCAATAATATGTCATCCACATATAATATTAGAAATGCTACAGAGCTCCCACTCACTTTCTTGTAAATACAGGTGTTGGAAATATGCCCTAGAGGCAATAATAAATTGATTATTATTATATTTCCTTGTTCATGATAATCGTTTATTATCCATGCTAGAATTGTATTGATAGGAAACTTAGATACATGTGTGGATACATAGACAACACCATGTCCCTAGTAAGCCTCTAGTTGACTAGCTCGTTGATCAATAGATGGTTACGGTTTCCTGACCATGGACATTGGATGTCGTTGATAACGGGATCACATCATTAGGAGAATGATGTGATGGACAAGACCCAATCCTAAGCTTAGCTCAAAGATCATATAGTTCGTATGCTAAAGCTTTTCTAATGTCAAGTATCATTTCCTTAGACCATGAGATTGTGCAACTCCCGGATACCGTAGGAGTGCTTTGGGTGTACCAAACGTCACAACGTAACTGGGTGGCTATAAAGGTGCATTACAGGTATCTCCGAAAGTGTCTGTTGGGTTGGCACGAATCGAGACTGGGATTTGTCACTCCGTGTAAACGGAGAGGTATCTCTGGGCCCACTCGGTAGGACATCATCATAATGTGCACAATGTGATCAAGGAGTTGATTACGGGATGATGTGTTACGGAACGAGTAAAGAGACTTGCCGGTAACGAGATTGAACAAGGTATCGAGATACCGATGATCGAATCTCGGGCAAGTATCGTACCGCTAGACAAAGGGAATTGTATACGGGATTGATTAAGTCCTTGACATCGTGGTTCATCCGATGAGATTATCGTGGAACATGTGGGAGCCAACATGGGTATCCAGATCCCTCTGTTGGTTATTGGCCGGAGAGTCATCTCGGTCATGTCTGCATGTCTCCCGAACCCGTAGGGTCTACACACTTAAGGTTTGGTGACGCTAGGGTTATAGAGATATTAGTATGCGGTAACCCGAAAGTTGTTCGGAGTCCCGGATGAGATCCCGGACGTCACGAGGAGTTCCAGAATGGTCCGGAGGTAAAGAATTATATATAGGAAGTGCTATTTCGGCCATCGGGACAAGTTTCGGGGTCACCGGTATTGTACCGGGACCACCGGAAGGGTCCCGGGGGTCCACCGGGTGGGGCCACCTGCCCCGGGGGGCTACATGGGCTGTAGGGGGTGTGCCTTGGCCTATATGGGCCAAGGGCACCAGCCCCAAGAGGCCCATGCGCCAAGAGAAGAGGAAAAGGGGAGAGTCCTAAAGGGGGAAGGCACCTCCGAGGTGCCTTGGGGAGGATGGACTCCTCCCCCCCTTGGCCGCACCCTTCCTTGGAGGAAGGGGCAAGGCTGCGCCCTCCCCCTCTCCCTTGGCCCTATATATAGTGGGGGGAAGGGAGGGCAACCATACCTGAGCCCTGGCGCCTCCCTCTCCCTCCCATGACACATCTCCCTCCTCCCGCAGCGCTTGGCGAAGCCCTGTTGGAATCCCGCTACTTCCACCACCATGCCGTCGTGTTGTTGGATCTCCATCAACCTCTCCTCCCCCCTTGCTGGATCAAGAAGGAGGAGAAGTCGCTGCTCCGTACGTGTGTTGAATGCGGAGGTGCCGTCCGTTCGGCGCTAGGATCATCGGTGATTTGGATCACGACGAGTACGACTCCATCAACCCCGTTCTCTTGAACGCTTCCGCGCACGATCTACAAGGGTATGTAGATCCACTCCTCCCTCGTTGCTAGATGACTCCATAGATTGATCTTGGTGACACGTAGGAAAATTTTGAATTTATGCTACGTTCCCCAACAGTGGTATCAGAGCTAGGTCTATGCGTAGTTTCTATGCACGAGTAGAACACAAAGTAGTTGTGGGCGTTGATTTTGTTCAATATGCTTGCCGTTACTAGTCTTATCTTGATTCGGCGGCATCGTGGGATGAAGCGGCCCGGACCAACCTTACACGTACTCTTACGTGAGACCGGTTCCACCGACAAACATGCACTAGTTGCATAAGGTGGCTGGCGGGTGTCTGTCTCTCCCACTTTAGTCGGATCGGATTCGATGAAAAGGGTCCTTATGAAGGGTAAATAGCAATTGGCATATCACGTTGTGGTCTTTGCGTAGGTAAGAAACGTTCTTGCTAGAAACCCATAGCAGCCACGTAAAACATGCAAACAACAATTAGAGGACGTCTAACTTGTTTTTGCAGGGTATGCTATGTGATGTGATATGGCCAAAAGGATGTGATGAATGATATATGTGATGTATGAGATTGATCATGTTCTTGTAATAGGAATCACGACTTGCATGTCGATGAATATGACAACCGGTAGGAGCCATAGGAGTTGTCTTAATTTATTTATGACCTGCGTGTCAACATAAACGTCATGTAATTACTTTACTTTATTGCTAACCGTTAGCTGTAGTAGTAGAAGTAATAGATGATGTGGCAACTTCAAGAAGACACGATGATGGAGATCATGATGATGGAGATCATGGTGTCATGCCGGTGACGATGATGATCATGGAGCCCCGAAGATGGAGATCAAAAGGAGCAAAGTGATGATGGCCATATCATGTCACTATTTGATTGCATGTGATGTTTATCATGTTTATACATCTTGTTTACTTAGAACAAGGGTAGTAAATAAGATGATCCCTTACAACAATTTCAAGAAGTGTTCACCCCTAACTGTGCACCATTGCTACAGTTCGTCGCTTCTAAGCACCACGTGATGATCGGGTGTGATGGATTCTTACATTCACATACAACGGGTGTTGACGAGCCTAGCATGTACAGACATGGCCTCGGAACACATGCAATACACTTAGGGTTAACTTGACGAGCCTAGCATGTACAGACATGGCCTCGGAACACGGAGACCGAAAGGTCGAGCATGAGTCGTATAGAAGATACGATCAACATGAAGATGTTCACCGATGATGACTAGTCCGTCTCACGTGATGATCGGACATGGCCTAGTTTGACTCGGATCATGTGATCACTTAGATGACCAGAGGGATGTCTATCTGAGTGGGAGTTCATAAGATGAACTTAATTATCCTGAACATAGTCAAAAGGTCTTCGCAAATTATGTCGTAGCTCGCGCTTCAGTTCTACTGTTTAGATATGTTCCTAGAGAAAATTTAGTTGAAAGTTGATAGTAGCAATTATGCGGACTAGGTCCGTAAACTGAGGATTGTCCTCATTGCTTCATAGAAGGCTTATGTCCTTAATGCACCGCTCAGTGTGCTGAACCTCGAACGTTGTCTAAGGATGTTGCGAACATCTGACATACACGTTTTGATAACTACGTGATAGTTCAGTTAAATGGTTTAGAATTGAGGCACTAAAGATGTTTTTGAAATGTCGCGAAACATATGAGATGTTTCGAGGGCTGAAATTGGGATTTCAGGCTCGTGCTCACGTCAAGAGGTATAAGACCTCCGACGATTTTCTTAGCCTGCAAACTAAGGGAGAAAAGCTCAATTGTTGAGCTTGTGCTCAGATTGTCTGAGTACAACAATCATTTGAATCAAGTGGGAGTTGATCTTCCAGATAAGATAGTGATGGTTCTCCGAAGTCATTACCACCAAGCTGCTAGAGCTTCGTGATGAACTATAACATATCAGGGACATATATGATGATCCTTGAGATATTCGCGATGTTTGACACCGCGAAAGTAGAAATCAAGAAGGAGCATCAATTGTTGATGGTTGGTGAAACCACTAGTTTCAAGAAGGGCAAGGGAACAAAGGGATACTTCATTAAACGGCAATTCAGCTGCTGCTCTAGTGAAGAAACCCAAGGTTGAACCCAAACCCGAGACTAAGTGCTTCTGTAATAAGGGGAACAGCCACTATAGCAGAATTACCCTAGATACTTGGTAGATTAGAAGGCTGGCAAGGTCAATAGAAGTATATTGGATATACATTGTGTTGATGTGTACTTTACTAGTACTCCTAGTAGCACCAGGGTATTAGATACCGGTTCGGTTGCTAAGTGTTAGTAACTTGAAATAAAAGCTACGGAATAAATGGAGATTAGCTAAAGGTGAGCTGACGATATGTGTTGGAAGTATTTCCAATGTTGATATGATCAAGCATCGCACGCTCCCTCTACCATCGAGATTGGTGTTTGCGTTGAGCATAGACGTGATTGGATTATGTCTATCGCAATACGGTTATTCATTTAAGGAGAATAGCCGTTACTCTGTTTATTTGAATAATACCTTCAAATGGTCTTACACCTGAAATGAATGGTTTATTGAATCTCGATCGTAGTGATACACATGTTCATGCCAAAAGATAGTAATGATAGTACCACCTACTTGTGGCACTGCTACTTAAGTCATATCGGTATAAAACGCATGAAGAAGCTCCATGTTGATGGATCTTTGGGCTCACTCGTTTTTGAAAGGTTTGAGACATGCGAACCATGTCTATTGGTGTATATGCATGAAGAAACTCCATGCAAATGGACCGTTTGGACTCACTTGATTTTGAATCACTTGAGACATGCAAATCATACCACATGGGCAAGATGACTGAAAGCCTCGTTTTCAGTAAAATGGAACTAGAAAGCAACTTGTTGGAAGTAATACATTTTGATGTGTGCAGTCCAATGAGTGCTGAGGCATGTAGTGGATATCGTTATGTTTTTACTTCACAGATGATTTGAGTAGATGTTGAGTATATTTACTTGATGAATCGCGAGTCTGAATTATTGAAAGGTTTAAGTAATTTCAGGGTGAAGTTGAAAGATCGTCGTGACAAGAGGATAAAGTATCTATGATATGATCATAGAGATGAATATCTGAATTACGAGTTTGGCACAGAATTAAGACATTGTGGAAATTGTTTCACAACTAATACAGCCTGGAACACCATAGTGTGATGGTGTGTCCGAACATCATAACTGCACCCTATTGGATATGATGCATACCATGATGTCTCTTATCGAATTACCACAATAGTTTATGGGTTAGGCATTAGAGACAACCACATTCACTTTAAAAGGGGCACCACGTAATTCCGATGAGATGACACCGTATGAACTATGGTTTAGAGAAACCTAAGCTGTCATTTCTTAAAAGTTTGGGGCTGCGACGCTTATGTGAAAAAGTTTCAGGCTGATAAGCTCAAACCCAAAGCGGATAAATGCATCTTCATAGAATACCCAAAACAGTTGGGTATACTTCCTATCTCAGATCCGAAAGCAATAAGGGATTGTTTCTAGAATCGGGTCCTTTCTCGAGGAAAAGTTTCTCTCGAAAGAATTGAGTGGGAGGATGGTGGAGACTTGATGAGGTTATTGAACCGTCATTTCAACTAGTGTATAGCAGGGCACAAAGAGTTGTTCCTGTGGCACCTACACCAATTGAAGTGGAAGCTTATGATATTGATCATGAGACTTCGGATCAAGTCACTCCCAAACCTCGTGGGATGACAAGGATGCGTACTACTTTAGAGTGGTACGTAATCCTATCTTGGAAGTCATGTTGCTAGACAACAATGAACCTACGAGCTATGGAGAAGCGATGGTGGGCCCGGATTCCGACGAATGGCTCAAAGCCATATAATCTGAGAAAGGATCCATATATGAAAACAAAGTGTAGACTTTGGCAGAACGACTCGATGGTCGTAAGGCTGTTGAGTACAGATGGATTTTAAAAGGAAGACGGACAATGATGGTAAGTATCACCATTAAGAAAGCTCGACTTGTCGTTAAGATGTTTTCCGACAAGTTCAAGGAGTTGACTACGATGTGACTTTCTCACTCGTAGCGATGCTAAGAGTCTGTTGGAATTATATTAGCGATTACTGCATTATTTATGAAATCTTGCAGATAGGATGTCAAATCATTGTTTCCTCGACGATTTTTTTGAGGAAAGGTTGTATGTGATACAACCGGAAGGTTTTGTCAATCCTAAAAGATGCTAATAAGTATGCAAAGCTCTAGCAATCCTTCTAAGGACTGGAGTAAGCATCTCGGAGTTGGAATGTATGCTTTGATGATGATCAAAGATTTTGGGTTTATACAAAGTTTATGAGAAACTTGTATTTCCAAAGAAGTGAGTGGGAGCACTATAGAATTTTTGCTAAATATATGTTGTTGACATATTGTGGATCAGAAATGACGTAGAATTTCTGGAAAGCATATAGGGTTATTTGGAAAGTGTTTTTCAATGGAAAACCTGGATTAAGCTACTTGAGCATTGAGCATCAAGATCTATAAGGATAGATCAAAACGCTTAATGGAACTTTCAAATGAGCACATACCTTGACATGATCTTGAAGGTGTTCAAGATGGATCAGTCAAAGAAGGAGTTCTTTCCTGAGTTGTAAGGTATGAAGTTAAGACTTAAAGCTCGACCATGGCAGAATAGAGAGAAAGGACGAAGGTCGTCCCCTATGCTTAAGACATAGGCTCTATAGTATGCTATGCTGTGTACCGCACCTGAAGTGTGCCTTTCCATGAGTCAGTCAAGGGGTACAAGAGTGATCCAAAAATGGATCACAGGACAGCGGTCAAAGTTATCCTTAGTAACTAGTGGACTAAGGAATTTTCTCGATTATGGAGGTGGTAAAAGAGTTCGTCGTAAAGGGTTACATCGATGCAAGCTTAACACCTATCCGGATAGCTCTGAGTAGAGATACCGGATACGTATAATGGAGCAACAATTTAGAATAGCTCCAAGTAGAACAGTTATTTGAAATGGCTCCAAATGTAGCGTAGTAGTTGCATCTACAAGATGACATAGAAATTTGCGAAGTACATACGGATCTGAATGTTGCAGACCCGTTGACTAAAACCTCTCTCACAAGCAACATGATCAAACCCACAACTCATTGAGCGTTAATCACATAGTGATGTAAACTAGATTATTGACTCTAGTAAACTCTTTGGATGTTGGTCACATGGCGATGTGACCTGTGAGTGTTAATCACATGGCGATGTGAACTAGATTATTGACTCTAGTGCAAGTGGGAGACTGTTGGAAATATGCCCTAGAGGCAATAATAAATTGATTATTATTATATTTCCTTGTTCATGATAATCGTTTATTATCCATGCTAGAATTGTATTGATAGGAAACTCATATACATGTGTGGATACATAGACAACACCATGTCCCTAGTAAGCCTCTAGTTGACTAGCTCGTTGATCAATAGATGGTTACGGTTTCCTGACCATGGACATTGGATGTCGTTGATAACGGGATCACATCATTAGGAGAATGATGTGATGGACAAGACCCAATCCTAAGCTTAGCTCAAAGATCGTATAGTTCGTATGCTAAAGCTTTTCTAATGTCAAGTATCATTTCCTTAGACCATGAGATTGTGCAACTACCGGATACCGTAGGAGTGCTTTGGGTGTACCAAATGTCACAACGTAACTGGGTGGCTATAAAGGTGCATTACAGGTATCTCCGAAAGTGTCTGTTGGGTTGGCACGAATCGAGACTAGGATTTGTCACTCCGTGTAAACGAAGAGGTATCTCTGGGCCCACTCGGTAGGACATCATCATAATGTGCACAATGTGATCAAGGAGTTGATTACGGGATGATGTGTTACAGAACGAGTAAAGAGACTTGCCGGTAACGAGATTGAACAAGGTATCGAGATACCGATGATCGAATCTCGGGGAAGTATCGTACCGCTAGACAAAGGGAATTGTATACGGGATTGATTAAGTCCTTGAGATCGTGGTTCATCCGATGAGATCATCGTGGAACATGTGGGAGCGAACATGGGTATCCAGATCCCGCTGTTGGTTATTGGCCGGAGAGTCATCTCGGTCATGTCTGCATGTCTCCCGAACCCGTAGGGTCTACACACTTAAGGTTTGGTGACGCTAGGGTTATAGAGATATTAGTATGCGGTAACCAGAAAGTTGTTCGGAGTCCCGGATGAGATCTCGGACTTCACGAGGAGTTCCAGAATGGTCCGGAGGTAAAGAATTATATATAGGAAGTGCTATTTCGGCCATCGGGACAAGTTTTGGGGTCACCGGTATTGTACCGGGACCACCGGAAGGGTCCCGGGGGTCCACCGGGTGGGGCCACCTGCCCCGGGGGGCTACATGGGCTGTAGGGGGTGTGCCTTGGCCTATATGGGCCAAGGGCACCAGCCCCAAGAGGCCCATGCGCCAAGAGAAGAGGAAAAGGGGAGAGTCCTAAAGGGGGAAGGCACCTCCGAGGTGCCTTGGGGAGGATGGACTCCTCCCCCCCTTGGCCGCACCCTTCCTTGGAGGAAGGGGCAAGGCTGCGCCCTCCCCCTCTCCCTTGGCCCTATATATAGTGGGGGGAAGGGAGGGCAACCATACCTGAGCCCTGGCGCCTCCCTCTCCCTCCCATGACACATCTCCCTCCTCCCGCAGCGCTTGGCGAAGCCCTGTTGGAATCCCGCTACTTCCACCACCACGCCGTCGTGTTGTTGGATCTCCATCAACCTCTACTCCCCCCTTGCTGGATCAAGAAGGAGGAGACGTCGCTGCTCCGTACGTGTGTTGAACGCGGAGGTGCCGTCCGTTCGGCGGCACTAGGATCATCGGTGATTTGGATCACGACGAGTACGACTCCATCAACCCCGTTCTCTTGAACGCTTCCGCGCGCGATCTACAAGGTTATGTAGATCCACTCCTCCCTCGTTGCTAGATGACTCCATAGATTGATCTTGGTGACACATAGGAAAATTTTGAATTTATGCTACGTTCCCCAACAACATGCTTCTCCAAAAGTCTGTATAAACCCAAATGCTTTGATCACACTATCAAAGCATTTATTCCAACTCCGAGAGGCTTACACCAGTCCATAAATGGATCGTTGGAGCTTGCACACTTTGTTAGCTCCCTTTGGATCGATAAAACCTTCTGGTTGCATCATATACAACTCTTCCTCCAGAAACCCATTCAGGAATGTAGTTTTTACATCCATTTGCCAAATTTCATAATCATAAAATGCGGCAATTGCTAACATGATTCGGACAGACTTAAGCATCGCTACGGGTGAGAAGGTCTCATCGTAGTCAATCCCTTGAACTTGTCGAAAACCTTTTGCAACAAGTCGAGCTTTGTAGACAGTAACATTACCGTCAGCGTCAGTCTTCTTCTTGAAGATCCATTTATTCTCAATTGCTTGCCGACCATCGGGCAAGTCAACCAAAGTCCATACTTTGTTCTCATACATGGATCCCATCTCAGATTTCATGGCTTCAAGCCATTTTGCGGAATCTGGGCTCACCATCGCTTCTTCATAGTTTGTAGGTTCATCATGATCTAGTAGCATGACTTCCAGAATAGGATTACCATACCACTCATGTGCGGATCTTACTCTGTTTGACCTACGAGGTTCTGTAGTAACTTGATCTGAAGTTCTATGATCATCATCATCAACTTCCTCACTAGTTGGTTTTGACGTCACAGAAACCGGTTCCTGTGATGTACTATTTTCCAACAAGGGAGCAGGTGCAGTTACCTCATCAAGTTCTACTTTCCTCCCACTCACTTCTTTCAAGAGAAACTCCTTCTCTAGAAAGGATCCATTCTTAGCAATGAATGTCTTGCCTTCGGATCTGTGATAGAAGGTGTACCCAACTGTCTCCTTTGGGTATCCTATGAAGACACATTTCTCCAGTTTGGGTTCGAGCTTATCAAGTTGAAGCTTTTTCACATAAGCATCGCAGCCCCAAACTTTAAGAAACGACAACTTTGGTTTCTTGCCAAACCATAGTTCATAAGGTGTCGTCTCAACGGATTTTGATGGTGCCCTATTTAATGTGAATGTGGCCGTCTCTAAAGCATAACCCCAAAACGATAGCGGTAAATCTGTAAGAGACATCATAGATCGCACCATATGAAGTAAAGTACGATTACGACGTTCGGACACACCATTACGCTGTGGTGTTCCGGGTGGCGTGAGTTGCGAAACTATTCCACATTATTTCAAGTGTAGACCAAACTCGTAACTCAAATATTCTCCTCCACGATTAGATCGTAGAAACTTTATTTTCTTATTACGATGATTTTCCACTTCACTCTGAAATTCTTTGAACTTTTCAAATGTTTCAGACTTATGCTTCATTAAGTAGATATACCCATATCTGCTTAAATCATCTGTGAAGGTGAGAAAATAATGATATCCGCCACGAGCCTCAACATTCATCGGACCACATACATCTGTATGTATGATTTCCAACAAATCTGTTGCTCTCCCCATAGTACCGGGGAACGACGTTTTAGTCATCTTGCCCATGAGGCACGGTTCACAAGTACCAAGTGATTCATATTCAAGTGGTTCAGAAAGTCCATCACTATGGAGTTTCTTCATGCGCTTTATACCGATATGACCTAAACGGCAGTGCCACAAATAAGTTGCACTATCATTATCAACTCTGCATCTTTTGGCTTCAACATTATGAATATGTGTATCACTACTATCGAGATTCATCAAAAATAGACCACTCTTCAAGGGTGCATGACCATAAAAGATATTACTCATATAAATAGAACAACCATTATTCTCTGATTTAAATGAATAACCGTCTCGCATCAAACAAGATCCAGATATAATGTTCATGCTCAACGCTGGCACCAAATAACAATTATTTAGGTCTAATACTAATCCCGAAGGTAGATGTAGAGGTAGCATGCCGACCGCGATCACATCGACTTTGGAACCATTTCCCACGCGCATCGTCACCTCGTCCTTTGCTAGAGTTCGCTTAATCTGTAGTCCCTGTTTCAAGTTGCAAATATTAGCAATAGAACCAGTATCAAATACCCAGGTGCTACTGCGAGCTCTAGTAAGGTACACATCAATAACATGTATATCACATATACCTTTGTTCACCTTGCCATCCTTCTTATCCGCCAAATAATTGGGGCAGCTTCCAGTGACCAGTCTGCTTGCAGTAGAAGCACTCAGTTTCAGGCTTAGGTCCAGACTTGGGTTTCTTCTCTTGAGCAGCAACTTGCTTGCTGTTCTTCTTGAAGTTCCCCTTCCTCTTCCCTTTGCCCTTTTTCTTGAAACTAGTGGTCTTGTTGACCATCAACACTTGATGCTCCTTCTTGATTCCTACCTCCGCAGCCTTTAGCATTGCGAAGAGCTCGGGAATTGTCTTATCCATCCCTTGCATATTACAGTTCATCACGAAGCTCTTGTAGCTTTGTGGAAGTGATTGGAGAATTCTGTCAATGATGCTTTCATCCTGAAGAGTAACTCCCAGTTGAATCAAGTGATTACAATACCCAGACATCTTGAGTATATGCTCACTGACAGAACTATTCTCCTCCATCTTGCAGCTATAGAACTTATTGGAGACTTCATATCTCTCAATCCGGGCATTCTTCTAGAATATTAACTTCAACTCCTGGAACATCTCATATGCTCCATGACGTTCAAAACGTCGTTGAAGTCCCGGTTCTAAGCCGTAAAGCATGGCACATTGAACTATCGAGTAGTCATCAGCTTTGCTCTGCCAGACGTTCTTAATGTCATCAGTTGCATCAGCAGCAGGCCTGGCACCCAGCGGTGCTTCCAGGACATAACTTTTCTGTGCAGCAATGAGGATAACCCTCAAGTTACGGACCCAATCCGCGTAGTTGCTACCATCATCTTTCAACTTTGCTTTCTCAAGGAACGCATTAAAATTCAACGGAACAACAGCATGGGCCATCTATCTACAATCAACATAGACAAGCAAGATACTATCAGGTACTAAGTTCATGATAAATTTAAGTTCAATTAATCATACTACTTAAGAACTCCCACTTAGATAGACATCCCTCTAATCCTCTAAGTGATCACGTGATCCAAATATAACTAAACCATAACCGATCATCACGTGAAATGGATTAGTTTTCAATGGTGAACATCTCATGTTGATCATATCTACTATATGATTCACGCCCGACCTTTCGGTCTCCGTGTTCCGAGGCCATATCTGCATATGCTAGGCTCGTCAAGTTTAACCCGAGTATTCTGCGTGTGCAAAACTGGCTTGCACTCGTTGTAGATGGATGTAGAGCTTATCACACCCAATCATCACGTGGTGTCTGGGCACGACGAACTTTGGCAACGGTGCATACTCAGGGAGAACACTTCTTGATAATTTAGTGAGAGATCATCTTAAAATGCTACCGTCAATGAAAGCAAGATAAGATGCATAAAAGATAAACATCACATGCAATCAATATAAGTGATATGATATGGCCATCATCATCTTGTGCTTGTGATCTCCATCTCCGAAGCACCGTCATGATCACCATCGTCAACGGCGCGACACCTTGATCTCCATCGTAGCATCGTTGTCGTCTCGCCAATCTTATGCTACTATGACTATCGCTACCGCTTAGTGATAAAGTAAAGCATTACAGGGCAATTGCATTGCATACAATAAAGCGACAACCATATGGCTCCTGCCAGTTGCCGATAATTCGGTTACAAAACATGATCATCTCATATAATAAAATTAGCATCATGTCTTGACCATATCACATCACAACATGCCCTGCAAAAACAAGTTAGACGTCCTCTACTTTGTTGTTGCAAGTTTTACGTGGCTTCTACGGGCTTAAGCAAGAACCAATCTCACCTACGCATCAAAACCACAACGATAATTTGTCAAGTTGGTGCTGTTTTAACCTTCGCAAGGACCGGGCGTGGCCACACTCGGTTCAACTAAAGTCGGAGAAACTGACACCCGCTAGCCACCTGTGTGCAAAGCACGGCGGTAGAACCAGTCTCGTGTAAGCGTACGTGTAATGTCGGTCCGGGCCGCTTCATCCAACAATACCGCCGAACCAAAGTATGACATGCTGGTAAGCAGTATGACTTATATCGCCCACAACTCACTTGTGTTCTACTCGTGCATATAACATCAAACCATAAAACCTAGGCTCTGATACCACTGTTGGGGAACGTAGTAATTTCAAAATTTTCCTACGCACACGCAAGATCATGGTGATGCATAGCAACGAGAGGGGAGAGTGTTGTCTACGTACCCTCGTAGACCAAAGCGGAAGCGTTGACGCAACGTAGAGGAAGTAGTCGTACGTCCTCCCGGTCCAACCGATCCAAGCACCGTTACTCCGGCACCTCCGAGTTCTTGACACACGTACAGCTCGATGACGCACCCCGGGCTCCGATCCAGCAAAGCTTCGGGGAGAATTTCCGTCAGCATGACGGCGTGGTGACGATCTTGATGTTCAACCGTCGCAGGGCTTCGCCAAGCACCGCTACAATATGACCGAGGTGTAATATCGTGGAGGGGGGCACCGCACATGGCTAAGGAACGATCACGAAGATCAACTTGTGTGTCCTAGGGTGCCCCCTGCCCCCGTATATAAAGGAGCAAGGGGGGAGGCCGGCCGGCCCCTTAGGGTGCGCCAAGGAGGAGGAATCCTCCTCCTAGTAGGAGTAGGATTCCTCCTTTCCTACTCCTACTAGGAGGGGGAAGGAAGGGGGAGAGGGGGGAAGGAAATGGGGGCGCCGCCCCCCCTCCTAGTCCAATTCGGACTAGAGGGAGAGGGGCGCGCGGCCCACCGTGGCCGCCCCTCTCTCTTCCCACCAAGGCCCATGTGGCCCATTAACTCTCCCGGGGGTTCCGGTAACCCCCCCGGCACTCCGGTTTTCTCTGAAATCACCCTGAACAATTCCGGTGTCTGAATATAGTCGTCCAATATATCAATATTTATGTCTCGACCATTTTGAGACTCCTCGTCATGTCCGTGATCACAGCTGGGACTCCGAACAACCTTCGGTACATCAAAATACATAAACTCATAAAGAAACTGTCATCGTAACTTTAAGCGTGCGGACCCTACGGCTCGAGAACAATGTAGACATGATCGAGACACGTATCCGGTCAATAACCAATAGCGGTACCTGGATGCCCATATTGGTTCCTACATATTCTATGAAGATCTTTATCGGTCAGACCACATAACAACATACGTTGTTCCCTTTGTCATCGGTATGTTACTTGCCCGAGATTCGATCGTTGGTATCCAATACCTAGTTCAATCTCGTTACCAGCAAGTCTCTTTACTCGTTCCGTAATACATCATCTCGCAACTAACTCATTAGTTGCAATGCTTGCAAGGCTTAAGTGATGTGCATTACCGATAGGGCCCAGAGATACCTCTCCGACATTCGGAGTGACAAATCCTAATCTCGAAATACGCCAACCCAACAAGTACCTTTGGAGACACCTGTAGAGCACCTTTATAATCACCCATTACGTTGTGACGTTTGGTAGCACACAAAGTGTTCCTCCGGTAAAGGGGAGTTGCATAATCTCATAGTCATAGGAACATGTATAAGTCATGAAGAAAGCAATAGCAACATACTAAACGATCGGGTGCTAAGCTAACAGAATGGGTCATGTCAATCAGATCATTCAACTAATGATGTGATCCCGTTAATCAAATAACAACTCTTTATCCATGGTTAGGAAACATAACCATCTTTGATTAACAAGCTAGTCAAGTAGAGGCATACTAGTGACACTCTGTTTGTCTATATATTCACACATGTATTATGTTTCCGGTTAATACAATTCTAGCATGAATAATAAACATTTATCATGATATAAGGAAATAAATAATAACTTTATTATTGCCTCTAGGGCATATTTCCTTCAATTGCCCCGTGGACCGAGCCATTCCTAGCTTACCTAACTAAGCAGGAACTTCCCGAGGACCAAAACGAGGCCCGCTGCATAGTACAGCACTCTAAAGCCTACAAGGTCCATGAGGGAGAGCTCTATAAGAAAAGCACAACCGGAGTCCTTCAAATGTGTATCTCCAAAGAGGAAGGGCGAAATCTTTTGGCTGAAATTCATGCCGGACTCGGTGGGCACCACGCCGCAGCACGGGCCCTTGTAAGCAAGGCCTTCCGTACAGGATTTTATTGGCCAACGGCCCGGACAGACGCCTAGGATTTAGTCCAACAATGCATCGGTTGCCAGCTCTTTGCTAATCAGAGCCACATGCCACCCACCGCCCTGAAAACTATACCCATCACTTGGCCGTTCGCGGTCTGGGGGCTTGACATGGTTGGACCCCTTAAAGGAGGAACCCACAAGCAAAAATACCTATTGGTCATGGTGGATAAATTCACCAAATGGATAGAGGCCAAACCAGTTAAGACGGCCGAATCCGGACCCGTGATAGACTTCATATCAGGGGTAGTACATCGTTACGGTGTCCCCCACAGCATCATCACTGATAACGGCACAAACTTCACGGCCGATGAGGTTAAACTCTGGTGCAAGAACATGGGCATCAAGCTCAACTACGCTTCAGTTTATCACCCTCAAACTAACGGTCAAGTCGAGCGAGCAAATGGTCTAATCATGAGCGGCATTAAACCCAGACTAGTGCGGTCCCTCAAGGAATCTAACACGCACTGGGTAGAGGAGATAGACTCCGTACTCTGGGGGCTGCGGACCACGCTGAATCGCACTACCGGATTCACACCATTTTTCATGGTGTACGGCGTAGAGGCAGTTTTGCCCTGTGACATAATTCATGACTCACCTCGCGTGCGTATGTACGAAGAAAGAGAAGCCGAGCTGGATCGGCAGGACAGTTTGGACGCTTTAGAGGAGGAGCGCGATGTGGCAAAAGCTCTTTCCGCATTCTATCAACAGCAGGCTCGAAGTGTTGGGGAACGTTGCAGAAAACAAAAAATTTCCTACTCGTTTCACCAAGATCCATCTAGGAGTTCATCTAGCAACGAGTCATTAGATGCATCTACATACCTTTGTAGATCGCGCACGGAAGTGTTCAAAAGAACGGTGATGATGTAGTCGTACTCGACGTGATCCAAATCACCGATGACCAAGCGCCGAACGGACGGCACCTCCGCGTTCAACACACGTACGGGACGGGAGACGTCTCCTCCTTCTTGATCTAGCAAGGGGGGAGGAGAGGTTGATGAAGATCCAGCAGCACGACGGCGTGGTGGTGGATGCAGGGCGTCACAGAAGCAGGGCTTCGCCGAGACTACGAGAGAGAGACGTAATGGGGAGAGAGGGAGGCGCCAGGGGCTGGTCTATTTCCCTCCTCTCCCCCCCCACTATATATAGGGGTGCCATGGGGGGGGGGGGCGCCGGCCCTAGTAGATGAGATCTACTAGGGGGGGGGGGGGCGGCGGCCAAGGGGAGGTTTCCCTCCCCCCCAAGGCACCTAGGGGTGCCTTCCACCACTAGGACTCCTCCTAGGTGGAAACCCTAGGCGCATGGGCCTATAGGGGCTGGTGCCCTTGGCCCATGAAGGCCAAGGCGCACCCCCTACAGCCCATGTGCCCCCCCGGGACAGGTGGCCCCACCCGGTGGGCCCCCGGGACCCCTCCGGTGGTCCCGGTACAATACCGATAACCCCGAAACTTGTCCCGATGCCCGAAACTGCACTTCCTATATATAATTCTTTACCTCCGGACCATTCCGGAACTCCTCGTGATGTCCGAGATCTCATCCGGGACTCCGAACAACATTCGGGTTTCTGCATATACATATCTTCATAACCCTAGCGTCACCGAACCTTAAGTGTGTAGACCCTACGGGTTCGGGAGTCAAGAAGACATGACCGAGACGACTCTCCGGTCAATAACCAACAGCGGGATCTGGATACCCATGTTGGCTCCCACATGCTCCACGATGATCTCATCGGATGAACCACGATGTCGAGGATTCAATCAACCCCGTACTCAATTCCCTTTGTCAATCAATATGTTACTTGCCCGAGATTCTATCGTCGGTATCCCAATACCTCGTTCAATCTCGTTACCGGCAAGTCACTTTACTCGTACCGTAATGCATGATCCCGTGACCAGACACTTGGTCACCCTGAGCTCATTATGATGATGCATTACCGAGTGGGCCCAGTGATACCTCTCCGTCATACGGAGTGACAAATCCCAGTCTTGATCCATGTCAACCCAACAGACACTTTCGGAGATACCCGTAGTCTACCTTTATAGTCACCCAGTTACGTTGTGACGTTTGGTATACCCAAAGCACTCCTACGGTATCCGGGAGTTACACGATCTCATGGTCTAAGGAAAAGATACTTTGACATTGGAAAACTCTAGCAAACGAACTATACGATCTTGTGCTATGTTTAGGATTGGGTCTTGTTCATCACATCATTCTCCTAATGATGTGATCTCGTTACCAATGACATCCAATGTCCATAGTCAGGAAACCATGACTATCTATTGATCAACGAGCTAGTCAACTAGAGGCTCACTAGGGACATGTTGGTGTCTGTTATTCACACATGTATTACGATTTCCGGATAACACAATTATAGCATGAATAAAGACAATTATCATGAACAAGGAAATATAATAATAATGCTTTTATTATTGCCTCTAGGGCATATTTCCAACAGTCTCCCACTTGCACTAGAGTCAATAATCTAGTTACATTGTGATGAATCGAACACCCATGGAATTCTGGTGTTGATCATGTTTAGCCCTAGGGAGAGGTTTAGTCAACGGATCTGCTACATTCAGGTCCGTATGTATTTTACAAATCTCTATGTCTCCATCTTGAACATTTTCACGAATGGAGTTGAAGCGACGCTTGATGTGCCTTGTCTTCTTGTGAAACCTGGGCTCCTTGGCAAGTGCAATAGCTCCAGTGTTGTCACAGAAGAGCTTGATCGGCCCCGACGCATTGGGTATGACTCCTAGGTCAGTGATGAACTCCTTCACCCATATTGCTTCATGTGCTGCCTCCGAGGCCACCATGTACTCCGCTTCACATGTAGATCCCGCCACGACGCTCTGCTTGCAACTGCACCAGCTTACTGCCCCACCATTCAAAATATACACGTATCCGGTTTGTGACTTAGAGTCATCCAGATCTGTGTCGAAGCTAGCGTCGACGTAACCCTTTACGACGAGCTCTTCGTCACCTCCATAAAAGAGAAACATTTCCTTAGTCCTTTTCAGGTACTTTAGGATATTCTTGACCGCTGTCCAGTGCTCCTTGCCGGGATTACTTTGGTACCTTCCTACCAAACTTACGGCAAGGTTTACATCAGGTCTGGTACACAGCATGGCATACATAATAGAACCTATGGCTGATGCATAGGGGATGATGCTCATCTCTTCTATATTTTCTGCCGTGGTCGGACATTGAGCTGAGCTCAATTTCATACCTTGTAACACAGGCAAGAACCCCTTCTTGGATTGATCCATATTGAACTTCTTCAATATCTTATCAAGGTATGTGCTTTGTGAAAGACCTATGAGGCGTCTCGATCTATCTCTATACATTTTGATGCCTAATATATAAGCAGCTTCTCCAAGGTCCTTCATTAAAAAACTCTTATTCAAATAGGCCTTGATGCTGTCCAAGAGTTTTGTATCATTTCCCATCAAAAGTATGTCATCTACATATAGTATGAGAAATGCTACAGAGCTCCCACTCACTTTCTTGTAAACGCAGGCTTCTCCATAAGTCTGTGTAAACCCAAACGCTTTGATCATCTCATCAAAGCGAATGTTCCAACTCCGAGATGCTTGCACCAGCCCATAAATCGAGCGTTGGAGCTTGCACACTTTGTCAGCATTCTTAGGATCGACAAAACCTTCCGGCTGCATCATATACAATTCTTCCTTAAGGAAACCATTAAGGAATGACGTTTTGACGTCCATTTGCCATATTTCATAATCGTAGAATGCGGCAATTGCTAACATGATTCGGACGGACTTCAGCTTCGCTACCGGTGAGAAAGTCTCATCGTAGTCAACCCCTTGAACTTGTCGATAACCCTTAGCGACAAGCCGAGCTTTATAGATGGTCACATTACCATCCGCGTCTGTCTTCCTCTTAAAGATCCATTTATTTTCTATGGCTCGCCGTTCAACGGGCAAGTCAGTCAAAGTCCATACTTCGTTTTCATACATGGATCCTATCTCGGATTTCATGGCTTCTAGCCATTTGTCGGAATCCGGGCCCGCCATCGCTTCTTAATAGTTCGAAGGTTCACCGTTGTCTAACAACATGATTTCCAAGACAGGGTTGCCGTACCACTCTGGTGCGGAACGTGTCCTTGTGGACCTTCGAATTTCAGTAGGAGCTTGATCAGAAGTATCTTGACCATCATCATTAACTTCCTCTCTAGTCGGTGCAGGCACCTCAGGAACATTTTCTTGAGTTGCGCCATTTTCCGGTTCAAGAGGTAATACTTCATCAAGCTCTACTTTCCTCCCACTTACTTCTTTCGAGAGAAACTCTTTCTCTAGAAAGGACCCATTCTTGGCAACAAAGATCTTGCCTTCGGATCTGAGGTAGAAGGTGTACCCAATAGTTTCTTTTGGGTATCCTATGAAGACGCATTTTTCCGACTTGGGTTCGAGCTTTTCAGGTTGAAGTTTCTTGACATAAGCATCGCATCCCCAAACTTTTAGAAACGACAGCTTAGGTTTCTTCCCAAACCATAATTCATACGGTGTCGTCTCAACGGATTTCGACGGAGCCCTATTTAAAGTGAATGCGGCAGTCTCTAAAGCATAGCCCCAAAAAGATAGCGGTAAATCGGTAAGAGACATCATAGATCGCACAATATCTAACAGAGTGCGATTACGACGTTCGGACACACCATTACGCTGAGGTGTTCTAGGCGGCGTGAGTTGTGAAACTATTCCACATTTTCTTAAGTGTGTGCCAAACTCATGACTCAAGTATTCTCCTCCACGATCTGATCGTAGAAACTTGATTTTCCTGTCACGCTGATTTTCAACCTCACTCTGAAATTCCTTGAACTTTTCAAAGGTTTCAGACTTGTGTTTCATTAAGTAGATATACCCATACCTACTTAAATCATCAGTGAGGGTGAGAACATAACGATAGCCACCGCGAGCCTCAACACTCAGTGGACCGCACACATCAGTATGTATGATTTCCAATAAGTTGGTTGCTCGCTCCATTGTTCCTGAGAACGGAGTCTTGGTCATTTTTCCCATAAGGCATGGTTCGCATGTGTCAAATGATTCATAATCAAGAGACTCTAAAATTCCATCAGCATGGAGTTTCTTCATGCGTTTAACACCTATGTGACCAAGGCGGCAGTGCCACAAGTATGTGGGACTATCGTTATCAACCTTACTTCTTTTGGTACTCACATTGTGAACATGTGTAGCATCACGTTCGAGATTCATAAAGAATAAACCATTCACCATAGGAGCATGACCATAAAACATATCTCTCATATAAATAGAACAACCATTATTCTCGGATTTAAATGAGTAGCCATCTCGAATTAAACGAGATCCCGATACAATATTCATGCTCAAAGCTGGCACTAAATAACAATTATTAAGGTTTAAAACTAATCCCGAAGGGAGATGCAGAGGCAGCGTGCCGACGGCGATCACATTGACCTTGGAACCATTCCCGACGCGCATCGTCACCTCGTCCTTTGCCAGTTTCCGCTTATTCCGCAGCCCCTGCTTTGAGTTACAAATGTGAGCAACTGCACCGGTATCAAATACCCAGGAGCTACTACGGGCACTAGTAAGGTACACATCAATTACATGTATATCACATATACCTTTTGTTTTGCCGGCCTTCTTGTCCGCTAAGTACTTAGGGCAGTTCCGCTTCCAGTGACCGCTTCCCTTGCAATAAAAGCACTCAGTCTCGGGCTTGGGTCCATTCTTTGGCTTCTTCCCGGCAGCTTGCTTGCCGGGCGCGGCAACCTCCTTGCCGTCCTTCTTGAAGTTCTTTTTACCCTTGCCTTTCTTGAACTTAGTGGTTTTATTGACCATCAACACTTGATGTTCCTTCTTGACTTCTACCTCTGCTGATTTCAGCATAGCAAATACTTCAGGAATGGTCTTTTCCATCCCCTGCATATTGAAGTTCATCACAAAGCTCTTGTAGCTTGGTGGAAGCGACTGGAGGATTCTGTCAATGACCGCATCATCCGGGAGATTAACTCCCAGCTGAGTCAAGCGGTTATGTAACCCAGACATAGTGAGTATGTGCTCACTGACAGAACTATTTTCCTCCATCTTACAGCTGAAGAATTTGTCGGAGACTTCATATCTCTCGACCCGGGCATGAGCTTGGAAAACCATTTTCAGCTCTTCGAACATCTCATATGCTCCATGTCTCTCAAAACGCTTTTGGAGCCCCGGCTCTAGGCTGTAAAGCATGCCGCACTGAACGAGGGAGTAGTCATCGGAACATGCCTGCCAAGCGTTCATAACATCTTGTTCTGCAGGGAGAACAGGTGCGTCACCCAGCGGTGCTTGTAGGACATAATCTTTCTTGGCCGCTATGAGGATGATCCTCAGGTTCCGGACCCAGTCCGTATAGTTGCTGCCATCGTCTTTCAGCTTAGTTTTCTCTAGGAACGCGTTGAAGTTGAGGACTATGTTGGCCATTTGATCTACAAGACATATTGTAAAATATTTAGACTAAGTTCATGATAATTAAGTTCAACTAATCAAATTATTAATGAACTCCCACTTAGATTAGACATCCCTCTAGTCATCTAAGTATTACATGATCCGAGCTAACTAGACCGTGTCCGATCATCACGTCAGACGGACTAGTCAACATCGGTGAACATTTTCATGTTGATCGTATCTTCTATACGACTCATGCTCGAACTTTCGGTCTTCTGTGTTCCGAGGCCATGTCTGTACATGCTAGGCTCGTCAAGTCAACCTAAGTGTTTGCATGTGTAAATCTGTCTTACACCCGTTGTATGTGAACGTCTGAATAAAACACCCGATCATCACGTGGTGTTTTGAAACAGCGAACTGTCGCAACGGTGCACAGTTAGGGGGAACACTTCTTGAAATTAGTATGAGGGATCATCTTATTTACTACCGTCGTTCTAAGTAAACAAGATGCAAAACATGATAAACATCACATGCAATCAAATAATAAACGTGACATGATATGGCCAATATCACATAGCTCCTTTGATCTCCATCTTGGGGCTCCATGATCATCTTGTCACCGGCTTGACACCATGATCTCCATCATCGTGTCTCCATGAAGTTGCTCGCCAACTATTACTTCTACTACTATGGCTAACGCGTTTAGCAATAAAGTAAAGTAATTTACATGGCGTTTCTCAATGACACGCAGGTCATATAAAAGAATAAAGACAACTCCTATGGCTCCTGCCGATTGTCATACTCATCGACATGCAAGTCGTGATTCCTATTACAATAGCATGAACATCTCATACATCACATATAGATCATTCATCATTCATCACAACTTTGGCCATATCATATCACAAACCACTCGCTGCAAAAACAAGTTAGACGTCCTCTAATTGTTGTTGCAAGTTTTACGTGGCTGAATTAGGGTTCTAGCAAGAACGTCTTCTTACCTACGTTAAAGCCACAACGTGATTTGTCAACTTCTATTTACCCTTCATAAGGACCCTGTTCATCGAATCCGCTCCAACTAAAGTAGGAGAGACAGACACCCGCCAGCCACCTTATGCAACTAGTGCATGTTAGTCGGTGGAACCGGTCTCACGTAAGCGTACGTGTAAGGTTGGTCCGGGCCGCTTCATCCCACAATACCGCTGAAGCAAGAAAGGACTAGTAACGGCAAGAAAGTTGACAAATCTACGCCCACAACAAATTGTGTTCTACTCGCGCAAGAAGAACTACGCATAGACCTAGCTCATGATGCCACTGTTGGGGAACGTTGCAGAAAACAAAAATTTTCCTACTCGTTTCACCAAGATCCATCTAGGAGTTCATCTAGCAACGAGTCATTAGATGCATCTACATACCTTTGTAGATCGCGCACGGAAGCGTTCAAAAGAACGGTGATGATGTAGTCGTACTCGACGTGATCCAAATCACCGATGACCAAGCGCCGAACGGACGGCACCTCCGCGTTCAACACACGTACGGGACGGGAGACGTCTACTCCTTATTGATCCAGCAAGGGGGGAGGAGAGGTTGATGAAGATCCAGCAGCACGACGGCGTGGTGGTGGATGCAGGGCGTCACAGAAGCAGGGCTTCGCCGAGACTACGAGAGAGAGACGTAACGGGGAGAGAGGGAGGCGCCAGGGGCTGGTCTATTTCCCTCCTCTCCCCCCCCACTATATATAGGGGTGCCATGGGGGGGGGGGCGCCGGCCCTAGTAGATGAGATCTACTAGGGGGGGCGGCGGCCAAGGGGAGGTTTCCCTCCCCCCCAAGGCACCTAGGGGTGCCTTCCACCACTAGGACTCCTCCTAGGTGGAAACCCTAGGCGCATGGGCCTATAGGGGCTGGTGCCCTTGGCCCATGAAGGCCAAGGCGCACCCCCTACAGCCCATGTGGACCCCCGGGACAGGTGGCCCCACCCGGTGGGCCCCCGGGACCCCTCCGGTGGTCCCGGTACAATACCGATAACCCCGAAACTTGTCCCGATGCCCGAAACTGCACTTCCTATATATAATTCTTTACCTCCGGACCATTCCGGAACTCCTCGTGACGTCCAAGATCTCATCCGGGACTCCGAACAACATTCGGGTTTCTGCATATACATATCTTCATAACCCTAGCGTCACCGAACCTTAAGTGTGTAGACCCTACGGGTTCGGGAGTCAAGCAGACATGACCGAGACGACTCTCCGGTCAATAACCAACAGCGGGATCTGGATACCCATGTTGGCTGCCACATGCTCCACGATGATCTCATCGGATGAACCACGATGTCGAGGATTCAATCAACCCCGTACTCAATTCCCTTTGTCAATCGATATGTTACTTGCCCGAGATTCTATCGTCGGTATCCCAATACCTCGTTCAATCTCGTTACCGGCAAGTCACTTTACTCGTACCGTAATGCATGATCCCGTGACCAGACACTTGGTCACCCTGAGCTCATTATGATGATGCATTACCGAGTGGGCCCAGTGATACCTCTCCGTCATACGGAGTGACAAATCCCAGTCTTGATCCATGTCAACCCAACAGACACTTTCGGAGATACCCGTAGTCTACCTTTATAGTCACCCAGTTACGTTGTGACGTTTGGTATACCCAAAGCACTCCTACGGTATTCGGGAGTTACACGATCTCATGGTCTAAGGAAAAGATACTTTGACATTGGAAAACTCTAGCAAACGAACTATACGATCTTGTGCTATGTTTAGGATTGGGTCTTGTCCATCACATCATTCTCCTAATGATGTGATCTCGTTACCAATGACATCCAATGTCCATAGTCAGGAAACCATGACTATCTATTGATCAACGAGCTAGTCAACTAGAGGCTCACTAGGGACATGTTGGTGTCTGTTATTCACACATGTATTACGATTTCCGGATAACACAATTATAGCATGAATAAAGACAATTATCATGAACAAGGAAATATAATAATAATGCTTTTATTATTGCCTCTAGGGCATATTTCCAACACGAAGATATCAAAGCAGAGAAGTATGGGCCAAAACTTACAATGTTGGCGAACTAGTTCTATGCCTGCCGGACAAGAAAAAGGACAAACTCAAGCCCAAGTAGGAAGGTCCCTTCATCATCGACCAAGTCCTGACCGGCGGAGCATACCGTGTGTGAAACACATCGAACAACCGACTCGAGCCGAACCCATGGAACGCAGCCCGTCTCCGAAGATTCTACGCCTTGCGCCGGACTCAGAGTTCGTCTCCTTCCTCCGTCCACATTCTATACTTTAGCTATCTTTTGTTTCTCTCTTTATCCCTCCTTTTTTTAAAGCCTTTGAAGGCTGATCTGCGCATTGTTCGCACATACTTGACGTGCTGCACGCACTCATTATACCTGGGGGCTTCTTTAACAGAAGCTTATTTATACGGGCTTCATGCCCAACACATGTGTCACACTTCCGCATGTACCTTTTATTCACCATTATATGCATCGATATGACTTAAGTTTTGGCCAAGCTGGGTTGCCTGGCTCCTGTGCTTACCCCTACGTTCCCGATTGTTCGGCTAGGAGGTAAAGGGAGCACCTCTGCGATTGTTACTGTTGGGTCAGCCGGATGTGTACCTCAGACCGGGTGAAGCCGAAAGCTAGCGTTCTTAAGGGAATATTCGGTCGGTGACTTGAAAGATGATTTCTTAACTTATTTATGTATCTGCCCCCAGATGCTTTTCTGCTCTTTTCGCAGTCCGGACATGCACTTTAGGGCATGCCTCCCAGGGAAAGGAACCCCTAACGGAACTATTCTCCCTGGAAGATGTTTCTTACTAACCATGTAATATAACATAACTAGTTGGGCACTTGTCTGATAAAGCACTAATGACCCCTACGCCTGGTCTCCATGCATGCCCCGGTTTTTACATAACCATGAGGGTATTCGGACACACTCCGGACTGTCGGGTCCCGAGGTTGAAGCGAAAAGGCCCGCAAAGACAAACGATCTACAATCCGGCTAGAAGGCATTTCTCATGTCATTTTAAATTACATAGTCAAATTGACTGATTGTATTCCTCTTCAATTCCATCTAACAGGTTGTCTAGTTTACAGTCCCGCTGGGAATACTTCGCGGCCAACTCTACTTGGCCGTACATTAAGCTCACAGGGATCTCCTTCCCATCGGGCCCCACAGGTCCGACCTCGGCCATGTGGTTTGGATCAGCCTTCGTGTATCGCGTCTTCACCATGGCCCAGGCCTCCCTGGTGCCCTGACGGCAGGCTGATATCTTCCACAAACGGAAGCGCCGCCGTGCTCCCTGTAGCTTCTCCGCAAGCCCTCCAAGACCCTTGGGTAGGGAGACGGACGGCCATAAGGCCTGGGCGACGCCACTCATCACCTGCCGAACTCGTTCGTGCAGTTGCAGCAGCTCGGGAAATTGGTCACCCGTTGAACCGGGCATTTCCTCTACGGGACGGCCTGTGAGCATACCTACAAACATATTTATGTTAATCGACTTCCTCGCTGAACTCTTCTTTTCAAAAGTTCGTTCAAGCACTTACTATAAATGCCGCGACGAAGCCGCAGATTCTCCTTCACGGAGTAAGACAGCTGGACCTGAACATCCTTTAGTTCCTCGCCCAGCTGAGTGTTGGCATCTTGGAGGTTATTTTTCTCCTGCCGCACTCTTGTAAGCACCTTCTCGCCGGCCTTTAGCTGGCGAAGTAGCTGCTGCCTATCCAGATCTAGTCCGGCACCATCTGCAATATTATTGTCAGACTTAAACACATGCCGCACTTCACAACCTACCTATCTTTCGAAGTATATATTACCAGAGGGGATCTCCGTGGCTCCCCCTGCGGCGACTAGTGTGGCCTCAAGTTGGGTCTTGCACTCTTGAAGCTCCTAGGACAACTGGGTATTCTTCTCCGTAAGATCCTGCATAAGAAATAATCCTTAAATCAGTTATTCTAACTATTCTAAGTCTCGGGGCTACTGGCATATATAACTGTCAAAGTTACTCACCCGTATGTCTTTTACATACTGCTCCGTGGCTCTAGCTAGACCATCTTGAGCAGCACGGAGGTGTGCATCTCCCGAATTGAAGGCATTTAACGCCTCCGGGGAGAAGCATGCATCATGAAGAACTGTCCAGCGGCGCTTGTGATTCATGGTGCTCTCCACCTCAGATCTGGTGGCGGACAACCTGTCGGCGTCCTCCGTTGGAGGAGCACCCGACGCGCACCGTGCATTCACCTCCCCCTCCGGACCTGGCGTTGGAGCCTGGCCGGCGGAGGTTTGATTGGCAATCTCTCCGGACACAGTCCGGCGAGCGCTCTTTCTCCTGAAAAAACCACGAGCATTAATACGCCTCCCAGGAACCTTTTTCTAAAATATGGTGGCAAGCCATACCGTTGCGGCGACGTCTCGATCCTCGCCGCACTTCTCTTCCGCCTGCTGGACCAAGCTGCCCCTTGTTGGCCAGCCGCCGCGGGTTCAGCTTCCCGCCCCGGAGGCACCTCCTGCGGAACACCATTGGTATCCAGTGGTCAGAAATAAGCATGGATGAGTAATGGTATCAGGACTCCGGTCACAGTTACCTGGGAAACCGGAGATATTCCGGGGTAGTCGGCCGTAATGGCAACCAAAGCATTGTCAATGCTAAGTTGGTGGAACACCCCATCAATCAGCTCCACCTTTTATGTCCGGATCCTCTTCGGAGGCCGGATCGAGGGATCGTTCCGGATCCTCGGGTTGTGGAGCCGGGCTGTGTATATTCTCTACGGCCCGGCGCAGTTCCTGCGTCAAAATCACAAAGTGAGACACTCAACTTTGGAATATGGATCGGATAGACAAACGTTCGCTTACCCAGCTCCAAGGGTTGTTCATTGGAAATCCATTTAATGGACTCGCACGGAGGAAGTCCTCCTTCTCCCCTTTGTACAGGCCGGACAGGATCTTCACCAGATCATCTACCGATCCCGGCCCCTTGCGGCCATGACGGGTGGCATCATCCTCCCCGTTGAAATCCCACATGGGGTGGCACCTGTATTGGAGCGGCTGCACCCCTCGCATGATGCATGTGGCCATGACTCCAATAATGGTTAATCCGGAATGAGCCAATAACCTTATTCGGCCCATTAGTTATTGAACGTCCCCGTCATTCTCCCGCTGAGGGCTCTGCGGGCGCCAACTCAGGCGTTTCTGCAGAGGAGCATTGCTGAACTCCGGGAGGCCGATCCGAATTGGGTCCAGTAGCGGGGCGTCTTCCATGTAAAACCATTCCGAAGGACAGTCTTCGGACGCCTTCTTCAGGGTTCCGGATAGATACCCGGTCCCGGCGATGCGCCATATTTCGGCTCCGCCCACTTGATATATTGACCCCTCGTAAGAACGGGGCACGAGGCAGAACAATCTCTTCCACAACGCAAAATGGGCCTCGATGCCCAAGAACAGCTCGCAAAGGGCTACAAAACCCGCGATGTGCAGGATGGAGGCAGGCGTGAGGTGGTGAAGCTGGAGTCCATAGAACTCCAGGAGCCCCCGGAGAAACGGATGTATGGGAAATCCGAGTCCTCTTATTAGATAAGGGACGTAGCATACCCGCTCTCCTTTGGAGGGATTGGGGACGCTCTCCGCCTGTTTTCCGCCCTTGTAGGTGGCAAGTCCGGCTCGAACCGGCATCATAAAGGCCGGGGGAAGAAATCCCTCGGCTTGGAGCGTCACCAGCTCACTATGCGGGACCGAGCATCTCCCCCAATCTCCTGGCTGAGGGCTGGGAGCGCGAGAGGAGGAGCCGCGTCGACTGTCCATGATGGAATGGATTTTTGGTTAGAGGCGCTCCGATGAATACTCGCGGAAGGAGGATGATGTGATTCGGATCTGGATCCTCGCCTCTCTTTATAGGCAGCTCACTCGCGCAGCTAGGGGGTAGAATGTAAAAATACCCTGGCTTTTCACATTCGTACGACACGTGGAAGATGGCCATTATTGGACGTGGAAGCCAAGGAGCGCATCATTTATAAGAAGCCGGACACCATTCAGTGAGTACATGGAATTTGGAGAAGAACCCGCCTTGCAATGCCGAAGACGATATGCGCGCCGGACTCATCGACATTGAAGCTTGGTTCGGGGGCTACTGAGGGAGTCCTGGACTAGGGGGTGTCCGGATAGCCGAACTATCATCATTGGCCGGACTCCAAAACTATGAAGATACAAGATTGAGACTTCGTCCCGTGTCCGGATGGGACTTTCCTTGGCGTGGAAGGCAAGCTTGGCAATACGGATATGTAGATCTCCTACCATTGTAACCGACTCTGTGTAACCCTAGCCCTCTCCGATGTCTATATAGACCGGAGGGTTTTAGTCCGTAGGACACACAACAATCATACCATAGGCTAGCTTCTAGGGTTTAGCCTCCTTGATCTCGTTGTAGATCTACTCTTGTACTACCCATATCATCAATATTAATCAAGCAGGAGTAGGGTTTTACCTCCATCGAGAGGGCCTGAACCTGGGTAAAAACATCGTGTCCCTTGTCTCCTGTTACCATCCGCCTAGACACACAGTTCGGGACCCCCTACCCGAGATCCGCCGGTTTTGACAACGACAGTGCCCATCAACAGTGAGGTCGAAGATTTTGTTCTTGGCAGCACGGTGAGACGCGTGGATCTTGGAGAAAGCAGCGGAGGCTTCACCCTCCTTGAGCCAGCGTAGCCGGATGCGCTGCCGTGCAATAGAGTGCTTGAGAGATGCGAGCCTGAGGTATTTGCATTTCAGCTCGCATCGCAGCCACGCCTCGGCGGGAGTGAGAGGCCGGAAATCCTGGGCCGCATCAAACCATGCGATAAGCTCGCGAGCAACACCGAGCTGGGTGGTGATATTATTGATGACATGCGAGCTCCATTGTTGGAGGCAGCGGGCCGTGGCTTTGAGGCGAGCGAAGAATCGCTGGAATGGGTCCGGGTCGGGGGCAACGGAGTTCTAGGCCGCCATCACCGTGGAATGAAATCCATCATGCTTGGGCCAGAATCTCTGGAAGTGGAAGTGCCGACCACCCGGGGATCGGATGGCACAATCTAGGAGCAAGGGGCAGTGATCCGAAGCCGTGGATGAAAGACACCATAGAAGGCAATGGGGTTGGGCCATTTCCCAGGAGGGAGTGCAAAGCACACGGTCATTGCGGACGAGGGTGGGATTCGCTTGCTCGTTAGACCAGGTATAACGTCGTCCATGCATGTACATGTCATAGAGCCCATGATCTTAGATAAATCGTCGAAAGCGGTTCATTGTGCGTCGGGAGATGCGGTTATTGTTCTTGTCCGCGACCGAAGTAATCATGTTAAAATCTCCTCCGATGAGCCAGGGGCCGGCAATACTAGTACGAAGATCTTGTAGCTCATCGAGAAAAGCCATCTTGGCGTTGTTGCCTTGGGGACCGTAAACCCCAGTGAGCCACCAGTGCGGCCCACCCGTGACGGAGCTCACGACAGCAGATACGTGGTGATCGCCAATCGCCGGGTTGGATAGGGATACTAGGTTGCTTTTCCAAGCAAGGATGATTCCGCCTCGGGTATCAGTCGCCGGGAGGAAGAAGAACCCGTCGAAAAGACTGCCAAGAGTCTCAAAGACAATTGACACAGAGATTGAGGAGAGCTTGGTCTCCTGGAGACAAACAATAGAGGGGGACACGGAGGCAATAACAGATGGAACAGTGACACGCTTGGCCCGATTATTAAGGCCCCGGACATTCCAGAAAATCACTTTAAAGCTAATATCCATGGAAAGGATTAACACGCGGTAGAGGCCCTGGCACTCAACGCTCATGCCACAAGTTGGCATGACGGTGGGGAGGGGGGTCAAGCCCATCAAGGACCTACTGGGGGAGGTGCCACCCATAGAAATCCGCAAAAGCGCGCACGACCTCGAATGCAAGAGGGCGCTCAAATAGCTTGTAGTAGCGATCCAGGATGGCATCGGACACCGGCTCGCCATCTTTTAGTAGTCCCAAGCGTAGGAGAAGAACACACTTTGCCTTAGCCTCAGAATCAAGCCCACGATCCGCCTTGGCAATGCGCATACTCTAGCGAGGAGTGAAGTTTGGCGGAACTGTGCAACGGCCGCGACAGGGACTGGGGGTGGGTAGGACGGGGGTAACCGCAGCTGAGATGGAAGCGAGAAAGTTTTGTAGCTGCGGTACGTGAACAGGAGAGCGCTGCATGGCCATGCATGGGGAGGGGTGACGTGGCTCACTCTGAGCCACAAGCGCGGGCGGGCTAGCATGTGGGGCAGGGTCCACCACACCAGCCCGAGGCGCGGCAGGAGGGGTGGAGAGATTCGAGGCAGGGAGCAGATCAGTCTCGCGATCCACGCGGATCCGAGGCTCAATGCAATTGCTGGGTTCAATCCGTGGATACGTTACCAGTAGCATAAAAAAACAACTCACGGCAATTCAGAAAAAAAATTATGCACAAGACCTTTTCATTTATTTTCTATAACCGCCATCAAGGCATTTTATACATCTTGGCGAAACAAGTCTGATTTTACAAAGTCAACCAGAAACATAGAAATCTCTACTACCTAAAAGAAACGTAAGGTTCCCTCTCCCTTCTTGCGTCGCCACGCTTCGTCCAACTCTTCCCATCGCTTGCCCTTCGTCCGCCCTAATAAAAGCCTAAAGGGAAACACGAATGAGTAAGAAAAAATCAGGGGCAGGAAATAAGGACGTAATCTCCAGATGGGGATGCAATCCTCGGCGTTTCGCTTCATACCATGTATGCTTTGTACAAACCAGGGAGGCCCTCGGCGCTCCACCTCGCCCGGCTGCCATATCTCATGACGGTGCGACACCCGACGAAAAGCGTAGGCCGCGTGGCTCGTCCCCGGCTGCCAACGCCGCGCCCTCCAGCAGAACCCCCCGCCAACAGGACATGAGCCCCAACCAGTTCCAGCAGAACTGTCGACTCATTCGCCTTGCGAGTCGCGGCAAGGTACCTCTGGGCCGCCCATGGTGAGGGCATGCTGCACATTGTTTGGAGAGCCCGTCAAGACGTAGAAGAAGAGGGCAAGGAAGAGGAAGGCAATCTGACCCGGTTCATTGATAAGCTGCTGGAAAAAGACGCGGGATTGAAGTGGCAGGGCACGGACGTGGCGGTGCCTGTGCCTGGTGTGCGAGGGGATCGCGCTTCAACTGCATTTTTCCGGATACCAAGCAAGAACCCCTATGGGATACCAAGAACCCGAGGAGCTTACCGGAAGGCACCCCGAACACACATTTTTCCGGATTGAGCTTCAACGGCATCTTATTAAGGTTGTCGAAAGTTGCCCGCAAATCTTCGATGAGCGTGTCGCAGATCTTGGTCTTCACAACTATATCATCCATATACGCTTCAAAGTTGCAGTGCAATTGGGAGTCAAAGCCAATCTGAACAGCCCTCTGAAAGGTGGACTCGATATTCTTCAACCCAAAAGGTGAAGGAAATATGCCCTAGAGGCAATAATAAAGTTATTATTTATTTCCTTATATCATGATAAATGTTTATTATTCATGCTAGAACTGTATTAACCGGAAACATAATACATGTGTGAATACATAGACAAACATAGTGTCACTAGTATGCCTCTACTTGACTAGCTTGTTGATCAAAGATGGTTGTGTTTCCTAGCCATAGACATGAGTTGTCATTTGATTAACGAGATCACATCATTAGAAGAATGATGTGATTGACTTGACCCATTCTGTTAGCCTAGCACTTGATCGTTTAGTATGTTGCTATTGCTTTCTTCATGACATATACAAAGTTCCTACAACTATGAGATTATGCAACTCCCGTTTACCGGAGGAACACTTTGTGTGCTACCAAACGTCACAACGTAACTGGGTGATTATAAAGGAGCTCTACATGTGTCTCCGAAGGTACATGTTGAGTTGGCGTATTTCGAGATTAGGATTTGTCACTCCGATTGGCGGAGAGGTATCTCTGGGCCCTCTCGGTAATGCACATCACTATAAGCCTTGCAAGCAATGTGACTAATGAGTTAGTTGCGGGATGATGCATTACGTAACAAGAAAAGAGACTTGTCGGTAACGAGACTGAAGTAGGTATTGAGATACCGACGATCGAATCTTGGGCAAGTAACATACCGATGACAAAGGGAACAACGGATGTTGTTATGCGGTTTGACCGATAAAGATCTTCGTAGAATATGTGGGAGCCAATATGAGCATCCAGGTTCCGCTATTGGTTATTGACCCGAAATGTGTCTCGGTCATGTCTACATAGTTCTCGAACCCGTAGGGTCCGCACGCTTAAGGTTTCGATGACAGTTATATTATGAGTTTATGAGTTTTGATGTACCGAAGGAGTTTGGAGTCCCGGATGAGATCGGGGACATGACGAGGAGTCTCGAAATGGTCGAGACATAAAGATCGATATATTGGATGACTATATTCGGGCTTCGGAAAGGTTCCGAGTGATTCGGGTATTTATCGGAGTACCGGAGAGTTACGGGAATTCGCCGGGGAGAAGTATTGGGCCTTATTGGGCCATACGGGAAAGAGAGAGGGGCTGCCTAGGGCAGGCCACGCGCCCCCCCAAGGCCTAGTCCGAATTGGACTAGGGGGAGGGGCCGCACCCCCTCCTTCCTTCCCTTCTCTCTTCCCCTTCCTTCTCTCCTACTCCTACTAGGAAATGAGGAGTCCTACTCCCGGTGGGAGTAGGACTCCCCCCTTGGGCGCGCCTTCTCCTCCTTGGCCGGCCCTCCTCCCCTTGCTCCTTTATATATGGGGGCAGGGGGGCACCCCATGACACACAAGTTGATCTTCGTGATCGTTCCTTAGCCGTGTGCGGTGTCCCCCTCCACCATATTCCACCTCGGTCATATCGTTGTGGTGCTTAGGCGAAGCCCTGCGTCGGTAGAACATCATCATCGTCACCACACCGTCGTGCTGACGGAACTCATCTCCGACACTTTGTTGGATCGGAGTCCGGGGATTGTCATCGAGCTGAACGTGTGCTGAACTCGGAGGTGCCGTACGTTCGGTACTTGGATCGGTCGGATCGTGAAGACGTACGACTACATCAACCGCGTTGTCATAATGCTTCTGCTTACAGTCTACGAGGGTACATGGACAACACTCTCCCCTCTTGTTGTTATGCATCACCATGATCTTGCGTGTGCGTAGGAATTTTTTTGAAATTACTACGTTCCCCAACAGTGGTATCCGAGCCTGGTTTTATGCGTAGATGTCATATGCACGAGTAGAATACAAGTGAGTTGTGGGCAATACAAGTCATACTGCTTACCAGCATGTCATACTTTGGTTCAGCGGTATTGTGAGATGAAGCGGCCCGGACCGACATTACGCGTACGCTTACGCGAGACTGGTTTCACCGTTACGAGCACTCGTGCTTAAAGGTGACTGGCGGGTGTCTGTCTCTCTCACTTTAGTTGAACCAAGTGTGGCTACGCCCGGTCCTTGCGAAGGTTAAAACAGCACTAACTGGACGGACTATCGTTGTGGTTTTGATGCGTAGGTAAGATTGGTTCTTGCTCAGCCCATAGCAGCCACGTAAAATTTGCAACAACAAAGTAGAGGACGTCTAACTTGTTTTTGCAGGGCATATTGTGATGTGATATGGTCAAGACGTGATGAGATATAAGTTGTTGTATGAGATGACACTACTAGAGAAAAGCCTATACACAGAATCTTATCAGCAGCGCGCTTCAAAATAACTCGCTGCTGCTAACTAGCAGTAGCGCGCACAGACGAAACTCGCTGCTGAGACAAATATAGCAGTAGCGCGTCCTCCCAAAGACGCGCTGCTGCTACAATTCCTACGAGGCCACCACGAGGCTAGTTATAGCAGCGACGCGCGCTACTGCTACGTAGCATAGTAGCAACGCATTTCTCAGATAAGCGCTACTGCTAAGTTTCCTACAAAAATTTAGTCCCACCTCGCTCCGTGAAGAGAGTTTCTACCACCTTAAATATGGTACTTCTCAAACTTTGACAAGCACTTGATCTTCATTGAACTCTATGTGTAGAATTTGTGGCTGCAATATGAGTCTTCACCTGTTCCTAAACCGGTGAGGACTCATATTGACAAATCAGATTGTACACAAAAAGATCATTGATGATCAATGTATTTTTGATATATTGAACAAAGTCTATTTTTACATGCTGACACGTAGCAATAGCGCTTTATTGTGAAAGGCGCTGCTGCTAGATAGCTTAGCAGTAGCGTCTTTTCCTAAAGAGCGCTACTGCTAAGCCATTAATCTCCTCATCTCCTCCATTCCGATCCACTCACACACACAGCCACTCAATCCTCTCCGATCCGTCTGCGCCGCGCGCCCCCGTCACCCCTCCTCCGTCTGCGCCGCGCGCCGTCACCTCTTCCTCCTTGCTGGACTCGGTACCGGCCTCCTCCTCCATCCTCCCTCTCCACTCGCCGCTGGCCGGCCCCTCCTCGCTCCGCCTTCCTCCTCCGTCCTCCCTCAACTGGCCGCGCCGGCCGGCCCCTCCTCGCTCCGGCTTCCTCCTCCGTCCTCCCTCAACTGGCCGCCGACCGGCCCCTGCTCGCTCCGCCTTCCTCCTCCATCCTACTCTCTTCTCCCTCCTCGAGTCGCCCCTCCTTCTCCCTCCGGCTCATATGCAACATTTTGATTTAGTTGATATAATTTAGTTGATTTAGTAGGCTAGTTGATTTAGTTGACTTAGAACATTTTGATTTAGTTGATTTAGTAGGCTAATTCATTTAGTTAATTTAGTTGACTTAGAACATTTTGATTTAGTTGATTTAGTAGGCTAATTCATTTAGTTAATTTAGTTGACTTAGAACATTCTGATTTAGTTGATTTAGTAGGCTAGTTCATTTAGTTGATTTAGAATATTTTGATTTAGTTGATTTAGTAGGCTAGTTGATTTAGTTGACTTAGAACATTTTGATTTAGTTGATTTAGTAGGCTAGTTGATTTAGTTGACTTAGAACATTTTGATTTAGTTGATTTAGTAGGCTAGTTGATTTACTTCACTTAGAACATTTTGATTTAGTTGATCGTTAATCCTTTGCTCATATTGCTTTAGGAAGAATGGCGCCACCACCACCACCACTATGTCGACTGTGCAAGTCAAGATGCGCCAGCAGCCTTGCAACTGGCAAGCTGTTCGGCATCTACTTCCAGCCGAGTTTTTGTCATGCGGCGGTAAGAAATTAGATGAAATGTAATAACTATTTTATTTTTAGTGTTGGCATTACTGCATTGTGTCGTTTTGCTTATTTTACACAGATCGTCCCATGCAATGTGAGGTTGAAATTCAACAAGATGACAGGAGACACTGTGACATTTGAGGCTCCTGGGGGGCCGTACACTATGGAGGTCGAGAAACGACGCAATATGTCGCAGATTGGAGGAGATGGATGGGCCCGTTTCGTCGCTCGCATGCATCTTACTGGTGGTGAGTTGATCAGCTTCAACTTCCGAGCAGAAAGACCCAAGCTAGCTGTCATTTATCTCAACCTGGTGGAAGATGAGGAAGATGACGAAGACGATGAAGATGATGAAGATAATGAGGACCCACTCGATGAAGATGATGAGGACCCACTTCATGAAGCCATCGTAGCTCAAAGAACAAGGTTGAGTGAGGAGGAGGTGTCCAACCTGTGGGACATAATTCCGCCACATGCTGACTTTGTCGGGGTGCCATTCGTGACCCGCTTGACAAATACCATGGTTGATCGACATGATATGGTATGTTATACTTACAAATGCAAATTAATAGCGTGAATTACTTAGTGTATAGTCCAATGATATGGTATGTTGTGTGGAATCTAGTCGATGATATATATGTTTTAGTGTAGAGTTCGATCACATGCTTATTAATTGATATGTTTTTCTTATTCAGAAATTGGCAAAGAGCATATCTGTGAGTTATGGTATCAAGCCTGATGAAGAAGGCTCAGCTGGACTAT
Organism: Triticum timopheevii; assembly: GCA_963921465.1. Classification (NCBI taxonomy): domain Eukaryota; kingdom Viridiplantae; phylum Streptophyta; class Magnoliopsida; order Poales; family Poaceae; genus Triticum; species Triticum timopheevii. Next base: position 622,099,017 of record OY997268.1, read on the forward strand.
GCCTTACTGCAAGGGGCTCCGTCACAACCTGTACTTACCGCGTGGACACAGATGGTCGCACACACTTAAACTCGGTTGGGTGGAAGAAATTCCTCGATGGCAAGAATCTTCGTGTTGGACATGCCATCCTAATTACTATCAGGAACACCAACCGCCCAGGCTTGAGGATGATGATTGTCTTTGATATCATCTAGAACTACATATGTGTGTGTGGCTATATCATCTAGAACTACATATGTGTGTGTGTGACTATATCATCTAGAACTACATATGTGTGTTTGGCTATATCATCTAGAACTGCATATGATGATCGTCGTCGATATCATCTAGAACTACATATGATGATGGCCGTTGATATGACCTTGTACTGCTTGAGGATGCATGTTGGCTATGCATGAGATTGTTATCTAGTACTCCCTTCGTTCCAAATTACTCGTCGTGGTTTGAACTAAAACCACGATGAGTAATTTGGAACGAAGGGAGTACTACCGTACCTAGTAATGGTTTATGAATTTGATATCTACTAGCAGTACCTAGTATCTAGTATCTGAAAGGAGAACTGAAAGGGAAAGGGGTAATGGGAAAATGATGAAAGATATAGCAGTAGCGAGGGATGGCGAAATCGCTACAGCTAGTTAATAGTAGCGCGTTCACAAAAAGCGCTGCTGATATTGTCAACAGTAGTAGCGCGGGTTAGGGCCGCGCTACTACTATGAGTTAGCTGTAGCGCCTTATTAGTAGCGCGGCCACCCGCGCTGCTGCTAGCCTAAAAACCCGCGCTGCTGCTAGCCTTTTCCCTAGTAGTGATCATGTTTTGTTGAAGTTATCGGCAACTCGCAGAAGCCCTATGGTTGTCTGCATAAAGATGCAAGTGCCAAAAAATTGCTTTACCTTATCGCTATGCGATAGCAATAGTTGCAAGAGCAATAGTTGGCGAGACGACCATGTGACGACACATTGATATAGATCAAGATAATGAAGATCATGGTGTCGTGCCGGTGACGATAGAGATCATGACAGTACTTTGGAGATGGAGATCAAAGGCGCAAGATGATCATGGCCATATCAATGTCACATATTTTGATTGCATATGATATTTATCTGTTATACATCTTATTCTGTTTTGTTTGACGGTAGCATTTTAAGATGATCTCTCACTAATTATCAAGAAGTGTTCTCCCTGAGTATGCACCGTTGCGAAAGTTCTTCGTGTTGAGACACCGCGTGATGATCGGGTGTGATAGGCTCTACGTTCAAATACAACGGGTGCAAAACAGTTGCACACGCGGAATACTCTGGTTAAACTTGACGAGCCAAGCATATACAGATATGGCCTCGGAACACGGAGACCGAAAGGTCGAGCGTGAATCATATAGTAGATATGATCAACATAGTGATGTTCACCATTGAAAACTACTCCATCTCACGTCATGATCAGACATGGTTTAGTTGATTTGGATCACGTTGTTGGGGAATGTAGCAGAAATTCAAAATTTTCCTACGTGTCACCAAGATCTATCTATGGAGAAACCAGCGACGAGGGGAAGGAGAGTGCATCTACATACCCTTGTAGATCGCTAAGCGGAAGCTTTCAAGAGAACGGGGTTGAAGGAGTCGTAGTCGTCGTGATCCAAATCACCAGAGATCCTAGTGCCGAACGGACGGCACCTCCGCGTTCAACACACGTACAGCCCGGTGACGTCTCCCATGCCTTGATCCAGCAAGGAGAGAGGGAGAGGTTGAGGAAGACTCCATCCAGCAGCAGCACACCGGCGTGGTGGTGGTGGAGGAGCGTGGTGATCCAGCAGGGCTTCGCCAAGCACCGCGAGATATGAGGAGAAAGAGAGGTAGGGCTGCGCCAACAAGAGAAGAACTTCGTGTGTTGGGCTGCTCCTATGCCTCCACTATATATAGGGGGAGAGGGGGCTGCGCCCCCACCTAGGTTTCCAACCCTAGAGGTGGCGGCCAGCCCTAGATCCCATCTAGGGGGGCGGCCAAGGGGGGGAGAGGGGAAACTTGCCCCCCAAGCAAGGTGGGGCGCCCCCTCCCCAAACGCTAGGCGCCTTGGGCCCTTGTGGGGGGGGGGGGGGGGTGGCGCACCAGCCCACCAGGGGCTGGTCCTCTCCCACACTTGGCCCATGCTGCCCTCCGGGGATGGTGGCCCCACTTGGTGGACGCCCGGGACCCTCCCGGTGGTCCCGGTACGTTACCGATAAAACCCGAAACTTTTCCGGTGACCAAAATAGGACTTCCCATATATAAATCTTTACCTCCGGACCATTCCAGAACTCCTCGTGACGTCCGAGATCTCATCCGGGACTCCGAACATCATTTGGTAACCACATACAAACTTCCTTTATAACCCTAGCGCCATCGAACCTTAAGTGTGTAGACCCTACGGGTTCGGGAACCATGCAGACATGAACGAGATGTTCTCCGGTCAATAACCAACAGCGGGATCTGGATACCCATGTTGGCTCCCACATGTTCCGTGATGATCTCATCGGATGAACCACGATGTCAAGGACTCAATCAATCCCATATACAATTCCCTTTGTCTAATGGTATAGTACTTGCCCGAGATTCGATCGTCGGTATGCCGATACCTTGTTCAATCTCGTTACCGGCAAGTCTCTTTACTCGTTCCATAACACATCATCCCGCGATCAACTATTTGATCACATTGTGCACATTGTGATGATGTCCTACCGAGTGGGCCCAGAGATACCTCTCCGTCACACGAAGTGACAAATCCCAGTCTCGATTCGTGCCAACCCAACAGACACTTTTGGAGATACCTGTAGTGCACCTTTATAGCCACCCAGTTACGTTGTGATGTTTGGTACACCCAAAGCATTCCTACGGTGTCCGGGAGTTGCACAATCTCATGGTCTAAGGAAATGATACTTGACATTAGAAAAGCTTTAGCATACGAACTACGATCTTTGTGCTAGGCTTAGGATTGGGTCTTGTCCATCACATCATTCTCCTAATGATGTGATCCCGTTATCAACGACATCCAATGTCCATGGTCAGGAAACCGTAACCATCTGTTGATCAACGAGCTAGTCAATTAGAGGCTTACTAGGGACATGGTGTTGTCTATGTATCCACACATGTATCTGAGTTTCCTCTCAATACAATTATAGCATGGATAATAAACGATTATCATGAACAAGGAAATATAATAATAACTAATTTATTATTGCCTCTAGGGCATATTTCCAATAGTCTCCCACTTGCACTAGAGTCAATAATCTAGTTCACATCGCCATGTGATTAATACTCACTGGTCACATCGCCATGTGACCAACATCCAAAGAGTTTACTAGTGTCATTAAACTAGTTCACATCATCATGTGATTAAGACTCAATGAGTTCTGGGGTTTGATCATGTTTTGCTTGTGAGAGAAGTTTTAGTCAACGGGTCTGCAACATTCAGATCCGTATGTACTTCGCAAATCTCTAGGTCATATTGTAAATGCTGCTTCCATGCTCCACTTGGAGCTATTCCAAATGGTCGCTCCACTATACGTATCCGGTTTGCTACTCAGAGTCACCCGGATAGGTGTTAAAGCTTGCATCAACGTAACCCTTTACGCCGAACTCTTTATCACCTGTAGAGCCTACGTCTAAAGCATGGGGGACGACCTTCGTCCTTTCTCTCTTTTCTGCCGTGGTCGAGCTTTAAGTCTTAACTTCATACCTTACATCTCAGGCAAGAACTCCTTCTTGGACTAATCCATCTTGAACACCTTCAAGATCATGTCAAGGTATATGCTCGTTTAAAAGTACCATTTAGCGTTTTTGATCTACCCTCATAGATCTTGTTGCTCAATGTTCAAGCAGCTTATTCTAGGTTTTCTATTGAAAAACACCTTTAAAATAACCCTATATGCTTTCTAGAAATTCTACATCATTTCTGATCAACAATATGTCAACAATATATACTCATCAGAAATTCTATAGTGCTCCCACTCACTTCTTTGGAAATACAAGTTTCTCATAAACTTTGTACAAACTCAAAATCTTTGATCATTTCATCAAAGTGCATATTCCAACTCCGAGATGCTTACTCCAGTCCATGGAAGGATCACTAGAGCTAGCATACCTTTTAGGATCCTTAGGATTGACAAAACCTTTCTGATTGTATCACATACAACCTTTCCTTTACGAAAACTGGTAAGGAAACTCGTTTTGACATCCATCTGCCCGATTTCATAAATGCAGCTAATGCTAACATGATTCCGACGGACTTAAGCATCGCTACGGATGAGAAAATCTCATCGTAGTCAACTCCTTGAACTTGTGAAGAACTCTTTGCCACAAGTCGAGCTTCATGGACAGTGACATTACCGTCCATGTCCATCTTCTTCTTAAAGATCCATTTATCTCAATGGCTTGCCGATCATTGGGCAAGTCCACCAAAGTTCATGCTTTGTTCTGATACATGGACCCTATCTCGGATTTCATGGCTTCTAACCATTTGTCAGAATTTGGGCCCACCATTGCTTCTCCATAGCTCGTAGGTTCATTGTTGTCTAGCAACATGACCTTCAAGACAGGATTACTGTACCACACTGAAGTAGTACGCATCCTTGTCACCCTACGAGGTACGGTAGTGACTTGATCCGAAACTTCATGATCACTATCATAAGCTTCTACTTCAATTGGTGTAGGCGCCACAGGAACAACTTCCTGTGCCTTGCTACACACTAGTTGTAGTGACAGTTCAATAACCATATCAAGTCTCCACCATCCTCCCATTCAACTTTTCGAGACAAACTTTTCCTCGAGAAAGGACCCGATTCAAGAAACAATCCCTATTGCTTTCGGATCTGAATTAGGAGGTATACCCAACTGTTTTGGGTGTCCTATGAAGATGCATTTTATCTGCTTTGGGTTCGAGCTTATCAACCTAAAACTTTTTCACATAAGCGTCGCAGCCCCAAACCTTTAAGAAATGATAGCTTAGGTTTCTCTAAACCATAGTTCATATGGTGTCATCTCAACGGAATTACGTGGTGCCCTATTTAAAGTGAATGTGGTTGTCTCTAATGCCTAACCCATGAACGATAGTGGTAATTTGATAAGAGACATCATGGTACGCACCATATCCAATAGGGTGCAACTATGATGTTCGGACACACCATCAAACTATGGTGTTCCAGGCGGTATTAATTGTGAAACAATTTCCACAATGTCTTAATTGCGTGCCAAAGCTCGTAACTCAGATACTCATCTCTATGATCATATCATAGACATTTTATCCTCTTGTCATGATGATCTTCAACTTCACTCTGAAATTACTTGAACCATTCAATAATTCAGACTTGTGTTTCATCAAGTAAATATACTCAACATCTACTCGAATCATCTGTGAAGTAAGAACATAACGATATTCACTGCATGCCTCAGCACTCATTGGACTGCACACATCAAAATGTGTTACTTCCAACAAGTTGCTATCTTGTTCTATCTTACTGAAAACGAGGCTTTTCAGTCATCTTTCCCATGTGGTATGATTTGCATATCTCAAGTGATTCAAAATCAAGTGAGTCCAAACGATCCATCTGCATGGAGTTTCTTCATGCGTATACACCAATAGACATGGTTCGCATGTCTCAAACTTTTCAAAAACGAGTGAGTCCAAAGATCCATCAATATGGAGCTTCTTCATGCGTTTTATACCAATATGACTTACATGGCAGTGCCACAAGTAAGTGGTACTATCATTACTATCTTATATCTTTTGGCATGAAAATGTGTATCACTACGATCGAGATTCAATAAACCATTCCTTTGGGTGCAAGACCATTGAAGGTATTATACAAATAAATAGAGTAACCATTATTCTCCTTAAATGAATAACCGTATTGTGATAGACATAATCCAATCATGTCTATGCTCAATGCAAACACCAAATGACAATTATTCAGGTTTAATACTAATCTTGATGGTAGAGGGAGCGTGCGATGTTTGATCACATCAAACTTGGAAACACTTCCAACACATATCGTCAGCTCACCTTTAGCTAGTCTCCGTTTATTCCGTAGCTCTTTTATTTAGAGTTACTAACACTTAGTAACCGAACCGGTATCTAATACCCTGGTGCTACTAGGAGTACTAGTAAAGTACACATTAACATAATGTATATCCAATATACTTCTATCGACCTTGCCAGCCTTCTTATCTACTAAGTATCTAGGGTAATTCTGCTCCAGTGGTTGTTCCCCTTATTACAGAAGCACTTAGTCTTGGGTTTAGGTTCAACCTTGGGTTTCTTCACTGGAGCAGCAGCTGATTTGCCGTTTCATGAAGTATCCCTTCTTGCCCTTGCCCTTCTTGAAACTAGTGGTTTCACCAACCATCAACAATTGATGCTCCTTCTTGATTTCTACTTTCGCGGTGTCAAACATCGTGAATACCTCAAGGATCATCATATCTATCCCTGATATGTTTTAGTTCATCACGAAGCTCTAGCAGCTTGGTGGCAATGACTTTGGAGAAGCATCACTATCTCATCTGGAAGATCAACTCCCACTCAATTCAAGTGCTTGTTGCACTCAGACAATCTGAGCACAAGCTCAACAATTGAGCTTTTCTCCCTTAGTTTGCAGGCTAAGAAAATCATCGGAGGTCTTATACCTCTTGACATGGGCACGAGCCTGAAATCCCAATTTCAGCCCTCGAAACATCTCATGTGTTCCGCGACGTTTCGAAAAACGTCTTTGGTGCCTCAACTCTAAACCGTTTAACTGAACTATCACGTAGTTATCAAAATGTGTATGTTTGATGTTCGCAACATCCACAGGCGACGTTTGGGGTTCAGCACACTGAGCGGTGCATTAAGGACATAAGCTTTATACTGTCCGCATAATCGCTACTGTCAACTTTCAACTATATTTTCTCTAGGAACATATCTAAACAGTGGAACTAAAGCGCGAGCTTACGACATAATTTGCAAAGATCTTTTGACTATGTTCAGGATAATTAAGTTCATCTCATGAACTCCCACTCAGATAGACATCCCTCTAGTCATCTAAGTGATTACATGATCCGAGTCAACTAGGTTGTGTCCGATCATCACGTGAGATGGACTAGTCATCATCGGTGAACATCTTCATGTTGATCGTATCTACTATACGACTCATGCTCGACCTTTCAGTCTCTTGTGTTCCGAGGCCATGTCTGTACATGCTAGGCTCGTCAAGTTAACCTAAGTGTTTCGCGTGTGTAAATCTGGCTTACACCCGTTGTATGTGAACGTAAGAATTTATCACACCCGATCATCACGTGGTGCTTCGAAACGATGAACTTTCGCAACGGTTCATAGTTAGGGGGAACACTTTCTTGAAATTTTAATGAGGGATCATCTTATTTACTACCGTCGTTCTAAGAAAATAAGATGCATAAACATGATAAACATCACATGCAATCAAAAATGACATGATATGGCCAATATCATTTTGCTCCTTTTGATCTCCATCTTCGGCGCTCCATGATCATCATCGTCACCGGCATGACACCATGATCTCCATCATCATGATCTCCATCATCGTGTCTTCATGAAGTTGTCTCGCCAACTATTACTTCTACTACTATGGCTACCGGTTAGCAATAAAGTAAATCATTACATGGCGTTGTTCAATGACACGCAGGTCATACAATAAATTAAGAAAACTCCTATGGCTCCTGCCGGTTGTCATACTCATCGACATGCAAGTCGTGATTCCTATTACAAGAACATGATCACTCTCATACATCACATATCATTCATCACATTCTTTTTGGCCATATCACATCACATAGCAAACCCTGCAAAAACAAGTTAGACATCCTCTAATTGTTGTTTGCATGTTTTACGTGGCTGCTATGGGTTTCTAGCAAGAACATTTCTTACCTACGCAAAAGCCACAACGTGATATGCCAATTGCTATTTACCCTTCATAAGGACCCTTTTCATCGAATCCGATCCGACTAAAGTGGGAGAGACTAGCACCCGCTAGCCACCTTATGCAACAAGTGCATGTCAGTCGGTGGAACCTGTCTCACGTAAGTGTACGTGTAAGGTCGGTCCGGGCCGCTTCATCCCATAATGCCGCCGAATCAAGATTGGACTAGTAATGGTAAGCATATTGAACAAAATCAATGCCCACAACTACTTTGTGTTCTACTCGTGCAAAGAATCTACGCATAGACCTGGCTCATGATGCCACTGTTGGGGAACGTAGCAGAAATTCAAAATTTTCCTACGTGTCACCAAGATCTATCTATGGAGAAACCAGCAACGAGAGCAAGGAGAGTGCATCTACATACCCTTGTAGATCGCTAAGCGGAAGCATTCAAGAGAACGGGATTGAAGGAGTCGTACTCGTCGTGATCCAAATCACCGGAGATCCTAGTGCCGAACGGACGGCACCTCCACGTTCAACACACGTACAACCCGGTGACGTCTCCCATGCCTTGATCCAGCAAGGAGAGAGGGAGAGGTTGAGGAAGACTCCATCCAGCAGCAGCACAACGGCGTGGTGGTGGTGGAGGAGCATGGTGATCCAGCAAGGCTTCGCCAAGCACAGCGAGATATGAGGAGAAAGAGAGGTAGGGCTGCGCCAACAGGAGAAGAACTTCGTGTGTTGGGTTGCTCCTATGCCTCCACTATATATAGGGGGAGAGGGGGCTGCGCCCCCACCTAGGTTTCCACCCCCTAGGGGTGGCGGCCAGCCCTAGATCCCATCTAGGGGGGCGGCCAAGGGGGGGAGAGGGGAAACTTGCCCCCCCAAGCAAGGTGGGGCGCCCCCTTCCCAAACCCTAGGCGCCTTGGGCCCTTGTGGGGGGGGGGGGGGGCGCACCAGCCCACCAGGGGCTGGTCCTCTCCCACACTTGGCCCATGCCGCCCTTCGGGGATGGTGGCCCCACTTGGTGGACCCCCGGGACCCTCCCGGTGGTCCCGGTACGTTACCGATAAAACCCGAAACTTTTCCGGTGACCAAAACAGGACTTCCCATATATAAATCTTTACCTCCGGACCATTCCGGAACTCCTCGTGACGTCCGGGATCTCATCCGGGGCTCCGAACATCATTCGGTAACCACATACAAACTTCCTTTATAACGCTAGCGTCATCGAACCTTAATTGTGTAGACCCTACGGGTTCGGGAACCATGCAGACATGACCGAGACGTTCTCCGGTCAATAACCAACAGCGGGATCTAGATACCCATGTTGGCTCCCACATGTTCCACGATGATCTCATCGGATGAACCACGATGTCAAGGACTCAATCAATCCCGTATACAATTCCCTTTGTCTAACGGTATAGTACTTGCCCGAGATTCGATCGTCGGTATGCCGATACCTTGTTCAATCTCGTTACCGGCAAGTCTCTTTGCTCGTTCCGTAACACATCATCCCGCGATCAACTATTTGATCACATTGTGCACATTGTGATGATGTCCTACCGAGTGGGCCCAGAGATACCTCTCCGTCACACGGAGTGACAAATCCCAGTCTCGATTCGTGGCAACCCAACAGACACTTTCAGAGATACCTGTAGTGCACCTTTATAGCCACCCATTTACGTTGTGACATTTGGTACACCCAAAGCATTCCTACGGTATCCGGGAGTTGCACAATCTCATGGTCTAAGGAAATGATACTTGACATTAGAAAAGCTTTAGCATACGAACTGCGATCTTTGTGCTAGGCTTAGGATTGGGTCTTGTCCATCACATCATTCTCCTAATGATGTGATCCCGTTATCAACGACATCCAATGTCCATGGTCAGGAAACCGTAACCATCTATTGATCAACGAGCTAGTCAATTAGAGGCTTACTAGGGACATGGTGTTGTCTATGTATCCACACATGTATCTGAGTTTCCTCTCAATACAATTATAGCATGGATAATAAACGATTATCATGAACAAGGAAATATAATAATAACTAATTTATTATTGCCTCTTGGGCATATTTCCAACAGTGATCACTTAGATGACTAGAGAGATGTCTGTCTAAGTGGGAGTTCTTAAGTAATATGATTAATTGAACTTAAATTTATCATGAACTTAGTCCTGGTAGTATTTTGCAAATTATATTGTAGATCAATAGCTCACGTTGTTGCTTTCATATGCTTATTTTGATATGTTCCTAGAGTAAATTGTATTGAAAAATGTTAGTAGTAATGATGCGGATTGGATCTGTGATCTGAGGTTTATCCTCATTGCTGCACAGAAGAATTACATCCTGGAAGCACTGCTGGGTGTCAGGCCTGCTGCTGATGCAACTGATGACGTTAAGAACGTCTGGCAGAGCAAAGCTGATGACTACTCGATAGTTCAGTGTGCCATGCTTTACGGCTTAGAACCGGGTCTTCAACGACGTTTTGAACGTCATGGAGCATATGAGATGTTCCAGGAGTTGAAGTTAATATTTCAAGCAAATGCCCGGATTGAGAGATATGAACTCTCCAATAAGTTCTATAGCTGCAAGATGGAGGAGAATAGTTCTGTCAGTGAACACATACTCAAAATGTCTAGGTATAATAATCACTTGATTCAACTGGGAGTTAATCTTCCTGATGATAGTGTCATTGACAGAATTCTTCAATCACTGCCACCAAGCTACAAGAACTTCGTGATGAGCTATAATATGCAAGGGATGGATAAGACTATTCTCGAGCTCTTCGCAATGCTAAAAGCTGCAGAGGTAGAAATCAAGAAGGAGCATCAAGTGTTGATGGTCAACAAGACCACCAGTTTCAAGAAAAAGGGTAAAGGGAAGAAGAAGGGGAACTTCAAGAAGAACAACAAACAAGTTGCTACTCAAGAGAAGAAACCCAAGTCTGGTCCTAAGGCTGAGACTGAGTGCTTCTACTGCAAGCAGACTGGACACTGGAAGCGGAACTGCCCCAAGTATTTGGCGGATAAGAAGGATGGCAAAGTGAACAAAGGTATATTTGATATACAGGTTATTAATGTGTGCCTTACTAGTGTTTATAGTAGCCCCTGAGTATTTGATACTTGTTCGGTTGCTAAGATTAGTAACTCGAAACAGGAGTTACAGAATAAACAGAGACTAGTTGAAGGGGAAGTGACAATGAGTGTTGGAAGTAGTTCCAAGATTGATATGATCATCATCGCACACTCCCTATACTTTTGGGATTAGTGTTAAACCTAAATAAATGTTATTTGGCGTTTGCGTTGAGCATGAATATGATTTGATCATGTTTATTGCAATACAGTTATTCATTTGAAATCAGAGAATAATTGTTGTTCTGTTTACATGAATAAAACCTTCAATGGTCATACACCCAATGAAAATAGTTTGTTGGATCTCGATCGTAGTGATACACATATTCATAATATTGATGCCAAAAGATGCAAAGTTAATAATGATAGTGCAACTTATTTGTGGCACTACCGTTTGGGTCATATCGATGTAAAGCGCATGAAGAAACTCCATAAAGATGGATTGTCGGAATCACTTGGTTATGAATCATTTGATGCTAGCGAACCGTGCCTTTTGGGCAAGATGACTAAAACTCCGTTCTTCGGAACAATGGAATGAGCTACTGACTTGTTCGAAATAATACATACTGATGTATGCAGACCAATGAGTATGAAGGCTCGTGGCAAGTGTCATTATTTTCTGACCTTCACAGATGATTTGAGCAGATATGCGTATATCTACTTGATGAAACATAAGTCTGAAATAGTTGAAAAGTTCAAAGAATTTCAGAGTAAAGTGGAGAATCATCGTAACAAGAAAATAAAGTTTCTACGATCTGATCGTGGAGGAGAATATTTGAGTTATGAGTTTGGCCTTCATATAAAACAATGTGGAATAGTTTCACAGCTCACGCCACCTGGAACACTACAATTTAATGGTGTGTCCGAACATCGTAATCGTACTTTACTAGATATGGTGCGATCTATGATGTCTCTTATCAGTTTGCCACTATCGTTTTGGGGTTATGCATTAAAGACAGCTGCATTCACGTTTAATAGGGCACCATCTAAATCCGTTGAGACGACACCGTATGAACTATGGTTTAGCAGTAAACCTAAGCTGTCGTTTCTTAAAGTTTGGGGCTGCGATGCTTATGTGAAGAAACTTCAACCAGATAAGCTCGAACCCAAATCAGAGAAATGTGTCTTCATAGGATACCCAAAAGAGACTGTTGGGTACACCTTCTATCACAGATCTGAGGGCAAGATTTTCATTGCTAAATTCGGATCCTTTCTAGAGAAGGAGTTTCTCTCGAAAGAAGTGAGTGGAAGGAAAGTAGAACTTGATGAGGTAACTGTACCTGCTCCCTTATTGGAAAGTAGTCCATCACAAGAATCGGTTCCTGTGACAACTACACCAATTAGTGAGGAAGCTAATGATATTGATCATGAAACTTCAGATCAACTTTCTACTGAACCTCGTAGGTCTACCAGAGTAAGATCCGCACCAGAGTGGTACGGTAATCCTATTCTGGAAGTCATGTTACTTGACCATGACGAACCTACGAACTATGAGGAAGCGATGATGAGCCCAGATTCCGCAAAATGGCTAAAAGCCATGAAATCTGAGATGGGATCCATGTATGAGAACAAAGTATGGACTTTGGTTGACTTGCCCGATGATCGGCAAGCCATTGAGAATAAATGGATCTTTAAGAAGAAGACTGACGCTGATGGTAATGTAACTGTCTATAAAGCTCAACTTGTTGCGAAAGGATTTCGACAAGTTCAAGGGGTTGACTACGATGAGACTTTCTCACCCGTAGCGATGCTTAAGTCTGTCCGAATCATGTTAGCAATTGCTGCATTTTATGATTATGAAATTTGGCAAATGGATGTAAAAACTGCATTCTTGAATGGATTTCTGGAAGAAGAGTTGTATATGATGCAACCAGAAGGTTTTGTTAATCCTAAAGGTGCTAACAAAATGTGCAAGCTCCAGCGATCCATCTATGGACTGGAGCAAGCATCTCAGAGTTGGAATATACGCTTTGATAAGTTGATCAAAGCATATAGTTTTATACAGACTTGCGGTGAAGCCTGTATTTACAATAAAGTGAGTGGGAGCACTACCGCCTTTCTGATAAATATATGTGAGTAACATATTGTTGATCAGAAATGATGTAGAATTTTTCTGGAAAGCATAAAGGAGTATTTGAAAGGAGTTCTTTAAAAGAAAGACCTCAGTAAAGCTACTTACATATTGAGCATCAAAATCTATTGAGATAGATCAAGACGCTTGATAAGTTTTTCAATAAGTACATACCTTGTCAAGATTTTGAAGTAGTTCGAAATGGAACAGTCAAAGAAAGAGTTCTTGCCTATGTTGCAAAGGTGTGAAATTGAGTAAGACTCAAATCCCGACCATGGCAGAAAATAGAAAAGAGAATGAAAGTCATTCCCTATGCCTCAGTCATAGGTTCTATAAAGTATGCTATGCTATGTACCAAACCTATTGTATACCTTGTTCTGAATTTGGTAAGGGATTACAATAGTGATCTAGGAGTAGATCACTGGACATTGGTCAAGAATATCCTTAGTGAGGACTAAGGAAATATTTCTCGATTATGGAGGTGATAAAAGAGCCCATCGTAAAGAGTTACATCAGTACAAGCTTTTACACCGATCCAGATGACTCTAAGTCTCAATCTGGATACATATTGAAAGTGGGAGCAATTAGCTAGAGTAGCTCCGTGCAGAGCATTGTAGACATAGAATATTTGCAAAATACATACGGCTCTGAATGTGACAGACCCGGTGACTAAACTTCTCTCACGAGCAAAATATGATCATACCTTAGTACTCTTTGGTTGTTAATCACATAATGATGTGAACTAGATTATTGACTCTAGTAACCCTTTGGGTGTTGATCACATGACGATGTGAACTATGGGTATTAATCACATACAGATGTGAATATTGGTGTTAAATCACATGGCGATGTGAACTAGATTATTGACTCTAGTGCAAGTGGGAGACTGAAGGAAATATGCCCTAGGGGCAATAATAAAGTTATTATTTATTTCCTTATATCATGATAAATGTTTATTATTCAGGCTAGAATTGTATTAACCGGAAACATAATACATGTGTCAATACATAGACAAACATAGTGTCACTAGTATGCCTCTACTTGACTAGCTTGTTGATCAAAGATGGTTGTGTTTCCTAGCCATAGACATGAGTTGTCATTTGATTAACGAGATCACATCATTAGAAGAATGATGTGATTAACTTGACCCATTCCGTTAGCCTAGCACTTGATCGTTTAGTATGTTGCTATTGCTTTCTTCATGACTTATACAAAGTTCCTACAACTATGAGATTATGCAACTCCCGTTTACCGGAGGAACACTTTGTGTGCTATCAAACATCACAACGTAACTGGGTGATTATAAAGGAGCTCTACAGGTGTCTTCGAAGGTACATGTTGAATTGGCGTATTTCGAGATTAGGATTTGTCACTCCGATTGTCGGAGAGGTATCTCTGGGCCCTCTCAGTAATGCACATCACTATAAGCCTTGCAAGCAATGTGACTAATGAGTTAGTTGCGGGATGATGCATTATGTAACGAGTAAAGAGACTTGCCGGTAACGAGACTGAAGTAGGTATTGAGATACCGACGATCGAATCTCGGGCAAGTAACATACCGATGACAAAGGGAATAACGTATGTTGTTATGCGGTTTGACCGATAAAGATCTTCGTAGAATATGTGGGAGCCAATATGAGCATCCAGGTTCCACTATTGGTTATTGACCGGAAATGTGTCTCGGTCATGTCTACATAGTTCTCGAACCCGCAGGGTCCGCACGCTTAAGGTTTCGATGACAGTTATATTATGAGTTTATGAGTTTTGATGTACCAAAGGAGTTCGGAGTCCTGGATGAGATCGGGGACATGACGAGGAGTCTCGAAATGGTCGAGACGTAAAGATCGATATATTGGACGACTATATTCGGACTTCGGAAAGGTTCCGAGTGATTCGGGTATTTATCGGAGTACCGGAGAGTTACGGGAATTCACCGGGGAGAAGTATTGGGCCTTATTGGGCCATACGGGAAAGAGAGAGGGGCTGCCTAGGGCAGGCCGCGCCCCCCCCCCCCCCCCAAGGCCTAGTCCGAATTGGACTAGGGGGAGGGGCCGCACCCCCTCCTTCCTTCCCTTCTCTCTTCCCCTTCCTTCTCTCCTGAGGAGTCCTACTCCCGGTGGGAGTAGGACTCCCCCCTTGGGCGCGCCTCCTCCTCCTTGGCCGGCCCTCCTCCCCTTGCTCCTTTATATACGGGGGCAGGGGGGCACCCCATGACACGCAAGTTGATCTTCGTGATCGTTCCTTAGCCGTGTGCGGTGCCCCCCTCCACCATATTCCACCTCGGTCATATTGTTGCGTTGCTTAGGAATGATAACTGGTCGCACTCGGCAGTCAAATCAACAATTTTATCAATACGAGGAAGGGGGAATGGATCTTTTGGACAAACATCAATGACATCGCCATAGTCAATACATAATATATTTTTTCCATTAGCCTTAGGCACCACTATAGGGTTGGCAAGCCAAGTCGGATGCCATACTTCTCGGATAAAACTAGCCTTTATCAACTTTCCAATTTACCCGGCGATGAACTCCTGCCGGTCCTGTGCTTGTCATCGAACCTTTTGCTTGACGGGCTTCGCGCCCGATTTTTCCGCAAGTTTGTGCTCAATCACCTCTCTGGGGACCCCGGGGAGATCACACGGCTCTGACACGAAGAGGCTGATATTCTCCCGGAGAAAGGCGATGAGCGCGCTTTCCTATTTGTCAGAGAGGCCAACACCGATGGAGACGGTGTGGCTGCCATCCTCTGAGATAGGCACTTGTTTGGTCTCAGCTGCCGGGGAGAGCTAGCTAGCTTTTACTTTTTTAGTTGTAGGTGGGGCGGCCTCCCCATCGCGCTTGCTGCACAATTTGGAGTGCTTCTTGCCAGATAGGTCCGTTCCGCACTTCTGGATTCCTTCCCACTAGCACTGGGCCTAGGGGGAGGATGAGCCAGTTGCTATGGGTGCCGCCACACCACCGGGCGTCAATGTCGCCACCGTGGCTCTTGCCGCCGGTACCTTCTTAGCTTCTATTTGCAAACTGCATACGACATCCTTCAGATCCCCATGCTGAGTGATGACTCCATTGGGTCCGGAAATCTTAACAATGTTGTACAACCCATGGTATAGGGAGGCAAACTTTTGGATAGTAGTCCTACCCATTAAACCATTGTAAGGTAGTGGGGTATCGGCGACATCGAAGACAAGGGTCTCCGTCCGGAAGTTATCGGGGCCCCCAAATGTGACAGGGAGCGCCACTTTCCCAAGGGGTTCCATTTCAGTCTCTCTAACACCGCGGAAACCCACGGATGGAAACAATTGGCTACGAGGGATCTCCATCTGCTCAAAGGCCTGCAAGGACAAGAGGTTGATGCTGCTTCCCGGGTCGTACATCAACTTGCTGACTCGGACATTGTTGATGGTTGGCGACAGGAGAGTGGGCGGCAGACCCACGTCTTCCGGAAGGTGGGCAGGATGATCACTGACATCTATGACAAGGGGGACGTCCGCCCACTTGGACCGCGGTCGCCAGTCAATTGTGGGATGGACAGCCAGGATCAATTGTGGGATCGGACCATGTTTTTGCCTAGTTTCCATGTACATGAGCAACGTCGGGTGTACATGGGCAACATCGGGTTACCGATACACGTTTTTGCCCGAAATTCCGTTTTACACGTTGTTGCCCGGCGCTTAGCTTTTTGGCAAAAATCACTAGCGCCGATCACGTTTTTGCCCAGTTTTCCTGTACACGGGCAACGTCGGGTTAGCGATACACGTTTTTGCCCGAAAGTCCGTTTTACACGTTGTTGCTCGGCGCTTAGCTTTTTGGCCAAAATCACTAGCGCGGACCATGTTTTCGCCCAGTTTTCATGTACACAGGCAACGTCAGGTTACCGATACACGTTTTTGCCCGAAATTCCGTTTTACACGTTGTTGCCCGGCGCTTAGCTTTTTGGCCATGATTGTGAAGGCAATTGACAAAGCAGTGCCCCCGACTACTAAGACCGAGTTACAATCTTTACTTGGCAAGATTAATTTTATCAGAAGGTTTATTTCAAATTTGTCGGAAAGGATTATGGCGTTTTCTCCCTTGTTGAAGTTAAAAAATGATCAAGAATTTAGATGGGGTAACGTACAACACAAGGCGTTTGAGGAGATGAAAGAATAGTATATGAAGCGTCCACCCGTGCTGGTCCCTCCTCAGCAGGGTAAGCCTTTTAAGTTCGAAATCACTAGTTAAGGAGTACTCGTTGCGAAGATCATTCCAATCCCGTGCTCTCGCGGAAGCAAAACCGTGACTCTCACGAAAAAAAAACAAAAAACACATTTGCAAGAGGCACGACCGTGCCTCTCGCGAAAGCACAACCATGCCTCTCACGGAAACAAAACCGTAACTCTCGTGAAAGGAAAAAAAACGCGTTTTTTTTGCACATCAAAAGCTAGGAAAGACCGGTGAAAAACCAAAACATCGAAAAAAAACCGTTTAAAAATCCGAAAACGCGTGAGGAAAAATAAAAAAACAAAATCCGGAGGGAGCGTCCAGAGCGCGACACATGACGAATCGCTGAGAGCGCGTCAAGTGACGCTTATCGTTGCAAGGCTTCCGAAGGAGCGCTCGTTAATTAGTTGCTCCCTTTTAATTTATACTACATATTGGCCGATGACAAAACAATTGGGTCGGCCTTAATGCAAGAGTTTGAAGGAAAGGAGCGAGTGGTTTTGTTTTCTTTCTGAGTAGGAGACTTGTAGATCCAGAAACGAGATATTCTCCTAGCGAAAAGTTATGCTTAATTATGCCTATATTTCTCTTGCACCAAGTTGCGGCATTACTTATTATCGGCCGAGTGTACGTACGGTTGTTTCCAAGGCCGATGTGATCAAGCACATGTTATCGATGCCAATTTTCGTGTTATCAGAATTTGACTTGAGGTACGAATCGGCTAAAGCAGTCAAAGGGCAAGTAATAGCCAATTTCATCACCCAGCATCATAAGCCAAGCATTAATTATCCTATATGTAGAGCCGGTACCTTGGACGTTATTCTTCGATGGATCATCATGCAAGCAAGGTGGTGGCATTGTTGGTATTGTTATTATTTCACCTCGATCGGGGGGCAAATTTTGAGTTTGCTTTTCCAACCGAACCAATGATTACCAACAATCAAGCAGAGTACGACGCAATTGAAATATTTGGAGACTCACAGTTAATTATTAATCAGTTGATCGGCCTGTATGAGTGCAAAGAAGATTCTACTTTGAGAGGATATTATGACGAGTGCCAAAGTTTGCTCAAGGAATTTCCTCATATCTCATTTCAACATATTCCCTTTTTTTCTTTTTATTTGCGAGGGCATTTCAACATATTCCGAGAGCACAGAATCAAGAAGCTAACCGTTTGGCTCAAAGTGCTTCAGGTTATCGAGTGATTCAAGAAATCTTGAGTAATTTTTTTTCTCGAAAAGGAGGTTTGCCCCGGCCTCTGCATCAGAACGATGCATACGGCCATATTATCGAGTGATTTAAGAAATCTTGAGTAATGAAACCTCGAATAGTGACCGGAGAGTTGAAAAGCCGACTACCGTAGGAATCCGTCATAGAAAGTTACCAGAAAACTAAGGTATAAATCGACTAAGTATGTTTTACTGGATGATCAGCTGTACTAGAAAACAATTGATGGGGCATTGCTCAAATGCCTGAATCAAGAAGAAGCTAAGGTGTTGATGGGCCAAGTGCATGAAGGGATATGTGGAGCTCATCAATCGGCTTGTAAGATAAAATGGATCATTTGCAGAATTGGATATTTTTGGCCAATAATATTGGAGGACTGTTTTGAATATTACAAGGGGTGCCAAGCAAGACTGTCAACGTTTTGGTAATATTCAGAAATCGCCTGCATCGGCCATAAACCCAATATTCAAGCCATGGCCATTTTGGGTCTGGGGAATTGATTTGATTGGCCAGATTTTTCCACCCTCAAGCCTTCGCTGAGTATGTATGTCTAGAATTTAACGGACCTCTCGAGCACAATTTCACATCTCGAGGCCTTCTCAATCTTGTCGTCCATCTTCCCTGTGATTACCAATTATCACATTTTTCCAGCAGTAGATTCGGCTTGATTGGACCAAACCAAGGCAACAAGATTCTTCAATTCCAAAGTATTGACTACTCAGCTTGGATACATGAAATTGATCGCTCTTGGATACATGAAATTCAGCAATAAAATTGATCGCACTTGGATACATGAAATGTAAATTCTATTTTCTCTTGCCAATCCTTGTGAATCGGCTTGAGGCACTAGTGCAGAACCGGGCATTAGCACCGGTTCGTAAGGCCTGTAGTGCCGGTTACATAACCGGCACTAAATTATGGTCACTAAAGGCCCCCCCCCCCTTTAGTACCGGTTCAGCACGAACTGGTGCTAAAGGGCAACCACGTGGCACGAGCCAGCTCCGGGGGTCTGGAGCCCTTTAGTACCGGTTGGTAAGACAAACCGGTACTATAAGGTTTGGGGGGTTTTTAGTTTTATGATTTCTTTTTCATTTAATTTTGTGTTTCCATTAAAATTCTTTTTCGTTTGCTGGTATTTTACGATACTACACATTGTACAACCCAAGGTAATTTCTAGTAGAACCAATCATGCATATATATATCATCAATGTCTCACAAACCACCATATTAATTAATTCACACATACACACATGTATAGCTATATACAATTTCTCCTATATATGAATGTTGCCTTCGGAGCCAGTGGCATTAGCCTAATTGGTGCCTTCGGAGCACGATGACAATTGGAAGTGGTTTTCATGGGGGCGGTAGCGGGTAATAGAATTCTCCATTCGGATTTATGACCTGGTCGAGCAAAAATCCCGCTATTTTCCTCTTGAAGTGCTTCTACGCGCTCCCTTTCTATGAGCTTCTCCCGCACCTCTTTGAACTGTTAAGAAGGAGATCAATATGCATGTGTATTAGTTGTGTGACTAGATATCGATAATGGTGTAAAAATTGTGAACAGTGTTCTGACAAGCGTACCCATTGCTGTCTTTGAGATCTGCTCCTTTCGGACGCCATCATGCGAATGTTCTCGCAAACGCAGAATGCACACAGATCAGTCCCCTGCGCCTGCTTCAGGGCCTTTACGAGAATGGAATTTGATCAGATAATAATTAATCAAGCATGATAATTAAAGAGATGGCAGCTAGCTAGCTAGCTAGTACTACTTAATTACTTACCTTGGGTCGAATCCATTTAAGCTTTTGTTTCCATTCACCTTTCGTGACGCTGATGAATCTTGCCCAAGCCCTGCCCGCCGACAAAGAAAATGAATAAAGGGGTTATTAAATAGTTCATATCATGAAATGACGAACTAAATAGGCCGAGATATATAGTTAATAATGATTGAAATTACCTGTTGACTATCGCATACAAGATGTTATAGTCAGTTTTTTCTGAGATTAGTGAGTCCAGTACTTCAACTGTTCCGGCGTCAACTTTAATGATACACAAGACCCAGTAAAATCTGCATGCACACACGTTTGCATGTCTTAATTAAGCGGGCATATGTAAGCAAAAACATGTAGCTAGCTAGTAGGCAAAAACAGAGAATTTGTAGTACAAGACAGTGTGACTCACTGGAAGTTGTAAGGAAGTAGTATATCTTCATTGTATTTGGGGCGCTTCAAGAACTCTAGCATGCTGTCCTCTACGTACTTTTTCTAACGTTCATTTATCTTCCAGGTGTATTCATTAATGGTGTTTGGGTCAATGAACCCAATGCCAAAGCGTCCATCTTTTCTCATTTCATATATCTTCATCCTGCATAATACCACAGAAAAGAATATAGTGAGGATAATTAGTAATGATTGATCAAAAGGATATCACTACAGCTAGCTTTAGACTTAAATTATAGAAAGAAATCACTTACAGACAATAGCAACTAACGATAGATTTGTCGAGTGCGTCTTGATTGTATAACTGAAACAGTTCTAAATACTCAACGGACACAACTTTCTCATGGTAGTAATGGTCCTACTTGACATTCACCATGAGGGACAATCCATCTGAAATCTTGGTAATG
Source organism: Triticum timopheevii (assembly GCA_963921465.1). Lineage (NCBI taxonomy): Eukaryota > Viridiplantae > Streptophyta > Magnoliopsida > Poales > Poaceae > Triticum > Triticum timopheevii. The sequence continues at coordinate 622,120,177 of OY997268.1, forward strand.
TTCATGTACCATTGATGCAATTCATACATTCTCATTGGGAGGTTCTTGACCTTGTCTGGCGCAACCAAAGGTTGGCCCCGGACATATTTCCATTTTACTTCATCCTCTCTAAGCAAAGGCATGGGCTCGATCTCGAGGAGTTGTCCAACAGTGATGTTGAGAACTTGAGCCTGCATTATATGCTCTTCCGTTATTACCATATTGCCCACCTCGGGAACATGCACTATTTGCCCACAATAATATTGGGCGCGCGTACTGTCACCTGTTGTTGGCACAACAAGCGAGGGGATCGATTGCGCCGCCTGTTCTCCCAGCTGGGGAATGGTTTTCCCGCATTTTTTGGCAGCTACTTCTTGTTTGCTCGATCCCGATGTAGACGTGCTCGCCTCCCTTTGTAGACGTGCTCGATTTAACTTCCTGATGTGGCGCTCATAGTCTGTGTCAACAGGCTTGGGAGCTGGTGGTTGAGCCATACGAATGAAGTGGTCAATCGTTTCCTCAGGCACTTTCTCCCTTGGCGGCGATGGCGGTTTCGGTGCAAAATGGGCTTCCACCTCGGCCTTCGATATGGCTGTGATTTCCTCCTCGGACCTGTCATAAGATCTCTGCGGAAGAGGCTTGAGGCTTGGACCATATTTATATCGCTTGCCTCCGCCTGTACTTTCTGTACTACCTCGACTCGTACCGCTACGCACCATAGCTGCGGGGTGTCTCTTCTGCGATTGCTGAGGCGGCGGAGACGGCTGACGGGGCTGAGTTGGACGAGGAGGAGTGGCCTGAGGTTGTGCCGGACTTGGAGGAGGAGTGGACGTCTGACGCTGTGGCGGACTTGGAGGAGGAGGATTGTCCTGACACTTTGCCGGACTTGGAGGAGGAGGATTGGCCTGACACTTTGCCGGACTTGGTGGACTTGTAGGAGCGGGAGTCTGCTGACTCGGTGGCGGACTTCGACGAGGACTCGGCTGACGCGGTGTCGGTGGCCTTCGAAAGATGATGCAATCTTTTTTCCATAGGATGATACGATGTTTGGCCTCTCCGAGAAAGCGCTCGCCGTTACCTCCAGCAATGTCAAGCTGTAGCCCTGAATATGGTGGGTCCACCACCTCATCAACCAAGACACGAGCATAGCCCGATGGAATCGGGTTGCAATGGAAGGTTGCCTCGGGGGGATTTGTGAAAGCACAGCCGTCCGTCACCTTCATGGATATGTTCTTCATTTTGACGTGTAGCTCGCAGTTAGTGTTCTCCGTGATGTCATCCACGGGGTATCTACCTAGCATTGCGTCGTCCGGGACGGAACCCACGCTGCTTGTCGGCATGGATGGGCCGGTGCTATCCAATGCTGGATCATCCGCTAGCCGCTGCAGCTGCTGAGACCCCCTTTGATGGGTAAGTGAGTCGATCTGCTCCTGCTGCCGCTGGAATTTGACTGCCAATTCCGCTTGACTTGCTTCTAGGCCTTGAAGGCGTTCATAGTCCCGCTTCCTCTGCTCCTCCTCCATCTTCCTCTTCTTCTCCTCCGCAATCTTCTTTCTTGCACGGGTTCTGTAGTCGTTGTTCCAGTCTGAAAACCCCTCATACCACGGCATAGCGCCCTTGCCTCATGTTCTTCCCGGGTGTTCAGGATTTCCCAGGGCACGCGTAAGCTCGTCGTTCTCTCTGTTGGGCTGGAACACCCCCGTTCGTGCCTCTTCTATTGCAACAAGTATCGCATCGTCGGCTCCCTTCAGACTTGCCCTCGTCGAAACATTGCCTGTCTCCGGGTCCAACTCCCCCCCATGCGCATAGAACCAAGTCCTGACCCTGGGGGGCTAGCTCTTAGTAGCCGGAGTGACACCTGCATCCTCCATCTCTTTCTCATACTTATCCCACTTAGGCATTGCCACCGCATAGCCACCTGGCCCCAGCTTATGGAACTTATCCTTTTTTTCGGCATTCTTCTTGTTTATTCTCGACCGTTCCTTAGCTAATTCCGAATCCTTGAATTTCACGAAATCGTCCCAATGATCACGTTGGTTCTCCAGTGTTCCCTTGAATACTGGAGTCTTCCTTCCTCCCTTGACATACTTGTTCCATTCACGATTCTTGTAGTTCTTGAATGCAATCACCATCATCCTAAGAGCAGCCTCCTTGACTTTCTGCACATCTGCTTCTGTGAAATGATCTGGTAGGGTGAAATGTTCCATGAGAGTATCCCAAAGCAGATCTTTTTGATTCTTGTCGACAAAAGTAACATCTGGACGTGGCTTTGCTGGCTCTCTCCATTCTTGAAGATTGATCGGGAGTTGGTCCTTCACAAGAACTCCGCACTGACGAACGAACTTGTCCGCAATCTTCTTAGGCGCTAATGGTTTGCCAGTAGGGCCGCATGCCTCGATATTGTACCTTACGCCCGACTTCAACTTTTTGTTCGGGCCTCGTTTCGTCATTTTGCCTGAAGATTTGCTCGATCCGGATGGCTGAAAGAACAAAGATCGATTCGTTAATATATCTTCAAGTCATTTAAAACATGTGATGATCACCAGATGCATGCTTATATAAATATATATACCTCGTCGGTGTTTGTTGTTTCAGGATCAACATGTTCTTCGTCATCGTCATAATCATAGTTCATGACTTCATCAATTTCGTCGTCGCGATCGAATATCATATCACCCTCTCCGGTGTTGTTTAGAAATTCGGAGCCGTCATAATCTTCTTCATTCTGATTATCATCTGGCCCGCATATCATATCGAACATGGTCCGTTCTCCCTCTCTGTCGGTATTGTCTGCCATAGCTTTTGTTTAACTAATCCAAAAGAAATATAAAACAATTTAGTATTCAAATTACATCGTCTCGAATAATAGATATAATCTCGAATACATCGTCTAGAATAATAGATATAATCTCGAATACATCATCTCGAATAATATATAATATTGAATAGTACATCACTGGCTATTAGCTAATAAAGATCGAATACTACAGAAGAATCTAGGACACTCGTGGTTCCTCTGGCGCGGGCGATGGACACCCAAAGAGAAGGAACCCTCACAGGATCATAGCTGAAGTGAGATCCCCAAAGATACTGCCACGTATTGGAGAACCTGCCGCCCTCTAACGCAACCATGTAGCGATGGACGTGCTCGTCCTCCTCCCTGACACGGCGACGTACCACCTCCGGCGGGGCTGGGTCCCTCCGCACCGAAACTGGCCCACGCGAACGCCACCAAACGAGATCAGGGTCGACGACGGGACCCGCGGCCGGGTTCCTCATCAAGCGGCGCCCCCTCCAAGAAGCACCTCCCAGTGCCAGCCCGGCGGAGCCCAGTCCCGGACATGGGTTGGCTGGACGTCGTCGCGGACGGGTCGACGGCGAGGATGCGGGCCGGGCATCGTCGAGAACAAATACTAGCTATATGCCCGTAAAAAGTAACATTTTTTAATGATTGGATTTTGATAACTAAAATTTCTAACATTTCTATATAACACTAATTATGCTAATCTAAATAATCTAAATAACACTAAAATTTCTAACATTTCTATATAACACTAATTTCTAACATTTCTATATAACACTAATTTCTAACTGACTAAGCACTAATTATATCCATCTAACATGCATTCATACATATATAATACTGAAAAATAATAATCTAAATAATCTAAACTAATTAAACACTAATTATCTAAACTAATTAAACATACAAAATAATAATCTAAATAATCTAAACTAATTAAACACTAATTATCTAAACTAATTTAACATGCTTGTGTGTGTGTGTGTACGGGCTCGGGGCTGGAGGGCTCACAGCGGGCGACGGCAACGGCGAGGCGACGGCGAGGCGAGGCGACGGCGAGGAGAGGCGACAGTGAGGCGACGGCGAGGCGACGGCCGGGGCGGCGACGGCGGGGACGGCGCGACGGGGACGGGGACGGCGCGACGGGGACGACGCGACGGGGACGGGCCCGGGGCGGCGACGGAGACGAGGGCGGCGACGGGGACGGGGGCGGCGACGGAGACGAGCGGCGACGTCGGAGACGATCGAGGGCGGCGCCGACGGCGACGAAGACGACGGAACAGAGGAACGAAAACATAGGGAAACTGAAATTTTCGTAGCAGTTGTATATATAGAAGGCACCTTTAGTACCGGTTGGAGCCACCAACCGGTACTAAAGGTCTGTTTTGGCCAGGCCAAGCGGCGGGAAGGCACCCCCTTTAGTACCGGGTGGTGGCACAAACCGGTACTAAAGGCCCCCCCTTTAGTACCGGTTTGTGCCACCACCCGGTAGTACCGGTTTGTGCCACCACCCGGTACTAAAGGGGGTGCGCTGGCGTAGGTGCGGTGCGGAAGTTTAGTCCCACCTCGCTAGTCGAGGGGCTACCGCACTGGTTTATAAGCCCCAGTGCGGTAGCTCTCTCGAGCTCCTCTCCTAATCAGGCCTATTGGGCCTACCTGTCCTCCTCGCCTAGTGGGCCTACTGGGCCTTCGCGGGCCTGCATCCTGGCCCAACGAAAAGTTGTGTCGCTAGTCGTATACAGGCCGCTTTGGCCCAGTAGGCGGGCTTTTTTTCTTAATTTTTTTTCTTAATTTTTTTTGTTTTATTTATTTTTGAGTTGTTTTTTTCTGTATTTAGAGTTTCTTTGTGAATATTTTTGCTTTAGGTACAAAAAATTACAAACTTTCTGTTAGTGCCGGTAAATTTCAAATTTGAATAGTTTAAAATTTTAATTATTTGAAATTTGTGTGAATCACTAGTTTGTGAATAACTTAACTTTGAAAAAAGTTTTTTCAGTGATTCTTTTTTCTTATGTTTAATATTAGTGTGTTTTATCATTATATTCAATTTAGTAATGCTTAGGTTATTTAAAAATGAAATGCCTTTGTAACAGTTCAGCTTTCGTCGGAAACCCTGATACTTCGAAAGAGATTGTCCATTTTGTACACGAAGTGCATTCAGTTTTTGCCGTAACCCTCTCTACTTTCTTGCACATGCTATTTGTATGAAATTATGATACCATGCCAACTTTCAACCTTTTCTGATTTCATTTGAATTGCTTTTCAATTTCAGGGTCATTTAGCTAGAAAAAAAAATCAGTAAATGCATTAAAAGAATTTGTTTGCACATAAAATTTCTTCGCGTTTCAAATGCCAAAACACATAACTACCCTAACTATTACAGACATTCCCTCCTGGGTGTGAAACACAGAAGAAAGTGATGATAGTGAAGCCGATCACATCCCAGATATTTGGGTGTGAAACTTTTTCTTCGCGTGTGTCCCTTTGCGCCGTAACCATGGAAAATCTTCATCATTTAACGGGATGCTCGGGTCAATATTCACTGTGAATGGAGCAATTTCATCAAACTTTTCATAATCTTCTGACTTGTCTATCTTGTCATCCACTCCCACGATGTTTCTCTTCCCAGAAAGAACTATGTGCCGCTTTGGCTCATCGTACGATGCATTTGCTTCCTTATCTTTTCTTTTTCTTGGCTTGGTAGACATGTCCTTCACATAGAAAACTTGTGCCACATCATTGGCTAGGACGAATGGTTCGTCTGCATACGCAAGATTGTTGAGATCCACTGTTGTCATTCTACACTGCGGGTCTTCCGTTACCCCGCCTCGTGTCATATTGACCCATTTGCACCGAAACAAAGGGACCTTTAAACCACGTCGATAGTCAAGTTCCCATATGTCCTGTATATAACCATAATATGTTTCCTTTCCCGTCTTGGTTTCTGCATCAAAGTGGACACCACTGTTTTTTGTTGGTGCTCTTCTTATCTTGGGCGATCGTGTAAAATGTATTACCATTTATCTCGTACCCTTTGAAAGTTATTATATTCGAAGATGGTAACTGGGACAACAAGTACAGGTCATCTTCAATAGAGGTGTCATGCATGGTACGTGTCTGCAACCAGTTGGCGAAACTCCTGGTTTGTTCACGTGTAATCCAGTCATCAGACCGCTCCGGGTGTTTGGAGCGTAGCAAATTCTTGTGTTCATCCATATACGGAGCCACCAAGGCGGAATTATGTAGAACTGTGTAGTGTGCTTCAGTGAGAGAATGTCCGTCCATACATATTATTTGTTCCCCTCCTAGCGTGCCTTTTCCATCCAGTCTGCCCTTATGCCGCAATTCACAAAACTCAGTGACCTCCTCATTTTGATGGCCCTTGGAGATGCTTCCTTCTGGCCTAGCACGGTTATGAACATATTTCTTTAAGACTCCCATGAACCTCTAAAAGGGGAACATATTGTGTAGAAATACAAGACCCAAAACGTTAATCTCTTCGCATAGGTGAACTAGGACGTGCGTCATGATGTTGAAGAAGGATGGTGGGAACACCAATTCGAAACTGACAAGACATTGCACCAAATCATTCTGTAACCTTGGTATGATTTCTGGATCGATTACCTTCTGAGAGATTGCATTGAGAAATGCACATAGCTTCATAATGGCTAATCGAACGTTTTCCGGTAGAAGCCCCCTCAATGCAACCGGAAGCAGTTGCGTCATAATCACGTGGCAGTCATGAGACTTTAGGTTCTGGAACTTTTTCTCTGCCATGTTTATTATTCCCTTTATATTCGATGAGAAGCCAGACGGTACCTTAATACTGAGCAGGCATTCAAAGAAGATTTCCTTCTCTTCTTTGGTAAGAGCGTAGCTTGCATGACCCTGATGTATGTCGTCTTCTCCGTGCATACGTTGCTGGTCCTCCCGTGCCTCAGGTGTATCTTTTGTCTTCCTATACACGCCCAAGAAGCCAAGCAGGGTCATGCAAAGATTCTTTGTCACGTGCATCACGTCGATTGCGGAGCGGACCTCTAGGTCTTTCCAATATGGCAGGTCCCAAAATATAGATTTCTTCTTTTAAAAGAGAATATACCACATCCGAATCATAACAAGGACGAGGGCCGACGGGGACGGATATCAAAACCATGGCACTATGTATAACAAACAACGTACGGGTAAGATAATTATTACATGATTAACTATATATCAAAATCACACAAACATCAATTTTTTATATAAAATTTCATGAACAAGAGGCTCACCACAAGGTGGTGCCGGCGACGGGACGGTGCGGGCGATCGACGGTGGTTACGACGGAGATTTAGAAGGCACTAAGTAAACCACACCTACATATACAAACTAAGTGTTATTTTTGACCTCAAATTGCATATAAATCAAATACTATAGCACATATATATATTTCCTCCCAAATTACTAAACTCACAAATTAGTAACTATATAAAGCATTGCAAGAGCTAATCTAGCAATGAGAGATGAAAGGACAAAGTTGCTAACCTTTGTGATCACTTGAATGGATGGGGGCCTTCAAATCTTGACAAATTTTGGGCAAAATGTGTGATGAGCTCGAGGGGAAGAGGAAGAACAGAGAGGAGAGGAGAGGGGGAAAGGGGGAAGAACAGAGCGAGCTGGACGAAGGGTTTATATGCAGGAGGACCTATAGTACCGGTTCGTGGCACGAACCGGTACTAAAGGTGCTGGAGGGGGCCCAGACTGACAACATCCTGCCACCACCCTCATTAGTACCGGTTCGTGGCACGAACCGGTGCTAAAGGTTAGCCACGAATCGGTACTAATGAGAGCGGCCCGGCTAGCCGTTGGAACCGGCACTAATGTATACATTAGTGCCGGCTCTAATACAAACCGGCACTAATGTGCTACACGTTTGACCCTTTTTCTACTAGTGAGGGAAGAGTAAGCAACTGATTTGGCTTGTGTTGACCATAAAAATTCAACAATAAAACAATCTTTAGTTTCATGGTCCGGGCTATATATCAGATTACTCACTAGCATACATGTTACTAGCATAATGTGACTTATGAGCACTGTTAGCCTAAATAGTTGTTTAGTCCATTTACACACTATTATTTTGCATGTTTAAGTGGCTGTTTAGCTCAAACAATGGCTAAATAGCAACTGACCGATTGTTTACCGCTTACAGTTTAGGGTAATATTTCTTATGAGATTCTTCAATATTACTTGGGCTTTCATTGACCAAAGCTTTTTGCAACAATTGAGTAATACTGAGAAACTCAAAGTGCTCTAGCTTTTCTTTTTACAACAAAAGCCAAATCAACAGGATCTTTTCTTTCTAATTTTTTTTGTCAAATTAAAATATATGGGTTTAATATCTCTCTTTTGATGTAATCAAGGACGAACTCACCATGCTCTTGCTACCGAGCAGTTGACTGGATGAGTGGTAAACCGAGGAGAAGTTTACAACAAGTAGACATGTGCAAGTATGTAGAGGAGAAATTTAGCTGCTCCAAAACCTCACCAGGAAATTAATAATTTGAAGCGAGACAAATGGATCAATCAGACTAATAATGAGCAGTACAAGAATGTTCAAGTAATTAATTCATAGCATGCCTAAAAATTACAGTAGAAGTACAGGAGATTATATATTCACCTACAATCCTCCGTCGGCCCAGGACAGACATCTATGACTAGGAGTACTTCTATTCGGGGATTAATTAAAAGCACGGATTATTATTCTCCTAGTGTTTGCCGCCGAAGAAGCATAACTGGCTGAAGCACACCCTCGAGAAAAGCTCCGCAGAGGTTGGACTATACTATTAGTCTGAACTAGCTGCCTAAAATGCGAGGATCATCATGAAGATCGAGCAAATGGCAGGTGAACTAGCTGAAGCACGCCCAAATAGTACTTATTACATCACCTGTGACCTGCTGCCCATAAGTTTTAGAGTTGCTTTCTCCCAACAACAAATCCGATGGATCTGCCCGTTGGGTAGTGATAGTTTTTTTTTGTTAAGAGTATATATATGCTCACTCTTCGTCAAGTGATTGGCAGCCTTCTCCAAACTCGATCGATTGCAACAAATTTGCTCGCTCAGTCTTCTCCAACGTACTTATTTCCACCATATAATTAAGAAGCAATGGTGCCTTCACAAATGAATCTCTCTGCCGTCCTCCTAGTCGTCCTCCTCCTCCTACCCATCGTCATGGAAGCTGGTGGTATGTATGTGTGCACATGCATGAACTACTACATGTTGCAAGCAGCCATGTCATTTGATTAATCTTCTCTTTGCTAAAAGTTGTTTGATACGCCTTCGACATTTGTTGCATAAAAATTAATGTCCATGCCTGGATCTGAACCATGCATGCAGTTGCAGAGTGGGCGTTCGTTGGGAAAGATGTTTGCGGCGATGAACATAAAAGCGGCAATTATAAAGGGATATGCATTGGAATGATACATAACGCCAAATGCAATCGTGTATGCGTAGACGAAAGCAGCGACAACTCTGGTGGCGTATGTGGCCTTTTTCAATGCTGGTGCATAACCAGATGCACCTCTGAGTCTGAGGCTGTTGCTAGTGCTCCCATCCCCGCCTGAACAAGAACAAATTATCCGATCCTTCCCAGCCATCGCCTAATAATAATACGAGTATATAACATTGTATACTCGGTGTACCTACTCCTACCGGCTGTTTACTTATGTTGTGCGGTGGACTTGTGGGTCAAAATAAATTTGTATTTTCTTGGGCAAATATTGTTGATGATCAAAATTGGCATGTCACACCAGTGCAGAAATAATTTAACCTATTTTTTTAAATTATTTATGATACATAATTAATATCATTGGGTAGATTGTTGAATCTATTTTATTTTAATGATAAATTTATTTGGAGATAAAAATACTGCTTGTAGTGGAACAGACTAGAACTGGAGCAATCACACACTGTATTCATTCACAGGAGAGTACATATATATACCAGTACAAAGGCACAACGTGCACACACTAACTGACTAACTAAGTCCCTAGATGCTAGCTGCATGCGATCAGAGTGGAGGAAGGAGCGCAGGCAGTTGGGAGCAGGGACGTGGTCACGTCGGAGCTGCATGGACTGCATGTGCGGATGCATGCGTCCAACACCCCCCCGCATTGTGAGCGTCGGTGGCGCTGTTGACGACGCACAGACTGGATCTGAATTCCACAAAGGTTGCAGCGGGTAGGCCTTTCGTCATAATGTCAGCGAATTGTTGGCTGGTTGGGACGTGATGAACACGAACTTGGCCAAGCGCAACTTTTTCGCGGACGAAATGAACGTCAAGCTCGATGTGTTTAGTGCGGCGATGATGTACTGGATTCTGTGAGAGATAAACAGCGGAGACGTTGTCGCAGAAGACAACCGTAGCTTTGCCCAAGTCGGAGTGGAGCTCGTGTAGGAGCTGTCGCACCCAACAGCACTCGGCGACCGCATTGGCCACGGCTCGATATTCGGCTTCGGCGCTCGATCGAGAGACGGTGGGCTGTCGCTTGCTGGACCACGAGATGAGCGTGCCACCAAGGAAGACGCAGTAGCCGGATGTCGACCGGCGAGTGTCCGGGCAGCCGGCCCAGTCGGCGTCGGTGTAGGCGACGAGGTCGGTGGGCGACGTGGCGGTGATGGAGAGCCCGTACGCAGTGGTGCCGCGCACATACCGCAGTATTCGTTTGACCATGGCCCAATGCGGTTGGCGAGGCGCATGCATATGGAGACAGACTTGTTGAACTGCATATGTCAAGTCTGGACACGTGAGGGTGAGATATTGCAGAGCTCCAGTGATGCTGCGATAGAAGGTGGCATCCTCGACGAGGTCGCCGTCGTTTGCCGAGAGCTTGGCCTTGGTGTCGACGGGTGTCGGGGCGGGGTGACACGAGGTCATGCCAGCCCGCTCCAGAAGGTCCTCGGCGTACTGTGCTTGATGCAGGAGAAAGCCGCGGCTAGAGCGCTGGACCTGGATGCCGAGGAAGAACTTCAGGGGCCCGAGGTCTTTGAGAGACACGACAGCGTGCAGCTGGCTGATGATCCGCCGGAGGAGAGCGTCGGAGGATGCAGTAAGCACGATGTCATCGACATACAACAGGAGGTAGGCGACACTGTGCCCTTGCTTGAGGACGAACAGGGACTCGTCAGAGCGGGTCGCCGCAAAGCCCAGCTGAGACAAACACCCGGCGAACTTGGCGAACCATGCCCGGGGAGCCTGCTTGAGCCCGTATAGGGACTTGGAGAGCAGGCATACGTCGGAGGGGCGCGAGGCATCGACAAACCCAGCCGGCTGTTGACAGTAGACATGTTCGGTGAGCTCGCCGTGGAGGAACGCGTTCTTGACGTCAAGTTGGTGAACGGGCCACGAGCGAGCCGCTGCGAGCTGGAGAACGAGACGGATCGAGGCGGGCTTGACGACCGGGGAGAATGTATCGGTGTAGTCGATCCCCGGCCGCTGAGAGAAGCCACGCACAACCCATCGTGCCTTGTATCTGTCGAGAGAGCCGTCGGGTCGCAGCTTATGGCGGAAGATCCATTTGCCGGAGATCAGGTGGGCACCGGGCGGACGTGGGACAAGCGTCCATGTGCGGTTCGCACAGAGGGCATCATACTCCTCTTGCATGGCGCCGCGCCATGCTGGATCACGAAGGGCAGCAGTCACCGACGTGGGAAGCGGCGAAGGCGCGACAACACCGGCCGTGTGAACATAGTCCGCATCGTATTTGGTGTTGCGACGGCGGACGTCAGCCATGGCGCGTGTGATCATGCGGTGACCGGGGCCCGATGGTGTTGGAGAAGGGGCCGGTGGTGCAGCCGAGTTGAGGCAGGGCAGCGTGGACGGCGGCGTAGTCGCGGCGCAGTGGAGGAGCCGGGCGAGACATCAGGCGAGGGAGGTGTCGATGCCGCCGATGCCGCCGACGCGCGGGACGCAACGAAGGGCGTCGTGGAGCGCCGCGAGCCGGGCGATCTATCCGGCGAAGGTGGTGGCGAAGCCGACGAGGCGCGTGACGCCGCGGAGGGCGTCGAGGAGCGCGGCGAGCCTGTGGTTGGGACGAAGGAGCCGACCGATGCAGCGGGTGATGGTGGTGACGAGTCCACGGTCGAGGTTGAAGACGAGCCACCGGTCGAGGTCGCAGGTGTGGCGGCCGAGCCGAAGGGGTCCGCGGCGGACGGGGCGGACGAGGTAGAGGCCACGGCAGCAGTCCCAGGTGGTGTAGCCGGTGACGGGGGCGCGCCGACGCGGGCATGCCGCTGGGCGCTTGGCGGAGGAACCGGGGTGGGGCCGTCGTCGCAGAGGAGCGGCGAAGGCGGGGCCGATGGCGAGGCGGAGACGTCAGAGACCTGCGCAAATGGAAAGGCGTGCTCGTCGAAGTGCACGCTACGTGAGATATAAACGCGGCCGGTGAGAGGATCGAAGCACTTGTAGCCAGCGTGATCTGGAGGGTAGTCGAGAAAGACGCACGCACGCGAGCGGGGCGCGAGCTTGTGCAGAGAAGTGGCGGTGGTGTTTGGGTAGCATAAGCAGCCGAAGACACGGAGGTGCCGGTAGGATGGTGGGGAACCGTGGAGGAGCTCGAAGGGAGTGGTGAGCCGGCGAGGGCGACACGGCCGTCGGTTGAGGAGATACGTGATCGTGGCGAGGGCGTCGGGCCAGAATTTGGGGGGGTAGGGAGGCATGGAAGAGCAGGCTGCGGAGGCCCTCGGTGAGTGTGCGTATGATGCGTTCAGCTCTGCCGTTCTGTGGCGAGGAGTATGGGCAGGAGAGTTGGAAAGCGATGCCGTGCGTGGTGAGGAAAGCTCGGAAGGCACGGTTGTCGAACTCACGGCAGTTATCCGTGCGAAACGCAAGGATCGGACGCTGAAATTGGGTATGCACGAACGCATGGAAGGAAACTAGGATTTCAAACACGTCAGATTTACGACGGAGAGGGTAAGTCCAGGCAAAGTGGGTGTAATCATCCAAAATAACCAAAAAATAAGCAAAACCAGAGTTGCTTACAATGGGAGATGTCCATACATCACAGTGTAACAAATGAAAAGGAGCAGTAGCTATGGTGGAAGAGGCAGAGTAGGGCTGCCGAACACTTTTGCCAAGCTGGCAGGCATGGCAAGTATGGGCCTGCGACTTATTACACTGAAAATCAAAAGATGATGTTATTTCAGAGAGGGCGGCGCGTCCGGGATGCCCGAGTCTCTGGTGCCACAGGTCGGTGGAGACAGCGGCAAGCATGGCGGATGGTTGTTGGACGTCGGCGTTGGGGCGAAGTGGATACAGATCACCGGAGCTGTTACATCGGAGGAGCACCGTCCCGGAAATGAGATCCTTAATAGAGAAGCCAAATGGGTCAAATGAAACAGCAACAAAGTTATCACGGGTAAAAGTACGAACTGAAATCAGATTTTTAATGAGATGAGGGGAGATGAGGACATTGCGAAGGGTGAGAGGGGAGGAAGAGGTGGGAAGGAGTGCATCACCGGTGTGGGAGACGGGCATGGTGGTGCCGTTGCCAACGATGATGCCTGGATGCGTGGGGTGAGGGAAGGAAGTGGAGAGCATACCAGGATCAGCGGCCATGTGAGAGGTAGCCCCCGTGTCGAAAAACCAATCCCCGCTGCCAGAGTAGGGTTGCGGCATCGACATGAGGGCGGTCTGGAGAGAGAACATGTCCCAGGTGGCGGCGGAGGGCGTAGGCGCGGTGTTGGGGCCGGTGGACGCGAGGAGCCCCTGTGCCGATGGGCGGGGGCCAAGCACGCCGGCGCCGGGCGGGCGTGGTAGCACGGGCCAGGCCTGGAAGGTCCCAGTCCAGGGGTTGAACCCCGGGAACCAGGGCGCTTGGGGTCGCTGGGGCACGCCGGAGTTGTGGAAGAGGGCGGGGGCAGAGCCACCAGCCCCGCCGTGGCCGGCGGGAGGGCCAGAGCCGCCGTTGCCGCCGGTACCGCCGTTGCCACCCTTGCGGCGCTTGCGGCCGCGTTGGCCGCTGTTGTTGTTGGAGGAGCCCGTGTGTGGAGGAGGTGGAGGCGGGGTGGGCGCCGCAGCGGACGCGGGCGCGGCGGGAGCGCGGGCCACAGCGTGGAGCGCGGTGGCGGGCTCGTGAGCCGCAGAGCGATCGATGCGCCGCTCCTCCTGCAGCAGATAGGAACGCGCCTGAAGGAACGTTGGGAGCTTTGTCTCATCGTACGTCATGGTGCTGATGGCGTGGCTGAATTTGTTGGAGAGGCCGCGCAGCATGTTGGAGACGAGGCCGCGGTCCGTGACGCCCATGTCACAGTCGCGGAGGGTGTCGGCGAGGGTCTGCAAGCGGGTGAAGTAGTCCATGATGGAGAGGTGCTCCTGACGAAGAGAGTGGAACTCCTCGAGGGCGATCAGGCCGCGCTGAGTGCGGTTGTCCAGAAACAGACTGCAGATGGCCTTCCACAAGATGAAGGCGGAGGGATGGTCCTGCGGAACCATACCTTGGAGCTCGTCGGAAATCATGGTGTACAGCCAACGGACGATGCACCAGTCCACCTGTGTCCAGGCGACGTCGTGGCGGCGGTGCTTGGCGTCGACGGAGCCGTCGACGTGGTCGTAGATGTCGTACGACATGAAGAGAGCGTGGAAGAAGGAGCACCAGAGCTTGAAGTTGGGAGGGTTGAGGTGGAGGGTGACGGGAATTTGGCCATGGATGTTGAGGGTGAGGATGGTGGAGAGAGGAACAGAGAGGAGGCTGGCTGGGGCGGCAAACGGATTGGAGCTGGAGGAGCCGCCGGAGGTCAGATCAGAGAAGTCCATGGGAGAGAGGCAGAAGCGAGAGGTTTGGATCGGGGGAGAGAGAATTAGGTATCTGATACCATGTAGTGGAACAGACTAGAACTGGAGCAATCACACACTGTATTCATTCACAGGAGAGTACATATATATACCAGTACAAAGGCACAACGTGCACACACTAACTGACTAACTAAGTCCCTAGATGCTAGCTGCATGCGATCAGAGTGGAGGAAGGAGCGCAGGCAGTTGGGAGCAGGGACGTGGTCACGTCGGAGCTGCATGGACTGCATGTGCGGATGCATGCGTCCAACACTGCTAATATTTTTCTACAAATCTAGTCAAACTAACGACAAATACTTAAGGACAGAGACCTGCCTTTTGCTGGGTCATCATGATCGATTCTCTCGCTCCGTCCTTCATATTCTTGGGAGGACACGGACGATCATCTAGGAAAGCAATAAATGTATAACATCCAATCTCTTGTTTCAGTCAGAGTAAGGCTAATAATATAGCCGGCTGCTAGCAGTATGAATCTTTACAACCTAGGAGTATCTCTCAGCCAATCCATATACTCTCTCGATACGTACCCCCTTAGTTTTTTTTTAGTCTGCATATAAGATTTGGTCAAAGTCAAACTTTATTAACTTTGACTTAGTTTATAGAAAAAAATACCAAGATTCACAATATGAAATCAATAATGTTAGATGCATCATGAAATTAATTTTCATACCATATAGCTTTAGTATTGTAGATGTTGATATTTTTTTCTACAAAGTTGGTCAAACTTTACTAAGTTTAACTTTGACCAATTTTTATATGCAGACTAAAAAGAAACGGAGGGAGTACTATTTTACAAGGCGCGAGAGACGTCATATGATACGATACAGGATGATGTATTAACTCAGCTTTACTAAGGCCAACTCCAGTGCACGACCCCAAACGGACGTCCGGTTTGGCCTATTTTCGTCCGTTTGGGGCGGCCCATGTCCGGTTGGGTCGTTTGGGTTGTCAGTGCACCCAACGCGCGACCACATCCCGAATCATGTTCGGGGTGGGCATGATTAAAAAAAGCAAAAATAAAATAAAATATGGAAAAATATAAAAAACGCAAACATAAAAACATAAACATAATCAGGGGGTTTACGGCCACAAAACGACCCAGTTTCACGGTTCACATTGACATAATTAACATAAAAAAACAAAAAAAAAACACCGCCCGCGTGCTCCTGTCGTGGCCATCGCCATCTTCAGTGGCCGCCGTTGTCGTCGTCGTCGCTAACGAGGCCGACGTAGTACGGCAGGGTCCAGAGGTGGGATGGCGGCCCGTGGTACACGGGGGCGGGCTGGAAGGCCGGAGGTGCCTGCACCACCTCCTCCCGTGGCGAGGCCTCCCGCTCCGGTGACCACGGCGGCGTGGGGCACCAGTTCACGCCCCCCACGGCCTGGGCCATCTCCGGAGCCGTGCACGACCAGCTCCACTGCTGGCCGACCAGGCCCGGGTGGAACGCGGCCACCGGGTCCTCCTCCATCACCTCCTCCGCCTTCACCATCTCCAGCTCAGGGATGGCGACGTCGCCGGCCGCGGAGAGGGCCATCATCTCCTCGAGGCCCTCCCATTGGCGCTCATCGTGCGTGCGCATGGAGTCCTCCATGACACGCTGCATGAGCCGGGCCTCCTCCTCCGCTGTCATGCGAGGTGGTGGTGGTGGAGACGGTGAGGGCGGCAGCGTGGGCGTTAGGCTGCGCCTGTACGCCCGCGCATCTAAGGAGCACACGTCGCGCGCTCTAGACGTGGCCGCCGCGGCCCTGACGACGTGCCGGCGAAGAATGATGCGCGCCGCACTTCGTGCTCGTCCTGGAGCCACATGTCACAGAGCCGGGAGTTGGGGGCGTACCTGCCGTCATAGTACAGGTCGTCGGGGAGGAGGCGGCGGTGGCGCTCGATCTCCTCGCGGCACGCATGGCCGCTCATCGGCATCGGCGGGATCGGGACCCAGTTGGCGGAGAGGTGCCAGTTATTGGGAAGGTGCACATCGCTCCACGGGAGCGGCGTCCTCGTCTCCCAATAACGCCGGCATACATCCACCGCGATGTACTGCCGGTCACGCTCGCTGCCGGCCATAGGGCCGATGGTGAATGGGGCAGGCGCGGGGGCCCGACGCGGTGGTGGTGATGCAGGCTCCTCCTTCATGGAGCCGCGGCGGCGGCCCGACAAGGACGACGCCTCACGGTCGTGCTTCCCCTTGCGGCTGTGGTTCCAGAAGCCCATGGCGGCTGCGAGGTGGCCGGCCGACGAGATCAGGGACGGGGAGAGGGCTAGGGTTTGGGGTGTTGGTCTCGGGGAGGCAGGAAGGGCTCGATTGGCGAGTGTGGACGACGGCCAATCCACGACTTTCCCATTTAAGAAGGAAAGCGACCGTTTGCTGGGCGGATGATAGGTGGGGTCGACCACCCGTGTACATTTATGTCGGGTGGTGGGAGGTAGGTGGGCGCCTGCCACACGGGGCCGACGCGGACGAGCGAGGCGTCCGTTTGCCGTCCTTCACGACCCAAACCGTGCGCATGTTCGCGCTCGAAATGGGTCGGCCCGGACACAAAACAGACCAGATGGGTCCAGGCCGTCGCGCGCTGGGCCATCTGGTTTGTCCGTTTTACCCCAAATGGACGGGGCCGGACGGGATGGGGTCGCGCGCTGGAGTTGGCCTAACCGGCGCACGGCACTGGAATTGCCGCTCTTTCATTGCACGAAGTAACCACTCATGCATGCAGGGACGTATTTCGGGCGCGTTTGGCTGCCCGCATGCAGCCCAACCAGACCCGCGTGGGATGTGTGCGACGTGTTTGGTTGCGTGAACCGGCACGAACAAAACTTAAAGCAGGCCGCAGCCTGGCCCGGCGGAAACTGCCGAATCGGCAGTTTCTCGCGAGCCTGGCTCGGCGCGGCCACGCGTGTGGGGCGGTTGCACGCCTCGGGTAGCACGGGAGATGGAAGTGACGGCTCATAACCCCCCCTCCACTCTCCTGTCACCGTCCAGTGCACTGTTCCCACCGCTCCCTCTCTGCCTCACCGCCTCTCCCTCTCCCCCCCTCCGATGGTTCCGCCTCGCCCACCGCCGCGCCACCCTCTGACCCCCATCGACCATCGCATCGCCAGTATCCAGGAGCGTTGGCTGGCCGGGCTCCAGAACTCGGGCAGGGATCTGGCGTCGGCGCTGCGAGCGCTGTCCCCCATCTGATGCCGTCCACCACGAGGGCCGGCCAATGCGGTGCCGGCCCATCCTGCTCCGCCGCTGATTTCGAACCTCGTGGTCCTGGCTCGGCGCCGACGCTGTCCACGGAGCCGCCGCTTCTTGGGACCCCATTGGGCAGGGGGGTTTCTTGACCCCCGTCCAAGGGTTTTCTCTTGTGGGCGCGCCGTCCTCCTCGACCTCCGGCATGGCCAAGAGCACGGGGCCGATGCCGCAGCCCGTCGCCAGGGCCGGCTCCTCCTCTGCTCCGCCACCGCTCTCCTTCCCGCCGGGGTTTTCACCCCGGCCTCTGTTCGATGTGGCTGCGCAAGCTCCGGTGAGTCAAACCCCCCAATGCTTGCTCCTAGATGTAGATTGGGGGTTTATTTTCTTAGGCATGTGCTAGTAGTTAATGGATTCGATCGGATTAGATAGGATTCGAGTAGATCCGATTGGATTTGATCCCAATCTAATCCAATCGGACCGATCTGTTCTTGTTTCCTACAGTGTATGCCTAGGATAATTTTTTTCTGCTACTGCTACTGTGTCCTAGGATCTGTGATCATGCTAGTTAGTTTTGTTCATGCTAGTAGTTGTGTTCATGCTAGGGTTTGTGTTGATTATTATACGTGCATGTAGTAGGACCATTTTACACTACTAAGGAAAACCCTAGTAGTAGCGCTTGTTTTTTAGCTAGCAGTACAAGCGCTACCACTAAGGCGCTACAACTAACTGTTAGCAGTATCGCTGGAATGCCAGCGCTACTGCTATACCAAGTTAGCAGTAGCGCTTTATCTGGTAAAGGGCTACAGATAATAGAAAGTAGCAGTAACATTTCTTCTGGAAAGCGCTGCTGCTAACTTTTCCTGTATTTTTGAAAATACAGCTTATTTACGTTGTGGTTTTATATACAGTACTTTCATCATATGATTTTATGACCATGATTAGTTATTATATATAACAGTGGGTGAAATAAACATGGAGTAGATTCAAGTGGAGGCAACATGTGGTGTATGTCGAAAGTACTACTAATCCAAACTTGATCTAGTTTGGATTAGTAGTACTTTCAATGTGCACCACATGCTGCCTCCACTTGAATCTATTCCATGTTCATTTCACCTATATAATAACTTAGCATCATGCATCATCGATCATAATAATAAATAACTCATCATTGGTATCATAATAACAAGTCCTACTCATCATCATCGATCATACAACTTCTACTCCATACCACATCATCATCATAGTCATCTAACCAATCCTACTTAGTTGTTCTTAGCACATGATCACACATGATCATGAGTATTAGCTAGAACCTACTGCCTTCTCTTAGGTGAAATAGCATAAAACAAGATAGGTCCTGACTCTTCATTATGGAGAATGAGATTATCCTGTCTCCAATTCTTGCACTTCTCCTAATGTTGCTTCCAAGTACCTCCTTACGAGTGGCCATACATTTGTTCCAATCTTTTATTGCCATATCTTCATTGCTTTTAGAAATACGATATGAACATGAGTGATTCGTAGGATGACCTACCTTGTATATTCAAAACATCAAGGCGACCTTTCTGAAACATCAGATATGGCACGCACTCCCGCGGGATTATCTGTTGAAAAACATAGTAATAACTTCGTAGTTAACAATGTAGTTCAGTTTTAGAAAAATTTATGCAAAAGATGCACAGATGTCGTAATACTAAAAAATCTTACCATGAGATCTCCATGAATGTTAGCATAGTTCAACACGTGCACTGGTGGCACACATTGACCATAATGTGGAGGAGTTTGATAATAGACATTGTAATTCTCAAGATCAGTACAAAATGCGACCAGGTGATTTTTCTCCTGATAAGTAAACTCAAAGCCATCGGTGTAGTAGGTTCTATCTACCATCTTCTGCACATTCTTTGAAAAATGAAAATAAGCTATCAATGGAAATAAGCTGTCAACTATTTTGAAATAAACAATATAAATTACTTAATAACTATGTTTGAGAAACTCACGTAACGGTAGAATTAGAAGCGTATCAATAAGGATCCAAATGTCCAAATTGTCTACCTCGATGTCAGGATCACCAAGATCCATGGTGATAAACATACCCTCTTGAAAATCATACATCTTGCAAAGTGCTTCCCAATCCGGGAAAAGCAAATTGAATACGCTCTCAGAATTGTATATATTTACCTCAAAATCCATACCATGATGGTCCTTAGGTGAATTTTCTTTGTTTCATTCCTCTCATGATCTTCAAAACCCATCCTCTGCAAGACATAGCGTCTTGCATGGCATGGGATAAGCTAGTCGAATTATAAAAGACGGAAATTACACGTTGAAGTAGTAGAAGTCGAGCTTAATTACGAAAAAACCACTTTGCGTCGTAGCGTACCGTTTCACAATCGAAGGCCTTCTCGAGCTTAATGTTGTAGCGCCGATCTTCTACCAAGTGAGGTCTGTCGCAGAAACCCCGGTTGTCGCCGCACCAGGAGCACTCTCCGGGACTTTCGTCCGACGACATTTCCTATGTTCACAATTCAAAGATTAAACTTCTAAAATTCAATATATGTACTACAAAAACTAAATTAGATCATTATTATTCAGCACAGGTTGACTATCGGTCCATCGAGTCTTTTTTAAAAAAACTATCACCTCAGGTGTTGTATATATTCGACCGTTGGTGATGGTCGCTCCTCCCTTCGTCCCCGAGTGCATTAAACCAAAATGTCTGGCACACGGGAACGAAGGAGGAGCGACCCCCACGACAACAGTCGGCATTCTTCTTAGTTCTCCCATATGGTGGGCACAGTCCCTCACTGAATTTTTGACCGTCAGTGATGGTCGTTACTCCTCCTTCCCCTAGTGCCTAACAAAGGTCTAGCACAAGGAGAAGAAGGAGAAACGACCCCCACGACAACAGTCGAGTTTCTTCCTCTCTCATATATGGTTTAGACTTTCTCCCTCACTCATTTTTTGATTGTCATGTATGGAGTCTTGATAGACTTAAAGTCAGCCCGAAATGTCGTTTAATTATCTTTCTAGAAAATCCAGGCCACTCGATATTTCCTACATATTCTAGCACAAGTCATGCCAAAATTTATGGAAAAATCCGGCATGACCTTTGCTAAAAAAAGGACATATCGAGCGCCTAAAATTTTCCAGAACGGAAATTAATCAACACTCCGGCAAAACATAGGCCACTCGGAGGACATATCCTATTTGCATTCAAACTTGATGGTCTTGCATTTCAATGGTGGAAAATATGAACAAAATATTTCAAAATATCTTATAGGACTCATATTGACATGGAGATTTGGCTAGTCTCACCTCGAGGTTGGAGGGGGCCTGTGACGGAGACGACGGCGGCGACGACATGGGCTCCTTTATTTCTACAAAAATAAAATATAAACAAAAACATTATTATCATCATCCTAGGACTTAGTGAAACCCTATGTCTAAAACTTTCTCCTAAACTTATAAAACCTAGTTCTAACCCTAATAATTTGTACTGTCCATCTATCCATCGATTTGTCTAAACCTAGATCCAACTCTAAAAATTGGTAAAACCTTGTTCTAACCCTAAAAAATGAAAAGACCTATATATTTACTAAAAATCCCCTAGTTCTAACCCTAACATCTATCCATCCATCCACAATATGCATGGTGCTTCAATTCATTGAGGAGTGGTAAAGGATGCGACAATATTTTTATGTGTCTGTTTTTTCAATCTCTCATAAAATTGATCGCACTTGGATACTACATGAAATGTAAATTCTATTTCCTCTTGCCAATTCTTGTGAATCGGCTTGAGGGAAGAGTAAACAACTGATTTGGCTTGTGTTGACCATAAAAATTCAGCAATAAAACAATCTTTAGTTTCATGGTCCGGGCTATATATCAGATTACTCACTAGCATACATGTTAGCATAATGTGACTTATGAGGACTGTTAGCCTAAATAGTTGTTTAGTCCATTTACACACTATTTGAAGTACACGATATATAGTACTCTGTTTCCATTTAATTAGTTGTTAATCCCATTTAAATTGGCCATTATTTTACCTGTTTAAGTGGCTGTTTAGCTCAAACAATGGCTAAATAGCAACTGACAGTTTAATTAGGATAATATTTCTTATGAGATTCTCCAATATTACTTGGTCTTTCATTGACCAAAGCTTTTTGCAACAATTGACTAATACTGAGAAACTCAAAGTGCTCTAGCTTTTCTTTTTTATAACAAAAGCCAAATCAACAAGATCTTTTCTTTCTCAATAAAAAAACAAGATCTTTTCTAAAAATTGTCGAATTAAAATATATCTCTCTCTTTTGATGTAATCAAGGAGGAACTCACCATGCTCTTGCTACCGAGCAATTGACTGGATGAGTGGTAAACCGAGGAGAAGTTTACAACATGTAGACATGTGCAAGTATGTAGAGGAGAAATTTAGCTGCTCCAAAACCTCACCAAGAAATTAATAATTTGAAGCGAGACAAATGGATCAATCAGACTAATAATTACAAGAATGTTGGGGTAATTAATTCATAACATGCCTAAAGATTACAGTACTACAGGAGATTATATATAAGCGAGACCTACAATCCTCCGTCGGCCCAGGGACAGGCATCTATGACTACTCCTAGTGTTTGGAATTAATTAATTAAAAGCACGGATTATTATTGTCCTGGTATTTGCCGCCGTAGAAGCATAACTGGCTGAAGCACGCCCTCGAGAAAAGCTCCGCAGAGGTTGGACTATACATGATCTTCATGATGATCCTCGCATTTTAAGCACGCCCAAATAGTACTTACATCACCTGTGACCTGTTGCCCATAAGTTTTAGAGTTGCTTTCTCCCAACAGCAAATCCGATGGATCTGCCCGTTGGGTAGTGGTAGTTTTTTTTTTTTTGTTAAGAGTATATATATGCTCACTCTTAGTCAAGTGATTGGCAGCCTTCTCCAAACTCGATCGATTGCAACAAATTTGCTCGCTCAGTCTTCTTCAACTTACTAACTTCCACCATATAAGAAGCAATGGTGCCTTCACAAATGAATCTCTCTGCCGTCCTCCTAGTCCTCGTCCTCCTCCTCCTACCCATCGTCATGGAAGCTGGTGGTATGTATGTGTGCACATGCATGAACTACTACATGTTGCAAGCAGCCATGTCATTTGATCAATCTTCTCTTTGCTAAAAGTTGTTTGATGCGCCTTCGACATTTGTTGCATAAAAATTAATGTCCATGCCTGGATCTGAACCATGCATGCAGTCGCAGAGTCGGCGTTCCTTGGGAAAGATGTTTGCGGCGACGTACATCAGAGCGGCAATTATAAAGGGATATGCATTGGATTGATACATGACGCCGCTTGCAATAGTGTATGCGTAGACGAAAGCAGCGACAACTCTGGTGGCGAATGTGACCTTTTTCAATGCTGGTGCATAACCAGATGCACCTCTGAGTCTGAGGCTGTTGCCAGTGCTCCCATCCCCGCGTGAACAAGAACAATGATCCGATCCTTCCCAGCCATAGCATAATAATAATACAGTATATAACATTGTATACTCGGTGTACCTACTCCTACCGGCTATTTACTTATGTTGTGCCGTTGACTTGTGGGTCAAAATAAATGTGTATTTTCTTGGGCAAATATTGTTGATGATCAAAATTGGCATGTCACACCAGTGCAGAAATAATTTAACCTATTTTTTAAATATTTATGATACATAATTAATATCATTGGGTAGATTGTTGAACCTATTTTATTTTAGTGATAAATTTATTTGGAGATAAAAATACTGCTAATATTTTTCTACAAATCTAGTCAAACTAACGACAAATATTTATGGACAGAGACCTGCCTTTTGCTGGGTCATCATGATCGATTCTCTCGCTCCGTCCTTCATCTTCTTGGGAGGACACGGACGATCGTCTAGGCAAGCACTAAATGTATGACATCCAATCTCTTGTTTCAGTCAGAGTAAGGCTAATAATATAGCCGGCTGCTAGCTGTATGAATCAATACAACCTAGGAGTATCTCTCAGCCAATCCATATACTCTCTCGATACGTACCCCTCCGTTTCTTTTTAGTCTGCATATAAGATTTGGTCAAAGTCAAACTTTATTAACTTTGACTTAGTTTATAGAAAAAAATACCAAGATTTACAATATGAAATCAATAATGTTAGATGCATCATGAAATTAATTTTTATACCATATAGCTTTAGTATTGTAGATGTTGATATTTTTTCTACAAAGTTGGTCAAACTTTACTAAGTTTAACTTTGACCAATGTTTACATGCAGACTAAAAAGAAACGGTGGGAGTACTGTTTTACAAGGCGCGAGAGACGTCATACGATACGATACAGGATGATGTATTAACTCAGCTTTACTAAGGTCAACTCCAGCGCACGACCCCAAACGGACGTCCGGTTTGGCCCCGTTTTCATCCGTTTGGGGCGGCAATGGCGCGGCACATGTCCGGTTGGGTCGTTTGGGTTGTCCGTGCGCCCAATGCGCGGCCACATCCCAAATCATGTCCGGGGTGGGCATGATTAAAAAAGCAAAAATAAAATAAAATGCAGAAAAATATAAAAAAAACGCAAACATAAAAACATAAACATAATTAGGGGGTTTACGGCCACAAAACGACCCAGTTTCACGGTTCACATTGACATAATTAACATAAAAAAACAAAAAAAAAACGCCACCCGCGTGCTCCTGCCGTGGCCATCGCCGTCTTCAGTGGCCGCCGTTGTCGTCGTCGTCGCTGATGAGGTCGACGTAGTCCGACGGCGTCCAGAGGTGGGACGGCGACACATGGTACACGGGGGCGGGCTGGAAGGCCGGAGGTGCCTGCACCACCTCCTCCCGTGGCGAGGCCGCCCGCTCCGGTGACCGCGGCGGCGTGGGGCCCTAGTTCACGCCCCCCACGCCTAGGCCATCTCCGGAGCCGTGCACGACCAGCTCCACTGCTGGCCGACCAGGCCCGAGTGGAACGCGGCCACCGGGTCCTCCTCCATCACCTCCTCCGCCTTCACCATCTCCAGCTCGGGGATGGTGACGTCGCCGGGCGCGGAGAGGGCCATCATCTCCTCGAGGCCCTCCCATTGGCGCTCATCGTGAGTGCGCCGGGCCTCCTCCTCCGCTGTCATGCGAGGTGGTGGTGGTGGAGACGGTGAGGGCGGCGGCATGGGCATTAGGCTGCGCATGTACGCCCACGCATCTAGGGAGCACACGCCGCGCGCTCTGGACGTGGCCGCCGCGGCCCTGACGACGTGCCGGCGAAGAATGACGCGCGCCGCACTTCGTGCTCGTCCTGGAGCCACATATCACAGAGCCGGGTCGGGGGCGTACCTGCCGTCATAGTACAGGTCGTCGGGGAGGAGGCGGCGGTGGCGCTCGATCTCCTCGCGGCGCGCACGGCCGCTCATCGGCACCGTCGGGATCGGGACCCAGTTGGCGGAGAGGTGCCAGTTATTAGGAAGGTGCACATCGCTCCACGGGAGCGGCGTCCTCGTCTCCCAATAACGCCGGCATACATCCACCACGATGTACTACCGGTCGCGCTCGCTGCCGGCCATAGGGCCGATGGTGAATGGGGCAGGCACGGGGGCCCGACGCGGTGGTGGTGATGCAGGCTCCTCCTTCATGGAGCCGCGGCGGCGGCCTGACGAGGACGACGCCTCACGGTCGTGCTTCCCCTTGCGGCTGTGGTTCCAGAAGCCCATGGCGGCTGCGAGGTGGCCGGCCGGCGAGATCAGGGACGGGGAGAGGGCTAGGGTTTGGGGTGTTGGTCTCGAGGAGGCAGGAAGGGCTCGATTGGCGAGTGTGGACGACGGCCGGTCCACGGCCTTCCCATTTAAGAAGGAAAGCGACCGTTTGCTGGGCAGATGACAGGTGGGGTCGACCACCCGTGTACATTTATGTCGGGCGATGGGAGGTAGGTGGGCGCCTGCCACACGGGCCCAACGCGGACGAGCGAGGCGTCCATTTGCCGTCCGCCACGACCCAAACCGTGCGCATACTTGCGCTCGAAATGGGTCGGCCCGGACACAAAACGGACCAGATGAGTCCAGGCCGTCGCGCGCTGGGCCGTCTGGTTTGTCCGTTTAACCCCAAATGGACGGGGCAGGAAGGGATGGGGTCGCGCGCTGGAGTTGGCCTAACCGTCGCACGGCACTGGAATTGCCGCTCTTACATTGCACGAAGTAACCACTCATGCATGCAGGGACGTATTTCGGGCGTGTTTGGTTGCCCGAATGCAGCCCAACCAGACCCGCGCGGGATGTGTGCGGCGTGTTTGGTTGCCTGAACTGGCACGCACAAAACTTAAAGCAGGCCGCAGCCTGGCCCGGCGGAAATTGCCGAATCGGCAGTTTCTCGCGAGCCTGGCTCGGCGCGGCCACGCGTGCGGGGCGGTTGCACGCCTCGGGCAGCACGGGAGATGGAAGTGACGGCTCATAACCCCCCCTCCACTCTCCTGTCACCGTCCAGTGCACTGTTCCCACCGCTCCCTCTCTGCCTCACCGCCTCTCCCTCTCCTCCCCTCCGATGGTTCCGCCTCGCCCACCGCCGCGCCGCCCTCTGACCCCCATCGACCAGCGCATCGCCAGTATCCAGGAGCGTTGGCTGGCCGGGCTCCAAAACTCGGGCAGGGACCTGGCGTCGGCACTGCGAGCGCCGTCCCCCATCTGCTACCGTCCACCACGAGGGCCGGCCAATGCAGTGCCGGCCCATCCTGCTCCGCCGCTGATTTCGGACCTCGTGGTCCTGGCTCGGCGCCGACGCCATCCATGGAGCCGCCGCTTCTTGGGGGCCCATTGGGCAGGGGGGTTTTCTTGACCCCGGTCCAAGGGTTTTCTCTTGTCGGTGCGCCGTCCTCCTCGACCTCCGGCATGGCCATGAGCACGGGGTCGATGCCGCAGCCCATCGTCAAGGCCGGCTCCTCCTCTGCTCCGCCACCGCTCTCCTTCCCGCCGGGGTTTTCACCCCGGCCTCGGTTCGCTGTGGCTGCGCAAGCTCCGGTGAGTCAAACCCCCCAATGCTTGCTCCTAGATGTAGATTGGGGGTTTATTTTCTTAGGCATGTGCTAGTAGTTAATGGATTAGATCGGATTAGATAGGATTCGAGTAGATCCGATTGGATTTGATCCCAATCAAATCCAATCGGACCGATCTGTTCTTGTTTCCTACAGTGTGTGCCTAGGATAATTTTTTTCTGCTACTGCTACTGTGTCCTAGGATCTGTGATCATGCTAGTTAGTTTTGTTCATGCTAGTAGTTGTGTTCATGCTAGGGTTTGTGTTGATTATTATACGTGCATGTAGTAGGACCATTTTACACTACTAAGGAAAACCCTAGTAGTAGCGCTTGTACAAGCGCTACCACTAAGGCGCTACAGCTAACTTTTAGCAGTAGCGCTGGAATGCCAGCGCTACTGCTATACCAAGTTAGCAGTAGCGCTTTATCTGGTAAAGCGCTACAGATAATAGAAAGTAGCAGTAGCATTTCTTCTGGAAAGCGCTGCTGCTAACTTTTCCTGTATTTTTGAAAATACAGCTTATTTATGTTGTGGTTTTATATACAGTACTTACATCATATGTTTTTGTGACCATGATTAGTTATTATATATAACAGTGAGTGAAATCAACATGGAGTAGATTCAAGTGGAGGCAACATGTGGTGTATGTGGAAAGTACTACTAATCTAAACTTGATCTAGTTTGGATTAGTAGTACTTTCAATGTGCACCACATGTTGCCTCCACTTGAATCTATTCCATGTTCATTTCACCTACTGATATATATATATATATATATATATATATATATATATATATATATATATATATATAATAACTCATCATGCTCATATAATAACTTAGCATCATGCATCATCGATCATAATAATAAATAACTCATCATTGGTATCATAATAACAAGTCCTACTCATCATCATCGATCATACAACTTCTACTCCATACCACATCATCATCATAGTCATCTAACCAATCCTACTTAGTTGTTCTTAGCACATGATCATGAGTATTAGCTAGAACCTACTGCCTTCTCTTAGGTAAAATAGCATAAAACAAGATAGGTCCTGACTCTTCATTATGGAGAATGGAGATTATCCTGTCTCCAATTCTTGCACTTCGCCTAATGTTGCTTCCAAGTACCTCCTTACGAGTGGCCATACATTTGTTCCAATCTTTGATTGCCACTAGATCATTGATGGCGCGCGTTGCCGCGCCCGTCCATTATGATGATAGAATGCTATGAATTTGGTGAATGTATCAAATCATGAAAATAAAAAGAACATATGTTACTACAAAAATTAACCATATAAAGCTAAAGTAGAAGGGTCTACCAGTAGTATTTTAACCAATCATGATAAGAATATGGGGTCTTTATTTCCAGAATAATAATAACATATCATCCCCACTGAAGTTTCATTTACAAAGATGCAGTGCATTACTTTGTAGATAATGTTTTCCACAAATATCTAGACATATGGCCCTATCATTACCTCCACACATTGTTTCAAAGGTGTTGATTTTTTGGACTTAATGATGGTTTTTCTAAGCAGATAGTTTAACAATACATGTTCAAAATAACAAACCAAATGATGAGAATCCTGGTTATGTGGGAATCACCTTGAAGCAAGAACAAGTGGACTGGAAACAATATTATCACAGAAGTAGTCTGACATCTTCAGATTAAATGCATCCGAAAGTACAAAAAACAAATGTAGGAAATATCAAAATGACAATGATTTATTATTCATACTCACTGAAGTAGTCTGACATCATTGGATGAAACTCATCCGAAAGTACAAGTTAAGACAATGTATATACAAAAAAATTAGTGTACAAAAAATGAAATGTAGAAAATATCTAAATGACAATGATTTATCATTCATACATACATGACACCTGGCCTTGATGATTCTAGAGTTTATTATTTTTCTTTACTACTCTACGTACAGAGCAGAAATTTAAAAAGGTGCTTCTAGGAAGAGCCGGACTCGTATAGCTATGTAACAGTAAGATAACCAACTTATTGAAGTGATGTGATTAGTAGGCAGCCTCAGTGCTGTGCAGCAAGAGAGTTAAGGGAACAGGGCCCATCAGCCCATGAAAGAGAAATATTTGTCTCTTAATAACTTAAATTATTACTTGCACGACATCCCCTATGAGATGAAGCCAGAGATGATTCAGTGTGGGAGATTGAGGATTGGGCCAAGTAAAGGTGCCTCGGTTTCCTGCGCATTTTTTTCTTGACGGGGTTCATGGTGGGAAGTTTCTTTCACATTAATCTCCTCGGGTTCATCGGGCCATTACCACCACCTCATGTCATCATAATAGGAGGGGATCGTCATTGTTGCCTCGCCCTTCACGGAAGTAAACTGTCACATACAACAAAACAATGTCATGACATGGGTGATAGGGAAATATAAGCAATCACATATCCTTTTTTTCAAAACAAAGGATGACTCCTGATATCAGCGCGATTGTAAGTGCATCTAGTGCCCCTTAGTGATTTTGGTGTATTGAAGACTTATAGGTTAAGTGACTGATGCGTTTGTGAGTGTACACAGGTCTATAAGTCTATGAGGAGTTTGCTATTTACAGAGAAAGTCGACCCCTAAAAATGAAGTTCTTCGACTGAAGACTTTGATATTCTGAAGACTTTCTGAAGACTTTGAAAGTGAAGAAATTGGTGTGACCTTGAAGACTTGGTATTCACTTGAGGAACATGAAGCGTGATGACTTTTGTTTTCGTAGTTTCATTTTCTCTTTCTTGAGTCATAGGAAACACCGTACTGTTAAAGGGGGTCGAGGAAATACTAAGGAAAACTTTCCATGTGATGCTCAACTCAAAATCCTACACCTACCAATCCCTTTGAGTGAAGCCATTGGAAATCTCATACAGTTCAGTCAATTTCTTCAGTGACAGAGACGCAGTTCTTCTGGTCACTGAGGACTTTGCTCTGACTGAGGAGTTAGGAATTCGCCAGTGCGAATTGCCTACACAGTGAGGAACATGATAGCCCTGAGGAATTTGAGAGTCAAATTTCCGACCGTTGCTGTGTTGCGCGCCGGCTGTCCAAAATATCTTATCCACCTAACGGTCATATCATTGAAGGGCATTTATGTCTTATCATGTCGGGCTGCTCCCTAGGCTATAAATAGCCTCCCCCTACAACCACTAGCTGGTTGGCTGCTCCGAGAGAACTTGACACTTGTAATCTGAGAGCAACCCATCCTCCGAGGACTTTGAGCGAAAATCATCAAGTGAGGAAAATCCCAAACCAAACCCCCACAAACCCAAAGTGATTGAGCATCACTGAAGAAATTGATCCTGCGTGGATCCGACGCTTGTTACCTTTGAAGACTGTGCTTCTTCCAGACGATTAGGCGTCAAGGTCTAGAGCATCCAAGAGGAATTGTGGATCGCCGAGTGACCAAGTCTGTGAAGGTTTGGAAGTCACCTGAAGACTTATCACGAGTGATTGGACGAGGCCTGCGTGGTCTTAGTTCAAGGAGAATACGGTGAGGACTGGGTGTCCTGAGTTGCGGCTCAGAGACTGGGTGTCCGGGACTGCGTGTCCTCGAGTTTAAATACTCAGCCGCTCCAACCAGACGTACAACTGAGACAGCAGTTGGAACTGGTTTACCAAATCATTTTCTTCACCAACTAACTGGTTCTATTTCCTCAACTCTTTCATTTCCTCATTACTGTGTTGTATGTTGTTCATATCTGTGCTTGAAGACTTTGACTGAAGACTTTCACAAATTCCTCAGTTCAATTTTTTCAGTCTGTCCGTCTTCATCTTGTTATCCTGTGTTTACACTTTCTGTACTCTGTGCTAGTCTTCATTTCATCATGATGACTATGTTTGTATCCTGTTATGTTTACTTCTGAGTACTTATTCCGCTGCAAGTAGTTCTTCGCTAAGGAATTTCCTCACCAGCAAATTCCTCAGTGAAGAATTCATAAAAATCGCCTATTCACCCCCCCTCTAGTCGATATAACGCACTTTCAATTGGTATCAGAGCAAGGTACTCCCTTGTTCTATGTGATTTTGGTTTAACCGCCTGGAGTTTTAGTTATGTCGACCGCAGGTATGATCAAGGTCTCGGCTGGGTGTCCTACCTTTGATGGAACGGACTACCCCTACTGGAAGAACAAGATGCGAATGCATCTTGAGGCAATTGATAACGATCTCTGGTATGTTGTGGAAAATGGTGTTCCCTCTGTCACTCCCACACTGAACGCTACCGATGTGAAGAGATTCAAACAACTCGATTCTCAAGCGAAGAATATCATATGTGGCCATCTGAGAAAAGGACAGCATGGAAGAGTGAGTGCTTTGGAAACTGCTAAGCTTATCTGGGATAGGCTGTCCAAAGTAAATGAAGGAGTTTCAACTCAGCGTGACTCTCGAGTCGATGTTCTTCGGAATCTCTTCAACCGCTTCAAAAGAGTCAAAAATGAAAATGTCCAACAAACCTTTGATCGCCTCACTGACATCTCAAACGAGCTTCAAGCCCTCGGTGCCACTGACATCACTGATCATGAAGTTGTGAAGAAACTGTTGAGATTGCTTGATTCCTCATTTGATACTCTGGGACTGATGATACAAGAACGTGCTGACTACAAGTCGCTTGATCCTGCTGATATCCTCGAAAGGCTAAACACTCACGAGTTCCAGCTTGCTGAAAAGAGAGATCTCTATGGTTCAAACTATGGCAAACCACGTGCCCTGAAGGCCAAGGCTGTGTCTGACTCTGAATATGAAGATTCTGGTAGTAGCCTTGGTGATCCTGAAGAACTGAGCCAGGATCTAGCACTGCTTGTGAAGAAATTCCAGAAGTTCACAAGACGTGGTCGCTTTGGAAAATCCTCAAGAGGCAATGATTCCTCATCCAGTGACTATAAGAGAAAGCTTTTCCACAAATGCAAGAAGCCTGGTCAATATATTCAAGATTGTCCTCAGTGGGAAAAGGAAATGAAGAAGAAGAAATACAAGGATTACAGTTCTGATGATGCGAAGAAGAAGAAGAAATCGTCAAAATCTTCGTCATCAAAATCCTCGAAATCTTCATCTCACAAGAAGAGCAGCTCCAAGAAGGCTCGGGCATTCATTGGCAAGGAGATGGACTCTGAAGCTGAATCTGAGGAAAATGATGAAGAGGAGCCGTCTGAAGAATCTGAGTCTGGTGTCGCAAGTCTGGCCGTTGCTACTGCTTTCGTCAGCAAGTCCATCTTCAACACTGAAGAAACTGACTCCACCGACAAGCCGGATGAAGATAATGATGGCTACGCTCCCACCTATTGCTTCATGGCGAAAGATGCTAAGGATGATCAACCCAAAACCACTGAATGGGTCCTCGATAGTGGATGTACAAATCACATGACTGGTGACAAGAATCTATTGATGGATGCTCCCATATCGCCGTCACCTCTGAAGCATATCATCTTTGCTGACAAAGGCAAAAGTCAGGTATTGGGTCTTGGTAAGGTTGCTATCTCTAAGGATAAGCACATGGACAAAGTCATGCTTGTTGAGTCCTTAGGATACAATCTCATGTCAGTCTCAATGCTTTGTGATCTTGATATGGTTGTTGTCTTTGGCAAATATCGCTGTGTTGTGATTATGGAAGCTGATAATTCCAAAGTCTTCGAAGGCTTTAGGAGAGGAGATTTGTATATTGTTGATTTCTCTACATGACCACAACCAGCCGTATGTCTACTTGCAAAAGCTTCAGAAGGCTGGCTATGGCATCGACGACTTGGTCATGCAGGCATGAGGAATTTGAGCACGCTTGCAAAGAAGAAGCATGTCATTGGCATTGAGAATGTCAAATTCCTCAAGGATCACTTATGCGGAGCATGTGAAGCCGGAAAAATGACCAAGGCCAAGCATCCAGCGAAGACTATCATGACCACTACCCATCCATTCGAATTGCTTCACATGGACCTCTTCGGACCTAATCATTATTCAGCAGTCACTAATGATGCATCTCTATATGGTTTTGTCATTGTTGATGATTATTCTCGATATACATGGGTACACATTGTTACTTACAAACATGAAGTGCAGGAAGTCTTCAAACGATTTTCCTCGAGGGCTTCAACCAACTTTGGTGTGAAGATCAAGCATATCAGAAGTGACAATGGAACTGAGTTCAAGAATTCCGGTCTTGATGCATATCTTGATGAACTTGGTATTACTCATGAGTTATCTGCTCCCTATACTCCTCAGCAGAATGGCGTCGTGGAGCGCAAGAACAGAACTCTTGTTGAGATGGCTCGCACTATGCTTGATGAATACAAAATGCCTCAGCGTTTTTGGATTGATGCAATTGATACTGCTTGCCACATCATCAATAGAGTATATCTTCACAAATTCTTCAAGAAGACTGCCTATGAACTCCTCACTGACAAGAAACCCAATGTGAGTTATTTCAAAGTCTTCGGTGCTAAATGTTGGATTAGAGATCCTCACCACAACTCTAAATTTGCACCGAAAGCACATGAAGGTTTTATGCTTGGTTACGGAAAGGACTCGCACACCTACAGAGTCTTCAACATTGTTCTTCACAAGATTGTTGACACTGTAGATGTGCGGTTCGATGAAACTAATGGCTCGCAAAGAGAGCACCTACCTTCTGTGTTAGATGAACCAGCACCTGAAGATGCTATCAAGCTCAAGGCAACTGAGGATGTCATTCCGACTGAAGAATCTGCTGAAGAATTCATTCCTGTTCATGAAGAACGTCGAGCTGATGCACCTGAAGAACAAGATGAGGAAAATGGTGCTGAAGAAAATGCTGATCAAAATCCTCAGCGACAACCAACTCATCCACGCGTTGCAAAAGAAGTGCAAGTGGAGAAGATCATCGATGACATTAGCGCACCAGGTCCTCTCACACGCTCAAAAGCATCACATTTATCTAACTTTTGTGGGCACTATGCTTTTGTCTCTATCACAGAGCCCACTAAGGTAGATGAAGCATTTCTGGAGCCGGAGTGGATTCAGGCTATGCAAGAAGAACTACATCAGTTCGAGCTGAACAATGTCTGGGAATTGGTCAATCGCCCAGATCCTCGCAAGCATAATATCATTGGCACAAAGTGGATCTACCGCAACAAGCAAGATGAAAATGGCCTTGTGGTGAGGAATAAGGCACGACTAGTAGCTCAAGGCTACACGCAGGTTGAAGGAATTGATTTTGATGAAACTTTTGCACCTGTTGCTAGACTTGAGGCTATTCGCATATTACTTGCTTACACTAACCATCATGATATCATCTTATATCAAATGGATGTGAAAAGTGCATTCCTCAATGGTAAGCTTGAGGAAGAAGTATATGTTGCTCAACCCCCAGGTTTTGAAGATCCCAAGAATCCTGACAAAGTCTTCAGACTCAATAAGGCTCTCTATGGCCTCAAGCAAGCCCCTCGGGCGTGGTATGATACATTGAAGGAATTCTTCGTGAAGAATGGCTTCACACCCGGTTCACTCGACCCTACTCTTTTTACTAAATCATATGATGGTGAACTGTTTGTGTGCCAAATATATGTTGATGATATTATCTTTGGTTGTACTAACCAACGTTATAGTGATGAATTTGCCTATATGATGAGTGAAGAATATCAAATGTCTATGATGGGAGAGTTGAAATTCTTCTTAGGTCTTCAAATTCGTCAGCAGCGCAATGGCATATTCATATCTCAGGAGAAATACCTCAAAGATGTACTGAGGAAATTCGGCATGCAAGATTGCAAAGGCGTCAAAATTCCTATGCCCACAAATGGCCATCTATGCACTGATTAAAACGGTATTGACTTCGATCACAAGGTATACTGCTCCATGATTGGTTCCTTATTGTACTTATGTGCATCTAGGCCAGATATAATGCTTAGTGTTTGCATGTGTGCCCGATTTCAAGCTGCACCGAAGGAATCACACCATAAGGCTGTGAAGCATATTCTTCGATATCTAGCTCACACACCAACACTAGGATTATGGCACCCCAAGGGCTCTGCTTTTGATCTCATTGGATATTCTGACTCTGACTATGCTGGTGATCGTGTGGACCGCAAGTCAACATCTGGCACTTGTCATTTCCTCGGACGATCTTTGGTCTGTTGGTCCTCGAAGAAACAGAACTGCGTATCACTATCTACTGCTGAAGCTGAATACATTGCTGCTGGCTCATGCTGAGCTCAACTGCTTTGGATGAAGCAAACCCTCAAGGACTATGGCGTCAACGTTAAGAATGTGCCTCTCCTCTGCGACAATGAGAGTGCCATCAAGATTGCTCACAACCCAGTTCAGCACTCGAAGACAAAGCACATCCAGATTCGTCATCATTTTCTTCGGGATCATGTGTTGCAGGGCGACATCTCCATCGAGCATGTGAAGACTGAAGAACAGCTAGCTGATATCTTCACTAAGCCCTTGGACGAGAAGAGATTTAGCAAGTTGCGGTGTGAGCTAAATATCTTAGAATCTTCGAATGTTCTTTGAAAAGGACACACATCCTAACACTTATGCAAAATTGATGACTTAGATGTGCAACACATGAAGAAACGTTTTTCTTCAATCAATGAATAATAACACTCTAAGTGTGAAGAAATTAATGAAGAATTTGATTCTCAGAACCCTACGACAATTGTACGCGGTGTCTGAAATCATCATTCTTATAGGTGGGTCACGCCACCACAAAAGTTGAAAATCTTCAATTTGAGTTTTTCCTCATTTTTGAAATTCTTCAGTCTTTCAAATTCTTCAACTTTGCAAAATCTTCACTGTTTGCGTCGTTTTTCTTCATTGGCTATATATATATATATATATATATATATGTGAGTTTATGTCCTCTACAACATTCACTTATTGCTATTTCTTCAAGTTGTGATCTCTGCTAAGTGAATGTGATCGGACCCTTCCCCCTCTATGCTACACTCAACCCAATCTATTCACAAATTCTTCATGTGCGTTCTGATTGAAACTCGTTCAAACTCTTCACTGTGTCCTTGTCAGCTGAAGAAATTGCGAACGAAACTTTAAAACAAATCTTATCCAGATTTTTGGTTTTACCGCTCAAACCGTTCCGCATCCCACGATGCATTATTTTATTCACCCACGATCTTACACGATCTCATCTGCACAATACGTGGGTGACACATGTCGTGTGAAGAAGAAAGGGCAGGGGCATGTTCGTCCCAAAATCTTCGGGCGAACAGTTTTTACCGTGGCTATAAATACCCCCCCTCCCCTTCCTTACTTCATTTACTCCGCTCGGTCGCTGTCTCTCGCTCGAGCTCTCCTCAAACCCTAGCGCCGCCACTACTCCATCGCCGCCGGTGAGGAAGAGCTTCATTGCCTCGACCTCGTCGCCGTCGTACTCGCGCCGGCTGCGGAAATCTTCACTCCACCGCCGCCGTAGCCGTCTCCCTCTGCCAAGTTAGGGCGTGGGAGATCTAACTTGACGAACTTCACCGCTGTTCATCTCTGTTCGTCGTGTTCTTCAGTTCGGGTAATTAAAAGTCACTTTTATTACTCGCTTTGATTCTCAAACTTTTCTGAAAATCCTCAAAGGTGTTTTATTCTTCAAATCTTCACATACGAACACCTCGCACACTGTATGCTCTTGATCCATCTCTCTAAGCACTCATTTCTTCAAGATTCCTCAATTGTGTGGATTTTCGATCTGTACAACTCTGGAACCTAAGACAAGAACGCTTAGTGAAATTCCTCAAGGCTCAACTAGTCAAATTCCTCAAAACTTGTCTTTTCGAAAAATCTTCTGAGAACGCATATGACCTCTCCAAATTCCTCGCACCTACACTCTGTTCACAGGTACTCATGTTTGCTACTGAATCACTAGGTTCTCATCAACTTAACTCATTTGCAGCGTTCCTCGAAGAAAAACTGCATACTTCTTCAGAGTGTTCAATTGTTCAAATTCCTCATCTGAAGAAAATGGCTGAAGGAAAGAGACCGCAGAAAGGAGGAAAGTAACCGGAGGTCATGACTGCTTTCGAGATCCCTGATGAAATATACAAGGATTATTGCACACCTGATGAAGCCAAGTTTGGCAAAGAAAACAAGAATCAGCGCAAGGTGCGCATTCAGAGGATTGAACGAAGATGGGCACGAGAATGGAGGGAATATCGATATGTTACTCCAAAGTACATGAAGAAATTCGCCTTAAATCCTCCATGCCCAAGAGCTCCATTGGCACCTGGCCAAGTCGCTGATCTCACTAGCATCAAAAGTGGTGAAGACTTTCCTGAAGAATGGGCTAGGCGCCAAGCAAAATTGGCAAGACAAGCCAAGGAGGCAGTGAGGAAATTCAATGAGGATTCTGCTGCTGCTGCTGCCGCTGAGACCTCGGTCAAGCCGAGGAAATCAATGCCGAAGAAGCCTGCTCGCAAGCCAAGTGCTTCACCATCAGCGCCCTCACGGCCAAGTTCCTCAGTCGCGCCCTCACAGCAAATTCCTCAGACTACTGCTGCTCCACCAAAGTCCTCAGCAGCTCCCTCCAAGTCCTCAACTCCTGTGCATCTGGCTACATGTCAAAGGACTCAGGGTTTCTCAATTGCTTCTGGTGTCTCAGTGAGTTCCTCAGCTGCACCAATGTCCTCATCAGGCCCCACTCTGCTGAAAACAAAAGCAACAGCTGGACGCGGTCCTCGGCCAAGTCCAAGAAAGAAACAGGTTGCTTTCCAAGTGCCCTCTGATGATGAGGCTTCTGATGAAGAACTTGCAGAAATCATCAGAGACAGACAAGCAAAGGCCACCAGAGCCAAAGGAACACCTGTGCCTCTGCTTTTGGATCCGAAGAAGATCCTCGACTATATTGACTTATGGCATAAGGATCCAAACACTCCAATGCCTGATCTGCCTCTGACTCCTAGTCAAAGTCATATGCTGACCCATTTCATCTCTCAAGAGAAATGGAAGTTTGAAAAGGCACGTGAGATAAAGAGAGCACAAGCTAGAAAGGAGAAGCTTCTGAAGAAGAACGTTGTCAGACTAACACCTGAAGAACTTCTCAAGGCTCAATCTGAGATCCAAGCCCTCAGCAAGGACTTCGATGCATACAATGCTGATTGGCAAGGAGCCAAAGTGAGATTCGTCAATTTGACGAAGAATATGACAACTATTGCAGCCCCATCGCAACAAGAAAATCCTCAGGCTGCAGACTCTGCTCAGCCTGCTGAAGAACATGCCAGCTCTGCTGATGACTTTCAGCCTGCTGATGAGAATACAAGTTCCAGGGCTGATGACTCCATTCCAGCCGCTGAAGAAATTCCCAGGGCATCCACTAGTGGTGCGCCTGAAGAAACTGAAGAGATCAGGGCAACTGCACCAGTTGCGCCTGAAGAAAATGAACCACAGTCCTCAGCTCCTCCTGCGCCAACACCAACTCCAATTCTTCCTTCTGCTTATGAAGTGAAGAAGACCAAGGCTGCAGAGCGAGCTGCAGTGAAGAAAAGGAAGGCATCAGCTGCGTCAAATTCTTCGGCCGCGAAGAAAATGAAGCCAATGACCAGCTCGCTTGAAAATCCTATTGATGCCATTCCGCTTTCCTCCATGTCATCCAAGGAAATTGTTCCTTATGGAGAAGACTACAAGATCCCAAGCGGATCTGATGAAGAAAATCATTCTGTTGCTACCTCAGAGCAGTTTGATGAAGAAATTGAAGTGGAAACATTCCCTTCAACGCCAGTCGTTTCCTCACCTAAGCCTCAGTTCACAGCTGAAGAGGCTGGTGTTGAGGAAATTGAAAAAGAAGATGAAGATGTGGATATTGGATGCACTACACCAGTGATGAACGATGACTTTTGGGAAAGTCAGCATCCCAATACTCCTCTCTTCACTCCTATTCAACAAATTCCTCAGTCCCCGGCTACAACTGTTCAAATGGGCTCTGAAGAAACTCATCCCACATCGTCTGTTCATGAAGAAATTCCAGCCGCTAGTGCTGAAGAACCTGCTGCTGCTGATCCCCAAACTGCACAAGAAGAGGAACCAGAAATTCCTCAGCCTGAAGCACCTGAGATCGTCATTCCTGAGGTTGTGCTGCAAATCACTGACACTCCTCTACCGAAACCGAAGAATCCGTTCTCTAGCAAGCAAAAATTCAAGGCTGAAGACTTCTTTTCTGAGCATGTGTTCTTCACTGATTACAATCCATATGACTCTGCTCGCATAAGGAAGAGACGTTTCTGGACTGCTACTCAAGCCAACTTCTATTCCTCAGTGCGCTTTGACAAGGACAAAATCTTCGATCATGAACATATTCCTCACGTGGATATGGAATCTCTGCCGTGCTTCAAACCGGTCATCCGAGTTATTCACGATTCAGGACTACTGAACTTCTGCACTAATATCTGTGATTGGAATGAAGAACTCATTCTTCAGTTCTATGCCACTTTGCATATCACCGGAGATGCTGAAGATGTCAATTCATGGGTGCTGGATTGGATGACCGAAAACACTCACTATAAGGCACCAGCAACTGAATTGCTTCGTGTCCTTCCTCTTGATCCTCCCCATGCCAGTGCATGTTGCATCTACAATGACCGCGAACTGACAGATCATTATATGCAAGTGCTCATGAAGCCTTTGAAGCCAGGGCAGGCCCCACGAACCAAATTCCTCGTCAAGGAATTGCTATATGTGCCTCGGACTGTCTATCGCATCCTGACGAAGACAATGAGTCCTATCAAAGGCCACGACTCAAATGATGAAGATGTCGTTGGCATCATGAAGAACATGCTTTTCAACATCATTCATGGCGTTCCCGTCAACTTCCATGATTTCTTCATGAGGACTCTGGCTAATGTTGCTATGTCACCTTTTGAGCTAAAGCCCTATGCGCCTTGGATTATGAGATTCATAAGGGCAAGATCTTCACTGAATTACAAGGCTGACACTCTGAACCATGGTAGCTACTTGCCGCCCATTGAAGTCCTCAAGCGACCAGTTTCATCATCTGATGATAAGGGCAAGGCAGCTGCTATGATCGATGAAGGCACTCGTCCATTGGATGGTCAATTCTGTCTAGCTACATCTTACTCCACCAATGACGATTCTGCAACACATGACACTGCCGCAAATACATCAGCAAAGCAAAAGCCTCAAGCAACAGCACCCAGGGTGATGACTGACCGTGAGTTACTCCTCAGTCTTCATCAGAAGGTTGATCGCAATCACAAATGGGTGAAGCGTCAGTTTGCTGCAATTCTTCACAACATGACCTCAACCCATAATGCAGTGAAGAAAAATCAGTATCACCTTCATGAAACCCTCAACCGCACCTGGGCTGTTCTCACTCATGTATATTCCACGGAAGAACTGAAGACTATGGGTCTCCAGGAAGCCTTTGACTGGTCTGCACCACCTCCGAAGAAATTCAAGAGAGTCAAAGTTCCTGATCTGGTGGCCAGCTCTTATTCTTCATCGCGTGAAACTGATGAACATGAAGATTTGGATGACACTGCGGCAGGCCCTACTTCCACAAACAACCCCGACAACGCTGGCGCTCCTCCATCAACTTGAAATTCTTTAGGGGCGTTAGTCCTCAGTTTTGATCCTTTTGGTCATTTGATGACAAAGGGGAAGAAATCTGAGTTAGTCTTCAAGCGGGTTTATACTATGGGCATTTTGTTAAGTTACAACTCTCGTTCTTCCGAAACCTTTTATTGGATCGACTTGTAATCTTAAATCCGATGGTGCCCTGATACTTTTGAACGGTGCATTGTGCTCTGACTTTGATGCACTATGCTCTGATACTTTTGATGTGTTATTCTGCATGCTTATTCCTCGTTAATATTATTGCACGCATGTTGAATCTCATCAGGCACCATATTTCATCATGCATTTCAAATTCTTCATATTATATATCAAATGCGTGTATGAATTACAAGATATAGGGGGAGATCTCCATGATTCAATTCTTCAAATGTGCATTGCCTCAAAAGCAAATTCCTCACTATGCACATATTCAGGGGGAGTTATTCTATATCTTGCAATCAAATTCCTCAATATCAGTATTTACACTTCATATGTTTATCCC
Source organism: Triticum timopheevii (assembly GCA_963921465.1). Taxonomy (NCBI): domain Eukaryota; kingdom Viridiplantae; phylum Streptophyta; class Magnoliopsida; order Poales; family Poaceae; genus Triticum; species Triticum timopheevii. The sequence continues at coordinate 622,161,049 of OY997268.1, forward strand.
CGTTGAAAACTTAACCTATGTTGTCATCAATCACCAAAAAGGGGGAGATTGTAAGTGCATCTAGTGCCCCTTAGTGATTTTGGTGTATTGAAGACTTATAGGTTAAGTGACTGATGCGTTTGTGAGTGTACACAGTTCTATAAGTCTATGAGGAGTTTGATATTTACAGAGAAAGTCGACCCCTAAAAATGAAGTTCTTCGACTGAAGACTTTGATATTCTGAAGACTTTCTGAAGACTTTGAAAGTGAAGAAATTGGTGTGACCTTGAAGACTTGGTATTCACTTGAGGAACATGAAGCGTGAAGACTTTTGTTTTCGTAGTTTCATTTTCTCTTTCTTGAGTCATAGGAAACACCGTACTGTTAAAGGGGGTCGAGGAAATACTAAGGAAAAATTTCCATGTGATGCTCAACTCAAAATCCTACACCTACCAATCCCTTCGAGTGAAGCCATTGAAAATCTCATACAGCTCAGTCAATTTCTTCAGTGACAGAGACGCAGTTCTTCTGGTCACTGAGGACTTTGCTCTGACTGAGGAGTTAGGAATTCGCCAGTGCGAATTGCCTACACAGTGAGGAACATGATAGCCCTGAGGAATTTGAGAGTTAAATTTCCGACCGTTGTTGTGCTGCGCGCCGGCTGTCCAAAATATCTTATCCACCTAACGGTCATATCATTGAAGGGCATTTATGTCTTATCATGTCGGGCTGCTCCCTAGGCTATAAATAGCCGCCCCCTACAACCACTAGCTGGTTGGCTGCTCCGAGAGAACTTGACACTTGTCATCTGAGAGCAACCCATCCTCCGAGGACTTTAAGCGAAAATCATCAAGTGAGGAAAATCCCAAACCAAACCCCACAAACCAAAAGTGATTGAGCATCACTGAAGAAATTGATCCTGCCTGGATCCGACGCTTGTTACCTTTGAAGACTGTGCTTCTTCCAGACGGTTAGGCGTCAAGGTCTAGAGCATCCAACAGGAATTGTGGATCGCCGAGTAACCAAGTCTGTGAAGGTTTGGAAGTCACCTGAAGACTTACCACGAGTGATTGGACGAGGCCTGCGTGGTCTTAGTTCAAGGAGAATACGGTGAGGACTGGGTGTCCTGAGTTGCGGCTCAGAGACTGGGTGTCCGGGACTGCGTGTCCTCGAGTTTAAATACTCAGCCGCTCCAACCAGACGTACAACTGAGACAACAGTTGGAACTGGTTTACCAAATCATTGTCTTCACCAACTAACTGGTTCTATTTCCTCAACTCTTTCATTTCCTCATTACTGTGTTGTATGTTGTTCATATCTGTGCTTGAAGACTTTGACTGAAGACTTTCACAAATTCCTCAGTTCAATTTCTTCAGTCTGTCCGTCTTCATCTTGTTATCCTGTGTTTACGCTTTCTGTACTCTGTGCTAGTCTTCATTTCATCATGATTACTATGTTTGTATCCTGTTATGTTTACTTCTGAGTACTTATTCCGCTGCAAGTAGTTCAAGGAATTTCCTCACCAGCAAATTCCTCAGTGAAGAATTCATAAAAATCGCCTATTCACCCCCCTCTAGTCGATATAACGCACTTTTAGCGATGCATACAACCATTTTATTAACCAATCACATATCCTTAATGCATACATGCTAAAACATGAAGATATGAGGTATGACAGTCCACGTGAACTAATTATCCGGCCCATGGCCATTGGAGCAACTAACAAAGAAGAACATCTAAAGAAAGATAATGAGCAGACAAATATAGTTGTCTTAAAATGATTCTCCATTATGAATGATGATGATGGTAGAAGCAATTACATTAAGTCAAAAATAAGTAATTATATATGAATAAAATGATGATTCCATTTTGAATGTATTGTATGGAAAATATTATCTTCGAAACATCCCAGAAGTAACCTGCTTAATTTGGTCGCTGTTAGCAGTTTGGATAAAATAAAACATTATAAACCAAAAAACAATATGAGGAGATAATAAGGCGCTAACCAGCCGTAGGCATTAAATTAGTGAGCTGTGAGCTAGAAGTTATAATTTACAAAGAAAAGTGAACCCAGATGGAAAGTAATACTAAATCAGTACCTCCTGTATCTCCAATCCCAAATCAAAAAGCATTGCATCGCAGGATTGGACTGTTATAGACAACGAACTTGAGATGCCTCCTCCGTCCAACACTGCTGCCAATTGTCGCGTCCAAAGGCAGTGCAATTATAAATAATATGCATAGAAAATGGACTGATATTGTAGGAATAATAGACACACTTACACAGATTTACACACATGCACTAACTTGGCCGTTAGGCAATGAAAATCAACAACATTGGGATACTTTCAACCAACTGTGGAACCAGTCGCCAACCCAACCACTGACACCACTTGAATCAAATTGGAAGAGAAAGAGATCAGGTAAGAACCCATAACTAATTGTGAGAAAGAGGGAAGATAGGAAGAAGGGGAATCTACAGCAAGGGAGAGGGCAACCAAGCAGACTCGTGTTGAATCGGTCGACCTCAGGTGCATTAATCTGCGAGAAGAAATAACAGCATCAGCAATAATGAATCACGAATTCCATGGAGAAAGAGTGGCTCAACAATGGCTGCCTGAGATGACACTGCCGAAGTAAAGAGAGGGTGGGCAAGGAATAGTGCGACTATATGTACAAGCGTGGAGTAAAGGAAGAGCACGGGGCGGCATGGTAACCGGCATGCAATTATCAGCATCCGGGAGTGGCGCACTTCGATCACCAATTCACCATTAAGGCTGGTAGCAATGATGATTTATTTCCTCGAACTTTGTACTCAACTAAAGGGACGGTTCGTTGCCCCCATCCCATGAATGCCTGACCGGCGAGGTCACCCTGGGGCATGTGGCGTCGCATCGCCTAGCGAGGCCCTCCCCGCCCCTGGACGGCTGGACCCATCTAGGCAGCAACGCACGATTCGCCGCCGCTAGAGAGGAGAGAAGTCGGGGAGGAGCGAGCGGTTCTGGAGAGAGGTAAACCTAGCAAGGCCGAGTCGACACAGCCCAATGCTAAGATGGCCCAATTAACAGGAAACATCGGATTTTGTTACGGGAGCAGCAGCCCAATCCAGTTCGCGTACACCCATACGAAGAGAAGTGCATCTCACGGCCAAGAATGTCCAGAGGGCGAGATCCGATGGCTGAAAAGGCTGATGGCCTGAGAGGGTTGGAAAAGTGCTCGGTTATAATATATCTAAATGTCTTCATTGCTTTTAGAAATCCGATATGAACAAGAGTGATTCGTAGGATGACCTGCCTGTATATTCAAAACATCAAGGCGACCTTTCTGAAACATCAGATATGGCACACACTCCTGCGGGATTATCTGTTCAAAAACATAGTAATAACTTCGTAGTTAACAATGTAGTTCAGTTTTAGAAAAATTTATGCAAAAGATGCACAGATGTCGTAATACTAAAACATCTTACCATGAGATCTCCATGAATGTTAGCATAGTTCAACACGTGCACTAGTGGCACACATTGACCATAATGTGGAGGAGTTTGATAATAGACATTGTAATTCTCAAGATCAGTACAAAATGCGACCAGATGATTTTTCTCCTGATAAGTAAACTCAAAGCCATCGGTGTAGTAGGTTCGATCTACCATCTTCTGCACATTCTTTGAAAAATGAAAATAAGCTATCAATGGAAATAAGCTGTCAACTATTTTAAAATAAACAATATAAATTACTTAATAACTATGTTTGAGAAACTCACGTAACGATAGAATTGGAAGCGTATCAATAAGGATCCAAATGTCCAAATTGTCTACCTCGATGTCAGGATCACCAAGATCCATGGTGATAAACATACCCTCTTGAAAATCATACATCTTGCAAAGTGCTTCCCAATCCGGGAAAACCAAATTGAATACGCTCTCAGAATTGTATATATTTACATCAAAATCCATACCATGATGGTCCTTAGGTGAATTTTCTTTGTTTCATTCCTCTCATGATCTTCAAAACCCATCCTCTGCAAGACATAGCATCTTGCATGGCATGGGATAAGCTAGTCGAATTATAAAAGACGAAAATTACACGTTGAAGTAGTAGAAGTCGACCTTAATTACGAAAAAAAAACACTTTGCGTCGTAGCGTACCGTTTCACAATCGAAGGCCTTCTTGAGCTTAATGTTGTAGCGCCGATCTTCTACCAAGTGAGGTCTGTCGCAGAAACCCCGGTTGTCGCCGCACCAGGAGCACTCTCCGGGACTTTCGTCCGACGACATTTCCTATGTTCACAATTCAAAGATTAAACTTCTAAAATTCAATATATGTACTACAAAAACTAAATTAGATCATTATTATTCAGCACAGGTTGACTATCGGTACATCGAGTCTTTTTTTTTGAAAACTATCACCTCAGGTGTTGTATATATTCGACCATTGGTGATGGTCGCTCCTCCCTTTGTCCCCGAGTGCATTAAACCAAAATGTCTGGCACACGGGAACGAAGGAGAAGCGACCCCCACGACAACAGTCGGCATTCTTCTTCGTTCTCTCATATGGTGGGCACACTCCCTCACTGATTTTTCGACCGTCAGTGATGGTCGTTACTCCTCCTTCCCCTAGTGCCTAACAAAGGTCTAGCACAAGGAGAAGAAGGAGAAACGACCCCCACGACAACAGTCGAGTTTCTTCCTCTCTCATATATGGTTCAGACTTTCTCCCTCACTCATTTTTTGATTGTCATGTATGGAGTCTTGATAGACTTAAAGTCAGCCCGAAATGTCGTTTAATTATCTTTCTAGAAAATCCAGGCCACTCGATATTTCCTACATATTCTAGCACAAGTCATGCCAAAATTCATGGAAAAATCCAGCTTGACCTTTGCTAAAAAAAGGACATATCGAGCGCCTGAAATTTGCCGGAACGGAAATTAATCAACACTCCGGCAAAACATAGGCCACTCGGAGGACATATCCTATTTGCATTCAAACTTGATGGTCATTGCATTTCAATGGTGGAAAAAATGAACAAAATATTTCAAAATATCTTATAGGACTCATATTGACATGGAGATTTGGCTAGTCTCACCTCGAGGTTGGAGGGACGGGGACGACGGCGGCGACGACATGGGCTCCTTTATTTCTGCAAAAATAAAATATAAACAAAAACATTATTATCATCATCCTAGGACTTAGTGAAACCCTATGTCTAAAACTTTCTCCTAAACTTATAAAACCTAGTTCTAACCCTACGGGGACCAGGCTAGATGTACACTTATTCGGGGACGGAGGGAGTAGAGGAGAAATTTAGCTGCTCCAAAACCTCACCAAGAAATTAATAATTTGAAGCGAGACAAATGGATCAATCAGACTAATAATTACAAGAATGTTGGGGTAATTAATTCATAACATGCCTAAAGATTACAGTACTACAGGAGATTATATATAAGCGAGACCTACAATCCTCCGTCGGCCCAGGGACAGGCATCTATGACTACTCCTAGTGTTTGGAATTAATTAATTAAAAGCACGGATTATTATTGTCCTGGTATTTGCCGCCGTAGAAGCATAACTGGCTGAAGCACGCCCTCGAGAAAAGCTCCGCAGAGGTTGGACTATACATGATCTTCATGATGATCCTCGCATTTTAAGCACGCCCAAATAGTACTTACATCACCTGTGACCTGTTGCCCATAAGTTTTAGAGTTGCTTTCTCCCAACAGCAAATCCGATGGATCTGCCCGTTGGGTAGTGGTAGTTTTTTTTTTTTTTGTTAAGAGTATATATATGCTCACTCTTAGTCAAGTGATTGGCCGCCTTCTCCAAACTCGATCGATTGCAACAAATTTGCTCGCTCAGTCTTCTTCAACTTACTAACTTCCACCATATAAGAAGCAATGGTGCCTTCACAAATGAATCTCTCTGCCGTCCTCCTAGTCCTCGTCCTCCTCCTCCTACCCATCGTCATGGAAGCTGGTGGTATGTATGTGTGCACATGCATGAACTACTACATGTTGCAAGCAGCCATGTCATTTGATCAATCTTCTCTTTGCTAAAAGTTGTTTGATGCGCCTTCGACATTTGTTGCATAAAAATTAATGTCCATGCCTGGATCTGAACCATGCATGCAGTCGCAGAGTCGGCGTTCCTTGGGAAAGATGTTTGCGGCGACGTACATCAGAGCGGCAATTATAAAGGGATATGCATTGGATTGATACATGACGCCGCTTGCAATAGTGTATGCGTAGACGAAAGCAGCGACAACTCTGGTGGCGAATGTGACCTTTTTCAATGCTGGTGCATAACCAGATGCACCTCTGAGTCTGAGGCTGTTGCCAGTGCTCCCATCCCCGCGTGAACAAGAACAATGATCCGACCCTTCCCAGCCTAGCATAATAATAATACAGTATATAACATTGTATACTCGGTGTACCTACTCCTACCGGCTATTTACTTATGTTGTGCCGTTGACTTGTGGGTCAAAATAAATGTGTATTTTCTTGGGCAAATATTGTTGATGATCAAAATTGGCATGTCACACCAGTGCAGAAATAATTTAACCTATTTTTTAAATATTTATGATACATAATTAATATCATTGGGTAGATTGTTGAACCTATTTTATTTTAATGATAAATTTATTTGGAGATAAAAATACTGCTAATATTTTTCTACAAATCTAGTCAAACTAACGACAAATATTTATGGACAGAGACCTGCCTTTTGCTGGGTCATCATGATCGATTCTCTCGCTCCGTCCTTCATCTTCTTGGGAGGACACGGACGATCGTCTAGGCAAGCACTAAATGTATGACATCCAATCTCTTGTTTCAGTCAGAGTAAGGCTAATAATATAGCCGGCTGCTAGCTGTATGAATCAATACAACCTAGGAGTATCTCTCAGCCAATCCATATACTCTCTCGATACGTACCCCTCCATTTCTTTTTAGTCTGCATATAAGATTTGGTCAAAGTCAAACTTTATTAACTTTGACTTAGTTTATAGAAAAAAATACCAAGATTCACAATATGAAATCAATAATGTTAGATGCATCATGAAATTAATTTTTATACCATATAGCTTTAGTATTGTAGATGTTGATATTTTTTCTACAAAGTTGGTCAAAGTTTACTAAGTTTAACTTTGACCAATGTTTACATGCAGACTAAAAAGAAACGGTGGGAGTACCGTTTTACAAGGCGCGAGAGACGTCATACGATACGATACAGGATGATGTATTAACTCAGCTTTACTAAGGTCAACTCCAGCGCACGACCCCAAACGGACGTCCGGTTTGGCCCCGTTTTCATCCGTTTGGGGCGGCAATGGCGCGGCCCATGTCCGGTTGGGTCGTTTGGGTTGTCCGTGCGCCCAATGCGCGGCCACATCCCAAATCATGTCCGGGGTGGGCATGATTAAAAAAGCAAAAATAAAATAAAATGCAGAAAAATATAAAAAAAACGCAAACATAAAAACATAAACATAATTAGGGGGCTTACGGCCACAAAACGACCCAGTTTCACGGTTCACATTGACATAATTAACATAAAAAAACAAAAAAAAACGCCACCCGCGTGCTCCTGCCGTGGCCATCGCCGTCTTCAGTGGCCGCCGTTGTCGTCGTCGCCGCTGATGAGGTCGACGTAGTCCGACGGCGTCCAGAGGTGGGACGGCGACACATGGTACACGGGGGCGGGCGGGAAGGCCGGAGGTGCCTGCACCACCTCCTCCCGTGGCGAGGCCTCCCGCTCCGGTGACCGCGGCGGCGTGGGGCACTAGTTCATGCCCCCCACGGCCTGGGCCATCTCCGGAGCCGTGCACGAGCAGCTCCACTGCTAGCCGACCAGGCCCGGGTGGAACGCGGCCACCGAGTCCTCCTCCATCACCTCCTCCACCTTCACCATCTCCAGCTCGGGGATGGCGACGTCGCCGGGCGCGGAGAGGGCCATCATCTCCTCGAGGCGCTCCCATTGGCGCTCATCGTGCGTGCGCATGGAGTCCTCCATGACACGCTGCATGAGCCGGCCCTCCTCCTCCACTGTCATGCGAGGTGGTGGTGGTGGAGACGGTGAGGGCGGCGGCGTGGGCGTTAGGCAGCGCATGTACGCCCGCGCATCTGGGGAGCACACGCCGCGCGCTCTGGACGTGGCCGCCGCGGCCCTGACGACGTGCCGGCGAAGAATGACGCGCGCCGCACTTCGTGCTCGTCCTGGAGCCACATGTCACAGAGCCGTGTCACATCCCTAGTTCTGGTATGACCTAGACTAACTAGTCATGCGTGCATCATGTTTAAATTTCAATGAATTTGAAATGGGGACATGTGAAAGCCTCAGAAATCATTTCTGAAAATGACCAAGATAAAAATTTCTTCAAATAGGTCCAAGAAAATGTTCATGTTTCTCCCTGAAAATATTGGCCAGAGGTAAAATTCAAACCAATATTTTTAGGAGCTCATAAATATTTATTTTGGGCATTTGGAGTTAATGCAACAACTATTTGCATTGGATTTATATTTGCTATATATTTAATATAAGTCCAACAATTCTGTAAATTTGTGTGGGGCTCTAGAATAGCTCAACTAGCCCACACAATATTTATTAGAAGCAGTAAATTTGATTTAGTTTGAAAACTAAATCAAAAACAAATTACAGAAAATAGAAAAAATAGAAAATATAAACTAGCCCACCTGCTGCCCGCTACTGTAGCTTGCTGGCAGCCCAGCTGGCGGCCCAGCCCACCAGCGCCCCCTTGTCATCTTCCTCCTCTGCCAGGAGGACAACCAGGTGCGTGGCAAGTGCCGACGCTGCTCTGGCCACCTCCTGCTTCCCCGGTCCCTTCTAGCGACGCCACGGAGATGCCTCGAAGCCCCTGTTCCCTCTCTCTCACTCGCCGTTCTACCTCTCCTCCTCTGGCTCTCTCGCACGCAACCACCGAGCTCTGTCGTCGCCGCCGCCGAGCACAACCGCGACCATCACCTCTCCCTCGCCTCTCCGTGCTGTCCAGTGGCTCCACCTAGACGCCACGGAGCCCCAAGAAGAAGCTCGCGCCTGCGGGACGCCCGAAGCGACGCCACCATCGTCGTCTTCGGCCTCGGCCGCCGTGGATCGCCGTCGTCGTATTCGCGGCAACCAAAGCTTCCCCGAGCCCATTGAGCTGCTTTGCGAGTCCGCCGTGAGCCCCTCTTCCTTTCCCCTCACATCTCTCTCTCGCGCACGTGCCCTGTAGCCACTGCCCCGCGAGCACCCGAAGCCGCCGTCCGCCATGGCCGGCGAGCTCCGTGCCCCCGAGCACCTCCGCCTCGCGTAGTAGCTCCGATGTGCTCCTGCTGCCCTTTAGGTGCTGCCTAGCACCTCCGTTCACTCGCCTACGAGCTGCAGCACCGCGCCCGCGCTTAGCCGAGCTCCGGCCGCCGCTGTCGTCCTTGCCGTCGCCGCTGTAGGCCACCCCAGCCAACCCCACCTACTCCGCTGGACGCGGGTCCGATCCAGCTACCAAATGCGCCTGCCCGCGTGTCGTTTGGTCGCCGGACGGTGTTTTCCGAAGACCTCCGCCGCGGTTTTGGTCACCGGCGGCTTACCGCCGGCATGTCTGACGTGGCAGCGTCATTAGCAGCTAATGGCGCCACTAATTGAACCAACACCCACTGACATGTGGGCCCCACTGCCTAACTAACCCTGGTTTAGTTTTATTTAGATTAAACTAACCCCGCAGGCCCCACAGGTCAGTTTGACCTCGCCCGTCACCTGTTGACCCGACCCCACATGTCTGTGACCCAGACAGCACCGTGACACTGACCAGTGGGACCCACTGGTCAGGTTTGACCTGGAACGGGTCAGTTGACCTGCTGACGCCACAGTGACATAGTGTTGACGCCATAACTCATTTTCTGGATTAATTCTAATTCAGGAAATTCCAGAAAATGTCCTAAACTTCTAAAAATCATGGAAATTCAACCGTAGCTCCAAATGAAATAATTTATATATGAAAAATTATCAGAAAAATCCAATCTATCCATCTGTACGAGTTTCATGCATGTTTAAACAACTTAACCTTGCTGTTTAGTGCAGAACATGATAAGGCACTATTTAAATTCATAATTTGAGTTTGGGATTGAACCTTTGGTTGAAAATGACCCAAATCCATCTGGTTGTAGTTGCATTAGGCCAACACACTCATATTGCCATGTCATGAGCATGCATCATATTTTGCATTGCATTGATTGTATTTCTTCTCTGTTGCCGGTATTTGCCCCCTCTCGGTAGACGATGTTTCGACGTTGTGATCGTTGACACTGATGAAGACTCAATGCTATCTTCAGAAGTGCCAGCAAAAACCCCTTGTTCATTCCAATACAATCCCACTCTCTTGCTCCTGCTCTCTTTTACTGCATTAGGACAACAACGATTCAACTGTTACATGCTGCGATAGATGAACCCCTTTCCTCTGCGTGATCTGTCATTGCCACAGTAAATAGATGAAACCCACTAGCATGAGTAGGAGTTGTTTGAGCTCTGATGTGCCTACTCATTCATGCTTGTTTGTCATGCCTGCTACTGCTTAGAGTTGAGTCAGGTCTGATTCATCGGGGATGAATTGGAGGTGTGTGAACATGTCCTGCTATGTGCGGTCTAAATGTGTGAACATGATTTGGTAAAGGTAGCGGTGAGAGGCCATGTAGGAGTACATGGTGGGTTGTCTCATTGAAACCGTCCTCAGGAACTAAGTTTTGTGTTTGTGATCCATGAACAGCTACTACCACTCATTGGGATCCTTAATTGACCCTCTCGGCTTCTGAATCACCCTTGTTCTCTGTCCAGGAGTTGCAATTAGTTTCTGGTGTTTGTAGGTAGTGCTAGTAGTCTACCAAGTGGCACCCGGTACAGGTGGGCTTGGGACAGACTAGGTGCAGTGGCACGGTGTACCAAGTGGCACCCGGATGGTGGGCTTGGGAACCCTGCTCACATCGTTTGGGGCCGTGAGCGACACCCCGGCCGGATCTCCTTGCGGATGGAACCCGAATAGGCGATAAACTTGGACAAGAGACTTGAGTGTTTAGGTAGGCCGTGGCCGACACCCTCGCCAGGCTTCCGCTTGAAGGTTGCTGAGATACATGACGTGTACATGGCGGTAAGTGGCGAGAGCGTGTGTGAAGAAGTACACCCTTGTAGGGTTAACATCATCTATTCGAATAGCCATGTCCGCGATTAAGGACTTCTGGGCTGCCTGTACAGTTCATAGACAAGTGAAAGTGGATACTCTAAAATGCGCAAGATAAGCGTGAGTGCTATGGATGTCGTTCTCGTAGGAAGACGGGAGCGGATCCATAGTGGTGTATTGATATGGTGAATATGTGGACTTGTGTGCGCCACCTCAAAAGAGTTACTTGCAGTCGTAGTTCAGGTTAGCCACCGAGTCAAAGCTGGCTTGCTGCAGTTAAACCCCACCATCCCCTTTGTTGATAATGATGCATATGTAGTTAGTTCTGATGTAAGTCTTGCTGGGTACATTTGTACTCACGTTTGCCTATTTTATGTTTTTGCAGAGAGACTTCAGTCTCGCTAGTAGTTCCGCTTGGACTTCGACGTTTAGCTTGTTACCTCAGCTATGATCTTGTGCCCTCGGCAGGATCTGGTAGATAGTCAGGCTTCTCAGCCTTTTTCATTTTTAGTTGTCTGTTCTCAGACATGTTAAGCTTCCGCTTGTGCTTTGACTTGTATGCTCTGAAGGTTGGGTCATGAGACCCATGCTTGTAATATCTCGCTCCTCGGAGCCTATGGAATAAAATACTTGAGTCGTAGAGTCATGTTGTGATGCCATGTTGTATTTGCACATATCGAGCATATTGTGTGTATGTTATTGAAATGCTTGGTATGTGTGGGATCTAACTATCTAGTTGTTTATCCTTAGTAGCCTCTCTTACCGGGAAATGTCTCCTAGTGCTTCCACTGAGCCATGGTAGCTTGCTACTGCTCCGGAACACTTAGGCTGGCCAGCATGTGTCCTTCGTTCCTGTGTCTGTCCCTAAAGGGAAATGTCACGCGATGAATACCGGACTCCTGTTAGCCCGCTACAGCCCGGTTCACCGGAGTCCTGCTAGCCCAGTGCTACAGCCTGGATTCACTCGCTGATGACCGACACGTTCGATCTTGGGTCATGGATGCCTGTCCCTGTAAGTTTGTGCCACTTTGGCTTTACGACTAGCCATGTCAGCCCGGGCTCCTTATCATATGGATGCTATAGCGACACTATCATATACGTGTGCCCAAAGGCGTAAACGGTCTCGGGGAAAGGTAAGGCGACACCCGTGGGGATACCGTGCATGAGGCCGCAAAGTGATATGAGGTGTTACATGCTAGATCGATGTGGCATTGAGTCGGGGTCCTGACAAGCCGGGAGTCGGGGGCGTACCTGCCGTCATAGTACAGGTTGTCGGGGAGGAGGCGGCGGTGGCGCTCGATCTCCTCGCGGCGCGCACGGCCGCTCATCGGCACCGGTGGGATCGGGACGCAGTTGGCGGAGAGGTGCCAGTTATTGGGAAGGTGCACATCGCTCCATAGGAGCGGCGTCCTCGTCTCCCAATAACACCGGCATACATCCACCCCGATGTACTGCCGGTCGCGCTCGCTGCCGGCCATAGGGCCGATGGTGAATGGGGCAGGCGCGGGGGCCCGACGCGGTGGTGGTGATGCAGGCTCCTCCTTCATGGAGCCGCGGCGGCGGCCCGACGAGGACGATGCCTCACGGTCGTGCTTCCCCTTGCGGCTGTGGTTCCAAAAGCCCATGGCGGCTGCGAGGTGGCCGGCCGGTGAGACCAGGGACGGGGAGAGGGCTAGGGTTTGGGGTGTTGGTCTCGGGGAGGCAGGAAGGGTTCGATTGGCGAGTGTGGACGATGGCCGGTCCACGGCTTTCCCATTTAAGAAGGAAAGCGACCGTTTTCTGGGCGGATGACAGGTGGGGTCGACCACCCATGTACATTTATGTCGGGCGGTGGGAGGTAGCTGGGTGCCTGCCACACGGGCCCGACGCGGACGAGCGAGGCGTCCGTTTGCCGTCCGTCACGACCCAAACCGTGCACATGTTTGCGCTCGAAATGGGTCGGCCCGGACACAAAATGGACCAGATGGGTCCAGGCCGTCGCGCGCTAGGCCGTCTGGTTTGTCCGTTTTACCCCAAATGGACGGGGCCGGACGGGATGGGTTCGCGCGCTGGAGTTGGCCTAACCGGCACATGGCACTGGAATTGCCGCTCTTTCATTGCACGAAGTAACAACTCATGCATGCAGGGACGTATTTCGGGCGCGTTTGGTTGCCCGCATGCAGCCCAACCAGACCCGCACGGGATGTGTGCGGCGTGTTTGGTTGCCTGAACTGGCACGCACAAAACTTAAAGCAGGCCGCAGCCTGGCCCGGCGAAAACTGCCGAATCGGCAGTTTCTCGCGAGCCTGGCTCGGCGTGGCCATGCGTGCGGGGCGGTTGCACGCCTCGGGCAGCACGGGAGATGGAAGTGACGGCTCATAACCCCTCTCCACTCTCCTGTCACCGCCCAGTGCACTGTTCCCACCGCTCCCTCTCTGCCTCACCGCCTCTCCCTCTCCTCCCCTCCGATGGCTCCGGCTCGCCCACCGTCGCGCCGCCCTCTGACCCCCATCGACCAGCGCATCGCCAGTATCGAGGAGCGTTGGCTGGCCGGGCTCCAGAACTCGGGCAGGGACCTGGCATCGGCGCTGCGAGCGCCGTCCCCCATCTGCTGCCGTCCACCACGAGGGCCGGCCAATGCGGTGCCGGCCCATCCTGCTCCGCCGCTGATTTTGGACCTCGTGGTCCTGGCTCGGCGCCGACGCCGTCCACGGAGCTCGGCGCTGATTGAGTCTTTTTTTTAAACTATCACCTCAGGTGTTGTATATATTCGACCGTTGGTGATGGTCGCTCCTCCCTTCGTCCCCGAGTGCATTAAACCAAAACGTCTGGCACACGGGAACGAAGGAGAAGCGACCCCCACGACAACAGTCGGCATTCGTCTTCGTTCTCTCATATGGTGGGCACACTCCCTCACTGATTTTTTGACCGTCAGTGAAGGTCGTTACTCCTCCTTCCCCTAGTGCCTAACAAAGGTCTAGCACAAGGAGAAGAAGGAGAAACGACCCCCACAACAACAGTCAAGTTTCTTCCTCTCTCATATATGGTTCAGACTTTCTCCCTCACTCATTTTTTGATTGTCATGTATGGAGTCTTGATAGACTTAAAGTCAGCCCGAAATGTCGTTTAATTATCTTTCTAGAAAATCCAGGCCACTCGATATTTCCTACATATTCTAGCACAAGTCATGCCAAAATTCATGGAAAAATCCGGCATGACCTTTGCTAAAAAAAAGGACATATCGAGCGCCTGAAATTTGCCGGAACGGAAATTAATCAACACTCCGGCAAAACATAGGCCACTCGGAGGACATATCCTATTTGCATTCAAACTTGATGGTCATTGCATTTCAATGGTGGAAAATATGAAGAAAATATTTCAAAATATCTTATAGGACTCATATTGCCATGGAGATTTGGCTAGTCTCACCTCGAGGTTGGAGGGGGCCTGTGACGGGGACGACGGCGGCGACGACATGGGCTCCTTTATTTCTGCAAGAATAAAATATAAACAAAAACATTATTATCATCATCCTAGGACTTAGTGAAACCCTATGTCTAAAACTTTCTCCTAAACTTATAAAACCTAGTTCTAACCCTAATAATTTGTACTGTCCATCTATCCATCGATTTGTCTAAACCTAGTTCCAACTCTAAAAATTGGTAAAACCTTGTTCTAACCCTAAAAAATGAAAAGACCTATAAATTTACTAAAAATCCGCTAGTTCTAACCCTAACATCTATCCATCCATCCACAATATGCATGGTGCTTCAATTCATTGAGGAGTGGTAAAGGATGCGACAATATTTTTATGTGTCTGTTTTTTCAATCTCTCATAAAATTGATCACACTTGGATACTACATGAAATGTAAATTCTATTTCCTCTTGCCAATTCTTGTGAATCGGCTTGAGGGAAGAGTAAACAACTGATTTGGCGTGTGTTGACCATAAAAATTCAGCAATAAAACGATCTTTAGTTTCATGGTCCGGGCTATATATCAGATTACTCACTAGCATACATGTTAGCATAATGTGACTTATGAGGACTGTTAGCCTAAATAGTTGTTTAGTCCATTTACACACTATTTAAAGTACACGATATATAGTACGTTGTTTCCATTTAATTAGTTGTTTATCCCATTTAAATTGGCCATTATTTTACATGTTTAAGTGGCTGTTTAGCTCAAACAATGGCTAAATAGCAACTGACCGATTGTTTACCGTTTATAGTTTAATTAGGATAATATTTCTTATGAGATTCTCCAATATTACTTGGTCTTTCATTGACCAAAGCTTTTTGCAACAATTGAGTAATACTGAGAAACTCAAAGTGCTCTAGCTTTTCTTTTTATAACAAAAGCCAAATCAACAAGATCTTTTCTTTCTCAATAAAAAAAAGATCTTTTCTAAAAATTGTCAAATTAAAATATATATATATCTCTTTTGATGTAATCAAGGAGGAACTCACCATGCTCTTGCTACCGAGCAGTTGACTGGATGAGTGGTAAACCGAGGAGAAGTTTACAACATGTAGACATGTGCAAGTATGTAGAGGAGAAATTTAGCTGCTCCAAAACCTCACCAAGAAATTAATAATTTGAAGCGAGACAAATGGATCAATCAGACTAATAATTACAAGAATGTTGGGGCAATTAATTCATAACATGCCTAAAGATTACAGTACTACAGGAGATTATATACTAAGCGAGACCTACAATCCTCCGTCGGCCCGGGGACAGGCATCTATGACTACTCCTAGTGTTTGGGAATTAATTAATTAAAAACACAGATTATTATTGTCCTAGTGTTTGCCGCCGTAGAAGCATAACTGGCTGAAGCACGCCCTCGAGAAAAGCTCCGCAGAGGTTGGACTATACATGATCTTCATGATGATCCTCGCATTTTAAGCACGCCCAAATAGTACTTACATCACCTGTGACCTGTTGCCCATAAGTTTTAGAGTTGCTTTCTCCCAACAGCAAATCCGATGGATCTGCCCGTTGGGTAGTGGTAGTTTTTTTTTTTTTTGTTAAGAGTATATATATGCTCACTCTTAGTCAAGTGATTGGCAGCCTTCTCCAAACTCGATCGATTGCAACAAATTTGCTCGCTCAGTCTTCTTCAACTTACTAACTTCCACCATATAAGAAGCAACGGTGCCTTCACAAATGAATCTCTCTGCCGTCCTCCTAGTCCTCGTCCTCCTCCTCCTACCCATCGTCATGGAAGCTGGTGGTATGTATGTGTGCACATGCATGAACTACTACATGTTGCAAGCAGCCATGTCATTTGATCAATCTTCTCTTTGCTAAAAGTTGTTTGATGCGCCTTCGACATTTGTTGCATAAAAATTAATGTCCATGCCTGGATCTGAACCATGCATGCAGTCGCAGAGTCGGCGTTCCTTGGGAAAGATGTTTGCGGCGACGTACATCAGAGCGGCAATTATAAAGGGATATGCATTGGATTGATACATGACGCCGCTTGCAATAGTGTATGCGTAGACGAAAGCAGCGACAACTCTGGTGGCGAATGTGACCTTTTTCAATGCTGGTGCATAACCAGATGCACCTCTGAGTCTGAGGCTGTTGCCAGTGCTCCCATCCCCGCGTGAACAAGAACAATGATCCGATCCTTCCCAGCCATAGCATAATAATCTATACCTCTATACCTACTATTAAAAGGATTAGGTATTCTTGGTTTGGTTTCGCTTTATTTGGTCCCGTCTTGAGTATTTTCACATATGTCCGTTTTTTTTAAGTTTTGTCCACTTGTCGAACGTATGTGCAAAGAAAAGAAACCGGAACGAACAAAGGAAATAGATACGTACGTGTAAAGGAAACTTGAAACCTAAGGGAAGCAGCCGGCCGGCCGGCCCGTATCTATTTCTCAGTTGCCAAACGAAACAGAGCTGCCGGCCCATATGTCGATTTTATTTATAGTTGCCAGCGAATATCGAGAGGACCCATGGCAAATTAAGGTTTCCTTGAGCGAAGAAAACAGCAGACGGCCATTCATGAAAACCTCAAATGACTCGAAGGCCAGTAACTTCTCAATCGGCCGAGACAACGGCAACGAGGGGAACTTTCAAAAGGTGCAGCCCCTCACTGGTAGCCGCCGCTGCACATCGGCCACGGACGACGGCGAGGAGGTGAAACGGCCGATGGGGAGGTGAGCCTGCCGTGCTTTGTGTTTCACGTTTAGTAATCATGCCACGGTCGAATACCACCGAACAGGGCCGATTGTGCATGCACGTCATCGTCGCCATGGCCATGCTAAGCAAAGAAAGAAGAGACAAGACAAGCATCATGCATCAATACATGCTACGTCTATCCTAATCTGACATGCATAATATCTCTTTCTAGGTATCTAAGGAAATTACGAGCATGCATGCATGGCTCAACCCGCAGGGTGCAATCACTTGCTTTATTTATACTGACATTACTTAGTCTTCAGTTTCTCGCAAAAGAAAAGTTAGTCTTGAGGCGGCTAAAAAAATTAGGTGCTTTAATACAAATTAACACAGATTTATTTTGTGCAAACCACCTTCATTGTGGGGAGTCATGTGTGTTGTTTAACGTACTGCTTGGTAATCGTGTGTTACAGAGAGGAATGATATCAAATAATTACATATTAAGTGGTCATGGTCAACTAAATTGCTTAAATGTGATTGTTATATGATAACTTTTTGTGTGTAAAGTTCATTCCGGAATCACTGATTGATGGACGAAATTATGATGTCAAATTTTTATTCACAATCTGGTCGGTGAAATTGCTTAAACATGGTTATCAAATCAGACATCTATGTTCTGAAGGTTTTAGTTGTATCATATATTTAAATTATTTATCAACATTGTTTTCCATTGCAATGCGCTGGCATTTAACTAGAAACCTATAAATAGAGATTTATATATATATACAAGTCAGAAGTTGCTATACATATGCCTACGGAAGATTCCACAGCAGCAATCAAACAAACTTTAAATGTTCATGCCAATTAATTTTTTATACCTATTACTAAATTTCCCCTACTATAGTTTGTTGTTCTTTCATCGGATATTTTAGCAATATATAGATATCACACCGGTCGCCTGGCAAAAGCCAGTGAAGACAGGCCAACAAATGTTCTAACTTGAAAATTCTCAAAAGTTCTTTCATTTCTACACATTCGCACATCCCGATTCTCACAGCCTATTCTTTTTTCTCCCGTTGCAACGCACGGGCATGTTTCCTAGTAATACAGTATATAACATTGTATACTCGGTGTACCTACTCCTACCGGCTATTTACTTATGTTGTGCCGTTGACTTGTGGGTCAAAATAAATGTGTATTTTCTTTGGCAAATATTGTTGATGATCAAAATTGGCATGTCACAGCAGTGCAGAAATAATTTAACCTATTTTTTAAAATATTTATGATACATAATAATATCATTGGGTAGATGTTGAACCTATTTTATTTTAATGATAAATTTATTTGGAGATAAAAATACTGCTAATATTTTTCTACAAATCTAGTCAAACTAACGACAAATATTTAAGGACAGAGACCTGCCTTTTGCTGGGTCATCATGATCGATTCTCTCGCTCCGTCCTTCATCTTCTTAGGAGGACACGGACGATCGTCTAGGCAAGCAATAAATGTATGGCATCCAATCTCTTGTTTCAGTCAGAGTAAGACTAATAATATAGCCGGCTGCTAGCTGTATGAATCTTTACAACGTAGGAGTATCTCTCAGCCAATCCATATACTCTCTCGATACGTATCCCGCCATTTCTTTTTAGTCTGCATATAAGATTTGGTCAAAGTCAAACTTTATTAACTTTGACTTAGTTTATAGAAAAAAATACCAAGATTCACAATATGAAATCAATAATGCTAGATGCATCATGAAATTAATTTTCATACCATATAGCTTTAGTATTGTAGATGTTGATATTTTTTTCTACAAAGTTGGTCAAACTTTACTAAGTTAAATTTGACCAATTTTTACATGCAGACTAAAAAGAAACAGAGGGAGTACTGTTTTACAAGGCGCGAGAGACGTCATACGATACTGTCGATGTACTAGAGTAGGGGTACCCTATTATCCCGAACTTGTGCACGGGCAGTTGCAGCACTCCGCGGCAAGGCTTGCCGGGGGAACGCCAAGGTCCTCCGTGGTTCCTTTGGAGCCATTCAAGAACAAAGTGTTCAAGACAAGACCCCGGTAAGAGGAGTTTGCTGGGAAGGCCGACCGAGGCATAAGGAGACAAGACCCCGGCAAGAGGAGCTTGCCGGGAAGGCCAATCAAGGCACCTCAAGAAACTTGCCGCGGCCCTCCTCGCGTCCCGGCAAGGCCCGGCGAGCGACAAGCTTCCGGGCGCGGCAAGACAACGACCGCGGCAAGGCGCTTGCCGCGGCGAGCCACCACTCTGTACCCACGCTCCAGCACATCCACCAACGTGTCGCCCTGGGGCCGTTCCAGGTGCGCGTGGCGAGAGGCTGTGCAGCCAGCGGTGCGAGGTGGCAAGCGGCGCTGACAAGATAGCCATTGTGGCAAGCGGTGGCGCCCTTGACGGCCCCTTTTCTGCACTGTTTGGGCGACACAGACGGGCATTTAATGCCTTTGTCCCCTGCTGTCAGGGTTAGGTATGATACACTGTGCAAGTAGGTGTACCAACCACAGTTCTTTTACACTTTTTCCCTTGCATGCGTTGCCACCTGTCGATGACCCCTTGAGCATATAAAAGGAGGCCCATGCGCAACGTAGAGGGGGGTTCGAAACCAGAAACACTCACGCTCGGTCTCACAGCTAGTGTACTGTAGCGCTCATCGCTCTCGAGCAAGAACACAATACAACCACAAAGCAGCAGTAGGAGTATTATCTTTCCGGAGAGCTCCGAAGCTGGGTAAAATCGCTCATGTGCCTCGCCTCGTTCCGCTCTTCGTGCGGTCTCCGCCCTCCGCCGAACCGAAAAGGGGCTCCGGTTCCATAGGTGTTCGTTCCCACGACATCTAATGGCGCACCAAGTAGGGGGCGTCGAGGTTGTGTGAACCCGATCCGGCGTTCACGCGAGCCAGATCTTCATCTTCTTCAACATCTTCATCGACATGCCATTGAAGAAGAAGGCTTCGGAGGTGGATGCTCCGTCCACGTCGATCCCACCGCCACCGGAGCAAACGGGTGGTGGGGTAGACGCCGGCGGAGGAACGGGCGTCGACGAGGGAGCTCACGCTGCCGCCAGGTCCAAGGACAAGGCTGCGCAAACCTCGGCGTCCGTACATGCACCGCGCCCATCTCAGGAGGCGCGAGACCGACAGCGTCATGGTACCCGCGGTACCATACATTCGTTGGACCGAGATCGAGCTGGTGGATCTCGGGACGCTCAAGACCAGCATGCGCGCCCACATGCTGGCACGAGCAAGACACGGTCGCCTGGACGGGATCCTGCTCCTTCTAACATAGTTAGAAGTCTGAGCATATCCCGCTCCTCGCACCGTTCGCCACCACCGCCCAAAACTTCGGAAGAAGCTTTGGCACGAGCTCAGTTGCTCCTGGATTACCCTCCAATGGCAGACAAGATCGACGAATGGAGGGCCACCATTCAGAGTCTCATCGGCTTCGCCAACGGCGACACTCCACGGCAACCGAATGCATCGCAGCCGCGGCAAGATCGCCAGGCGCGAGCCGATGGCGACAAGACCGGTGGGGGTGCAACCACCGTGCACTCTCCGCCCCGAAGGCCAAGATCGCCGACTCGCCGGGTCAACCTCGACACCGACTCCACCGCGTCGTCGGATCCACGAGCTCGTCGCGATCAGCGCCAAGTTCTTGACGAACGGCAGCAAGAAGATGCTCGTACTCGCATCGAGCGTCGAAGAGAAGCGCGGCATCAATCTGACCAGTGCGCTGGGCCCACTGTCGACATGCATGCGCCAGGGGAACCAGGCGACTTGCCGTACGCGGTAGGTTGCCCTGCGTTCACTCGTGAGCTGCGGCAAGTCCAGTGGCCCAGCACAAAGAACTTCAAGCCACATGTACCAGAGAAGTACGACGGCAAGTTGCATTCGTCGGAGTTCCTCAGCATCTACACCATCGCGGTGCAAGCTGCCGGGGGACGCGACGACAAGATCCTTGCCAACTACTTCCCGCTGGTGCTCAAGCCCAATGTCAGATCCTGGCTCATGCACTTGCCGGACAACTCCATATCCTCATGGGCGGATATGTGCCATTAGTTTGTCGGCGCCTTCACAGGCGGCCACAAGCCTCATGGCCAAGAGAGCGACCTTCATCTGCTCGCCCAGAAGGAAGGAGAGCCCCTGCGCAAGTATATTCAAAGATTCAGCCAGGTGCAACGCAACATCCCAGATGTCCACCCTGCCGCGGTCATCTGTGCGTTCCATCAGAACGTGCGTAACCGCAGGATGCGGGAGGAGATGGCGATGCGCAAGATCAGGGACGTCAGTGAGCTATATGCCCTGGCCGACAAGTGCGCACGTTCTGAAGAGGGGAGGAAACTCCCCGGAGAGAATGCAGGAGCAGGAGGATCTGACAGCGATGATGCTGCCCCGGCAAGGAAAAACCGGCGGCGGAACAACAGGAAGAAGAAAGGCAAAGATGTGCTAGTAGTTGAGCAGTCCGGCAACGAAGGTGGCGCCAAGCAAGCCGAAGCTGTGGCGGCCGCCGACAAGAAGGACGGCTCTGACAAGCAGTACTGCAAGATCCACCGCACCAAGGGCCATGATCTCCAGAGCTGCAAGAAGGTCGAGCAGCTTGTCGAGCAGTAGAAGGCTGAGTACGAGCGACGTGACAAGGAGAAGGCCCAGGAAGATACTGGGGGATCCGGCAAGAAACGTCCCGGCCGGGGAGGACGCCGCGGCAAGGCCAAGCAGTGGCAAGGAGACAGACCTCCCCGCGGCCGCGACAAGGATGAAGATGAAGACGACGACAAAGATATGGATGATGACGAGGCCGATGAGCAGGAGTTCCCGAAAGCCATAGAGGTCCTTTGCGTTGACGGCGGTGCTTCTCTGCATACTTCGCACCGCCAACTCAAGCAGTGGGTGCGGGAAGTCAATGCGGCAGAACCACCCGTCGAGTCACGCAAGCCTCTGAAATGGTCCAGCACGCCTATCATCTTCGATATTGAGGACCACCCTGATCGCATAACTGCGGTTGGGTGCTTGCCGATGTTGGTTTCACCAACTATCCGCAACCTCAAGGTCACTAAGATGCTAGTTGACGGCGGGGCCAGCTTGAACCTGATCTCCTCCGCGGTACTCCAGAAACTCCAGATCCCTGACAGCGAGCTCGAAGAGACCGGCACATTCCAAGGAATCAATCCGGGAAGGAGCAAGCCGAAAGGGAAGATCACGTTGCCGGTAACATTTGGCAGCGAGTTGAACTTCAGGACTGAGAGGGTCACTTTTGAAGTTGCTGATTTTCCATTGCCATACAATGGGATACTCGGCCGTCCAGCGCTCGCCAAATTCATGGCAGCCTCTCACTATGCATACAATGTACTGAAGATGCCAGGCCCGATAAGTGTCATCTCTGTCCCTGGCGACAAGAAGGATGCTCTTATCTGCGCCGACAAGATTTACCGGGAAGCAGCAGCCGCAGCTGAACGCAAGCCACTTGCCGCTGAAGCTCCCGGGGGGAAGAAGAAGACCAAGTCCGGCAAGAGCTCTGATGCCCACTCCGGCAAGCGCACCTCCTCGGAGTGCTGCGCAACCGTTGAGGATGCACCATCGAGCTCCACCGGCAAGTGTAAGAAGACGAAGGCAGCTCCGCCAAAGACCAAGAAGGTGTCCGCCAAGGAGGATGGCACTGGTGGTATCTTCACCATTAGTGCCACGCTCGACCCTAAATAGGAAAGCGCGCTTGTTGCTTTCCTGCGGGAGAATGTCGACGTGTTTGCATGGCAACTGTCGGTGTCAAAACCGGCGGATCTCGGGTAGGGGGTCCCGAACTGTGCGTCTAGGCGGATGGTAACAGGAGACGAGGGACACAATGTTTTACCCAGGTTCGGGCCCTCTCGATGGAGGTAAAACCCTACGTCCTGCTTGATTAATATTGATGATATGGGTAGTACAAGAGTAGATCTACCACGAGATCAAGGAGGCTAAACCCTAGAAGCTAGCCTATGGTATGATTGTTGTAATGTATGTTGTCCTACGGACTAAAGCCCTCCGGTTTATATAGACACCGGAGAGGGCTAGGGTTACACAGAGTCGGTTACAATGGTAGGGGATCTACATATCCGTATTGGCAAGCTTGCCTTCCACGCCAAGGAAAGTCCCATCCGGACACGGGACGGAGTCTTCAATCTTGTATCTTCGTAGTCTTGGAGTCCGGCGGATATTGATAATCCGGCTGTCCGGACACCCCCTAGTCTAGGACTCCCTCAGTAGCCCCCGAACCAGGCTTCAATGACGATAAGTCCAGCGCGTTTATAGTCTTCGGCGTTGCAAGGCGGGTTCTCCCTTCAAATTCCATGTACCTGCCGAACAGTGTCCGGCTTCATCTTGAATACTGTGTTCCTCGGCTTCTAAGCCAAATAATGGCCATCTTCCACGCGTTGCACGAATGCGAAAAGCCAGGGTGTCTTTTGCATTTCACCCCCCAATTGTGCGAGTCGCCCACCTATAAAAGAGGCAAGAATCCAGATCCAAACCACACCGTCTTCCTCCCGTGAATACTCCATCGAAGCGCCTTTGACCTAGAAATCCATTCCACCATGGATCGTCAACGCGGCTCTTCTTCACGCGCTCCCAGCCCACCGCCGGGGAATTGGAGGAGGTGCTCTATTTCGCACAACGAGCTTGTGAAGCTCCAAACGGGGGGATTCCTCCCTCCGGCCTTCATGATCCCAGTCCGGGCCGGACTGGTTACTTATCAAGGTGGGAGACAGGCGGAGGACACTCCAAGCCCCAACAAGGGGGAGCGAGTATGTTTTGTCCCTTATCTGACAAGGGGACTCGGATTTCCAATACATCCGTTCCTCCGCGGGCTCCTGAAGTTCTACGGACTCCAGCTCCACCACCTCACGCCCGCTTCTGTCCTGCATATCGCGGGCTACGTAGCTCTTTGCGAGCTATTCCTGGGCATTGAGCCCCATTTCGCATTGTGGAAGAGGCTGTTTTGCCTCGTACCCCGTTCTTACCAGGGGTCCATATATCAAGTGGGCGGCGCCGAAATATGGCGCATCGCCGGGACCGGATACCTATCCGGCACTCCCAAGAAGGCATCCGAAGACTGGCCCTCGGAGTGGTTTTATATAGGAGACGCTCCGCTGCCAGACCCAGTTCGGATCGGCCTCCCGGAGTTTAGTGCTGCTCCCTTGAAGAAACGCCTCAGCTGGCGCCCACGGAGCCCCCGATTGGAGGAAGACAAGAGCGTCCACTACTTGATGGGCCGGATAAGATTAATGGCTCATTCCGGCTTGACCATGATCGGAGTCATGGCGACATGCATCAAGCGAGGGGTACAGCCACTGCAATACAGAGGCCACCCCATGTGGGATTTCAACGGGGAAGACGATGCTACCCGGCACGGCCGCAAAGGGCCGGATTCGACCGAGGATCTGGTGAAGATCCTGTCCAGCCTGTACAAGGGGGAGAAGGAGGATTTCCTTCAAACGAACCCTTTTAATGGGTTTTCCATGATCAACCCCAAAGGATGGGTAAGTGAACACCTTGAAGGGCCCAACCCATGCTTTCGAAGTTTAAGCTTCTTACATTATGTCTTCGGCGCAGGATCTACGCTGGACAGTGGAGGACATGGTAAGTCCTGCTCCGCAACCCGAGGATCCAGAAGGATCCCTGGATCCGGCCTCCGAAGAGGACCCGGATATCGAGGTGGAGCTGATCGACGGGGTGTATCACCAGCTCAGCATAGACAATGCTTTGGTCGCCATTACGGCGGACTACCCCGGGCTAAGTCCGGCTTCCCAGGTGACCGCGACCGAAGTCTGGACACCATTATCTCATCCCTGCCCATTTCCGACCTTCGCGAACGATGGTATTTTGCAGGAAGCGCCTTTACGGCAGGAAGCCGAGCCCGCGGCGGTCGACCAACAGAGGTCAGTCCGAACCAGCAGGCGGAAAAGGAGCGCAGTGCGGACGAAAACGTCGCTGCAAAGGTATAGCTCGTATTTGAATTTTTAGAGCAACGTTCCGAGGAAACGTCTGAGTGCTCATGATCTTTGTAGGAGAAAAAGCGCTCGCCGGACTGCGAGCACAGGAATTGCCAATCCGACCAACACCGGCCAGGCTCCAGCGCCCGGCCTGGAGGGGGAGGCAAGTGCAAGACGCGAGCTGTATCCTTTTCCAACGGAGGATACCGACAGACTGTCCGCCACCAAGTCTGAGGTGGAGAGCGCCATGAACCATAGGCGCCGCCGGACAGTATTTCAAGAAGCGTGCTTTTCCCCTGAAGCATTGGATGCTTTTAACGCAGGGGACGCGCATCTCCGTGCTGCTCAAAATGGTTTTACCAGAGCCACGGAGTAGTATGTGAAAGACATACGGGTAAGGGAATTTTAATGGTCGTATATACCAGTAGCCCTCGAGACTTAAAGTAGTTATGCTAACTGATTTAAGGATCATTGTAAATTTCAGGCACTTAACGAGAATAACGCCCAGCTGTCTCGGGAGCTGCAAGATTGCAAGGCCCAACTTGAGGCTGCACTTGCTGCCGCAGGAGGAGACGGAAAGACCCCTCCTGGTAACACATTTTTATTAATAAATATAAGCGCTGTGCGGCGTGCGCGCGAGTCTAATAATGACATTTGCAGGTACCGCCGGACAAGATCCGGACAGGCAAGCATTGCTACGCCAGCTAGAGGCCGGCGAGAGTGTGCTGAATAGGGTTCAGCAGGAAAGGAACAAGCTCCAGGATGCCAACGCCAAGCTCGGAGAAGAGCTGAAAGGCGCTCAGGCCGAGCTGTCCAGCTCCGTTAAGGAGAATCAGCAGCTTTGTCGCGGCATTTATAGTGAGTGCTTGAGCGAACTCTTTTGAAAAGAAGAGTTCGGCGAGGAAGTATTTTGACATGATATGTCTTGTAGGTATACTCACGGGTCGTCCTGCAGAGGAGATGCCCATATCAATGGGTGATCAACTTCCCGAACTGTTGCAGCTACTCGAACGAGTTCGGCAGGCAATGAGCGGCGTCGTTCAGGCTTTATGGCCAGCCCTCACCCTACCCGAGGGCCTCGGGGAGCTTGCGGAGAAGCTGCAGGGAGTGCGGCAGCGCTTCCGTTTGTGGAAGATTTCGGCTTGCCGTCAAGGTGCCAGGGAGGCTTGGGCCATGGTGAAGACGCGGTACAAGAAGGCGGATCCCAGCCACATGGCCGAAGTTGGACCGGTGGGGCCCGATGGGAAGGAGATCCCTGTGAGTTTAGTGTATAGCCAACTAGAGTTGGCTGCTAAATTTTCCCAACGGGACTGTAAACTAGACAGCCTGTTAGACGGGATTGAGGAGGAATACAATCAGTAAATTTGACAATGTATGTTATCCTTTAAAGTGACATGTGAAATGCCTTCTAGCCGGATTGTAGATCGTTTGTCTTTGCCGACCTTTTCGCTTCGACCTCGGGACCCTAGAGTCCGGAGTGTGTCCGAATACCTTTTTGGTTAAGAAACAACCGTGGTATGCATGGAGACCAGGCGTAGGGGTCATTAGTGCTTTATCAGACAAGTGCCCAACTAGTTATGTTATATTACATGGTTAGTAAGAAACATCTTCCAGGGAGAATAGTTCCGTTAAGGGTTCCTTTCCCTGGGAGGCATGCCCTAAAGTGCATGTCCGGACTGCAAAGAAAGCAGTAAAACATCTGGGGGCAAATAGATAAATAGGTAAAAAGTCATCTTTTAAGTCACCGACCGAATATTCCCTTAAGAACGCTAGCTTTCGGCTTCACCCAGTCTGAGGTACACATCCGGCTGACCCGGCAGTAACAATCGCAGAGGTGCTTCCTTTACCTCCTAGCCTAACAATCGGGAACGTAGGGGTAAGCACAGGAGCCAGGCAACCCAGCTTGGCCAAAACTTAAGTCATATCGATGCATATAATGGCGAGTAAAAGGTACATGTGGAAGCTTGACACATGTGCTGGGTATAAAACCCGTATAATTGAGCTTCTGTAAAAGAAGCCCCCAGGAATAATGAGTGCGGATGGCACATCATGCGTATGCAAAGAATGCAAAAATAGGCCCGGAAGGGCTTAGTGAAAAGGATAAAAAGAGAAACAAAAGAGTGCTCCCGAAATGTAATATTTGAGTGAACTCGCTGTTTATTTATCCTGTGCGCTGAAAACTTCGTTCATATGCGCCATGAGCAACGCTTGTTTAATTTAAAATATTACCTTCTGCGCGGCCGTTCGTAAAATCTGAGAGATGGCAAGTCGTTGGCTTCAGCCCCCAAGCCACAAGTGCTGGGGTGTTCGGGATAAACTTGAGCACTCTTGTTCCCATTTTTGGGTCCATCTAGGGAGGCGCTCAACACGACGAACAAGGCAACCGGACTTATAATGCTTGAACACTCTCACTTAGCCATAGAATTCTATAATTTTAAATTTCGGCGAAGCCCCTGGTATTCGGAAGACCGAATCCGGGGCGCTATCCACGTCTTCATCGGACATTATCCGGAACTTCGCTCGAAGCGGCGTGAGTCTTTAAGGACCCTGAAAAAACCTCTCGAACAGCGACCAGTCTCTCGCCTTATCATGCCAGTCAGTTTTAGCTTTCTCCACTGAGGCGTTAACCCGGCTCAACCGGGGCGCAATCGCAGTGGTCTCCCAGTGCCACCTTAGCCGACAGAACGGAACGTAAGGCACCAAAACGTGGGAGCCGGGCAAACCCAACTATTGACCCAAGACATGATTCGGAGCCGATTCATATAATGTTATAAGTTCGGGGTGCCGCACTTGTGAAAGTGTTTGGACTTTGTCACACCATAGAGTGGGGAACATAAGCCCCCGGTGTATTATGCCGTACCAAAATATACGGGTGCCAGATGTCATATAATGAGCATATATATATAAAATGTGATGCAATTGCGATCATAAAGGTGCTGCATTATTAATGAAAGAAAAGTCTGCTAGAAGAGCGGACTGATACAAATAGTGCGGTAAGCAAGGGATTTGGACTAAATAAACATGTCCCCCTCCAGGGATGAGCTGCGGATTTGGTGTATATAATCGAATTTAATGCTCGTAATTGAGACCACCTGAGTGTTCGGCGCGGCCTTCTTTAGTCCCTGACTGTTGCATCATGAGTTCGGCAGGTTCACCGCCGGACAGGGCTTCTGGTTAACAGAGTCCTGTGTACAGAAAAGAAGAAAAATAATAAAAAAGTGGGGCACATTTGTGAGCCCCCGGTGTGGTCGAACCGCACTCTGGGTCCGTTGTGATCGTGCCCCCTCCCCTATGCCCATGGTATCTCCAAAGCGTAATGATGTACGCGGAGTGTTATTCTTGCGATCATACGCGGGCGAGGGTTGGGGCCGCATTGCTACGCGTGCTCTGATCACGCCAGGTGGTCTTGGTTGGCATTTCTCTGGGCGCGCTTTGCTGCATCCGGCCGTTTAACGGCCGGACTCGAGAATTGCCTTAGAAGGCTGCTCTGTACTTCTGCCGCGAGAGCCGCTGTATGTTCCTCCGTTCGGAGGGAGCATTCCGTATTCCCATTGACCGTGATGACTCCACGAGGGCCTGGCATCTTGAGCTTTAGGTATGCATAGTGCGGCACCGCGTTGAATTTGGCAAACGCGGTTCGCCCGAGCAGAGCGTGATAGCCGCTGCGAAACGGGACTATGTCGAAGATTAACTCTTCGCTCCGGAAATTATCCGGGGATCCGAAGACCACTTCCAGTGTGACTGAGCCTGTGCAGTTGGCTTCCACTCCTGGTATGACACCTTTAAAGGTTGTCTTTGTAGGTTTAATCCTTGATGGGTCTATGCCCATTTTGCGCACTGTATCCTGATAAAGCAGGTTTAGGCTACTGCCGCCGTCCATCAGGACTCTCGTGAGGTGGAACCCATCGACGATTGGGTCTAAGACCAATGCGGCGAATCCGCCATGGCGTATGCTGGTCGGATGGTCTCTTCGATCGAAAGTGATCGGACAAGAGGACCATGGGTTGAGCTTTGGGGCGACTGGCTCCATCGCATAGACGTCCCTTAGTGCGCGTTTCCTCTCCCTCTTGGGTATGTGGGTCGCGTATATCATAGTCACCGTCCGTACTTGTGGGGGAAAACACTTCTGTCCTTTGTTGTTCGGCGGCCGGGTCTCTTCCTCGTCGTCGCTATTTAGCCCCTTGTCATTGTTTTCGGCAATTAACTTGCCGGCCTGCTTGAACACCCAGCAATCTCTATTGGTGTGGTTAGCTGGCTTTTCAGAGGTGCCATGTATCTGGCATAAGCGGTCGAGTATTCGGTCCAGATTGGACGGACCCGGAGTGGTTCTTTTAAATGGCTTCTTCCGCTGACCAGGTTTAGAGCCTCGGAATCCGGCATTGACTGTTGTATCCTCCTTATCGTCGCCGTTAATTCGGCGCTTGTTTTTGTTTCGACATGACCTGCCGTTGTTGTCCTTAGTATCCGGACTGCCAAAATTTTTACGGAGATTGTTGCTGCGGGCTAGCCAGCTGTCCTCTCCCGCACAAAAGCGGGTCATTAACGATGTGAGGGCTGCCATGGATTTCGGCTTTTCCTGCCCCAGGTGCCGGGCTAGCCATTCGTCCCGGATGTTATGTTTAAAGGCTGCAAGGGCCTCTGCGTCCGGACAATCGACGATTTGATTTTTCTTTGTCAAGAACCGTGTCCAGAATTGTCTGGCCGATTCGTCTGGCTGCTGAATGATGTGTCTTAGGTCATCGGCGTCTGGTGGTCGCACATATGTGCCTTGGAAGTTATCAAGGAATGCGGCCTCCAGGTCTTCCCAACACCCAATTGACTCTGCGGGCAAGCTGTTAAGCCAATGCCGAGCTGGTCCTTTAAGCTTGAGTGGGAGGTACTTTATGGCGTGGAGATCGTCGCCGCGGGCCATATGGATGTGGAGAAGATAGTCTTCGATCCACACCGCGGGGTCTGTTGTGCCATCGTAAGATTCGATGTTTACGGGTTTAAACCCTTCGGGGATCTGATGATCCATTACTTCGTCAGTGAAGCATAACGGATGTGCGGCGCCCCTGTATTGAGCGATATCGCGACACAGCTCGAGAGAGCGCTGTCTGCTATGTTCGGCCCTGCCGGGGTTATTGTATCCGGCACGATGGTATTCGTGGTGGGTCGTAGGGTGCCCACGTGATCCATAGATGGATCTGGATTGCCTTGCTTTGTCCTCCAATATGTCTTGCAAGTCCGGCGCGTTCCCTCTTGGCTTCGTACTTTTGGAGCGATGCCGGGGTATGGTCTTGGCTGGGGGCCTGGATGCCTCTCTGTCACGACCACGGGGTGGTCGGTCAGCCATATCGTGCGCTGGTGATGGAGGTACGTATGATTCCTCCTCTAATCGGGGGAGCAGCTTGCGTTTTGGGTAACTTTTGGAGGGACGTTCGAGTTTATACTCTTCGGCCGCGAGGACCTCGGTCCATCGATCGGCCAGCAGGTCCTGATCATCTTGAAGCTGCTGCTGCTTTTTCTTTAGGCTGTTTGCTGTGGCGATAAGCCTACGCTTGAAGCGCTCTTGTTCGACGAGATCCTCGGGTACGACGAATTCGTCATCATTGAGGCTTGCTTCGTCTTCGGAGGGAGGCATATAATTATGATCCTCAACCTCTTCGTCTGCCGCACCTCATGAAGGCTTGCTTCTGCATCCTCCTGCGCTGAGTCTTGCTGGAGGGGATTGTCTTCGGCACTCTCCGGAGTATTATTATCTCCTGTGCCGGAATCTCCATTCTTGCTGTGGCGAGATTTAGAGCGGCGCTGCTGACGCCGGCGCTTGGTCTGTTTCTTTAAGGGATTTGCCTCCGCTGTTTCTTCGTCGTCCCCATCTTTTGGGGTATCCACCATGTATACGTCATATGACGAGGTGGCCTTCCAGTGCCCTGTGGGCACTGGTTCCTGTTCGTCTCCGGCATCATCGTCCATAGCGTCGATGTCTTCGGAGTCGTAGTCTAGCATGTTGGTTAGATCGTCGACAGTGGCTACAAAGTGGGTGGTGGGTGGGCTCTGAATTTCTTCGTCGTCCGTATCCCAACCATCCTGGCCATAATCCGGCCAGGACTCTCCTGATAACGAGAGATGCTTTAGTGAATTCAAGATATCGCCGAAAGGCGAGCATTGGAAGATGTCCGCGGCGGTGAATTCCATAACCGGCGCCCAATCCGGATCGATTGGTAGGGGCGCGGGAGGTTCGGAGTCCGGCGAGGAGTCCGGCGCCTCAGAATCACGAGTTTCGCAGGGGACAAGATTAGTGTTCGGCTCCATCGCCGTGGATGTTGGAGCCCCCAGGGCGGCGTCTATCCACCGGCCCTCGATCTGGGCGATCGGCTCCGGGCCAATGGCCGGAGCGGACCAGTGTGCGGCCACCAAGGCACTGTTCGGTGGCAGAGCTAAATCATGCCCGTCGTCACAGTGCAGCGCGCTTGGCTGTGGCTTGAGTCCGTCGAAGATCAAGTCTCCGCGGACGTCGGCCGTGAAGTTTAAGCTTCCAAATCTGACCTGACGGCCAGGGGCGTAGCTTTCGATCTGCTCCAGATGGCCAAGTGAATTGGCCCGCAGGGCGAAGCCGCCGAATACGAAGATCTGTCCGGGGAGAAAAGTCTCACCCTGGACAGCGTTGCAGGTTGAAGGTGCCATCAAGCCTATCGGTGACGACACAGAGGCCCTCTCAAAGAAAGCACCAATGTCGGTGTCAAAACCGGCGGATCTCGGGTAGGGGGTCCCGAACTGTGCGTCTAGGCGGATGGTAACAGGAGACGAGGGACACAATGTTTTACCCAGGTTCGGGCCCTCTCGATGGAGGTAAAACCCTACGTCCTGCTTGATTAATATTGATGATATGGGTAGTACAAGAGTAGATCTACCACGAGATCAAGGAGGCTAAACCCTAGAAGCTAGCCTATGGTATGATTGTTGTAATGTATGTTGTCCTACGGACTAAAGCCCTCCGGTTTATGTAGACACCGGAGAGGGCTAGGGTTACACAGAGTCGGTTACAATGGTAGGGGATCTACATATCCGTATTGCCAAGCTTGCCTTCCACGCCAAGGAAAGTCCCATCCGGACACGGGACGGAGTCTTCAATCTTGTATCTTCGTAGTCTTGGAGTCCAGCGGATATTGATAGTCCGGCTGTCCGGACACCCCCTAGTCCAGGACTCCCTCAGCAACCGTCTGACATCCCCGGTGTTCCCAGGAAAGTAATCGAGCACCACCTCGCCGTCTGTCCTCATGCGCGGCCCGTCAAGCAGAAAGTCAGGAAACAAGCAGTGGAGCGCCAAGAGTTCATTGCAGAAGAAATCAAGAAACTGGAAGCAGCAGGCCTTGTCAGAGGAGTGCTCCATCCCACATGGTTGGCCAATCCTGTAGTCGTGCGCAAGGCAAACGGGAAATGGAGGCTTTGTATCGACTTTACCGATGTTAATAAAGCTTGTCCCAAAGACCCATTTCCCTTGCCGCGCATTGACCAGATTGTTGACTCCACGGCCGGATGTGACTTGCTTTCATTTCTTGATGCATACTCAGGATACCATCAGATCTTCATGGCAGAAGAGGATGAGGAGAAGACCGCATTCATCACTCCGTGTGGCACATACTGTTTCGTACGGATGCCTTTCGGTTTGAAGAATGCTGGTTCAACATTTGCAAGAGTAGTCAATCACGCTTTTGAGCCACAGCTGCACAGAAATGTGGAAGCCTACATGGATGACATAGTGGTCAAGAGCAAGGATAGAGCAACTCTGATTCAAGATTTAGATGAAACCTTTGCAAATCTGCGCAAGATCAACCTCAAGCTTAACCCCGAGAAGTGCGTGTTTGGAGTCCCCTCCGGCAAGCTTCTCGGGTTCTTCATGTCTCAGCGGGGAATTGAAGCCAACCCCGACAAGATTAAGGCCATTGAGCAGATTGAAGCACCAAAGCGCATCAAGGATGTACGAAGGCTTGCCGGCTGTGTGGCTGCTCTCAGCAGGTTTATCTCTAAGTCTGCTGAGCGCGCCCTGCCATTTTTCAAAATACTGAAAAAGGCAGGTCCAATGAAATGGACTCCGGAAGCGGAGGCTGCGCTACAGGACTTGAAGAGATACCTGTCCTCCACTCCAATACTTGTCGCACCTAAGCCACAAGAGAAGTTGCTGCTATATCTAGCGGCAACCAATCAAGTGGTTAGTGCTGCGTTAGTAGCGGAGAGGGAGGCGGATGATGAGTCAGCAACCACGGCAGACACATCCAGCGACAAGCAGGGGACTTCCCCGACAAGCTCTGGTCCCGACAAGGACGTATCTGCGCAGGCACAGGAGGAGAAACAAAAGAAAATGGTGCAGTGCCCGGTCTACTTCGTCAGTTCCCTTCTGCAGGGGGCTAGATCAAGGTACTCTGGTGTGCAGAAGTTGCTTTTCGGCCTTCTCATGGCCTCGAGAAAGCTGCGCCATTACTTCCAAGCACATGAGATCACAGTTGTCACTCGCTTTCCGCTGAAGAGGGTACTGCAGAATCCAGAAGCAACAGGTAGGATTGTCGAGTGGGCACTGGAACTGTCAAGCTTTGGCCTCAAGTTTGAGAGCACTTCAACTATCCAGAGCCGAGCATTGGCAGAATTCATAGCAGAGTGGACGCCAACGCCAGATGAAGAAATTCCAGAGACGAGCATCCCCGTCAAAGAAGCAGGCAAAGAGTGGCTGATGTATTTTGATTGTGCCTTCTCGCTGCAAGGCGCCGGTGCGGGCGTACTACTTGTCGCACCCACCGGAGAGCACCTCAAGTACATAGTCCAGATGCACTTTCCCAAGGAGCAAGCAACAAACAATACTGCAGAGTATGAAGGTTTGCTTGCCGGTCTCAGGATCGCAGTAGACCTTGGGATCAAGAAGCTCATTGTCAGGGGTGACTCGCAGCTTGTCGTCCGCCAAGTGAACAAGGATTATCAAAGTCCGTTGATGGAAGCCTATGTTGACGAAGTGAGAAAGTTAGAAGAGCACTTTGATGGCCTACAGATGGAACACGTTCCGAGAGCTCAGAACGACATTGCCGATGGCCTGTCAAAGTGCGCCGCACTTAAGTTACCTGTGGAACCAGGGATCTTTGTGCTCAAACTGACTCAACCATCCGTAACGCCATCAACTGGACAGAGCAAGAAGAGAAATTTGATCTCTGGTGACTATTTTCCGGCAGAGCTTCCCGAAGCCCCCGCCAAAAAGGTCCCCAAGATCAACACCGAGGATGCTGTGGAGCAGTCTGCTCCGACAAACCCTAGGGTTTGTTCCGTTGAAGCAGACGCTCCCGACAAGTTTTGCTCTGGCAAGCTTGCCGGGGAATGTCAAGCTCCAGCTGAGCCACAGGTTCTCGCCGTGGAAGCGGATGTTCCCGCAGCAGCATATGTGCCTTTAGTCCTTGTTGTTGAGCCGCAAGTTCCAGCATGGGCACAACAAATTGTCCGTTTCCTTCAGACAGGAGAACTTCCCGAAGAGCAAGAAGAAGCAGAAAGAGTAGCCCAGCAATCAAGTATGTACCAGTTTGTCGACAACACACTATACAGAAAAAGATTCAACGGTGTGAAATTGAAGTGTATTCACCGGGAAGATGGACAGAAGCTGTTGGCAGAGATACATGGAGGCATATGTGGTCACCACATTGGTGCAAGAGCACTTGCCGGCAAAGCATTCCGACAAGGTTTCTTTTGGCCGACAGCCCTCCAGGATGCAACTGCACAAGTAACCAAGTGTGAAGCGTGCCAGTTCCATTCCAAGCAGATACACCAGCTAGCTCAAGCTCTCCAGACGATCCCTTTATCCTGGCCATTTTCGGTCTGGGGGCTCGACATCCTCGGCCCCTTTCCCCGAGCTGTCGGGGGCTTTGAGTACTTGTACGTCGCAATCGACAAGTTCACAAAATGGCCGGAAGTGGAAGCAGTGAGGAAGGTGACAGCACAGCCAGCGGTCAAGTTCTTCAGGTCGATTGTTTGCTGTTTCGGGGTACCTAACAGGATCATCACCGACAACGGCACACAATTCACGAGCCGCACCTTCATGCAGTACGTCCAAGATCTTGGCGCCAAGGTCTACTTCGCTTCTGTTGCTCATCCGAGAAGCAACGGTCAAGCGGAGAGGGCAAATGCTGAAGTGCTGCGTGGGCTCAAGACCGGGACTTTCGACAGGTTGCACAAGTGCGGAAAGAACTGGATTGAGGAGCTGCCGGTGGTTCTTTGCTCGATCAGGACGACGCCAAATCGAGCCACTGGCCAGACACCTTTCGCTCTAGTCTATGGAGCAGAGGCAGTTCTCCCCATGGAACTCGTATACGGGTCACCTCGAGTGCTCGCTTATGATGAGCTCGAGCAAGAGCAGCTGCGACAAGATGACGTGCTGCTCCTTGAGGAGGACCGTCTCCAGGCTGCTGTACGAGCTGCTCGATACCAGCAAGCTTTGCATCGCTACCATAGCCGCAAAGTTAAAGCCAGGAGTCTCGAGGAAGGCGACCTTGTTCTTCGGCGCGTTCAGTCCGCCAAGAATTCCAACAAGTTGACGCCGAAGTGGGAAGGCCCTTACCGGGTTAAACGAGTCACTAGGCCTGGTGCTGTCCGCCTTGAGACCGAAGATGGCTTTCCGGTGAGCAACTCCTGGAACATTGAGCATCTTCGTAAGTTTTATCCGTAAGGCGCGGTTGCCAGAACCTGTTCCGGCAACCACCTTTTGTACGAGTCTTGCCGCTGTTGCATGTAATCCTTTGTACAAAGCCGGGCGCAGACCCCGTGCATAAATAAAGCTTATGTTCTCCGCACATCTTGTCAATTTCATGCCTTCTATTTTTTGCATGTGTTATCTGACACTTTGTGCAGCACCTACCTCCGGTAAGCAATAACGGGCCATAAGGCTCCATATCTTTATTTTATCTACTTTCTTTTTTCGCAAATAAAAGGAAGGTTCCCTCGCCCACAAGTTTGCCGGGGGGAAAGGAGGAGATAGTGGTGTGGGCCAGGCGTCGTTCAAGAAAGTTTCGCCTTGCCGGGACGCAAACAACTGAAAAGCTAAGTTGCCAAAGTTTGAGCAATTAGTTTCAAAAAAATTTAAGTTATTTTCCTCGAACGACCGTACTTTGTATGACAAACCTATGCGCGGAGGAACCAACTCGTGGCTAGTTGCGCCCTTACTTTGTTTCGAGTCCGCTCAACAACTTAAGTGTGCTGCGACTAGCTGCGACAAGGTTTCTTGTCGGTAGCGGCACCGCCAGCAGGCTGCTGACGTTCCGCACTCAGCGCTCGCGGCAAGGGTGCCTGCGCCGGCAAGTTCCCTAAAAGCGTAGGGCAAAAACATACAAAGGAAGGAATCAAGTAAAGGAGATAACATAGCAAATACTGCCCAAAATAAAAATTATATTACAAAGATAACTTGTCGCAGCTCTAATAGTTTGTTCTCGTAACATGACTAGCAGCGGCAAGAAAAGGAGAAAACAGGTGGCCTAATCTACGCGATCACCGTCAACTCTCTTGACTTCATTCACCTTGCCCACAATGGGTGCGACAAGGGCCTTGAGCTCTTCCAGATCAGCATCCGCCGGCAACTTCTTGAGGACGTTGGTGAGGTTGAGGCCTGGGTTGCGGAAGGCCACCTTCACCAACACCTTTTGCAGAACCCTCACGCAGATCGTGCGCGACTCGTCGGCCAGCTGCTTTGGGATCCTTTCCCGGAGTCGCTGGAGAGCCGTCGCCACGCCCTTGAAGAACAAAGTGAGCTTGGCGCTGGGCTGGAGGTTCTCATCGGAGGAATACCCAAAGTCCTCCAACCCCAGCTGCTCCAGCTCCTTGTCGATGACTGCGGCGATATTCACGAGACCCTCTGTCCAGAGTTCCACAGTCTCCCTGAGGGTGTTCTGGGTGGTGGCGGCACTCGCCAGCGGCTCTTCGTTGGCCTTGATCTCCTTCTTCAAGGCCGCCTCCTGCTCTCTAGCGCCGTCCAGCGTCTTGGTCAGAGTAGCCAGCTTCAACTCAAGATCAGCATTGGAGTCCTTGGCGGCGCTCAGCTCCTTGCCCTTCTCGACGAGGCGACCCTGCAGCTCACCGTGGGCGAGGGTGTCCTTCTCACGCTCACGCTGGAGCGCGGCAAGCTCTTCATCCCTCGCCTTGAGATCGGCCTCTAGCTGTGTCACCTTCGCCTCTAGCTGGGCTGGAGGTTCTCATCGGAGGAATACCCAAAGTCCTCCAACCTCAGCTGCTCTAGCTCCTTGTCGATGACTGCGGCGATATTCACGAGACCCTCTGTCCAGAGTTCCACAGTCTCCCTGAGGGTGTTCTGGGTGGTGGCGGCACTCGCCAGCAGCTCTTCGTTGGCCTTGATCTCCTTCTTCAAGGCCGCCTCCTGCTCTCTAGCGCCGTCCAGCGTCTTGGTCAGAGTAGCCAGCTTCAACTCAAGATCAGCATTGGAGTCCTTGGCGGCGCTCAGCTCCTTGCCCTTCTCGACGAGGCGACCCTGCAGCTCACCGTGGGCGAGGGCGTCCTTCTCACGCTCACGCTGGAGCGCGGCAAGCTCTTCATCCCTCGCCTTGAGATCGGCCTCTAGCTGTGTCACCTTCGCCTCTAGCTCCTCCTTGGCGGCCTCAGCAGCTGCGGCAGCATCCTTTGCCTCCTTGAGGGCCCCGCCAAATGTTCGCTCCCGCGCGGCAAGCTCCTCCTCGTGGCTGTCAAGGTTGACTTTCCGCTGCGTCAACTCGCCTTCCCGAGCGGCGAGTTCCTCAGCGGCAAGCCTCTGTTGCTCCTCAGCTTCAGCCTTCTCGAGAAGGAAGGCTTTCCGCGCCTCAACGAGCTGCGCCCGCTCCTCTGTAATGGACCGGAGGGCTTCCTGATTGCGGCTCTGGAGCTCCTCCGCATGCTTCTCAATATCCACTCCCGCCTGCGCGACAAGCGCTTCCCGGGATTCCAGCTTGGCTTGTCGGGCGTGGTAGAGTGGCACCAGTTTCCGCAGCAGCTGTTCCTCCTCAGACTCGCCGCTGCTGCTGCTTGGCGCATCAACTAGCGTCAGCCCAGCGGAGGCGAGCATTTCTCCGTCAAAAGCTTCTCCTTCGACCGGTGCCCTGGAGCTTGACGCCCAGGGGAGCTTGATGAAGACGCCATCACCGGCCTTCAGATATGCGCCGGGCTGGGGCTCTTCGGGGCCTAGCGCTGCAGCGGCGGCGGAGGGGTCGGCGGTCGGCGTAGCGCCTTGCGCTCCTGCGGCCTCGGGGCCGTCAGTGCGATCGCCGGACCCCTCGCCAGCTCCTGTGGCAGCAGCTTTGGTGGCCTCCTCGCCGGCAGGATCATCGGCGCCGGTCCCCTCCTCGGTGGCAGTGGCGTCGTTGGTGTTGCCGCGCGCGTCCTCCTGACCGGTGGCCTCGGTCTCCATCGGCTCCGCGGAAGGTGGATCTGAGGGCCGGAAGAGGGAGAAAAGTCAAGCAAATATCCAAAAAGAGAAAATCAAGAAGAAGAAGAAAAACCCAAGGGAAAGTTTTCAAGCAAGAAGGATTACCTGTGCTGGGCTCTTCAATCATGGGCTCCACCACCGGGGGGGTCACTGGTACCGTCCCTTGCCGGAGAACTGTCCCTTGCCGGAGACTTCTCCCTTCCGGGAGAATGCTCCTTTGCCGGGGAATCCTCCCTTGGCGGTGTAGTCGAAGCAGATAGCGTCTCGGGGGCGGCTTCTGGTTGCTCCTGGTGAGGTTGTTCTGCTCCTACACAAACCAACATTCAGATATCAGCAACAGAAAGAACACCCATGCGCACCTAATAGCGGGAAGTAAACCAGATACTTACGCTGGGGCCTGCGCTGGGGGCTGCTTCGGGGAGTAGTTGCCGGGTCCGGCAAGGTGGTCTCGGGCGCGCCCCCTGCTGTCGGGGTGGGCTCGTCCTCGATGACAATCACCGGCGCCTTGGCTCTCTTCGCCGCTCTCTGGGCCAGGGTCCTGAAATGGAATGGAATCAGAGTGAAGCAGATCAGATACAAGACAAAAACAGCAAGAATCGAAGAACTACAAGTACAGCCAGGAATCTTACTCTTCTTCCTCCTTGTCGGAGCTGAGTGCGGAGAGGTCGAAGTCCGGCCCCCCTCCGGCGCGACGAGGCGGAGGAGTGGGTTCCCTTGACCGCTTGGCGGGGGCAGCGGCAGGACCAGAAGCGGCGGTCCGCGAAGACCCCGCTCCAGTTGTCGCGGCGGAGCGTGTCGCACGGCGCGACGGCTGTTGACCCGTTTGCCGCCCTGCTACATCCCCGGCCTTGCGGAGACGCCTTCTTGGCTGCACTGGGGGCTGCGCTGGGAGCTCTGCCTGCGGCAAGCCGCTCGAAGATGGCGGGCCGCTCGCACCCTCGGCGGGCTCGCTCGACTCGGCTTCAGGCTCGGCGAGTTCTCCCTCGCCGGCAAGCTCATCTCGATCGGCAAGGCTCGCCGCCTCGGCTGCCTCTGCCTCCTCCATGGTGAACCCAAACTCGCCCGCGGCGGCAGCTGCCGCCGCCTCTTCCGCCCTGGTGGCGATGCGACGCATCTCCGCATGGTGTCGCGGGTGAGGATCTTCTGTTCGTCGGCATGGACCACCACTTCCACCAGGCCGTCGAAGAACTGCTGCACAACATCGTCGGCAGGCTCTTGCCAGGTTGGGATAACTCCATGCGAGTCGCACAACGGCATCATTACGCGGATGCGGTCGAGCAAGGAGTTGTTGCACAGCGGAACGACCCCCTGCGGCAACCTGAACCATTCGGGATAATTGGGGTCGTGCTTGAACAGCTCCTTGAGCATCGCGTCCAGCTCCAAGACAGTGAAATTGAAATTGAGGCTCGGGCGCAGCCTCATGATGTCCGCTGGACCCCCGAACAGCCAGGCGGGCCTCCCCCTCTCCTGCAGAGGGGCGATGCGGCGGCGAAGAAAGTCAGCACCAACGGCGCCTACAGTAAGCCCGGCAAGCCTGAGCCGCAAGATCCGGGTGATGGCAATCTTCAGCTTATCATCGTCCGCGGCCAGGGCGCTCCAATCATTGCCGCGCACTGCTGGGGCTTGGCGCAGGGCAGTAAACGGCTGCGGGTTCTCCTCAGCAATCCAACACCATTCTGCTCTCCACTCCTCCCATTTGCTGCGGAGCTCCCCCTCCAGATAAGCATCCTTCTTGCCAGTCCTCGAGATCCAGGCGATCCCACCGGATAGGGGCTCTCCTCTCTCGACCCGGGGCATAAAGAAGTGGCGAAAAGGGCTACGTTTGGGTGGACCCCGACAAAGTTTTCGCAGAGATGTGCGAAAATTGCCATGGTCAGAACAGCATTGGGGGTGAAATCAAGGAGGTGGAACCCGTAGGTGTTCATGATATCGCAGAAGAAATCAGAGAAGGGCGGGCAGAGCCCGCAGTAGAAGAACATCGTGAAGAATGGGTATCCGTTTGGAGCCTGTTTCGAAGCGGCGGCGGAGAGTACCTTCGTGCGCGGATGCGCTCGCGTCTCAGTCGACCAGAAGAGGTAGTACCACTCCCTCAGCTCCTTCGCCACGAGCTCGGGGGGAAAGTTGCCCGCTCCTTTCGTAGCGCCTCGAGCCGCAGCGCCTCGGCCGACTTCACACCCTTCCCGGCTTTCGGAGCCATGGCGGAGGTGGTGGGGGAGATCGACGGTGTTGGTGGCGACGGTGGCGATGGTGGGCGGAGCACTGCTCTCTCTCGGCTTTGGAAGAAGGGGGAGAGCGGCGGAGATTTCTGAGATTGGAAACGGCAAATGGCAATATGGGGGAACCACCCCTGTTTCCCCTGCTTATAAAGAGGGACAAGGTGAACGTTACGCTTTTCCCGAATAAAGAACCACCCACGATCTCTCCCACGACGCCGCGTTCGACGCGTGCCGTTAGGGGAGAGCGCGGTGGATACGGAGTAAGATACGGCGTGGCCCAGCCCTCACGTGCCCATGCACTGTTTTGGGCCTGGCCCAACAGCGCTCGGCACCGCATGTGGCCCAGGCCCGGGGGCTCCTGTCGGTGTACTAGAGTAGGGGTACCCTAGTATCCCGAATTTGTGCACGGGCAGTCGCAGCACTCCGCGGCAAGGCTTGCCGGGGGAACTCCAAGGTCCTCCGTGGTTCCTTTGGAGCCATTCAAGAACAAA
This sequence comes from Triticum timopheevii, assembly GCA_963921465.1. NCBI lineage: Eukaryota > Viridiplantae > Streptophyta > Magnoliopsida > Poales > Poaceae > Triticum > Triticum timopheevii. The sequence goes on from OY997268.1 coordinate 622,202,400, forward strand.
GTGTTCAAGACAAGACCCCGGCAAGAGGAGTTTGCCGGGAAGGCCGACCGAGGCATAAGGAGACAAGACCCCGGCAAGAGGAGCTTGCCGGGAAGGCCAATCAAGGCACCTCAAGAAACTTGCCGCGGCGCGCCTCGCGTCCGGCAAGGCCCGGCGAGCGACAAGCTTCCGGGTGCGGCGAGACAACGACCGCGGCAAGGCGCTTGCCGCGGCGAGCCACCACTCTGTACCCACGCTCCAGCACATCCACCAACGTGTCGCCCTGGGGCCGTTCCAGGCGCGCGTGGCGAGAGGCTGTGCAGCCAGCGGTGTCAGGTGGCAAGCGGCGCTGACAAGATAGCCATCATGGCAAGTGGTGGCGCCCTTGACGGTCCCTTTTCTGCACTGTTTGGGCGACACAGACGGGCATTTAATGCCTTTGTCCCCTGCCATCAGGGTTAGGTATGATACACTGTGCAAGTAGGTGTACCAACCACAGTTCTTTTACACTTTTGCCCTTGCATGCGTTGCCACCTGTCGGTGACCCCTTGAGCATATAAAAGGAGGCCCATGCGCAACGTAGAGGGGGGTTCGAAACCAGAAACACTCACGCTCAGTCTCACAGCTAGTGTACTGTAGCGCTCATCGCTCTCGAGCAAGAACACAATACAACCACAAAGCAGCAGTAGGAGTATTATCTCTCCGGAGAGCTCCTAAGCTGGGTAAAATCGCTTGTGTGTCTCGCCTCGATCCGCTCTTCGTGCGGTCTCCGCCCTCCGCCGAACCGAAAAGGGGCTCCGGTCCCATAGGTGTTCATTCCCACGACAGATATGATACAGGATGATGTATTAACTCAGCTTTACTAAGGCCAACTCCAGCGCACGACCCCAAACGGACGTCCGGTTTGGCCTGTTTTCATCCGTTTGGGGCGGCAATGGAGCGGCCCATGTCCGGTTGGGTCGTTTGGGTTGTCCGTGCGCCCAACGCGCGGCCACATCCCAAATCATGTCCGGGGTGGGCATGATTAAAAAAGCAAAAATAAAATAAAATGCGGAAAAATATAAAAAACACAAACATAAAAACATAATAATTAGGGGGTTTACGGCCACAAAACGACCCAGTTTCACGGTTCACATTGACATAATTAACAAAAAAAAACGCCGCCCGCGTGCTCCTGTCGTGGCCATCACCGTCTTCAGTGGCCGCCGTTGTCGTCGTCGTCGCTGACGAGGTCGACGTAGTCCGACGGCGTCCAGAGGTGGGACGGTGGCCCGTGGTACATGGGGGCGGGCTGGAAGGCCGAAGGTGCCTGCACCACCTCCTCCCGTGGCGAGGCCTCCCGCTTCGGTGACCGCGGCGGCGTGGGGCACTAGTTCACGCCCCCCACGGCCTAGGCCATCTCCGGAGCCGTGCACGACCAGCTCCACTGCTAGCCGACCAGGACCGAGTGGAACGCGGCCACCGGGTCCTCCTCCATCACCTCCTCCGCCTTCACCATATCCAGCTCGGGGATGGCGATGTCACCGGGCGCGGAGAGGGCCATCATCTCCTCGAGGCCCTCCCATTGGCGCTCATCGTGCGTGTGCATGGAGTCCTCCATGACACGCTGCATGAGCCGAGCCTCCTCCTCCGCTGTCATGCAAGGTGGTGGTGGTGGAGACGGTGAGGGCGGCGGCGTGGGCGTTAGGCTGCGCATGTACGCCCGCGCATCTGGGGAGCACACGCCGCGCGCTCTAGACGTGGCCGCCGCGGCCCTAACGACGTGCTGGTGAAGAATGACGCGCGCCGCACTTCGTGCTCGTCCTGGAGCCACATGTCACAGAGCCGAGAGTCGGGGGCGTACCTGCCGTCATAGTACAGGTCGTCGGGGAGGAGGTGGCGGTGGTGCTCGATCTCCTCGTGGCGCGCACGGCCGCTCATCGGCACAGGCGAGATCGGGACCTAGTTGGCAAAGAGGTGCCAGTTATTGGGAAGGTGCACATCGCTCCACGGGAGCGCCGTCCTTGTCTTCCAATAACGCCGGCATACATCCACCGCGATGTACTGCCGGTCGCGCTCGCTGCCGACCATAGGGCCGATGGTGAACGGGACAGGCGCGGGGGCCCGATGCGGTGGTGGTGATGCAGGCTCCTCCTTCATGGAGCCGCGGCGGCGGCCTGACGAGGAAGAAGCCTCACGGTCGTGCTTCCCCTTGCGGCTGTGGTTCTAGAAGCCCATGGCGGCTGCGAGGTGGCCGGCCGGCAAGATCAGGGACGGGGAGAGGGCTAGAGTTTGGGGTGTTGGTCTCGGGGAGGCAGGAAGGGCTCGATTGGCGAGTGTGGACGACGCCCGGTCCACGGCCTTCCCCTTTAAGAAGGAAAGCGACCGTTTGCTGGGCGGATGACAGGGGGGTCGACCACCCGTGTACATTTATGTCGGGCGATGGGAGGTAGGTGGGTGCCTGCCACACGGGCCCAACGCGGACGAGCGAGGCGTCCGTTTGTCGTCCGCCACGACCCAAACCGTGCGCATGTTTGCGCTCGAAATGGGTCGGCCCGGACACAAAACAGACCAGATGGGTCCAGGCCGTCGCGCGCTGGGCCGTCTGATTTGTCCGTTTTACCCCAAATGGACGGGGCCGGACGGGATGGGGTCACGCGCTGGAGTTGGCCTAACTGGCGCACGGCACTGGAATTGCCGCTCTTTCATTGCACGAAGTAACCACTCATGCATGCAGGGACGTATTTCGGGTGCGTTTGGTTGCCCGCATGCAGCCCAACCAGACCCACGCGGGATGTGTGCGGCGTGTTTGGTTGCCTGAACTGGCACGCACAAAACTTAAAGCAGGCCGCAGCCTGGCCCGGCGGAAACTGCCGAATCGGCAGTTTCTCGCGAGCCTGGCTCGGCACGGCCACGCGTGCGGGGCGGTTGCACGCTTCGGGCAGCACGGGAGATGGAAGTGACGGCTCATAACCCCCCCCCCCCCCTCCACTCTCCTGTCACCGCCCAGTGCACTGTTCCCACCGCTCCCTCTCTGCCTCACCGCCTCTCCCTCTCCTCCCCTCCAATGGCTCCGCCTCGCCCACCGCCGCGCCGCCCTCTGACCCCCATCGACCAGCGCATCGCCAGTATCCAGGAGCGTTGGCTGGCCGGGCTCCAGAACTCGGGCAGGGACCTGGCGTCGGTGCTGCGAGCGCCGTCCCCCATCTGCTGTCGTCCACCACGAGGGCCGGCCAATGCGGTGCCGGCCCATCCTACTCCACCGCTGATTTCGAACCTCGTGGTCCTGGCTCGGCGCCGATGCCGTCCACGGAGCCGCCGCTTCTTGGGACCCCATTGGGCAGGGGGGGTTTTCTTGACCCCCGTCCAAGGGTTTTCTCTTGTCGGCGCGCCGTCCTCCTCGACCTCCGGCATGGCCATGAGCACGGGGCCGATGCCGCAGCCCGTCGCCAGGGCCGGCTCCTCCTCTGCTCCGCCACCGCTCTCCTTCCCGCCGGGGTTTTCACCCCGGCCTCGGTTCGCTGTGGCTGCGCAAGCTTCGGTGAGTCAACCCCCCCCCCCCAATTCTTGCTCCTAGATGTAGATTGGGGGTTTATTTTCTTAGGCATGTGCTAGTAGTTAACGGATTCGATCGGATTAGATAGGATTCGAGTAGATCCGATTGGATTTGATCCCAATCAAATCCAATCGGACCGATCTGTTCTTGTTTTCTACAGTGTGTGCCTAGGATAATTTTTTTCTGCTACTGCTAGTGTGTCCTAGGATCTGTGATCATGCTAGTTAGTTTTGTTCATGCTAGTAGTTGTGTTCATGCTAGGATTTGTGTTGATTATTATACGTGCATGTAGTAGGACCATTTTACACTACTAGGGAAAACTCTAGTAGTAGCGCTTGTTTTGTAGCTAGCCGTAGCGCTTGTACAAGCGCTACCACTAAGGCGCTACAGCTAACTGTTAGCAGTAGCACTGGAATGCCAGCGCTACTGCTATACCAAGTTAGCAGTAGCGCTTTATCTGGTAAAGCGCTACAGATAATAGAAAGTAGCAGTAGCATTTCTTCTGGAAAGCGCTGCTGCTAACTTTTCCTGTATTTTTGAAAATACAGCTTATTTACGTTGTGGTTTTATATACGGTACTTTCATCATATGATTTTATGACCATGATTAGTTATTATATATAACAGTGGGTGAAATGAACGTGGAGTAGATTCAAGTGGAGGCAACATGTGGTGTATGTCGAAAGTACTACTAATCCAAACTTGATCTAGTTTGGATTAGTAGTACTTTCGATGTGCACCACATGCTGCCTCCACTTGAATCTATTCGATGTTCATTTCACCTACTGATATATATATATAATAACTCATCATGCTCATATAATAACTTAGCATCATGCATCATCGATCATAATAATAAATAACTCATCATTGGTATCATAATAACAAGTCCTACTCATCATCATCGATCATACAACTTCTACTCCATACCACATCATCATCATAGTCATCTAACCAATCCTACTTAGTTGTTCTTAGCACATGATCGCACATGATCATGAGTATTAGCTAGAACCTACTGCCTTCTCTTAGGTAAAATAGCATAAAACAAGATAGGTCCTGACTCTTCATTATGGAGAATGGAGATTATCCTGTCTCCAATTCTTGCACTTCGCCTAATGTTGCTTCCAAGTACCTCCTTACGAGTGGACATACATTTGTTCCAATCTTTGATTGTCATGTCTTCATTGCTTTTAGAAATCCGATATGAACATGAGTGATTCGTAGGATGACCCGCCTGTATATTCAAAACATCAAGGCGACCTTTCTGAAACATCAGATATGGCACACACTCCTGCGGGATTATCTGTTGAAAAACATAGTAATAACTTCGTAGTTAACAATGTAGTTTAGTTTTAGAAAAATTAATGCAAAAGATGCACAGATGTCGTAATACTAAAAAATCTTACCATGAGATCTCCATGAATGTTAGCATAGTTCAACACGTGCACTAGTGGCACACATTGACCATAATGTGGAGGAGTTTGATAATAGACATTGTAATTCTCAAGATCAGTACAAAATGTGACCAGATGATTTTTCTCCTGATAAGTAACTCAGAGCCATCGGTGTAGTAGGTTCTATCTACCATCTTCTGCACATTCTTTGAAAAATGAAAATAAGCTATGGAAATAAGCTATCAACTATTTTGAAATAAATAATATAAATTACTTAATAACTATGTTTGAGAAACTCACATAGCGGTAGAATTGGAAGCGTATCAATAAGGATCCAAATGTCCAAATTGTCTACCTCGATGTCAGGATCACCAAGATCCATGGTGATAAACATACCCTCTTGAAAATCATACATCTTGCAAAGTGCTTCCCAATCCGGGAAACCAAATTGAATAGGCTCTCAGAATTGTATATATTTACCTCAAAATCCATACCATGATGGTCCTTAGGTGAATTTTCTTTGTTTCATTCCTCTCATGATATTCAAAACCCATCCTCTGCAAGACATAGCGTCTTGCATGGCATGGGATAAGCTAGTCGAATTATAAAAGACGAAAATTACACGTTGAAGTAGTAGAAGTCGAGCTTAATTACGAAAAAAACACTTTGCGTCGTAGCGTACCGTTTCACAATCGAAGGCCTCCTTGAGCTTAATGCTGTAGCGCCGATCTTCTACCAAGTGAGGTCTGTCGTAGAAACCCCGGTTGTCGCCGCACCAGGAGCACTCTCCAGGACTTTCGTCCGACGACATTTCCTATGTTCACAATTCAAAGATTAAACTTCTAAAATTCAATATATGTACTACAAAAACTAAATTAGATCATTATTATTCAGCACAGGTTGACTATCGGTCCATCGTGTCTATTTTTTTTGAAAACTATCACCTCAGGTGTTGTATATATTCGACCGTTGGTGATGGTCGCTCCTCCCTTTGTCCCCGAGTGCATTAAACCAAAATGTCTGGCACACGGGAACGAAGGAGAAGCGACCCCCACGACAACAGTCGGCATTCTTCTTCGTTCTCTCATATGGTGGGCACACTCCCTCACTGATTTTTCGACCATCAGTGATGGTCGTTACTCCTCCTTCCCCTAGTGCCTAAGAAAGTTCTAGCACAAGGAGAAGAAGGAGAAACGACCCCCACGACAACAGTCGAGTTTCTTCCTCTCTCATATATGGTTCAGACTTTCTCCCTCACTCATTTTTTGATTGTCATGTATGGAGTCTTGATAGACTTAAAGTCAGCCCGAAATGTCGTTTAATTATCTTTCTAGAAAATCCAGGCCACTCGATATTTCCTACATATTCTAGCACAAGTCATGCCAAAATTCATGGAAAAATCCGGCATGACCTTTGCTAAAAAAGGACATATCGAGCGCCTAAAATTTGCCAGAACGGAAATTAATCAACACTCCGGCAAAACATAGGCCACTCGGAGGACATATCCTATTTGCATTCAAACTTGATGGTCATTGCATTTCAATGGTGGAAAATATGAACAAAATATTTCAAAATATCTTATAGGACTCATATTGACATGGAGATTTGGCTAGTCTCACCTCGAGGTTGGAGGGGGCCTGTGACGGGGACGACGGCGGCGACGACATGGGCTCCTTTATTTCTGCAAAAATAAAATATAAACAAAAACATTATTATCATCATCCTAGGACTTAGTGAAACCCTATGTCTAAAACTTTCTCCTAAACTTATAAAACCTAGTTCTAACCCTAATAATTTGTACTGTCCATCTATCCATCGATTTGTCTAAACCTAGTTCCGACTCTAAAAATTGGTAAAACCTTGTTCTAACCCTAAAAAATGAAAAGACCTATACATTTACTAAAAATCCCCTAGTTCTAACCCTAACATCTATCCATCCATCCACAATATGCATGGTGCTTCAATTCATTGAGGAGTGGTAAAGGATGCGACAATATTTTTATGTGTCTGTTTTTTCAATCTCTCATAAAATTGACCGCACTTGGATACTACATGAAATGTAAATTCTATTTCCTCTTGCCAATTCTTGTGAATCGGCTTGAGGGAAGAGTAAACAACTAATTTGGCTTGTGTTGACCATAAAAATTCAGCAATAAAACAATCTTTAGTTTCATGGTCCGGGCTATATATCATATTACTCACTAGCATACATGTTAGCATAATGTGACTTATGAGGACTGTTAGCCTAAATAGTTGTTTAGTCCATTTACACACTATTTAAAGTACACGATATATAGTACGTTGTTTCCATTTAATTAGTTGTTTATCCCATTTAAATTGGCCATTATTTTGCATGTTTAAGTGGCTGTTTAGCTCAAACAATGGCTAAATAGCAACTGACCGATTGTTTACCGTTTACAGTTTAATTAGGATAATATTTCTTATGAGATTCTCCAATATTACTTGGTCTTTCATTGACCAAAGCTTTTTGCAACAATTGAGTAATACTGAGAAACTCAAAGTGCTCTAGCTTTTCTTTTTATAACAAAAGCCAAATCAACAAGATCTTTTCTTTCTCAATAAAAAACAAGATCTTTTCTAAAAATTTTCAAATTAAAATATATATCTCTCTTTTGATGTCATCAAGGAGGAACTCACCATGCTCTTGCTACCGAGCAGTTGACTGGATGAGTGGTAAACCGAGAAGTTTACAACATGTAGACATGTGCAAGTATGTACTCCCTCCGTCCGTGAATAGTACTTCTACGTTTTGGTCCAAGTCAAAGTTCTAAAATTTTGACCAACTTTTTAGAAAAGGGTAGTAACATATATGACATCAAATTGGTATATTATGAAACTACATTCCAAAACGAATCTAGTGATACTAATTTAGTGCCATAAATGCTAGTACTTTTTCCTATAAAGTTGGTCAAAGTTTTAAAACTTTGACTTAAGACAAAGGATAGATGTACACTTATTCGGGGACGGAGGGAGTAGAGGAGAAATTTAGCTGCTCCAAAACCTCACCAAGAAATTAATAATTTGAATCGAGACAAATGGATCAATTAGACTAATAATTACAAGAATGTTGGGGCAATTAATTCATAACATGCCTAAAGATTACAGTACTACTACAGAAGATTATATACTAAGCGAGACCTACAATCCTCCGTCGGCCCGGGGACAGGCATCTATGACTACTCCTAGTGTTTGGGAATTAATTAATTAAAAGCACGGATTATTATTGTCCTAGTGTTTGCCGCCGCAGAAGCATAACTGGCTGCACGCCCTCGAGAAAAGCTCCGCAGAGGTTGGACTATACATGATCTTCATGATGATCCTCGCATTTTAAGCACGCCCAAATAGTACTTACATCACCTGTGACCTGTTGCCCATAAGTTTTAGAGTTGTTTTCTCCCAACAGCAAATCCGATGGATCTGCCCGTTGGGTAGTGATAGTTTTTTTTTTGTTTTTTTTTGTTAAGAGTATATATATGCTCACTCTTAGTCAAGTGATTGGCAGCCTTCTCCAAACTCGATCGATTGCAACAAATTTGCTCGCTCAGTCTTCTTGAACTTACTAATTTCCACCATATAAGAAGCAATGGTGCCTTCACAAATGAATCTCTCTGCCGTCCTCCTAGTCCTCGTCCTCCTCCTACCCATCATCATGGAAGCTGGTGGTATGTATGTGTGCACATGCATGAACTACTACATGTTGCAAGCAGCCATGTCATTTGATAAATCTTCTCTTTGCTAAAAGTTGTTTGATGCGCCTTCGACATTTGTTGCATAAAAATTAATGTCCATGTCTGGATCTGAACCATGCATGCAGTCGCAGAGTCGGCGTTCCTTGGGAAAGATGTTTGCGGCGGCAAACATCAGAGCGGCAATTATAAAGGGATATGCATTGGATTGATACATGACGCCGCTTGCAATCGTGTATGCGTACACGAAAGCAGCGACAACTCTGGTGGCAAATGTGAACTTTTGCAATGCTGGTGCATAACCAGATGCACCTCTGAGTCTGAGGCTGTTGCCAGTGCTCCCATCCCCGCCTGAACAAGAACAATGATCCGATCCTTCCCAGCCATCGCCTAATAATAATACGAGTATATAACATTGTATACTCGGTGTACCTACCGGCTGTTTACTTATGTTGTGCTGTGGACTTGTCGGTGAAAATAAATTTGTATTTTCTAGGGCAAATATTGTTGATGATAGAAATTGGCATGTCACACCAGTGCAGAAATAATTTAACCTATTTTTTAAATATTTATGCATGATACAGAAAAAATATCATTGGGTATATCATGATCGATTCTCTCGCTCCGTCCTTCATCTTCTTGGGAGGTCCGGAGGACACGGACGATCGTCTAGGCAAGCAATAAATGTATGACATCCAATCTCTTGTTTCAATCAGAGTAAGGCTAATAATACGTGTAGCCGGCTGCTAGCTGTATGAATCTTTACAACCTACCCCGCAAAAAAAGAATCTTAACAACATAGAGTATCTCTCAGCCAATCCATATACTCTCTTGATACGTACTGTTTTACAAGGCGCAAGAGACGTCATACGATACGATACGGGATGATGTATTAACTCAGTCTTACTAACCAGCGCACGGCATGTACGAAGTAGTACCCACCTCGCGCATGCAGGGACGTATTAACTCTCTGTTGCCTACCTTGTTAAGCTACATGTATAAGTGTGTGTGAGTATTGTACATAGTCTCCATAACAGGCTAGTATAGCGTGAGTGTGTGCCGTTTTCCCTTGCGCACACACGCCCCTCCACTTCTCAAACATGGCCACCCACGATCTTCATCGTGGCTCAAGTGCCCTCTGTTCCTCCTGTATATGTAACCCCTCAGATGAATGGATTAGTGTGTTCGATCTTCTTCCCTAAACATACCAGTTGCACGTATTTTTCAATGCCAAACTGGAATTGCCGCTCTTTCATTTCGCGAAGTAACCACCTCACGCATTTAGGGACGTATTAAATGATCTCGATAATGCGGCATCTATACGACACTTGTGACCTGCTGCCCATAATTTTTATAGTTGCTTCCTCCTACTAGCATTCTTGGCAGCAAACCGTGGATCTGCCTGTTGGGTAGTGATAGTTTTTTTGGTTATATATATATATATATATATATATACGGCTGCGCTATTGTAAGCGAGAGCGCAAAGTTTCTTATTCTGCGCTCCGCCCAGACCACGCACCACCCTACCGTGCGAGCCGTACGCTAATCCATCGTCCTAACCACCTAGTCTCTCCACTGGATAGTAAAGTTATGTCTCCTGTAGTAAATGTTTTACGATGCATGCGTGTCAACCGTCTCGTCCTTCCGCTTGATGTTAAGTTAGCCCCCCCCCCCCCCCTGTGATATGTGACGGTAAAAACAAAGAAACATATAGTAACGACATCACTTCTTATTACTGGCTGCCCTGCCCCGCATTTACACATGGTAAAATAGTTGGTAACATATCGTAACGAAATTAGTTCTTATTACCGGTTGCACTACCTTGCCCTACACCTGCGCCCATGTTCTATGTCTAATCGTGATGTATCTAGTCATGGTAAAAAACAATGGAATGTATAGTAACCAAATTAATTTTATTTACTGTCTACCATGCATCATTCCTCCATCCTCCGGTCGTAATTAATATGGTCACTTCGTAATGCTAAGCTATAGTAAAAAAGGTGTTGCATGGTAAACTTACTAGTAATTGTCCTAGTAACTTGGGGGTTTGTTTAGTAAACATGGTTGTATGGTAATTGTGATGGTAATCTAGTAAAAAAGGAAAAAACATACACTAGTGTTTACTCGTGAGTGATCGGGTGTGTGGGGATGGGCTAAAATTGTAGTAGTAGTGTTACGGTTCGGTACAAAGCCAAATGATAGTAACTGCATTACGATGGATCTACCAGGCATGCGGGTGGTTAGCGCGCAGACCGCACAACCTGGTCCGGTCAGGCTAATTAGGCGCGCACAGTGCTTGGCCGGAGCGTAGAATAATTACAATGCGCTCCCGCTTACTTTAGCAGGTCTATATATATATATATATATATATATATATATATATATATATATATATACTCACTCTAGTCAAGTTATTGACATACTTCTCCAAACTCGATCGATTGCAACAAATCTGCTCGCTCAGTCTTCTTCAACGTACTACCACCCAGTGGCGGAGGTAGAGGGTGGACCACCCTGGGATTTTTTGAATAGCTTTATAGCATAGGAAAAAATGTAAAAAAATATTAAGAAAAAATATTTTATATGAACAGTTCTATTGTTGGCCCATCATGACCCATTGGGCTAGATCCGCTACTGCTACCACCAGATAAGAAGCAATGGCGCCTTCACAAATAAATTGATGATTGTCATGGCAGTTCATGGTATGTACGTGTGCACATGCATGAACTACATACATGTTGCAAGCGGCGATGTCTTGATTAATCTTTTGCTAAAAGTTGTTTGATGCGCCTTTCACATTTGTTGGGGTAATTAATTCATAGCATGCCTAAAAATTACAGTACAGGACCAAGGCCGCCATGACCCTGCGAGCCCACCGAACGGCCGGCGCCACGAGATCTTCCTCGAAGCCTAGCAGCTCCGCGGCCTCCGTCCAGCACCACACCGCCACGTTGGTGCCGTCGCCCAAGACGAACAGTCGCGCCGCCGCTACGCAGATCGTGGAAGAAAGCGCCCCGGCACCATAGGTGACCCGCCTCACCTGATCTGGCGCGGGAGGGAAGAGGGGCTTCGCCTGGCGACCTCCTCTAGCGGCGACGGAGGGAAGGGGGAGGGGGGTGGACGCGCCCGGCGGCGGGGGCTAGGGTTTCTACCCGAGCCGCCCTAGCGGGAGGGCGACGCGTGTCGGCGCCGCATCCTTGCATCGCCGCTCTTCTTCTCCCTCATCTCACACAACTCTCTCTTCTCTCTTAGTTTCTCTCAAGAACACTGATGAACACAAGGACACATACACACACCAGGGGAACACACACACACATCTATCAAGACGGAGCACAAAGCTTTGCCCACGGGCTCTTCTCCTTGGTGAACATATTCGCTACATTTTGTTACTGCCCTCACTGCTTTTTCTCATTCATTTGTCAACTTAAATAGGCAGTACACAAGACTCACACACGCACTGCCAGGGCAATAACCTGCCCGACTCCTATGCCACTCACGCATACTCCACTAACCACTAACACGTGACCCTCACTCCCACTCCTAGAATCACTCCAGGCACAATACTAGGCCAACACGCAAACACACGCCCCAAGCTAGCTAACAGCCTCACGTCCAGCTAACTAACTCATTAAGCTGACCCACTAGTACTAGCTTGCATGCGCACACATGATCTCATCTTTATGCGAGTACACGGCCGCAGCCTAGAAGATGAACACCACTACATGCATGACTCAAAATCTAAATCTAACACTAATAACAAGATTAGTTCTAACAACGCGGGGGCTAACGTGTGCTTCCTCCTTTGGGAATTAATTAAAAGCACGGATTATTATTCTCCTAGTGTTTGCCGCCGTAGAAGCATAACTGGCTGAAGCACGCCCTCGAGAAAAGCTCCGCAGTGGTTGGACTATACTATTATTCTGAACTAAAATGCGAGGATCGTCATGAAGATCGAGCAAATTAACGGCAGGTGAACTAGGTGAAGCACGCCGAAATAGTACGTCACCAGTGACCTGCTACCCATAAGTTTTAGAGTTGCTTTCTCCGAACAGCAAATCCGATGGATCTGCCCGTTGTTAAGAGTATATATATATATATATATATGCTCACTCTTAGTCAAGTGATTTCCAAACTCGATCGATTGCAACAAATTTGCTCGCTCAGTCTTGTTCAACGTATGTGCTAACTTCCACCATATAAGATAAGAAGCAATGGTGCCTTCACAAATGAATCTCTCTGCCGTCCTCCTAGTCGTCGTCCTCCTCCTCCTACCCAACGTCATGGAAGCTGGTGGTATGCATCAACTACTACATACATGTTGCTAAAAGTTGTTTGATGACATTTGTTGCATAAAAATTAATGTCCATGCCTGGATCTGAACCATGCAGAGTCTGCGTTCGTTGGGAAAGATCATTGCGGCGACGAACATCTGAGCGGCAATTATAAAGGGGTATGCATTGGATTGATACATGACGCCAAATGCAATCGTGTATGCATAGACGAAAGCAGCGACAACTCTGGTGGCGAATGTGACATTTTTCAATGCTGGTGCATAACCAGATGCACCTTTGAGTCTGTGGCTGTTGCTAGTGCTCCCATCCCCACCTGAACAAGAACAATGATCCCATCCTTCCCAGCCATTGCCTAATAATAATACTCCCTCCGTTTCAAAATAACATTGTATACTCGGTGTACCTACCCCTACCGGCTGTTTACTTATGTTGTGCCGTGGACTTGTGGGTGAAAATAAATTTGTATTTTCTTGGGCAAATATTGTTGATGATCAAAATTGGCATGTCACACCAGTATTTTTTTAATATTTATGATACATAATTAATATCATTGGGTAGATTGTTGAATCTATTTTATTTCAATGATAAATTTATTTGGAGATAAAACTACTGCTAATATTTTTCTGCAAATCTAGTCAAACTAACGGCAAATATTTAAGGACAGAAGGAGTACTCTATTATTCACATGCCTTTTGCTGGGTCATCATGATCGATTCTGTTGCTCCGTCCTTCGTCTTCTTGGGAGGTCCGGAGGCAAGTAATAAATCTATGACATCCAATCTCTTGTTTCAGTCAGAGTAAGGCTAATAATACGAAAGTGCCTTTCTGCTCCCGAGCTCATTTGAGCTCGGTGAACAGTAAAATCAAAAAAAAATCGAAATAATTTCAAAAAAATTCACTTTTTTTTGGAGAAACATTGACAAAAGTTTTAAGTGCTTGCAAAAATTTATCATAAAATCACATTCCTATAAGGTGTGGCAAAAAAACAAATTCAATGCTCCAAAATGCTTTTGAAAGTAGCATTTTCAGAGTACCAATTTTATTTTGTTTTTGCCACTACTTCTAGAAATGTGATTTCATGACGAATTCTTGCAAACACTTAAAACTTTTGTCAATATTTCTCCCCAAAAAAATCTATTTAGTTTTGATTTTACTGTTCACCCGAGCTCATTTGAGCCGGGTGCAGAAACTCTGCGTCCGTATAGCCGGCTGCTAGCTGTATGAATCTTTACAACCTAGGAGACGATATACTCTCAGCCAATCCATATACTCTCTCGATACTTACTGTTTTACAAGACGCGAGAGACGTCACACGATAGATACATGATGATGTATTAACTCAGTCTTACCCACCTCGCGCATGCAGGGACGAATTAACTCTCTGTTGCCTACTTTTTTTTATGGTAATACGTGTCTCATTCATATCATAAAGAACAAAGTACAAGTCACGTAAAAACCGACATGACAAAACTGAAAAGATAGCAGCATATCTCTGAGCTTGACACCAACGCCCGTCACCTGCCTCCGGCACCACCACAATAGCCACCGAAGAAAAGAATGACGAATCACCTTCTCACCCGAGCTCGACGCGGCTCCATCGCTGATATGCAGCTTTGTGGACCTCCAAGGTGGCTCACCAAAAGTGAAGCCCTTACCGTTGAACGAATCAGCCCGGGGCAACACCCTGGACACGCTATCGAACTCCAGATCTAGCACCCCACCATGACTAAAACACCGAAGGACGAAACCATATTTGCCATCCACGAACCACGAGCCCATCACATGCTACGTCTTCCAGATGTCATCGATGCAGACCACAATCTGCATCCGCTCCTGGACTACCTCCCAAGCTCCGCGTCGACGTTGGACCAAACGCCGTCGCAACGTCAGAGCCCGAGGACACAGGTCCACCACGAGGATGCCGCCGCCGCCACGCCATCCTTGTTTGAACAGACTGGTTTCCAAATGCATCCCCAACCATAGGACCGATGGCCTCGTTAGGAAAGGATTCGAAGAATCTTTATTCAGCGTTGTCATCGTCGCCGCCGAAGCAAAGACGATGAACAACCTAAAAACCTAGACTACGAGAGAGTAAAAACGATCCCCACGCGTGGATCCGGTGACCCCCCTCACCACCGACGATCGAGGTCGCCAGCGGAGGGGAACCGCCGGAGAGCGGCGTTGGAAGACCGGCCTTGATGAGGACATCAATACCATTGTTACACCCACAGCCCCTACTGCTACATATACTGGACCAATTACTAGAGCTCACGCACGCCAATTAAATTATCAGGTACTTTCGTTTCTTGGTAATGATTCTAATGTTCATGAGAATATGATGCTGCCTAAATTGGATACATTTGTTTTGCTTACAAATGAAGGGCCTAGCTTGGAGAAGGATGGACATTGGAGCAAGAACAAGCATGGAGATGATGCCATGCGCAAGGAAAACCAGAACGGAGTTACAAGTGATGATTTCAGGACTTTGAAGCCACCATAATGGGTGCATGAAGCCTTGGACGAAATATACAAGATGCCTCTTCATAAATTTCGTCTCGAGGCTATTCTAGGTGCTGCGTCACCTTATTATTGGGCCAGGCCCATGTAATTTCGAAATACATAAGTATAGGCTATTTTTAGAGTCCGTATGTGTGGGGAAACAAGAGATAGGGTTGATTTCGGACCCCTCCACCAAGGGCCACGAAATTCCCCCCTCTTCCTCCATATATACAGCCCTTAGGGCGCCGTTTAGACTTTGGGTTTTGTTTAGATTAAAAGTTTGCCATAGCAGCAACTTCGCGTACTTCGTTTGTGTTCAACGACCAGACAAAGGCGTCACAGAACCCCACCTTGATCAATAAAGTTTTCATCTTATATTCGCAATATCCAGATTGCAATCTCAGTTTCTTGCTTGTTCTTCGTTTGCTCGCAAGAAACAGACCCTCGTGGTCAGGTTGATCGTGCTCCGGCGTGGTCAATAACCTCTCGGAGTTGGTTTAGCGATTGCTAAGGCGCGACGTCCTCACACGTTCGTAGTCGGATCGTCAAAGTCGACTTCCACCAAAGCGAAATCCATCATCTCATCGAAAGACGGGACACCTTTGCCTCTATCAAGTGGTATCAGATTTCCAGGTTGCTCGGTGAGATTTTACAGTTTTTCGTAGTTTAGATCGAGTCTGTTCTTCATACCTACAGTCCACGAAAAAGCCACAAAAAAATTAGGGTTAGTTCATCATATCCGAACCAATCTGAGCCTTTGCATAGTCTTTTTAGGGTTTTGCTTTGTTGAATTTGCGGTTGCATCGTCGTGTCCAGTTGCTGGTCTTAGAGTCTAGTCTTTTAGAGTTTCGAGTTCTGGTCATAAGTTGTCACGCCGCCGCCGCACCATCATCATCGCCCCTGCCATCTACCACCACCGCTCTGAATCCGTATCCATATACCACCACCAATCCGTGTCCATATACCACCACCGATCCATATCCATATACTACCACCGCTACCACCACCGCTGCTATATACCACCACCATAAATCCACCACCAATCCGAGTTCCTTGCATATTAGGTTTGTTTTCGAGACCCATCTAGTTTCCGATTCGTGTTTCCTTGATGGAGTAGGTTTCGGAAAAAAAAGAGTCCGGAAACCACCCTCCATTTAGGCCCAAAATTTTCGGAAAGCGCACTTGACAAAAAAAATTCTAGCTATCCTATTTTTAGGTGTTTCTAAGCGTATTGAGATAGTCGCCGTTATAGAAAGTTTTTTTGACCCATTTCCAGTTTTTGGGTCCAGGCAGTCGGAAAAAAAAATTAGTCGAAAAAAAAATTTTGTGCCCATCCTGTCAGTTTGACCCAGGAAGAGTTTTGAGACACTCGCCATTATAGTGATTTTTCGCAAAAAAAAGAGCAGCGCAAAAAAAGCGAAAAAAAATCCAGATTGTGCTTTTCCCTTGTTTACGTGCAGCGCCGTGATTTTGTTAGTGTTCTAGGCTCGCGTCTCTAGCACAGTCTAGCCTAGGACCAGCACAGTACCGTCGTTGAGCGTTTATTCAACTTTGCATCTCTGAATTGATTATTGCTTACCCCTTTTGCTACCATATTATAAGCCTTCCCAGCTCCACATACATCTACGTCGTGCGTTTGACTCTCCCTGGTAATCGCTCTATCCAAGCTTTGAGAGTTTTGACTACAACGGTTGCCGATCACCGCCTGTTGCTGGGTAAGAACTAGTAAGAATTTGAGTTTTGCTTGACGGATTTGTGACACCCACCACCACCACTTGTTCGTAGTCTGTAGGATCATATTCTTGTGTGTTTCTATTGCTGCTAACCATGCCAGGATCACAAGCCGACGAGATTGACTGGGAGAACTTATTGAACAAGGACCTTCATGATAAGTTTCAGCAAATGATGACTGAACAAGTGCAAGATGTGCTGAACAATTTTGAAGAGGCCATGGAGAAGATCACTGGCCTTGAGAAGACGTTCGAAACAAAGCTCGATAACAGATTTAATGAACTGCTTGCGCGTCTTCCACCACCGGCTGCACCTGCCGCACCTCTGCAACAACAACAACAACAACAACAACAACAACAACAACAACAACAACAACAACAACAATTACCTCCAGGTCGCGAAACAGCCCTCCGCCGAGCGAGCCGTGTACTTCTTCGGCCTGGCCAAACTGTTGGTGCTGCTGTTGATACTTCTGTGGCTCCTGCTGCTGATGCGGAGGATGATGAATATGCGGGCGATTATGAGGATGAGGTTGATCAAAATCAGAACTACGTGCAGCCACTAGCACCACCACCAGCAGGTCGACCTCAGGTATATATTCGCAATGGTAGGCCCGCACCACCACCTCAGGTACGAGATGATGTCCATATTCCTAAACTGAAATTGAATATTCCACCATTTGAGGGTAGATATGTTCCTGATATATATCTTACTTGGGAGTTAGAAACTGAACAACGATTTACATGTTTACAATATCCTGAGGAGAGACGGGTTGCTGCTGCTGTTTGTGCTTTCACTAGTTTTGCATGTGTATGGTGGTCTGAACATTGTAGATTATATCCTATTCCCGCTACTTGGGCTGCTTTGAAAACTGCTATGCGTACTCGTTGGGTTCCACCATATTATCAACGTGAATTGCTTCAAAAATTGCAGCGTTTAAGACAAGGAAAAAATTCTGTAGAAGAATATTATCAGGAATTACAAACTGGCATGATTAGATGTGGTATTGTTGAGGAGAATGAAGCTATGCTTGCACGTTTTCTGGGTGGATTAAATAGAGAGATTCAGACCATTCTAGACTATAAGGAGTATACTAATATCACTCGTTTATTCCATCTTGCTTGTAAAGCTGAACGTGAAGTGCAGGATCGACAAGCATTGGCGTGAACTAACTTTTCTGCAGGCTGACCTTCATCATGGACACCGCGTGCATCTTCTACTTCAACTGCACCAGCACCTCCATCAGGTGCCACCTCCAGCCGTGATACAAGAAAGCAGGCACAACCACCACTATCTGCCAAGAGCGCACCTGCCGGACCTACACAGAGCTCTTCTTCTTCCATGGCATCAACAGGGCACACAAGTGATATTATTTGTCGTCGTTGTAAAGGAAGAGGTCATTATGCGCGAGAATGCAAATCTCAGCGTGTGATAATTGCTACTGAGGATGGTGGGTATGAATCCGCTAGTGACTATGATGAGGAGACTTTGGCTCTTATTACACGTGAAGAACATGGTGGAGATGATTCTGATCATGAGACGCAATACATGGCTCCTGAAGACGCAGACAGGTATGAATGTTTAGTTGCTCAACGTGTTTTGACTATGCAGGCCACACAAGTTGAGCAAAATCAGAGGCACAATTTGTTCCATACCAAGGGAGTTGTGAAGGAACGTTCTGTGCGCGTCATCATAGACGGAGGGAGCTGTAACAACTTGGCTAGCATGGAGATGGTGGAGAAGCTTTCTCTCACCACAAGACCACATCCACATCCTTACTACATCCAATGGTTCAACAACAGCGGCAAGGTTAAGGTAACATGTACTGTTCGTGTGCATTTTAGTATCTCTACATATGCTGATTATGTTGATTGTGATGTGGTACCTATGCAAGCATGTTCCTTATTACTTGGTAGACCATGGCAATTTGATAAAAATTCTGTACACCATGGTAGAAACAATCAGTATACTCTTATTCATAAGGATAAAAATATTACTTTGCTTCCTATGACTCCTGATTCCATTTTGAAAGATGATATTAATAGAGCTAATAAAGCAAAACAGGAGAAGAATAAGAGTGAAAATCAGATTGTGACAAAAGAATTTGAGCAACAAATGAAGCCTAATAATAAATCATCTAGTGTTGCTTCTGAAATTAAATTGAAAAGTGCATGTTTATTTGCCACCAAATCTGATATTGATGAGCTAGATTTCAGCAAATCTGTTTGCTATGCTTTTGTGTGCAAAGAGGCATTATTTTCATTTGAGGACGTGCCTTCCTCTTTGCCCCCTGCTGTCACTAACATTATGCAGGAGTTCGCTGACGTATTTCCACAAGACGTGCCACCGGGATTACCACCCATTCGAGGGATTAAGCATCAAATTGACTTAATTCCCGGTGCATCGCTACCCAACCGTGCACCATACCGTACCAATCCAGAGGAGACAAAGGAGATTATGCGTCAAGTACAGGAGCTGCTCGACAAAGGTTATATACGCGAATCTCTTAGTCCATGTGCTGTTCCTATTATACTAGTGCCTAAAAAGGATGGTACGTCACGTATGTGTGTTGATTGTAGAGGCATTAATAATATTACTATTCGTTATCGTCATCCTATTCCTAGGCTAGATGATATGCTTGATGAATTGAATGGCTCTACAATATTCTCCAAAGTTGATTTGCGTAGTGGTTACCATCAAATTCGTATGAAATTGGGTGATGAATGGAAAACAGCATTTAAAACTAAGTTTGGTTTATATGAGTGGTTAGTCATGCCTTTTGGGTTAACTAATGCGCCTAGTACTTTCATGAGACTAATGAACGAAGTTTTACGTGCTTTCATTGGACGATTTGTGGTAGTCTATTTTGATGATATACTGATTTATAGCAAATCTTTGAAAGAACATTTGGAACATTTACGTGCTGTTTTTATTGCTCTACGTGATGCACGTTTGTTTGGTAACATTGGGAAGTGCACCTTTTGCACCGACCGAGTATCTTTTCTTGGCTATGTTGTTACTCCACAGGAAATTGAAGTTGACAAAGCCAAGATCGAAGCTATTGAGAGTTGGCCGCAGCCCAAAACGGTCACACAAGTGAGGAGTTTTCTTGGCCTCGCTGGATTCTATAGGCGTTTTGTGAGAGATTTCAGCACCATTGCTGCACCTCTCAACGAGCTTACAAAGAAGGATGTGCCTTTTGTTTGGGGTATCGCACAGGAAGAAGCCTTCATGGTATTGAAAGATAAGTTGACACATGCTCCTTTACTCCAACTTCCTGATTTTAATAAGACTTTTGAGCTTGAATGTGATGCTAGTGGAATTGGATTAGGAGGTGTGTTATTACAAGATGGCAAACCTGTTGCATACTTTTCTGAAAAATTGAGTGGGCCTAGTCTGAATTATTCTACTTATGATAAAGAATTATATGCTCTTGTTCGGACTTTAGAAACATGGCAACATTATTTGTGGCCCAAAGAATTTGTTATACATTCTGATCATGAATCTTTGAAACATATTAAAAGTCAAGCTAAACTGAATCATAGACATGCTAAATGGGTTGAATTCATTGAGACTTTCCCTTATGTCATTAAACACAAGAAGGGTAAAGAAAATGTTATTGCTGATGCATTGTCTCGTCGCTATACTATGCTTTCACAACTTGACTTCAAAATATTTGGTTTGGAGACCATCAAAGATCAATATGTGCATGATGCTGATTTTAAAGATGTATTGCAGAATTGTAAAGAAGGAAGAACATGGAACAAGTTCGTCGTTAATGATGGATTTGTGTTCCGTGCTAACAAGCTATGCATTCCAGCTAGCTCCGTTCGTCTTTTGTTGTTGCAGGAGGCGCATGGAGGAGGACTAATGGGACAGTTTGGCGTGAAGAAGACGGAGAACGTACTTGCTACACATTTCTTTTGGCCAAATATGAGACGGGATGTTGAGCGTTTTATTGCTCGCTGCACTACATGTCAAAAAGCTAAGTCACGACTCAATCCTCATGGTATATATATGCCTTTGCGTGTACCTAGTGTTCCTTGGGAGGATATATCTATGGACTTTGTTTTAGGTTTACCTAGAACAAAGAAGGGGAGGGATAGCATATTTGTTGTCGTGGATAGATTCTCGAAAATGGCACACTTTATACCATGTCATAAAAGCGATGATGCTGTTAATGTTGCTGATTTGTTCTTTCGTGAAATTATTCGCTTGCATGGTGTGCCAAATACTATTGTTTCAGATCGTGATACTAAATTTCTTAGCCACTTTTGGAGATGTTTATGGGCTAAGTTGGGGACTAAACTGCTTTTTAGTACTACTTGTCACCCCCAAACTGATGGACAAACTGAAGTAGTCAATAGAACATTGTCTACTATGCTTAGGGCTGTTTTGAAGAATAATAAGAAAATGTGGGAGGAATGCTTGCCTCATATTGAATTTGCTTATAATCATTCATTGCATTCTACTACTAAGATGTGCCCTTTTGAAGTTGTGTATGGTTTCCTACCTCGTGCACCTATTGATTTGTTGCCTCTTCCATCTTCGGAGAAGGTTAATTTTGATGCTAAAGAACGTGCTGAATTGATTTTAAAAATGCATGAGTTAACTAAGGAAAACATTGAGCGTATGAATGCTAAATATAAACTTGCTGGAGATAAGGGTAGAAAACATGTTGTGTTTGCACCTGGAGATCTTGTTTGGTTACATTTGCGTAAGGATAGATTTCCTGATTTGCGCAAATCAAAGCTACTGCCACGTGCTGCTGGTCCCTTTAAGGTGTTGGAGAAAGTAAATGATAATGCATATAAACTTGAGCTGCCTGCAGATTTTGGGGTTAGTCCCACTTTTAACATTGCAGATTTGAAGCCTTATTTGGGTGAGGAAGATGAGCTTCCGTCGAGGACGACTTCATTTCAAGAAGGGGAGGATGATGAGGACATCAATACCATTGTTACACCCACAGCCTCTACTGCTACATATACTGGACCAATTACTAGAGCTCGCGCACGCCAATTAAATTATCAAGTACTTTCGTTTCTTGGTAATTATTCTAATGTTCATGAGAATATGATGCTGCCTAAATTGGATACATTTGTTTTGCTTACAAATGAAGGGCCTAGCTTGGAGAAGGATGGACATTGGAGCAAGAACAAGCATGGAGATGATGCCATGCGCAAGGGGAACCAGAACGGAGTTACAAGTGATGATTTCAGGACTTTGAAGCCACCATAATGGGTGCATGAAGTCTTGGACGAAATATACAAGATGCCACTTCATAAATTTTGTCCCGAGGCTATTCTAGGTGCTGTGTCACCTTATTATTGGGCCAGGCCCATGTAATTTCGAAATACATAAGTATAGGCTATTTTTAGAGTCCGTATGTGTGGGGAAACAAGAGATAGGGTTGATTTCGGACCCCTCCACCAGGGGCCACGAAATTCCCCCCTCTTCCTCCATATATACAGCCCTTAGGGCGCCGTTTAGACTTTGGGTTTTGTTTAGATTAAAAGTTTGCCATAGCTGCAACTTCGCGTACTTCGTTTGTGTTCAACGACCAGACAAAGGCGTCACAGAACCCCACCTTGATCAATAAAGCTTTCATCTTATATTCGCAATATCCAGATTGCAATCTCAGTTTCTTGCTTGTTCTTCGTTTGCTCGCAGGAAACAGACCCTCGTGGTCAGGTTGATCGTGCTCCGACGTGGTCAATAACCTCTCGGAGTTGGTTTAGCGATTGCTAAGGCGCGACATCCCACACGTTCGTAGTAGGATCGTCAAAGTCGACTTCCACCAAAGCGAAATCCATCATCTCATCGAAAGACGAGACACCTTTGCCTCTATCAGGCGTCTCCTAGCGGCGGCTAGGGTTCCAGCCGCCAGGGACGAGAGCAAAACAGGGACGAGATCGATACTTACGTACGCCTCTGTTGCCTACCTTGTTAAGCTACATGTATAAGTGTGTGGTAGTATTTTACGTGGTCTCCAGAACAGGCTAGTATAGCGTGCGTATATGTAATCCCTCAGATAAATGGATCGGTATGTTCGATCTTCCCTAAAACATACCTGTTGCACTTATTTTTCACTGCCAAACTGGAATTGCCGCTCTTTCATTGCATGCAGGGACGTATTAAATGATCTCGATAATACGGCATTTATACCACACTTGTGACCTGCTGCCCATAATTTTTAGGGATAAGTATATTTTTCGTCCCTTAATTCTCTTAAAAGTATAGAAATGGTCCCTCAAATCTCAAACCAGCAAATCTTAGTCTCTCAATTTTCAAAACCGGTTAAGTTCAGTCCCTCGTGTCGCTTGGGTGGTTTTTGTGCTGATGTGGACATGGTTTTGAGTAAAACTAGACACGTTACAGGTTTGACTGCCACGTAGTGGAGCCACCGGTCGTGCAGGAACTCGCGGCAACGGGCGCCGGTCGGAGGGCTGCAGTACCTCCTCGATCAGCAGCTCGTCCCGGCAATAGCATCACGCGCTGAGTGCCGCTGGTGACACAGAGGAGGCGTAGCTAGCTGGTCTCGGTTGCAGCACTTTCCGTCTTGATTGCGTATGTAGTACCGAAGCTAGATTGGTTTCGGCGGGAAGACAGCACGCCCAGACTCTCGTCGGGAGAGGAGCCCATGCCTCAGCCGCGTATGCCTGGAGCTCGAGAAGCATGTCCTTGAGCACCTCGACAGTGCGGAGAGCGAAGGCGGACTGCCGAAGTCAAGCCTAGACGTGGATTCGCCCGGTAGCAGCTGATAGTGTCATGCATGAGGTTGCCCATGGACACCCTGGTGAGTGGTGACCCTCGAGTTCACGACAGGTCGATCGCAACCCGCGTGTTGTACGCAGCTACTCCTCCCAGCATGGCGTGGTGGTGCTGTCCTGCTCACCTGTTGGACAGCGACTAGGCGGCGACACCGTACGGCCAATCGTGTGAGCGGTCAGGCCAGGAGGCCACGGGCAAGGCCACTCATCGGAGGCACTATGATGCCGGGCAGGGTGCTGGGCGTGGCCTCGGCATCATCAAAGGGCACACCGTAGACCTGCTGTGCGACCCTTGACGCCACGGTTCGAAAATATGGCGGGCGCGCAACAGGTGTTATGACAAAATGCCAACTAAAACCATGCCACGAAACCACCCAACCGACACGAGGGACTAAAGTTATCCGGTTTGAAAAGTTAAGGGACTAAGATTTGCTGGTTTCGAAATTGGGGGGCCATTTCCATACTTTTGAAAGAATTGAGGGACGAAAATTATACTTTTCCCTAATTTTTGTAGTTGCTTCCTCCTAGTACTAGCATTCTTGGCAGCAAACCCGACGGATCTGCCTGTTGGGTAGTGATGGTTTTTTTTTGGTTAACAATATAAGCTCACTCTAGTCAAGTTATTGACATACTTCTCCAAACTCGATCGATTGCAACAAATCTGCTCGCTCAGTCTTCTTCAACGTACTACTATATAACATTGTATACTCTATGTACTATACCTATACCTACCGGCTGCTTACTTATGTTGTGTCGTGGACTTGCGGGTCAAAATAAACTCTTGTACATATTTTCTTCCTTCTATAAAGCTAAGATATGCCTTTGACGTACCCTCGAAATTCTTTTTTTTTGTATTTCCTTGTGCAAATATATATTATTGACGATCGAAATTGGCATGTCAGGAGGAAATGGAGCACCTCTCCAATGCAAATTGGATTTCTTTGTTGCTGCGTACCTCATGTCGAGCCATCAAAATTGGCATGTCACACCAGTGCAGAAAGGCGCAACAATCCTGGTTGGACAACCCCTTTAGTCCTAGTTGGAGAGCCCCTTCTGCAAATCCGGGACTAAAGCCCCACCCCCTAGTCCCGCGTTAGGGAACCGGGACTGAAAGGGGATCTTAAATCTCGGTTGGTAATACCAACCGGGACTAAAAGGGGTCTCGAGCCCTTTCCCCTGTGCGGGCGCGTACCAACTGGTACTAAAGGTTTTTCTTTTTTCTTTCCTTCTCTTTTATGGTTTCCATTTCTTTTTTGTAGTTTCTTTACAATTCAATTCTTTTTCATATTAATTAGTTTATCGTATATGTATTCTATGCTACTAATATACATCTATACATATAAGTTTCCATTCGAGAATTATACATATACACACACAAAAAAATGCATTAAACTATAAATATATATTTGAAAAGCTTGTACATGGAACTATACATAAGCTAACAAAAGCTTGCACCATTCATGTCCTTGGGATTACATTCAATCCAACTCTTCATCACGCCTGGGATCTAATTTTCCGTTATAGTAGTACTTTCCATTGCGATCTATGACCTGTTCAATAATAAATCCTGTCAATGCCTCTTGAATTGCTTTGATCTGTTCCGCTCATAGGACCCGATTCTTCTTCCATTTAAGCTTCGAATGAAAAAAAATATGAATATGTGATTAGTGTGTGTGTATATATCAACGCAATGGTAATAAATTTGTGTATACGTATTTCGAGTATTTCTTCACTTGCTTCAGTGAGTAACTTTGACTCATAAGGTGCCTGCAAACGTACTATTCACATAAGTTGCTACCCGGTTCCTTGCCTCAGACACCACTTTACGAGAAAATGACTCATCAAACAATCAAGTATGGTAAGGCTGGTTATACTGGAGAGTAACTTAGACTAGTAACACACATATGTTATTAGTCTATGTTACTACCTTCATAGTGGGTAGTATCATATATATGATAACATAGATGTCTTCATTTATTACTTTGTAGACTCATTTTGCATTGGGAAGCGCTATGTGATGGTAACATATTATGTTACTCTATTTGCCTCTCTCCTCATTAACTACTTGCCACCTCATCATTTTTGCTTATGTGGCATATAAGTTACTACCTATGTTAGACCACTCCCAATGCAAAGGTGCTTAGATAAGGTGCTAAGTGCATTAAATACCTTAGCAACTCAAGTCCCCAATGCATAGGTGCTTAGCTTGTTGTTGCTAAGCACACTTTATTTAATGAGTTAGCACCTAAAGTCTTTCATGCATTGGCCAAATTGTTTCATTTAAGTGATTTGCCTAGATTCTCACGCTTGGCATTGGTTCTTCCTGGGGTCACCAAAGTACTCTCTCCCCTCCTTAAATGTTGTGCCATGTCACTTTTTTGCTTATGTGGCATTCTTAGCACCTGTCCACGGTGGAGCACTGAGAAGGGCCTTACTCCCACTATGACCAGCCTAATAATGAATTGAACGAAATAAAGATGTGGGGACCTAGCTAATACTTACTTTGTGGTTGATTAACTGTAATGGCACCTCCAAATCACGTAGGTTTTCCGAAACAAACTTTAGTCAAGCACTGCCCAAGAAAATAAATAAATAGTGTTATTCCCGTGATATAAAAAATGGTGTAAGAGGTATAGTGGGAGACCGAAATTAACTCTGAAGAACATCTAACATGTCTTGGTACTCCTCTCTCTTTTTTCTCAAGGAGTCCAAATAGTAACGTTGCTTCTGTCAGGATAGATGACCATCACTGTCCGGTGAAAGCTGCATGTTTTACACGGGCATACCTCATTAACTACACTCAACATGGAGTAAGCAAACTAAAATGCGTACAAGACAGTAACACTCACTTGAAGTTGTAATCATTATTCTCTCATTTATTATCCTCATGAAAAAATGTGGATTTTTGAGTTCTCCCTTGGGGTGTGCTCGACAGAACAACACGATTTAGTGCACTCTCCTGGGTACTTAGTGTCTAATGGAAGACAAATACTCTTGGGGGGACATTAGATTAGGCGGTTCTACCACAAGAAGGAGGGGCAGAGGGCATGGTGGAGGCGGGGGCTGCTCGAGCGGCGGATCAGAGCTCCCGGTGTCCGAGCAACAGCGCGGGGAGATTCGGGGGCGCAGGGGTGGCTGTGGGGCGGCGCGGGTGGGAGATGTGGAATGACTGGGCTGGGCGACAGTCAAAATGTTTTTCTAACCCTAGGTCAAAAGTGCGGTCAAAACACGATCAAAGACATGCTGCCCAGATCTGCGTCAGAACTTCCGGCGGGAGCCGGGACTTCCGGCTCGAGCCGAGACTTCCGGCGCAGGAAAACTAAAAAACTTCCTACCTCACACTCACAACACCATGTGGGGCAAAATTACGATGGACACTAACATTTTCACAATTGACTAGATTTCAATCAAACAACACAAAGCAATATTCACATGTGAAAATTATAAAATAGATTTTGAAAGTGTCACACAACGATTTAACAAATCTTTTCTCCTAGCTAGGTCAAACAAAGTATGTGTGTCGGTGTCAAAACCGGCGGATCTCGGGTAGGGGGTCCCGAACTGTGCGTCTAGGCGGATGGTAACAGGAGACAAGGGACACGATGTTTTACCCAGGTTCGGGCCCTCTTGATGGAGGTAAAACTCTATGTCCTGCTTGATTGATATTGATGATGTGGGTATTACAAGAGTAGATCTACCACGAGATCAAGGAGGCTAAACCCTAGAAGCTAGCCTATGGTATGATTGTTGTTGTCCTACGGACTAAAACCATCCGGTTTATATAGACAACGGAGAGGGCTAGGGTTACACAGAGTCGGTTACAATGGTAGGAGATCTACATATCCGTATCGCCAAGATTGCCTTCCACGCCAAGGAAAGTCCCATCCAGACACGGGACGAAGTCTTCAATATTGTATCTTCATAGTCTTGGAGTCCGGCCGATGATGATAGTTCGGCTATCCGGACACCCCCTAGTCCAGAACCCCCTCAGCAGCCCCTGAACCAGGCTTCAATGACGACGAGTCCGGCGCGCATATTGTCTTCGGCATTGCAAGGCGGGTTCCTTCTCCGAATAATTTGTAGAAGATTGTGAACACCAAGATAGTGTCCGGCTCTGCAAAAATAAATTCCACACTCCATCGTAGAGAGAATAATATTTACACAAGTTCAATCTGCTGACGTATTTCGTGGCGTGATGTCACACCACAACCAAGCCTTTACTCGAATCGTTTTTATTATACCGCCTCAGCGCGTTTAGCGAAGCGGTTTCCTTGGCACGTCTTGCCGAAGCAGAGATCGTGCTCCCCCTATTCCGGGATTCTCATCAATACGGACATGGGTAACCCAACCGCGCCATTGATTGCGGCGCTTGGGAGAAAAGCGAGTTTTACCAGGCCGGTGGGGACGCATAGTTTCGTCCGTCCATATATAAGGGGATAAGGATCCACCTTTTCACCTACGCCTTCTTCCTCCTTTGCTTATCCATCTCCGCGCACTCGAGCTCCAGTGCCCAAGTCCGCACATCTCGCCTCGACCTCCTCCAGCCATGTCCGGAGCGGGAGGCAAATGGATGGCCTCCTCCGTCACGGAGGGGCACATCGAGAGGCTGCGCGGCGCGAGATACCTGTCCAGCGACATCGCGCACCAGCTCCCCAACAAGGGGCAGCTCATCCCCACCCCCAGGCCCCATGAGAGGGTGGTATTCCTTCCCCATTTCCTCCGCGGACTGGGCTTCCCACTTCACCCCTTTGTCCGGGGGCTCATGTTCTACTACGGTCTGGATTTCCATGATCTGGCCCCGAATTTCATCCTCAACATCTCGGCGTTTATCGTCGTGTGCGAGGCTTTCATCTGCATCCAGCCCCACTTCGGCTTGTGGCTCAAGATCTTCAATGTCAAGCCGAAGGTCGTGAAGGGGAATCAAGCGGAATGCGGAGGCGCCATGGTGGGCAAGATACCCAATGTTACTTGGCTCGAGGGTGCCTTCGTGGAAACCATCAAGGGGTGGCAATCGGGGTGGTTCTACATCACCGAGCCGCGTGACCCTAAATGGGCAGCGGCCCCCGAATTCAGATCTGGTATCCCCACACGGCTCACCTCTTGGAAGGAGAGTGGCCTGACTTGGGGCGATTCGGAGGAGCTGACCGGACTCCAAGCCTGTATCCAGAAGCTGGTGGACAAGAAGCTCAAGCTTGCCAACGTCTTCTAGGTCATGCTTATCCGCCGGATCCTCTCGTGCCAACAACGGGCCTTTAAACTGTGGGAGTTTGATCCGGCTCAGCACCGAACCTTGAGCGGGCTCTTCGACACTAGGTACGAAGATGCCTGGAAGGTGCTTTTTAAGGGCGCCGAGGCCCCGCATCCGCTACCGAAGATCACGGATTCCGCTCGCAGCGTCCGGCTGACGAGGTAAATGATTTTACCATTTACGGGATACTTGTTTTTCATAGTTTGACTCTATGCGGGATCTAAACTCCCTTTCCTTTGACAGGACTGGCCGAAGAAGGCCGAGCAGACTAACTGTCCGGCCCCCTTGCCAGAAGACCCAGTGGATGCCCATCTGGCGGGGCTGTGTTGGGGAACGTTGCAGAAAACAAAAATTTTCCTACGGTTTCACCAAGATCCATCTATGAGTTCATCTAGCAACGAGTGATTAGATGCATCTACGTACCTCGTAGATCGCGAGCGGAAGCGTTCAAAGAACGGGGATGATGTAGTCGAACACGACGTGATTCGAATCACCGGAGATCCTAGCACCGAACGGACGGCACCTCCGCGTTCAACACACGTACGGAACAGCCACGTCTCCTCCTTCTTGATCCAGCAAGGAAGGGAGGAGAGGTTGAGGGAGATGGCACCAGCAATAGCACGACGGCGTGGTGTTGATGGAGCTGCAGTACTCCGGCAGAGCTTCGCTAAGCACTATGGAGGAGGAGGAGGTGTTGGAGAGGGAGAAGGAGGCAACCAAAGGCAAAGGTATGAAGTCCCTCCTCTCCCCCACTATATATAGGAGTGCCAAGGGGGGTGGACGACCCTAGGAGATCCAATCTCCTAGGGGGGGGCGGCGGCCAAGGGGGGTTTCCCTCCCCCCCCCCCCCCCCCCCCCAAGGCACCTAGGAGGTGCCTTCCACTAGTAGGACTCCTCCCCCATGGAAACCCTAGGCGCATGGGCCTAGTGGGGCTGGTGCCCTTGGACCATGCAGGCCAAGGCGCACCCCCTACAGCCCATGTGGCCCCCGGGGATGGGTGGCCCCACCCGGTGGGCCCCCGGGACCCTTCCGGTGGTCCCGGTACAATACCGATAACCCCGAAACTTGTCCCGATGCCCGAAACAGGACTTCCCATATATAAATCTTTATCTCCGGACCATTCCGGAACTCCTCGTGACGTCCGGGATCTCATCCGGGACTCTGAACAACATTCGGGTTACTGCATATACATATCCCTACAATCCTAGCGTAACCGAACCTTAAGTGTGTAGACCCTACGGGTTCGAGAGACATGTAGACATGACCGAGATCGCTCTCCGGTCAATAACCAATAGCGGGATCTGGATACCCATGTTGGCTCCCACATGCTCCACGATGATCTCATCGGATGAACCACGATGTCGAGGATTTAATCAACCCCGTATGCAATTCCCTTTGTCAATCGATATGTTACTTGCCCGAGATTCGATCGTCGGTATCCCAATACCTCGTTCAATCTCGTTACCGGCAAGTCACTTTACTCGTACCGTAATGCATGATCCCGTGACCAGACACTTGATCACTTTGAGCTCATTATGATGATGCATTACCGAGTGGGCCCAGTGATATCTCTCCGTCATACGGAGTGACAAATCCCAGTCTCGATCTGTGTCAACCCAACAGACACTTTCGGAGATACCTGTAATGCACCTTTATAGTCACCCAGTTACGTTGTGACGTTTGATACACCCAAAGCACTCCTACGGTATCCGGGAGTTACACGATCTCATGGTCAAAGGAAAAGATACTTGACATTAGAAAAGCTCTAGCAAACGAACTACATGATCTCACGCTATACTTAGGATTGGGTCTTGTCCATCACATCATTATCCTAATGATGTGATCCCGTTATCAATGACATCCAATGTCCATAGCCAGGAAACCATGACTATCTATTGATCAACGAGCTAGTCAACTAGAGGCTTACTAGGGACATTATGGTGTCTGTTATTCACACATGTATTACGATTCCCGGATAATACAATTATAGCATGAATAAAGACAATTATCATGAACAAAGAAATATAATAATAATGCTTTTATTATTGCCTCTAGGGCATATTTCCAACAGTCTCCCACTTGCACTAGAGTCAATAATCTAGTTACATTGTGATGAATCGAACACCCATGGAATTCTGGTGTTGATCATGTTTTGCTCTAGGGAGAGGTTTAGTCAACGGATCTGCTACATTCAGGTCCGTATGTACTTTACAAATATCTATGTCTCCATCTTGAACATTTTCACGAATGGAGTTGAAGCGACGCTTGATGTGCCTGGTCTTCTTGTGAAACATGGGCTCCTTGGCTAGTGCAATAGCTCCAGTGTTGTCACAGAAGAGTTTGATTGGCCCCGACGCATTGGGTATGACTCCTAGGTCGGTGATGAACTCCTTCACCCATATTGCTTCATGTGCTGCCTCCGAGGCTGCCATGTACTCCGCTTCACATGTAGATCCCGCCACGACACTCTGCTTGCAACTGCACCAGCTTACTGCCCCACCATTCAAAATATACACGTATCCGGTCTGTGACTTAGAGTCATCCAGATCTGTGTCGAAGCTAGCGTCGACGTAACCCTTTACGACGAGCTCTTCGTCACCTCCATAAACGAGAAACATTTCCTTAGTCCTTTTCAGGTACTTCAGGATATTCTTGACCGCTGTCCAGTGTTCCTTGCCGGGATTACTTTGGTACCTTCCTACCAAACTTACGGCAAGGTTTACATCAGGTCTGGTACACAGCATGGCATACATAATAGAACCTATGGCTGAGGCATAGGGGATCTCTTCTATATCTTCTGCCGTGGTCGGACATTGAGCTGAGCTCAATTTCACACCTTGCAAAATAGGCAAGAACCCTTTCTTGGACTGATCCATTTTGAACTTCTTCAAAATCTATCAAGATATGTGCTTTGTGAAAGACCTATGAGGCGTCTCGATCTATCCCTATAGATCTTGATGCCTAATATATAAGCAGCTTCTCCAAGGTCCTTCATTGAAAAACTCTTATTCAAGTAGGCCTTGATGCTGTCCAAGAGTTCTATATCATTTCCCATCAAAAGTATGTCATCTACATATAGTATGAGAAATGCTATAGAGCTCCCACTCACTTTCTTGTAAACACAGGCTTCTCCATAAGTCTGTGTGAACCCAAACGCTTTGATCATCTCATCAAAGCGAATGTTCCAACTACGAGATGCTTGCACCAGCCCATAAATCGAGCGTTGGAGCTTGCACACCTTGTCAGCATTCTTAGGATCGACAAAACCTTCCGGCTGCATCATATACAATTCTTCCTTAAGGAAACCATTAAGGAATGTCGTTTTGACGTCCATTTGCCAAATTTCATAATCATAAAATGCGGCAATTGCTAACATGATTCGGACGGACTTCAGCTTCGCTACAGGTGAGAAAGTCTCATCGTAGTCAACCCCTTGAACTTGTCGATAACCCTTAGCGACAAGCCGAGCTTTATAGATGGTCACATTACCATCCGCGTCTGTCTTCTTCTTAAAGATCCATTTATTTTCTATGGCTCGCCGTTCTACAGGCAAGTCAGTCAAAGTCCATACTTCGTTTTCATACATGGATCCTATCTCGGATTTCATGGCTTCTAGCCATTTGTCGGAATCCGGGCCCGCCATCGCTTCTTCATAGTTCGAAGGTTCACTGTTGTCTAACAACATGATTTCCAAGACAGGGTTGCCGTACCACTCTGGTGCGGAAAGTGTCCTTGTGGACCTTCGAATTTCAGTAGGAGCTTGATCAGAAGTATCTTGATCATCATCATTAACTTCCTCTCTAGTCGGTGCAGGCACCTCAGGAACATTTTCTTGAGTTGCGCCATTTTCCGGTTCAAGAGGTAATACTTCATCAAGCTCTACTTTCCTCCCACTTACTTCTTTCGAGAGAAACTCTTTCTCCAGAAAGGACCCATTCTTGGCAACAAAGATCTTGCCTTCGGATCTGAGGTAGAAGATATACCCAACAGTTTCTTTAGGGTATCCTATGAAGACGCATTTTTCCGATTTGGGTTCGAGCTTTTCAGGTTGAAGTTTCCTAACATAAGCATCGCATCCCCAAACTTTTAGAAACGACAGTTTAGGTTTCTTCCCAAACCATAATTCATACGATGTCGTCTCAACGGATTTCGATGGTGCCCTATTTAAAGTGAATGCGGCAGTCTCTAAAGCATAGCCCCAAAAAGATAGTGGTAAATCGGCAAGAGACATCATAGATCGTACCATATCTAATAGAGTGCGATTACGACATTCGGACACACCATTACGCTGAGGTGTTCCAGGCGGCGTGAGTTGTGAAACTATTCCACATTTTCTTAAGTGTGTACCAAACTCGTGACTCAAGTATTCTCCTCCACGATCTGATCGTAGAAACTTGATTTTCCTGTCACGTTGATTCTCAACTTCACTCTGAAATTCCTTGAACCTTTCAAAGGTCTCAGACTTGTGTTTCATTAAGTAGACATACCCATATCTACTCAAGTCATCAGTGAGGGTGAGAACATAACGATAGCCACCGCGAGCCTCAACACTCATTGCACCGCACACATCAGTATGTATGATTTCCAATAAGTTGGTTGCTCGCTCCATTGTTCCTGAGAACGGAGTCTTGGTCATTTTACCCATGAGGCATGGTTCGCACGTGTCAAATGATTCGTAATCAAGAGACTCTAAAAGTCCATCAGCATGGAGCTTCTTCATGCGTTTGACACCTATGTGACCAAGGCGGCAGTGCCACAAGTATGTGGGACTATCACTATCAATCTTACATCTTTTGGTACTTACACTATGAATATGTGTAGCATTACGCTCGAGATTCATAAAGAATAAACCATTCACCATCGGAGCATGACCATAAAACATATCTCTCATATAAATAGAACAACCATTATTCTCGGATTTAAATGAGTAGCCATCTCGAATTAAACGAGATCCTGATACAATGTTCATGCTCAAACTTGGCACAAAATAACAATTATTGAGGTTCAAAACTAATCCCGTAGGTAAATGTAGAGGTAGCGTGCCGACGGCGATCACATCGACCTTGGAACCATTCCCGACGCGCATCGTCACCTCGTCCTTCGCCAGTCTCCGTTTATACCGCAGCTCCTGCTGTGTGTTACAAATATGAGCAACGGCACTGGTATCAAATACCCAGGAGTCACTACGATTACTGGTAAGGTACACATCAATTACATGTATATCAAATATACCTATGGTTTTGCCGGCCTTCTTGTCCGCTAAGTATTTGGGGCAGTTCCGCTTCCAGTGACCACTTTCCTTGCAATAAAAGCACTCAGTCTCGGGCTTGGGTCCATTCTTTGGCTTCTTCCCGGCAGCTTGCTTGCTGGGCGCGGCAACTACCTTGCCGTCCTTCTTGAAGTTCTTTTTACCCTTGCCATTCTTGAACTTAGTGGTTTTATTGACCATCAACACTTGATGTTCCTTCTTGACTTCTACCTCTGCTGATTTCAGCATAGCAAATACTTCAGGAATGGTCTTTTCCATCCCCTGCATATTGAAGTTCATCGCAAAGCTCTTGTAGCTTGGTGGAAGCGACTGGAGGATTCTGTCAATGACCGCATCATCCGGGAGATTAACTCCCAGCTGAGTCAAGCGGTTATGTAACCCAGACATAGTGAGTATGTGCTCACTGACAGAACTATTTTCCTCCATCTTACAGCTGAAGAATTTGTCGGAGACTTCATATCTCTCGACCTGGGCATGAGCTTGGAAAACCATTTTCAGCTCTTCGAACATCTCATATGCTCCATGTCTCTCAAAACGCTTTTGGAGCCCCGGCTCTAAGCTGTAAAGCATGCCGCACTGAACGAGGGAGTAGTCATCGGAACGTGCCTGCCAAGCGTTCATAACGTCTTGTTCTGCAGGGAGGACAGGTGCGTCACCCAGCGGTGCTTGTAGGACATAATCTTTCTTGGCAGCTATGAGGATGATCCTCAGGTTCCAGACCCAGTCCGTATAGTTGCTGCCATCGTCTTTCAGCTTGGTTTTCTCTAGGAACGCGTTGAAGTTGAGGACTACGTTGGCCATTTGATCTACAAGACATATTGTAAAATATTTAGACTAAGTTCATGATAATTAAGTTAATCTAATCAAATTATAATGAACTCCCACTCAGATTTGACATCCCTTTGGTCATCTAAGTGTTACACGATCCGAGTCGACTAGGCTGTGTCCGATCATCACGTGAGACGGACTAGTCATCGTCGGTGCACATTCTCATGTTGATCGTATCTTCCATACGACTCGTGTTCGACCTTTCGGTCTCCGTGTTCCGAGGCCATGTCTGTACATGCTAGGCTCGTCAAGTTAACCCTAAGTGTTTTCGCTGTGTAAAACTGTCTTACACCCGTTGTATGTGAACGTAAGAATCTATCACACCCGATCATCACGTGGTGCTTCGAAACGATGAACTGTAGCAACGGTGCACAGTTAGGGGAGAACACTTCTTGAAATTTTGTAAGGGATCATCTTATTTACTACCGTCATCCTAAGTAAACAAGATGCATAAAACATAATAAACATCACATGCAATTATATAAAGTAGTGACATGATATGGCCAATATCATATAGCTCCTTTGATCTTCATCTTCGGGGCTCCATGATCATCTTGTCACCGGCATGACACCATGATCTCCATCATCATGATCTCCATCATCGTGTCTTCATGAAGTTGTCACGCCAACGACTAATTCTACTTCTATGACTAACGCGTTTAGTAATAAAGTAAAGTAGTTTACATGGCGTTCTTCAATGACACGCAGGTCATACAAAAAATAAAGACAACTCCTATGGCTCCTGCCGGTTGTCATACTCATCGACATGCAAGTCGTGATTCCTATTACAATAGCATGAACATCTCATACATGACATATAGATCATTCATCATTCATCACAACTTTGGCCATAACATATCACAAAGCACTTGCTGCAAAAACAAGTTAGACGTCCTCTAATTGTTGTTTGCAAGTTTTACGTGGCTGAAGTAGGGTTCTAGCAAGAACGTTTTCTTACCTACGTGAAAGCCACAACGTGATTTGTCAACTTCTATTTACCCTTCATAAGGACCCTTTTCATCGAATCCGCTTCAACTAAAGTAGGAGAGACAGACACCCGCCAGCCACCTTATGCAACTTGTGCATGTTAGTCGGTGGAACCGGTCTCACGTAAGCGTACGTGTAAGGTTGGTCCGGGCCGCTTCATCCCACAATACCGTTGAAGCAAGATAAGACTAGTAACGGCAAGAGAGTTGACAACATCTACGCCCACAACAAATTGTGTTCTACTCGTGCAAGAAGAACTACGCATAGACCTAGCTCATGATGCCACTGTTGGGGAACATTGCAGAAAACAAAAATTTTCCTACGGTTTCACCAAGATCCATCTATGAGTTCATCTAGCAACGAGTGATTAGATGCATCTACGTACCTCGTAGATCGCGAGTGGAAGCGTTCAAAGAATGGGGATGATGTAGTCGAACACGACGTGATTCGAATCACCGGAGATCCTAGCACCGAACGGACGGCACCTCCACATTCAACACACGTACGGAACAGCCACGTTTCCTCCTTCTTGATCCAGCAAGGGAGGAAGGAGAGGTTGAGGGAGATGGCACCAGCAGCAGCACGACGGCGTGGTGTTGATGGAGCTGCAGTACTCCGGCAGAGCTTCGCTAAGCACTATGGAGGAGGAGGAGGTGTTGGAGAGGGAGAAGGAGGCAACCAAATGCCAAGGTATGAAGTCCCTCCTCTCCCCCACTATATATAGGAGTGCCAAGGGGGGTGCCGGCCCTAGGAGATCCAATCTCCTAGGGGGGGCGGCGGCCAAGGGGGGTTTCCCTCCCCCCCCAAGGCACCTAGGAGGTGCCTTCCACTAGTAGGACTCCTCCCCCATGGAAACCCTAGGCGCATGGGCCTAGTGGGGGCTGGTGCCCTTGGCCCATGCAGGCCAAGGCGCACCCCCTACAGCCCATGTGGCCCCCGGGGATGGGTGGCCCCACCCGGTGGGCCCCCGGGACCCTTCCGGTGGTCCCGGTACAATACCGATAACCCCGAAACTTGTCCCGATGCCCGAAACAGGACTTCCCATATATAAATCTTTATCTCCGGACCATTCCGGAACTCCTCGTGACGTCCGGGATCTCATACGGGACTCTGAACAACATTCGGGTTACTGCATATACATATCCCTACAACCCTAGCGTAACCGAACCTTAAGTGTGTAGACCCTACGGGTTCGGGAGACATGTAGACATGACCGAGATCGCTCTCCGGTCAATAACCAATAGCGGGATCTGGATACCCATGTTGGCTCCCACATGCTCCACGATGATCTCATCGGATGAACCACGATGTCGAGGATTTAATCAACCCCGTATGCAATTCCCTTTGTCAATCGATATGTTACTTGCCCGAGATTCGATCGTCGGTATCCCAATACCTCGAACAATCTCGTTACCGGCAAGTCACTTTACTCGTACCATAATGCATGATCTCGTGACCAGACACTTGGTCACTTTGAGCTCATTATGATGATGCATTACCGAGTGGGCCCAGTGATATCTCTCTGTCATACGGAGTGACAAATCCCAGTCTCGATCCGTGTCAACCCAACAGACACTTTCGGAGATACCTGTAATGCACCTTTATAGTCACCCAGTTACGTTGTGACGTTTGATACACTCAAAGCACTCCTACGGTATCCGGGAGTTACACGATCTCATGGTCAAAGGAAAAGATACTTGACATTAGAAAAGCTCTAGCAAACGAACTACATGATCTCACGCTATACTTAGGATTGGGTCTTGTCCATCACATCATTATCCTAATGATGTGATCCCGTTATCAATGACATCCAATGTCCATAGCCAGGAAACCATGACTATCTATTGATCAACGAGCTAGTCAACTAGAGGCTTACTAGGGACATGTTGGTGTCTGTTATTCACACATGTATTACGATTCCCGGATAATACAATTATAGCATGAATAAAGACAATTATCATGAACAAAGAAATATAATAATAATGCTTTTATTATTGCCTCTAGGGCATATTTCCAACAGGCTGCTGGTTCCGGCACCCCATGTGGTGCCGGAGAAGAAGGCCAAGAAGGAGGCCACGGGTACTCGAAAGAGTTCCCGTTTTCAGGTGTCCGATGACTCCGAGGCAGACTCCTCCCCCGAGGACGAGGAGAAGAAGAAAAGGGCCTCTCCCCCAGGGGGGGGGGAGGGAAGAAAAGGAGGGCCTCCCCAACGAGGGAGGCCGAAGGGTCCAAGAAGGGAAGAACTCTTCCCCCGGACTGTTCTGCCAATGCCGGTGACGACGACGAGGATTGGCCTCCGAGGGCCAAGCCCCTGGCGAGATCGTAAGTATCCGGACTCCCGAATGATTTCATGATTTGTCTTTTCGCCACTTGGTGTCTTTCTAACGCCGCATACAACCCTGCAGTCCGCCCAAGGACGATCTTCCCGCTTCGTCGAGCGGGTCCTTGGGGTTCGTCGGATGTGAACAACACTTCACTTCCAACTGCCTCTTCTCCCTGCGATGCTGACGACGTCGAGGTGGGATCCCAGAGAGGGACCCATCCGGAGGAGGAGGACCCGGAGGTAGCACAGGGCGACCTCCCGGACTTCGTGCCGGACTCCGCACCGGAACCTGCAGTGGTTTCGGAGTCCGGCGGGCGGCCCCTTCGCAAGAAGGGCAAGACCGTGGCACCGGCAGCCTCCGTCCAACCGGAGGCGCCGGATAACTTGCTGGAGGCGCTCAACGGCGCTTCCATCGAGGAGGAACACCGCACTATCATGAGTGCGGTGATTCGGAAGGCCCAGCTCGCCAAAGGCGGGCTGACCGAAGCCTGCAGCAGCCTTCTATCAGGCTTTGAGGTAAGAATATTAATATATGTAAAATAGTACCACATAGACATTAGCCCCTTATGCTCGGTTCGGTGTTCGGAAAGAAAGCCGGACTGAGGATCTAAAAAGATATACGTAGGAGTCATAAAAAGTATGTCGATATGGGATTGCAGGCTACCCTGCTGACCTCTGCCGCACTGACTGCGGAGGTCAATGCTTTGAAGAAAAACCTCGAGCGGTCCGAGAACGAGCTCGGCCGTGCCAAGAAGCAACTCGAGGACAAAGAAGGTGAGTAGCGCCTTATTAAAGTTGTATCTTACAGAAAAGGATTTGGTTGCAAAAAGAATGACAAAGATAACGTGGGTATTGCAGGGGCCACAAACGAGGTGGCGACCTTGAAGGAGGCAGTGTCCGTGGCCGAACGTAATGCGGCCGCGGAGCGCGCAGAGCGAGAGAAGTAGGAGGCGCGGGTGGCGGAGGTACGACAAGAGCTCCAGGCTCTCATGGAAAAACATGAGAGTTTGGAGCGTGACTCGAAGACTTGAGAGTCCGAGCTTGCATCGGCTCTTAAGAGTGCCAAAGCCGCTAAGGCTGAAGCCTACAAGGCCCTCCAGGAAATCGAGGCGTTGAAGAAAATAGCGTCGGGTAAGGCATTTTTCATGCAAAGCAAGCATGTGGATGTGGATTACGTGTTACTTACCCGAATTCGGAGCTCTCCAGGAGCGTTCGCAGATCTGCCCCGCAGCGTGTCCGATGCTGCCGCTTTCTACAGGGCCGAGGAGGGGAGCTCGACGGAGAAGGTCTTCTGGTCTCAGTATGCTGAGGCCGGACATCCGGTTCCCCTTAGCGACCAGCTGAAGCAGCTGGTCGAGCTCCACAAGGTGGCCGAACAGGCCATGAAGGGCCTCATGGTTCGGCTGTGGCCTAATGAGGCCATGCCTGGGAGCTACTTCGGCCTGGTGCGACGGCTGGTGGATGCGTGTCCATGGGTTGAGGTCGTCAAGCGATCCGCTTGTATTGAAGGTGCCCGTCGGGCCCTTGTCCGTGCTAAGGTGCACTGGGGCAAGATGGATGCTGAGAAGCTTGTGACGGACGCGCCACCACCGGGCAAGGAGTATCGCACGCCCGAGATGTATTATAAGAGTGTCCTGAAGGGTGCCCGCACTATTGCGGGTGAGTGCTCCAATAATGTAATATTTGAGTAAACTCGCATTTTGTTATCCCGTGCGCAGAAAACTTTGTTCATATGCGCTAAGCAACGCTTGTTGATTTAAAATATTACCTTCTGTGCGGCTGTTTATCAAATCTGAGAGATGGCAAGTCGTCGGCTTCAGCCCCCATGCCACGAGTGCTGGGGTGTTCGGTATAAATTTGAGCACTCTTGTTGCCATATTTGGGTCCATCTAGGGAGGCGCTCAACACGACGAACTAGGCAACCGGACTTATAATGCTTGAACACTCTCACTTAGCCATAGAATTCTATAATTTTAAATTTTGGCGAAGCCCCTAGTGTTCGGAAGGCCGAATTCAGGGCGCTATCCACGCCTGGGCCGGACAAAGCCGGTTCCTCGCTCTAAGCGGCATAAGTCTTTAGGGACTCGAAAAAACCTCTCGAACAGCGACCGGCTCTCGCCTCATCATGACGATCAGTTTTAGCTTTCTCCACTGAGGCGTTAACCCAGCTCAACTGGGGCGCAATCGCAGTGGTTCTCCCAGTGCTACCTTAGCCGATACAATGGAACGTAAGGTACCAAAACAAGGGAGCCGGGCAAACCCAACTATTGATCCAAGACATGATTCGGAGCTGATGCATATAATGCTATAAGTTCGGAGTGCCGCACTTGTGAAAGTGTTCGGACTTATCACACCATGATGTGGGGAACATAAGCCCCTGGTGTTTTTAGCCGTACCAAAGTGTACGGATTCAACATGTCATAAATGAACATATGTATAAGAAAGAAATGCAATTATAAGCAAAAAGGTGCTGCATTGTTTAATTCAAGAAGTACTGCTATGAATGCAGAACGATACAAATAGTGCGATAAGCAAGGGACGGGACTGTTAAACATGTCCCCCTCCAGGGGTAGGCTGCGGAGTGGTGTATAAAACAGATTAAATGCTCGTAAGGGAGACCACCTGGATATTCGTCGCAGCCTTTCTCCTTCCCTAGCTGTTGCATCGTGAGTTCGGCCGGTCTACTGCCGGACAGGGCCTCTAGTGAACATAGTCCTGCGGGTAAGAAAAAAAGGAAAGAAAAAAAGAAATGACACACTTAGGAGCCCCTGATGTGGTTGAGCCGCATTCTGGGCCTGTCGTGGTCGTGCCCCTTCCCCTATGCCCATGGTATCTCCAGAGCGTAATGATGTACGCGAAGGACCAGTCTTGCGATCTTGCGAGGGCTGGGGTTGGGGTCGCATTGCTACGCGTGCTTGGAACGCGCCAGGTGGTCTTGTTGTAGGTTACTTCGGGCGCGTTTGGCCGTGTCTGGTCACTTAACGGCCGGACTCGAGAATTGCCTTAAGAGGCTGCATTGTACTTCTGCCGCGAGAGCTGCTGTATGTTCCTCTGTTCGGAGGGAGCGTTCGGTGTTTCCGTTGACCGTGATGACTCCTCGAGGGCCTGGCATCTTGAGCTTGAGGTATGCATAGTGCGGCACCGCGTTGAACTTTACAAACGCGGTCCGTCCGAGCAAAGCATGATAGCCGCCGCGGAACGGAACTATGTAGAAGATTAACTCCTCGCTTCGGAAGTTATCCGGTGATCCAAAGACCACTTCCAGCGTGACTGAGCCCGTACAATTGGCCTCTACACCTGGTATGACGCCTTTGAAGGTCGTCTTTGTGGGTTTAATCCTTGAGGGGTCTATGCCCATCTTGCGCACTGTGTCCTGATAAAGCAGGTTCAGGCTGCTGCCGCCGTCCATCAGGACTCTGGTGAGGTGAAATCCATCGACAATTGGGTCTAAAACCAATGCGGCGAATCCACCATGGCGGATGCTGGTGGGGTGGTCCCTTCGATCAAAAGTGATCGGGCAGGAGGACCATGGGTTGAACTTCGGGGCGACTGGCTCCATCGCATATACGTCCCTGAGTGCACGCTTCCGCTCCCTCTTGGGTATGTGGGTTGCGTAAATCATATTCATCATCCGCACTTGTGGGGGAAAACCCTTCCGTCCTCTGTTGTTCGGCGGTCGGGTCTCTTCTTCGTCATCGTTGTGCAGCCCCTTGTCATTGT
Organism: Triticum timopheevii; assembly: GCA_963921465.1. Lineage (NCBI taxonomy): Eukaryota > Viridiplantae > Streptophyta > Magnoliopsida > Poales > Poaceae > Triticum > Triticum timopheevii. The sequence continues at coordinate 622,244,685 of OY997268.1, forward strand.
TTTCGGCGATTAGCTTGTCTGCCTGCTTGAATACCCAACAGTCCCTGTTGGTGTGGTTGGCTGGCTTTTCGGGGGTGTCGTGTATCTGGCACAAGCGATCGAGTATTCGGTCCAAATTGGACGGACCCGTAGTAGTTCTTTTGAATGGCTTCTTCCGCTGACCGGGTTTCGAGCCTCTAAATCCGGTGTTGATTGCTGTATCCTCATTATTGTCGCCGTTAATGCGGCGTTTGTTCTTGTTGCGACGTGACCTGCCATTGCGATCCTTGGTATCCGGACTGCCGGAATTTTTGCTGAGAGCTAGCCAGCTGTCCTCCCCCGCGCAAAAGTGGGTCATGAGTGATGTGAGGGCTGCCATGGATTTCGGCTTTTCCTGTCCCAGGTGCCGGGCAAGCCACTCGTCGCGGATGTTATGTTTGAAGGCTACGAGGGCCTCCGCATCCGGACAGTCGACAATTTGATTTTTCTTAGTTAAGAACCGTGTCCAGAATTGTCTGGCCGATTCGTCTGGCTGCTGAATTATGTGGCTTAGGTCGTCAGCGTCTGGTAGTCGCACATACGTGCCCTGGAAGATATCAAGGAATGCGGCTTCCAGATCCTCCCAACATCCGATTGATTCTGCTGGCAAGCTGTTAAGCCAATGCCGAGCTGGTCCTTTAAGCTTGAGTGGGAGGTATTTGATGGCGTGAAGATCGTCACCGCGGGCCATGTGGATATGAAGGAGATAGTCTTCGATCCAAACCGCGGGGTCTGTTGTGCCGTCATAGGATTCGATATTCACGGGTTTAAACCCTTCGGGGATTTGATGATCCATTACTTCGTCTGTGAAGCATAGTGGGTGTGCGGCACCTCTGTATTGGGCTATATCGCGACGAAGCTCCAACAAGCTTTTTCTATTGTGTTCGGTCCGGCCGGACTTACTGTGTCCGGCATGACGGTTGTCGTCACGTATCATGGGGCGACCACGCGATCCGTAGATCGATCTTGATTGTCTTGCCTTATCCTCCAATATATCTCGCAAGTCCGGAGCATTCCCCTGTGGCCTTGTGCTGTTCGAGCGGTGCCGGGGTACGGTTATAGTGAAAGGCCTAGAGGCCTCTCTGTCGCGGCCGTGAGGTGGCCGGTCAGCCATATTGTGCTCTGGTGATGCAGGTTTATATGCCTCCTCCTCTAATCGGGGGAGCAACTTGCGTTTGGGGTAGCTTTTGGAGGGGCGTTCGAGCTCATGCTCTTCGACCGCAAGGACTTCAGTCCACCTGTCGGCTAGCAGATCCTGATCAGCTCTAAGCTGTTGCTGCTTTTTCTTGAGGCTGTTTGCCGTGGCCATAAGCCTGCGTCTAAAACGCTCTTGTTCGACGGGATCCTCAGGCACGACAAATTCGTCGTCGTTGAGGCTTGCCTCGTCTCCGGAGGGAGGCATGTAATTATCATCCTCGACCTCTTCGTCTGCCGCTCTCTCATGAGGGCTGGCATCTCCGTCCTCCTGCGCTGAATCTTGCTGGAGGGGGTTGTCTTCGGCACTGTCTGGGGTATTATTATCTCCGGTGCCGGAATCGCCATTCTTGCTATGGCGGGATTTAGAGCGGCGCCGCTGACGCTGGCGCTTGGGCTGTTTCTTGGAGGGGTCTTCCTCCGCTATTCCTTCGCCATTCCCATCCTTTGGGATATCCACCATGTATATGTCGTATGACGAGGTGGCTTTCCAGTGCCCAGTAGGCGCTGGTTCTTGGTCGTCTCCGGCATCATCGTCCATACCGTCGATGTCGTCGGAGTCGAAGTCTAGCATGTCGGTTTAGATCATCAACAGCGGCTACTAAGTGGGTGGTGGGTGGGAGTGGGTGGTGGGTGGGTCTTGAATTTCTTCGTCGTCCGCATCCCAACCGTCCTGACCGCAGTCCGGCCAGGGCTCTCCTGATAACGAGAGATATTTTAGCGAGCTCAAAACATCGCCAAAAGGTGAGTGTTGAAAGAAGTCCGCAGCGGCGAACTCCATGATCGGCGCCCAGTCAGATTCGATTGGTGGGGGCGCGGGAGGTTCGGAGTCCGACAAGGAGTCCGGCACCTTGGAGTCACGCGCTTCAGAAGGGACAAAGTCAGTATTCGGCTCTATCACCGTAGAGGTTGCAGCCTCCGAGGCGGTGTCTAACCATCCGTCCTCGATCTGCGTGGCCGGCTCCGAATCAAGGGTCGGAGCGGTCTCGTGTGCGGCCTCCAGGGCACTGTCCGGCAGCAGAGCTAAATCATGCCCATCGTGACAGTGCGGCGCGCTCGGCTGTGGCTCGAATCCGTTGAAGATCAAGTCCCCGCGGATGTCAGCCATGAAGTTAAGACTTCCAAATCTGACCTGACGGCCAGGGGCATAGCTTTCGATCTGCTCCAGATGGCCAACCGAATTGGCCCGCAGTGCAAAGCCGCCGAATACGAAGATCTGTCCGGGGAGAAAAGTCTCACTCCGGACCGCGTCGTTGTTGATGATCGAAGGAGCCATCGAGCCTATCGGTGACGACACAGAGGAACTCTCAATGAAAGCACCAATGTCGGTGTCAAAACCGGCGGATCTCGGGTAGGGGGTCCCGAACTGTGCGTCTAGGCGGATGGTAACAGGAGACAAGGGACACGATGTTTTACCCAGGTTCGGGCCCTCTTGATGGAGGTAAAACCCTACGTCCTGCTTGATTGATATTGATGATGTGGGTATTACAAGAGTAGATCTACCACGAGATCAAGGAGGCTAAACCCTAGAAGCTAGCCTATGGTATAATTGTTGTTGTCCTACGGACTAAAACCATCCGGTTTATATAGACACCGGAGAGGGCTAGGGTTACACAGAGTCGGTTACAATGGTAGGAGATCTACATATCCGTATCGCCAAGCTTGCCTTCCACGCCAAGGAAAGTCCCATCCGGACACGGGACGAAGTCTTCAATCTTGTATCTTCATAGTCTTGGAGTCCGACCGATGATGATAGTTCGGCTATCCGGACACCCCCTAGTCCAGGACTCCCTCAATGTGCAAGACATCAAGCCACGTTACAGGAATCAATGATATTTAGCTCACTCCTCGAAGCACAAAATCTTGACTCATCTAGGGGCTTTGTGAAGATATTGGTTGGTTGCTTTTTGGTGCTCACATGATGAATTGTGATATCTCCTTTGGCTTCATGATCTCTCCAAAAGTGATGCTTGATGTCTATGTGCTTTGTTCGAGAGTGGTTTACGGGGTTGTTTGCCAACTTAATGGCACTCTTGTTGTCACACAAAAGAGGAATCTTGGTTAGCTCACAACCAAAGTCTTTGAGAGTTTGCTTCATCCAAAGTAGTTGGGCACAGCATGCACCGGCCACCACATACTCGGCTTCTGCGGTGGATGAATCAAGAGTTTTGCTTCTTAGAGCTCCAAGACACCAAAGATCGGCCAATAAATTGGTAAGTCCTAGTAGTACTCTTTCGGTTTACTTTGCAACCGATATAATTCGAAACGGAATAGCCAAGTAACTCAAAAGTGGAGTCTTTAGGATACCACAAGACAAGAGTGTGCACTAAATATCAAAAAATTCTCTTAACGGCCATCAAATGACATTCTTTCGGATTACCTTGAAATCTCGCAAACATGCACACACTAAGCATAATATCAGGCCTAGATGCACAAAGGTAAATGAGGGATCCAATCATGAAGCAATATACCTTTTGATCAATGTCCTTTCCTCCTTGATCAAGGTCAAGATGTCCATTGGTTGGCATGGGTGTCTTGATGGGCTTGGCCTTGTCCATGTCAAACTTCTTCAACATGTCATTGGTGTACTTGGTTTGACTTATGAACGTGCCATCCTTGAGTTGCTTGATTTGAAATCCAAGGAAGAACTTCAACTCTCCCATCACGGACATCTCGAACCTATTTGTCATAATCCTACTAAATTCCTCACAAAAAAACACATCAGTACTACCAAATATTATGTCATCGACATATATTTGGCAAACCAAGATATCATTATTAACTTTGCGAGTAAATAAAGTAGCATCGGCCTTTCCTATCTCAAACCCTTGTTTGAGTAGGAAATCCTGTAAGCAATCATACCAAGCTCTAGTGGCTTGTTTGAGCCCATAGAGCGCCTTGTCGAGCTTGTAGACGTGGTTGGGATACTTGGGATCTTGAAAGCCCGGCGTCCGCAGAGGAGATGTCCACCATGGGGATTTCTAGCGACGCGGCACCGCGGAATGTGGCGGCGGCGTCCGGCCGCTCCTGCACGAACTCGGGCGGGAGTGCAGCCAGCGAGGACGCCAGCGCCTGCATGCTCCGCACCACCCTTGCCATACCTCCACTCGACTCGACTTGAATGAATAGCAGCTTAAGATTTATTTGTGCATCTATAGCTAGTACTATGTCATAGTCAAACTCGGGTCATCTCCAGTAATCTCACCAGAAGACCAATGAGTATGACATATATGCTCCACCCACGAGGTAGGCTATTGACACTCAGGTACTACTAGTTATGACTTTGAGTGAAACTTACTCATACAAAAATTACACATAGTCCATTTGTTCAAGTTGTGAAGGGTGAATAGCATAAAACTACCACGCGAAAATGCCCTGCAGATTTCAATGGGCGTTTTAGCAATTCCCACAAACTTTATTAATGCTTCATCGCCCAAGGCTACCATTAAGAAGGAAGGATGATCCCGTCCCCCCTAAAGGTTTTGTGAAACTTAATGTTGATACTTCTTTTGACCATGCCATGCTTAGGGGGACGATGGGGGCGGTCTTGAGAGACGACAGAGGCTGGTTTATTGCTAGAGGGAATGGGAAGATCGATTACTGCGCAGATGTGCTGATGGCGGAAGCCCTTGCTCTCAAGTTTGGTTTAACATTGGCGCAAAGGGCGGGGTGTAATCGCCTTATTATTAACTCAAATAACCTGGAGGTAATTTATACTATGCAGGATGAAGGACAATCAGCGGGTGCGGTAGCAGCAATCTTCCACGATTGTTTTCATTACGCTTGTGATTTTAGTAAACTAGATTCGAACATTGTAATAGAGAAGCAGATAAAGTAGCTCATGAGCTTGCTAAATTTGCTAGATTTTCTTTGACTTCTGCCTAGTTTCAGGAACCGGTAGATGAGATTGTAATGATCCCCATGAACGATGTACTTCTTATGTCTAATGAATAAAGTCTCGATTTTTTTTAAAAAACATAAAAGTACCACTTTTCGTTTTAGGATTCTAAAAAACTACCAAAAACCTGTTTGTGACTGATAACTACCAAAATCGGTGTTGTCTATTTCAAAAAACCCAAATCGCCATGTGATTTAGAATTGACCCGGTTTATGGCATGTCCGACCCACCCCTAAACTAACCATTTGTTTGACCATTAATTGATATGTGGGGCCCACATGTCAGTCAAGGAGCTATTCCATTTGTTTGACCATTAATTGACATGTGGGGCCTACTTAAAGAGCCACCCACGCCACACGAATAGAAGAGAAGAACAGATCGAGGGGGAAGAAGAGCTCCTCCGTCGCCCCCCGTCGTCGATCACCGGGGCTAACACCGGTCGCTACTCCGTCTCCCGCCGCCGTCGATCACCGGGGATCAACACCAGTCGCTCCTCCGCCCAATCTCCTTCTCTCCCTACGTCTCCATGCCCGCGCCCCAGTCTGTTCTGCACGACGACGCCTTCTCCTTGAAATTCCCCTCTTAACAAAATTTCCACAACACGCTGATGCCCCGGTGCTCCTCGTCCGCCGCCCAACCAGCCCCTCCCACGCCGCCGGCCATAGGCAGGCCACACATATACCTTTTCCCGTGCAACGCTGCCGGCTGCGGGCGCCCTCGTCCATGTCCCCACGCTTAGGAGGAGCGCCGCTCCCGCCTCGTCCACACACTTGGGACCCTACTGTTCGCAGGACACGCCGGCTGCTCGTAGGAGCATGCCGCCCTGGAACGCAGCGCTCCGAGATCCTGGGCGTGGCATCCCGAGCTCCTAGGCATGGCAGCCCGGCCACAGAGGGAGGGTCGACGACTGCTCCAGCAGCTCAGAGCCGCGGCTCGCCCGGAGCACGGTTGGGCACGGGGAGCGCCCAGAGAGAGCCCGTCGTCGGCCCTGCAACACGGCCAGGCACGGGGCAGTGGCCGGAGGGAGCACTTGGGAGATCCTTCGCCCTTGCAGCGAGGTCACTGTGCGCGGATACGCAAGCTGCAGGACGACCTCCGCGGGGACCCGATTACTTTTTAAAAATGATTCCAGGGACCTAATTACTTTTTAAATAGTTGTAAGGGTTATTCTGTAAATAAATCTATGGAAGAGACACTGACATGTGGGGCTCACATGTCAGTTAACGATCAAACAAACGTTCAAACAATCAGTTCTCTTACATGCGGACCTTGACTGTCATAATCGCGATCAGTTGTTAAATCCTCAATGATTTGGGTTTTTTGAAACAATCGATGTCGATTCTGGTAGTTATCAGTCTCAAACAATTTTTGGAACCCCAACACAAACTGTGATAGTTTTATGCTATTCGTTCAGTTGTGGATAAATATAACTTAAAGCTCTAGACGAAACTTTAACTTAATAGTCTGCGTTGAAACACTAGTTAGTATATTAAATAAGAACCATAAGACAAATATCTAAATGGCTATTTGATATCTCGTGGTGGAGGATCCTTAGAATATTTATGCTTGGCCCAATAAATAAATATAAATAAGTCTCGAAGGCCCATGAATAAATGATAAGTGGAGGTGCAATCTTCAGTCCCATCCCAAGAGTGAAATTGGTGTTAATCAGACCAACTTAAATAGTAGAGTCTCTCGCTCCACTAAATTTTTCGACAAGGAGAATACATTAATATCGCGAAGACATCCGCTCCACTAAGTGATGGGTATGAGGAGAGAAAGAGAACACCATATGAGCTCACCTCGCCGGGTTGGGTTCGGGACACTTTGCAGCTTGATATTTCCGCAAGAGCTATACATCAGGTTTGTGTATGTTTTTTCCCTATTCGCGATGAGTTTTTTTTTTTCGTCGCATAACATTAATTTTTTTTACATACATTCTTTAAATGCCACGAACAATTCTTTTGAATGTTATCAACATTTTCTTGAAACCACGTTAACAATTTTTTTACACAACACCAACATTTTTCAAATGCGCGGTGAACATTTTCTAAATTTCTTAGTAAATTGAGTTTCTAAAACATAGAGTATGGTATTTAGAATATTTTCAAATAAAAACAAACAAACAAAAGTGAAAAAAAAACAATGAAAAGGAAGGAATGAAGAAGCAGAGAAGGGGATAAAGGCCCTCCCTTGTTTCATCCTGACCGTCCATTATCATCTGTATCTGTATGTATGTTGCATCTGGCCCTCACAGCGCGCCGCCTGCTCCTCCTCACCACCAAGCCCAAACCCAAGCCAAGCATCAGGGATAGGGTTCTGCCCGCCGCCGCCGCCGCCGCCGCCCACCGACGAGCATCCACGGCCGCCGGCCCTCCGATGGAGGCGCCGCCGGACTGGCCGTCCGCGCGGGTCCGGGAGGAGTTCATCGGCTTCTTCGAGTCCAAGGCGCACACGCCGTGGCCGTCGAGCCCCGTGGTGCCCGTGGACGACCCCACGCTTCTCTTCGCCAACGCCGGGATGAACCAGTTCAAGCCGGTGTTCCTGGGCACGGCCGCCCCGGACTCGCCGCTCGGCCGCCTGCGCCGCGCCTGCAACACCCAGAAGTGCATCCGCGCCGGCGGCAAGCACAACGACCTCGACGACGTCGGCAAGGACACCTACCACCACACCTTCTTCGAGATGCTCGGCAACTGGTCCTTCGGGGACTACTTCAAGGACGGGGCCATCGCATACGCATGGCAACTACTCACCCAGGTATGTTACCTATCAATCAATCAATCAATCAATCTTCTTCCCTGAACCCACAAGCAGAAATAAGAATGATGAAAGAGTGACATATAATTGCCCACTGATAGGAATTACTATTTCATATGTATGTATGTATGTGCAGGTCTACAAATTGCCCACTGATAGGATTTATGCAACATACTTTGGTGGCGATGAGAAGGCTGGTCTCGCCCCCGATACGGAGTCGAAAGACATATGGTTGAAGTACCTACCGAATGAAAGAGTTCTGCCTTTCGGTTGCAAGGTACTATTCTGCTTGTGCTCTGCTATTTCTGATGTTATGTTGTATTAGTTTCACTTTCTTCGGTTGTGTTGGGCCTATACTATTGTCTGAATGTCCCTATTAAAGAAGAGTATTACAACAATGCATTCTTTGAGCAGGATAACTTTTGGGAGATGGGCGACACAGGTCCTTGTGGCCCATGCACAGAGATTCATTTTGATCGTATTGGCAACCGTGACGCAGCTTCATTAGTCAATAATGATGACCCTACGTGTATTGAGATATGGAATCTCGTGTTTATTCAGGTTAACATTCCATTCTTTTGAAACTCATTTCTTTCTAGATTGTTGAGTTTTAATCTCAATACACCACCAGTTACTCTGTTTTATTTGTGCATCCCTATTTGCTTTTTTATCTGTTCTACTATGCACTGACATTTGGCTATTTTAATACCCAGTTCAACAGGGAATCAGACGGCACTTTGAGATCCTTGCCAGCAAAACACGTTGACACTGGAATGGGCTTCGAGCGTTTAACTTCTATCCTTCAGAATAAAATGAGCAATTATGACACAGATGTATTCATGCCATTATTTGATGCCATCCACAAGGTATTTTGTCCAGATGCACATTTGCAGCTTCTTTTGTGCTTATGAGTTGTGACTAGAGTATTTTGCTGAAGCAATAAATTGTTGCCTAAAGTAAATGATATTCGTTGTTAATTCGATATGCGTTATGAATGCAGCTGGCAGGTGCTGGAATTCAACCATACTCTGGTAAAGTAGGATCCGATGATGTTGGCAAAGTTGATATGGCATATAGGGTTGTTGCAGATCACATAAGAACCCTTTCTTTTGCTATTGCTGATGGTTCTCAACCTGGTGAGCTCATACTGTTTTGGTTGGGGACACATTATTTAAAACGATTGCCATCCATATAAGTATTATTAGTTGTGTCAACAGGTAGATAACAATAATAATACATCTAAATGCCTTGTTAAGTTGCTTGCTGCATTGCATCCTACACAATAGGATGTTTAAGTAGCTCTATCTCATATATGTCCACAAGTGAGCATAATAAGCTTGTGCGCTTGTGTTATTTTGGTTCCTCAAATATAAGTTAATTTGAAATTTATCATGCTCCCAAATTGTCTGTTGCATACAACAACAACAACAACAACAACAAAGCCTTTAGTCCCAAGCAAGTTGGGGTAGGCTAGAGGTGAAACCCATAAGATCTCGCAACCAACTCATGGCTCTGGCACATGGATAGCAAGCTTCCATGCACCCCTGTCCATAGCTAGCTCTTCGGTGATACCCCAATCCTTCAGGTCTCTCTTAACGGACTCCTCCCATGTCAAATTCGGTCTACCCCGCCCTCTCTTGACATTCTCCGCACGCTTTAGCCATCCGCTATGCACTGGAGCTTCTGGAGGCCTGCGCTGGATATGCCCAAACCATCTCAGACGATGTTGGACAAGCTTCTCTTCAATTGGTGCTACCCCAACTCTATCTCGTATATCATCATTCCGGACTCGATCCTTCCTCGTGTGGCCACACATCCATCTCAACATACGCATCTCCGCCACACCTAACTGTTGAACATGTCGCCTTTTAGTCGGCCAACACTCAGCGCCATACAACATTGCGGGTCGAACCGCCGTCCTGTAGAACTTGCCTTTTAGCTTTTGTGGCACTCTCTTGTCACAGAGAATGCCAGAAGCTTGGCGCCACTTCATCCATCCGGCTTTGATTCGATGGTTCACATCTTCATCAATACCCCCATCCTCCTGCAGCATTGACCCCAAATACCGAAAGATGTCCTTCCGAGGTACCACCTGACCATCAAGGCTAACCTCCTCCTCCTCACACCTAGTAGTACTGAAACCGCACATCATGTACTCGGTTTTAGTCCTACTAAGCCTAAACCCTTTCGATTCCAAGGTTTGTCTCCATAACTCTAACTTCCTATTTACCCCCGCCCGACTATCGTCAACTAGCACCACATCATCCGCAAAGAGCATACACCATGGGATATCTCCTTGTATATCCCTTGTGACCTCATCCATCACCAATGCAAAAAGATAAGGGCTCAAAGCTGACCCCTGATGCAGTCCTATCTTAATCGGGAAGTCATCAGTGTCGACATCACTTGTTCGAACACTTGTCACAACATTATCGTACATGTCCTTGATGAGGGTAATGTACTTTGCTGGGACTTTGTGTTTCTCCAAGGCCCACCACATGACATTCCGCGGTATCTTATCATAGGCCTTCTCCAAGTCAATGAACACCATATGCAAGTCCTTTTGCTCCCTATATCTCTCCATAAGCTGTCGTACCAAGAAAATGGCTTCCATGGTCGACCTCCCAGGCATGAAACCAAACTGGTTTTTGGTCACGCTTGTCATTCTTCTTAAGCGGTGCTCAATGACTCTCTCCCATAGCTTCATTGTATGGCTCATCAGCTTAATTCCACGGTAATTAGTACAACTCTGAACATCCCCCTTGTTCTTGAAGATTGGTACTAATATACTCCGTCTCCATTCTTCTGGCATCTTGTTTGCCCGAAAAATGAGATTGAAAAGCCTGGTTAGCCATACTATCGCTATGTCCCCGAGACCTTTCCACACCTCAATGGGGATACAATTCGGGCCCATCGCCTTGCCTCCCTTCATCCTTTTTAAAGCCTCCTTGACCTCAGACTCCTGGATTCGACGCACAAAATGCATGCTGGTCTCATCAAAAGAGTCGTCCAGTTCAATGGTAGAGCTTTCATTCTCCCCATTGAACAGCTTGTCGAAGTACTCCCGCCATCTATGCTTAATCTCCTCGTCCTTCACCAGGAGTTGGCCTGCTCCGTCCTTGATGCATTTGACTTGGCCAATATCCCTCGTCTTCCTCTCTCGGATCTTGGCCATCTTATAGATGTCCCTTTCGCCTTCCTTCGTGCCTAACCGTTGGTAGAGGTCCTCATACGCCCGACCCCTTGCTTCACCAACAGCTCGCTTTGCGGCCTTCTTCGCCATCTTGTACTTCTCTATGTTGTGTGCACTCCTATCCAGGTATAGGCGTCTAAAGCAATCTTTCTTCTCTTTAATCGCCTTCTGGACATCATCATTCCACCACCAGGTATCCTTATCTTCGCTTCTCCTTCCCCTGGACACTCCAAACTCCTCTGAGGCCACCTTACGAATGCAAGTCGCCATCTTCATCCACACATTGTCCGCATCCCCTCCTTCCTCCCAAGGGCCCTCCTTAATGACCCTCTCCTTGAACGCCTGAGCTACCTCCCCCTTGAGCTTCCACCACTTCGTTCTAGCGACTTTAGCCCGCTTATCCCGCTGGACACGAATCCGAAAGCGGAAGTCAGCAACCACCAGCTTATGCTGGGGTACAACACTCTCTCCAGGTATCACCTTACAGTCTAGGCACGCACGCCTATGTTCCCTTCTCGAGAGGATGAAATCAATCTGGCTAGAGTGTTGGCCACTACTAAAAGTCACCAGATGTGATTCTCTCTTTCTAAAGAGGGTGTTGGCTACAATCATGTTGTAGGCTAGAGCAAAGCTTAAGACATCTTCTCCTTCTTGATTCCTGATGCCATAGCCAAAGCCCCCATGCGCCCCTTCAAAACCTGTGTTAGATGTACCCACGTGGCCATTGAGGTCTCCTCCTATGAAGAGCTTCTCACCAATCGGTACACTCCTAACCATGTCTTCCAGGCCTTCCCAGAACTCCCTCTTGGTGTTCTCATTGTGGCCTACTTGCGGGGCATACGCGCTGATAACATTGAGAACCAAGTCCTCAACTACCAGCTTGACCAGGATAATCCGGTCCCCACGTCTCTTGACGTCTACCACTCCATACTTGAGGCTCTTGTTGATCAAGATGCCTACGCCATTTCTGTTTGCAGCCGTCCCCGTGTACCATAGCTTGAAGCCGGTATCCTCCACCTCCTTCGCCTTCTGTCCTCTCCATTTGGTTTCTTGGACGCAAAGGATATCAACACCTCTCCTCACCGCTGCATCAACTAGCTCCCGAAGCTTCCCTGTCAGAGACCCTACGTTCCAGCTACCTAAGCGAATCCTCCTAGGCTCGGCTAGCTTCCTTACCCTTCGTACTCGTCGAGTCAAATGCGAAGACCCTTGCTCATTTTCCACTACATCCGGGCGCCGATGTAGCGCGCCACTAAGGATGCGACGACCCGATCCTCGCTCACTTGCCACCGTATCCGGATCAAGATACGGCGCGCCACCTGGGGGGTGACGGCCCGGCCCTTGCCCATTTTCCACCACACCCGGGTTCCGATGTGGCGCGTCGCTGAGAGGGTTACGCCCCAACGAAAATCTTTTGGGTTTCATCTCCATAAGAGTGGCTGAGTTTTTACGTTGGCTCGCCAAGCCTATCACAACCCTCCTCCTTTACCCGGGCTTGGGACCGGCTATGTTGAGACAACATAAGCGGAGTTCAAATTGTCTGTTGCATATGTAAGATAATTTTTATTCAAGATATGGATGTGGCACTGGAATAAAATGAAGTTTATGGGCATAATAAAGTCACCAATTGTTTGACATTTCCAATTTTGAAGAATTTGAATGAAAAAAGATAGATCACTGTACTGCCCATCTTCAGCCAAAATGATTAGTCACTCTACGGAGGCTAGTTGTTTTGAACCTGACTGATTAACTTTAGTTTAGGCATTCATGTGTCTAAATCACTAGTTTGGGAACCTGAGTTGCATTTCCTGTTTCAGGAAGAAATGCATTAATGCCCTTCCTGTAAATATGAAGTCATAGATGCTAAATTTTTTGTGGGTTTAGTTCATTGCGAACCCTTTCTTTTAGATTTCAGATGGGCCCCTACTGAGGAATGTTGTTTAGCAGTATTTTTACAATGTTTCAGGGCTTTGTTTTGTGTTATACAATGATGTTTCTTTGTTCTAATAGGAGTTTTGCTGTAGGAAATGAGGGAAGAGAGTATGTTCTAAGGCGTATACTTAGACGTGCTGTTCACTTTGGTCATCAAAAATTGATGGCAAAGCAAGGATTTTTTAGCTCGTAAGAACTGTAACCTGCATCTGTTGTATTCTGTACTTTTTCGCTAATGGTATACTTTGCATAGCCTTTTGTTTACTCGGGATGCTAAACATGCAATGTACGGCTTATGAGGATGACTGTAGAGATGTCATATGACAACAAGAAAAGAAACTATGTCACACAGGATTCTAGCTAATTTAAACTATGTTCTTGAAGCTGGTATTTGATATGCCATTATTTTGTATCTTTCTTGTACAGCCTTGTAGATGTTTTTGTCCGAGTGATGGGTGATGTGTTTCCTGAGCTGAAGGACAATGAAAAGAAGATTAAAGCTATTATTAAAGAAGAAGAGGCAAGCTTTGAGAACACTCTAGCGAAGGTAATATTGGTTGCCAGGAGTATTTGCATATCAGTGACATCAATTTGGCCCAAGTGATGTTTGTTGAAGTAATTTCATTGCAATCAAATCCGAGTGTTTGCACACTCTTAGGCAGTGTTTTATCCTCGTAAACATGTGTTAGTCTCAAAGTAATTTAGCTAGTTTGTTATCAGATAACCTAAATTGTTTTATCCTTGCAATCATGTGTTAGTCTCAAAGTAATTTAGCTAGTTTGTTATCAGATAACCTAAATTTCTGTTGTTGCCGGAGGCTCTGGGCCAGTTTATACCTTGTATATTCTGTACCGCTGTTTTGCTCGTGAGTATAATATATTGACGTGTTGTGCTGAGTAACCAGGTAGTGTCTTGTTTTGAGGCAACACATTAAGGAACACATCCAGGGTGACAGTTTCAATCTTGGTTTACATCAGCTTAGTTCAATCACAATAATTAGCATACATGATAAATTGTCTCATCTTTTCTATGAAATGACCATTAGTAATTCAATTTATTTGGTTTCCACATGGGCATGATTCTGTTTATCATGCTTATATTTTAAGGTTGGTTCCTACTAGGTGCCTTGCTATTGTGTTCCATATAGCAGCAGAGACTAAGAAAGCTTACAGTTGAAGTTTAGCTGACCATTCTTTTCTTAGAACCATCATAATATGTATTGTCCGTTCTTGTGGCTGTTCAGGTGGTTAACTGATTGTGCTGTTGGTGTAATTTTCAGGGATATGAGAGATTTAAGAAAGCTGCAGATGCTGTCAAGGAGAATGGTGGGGCAGTACTTAGTGGCCAGGCAAGTGCTCTGGTTTTGAATTACCACCGTATTACTTGATTTATTTTGTTTTCACCAGAAGATGTTTGCACCTAAGCAGACTTTAGTTTGTTTGTTGTCTGAGCATGTGTTGTGTTATCTCATGTTGATGTCCATTGGCAAGTGAAAATAGTTAGGAGATGATATAAATTATGAAGTTAGAGACAAGGTATCCTGATTAATAAGATGCATACATTTCATATTAAAATAGTTGGAATAGGTTCTTATCCTTGTTAGATTGGTTGCATTATCATCCATTTTCATTAAGTGAAGATTAATCTGAATTTCTCTAGCCTTTTCTCCCTCTCCAGTAGGCCTCAGAGCTTGTTTTGAAGGCTTCTCACCTTGGACGCTTAGGTGTCAGGGCAGTGGGTGCTCACCTTAGGTCGCCTTACCGCCTTAAGAACAATGCCCAAGAATCTAACTATCATGTCATGAAAATTGTTTTGTTGTCAGGGGTGAAGTTCAGATAGTTCATGGGCAACACAAACTGACCGAACCCCTTAAAATGACATTAGGAACCAGAACTTGGATGTCTGTCGGATATGTCGGTAGTTATTCTCGGATATTGTTTCAAATATTGCGTAAGCACTATCCGGTTAACTTGATCACATTCTCTATCGTGTCATTCTAATTTCTATTCATTCCTTCGTATTTGAGAAACATGTCAAAAACTAAGGAATTTGACTGTTTGGTAAACTTGATCAGTAATGTGGAATAATTCTTTTCCTTGTCCTTATTTTAAGAATTGAGTTGACTGCATAGAAACATGTCTCTTAGATCATACTTCGGTTATGTTTATCAGTGTTCTGTTACATCCTGCTGAAGTTTTCAAGTTTATATTGCTATCTTTCATGTATTGCAAGTTTGCAACAGTTATTTGTACTTTCAGGATGCATTTGTTCTGTGGGACACCTATGGCTATCCAATTGATTTGACTGAGGTTTGTTCTTCATGTTTTCATCAGTAAATCTTATCAAATTAATTTGACAGTGCTATATTTTCATGCTTACGCTGTTGTTAAAGCTTTTATTGTCTGTTTTTCTTGGTATCGTCGTTGTTTCCTGTCTCATAGGTCATGGCAGTTGACTTTGGGCTATCTGTTGACATGGAGGGTTTTAATGTTTCTATGGAAGAAGCAAGACAAAAGGCTAGGAATGCTCGCTACAAGGTTGTATTTATTTCTTCTTGAATATAACCTAATTCTTCACTTGTGGTCTTTTATGATATCCAAGTAATATTCCGGCTCTTTGTTGTTTAATGATGTTGTAATTAACTTAACTGAGCACCTCTTATATGCCACTGATACTCAATTGATTGGGCAACTTTTGTCTGTTATGGTTTATATATCATACTTATTTCTGATTTTGTTATATATGTTTTTCTTGCAGGCTGGCGGCAAATCTATTGTCCTGGATGCTAATGCTACATCGCAGCTGCGCAATCAGGGGCTTGCCAGCACAAATGATAGCCCGAAATTCCAACACGAGGTTAGATTATTTATTTATGGTTTGGCTATTAAGCACAGTTCCTTCCAATATTCAGTGCCTGTTTGGGATTTTGTAGAATTTCATTCTACTTTGGCCCAAAAATTTACAAAGCGATGCCCCCGCTTCGAATCACCTTCAAGTTCTGAATTACCTGGCTACTAGCTTTGATTGTTCTTGCACTGTTCATATTTTGCCTTGTGGTTAAACACTTGTATATTGATTATGGCTGATGTACCTAAACTTTTTTTGCAGGTACATAGCAGTGTGGTGAAAGCTATCTATACTGGCTCAGAGTTCATAGCCACTGCATCTGGTGATGAAGATTTTGGTCTTGTTTTGGAAAGCACAAGCTTCTATGCAGAACAGGGTGGTCAGGTACAACTTCACTTTCGACAGCATGTTGGTGTAGTTGAATGAAAACGTCAAGTGCAATCACCTCTCGAGTTGCAATCGTGCAATGAATTATCAGCTTACCTACTGAATAAGCATGACATCAGCTTGATAGTTACATTGCAAACAGACATTGCAATTTGCATTCAACAACCATGGATGTTTTCTTGTTTATTTGAAGTCACCATACTTCCATGGTCGTTTCTTGTTCTATCTTGTGTGGGGTTTGGGGTTGTATATACATACGCAGCTCCCCTGCATGTTCAAGAGTTGCGCCATGCATTGTATGAATTCTTTTGACGTGCCATATGATTTCTGGAATAGATTTATGACACCGGGAGTATCGAGGGGGCATCTGGATCTTTCACTGTGAACAATGTCCAAGTGTTTGCTGGCTATGTCCTGCACATTGGTTCATTTCTGGAAGGGCCTGACTCCAAAACATTGTCTGTTGGCGATGAAGTGAAATGCAAAGTAACATTTTTTACTGATTATTCTTTATAGTGAATCAGTTAATCTGTGAAATTTGCTAAATTACACTGCGATGCTTCTATTACTCTTGGTAGGTTGATTACACACGGCGTACTCTGATTGCTCCAAACCACACATGTACCCATATGCTGAACTTTGCTCTAAGGGTAAGTTTTCAAGCCTCTCAGATTTTACGGGGAGTGCTTTTTTGTACTCATGAGGGTTTCGCTATTGTAAGTGTAGGAAGTACTTGGTGACCATATTGACCAGAAAGGTTCCATTGTTCTTCCAGAGAAGCTGAGATTTGATTTCTCCCATGGTATACTGTGATTCTTTCTATATTGCATCCACTTTTTGCTTTTCCTTGGCGTGTCAACTCAACTGTTAGCACATAACAGGGAAACCTGTTCAGCCTGAAGATTTGAGAAAAATTGAGGATATAGTGAAGAAGCAAATAGAGGATGAGCTGGAGGTATCTGCACAAGAAATAAAATTAGCTGACGCAAAGCGCATAAATGGTCTGCGAGCTGTGTTTGGTGAAGTGCGTTCTCTTACCCAGCTTGACATACCATGTTGTCATATCTCGTTTGCCTGCCCTGTTGTTTTGTGTAATTCGTTTTACATATGAACTTTCTAGATCTACCCTGATCCTGTAAGAGTTGTATCGATTGGCCGCAAAGTGGAAGATGTGCTTGCAAACCCTGAAAGCAAAGAATGGTTATCCATATCAACAGAGCTGTGTGGAGGTATATTTTACTACTCTGTTCTACTATGTAATTCTGCATTTGTGTGTTTATGTCATCTAAATTTATGTATATCAGGCACACACATTTCGAACACTAGAGATGCCGCAGCATTTGCCCTCATATCTGAAGAGGGTATCGCAAAAGGTGTTCGGAGGATAACGGCTGTTACTGCTGAGTGTGCTTCACAGGCTATGAAGTTGGCATCATCTATCGAGACTGATATCAATGAAGCATCTAAACTGGACGGAGCGACATTGGAAAAGGTACTAGGCTTTCCCCATTTGTGCTTGTGTCTCTTAGTGTGAGCTATATGGGTGTGATACTCTGATAAATTGGATATTACTAGAAGTTATTGTGATTCTTGTTTGTTTTCTTAGAAATATGAAGACGATGTCAGTTGTACTTTATACCCATTTCATGTTGATCTGCTTTATATTTGATTGTATCTAAGAATGACATTTCTTCGTCAGAAAATTGGGTCCATCAAGAATACACTGGACGCAGCTGCTATCCCAGCTGCAAGAAAAGCTGATCTAAAAGGCAATATCTCAAAGTTGGAGGTCTGTAAATGCTTCAGTTCATTTGTGACATCTTGTCAAAGAGAAAATATTTATGATATTTGGTATTCTAGTATTGGTGGTTAAAATGAAGAAAGCTGATTACAGCTGTTGCATATATCAGGATCAACTTAGGGAGGCGAAGAAGAAAATGGGCAAAGAAAACATCCAAAAGGCTGTCAAGACTGCCATAGATGCCGCAGAAGCTGCTGTTTCTGAAGGAAAACCCTTCTGTGTTATTCATGCCGATGTGGGTCTTGATACCACTGCTGTCCGGGAAGCAGTTGTGAAAGCCATGGACCGTTTCAAGGTCGGTACTCCAATCCGTTTCTGTCTAGTAGTGTTCCCATCATAATAAAAAAGAAACTATAGATTCAGCATAATTTCCAACTTACTCCAACAATGAATGATTAAAACATTAAATTTGCATTCCTTTTGTCAATCAAATCTTTGGATGTGGTGGTGCCACCAGGGTCTGCCGATAATGGTATTCAGCACAGACGAGGCATCAAACAAGGCTGTTATCTATGCGGGTGTACCTGCGGACGCACCCAATGGGTTCAAGGTGTTGGATTGGCTTACGCCTTCAATCGCACCACTCAAGGGGAAAGGAGGCGGCGGCAAGAATGGTCTTGCCCAGGGCCAGGTGAGGCATCATTCATTGTTTAGGCATTCTTAACTTTGGTCAAAGTCTAGTACTAATTGTCATTACCCAGATAATAATTATCTGTGAATAATGCTGCGACGTTGATGCAGGGAAGTGATGGTTCCCGGGTCAAGGAGGCCATGGAGCTTGCTACCCAGATAGCATCAATGAAGCTGAGTTGATTTGTTGAGACTGGTCCGGAGTACTATATGTTAAGTGTCTGCTTCAGAACTGGGGTGGAAGTGTCGTTCCCCATCCTTGGCAGCGATGACAGCAACCTGGTGGTTGAGCGCCAGGAAATCGGCTCCGGAGCATCTCAGGACCCTGCTGGAGTTGTGGACATATCGTCGCAATTCGCGGCCCTCACGCCTTTGCTGCTGTGTATGTAAAGTATGTATGCTCACTTTCCCATTCTTAATAAAGATTGGCTATGATGAGATGGAAGGCAAGGCATTCACTGGAAATTCACTGCCGATGGATGTTACTCATGCGGAGTCCCCTTATTGAACGCAGCTTGTGGTGTAGAGGCAAATTTTATTAACCATTGAATCAAATTCTACAGTCGATATAAGAAGCTTGGTTTGACATGTTGAAATGAAACCATTTGGAAACAATTTCCCTCTAGATTGAAGGTTGCAATGTAACCAAATTTGAATAGCATTGTAAATAAAATTTTGGAATAGCTAACTGGCAAATGTCAGATATCTCCAGCAAACGCCCCAGTTATCAGTTTCCTTATGCAAAATTTATTTAGTTTCCTTAAAAACCTGCCAATCAAATTCGTTGGTGGTTAATTGCCATTGCATGTTTAGCGCCACAGTTATTTAGTTTCCTTATGCAAAATTTATTTAGTTTCCTAAAAATCCTGGCAATCAAATTCATGGGTAGTTAATTGCCATTGCATGTTTAGCGCAAACCGTGTTTAGCACGCACAAGATTATAATTATTGTGATAATGATTACCATGCAATTGTAATGGTCCTGTTATTATTACTACTATCTGTAGTTATTTTCATTGCCCTGTAATTATGACTATCCGTAATTATAATTTGGTGACAAAAGCTCGCCTATGAAGTTCCTACTAGGAGCAGATAGAGGACTGCGAAGTTCTTTGGTAATGATTTCCTTGTCTATTTCATAGATGACACTCCTAATTGTATTTGAGAGGCATATGCATCTGAAGATGCTGACTACTACTCCCTCTGTTCCTAAATACTTGTCTTTCTAGGCATTTCAACAAGTGACTACATACGGAGCAAAATGAGTGAATCTACACTCTAAAATATGTCTACATACATCCGTATGTAGTAGTCATTTGAAATGTCTAGAAAGACAAATATTTAGGAACGGAGGGAGTAGAAGGAAGCGGTCCATAGTGAGATGGATTTCATCTTGGCAAACGAAACTTGGAAGATAACTCACAGTCCTTATGGGTGCAAATGGATATTATTAAAAAAGAAGCTTATACCTGATAGTACTATTGAGAAGTACGAGGCACGGCTCATATGGCCAAGAGTTATACTCAAAAGAAAGGTGAAGACTTCTTTGATACTTACTCACCTATGGCTTGACTGACCACTATTCGAGTACTACTTTCACTAGCTGCCTCACATGGTCTTTTCTTTCATCAAATGGATATTAAGACTGCTTTCGTAAATGGAGAGTTGAACGAGGAAATTTATATGGAACAACCAAATGCGTTTGTAGTAGATGGTCAGGAAGAAAAGGTGTGCAAGTTGCTAAAGTCTTTGTACGGACTTAAGCAAGCACCTAAGCAGTGGCATGAGAAATTTGAAGGAACTTTAACAACCACATGCTTTGTTGTTAAGGAGGTCTAAGGAATTCCTATCTTGTTGTTTTGGGATGAAGGATTTAAGAGCAGTAGATGTTATTCTGAACATCAAGCTATTGAGAGACGATGATGGTGGGATTATATTGCTTCAATCTCACTATATGGAAAATACTTTGAGTCGATTTGGCTATAGTGACTACATGCCGTCTCCAGCACCATACGATGCTAGTGTGCTGCTTCGAAAGAATCGAAGAATTGCTAGAGATCAATTAAAATATTCTCAGATTATTGGCTCATTTATGTATTTAGCCAGTGCTACCAGACCTGACATCTCTTTTGTTGTTAGCAAATTAAGCCGATTTGTTTCAAAACCGGGAGATGATCATTGGAAAGCTCTAGAGAGAGTTATGCGATATTTGAAAGGCATTGTGAGTTATGGAATTCACTATGCTGGGCATCCAAAGGTGCTTGAAGGGTACAATGACTCAAACTGGATCTCAGATGTTGATGAGATAAAAGCCACGAGCGGATATGTGTCCATGAAACGGGCCAGAATCGATCAAAACTACGAGTATTGATGACCGACACGTAAGCGCACCTTGGGGTTCAACAACTATGGAAATTGCTCCGGGACCCCAAAACAGTGAGTGATAGTGCACGAAACCGACGAGAATCGACCACAATTGTGAGTGTTGATGACCGACACGTAAACGCACCCCGGGGTTCGTCAATCGTGGAAATCACTTCGGGACCCCAAAACTGAGTATTAGTCCAAGAAACGGGCCAGAATCCGCACAAACTGCGAGTCTTGACGACTAACACGTAAGCACACCTTGGGGTTCGACAACCATGGAAATCACTTTGGGAGCACAAATCGGTGAGTAATAGTCCATGAAAAAGCCCAGAATCGAACAAACATAGGATTATTGATGAACGATACATAAACGCACCCCGGGGTTCGTCAATCATGGAAATAGCTCAGGGGCCCCAAATCAGTGAGTAAATAGTCCATGAAACGGGCCAGAATCGGCCAAAACTACGATTGTTGATGACCGACACGTAAGCACAGCTTAGGGTTCAACAACCATGGAAATCACTTTGGGACCTCAAAACGGTGAGTAATAGTCGATGAAACGGGTTAGAATCGACAAAAACCACGAGTGTGGATGACCGACACGTAAACGCACCCCAGGGTTCGTTAATCGTGGAAAACACTTCGGGACCCCCAAAACAATGAGTGTTGATGAAACGACTAGAATCGGCCAAAACTGTGAGTGTTGATGACCGACACGTAAACGCAACCCGGGGTTCGTTAGTCGTGGAAATCACTCCGGGACCCCAAAACAGTTAGTAAAAGCCCACAAAACGGGCCAGAATCGACCACTATGAGTGTTGATGACCGACATGTAAACGCACCCCGGGGTTGGTCAATCGTGGAAATATCTCTGGGACCCCAAAACAGTGAGTAATAGTCCAAGAAAGAGCCCAAAATCGAACAAAACTAGAATTGCCGGTGAACGACACGTAAACGCACCCTGGGTACGTCAATCATGGAAATCGCTCCGGGACCCCAAAACAATGAGTAGTAGTCCATGAAACGGGGCAAATCGGCCAAAACGGTGACTGTTGATGACCGACATGTAAGTGCACCTTGGGGTTCAACAACCATAGAAATCGCTTTGGGAACCCAAAACGGTGAGTAATAGTCCACGAGACGGGTTAGAATCGACAAAAACCGCGTGTGTTGATGAATGACACGTAAACGCAAACCGGGGTTCGTTAATCGTGGAAATCACTCCGGGAGCCCAAAACAACGAGTAATAATCCACAAAACGCGGGGAATCGGCCAAAACTGTGAGTGTTGATGACCGACACTTAAACGCACCCCGGGGTTCGTTAATTATGGATATCACTCCGGGACCACAAAACAATGAGTAATAGTCCGTGAAACGAGCCAGAATTGGCCAAAACTATGAGTGTTGATGACCGACACGTAAGCGCAACTTGGGGTTCAACAACTACGGAAATCGCTTTGGGACCCCAAAACGGTGAGTAATACTCCACAAACGGGTCAGAATCGACAAAACCGCGAGTGTTGATGATCGACACGTAAACGCACCCCGGGGTTCATTAATCATGGAAATCACTCCGGGACCCCAAAAGAGAGAGTAGTACTCCATGAAACGGCCCAGAATCGCCCAAAACTGATAGTGTTGATAACTGACACGTAAACGCACCCGGGGGTTTGTTAATCGTGGATATCACTCCGGAACCCCAAAACAGTGAGTAATAGTCCATGAAACGGGCCAGAATCGGCCAAAACTATGAGTGTTGATGACCGACACGTAAACACAACTTGGGGTTCAAAAACTATGGAAATCGCTTCGGGACCCCAAAACGATAATTAATAGTCCACGAAACGGGTCAGAATTGGCCAAAACTGTAAGTGCTAACGACGGACACGTAAACGCACACCGGGGATCGTCAATCGTGGAACGCTTTGGCACCCCAAATTGATGAGTAACAGTGCTCGAAACGGACTAGAATCAGCCAAAATTGTGAGTGTTGCTGACCGACACGTAAACGTAACCCAGAGTTCGTTAATCGTGGAAATCACTCCGGGACCCCAAAACCGTGAGTAATAGTCCACGAAACGGGTCAGAATTGGCCAAAACTATGAGTTTTGACGACGGACATGTAAACGCACCCCGGGGATTATCAATTGTGGAAATCGCTTTAGGACCCCAAAACGGTGAGTAATAGTGCACGAAATGGACCAGAATCGGCCAAAATTGTGAGTGTTGATGACCGACAGGTAAACGCACCCGGGTTTCGTCAAACGTGGAAATCACTTCGGGACCCCAAAACAATGAGTAATAGTCCAAGAAACGGGACATAATCGGCCCGAACTACGAGTCTTGACGACCAACACGGAAGCACACCTTGGGGTTCGACAACCATGAAAATCACTTTGGGACCCCAAAACGGCGAGTTATAGTCCATGAAACGGGCCAGAATTGGCCAAAATTGCGATTGTTGAGGACTGACACGTAAGCACACCTTGGGGTTCAACAACCATGGAAATCACTCTGGGAACCCAAAATGGTGAGTAATAGTCCACAAAACGGGTCAGAATCGACAAAAACCGTCAGTGTTGATGACCGACACGTAATCGCACCACAGGGTTCTTAATCATGGAAATCACTCCGGGACCCCAAAACAGTGAGTAATAGTCCATGAAATGGGCAAGAATTGGCCAAAACTATGAGTGTTGATGATCGACATTTAACACACCCAGAATCGGCCAAAACTGTGAATGTTGATGACCGACACGTAAGCGCACCTTGGGGTTCAACAACTATGGAAATCGCTTTGGGACCCCCAAATGGTGAGTAATAGTCCATAAAACGGGCTAGAATCGGCCAAAACTGTGTGAGTTGATGACTGCCATGTAAGCGCGACTTGGGGTTCAACAACAATGGAAATGGCTCCGGGACCCTAAAACGGTACGTAATAGTCCACGAAACTGGTCAGAATTTGCCAAAACTGTGAATGTTGACGACGGACACGTAACGCACCCCGGGGATCATCAATCGTGGAAATCGCTCTGGCACCCCAAAACGATGAGTAATAGTGCTGACAACGGACCAGAATCGGCTAAAATTGTGAGTGTTGATGACCGACACGTAATCACACCCCAGGGTTCGTTAATCGTGGAAATCACTCCGGGACGCCAAAACTGTGAGTAGTTGTCCATGAAACGGGCCAGAATCAGCCAAAACTGTGAGTGTTGATGATCGACACGTAAGCGCACCTTGGGGTTCAACAACTATGGAAATTGCATCGGGACCCTAAAACGGTGAGTAATAGTCCACGAAACGGGCCAGAATTGGCCAAAACCGTGAGTGTTAACGACAGACATGTAAACGCACCCCGGGGATTCTCAATCACGGAAATCGCTCTAGGACCCCAAAACGGTGAGTAATAGTGCACAAAACGGACCAGAATCAGCCAAAATTGTTAGTGTTGATAGATAACCCACAAGTATAGGGGACCGCAGCAGTTTTCGAGGGTAGAGTATTCAACCCAAATTTATTGATTCGACACAAGGGGAGCCAAAGAATATTCTCAAGTATTAGCAGTTGAGTTGTTAATTCAACCACACCTGAAAGACTTAATATCTGCAGCAAAATATTTAGTAGCAAAGTAATATGGAAGTAACGGTAACGGTGGCAAAGTAACAGTAGCAGTTTTGTAGTAATCGTAACAGTGGCAACGGAGAAGTAACTGAGCAAAGATCAATATATGGAAAGCTCGTAGGCAATGGATCAGTGATGGATAATTATGTCGGATGTGATTCCTCATGCAACAGTTATAACATAGGGTGACACAGAACTAGCTCCAGTTCATCAATGTCTTGTAGGCATGTATTCCGAATATAGTCATACATGCTTATGGAAAAGAACTTGCATGACATCTTTTGTCCTACCCTTCCGTGGCAGCGGGGTCCTATTGGAAACTAAGGGATATTAAGGCCTCTTTTTAATAGAGTATCGGACCAAAGCATTAACACTTAGTGAATACATGAACTCCTCAAACTACGGTCATCACTGGGAGTGGTCCCGATTATTGCCAGTTCGGGTTTGCCGGATCATAACACATAGTAGGTGACTATTGACTTGCGAGATAGGATCAAGAACTCACATATATTCATGAAAACATAATAGGTTCAGATCTGAAATCATGGCACTCGGGCCCTAGTGACAAGCATTAAGCATGGCAAAGTCATAGCAACATCAATCTTAGAACATAATGGATACTAGGGATCAAACCCTAACAAAACTAACTCGATTATATGGTAAATCTCATCCAACCCATCACTGTCCAGCAAGCCTATGATGGGATTACTCACGCACGACGGTGATCATCATGAAATTGGTGATGGAGGATGGTTGATGATGATGATGGCGACATATTCCCCTTCCCGTACGGACTCCAGATCAGCCCTCCCGAGGAAGATTAGGGCTTGGCGGCAGCTCCGTATCGTAAAACGTGATGAATCCTTCTCTTTGATTTTTTTCTCCCAGAAAATGAATATATGGAGTTGGTGTTGAGGTCGGTGGAGTCCCAGGTGGCCCACGAGGCAGGGGGATGCGCCCTAGGGTGGGCCCTGCACCCTCATGGACAGGATGTGGGCCCCCTGATGCTGATTCTTTCGCCAGTATTTTTTTATTAATACCAAAAAGTTGCTCTGTGGATTTTCAGGTCACTCCAAGAACTTTTATTTGTGCACAAAAATAACACCATGGCAGTTCTGCTGAAAACAGCGTCAGTCCAGGTTAGTTCCATTCAAATCATGCAAGTTAGAGTCCAAAACAAGGGCAAAAGTGTTTGGAAAAGTAGATACGTTGGAGACGTATCAACTCCCCCAAGCTTAAACCTTTGCTTGTCCTCAAGCAATTCAATTGACAAACTGAAAGTGATAAAGAAAAACTTTTACAAACTCTGTTTGATCTTGTTGTTGCAAATATGTAAAGCCAGCATTCAAGTTTTCAACAAAGGTTATGAACTAACCATATTCACAATAACATTTAGGTCTCTCATTTACTCATATCAATGGCATAATCAACTAGCAAGCAATAATAAAAAATCTCGGATGACAACATTTTCTCAAAACAATCATAATATGATATAACAAGATGGTATCTCGCTAGCCCTTTCTGAGACCGCTAAACATAAATGCAGAGCACCCCTGAAGATCAAGGACTGACTAGACATTGTAATTCAGGGTAAAAGAGATCCAGTCATGGTCATACTAAATGGAAATTAATAGCAATGCATGCAAATGACAACGATGCTCTCCAACTGGTGCTTTTTAATAAGAGGATGATAACTCAACATAAAAGTAAATAGATAGGCCCGCAGAGGGAAGCAGGGATTTGCAGAGGTGCCAGAGCTTGAGTTTTGAAATAGGGATAAATAATTTTGAGCGGTATACTTTATTGTCAACATAACAACCAAGAGATCTCGATATCTTCCATGCTACACACAGTATAGGCAGTTCCTAAACAGAATGGTAAAGTTTATACTCCCCCACCACCAACAAACATCAATCCATGGCTTGTCCGAAACAACGGGTGCCGTCCAACTAACAAAAATCCCGGGGGAATTTTGTTTGCAAATATTTTGATTTGATTTGAGCATGGGACTGGGCATCCCGGTTACTAGCCATTTTCTCGTGAATGATGAGCGGAGTCCACTCATCGTGAGAATAACTCAACTAGCATGGAAGATATAGACCGCCCTAGTTGATACATGAGCTATTCGAGTATACAAAACAGAATTTCATTTGAAGATTTAGAGTTTGGCACATACAAATTTACTTGGAACGACAGGTAGATATCGCATATAGGAAGGTATGGTGGACTCATATGGCATAACTTTGAGGTTTATGGAAGTGGACGCACAAGCAGTATTCTCGCTTAGTACAAGTGAAGGCTAGAAAGAGACTGGGAAGCGACCAACTAGAGAGCGACAACAGTCATGAACATGCATTAATATTAATCAGCAATGGGTGCAAGCATGAGTAGGATATAAATCACCATGAACATAAATATCATGGAGGCTATGTTGATTTTGTTTCAACTACATGCATGAACATGTGCCAAGTCAAGCCACTCGAATCATTCAAAGGAGGATACCACCCTATCATACCACATCACAACCGTTTTAATAGCATGTTGGCACGCAAGGTAAACCATTATAAACTCCTAGCTAATTAAGCATGGCATGAGCAACTATAATCTCTAGTTGTCATTGCAAACATGTTTCATCCATAATAGGCTGAATCAGGAATGGTGGGCTAATCATATTTACAAAAACAAGATAGGTCGAGTTCATACCAACTTCTCTCATCTCAATCAGTCCAACATATATCGTCAATATTGCCTTTCACTCGCACGAACGAACGGTGTGGATAATAATAATAGTGCACGTGCATTGGACTAAGCTGGAATCTACAAGCATTTAATACAAAGGAGAAGACAAGGTAATATGGGCTCTTGGTTAGATCAACAATAATGCATATGAGAGCCACTCAACATTTTCATCATGGTCTTCTCCTCTCGACCCCCAAAGGAAAGAAAAGAAATAAAACTATTTACACGGGAAAGCTCCCAACAAGCAAAAGAAGAACGAGAAATCTCTTTGGGTTTTCTTTTAATTACTACTAGAAGCATGGAAGGTAAACTAGCTAAAAGCTAGAACTAATTTTTTTGTTTTTTCTCTCAAAGTTTTTCAAACACACAAGAAGAAATCAAGAAAAGAAAATAAACTAGCATGGATAGTAAAATGGAAAAGTATGAGCACCGAAAACTAGCATGAGTGTGTGAATATGAATGTAATGTCGGTGAGAAATATGTACTCCCCCAAGATTAGGCTTTTGGCCTAAGTTGGTATATGGCCACTGCTCGAAGCTACTCTCTCCGGTGTACCGAGGAGGATCCTCTGGGTGCCACTGGTTAACGATCTCCTCCAGATCCCACTGATAAACAGACTGTCTATATGGGTCAAATGGTGGCTCAGGCTCAGGATCTGGGGCTGCTGTCAGCCTCCAGTATGCATAAATGGCCTCGGGCAAGATGAGGTACGTGCCTGAAAGTATGTTAAACAAAGAGGGTGCAAGCAAGATAATAGTCTCACAGTGAGTTTTATCAAATATAAAATTATACTTAAGCATCTTCTTATTTTTAACAATGAACTCATGTGCTACCATACTCTTATAATCGAGAAAAATAGTGGGCAACAACTTTTCCTCTTTCTCATGATGCCTAATAGGTATATCAAAATGTTCAGCAAGGCGTGAGGAAAAGATGCCTCCGAAGATGGGACCCTTTGTACGGTTCAGACTTAACCATTTAGCAATAATAGCGCCTAAACTGAAGGTTGTATCACAGAACAAAGCATGGTGCAAAATAACAAGATCAGGAGCACTAAGATTTTCACTGTTCCCGCGACCAATTAAGCATCTACTAGCAAATATCGCAAGGTAACGTAGAACAGGAAAATGTATACTAGTAATTCGTGCATCGGAAACTTTCCTCGTTTCCCCTACAACAATTCTATCAATAAACTCATCCACATCACTACGATGTGGTTCCTCGATGCTGCCCACAAAGGGTATCTTGCAGACCCGACAAAAATCACGGAGTGACATCTCCTTAACCTCATCATATAAGTGAAACTCCACTGAAGGTGGTGATTTCTTAGCATGGAAATAAAATTTTTGCACGAAAATATTAGTGAGTAGGAGATACTATTCGCGTTGGTCGTGGAGGAAGTTGGTGAGGCCTGCATTCTCAGCCAAGTAATAAAAGTCATCATGAATTCCAGCGGCCCTCAAGAACGTATCACAAGGCCATTCCCACGGCCGGACTTCCACGGTGCGAGGAAGATTGTACTTGGGATTTTTGTTCTCCTCATTTTGCTTATCCTTCGAGCTTCGGCTCGAAGAGCCCCTCAACAATCTCTTCATCATTTTCTCTAAAAATTTTCTGAAATTTTTAGTGAATCAAAATAGAAGTGCACCAAACTCATTAAGGTTAATAGCAACTACCCCCACAAGTGCCTAGAGGCTATATCATGCATTAAAACTACTTTGGACCATATAAATTTGACATGCAAGCTCAAGAACAGGGTCACCTTAGCAGCAAAAATTTGCAATCAATAAAGCACTAGAACAAAAACTAATTGGACCATTGGAGGAGTCACATACTGAAGAACAATCCCCCAAAACAGTTTTGTGAATGGAGCTTTGAGCAAGGAGATCGAAAATGGCAACAAGATGAGCTAGAACACGGGTTTGAGCTATGGGAGGATTTTTTCTGGAGGAAGACAAAGTGAGTGGGTGCTGGAATAAGTGGAGGGGGAGTCCATGTGGGGCCCATGAGGCAGGGGACGCGCCCAAGGGGGGAGCGCCCTGTGCCCTCGTGGCCAAATGGTGGCCCCCCTGGTGTGTTCTCAGTGCTAGAAATTCTTAAATATTCTACAAAAAATCATACTTCATTTTCAGGACATTTGGAGAACTTTTATTTTCGGGGTATTTTTTTATTGCAAGGATAACTCAGAAAACAGACAGAAATGCTTTATTTAATCTAAATAACAGAAAGTAAAAGGAGGGTACAAAGAGTTGTGCTTTCTAACTTCATCCACCTCATGCTCATCAAAAGGAATACACTAACAAGGTTGATCAAGTCTTGTTAACAAACTTCTTCTGAATAACATAAAATCGGAGAATTTTCGAAAAACACTAGGTTACCTTAACGGGGATATGCATGTACCCAACAATAAGAATTTCATATTTCTTTTTGATAGTAGGAAGAGGAAATTCAAAACCTCCAATAGTAATTGTTGAAATTTTCCCAATAGAATTTGTACTATGAACTTGAGGTTGTTCCTCGGAAAGTGTACCGTATGCTCATTGCCATTAACATGAGAAGTGACATTGCCTTTGTTGCAGTCAATAACAGCCCCTGCAGTATTCAAAAAGGGTCTACCAAGGATAATTAACATACTATCGTCCTCGGGAATATCAAGAATAATAAAGTCCGTTAAAATAGTAACATTTGCAACCACAACAGGCACATTCTCACAAATACCGACATGTATAGTAGTTGATTTATCGGCCATTTGCAAAGAGATTTCAGTAGGTGCCAACTTATTCAAATCAAGTCTATGATATAAAGAGAGAGGCATAACACTAACACCGGCTCCAAGATCACATAAAGCAGTTTTAACATAGTTTGTTTTAATGGAGGATGGTATAGTTGGTACTCGTGGATCTCCTAGTTTCTTTGGTATTCCACCTTTAAAAGTGTAATTAGCAAGCATGGTGGAAATTTTAGCTTCTGGTATCTTTCTTTTATTTGCAACAATATCTTTCATATACTTAGCATAAGGATTCATTTTAAGCATATCAGTCAAACGCATACGCAAGAAGATAGGTCTAATCATTTTAGCAAAGCGCTCAAAATCCTCATCATCCTTTTTCTTGGATGGCTTAGGAGGAAAAGGCATGGGTTTCTGAACCCATGGTTCTCTTTCTTTACCGTGCTTTCTAGCAACGAAGTCTCTCTTATCATAGCGTTTATTCTTTGATTGTGGGTTATCAAGATCAACAACAGGTTCAATTTCTACATCATTGTTATTACTAGGTTGAGCATTAACATGAACATCATCATTAACATTATCACTAGGTTCATGTTCATTGCCAGATTGTGTTTCAGCATCAGAAATAGAAATGTCATTGGGATTCTCAGGTGTGTCTATAACAGTTTCACTAGAAGCATGCAAAGTCCTATCATTTTTCTTCTTATTATTCTTAGAAGGACTAGGTGCATCAACATTAGTTCTCTAAGAATCTTGCTCAACTCTCTTAGGATTGCCCTCAGGATACAAAGGTTCCTGAGTCATTCTACCACCTCTAGTCATAACTCTAACATTGTTATCATTTTTCTTATTGTTTAATTCATTGAGCAAATCATCTTGTGCTTTAAGCACTTGTTCTACTTGAGTGGTAACCATAGATGCATGTTTACTAATAAGCTTAAGGTCACCTTTAACTCTAGACATATAATCACTCAAGTGTTCAATCATATAAGCATTATGTTTCAATTGTCTACCAACATAAGCATTGAAGTTTTCTTGTTTAACAATAAAATTATCAAACTCATCCAAGCATTGGCTAGCAGACTTATAACGAGGGATATCACCTTCATCAAATCTATAGAGAGAATTTACCTTTACTACTTGTGTCAGGTTATCAAGACCATGTATTTCTTCAATAGGTGGTAAATTCTTAACATCTTCAACTTTAATACCTTTTTCTTTCATAGATTTCTTTGCCTCTTGCATATCTTCAGGACTGAGAAATAGAATACCCATTTTCTTCGGAGTTGGTTCAGGAAGTGTCCAATCATTATCATTGCTCAATATATTATTCAATAGCAACTGAGCTTGCTCAATAGTTCTTTCCTGAAAACACAACCAACACAACTATCTAGGTGGTCTCTGGAAGCATCGGTTAGTCCATTATAAAACATATCA
This sequence comes from Triticum timopheevii, assembly GCA_963921465.1. Classification (NCBI taxonomy): domain Eukaryota; kingdom Viridiplantae; phylum Streptophyta; class Magnoliopsida; order Poales; family Poaceae; genus Triticum; species Triticum timopheevii. The sequence continues at coordinate 622,276,237 of OY997268.1, forward strand.
AGTATTTCATTTTTCTTGAGAGGATGACCAGGCAAAGCATTAAGTAATTGGAGAAGCCTCCTCCAAGCACTAAAAAGAACACACTTCCGTGATGATACGTGTTTGTCACAGTAGGTCACGTTTTCTGTCATGCATGTACATCCATGACAATTTTATGACAGAATCAAGATAGTCATACCTGTGCTGTCATAGAAGTGTTCCATGACATTACCAAAATTATCATCACGGAAGTGTCCACTTCCATGACGATAAATCACGCGTCATAGAAGTGCTTTCGTCAAGGGTGACCGACACGTGGAATCCACCATAACGGAATGCCGTTAAGCTATCAGGTCTGGTTTTGGATGTGATAACCTGTTAACAGCCCGGACCAATGGGGATTTTCCATGTGTAAAATCATCATTGACTGGAGGAAACACGTGTCGGCTCATCGTTTGGACATATGTCATCCAATCATTGGACCGAAGGCGCCTATGATACGTCGACACGTGGCACGGCCCAACAAAGGCCCATTCCTGTGAAAAGGCCGGCCTGTTTGACTTGGTCAAAAGGTGGCGGGCTGGCCCACGGAAAGCCTGTTAACGGCCTGTTCACATATAGCCCATTTACAACCCGCTAACCCAGGGCCTGTTATGACCTACCCAAATTAGGCCCAGTAGCGTCATCTGGGCCGTCCAATATGATTCCAGCCCATTTTAACTTCCAGCCCATGTATGGCCCATGACGTCTTTCAGCCCATATGAGGCCCTTTGTAACTATTGGCCCATTAACAACCCGTGGTGAAACTGGCCCATAATGAACAGTGTATCACTTTATACTCATTAATGGCCCGTTATTCCATTGGGTCGTTTCCAGCCCTTGTTATCTTTTGGCCTTCTCAGGACCCATTTATTCTTGGGCTCATTTCCATCATTCGGTTACTTATGGCCCATTACTGTCATTTTCTGCTTGTGGGCCAAATTCAACCCGTTGTTACAGTCGGCCCGTTAATACATTGGGCCATTTTCATAGCGTCATCAAATATGACCTATTAACGACGACCCATTATGGTCTGCCCATGAACGGACGATTCCAACTCTAGCCCGTTTACGGCCATAATGCAGTGTGTTATTGGCCCATGTTTGGCCAATCGATCATATGGCCCATAGAAGGCCCATTGATGATACGTCCCATAGAAGGCCCATTGTGTCTACGGCCCGTAGAAGGCCCATTGTTTCTACGGCCCGTAGGAGGCCTAGTGTCACTACAGTAAATATGTAGCCCATGGTTATTGTGGCCTAGTTTAAAAAAATAGTTTATTGCGACCATAAGCAAACCGCGGAAAAAGAACTGCACTGACTCAAATAAACAAGACAACAAGGAAATAAATAAGCAAGCAACTTACGCTAGGCTATCACGGCTATTACACATATTACATCCACTGGGCATCAAAGTTCGCCACCAGTGCAAATATAGGGAACAAAGCAGCATATAAACGCCGCAGCAAAACAAGTCCAGAACTAAAACCACTTCAGAAGAGCTCAAGAAACAATATCCTGGGTACCCATAATGCTGGCAAGATGCTTAGCAAGCTTATTAACTTTCTCTTGTTTGGCGCTTAAATCCTCCAGCGCTTGCTGTTGCACAAGAAAGTATGCATCTGAATTCTGCAGGGACTTCCTCAGTCCTTCGGCTTCTTGCCGCAGCATAGTTGACTGATGCCTTTCATCTTGTAGCTGAGGCTGAAGAAGGCGAAGTGATTCAGGCAGCGAGTTCGAAGAGCTTGTGCCAGCGGTACTGGCCAGTAACTCGAACACTACATCAACGCAGGACTGTGGGGTTTTCTCACTGTCTACAAGATCATTTTTATCACCTTTCTTGGAGACCAACAGGGTTTTCTCACTATCTTGAACCTTATCTGCATTACTTTCTCTACCATTGCATAGTGGGGTGTTCTTCTCCAATATTTTGTTTGCATACTACAAGAGAAACAAGCAGGCACATCACAGGTTTAGCATGTAGTATACAAAACTCATTTTGGTAAACTGGTTCAGTAGTAAGGTTGACAGGATAACAACATGAAACAAACATATATCTATGTACTATGGTCATTGTATTGTCCATATCATTCTAGTTTATGTTGCCTAATCAAGATAGAGACACAGTTCAACTCATATATTTTTAAGACACAACAACATAGACATGATATAAGTGTGAGAAACTACACAACATTGGCAACACTTGTAATGTGCATCACATGAGAACATAACTATTTATACAACTGAAACTGAAATCAACATAGAGCATGAAGTTACAACAACAATCCAGTTAAAGAAATAGGTTTAAAACATACCTGCTGGGCCATTGGAGTTTCAACTGGATCCTTCAAATTAGGAAGTAGTTGGTATGAGTAAATACAGTGATGCAACAACAAAGGAGTATGGACCATAGCTACGGAATCTGACGTGAGAATAGTTGCTCTTCTGCTTTAAACGTGGAGTTTGGGTTAGCTGTGGTGGTCTTCGCGCTTTGGGCACTGCAGTTGCTTTACAAACTGCTCGTGTGGGGGTACTCTGTGGTGGACATGGTGCTTTGTCAACTAGAAGTGGGTTACTATCCGTTGGGGTTGTGGTTAGATGGGTTGTAGCTGGTTCTCTGCCCAACGGTGTAAGTGTGCAATCTGGAAGAGTCTCGATTATGTGTGGTGGGGCTAGTTCGTGGGCTAGTACAACCATGGTTCTATCTGCATTGACGGGTAGCACTGTCTTTTGTGAAGAACAGGTTTTTGCTCCCTTAGATACTGCCATCACCCCCTCCAATTCAAATGACTGATAAACAAGAAAAGAAATTGAACATAAAGACATTGTATGATAGACAGATGTGGTAATTCACATATATTTTGTCTAACCAAACAGGACATCATGACACAATTTCACATATATGATGCCTAACTAAACAGGATAGCATGACACAGTTTCAGATATATGATGGATAACTTAACATGATATAATGGCATAATTCAACATATGATGAGTATCTAAACAGGATGACATGACAAAAATATATGATGTCTTTCTAAAATAGGTTGGGATGAAATAATTCACATACATGTTGTCTAAGTATATAGGATGGCATGATATAATTGACATAATTGATTCATATACTAAGCAGCTGACACTCGCATGTATGATCTCTAAACTAAGCAGATGGAATTCAATATTGTGCATATGATGTCTAAACTAAGCAATGCAAGACACCATATGCATGATATGAGAAATATAAACATTGCAACTTAGGGCATACACCTCAGGTGGGATATAGGACTGGTCATCTGTCTCTGAATCCTCCTCCGAGGAGCTCCATGTAACCATCGAGATATATGCTTCAACAGGTACCATTGCCTGCTCTGAAGACCTTATTTTCACTCCATATTTTTCCATAACCGGCTCAAATGGCTGATACACATGAAGAGTAGTTCAATATACACAGATTGTCGACAAATTGAATATGTAATGAAAAAAATATGGCATGAGATAATTCACATATATGATGCCTGGCTACATGGTGGTGCATAATTCACATATATGATAACTGGCTGAAAAACATGGCATTGCATAATTCACATATCTGATATAGAAAGCAAACATGAGGCATTCACACAAAGCATGTCTAATATAAGTAGATGGCATGGCAATGCAAGACACCATATGCATGATATGAGCAATATAACCCTGCCAAGTTAGAGCATGCACCTTGGGGGGGGGGGATACGACTGGTCATCTGTCTCTGAATCCTCCTCCGAGGAGCTAGCTGTAACCAGCAAGAAATCTGCATCAACAGGTAGCACTGACTCCTCAGAAGACCTTGTTTTCACTCCAGATTTTCCCATGACCGACTCAAATGGCTGATCCACAAGAAGAGTAGATGAATGTATAAACATTGTTGACAAATGGAATACATTATGAAAAAAAATATGGCACGATACAATTCACATATACGATGACTGGCGAAACAGGATGGCATTGCATGATTCACGTATATGATGCCTAGCTAAAGAAGATGGCATTGCACAATTCCCATATACTCCCTTCGTTCCTAAATATTTGTCTTTTTAGAGATTTCAAATGGACTACCACATACGGATGTATATAGACATATTTTAGAGTGTAGATTCACTCATTTTGCTCCGTATGTAGTCACTTGTTGAAATCTCTAAGAAGACAAATATTTAGGAATGGTGGGAGTATGATATAGAAACCAAAAAGGTGGCATTCACACAAAGCAAATATAAACTAAGCTGATGACATATAAGATGCATAATGTAACCAATGCGAGGCGCCATATGCATGATATGACCAACATCAACATGCCGGGTTAGAGCAAACACCTCAGGTGGTAAACAGGAGTGGTCGACTCCCTCTGAATCCCCACCTGAACAGTTATCTTCCACTGGAATACAATCTGGAATGGCGGGAGGGGGGGGGGGGGGGCACTTTGCCCACCATGGAGCGACGTCTGCATGACATTATATTCCCACGCAACGGTCTTCTCTTTTTCTCTACAGTATGATTGTGTACAATATCTAACATGCATAATAACAAAAATAGATAGATTTTGTAAGGCCTAAGGGGTGCATGCAAAAAATTAAGACGATGGTAGCAAACAAGTGGATGGATCCAAAACTAATGATAGCAGGTAGATTATAGTTCCAGTTTAAAAAGATAGACAATGGACCATCTATTGTTTGTTGCCCACCCAACATGAACCACATAGATGACCCTAGATGAACCAGATAGTAGACAGATACTATTCGTTGCTGCCTCGATATGAGACCCACGGGCATTTTAAAACTCAAGTTTGAACGATAAAGTAGCAGGTAATAATAACCGATGTATAACGTAAGCAAACACGAAAGACTGTGACCTCTCTTCCGGAACTGTGTAGTCCTCAGGTTCATCTGCTCAGTCGATGATGGTAATGCAGTTGGCGTGGCTGCCAACAATGGGGAAGATGATCTGAGGTGGCGAAAGAAAGTCTGTAGGGGGGATCTCTGCTGCAGTGCACGCTTCTGTCGATGGTGCACCTCAGGTGGGGTAGATGATGGCACGGCAGGAGCAGGACATAACACACAAAGTTTTCTTTGACGCCTATCTGAAAATGAAGTAAATCTGCAAGGGCTCCTTAGAATTGGAGGATTCTATAAACGCAGGGACAGGAAAAACACAGGAATAGGATAGGAATGCACGTGCAAAACAGAGCATTCGGAAACATAGGATTTCAGTCAACCTGGGTGTTTGGTTCACATGAATAGGAAGAACACAAGAATGGAGAAACATGGTCAAATTAAAGTCAAACCACGTGAAAATGAAAAAAAATAAGAATCTTATTATGCCAGTAATGCAATTAGTTCTGGTCTTCATGCATATTAATTTGAAAAGTACGTCCAAGTGAATATTAAAATTCGTACGTTTTTTCTTTGAAAGAGACACCAAAGGAAAAAATCCTCCAATTTTGCTTTGCTCCACTCCTTCTAACCAAATGCACGAATAGTAGTACCATAGTAGTTCCATAGCAAAGGATCCCTGAGGGATCGACATGAATGCAGAGTAACAAAGTGATGCGACGAGTGTACAACCTCTTCGGCATAGCCTTGTGGACCTCAACATCATTGGGTTGGACGTGGAGGATGGTGATGCTGGTGTGACTGTCGGAGGCGGGGAAGAAGATCTGAGGCCTTTGGAAATGGCGCTGAGGGTACTGCTCTGTTGTGATGGATGGTTCCGTCGTTGGAGCAGCTCCGATGAGGTGTACGATGGCGAGGCTGAACCAGGACAAGATAGACAACGTTAATCTGAAGTAGGACTCTAATATCATCTGCAATAGATGATGTAAAATACATCACCAAATAGTGCTAGATGTAAAATGCATCAGCCGCGCCATGGCCGCTCCGACAGATGCTGTAAGTACTGTTCACTCTGAACTTAACTGAAGAAACTGAACTTTACAGTCAAAACTGAATTTTACTATCGAAACTGATTGAACTAGTAGTAGAGTATTGCAATAGATGTTTAGGGCGTTCGAGAACTAGTAGCAGAGAAGTAGTGATCTAAATCAGCAGACGCTCGAGCAGGGAATGCACTAGCAGAGAGCAAGTCGTGCAGTAGCACCGCGAGCGAGTGCTAAAGCAGCAACTCCTGTAGCTGCCGGAGGTCGTGCAGCAGCAGCAGCAGCGCGAGCGAGATCAAGAGCAAAGCAGCAACACGAACTAGAGCAAGAGCGGAGCAGCAGTGCGACTGACAACAATAGCAGAGCAGAGCAGTAGCACGAACGAAAGCAAGAGTAGTGCAGCAGTGCTACCGACAGCAAGAACAGAGCCGCAGCACGAGCGAGAGCCAGAGTAGCTGCAGCTAGTGCCGGTGTGGAAGTCGCCACCGAGGAAGCAACGACATGGGGGAGAGACGCCGTGGATGATGTGCTCAGCGATGGCGCCGTCGATGGAGACCCGCCATGGCTGCTAGTAGTAAGTAGGAAGCACAAGTGAACAATACTAGTACTACTAGTAGTAAGTAGGAGTCGTACAATTAGTCACCTTAAATAGAGAGTTTCTTTTCTTTGATGCCATGTACACAAATTGAAACGCTTGTTGTGGAGAGAAAAAGATAATCACTGCACTATATATGTACAGGAGCCTGAGCGCTTGCTTTACTAGGGTTGCTCTCTTCATTCTCTCATCTTCTCCAGATCTAAACAAGACAGCGGTAGCGACATTTTCTCTCTGCTAACCGCTGGTCACAGATCCGGCCGGATCCCTTCGGCCGGTGTGTGTAGAGGAGTAAAAGGTGCATCGTTCATGCGGTCATCACCACAAGGGAGGAAACCCACAGCTGCCGACGGGGCCCGATCCTCTACCCATGCCGTTCTCTCAGACACAGTGCCGGCTCGGGAGGTCCTCCGACCCTTCTTCCTCCCTGCCGTATTGTGCAAAGATTGGACCTGCCGCCGCCGACATCCTGACGAACCTCAGGTACAAGTTCTTGGAAAGTGGCCTTGCTCTACTGCCCCAGCTCCCAACGTGTCTGCATGTGCATCTTTTTCTACCTCCATCAACTCTTCCATATCCACCTAAATTTTTAGTATTATTAGAGGTAAAGCTACTTCATGCATTCAAATCTAGGACTTGGTTCAAACAACAAAGAAAGGGGGGAAAATCGTAGCATGAATCTAGGACTTGATTCAAATAGGAAATAACATGGGGAAAGTACTAGTGACCGGATACCCAACGGGTCTCTTGGTTGAAAAGGGAAATAATGGGAAAACTCAGTACAAACTGGATAAGGAACATAACTATTATTGGTTAAAAAAATGATAGAAAGTGGCGGCTGGTGGACAAGTCAACATAATATCTCTAGGATTAGATTTGCTGCCCTCACATAGTAAAAGCTCTCCAGGATTAGATTTGCTGCCCTCACATAGTAAAAGGTCTCTAGGATTAGGTTTGCTGCCCTCACATAGAAATAGTTCTCCAGGATTAGATTTGTTGCCCTCACAGAGCATGAACAAACTCGACATCACCACTTTATACCTCCTTGTAGGTACATTGTGCTGATGCGTCCACTGTCGCATGTCCTTTTACCAACCTTTTGCTGTTGTTAATGTAAGGGTGCATGTAAAATGAAGCGATCACACTGTTACCTTAAGGACATGTCTAACCAGCATTATTGTTAATCTAATGCCTCCAGTGATATGATGCAATTAAACTGTGTTAACAAATGGTACTCCTGCTGTTTTCCCCATTATGATAAGTAAGTTGCTTCTTTACGCTGCTGAGTGACCTGGTGTCCCCACGGTCCCATGCCCTTAAACCAACTCTTTAGCTGCTATTGATTTACTGTATCTGGTAAACAAGCAATGCCACCATTAAAGTAATCCCATATTTGACGAATGTCATAGTTGATCGTAATGCTTCCGGTAACATGAAGCATTGCTAACGTTTTAAAATTTCTACCATCCTTGCGTGATTGCCATGAACATAATTAATATGCTTCTTTTCATTTCGTGTATGTTTCGTATATTCTTATTGACCAACAACTGTTTACTTTCTATCTTTTTGTGCAGATAGGGATATCCATTTCACCTGTTGCTATTGTGAACTTTTGGTGAACTGCACAAAACACTTTGTTTTGGAATGAGTGTCTTGTGCAGTTCAACTAAAATGTCACGTGGGCAACATCTCTCAATTTTGGTGGAATTGCACAAAATGGTGATTGGAGTTTCCAAAATCTCCATCAAATTCTATTGGTAATCTCGTGCAACATTTTATTAGCTTTTGCAAGATGAGCCATCACTGTCACCATAATGGCACTTTATTTTAGTGGAACTACACAAAAGGATAAGCAAATTATAGTTGCACCTTACATGAGCAGGACAACCAACCTCAATGTTGCTGAATTTTAGTGCAACTACTAAAGAAGAACCCGCCAGCTCATGAGAGCAAGTACTTCTTGCTAGCTGAATGATGCAATCTTTGCTTCATTTCAGGTGAACTGCAGAAAAAGGTGCATGAATTGAATCATGGACCTCCAGGCTGGCCTCATCCGAGTGGAGTTGCAAGTTCCCCACATCGAGTCATGGCGGTATAGGGCCCTTCACACCGGTTGCTTCAACTAGTGTTACTATTATAGTAATCATGCTCTTTCTTATCTGTGGAAACAGGAATACTCTACTACAGATGTTGTGATGGTCAAGAGCATTCGCCAAGTTCTTGGGTTGTATGACACGGCTAGCCAAGATGGATTTAATCCCGATATTCACTTTATCAAAAGGCTCTAATGGGTTGGTTCTGAATCTTGCAAGCTGGGAATCAATGAGATGTGTAGGCATCTTTGTTGTACTTATTATTTGAATCTTATTTGTTGGTTCTGAATCTTGGAAGCTCGGAATCAATGAGATGTGTAGGCATCTTTGTTGTACTTATTATTTGAATCTTATTTGTTGGTTCTGAATCTTGCAAGCTGGGAAACACGGCATGATGATGAAGAGGACAGCAACCATAACAAACTGTTCAAACTTGGTAGTATTTTCTTTGTGAAAGTGCGGCAAATGTGCTGATCATGTGTGTACTTAGAATAATAATTCTAATTGTTGTGCATGTTGATCCTGTGGCACTGATAGAATGAGCAAATGCATTGCTTGTTTTAGGAATACATTTTAATTAAAGCTAATTAAATTTAAGTAAAGTGACCACTAACACTTGTTATTACAGTACCAATATAGACCCACTCGTGAACCGACGTGTGTGTCCGGAATAGGTTTCTTAATGGAGGCATTTGAATGCACCGAGGGTGCATATTCTGCCGGGCGTGTAGCGGCGAAGGAGGGGTAGTAACTGTTGTCGCCTATACACACTTAGTTTACTGTTGAACCCAGTTCCCCAAGAGTTGAAAATCGAACTACTGCCGCCTCCTACTCACTCGTTCACTTGAAGAGACTCCAATGGCGATCCGAGGGGTGAGCCTGCTGGATATGGACTTCAGCAAGGAGTTCACCTTTGAGTTCTCCGTTCAGTCCCATGGCGGCACCGAGTTGAATGTGATGTACACCAACGATCCGGACTCGGTGAAGCTCTGCCTCGCTTAGTTCAAGCAGTACCTACAGGATGAGAAAGCACAAGGTCGCAGGACTAGACCTTATGCCCATCTATTCGTGTCCTAATAGGGACCAGAGGATCGCGGTCGCCCAGGTATGCCTGCGAGACGAGGTTTCGTCTACCACTGCTGTAGGGCCAACAGAGGTTCTGGAGCATTCGCCCGTTTCATCGGCAGCGCCGACTGCACCTTCGCTACGGTGGAGAGAAGGAAGAACGCGATGATTCGGCCATATGGTGCAACAAGCTTGTCGATGTCTAGAAGCAATAGAAGATCATCGGCAACAAGCAGGAGAAGGACTCTATGGTTGACCTTGCTGAGACCATCATCAACCCCTGCTATGCCAACATGAAAGAAGACAATGATACCAAGGAGCTCAACCGGCCACCCTGCATCCGAACAAGTCAACCCTCGTACTCCCCTCCGCCTGCGTCTTCCCCCGCTCCGGTTTGTTCGGTCCGTAGTCTCGATGTTGTCCTCCGCCTTGGTGCTCTCGCCGCGGCGCTGCCATCTGTCGTTCCCAACATGGTCAGCAAAACAAGAGGAATCAGGACACAACTGTTCGCTGAGAGGCTGATAGTCCCGGGCCCACCAGGTCCATGGCCTAGGTTTTGTTGTTTAACATGGGCAGCCCACGACATGTTTCAACATTTTTTGGATCAAGCGGCCTCTGGGCCTCCCAACCTAGCTTGTCTATAACATCAGCAACCCAAGTTATGTTTGTTTTTTCAAGACGACGCACTGCTCAGTTCTATTTTTCTATAAGAATGCAAAACTGAACCTATGTTTTCCCTTCAATAATAGAAACAACATAAGGTTCCGTTAAACCTGTCGTTCGTCCAACCATTTATAGACCTTGCCACTTCCTTTATTTTTTGTTTTCATTAATCCTATATCTGAATTTTCTTCCACTTTCTTTTTCGATGTAAACTGAGTTTTCTCTCACTACTTTTCCTTAGAACCAACTCAACTGTCCCACGTCTAGCCTAAGAAATAATAATACCCCATGTCCTATTAACTCATCAAAATAAAATGATATTTTATTTCATAAATTAAAAGTTCTTAAAAAATAATAATAAAAATTGTTTATAACTCCTAGTGATTGCGTACATAAGCTTGCAAAGATTTTACTGACCAATGCAGTAATCGACGTGCAATCATGTGTTTATGTTTTTATAACATTTGTCCGTCCAGCCCAACATGATATTTTCACCCAGCCCAGCAAGTCCACGGATTTCGAGAAAAATGCAAATGGGCTTTAAATTGTACCATATATATAAACGGGCTGCATAGACGCTACATAATTGTTTCACCCAGCCCACCAAATGGACTAAAAAAAGAAATGGACTGGCTGACATGTGGGCTAGTAGGTCGAAGCCTAAGCAAAGCGTTGGATTTACATCCAATGGCCGACATTCTTCTTCAATCTATGTCTTCTTCCCCCAGCGCTGCTGGCACCGCCTGCTCCAACCTCCAGCGTCCAGCGGTGTTGTTTTGCTTGCCTCACAGCGAAATGCTACCCCGTCGACGACCAGGCCATCCCTCCACTCCGCACCTCCTGTTATTCTCTGCCGAGTGTAGGCCCACCCCGCACCTGAACCAGTCAAGTTTTGCACTCCTCTCCGTCTGTGACTCCACTACCGCGTCTTCCCCATCTTCGGGTCGCTCTAGTCTGGGGCCTCGCCATTGTCCACCGCCTCGCTGCGCTCGGCGCAGCATGGTCAACAAATGAGAGTCATCGGAAGAGGGCTATATGTGAGAGCGTGATGGCTGGGACCCATGAGGTCCATGGTCACACGCAAGGAAAGTTCCTCCTTATTAAGCTGTTTCCTCCCCCTGACAGCTGGGACCCACCGGCTGTATCTTCGCATGGAAGGAAGTGACTCCTTGTTATGCGAAAAAAGCTATTCCTCCCGATGACAACTGGGGCCCGACAGATTTGGTGGCTGACTTGTGGGCCTACCAAGCAGACGTGTATGCACGACTTTGTCAACTTAATCAATTAAATGATTCTAGCAGCTGGACCGTTGGATGTTAATCCAACAGCCGTGCTCCTTCTTCAACCTCTGTTATTTCTCCTGTCTCCCATGGGTGGCAGTGCTGCCGCGCACCCGAACCAGTCAACTTTCCCACTCCTCTCCATCTGCGATTCCACTGCCACGTCTTCCCCATCTCCGGGTGGTTCCAGTCTGGGGCCTCTCCGTCGTCCACCGGCCTTGGTGCGCTCGGCACGGTGTGGTCAACGTGGTCAAAAAACAAGAGTCATCGGAAGATGACTGTACGTGAGAGGCTGACAGTGGGGACGCACCACGCCCATGGACGCATGCATGCAACTGCATCCTTTTTACCCAGAAAAATAATGTTTTCTCCCCCTGACTACTGGAACCCACCAGCTACATCTACGCACGCAAGGAAGTGCCTGACAGTCGGGACCCACCTGGTCGAGCGTATGTAGTGTTGTCATTCTAGTCGTGAACGTGTACATACATATTGGTCGATGTAGAGGCGCATCGTAGTAGAGGCGCGCACGTAGAATGCATACGTACGTACAATGGACAGGGTGCAAGAAAGAAAATACGGCCACATACGTACATATGGGCAGGGTCTCAAATGCCTACTCGCGCATATGTACGGCCAGGGCTCGTGTACATGTCTGGGTCAGGATGGAGAAACTGCATCGTCGTGTTCATGGGGAGGCAATGGAATGTGTCATGTTCATCGGGAGGCAAAGGAACTCATGGGAGCCAACCGGCTTGGACGGAACATCTGATGGAAACGGGGCCTGGTGAGGGAGTCCCGGACTAGGGGGTGTCCGGATAGCCGAACTATCATCATCGGCTGGACTCCAAGACTATGAAGATACAAGATTGAAGACTTCGTCCCGTGTCCGGATGGGACTTTCTTTGGCGTGGAAGGCAAGCTTGGCGATATGGATATGTAGATCTCCTACCTTTGTAACCGACTTTTTGTAACCCTAGCCCTCTCCGGTGTCTATATAAACCAGATGGCTGTAGTCCATAGGACGAACAACAATCATACCATAGGCTAGAGCTTCTAGGGTTTAGCCTCCTTGATCTCGTGGTAGATCCACTCTTGTAACACACATCATCAATATTAATCAAGCAGGACGTAGGGTTTTACCTCCATCAAGAGGGCCCGAACCTGGGTAAAACATCGTGTCCCTCGTCTCCTGTTACCATCCGCCTAGACGCACAGTTCGGGACCCCCTACCCGAGATCCGCCGGTTTTGACACCGACATTGGTGTTTTCATTGAGAGTTCCTCTGTGCCATCACCATTAGGAAGGATGCCTTTTCCCGTCTTTAAAGACGGCGCCGTCGTCAAGGGAGCTTTGGCCGCCGGCCAGACTATCCGGCTAGGCGGTTTTCTCATGACCGTCTGTTCGGCCACCGCCCCGACAATGACCTCTCAAGTCATTGAAAGCGATCTTCACGTCAGCTCGGAATTCGCCGAGCAGCTTGATCCGATTGAGCTCTCCTCTATAAACGAGCTCTTGGATCGCATCGCCGCCCTAGGAGTCGCCACCGACTACGATCAGATTGGGCTTAAAACCGATCTGAGAGAAATTAACTCTCCCCAGGCTACCCACCACGTTGTCGTGGTAGAGGAACAATGGGGCAACTCTTCTTCTATGTTAAAATCCAACTGTGTCCGGATTTCGGATCCCTCCATGACGGATTCCCTCGGAAGGACGGACGCTAATCAAATACTGAACCTAAAGTCAGGCATCAGACCGGATCCGTTGGAAAGCGCTCAGCAAACCAAGCTTCCAAATCCGGAAGCTTCTTGGCCTTTGAGCCTCGGATCGGGCGGGGTTCCGAACTTAATTCCACCCGCCCACCCAAACATAAGCGATCTATCTCAAATACGGCAAGAGCCCGCTGAAACAGTACATCATTACTGGGCCAGATTCCTCCTAGTTATGAACAGGATAAAGGACTGCCGTGAAGACAGCACGATCCCAATCTTCTGCAACAATTGCACGGAAAAGGGAATCATAAACGCCATCAGTCATCGCGAAGTTTCACGCTTCGCCGACCTAGCGACCATTGTACAAAAGTACTGCGCGATGGAGAGTGCCTGGAAAACCGAAACCATGTTTTGGGACAATCCGGCCATGAATAAAACCCCAGTCCGAAATAAAAGGGTGCGTCATACTCAAGCACCTGGGTTAAAAACCAAAAAGCAAAAACCCCCTAAAGGGTACGGAACCGTACTAGAGGGATGGCTCAACGGACCCTACAAAATCCACAGTACAGAGGGCGCCACTCCAACACACAGCCTTCGAGCATGTTGGATACTACGGCAGGTGGCCAAAAGTGGCGTGGGCTTTTTAGCCCCGGGTAACCAACCCAGCAGTACCAGTACGGTATTAACAGTCTTCGAGACTTCCGCATCAAATAACGTGCGGAAACGAACAATCCGCAGCCTCGCCGAAGTCTACCAAGTAGCAACAACAAATCCATGGAGCGACACGGCTATCACCTTTAACGCCAGCGACGAAGCTAAATTCCGAACAGCTAGAGCACCAGCCGCATTGGTCCTCAGTCCGATAGTGGACGGTTTCCGTCTTACTAAGGTACTCATGGATGGCAGCAGCGGACTAAACCTCATCTATGAGGAAACCCTTCAAAAAATGGAAATTGACTGGAGCCGCATCGAGCGAAGTAGCACAACCTTCAGAGGGATAATCCCTAGTCGAGAAGTACGCTGCACAGGAAAAATCACACTAGATGTAGTGTTCGGCTCACCGGAGAATTACAGGTCCGAGGGGGTCACCTTCCAAGTGGCCCCATTCGGCAGCGGATATCACGCTTTGTTAGGGCGAGAGGCATTCACAATCTTCCAAGCTATACCCCACTACGGGTACATGAAGCTCAAAATGCCTGGACCCAATGGGATAATCACTCTTGCCAGTGATCCAGATACAACACTCCGCGCTGAAAATAAGACAGCCGCACTGGCCCAAGAGGCATTGTCCGAAGCCCTAGCGGCAGAGGAACTAACTACGCTGCACTCCATGGTGGATAGGGACGATGTGATACTCAATAAGAGGTCCAAGTCCACCTCTTTTAAACCAGCAGACGAAATAGTCAAATTTCAGGTCCATCCAACGGACCCCACAAAGACGGCCTCCATTGGGGCACAATTAAGTCCTGATGTCGAAGCCGCACTACGAGAATTCCTTCGTGAAAATTGGGACATTTTTGCCTGGCACCCTTCAGACATGCCAGGAATCCCACGCAGGCTGGCAGAGCACAGCCTAAACATCCTAAAAGGATTCAAGCCGGTCAAACAAGCTCTTCGGTGATTTTCCGAACCCAAAAGACAGGCAATGGGAGAGGAGCTAGCCAAACTCTTAGAAGCCGGATTCATCAGAGATATAAAACATCCGGACTGGCTAGCCAATTTAGTAATGGTACCAAAAAAGGACAAATCCTGGCGCCTCTGCGTCGATTTTAAAGACCTTAACAAGGCCTGTCCAAAGGACCCTTCCCCCTCCCTCGCATCGACCAAATCATCGATGCTACCGCAGGGCACGATTCATTGTGCTTCCTCGACGCATACTCCGGATACCATCAAATCAAGATGGCGGAGAAAGACCAGGCCGCAACAGCATTCATTACTCCATATGGGCCATTCTTCTTCAACACAATGCCCTTCGGACTCAAAAACACCGGCGCAACATATCAGCGCATGATTCAAACATGTCTGGCTACCCAGATAGGCAAAACAGTAGAGGCATACGTAGATGATGTGGTTGTCAAGACCAAACACATCGAAACTCTAGTAGAAGACTTGAGGGTGACATTCGACAACCTCCGAGCATATGACATTAATCTCAATCCGGAAAAATGCATCTTCAGCGTACCAGCCGGAAAGCACTTGGGCTTCATCGTATCCGGTAGAGGAATTGAAGCAAACCCGGCCAAAATCCCAGCTCTGTCACAATTGGATATTCCAAAGGATGTCAAGTAAATAAAAAAACTAACCGGATGCGTAGCGGCCTTAAGTCGCTTCATCTCCCATTTGGGAGAAAAGGCTTTGCCCCTCTATCGCCTCCTCCGGCGCACCGAACATTTCGAATGGACGGATGCTGCCACAGCTGGACTCGAAGAAATAAAGGCCATACTGGCAACAAATCCGGTCCTGGCCGCGCCCAACCTGGGTGAACCTATGTTACTATATATCGCAGTAACACATCAAGTTGTCAGCGCGGTACTCGTCGTCGAGCGAGAGACAGAAGTGTTGGAAATATGCCCTAGAGCCAATAATAAATTGATTATTATTATATTTCCTTGTTCATGATAATCGTTTATTATCCATGCTAGAATTGTATTGATAGGAAACTCAGATACATGTGTGGATACATAGACAACACCATGTCCCTAGTAAGCCTCTAGTTGACTAGCTCGTTGATCAATAGATGGTTACGGTTTCCTGACCATGGACATTGGATGTTGTTGATAACGGGATCACATCATTAGGAGAATGATGTGATGGACAAGACCCAATCCTAAGCATAGCACTAGATCGTGTAGTTCGTATGCTAAAGCTTTTCTAATGTCAAGTATCATTTCCTTGGACCATGAGATTGTGCAACTCCCGGATACCGTAGGAGTGCTTTGGGTGTGCCAAACGTCACAATGTAACTGGGTGGCTATAAAGGTACACTATGGGTATCTCTGAAAGTGTCTGTTGGGTTGGCACGAATCGAGATTGGGATTTGTCACTCCGTGTAAACAGAGAGGTATCTCTGGGCCCACTCGGTAGGACATCATCATAATGTGCACAATGTGACCAAGGGGTTGATCACGGGATGATGTGTTATGGAACGAGTAAAGAGACTTGCCGGTAACGAGATTGAACAAGGTATCGGTATACCGACGATCGAATCTCGGGCAAGTAAAATACCGCTAGACAAAGGGAATTGTATACGGGATCGATTGAGTCCTTGACATCGTGGTTCATCCGATGAGATCATCGTGGAACATGTGGGAGCCAACATGGGTATCCAGATCCCGCTGTTGGTTATTGACCGGAGAGTCATCTCGGTCATGTCTGCATGTCTCCCGAACCCGTAGGGTCTACACACTTAAGGTTCGGTGATGCTAGGGTTATAGAGATATTAGTATGTGGTAACCCGAAAGTTGTTAGGAGTCCCGGATGAGATCCCGGACATCACGAGGAGTTCCGGAATGGTCCGGAGGTAAAGAATTATATATAGGAAGTGCTATTTCGGCCATCGAGACAAGTTTCGGGGTCACCGGTATTGTACCGGGACCACCAGAAGGGTCCCGGGGGTCCACCGGGTGGGGCCACCTGCCCCGGGAGGCCACATGGGCTGTAGGGGGTGTGCCTTGGCCTACATGGGCCAAGGGCACCAGCCCCAAGAGGCCCATGCACCAAGAGAAGAGAAAAAGGGGAGAGTCCTAAAAGGGGAAGGCACCTCTGAGGTGCCTTGGGGAGGATGGACTCCTCCCCCCCTTGGCCGCACCCTTCCTTGGAGGAAGGGGCAAGGGCTGCGCCTCCCCCCTCTCCCTTGGCCCTATATATAGTGGGGAAAAGGAGGAGCAACCATACCTAAGGCCTGGCGCCTCCCTCTCCCTCCCGTGACACATCTCCCTCCTCCCGCAGCGCTTGGTGAAGCCCTGTTGGAATCCCGCTACTTCCACCACGCCGTCGTGCTGCTGGATCTCCATCAACCTCTCCCTCCTCCTTGCTGGATCAAGGCGTGGGAGACGTCTCTGTTCCGTACGTGTGTTGAACGCGGAGGTGCCGTCCGTTCGGCGCTAGGATCATCGGTGATTTGGATCACGACGAGTACGACTCCATCAACCCCATTCTCTTGAACGCTTCCGTGCGCGATCTACAAGGGTATGTATATCCACTCCTGCCTCGTTGCTAGATGACTCCATAGATTGATCTTGGTGACACATAGGAAAATTTTGAATTATTGCTACGTTCCCCAACAGTGGCATCATGAGCTAGGTCTATGCATAGTTTCTATGCACGAGTAGAACACAAAGTAGTTGTGGGCGTTGATTTTGTTCAATATGCTTGCCGTTACTAGTCTTATCTTGATTCGGCGGCATCGTGGGATGAAACGGCCCGGACCGACCTTACACGTACTCTTACGTGAGACTGGTTCCACCGACTGACATGCACTATATGCATAAGGTGGCTAGCGGGTGTCTGTCTCTCCTACTTTAGTCGGAACGAATTCGATGAAAAGGGTCCTTATGAAGGGTAAATAGCAATTGGCATATCACGTTGTGGTTTTTGCGTAGGTAAGAAACGTTCTTGCTAGAAACCCATAGCAGCCACGTAAAACATGCAAACAACAATTAGAGGACGTCTAACTTGTTTTTGCAGGGTATGCTATGTGATGTGATATGGCCAAAAGGATGTGATGAATGATATATGTGATGTATGAGATTGATCATGTTCTTGTAATAGGAATCACGACTTGCATGTCGGTGAGTATGACAACCGGCAGGAGCCATAGGAGTTGTCTTAATTTATTTATGACCTACGTGTCAACATAAACGTCATGTAATTACTTTACTTTATTGCTAAAGCGTTAGCCATAGTAGTAGATGTAATAGATGACGTGACAACTTCAAGAAGACACGATGATGGAGATCATGGTGTCATGCCGGTGACGATGATGATCATGGAGCCCCAAGATGGAGATCAAAGGAGCTATATGATATTGGCCATATCATGTCACTATTATTTGATCGCATGTGATGTTTATCATGTTTATACATCTTATTTGCTTAGAACGACGGTAGTAAATAAGATGATACCTCATTAAAATTTCAAGAAGTGTTCTCCCCTAACTGTGCACCATTGCTACAGTTCGTCATTTCGAAGCACCACGTGATGGTCGGGTGTGATAGATCCTTACGTTCACATACAACGGGTGTAAGACAGTTCTACACATGCAAAACACTTAGGGTTAACTTGACGAGCCTAGCATGTGCATAGACATGTCCTCAGAACACAGAAGACCGAAAGGTCGAGCATGAGTCGTATGGTAGATACGATCAACATGAAGATGTTCACCGATGTTGACTAGTCCGTCTCACGTGATGATCGGACACGGCCTAGTCGACTCGGATCATGTAATCACTTAGATGACTAGAGGGATGTCTATCTGAGTGGGAGTTCATAAGATTAACTTAATTATCCTGAACATAGTCAAAAGATCTTCGCAAATTATGTCGTAGCTCACGCTTCAGTTCTACTGTTTAGATATGTTCCTAGAGAAAATTTAGTTGAAAGTTGAGAGTAGTAATTATGCGGACTAGGTCCGTAAACTGAGGATTGTCCTCATTGCTTCATAGAAGGCTTATGTCCTTAATGCACCGCTCAGTGTGCTGAACCTCGAACGTTGTTTATGGATGTTGCGAACATCTGACATACACATTTTGATAACTACGTGATAGTTCAGTTAAATGGTTTAGAGTTGAGGCACCAAAGATGTTTTTGAAACGTCGCGGAACATATGAGATGTTTCGAGGGCTGGAATTGGGATTTCAGGCTCGTGCCCACGTCAAGAGGTATAAGACCTCCGACGATTTTCTTAACCTACAAACTAAGGGAGAAAAGCTCAATTGTTGAGCCTGTGCTCAGATTGTATGAGTGCAACAATCACTTGAATCGAGTGGGAGTTGATCTTCCAGATGAAATAGTGATGGTTCTCCGAAGTCATTACCACCAAGCTGCTTGAGCTTCGTGATGAACTATAATATATCAGGGACATATATGATGATCCTTGAGATATTCGTGATGTTTGACACCACAAAAGTAGAGATCAAGAAGGAGCATCAATTGTTGATGGTTGGTGAAACCACTAGTTTCAAGAAGGGCAAGGGAACAAAGGGATACTTCATGAAACGGCAATTCAGCTGCTGCTCTAGTAAAGAAACCCAAGGTTGAACCCAAACCCGAGATTGAGTGCTTCTGTAATAAGGGGAACAGCCACTGGAGCAGAATTACCCTAGATACTTGGTAGATGAGAAGGCTGGCAAGGTCGATAGTGTTGTGAACGTTGCAGAAAACAAAAATTTTCCTACGATTTCACCAAGATCCATCTATGAGTTCATATAGCAACGAGTGATTAGATGCATCTACGTACCTTGTAGATCACGAGCGGAAGCGTTCAAAGAACGGGGATGATGTAGTCGAACACGACGTGATCCAAATCACCGGAGATCCTAGCACCGAACGGACGGCACCTCCGCGTTCAACACACGTACGGAACAGCCACGTCTCCTCCTTCTTGATCCAGCAAGGGGAGAGGAGAGGTTGAGGGAGATGGCACCAGCAGCAGCACGACGGTGTGGTGTTGATGGAGCTGCAGTACTCCGGCAGGGCTTCGCCAAGCGATATGGAGGAGGAGGAGGTGTTGGAGAGGGAGAAGGAGGCAACCAAAGGCGTGGGATGAAAGCCCTCCTTCCCCCACTATATATAGGAGGGCCAAGGGGGGGGGGGGGGGCGCCGGCCCTAGGAGATCCAATCTCCTAGGGTGGGGCGGCGGCCAAGGGGGTTTCCCTTCCCCCCAAGGCACCTAGGAGGTGCCTTCCCCTCCTAGGACTCTTTCCCCTTGTAACCCTAGGCGCATGGGCCTCTTGGGGCTGGTGCCCTTGGCCCATGTAGGCCAAGGCGCACCCCCTACAGCCCATGTGGCCCCCCGGGACAGGTGGCCCCACCCGGTGGACCCCCGGGACCCTTTCGGTGGTCCCGGTACAATACCGATAACCCCGAAACTTGTCCCGATGCCCGAAATAGGACTTCCCATATATAAATCTTTACCTGCGGACCATTCCGGAACTCCTCGTGACGTCCGGGATCTCATCCGGGACTCCGAACAACATTCGGGTTACTGCATATACATATCCCTACAACCCTAGCGTCACCGAACCTTAAGTGTGTAGACCCTACGGGTTCGGGAGACATGTAGACATGACCGAGATCGCTCTCCGGTCAATAACCAACAGCGGGATCTGGATACCCATGTTGGCTCCCACATGCTCCACGATGATCTCATCGGATGAACCACGATGTCGAGGATTTAAGCAACCCCGTATGCAATTCCCTTTGTCAATCGGTATGTTACTTGCCCGAGATTCGATCGTCGGTATCCCAATACCTCGTTCAATCTAGTTACCGACAAGTCACTTTACTCGTACCGTAATGCATGATCCTGTGACCAAACACTTGGTCACTTTGAGCTCATTATGATGATGCATTACCGAGTGGGCCCAGTGATACCTCTCCGTCATACGGAGTGACAAATCCCAGTCTTGATCTGTGTCAACCCAACAGACACTTTCGGAGATACCTGTAGTGCACCTTTATAGTCACCCAGTTACGTTGTGACGTTTGATACACCCAAAGTACTCCTACGGTATCCGGGAGTTACACGATCTCATGGTCAAAGGAAAAGATACTTGACATTAGAAAAGCTCTAGCAAACGAACCACATGATCTCACGCTATGCTTAGGATTGGGTCTTGTCCATCACATCATTATCCTAATGATGTGATCCCATTATCAATGACATCCAATGTCCATAGCCAGGAAACCATGACTATCTATTGATCAACGAGCTAGTCAACTAGAGGCTTACTAGGGACATGTTGGTGTTTGTTATTCACACATGTATTACGATTTCCGGATAATACAATTATAGCATGAATAAAGACAATTATCATGAACAAAGAAATATAATAATAATGCTTTTATTATTGCCTCTAGGGCATATTTCCAACAGATAGAAGTATATTGGATATACATTGTGTTAATGTGTACTTTACTAGTACTCCTAGTAGCACCAGGGTATTAGATACCGGTTCGGTTGCTAAGTGTTAGTAACTCGAAACAAAAGGCTACGGAATAAACGGAGACTAGCTAAAGGTGAGCTGACGATATGTGTTGGAAGTGTTTCCAAGTGTTGATATGATCAAAGCATCGTACGCTCCCTCTACCATCGAGATTGGTGTTTGCGTTGAGCATAGACATGATTGGATTATGTCTATCGCAATACGTTCTTCATTTAAAGAGAATAATGGTTACTCTGTTTATTTGGATAATACCTTCAAATGGTCTTACACCTGAAATGAATGGTTTATTGAATCTCGATCGTAGTGATATACATGTTCATGCCAAAAGATAGTAATGATGGTACCACCTACTTGTGGCACTGCCACGTAAGTCATATTGGTATAAAACGCATGAGGAAGCTCCATGTTGATGGATCTTTGGGCTCACTCGTTTTTGAAAAGTTTGAGACATGCGTACCATGTCTGTTGGTGTATATGCATGAAGAAACTCCATGCAAATGGATCGTTTGGACTCACTTGATTTTGAATCACTTGAGATATGCAAATCATACCACATGGGCAAGATGACTGAAAAGCCTCGTTTTCAGTAAGATGGAACAATATAGCAACTTGTTGGAAGTAACACATTTTGATGTGTGCAGTCCAATGAGTGCTGAGGCATGCAGTGAGTATCGTTATGTTCTTACTTCACAGATGATTCGAGTAGATGTTGAGAATATTTACTTGATGAAACACAAGTCTGAATTATTGAATGGTTCAAGTAATTTCAGAGTGAAGTAGAAGATCATTGTGACAAGAGGATAAAATGTCTATGATATGATCATAGAGATGAATATCTGAGTTACGAGTTTTGGCACAGAATTAAGACATTGTGGAAATTGTTTCACAATTAATACCGCCTGGAACACCATAGTGTGATGGTGTGTCCGAACATCATAGTTGCACCCTATTGGATATGGTGCGTACCATGATGTCTCTTATCGAATTACCACTATTGTTCATGGGTTAGGCATTAGAGACAACCACATTCACTTTAAATAGGGCACCACGTAATTCCGTTTAGATGACACTGTATGAATTATGGTTTAGAGAAACCTAAGTTGTCGTTTCTTAAAGGTTTGGGGCTGCGACGCTTATGTGAAAAAGTTTCAGAATTGATAAGCTCGAACCCAAAGCGGATAAAATGCATCTTCATAGGACACCCAAAACAGTTGGGTATACCTCCTGTCTCAGATCCGAAAGCAATAAGGGATTGTTTCTAGAATCGGGTCCTTCCTCGAGGAAAAGTTTCTCTCGAAAGAATTGAGTGGGAGGATGGTGGATACTTGATGAGGTTATTGAACCGTCTCTTCAACTAGTGTGTGGAAGGGCACAGGAAGTTGTTCCTGTGGCACCTACACCAATTGAAGTGGAAGCTTATGATATTGATCATGAAACTTCGGATCAAGTCACTACCAAACCTACGAGCTATGGAGAAACGATGGTGGGCCCGGATTCCAATAAATGGCTCGAGGCCATAAAACCCGAGAGAGGATCCATGTATGAAAACAAAGTGTAGACTTTGACAGAACAGCTCGATGGTCGTGAGGCTGTTGAGTACAGATGGATTTTAAAAGGAAGACAGACAATGATGGTAAATGTCACCATTAAGAAAGCTCGACTTGTCGTTAAGATGTTTTCCGACAAGTTCAAGGAGTTGACTACAATGAGACTTTCTCACTCGTAGCGATGCTAAGAGTCTGTTGGAATTATATTAGCGATTACTGCATTATTTATGAAATCTTGCAGATAGGATGTCAAAACATTGTTTCCTCGATGTTTTTGAGGAAAGGTTGTATGTGATACAAACCGGAAGGTTTTTGTCAATCCTGAAAGATGCTAATAAGTATGCAAAGCTCCAGCAATCCTTCTAGGGACTGGAGTAAGCATCTCGGAGTTGGAATGTATGGTTTGATGATGATCAAAGATTTTGGGTTTATACAAAGTTTATGAGAAACTTGTATTTCCAAAGAAGTGAGTGGGAGCACTATAGAATTTCTGATGAGTATATATTGTTGACATATTGTTGATCAGAAATGACGTAGAATTTCTGGAAAGCATATAGGGCAGGGTTATTTGGAAAGTGTTTTTCAATGGAAAGCCTGGATTAAGCTACTTGAGCATTGAGCATCAAGATCTATAAGGATAGATCAAAACGCTTAATGGTACTTTCAAATGAGCACATTCCTTGACATGATCTTGAAGGTGTTCAAGATGGATCAGTCAAAGAAGGAGTTCTTGCCTGAGTTGTAAGGTATGAAGTTAAGACTTAAAAGCTCGACCACGGCAGAATAGAGAGAAAGGACGAAGGTCGCCCCTATTCTTAAGACGTAGGCTCTACAGTATGCTATGCTGTGTACCGCACCTGAAGTGTGCCTTGCCATGAGTCAGTCAAGGGGTACAAGAGTGATCCAAGAATGGATCACAGGACAGTGGTCAAAGTTATCCTTAGTAACTAGTGGACTATGGAATTTTCTCGATTATGGAGGTGGTAAAAGAGTTCGTCGTAAAGGGTTACGTCGATGCAAGCTTAACACCTATCCGGATAGCTCTGAGTAGAGATACCGGATACGTATAATGGAGCAACAATTTAGAATAGCTCCAAGTAGAACAGTTATTTGGAATAGCTCCAAATAGAGCGTGGTAGCTGCATCTAGGAGATGACATAGAGATTTGTAAACACACACGGATCTGAAAGGTTCAGACCCGTTGACTATAACCTCTCTCACAAGAATAACATGATCAAACCCAGAACTCATCGAGTGTTAATCACATGGTAAATGTGAACTAGATTATTGACTCTAGTAAACTCTTTGGGTGTTAGTCACATGGGGATGTGACCTTGAGTGTTAATCACATATCATGTGAACTGGATTATTGACTCTAGTGCAAGTGGGAGACTGTTGGAAATATGCCCTAGAGGCAATAATAAATTGATTATTATTATATTTCCTTGTTCATGATAATCGTTTATTATCCATGCTAGAATTGTATTGATAGGAAACTCAGATACATGTGTGGATACATAGACAACACCATGTCCCTAGTAAGCCTCTAGTTGACTAGCTCGTTGATCAATAGATGGTTACGGTTTCCTGACCATGGACATTGGATGTCGTTGATAACGGGATCACATCATTAGGAGAATGATGTGATGGACAAGACCCAATCCTAAGCATAGCACTAGATCGTGTAGTTCGTATGCTAAAGCTTTTCTAATGTCAAGTATCATTTCCTTGGACCATGAGATTGTGCAACTCCCAGATACCGTAGGAGTGCTTTGGGTGTGCCAAACGTCACAACATAACTGGGTGGCTATAAAGGTACACTACGGGTATCTCTGAAAGTGTCTGTTGGGTTGGCACGAATCGAGATTGGGATTTGTCACTCCGTGTAAACAGAGAGGTATCTCTGGGCCCACTCGGTAGGACATCATCATAATGTGCACAATGTGACCAAGGGGTTGATCACGGGATGATGTGTTATGGAACGAGTAAAGAGACTTGCCGGTAACGAGATTGAACAAGGTATCGGTATATCGACGATCGAATCTCGGGCAAGTAAAATACCGCTAGACAAAGGGAATTGTATACGGGATCGATTGAGTCCTTGACATCGTGGTTCATCCGATGAGATCATCGTGGAACATGTGGGAGCCAACATGGGTATCCAGATCCCGCTGTTGGTTATTGACCAGAGAGTCATCTCGGTCATGTCTGCATGTCTCCCGAACCCGTAGGGTCTACACACTTAAGGTTCGGTGACGCTAGGGTTATAGAGATATTAGTATGCGGTAACCCGAAATTTGTTTGGAGTCCCGGATGAGATCCCGGACGTCACGAGGAGTTCCGGAATGGTCCGGAGGTAAAGAATTATATATAGGAAGTGCTATTTCGGCCATCGGGACAAGTTTCGGGGTCACCGGTATTGTACCGGGACCACCAGAAGGGTCCCGGGGGTCCACCGGGTGGGGCCACCTGCCCCGGGAGGCCACATGGGCTGTAGGGGGTGCGCCTTGGCCTACATGGGCCAAGGGCACCAGCCCCAAGAGGCCCATGCGCCAAGAGAAGAGAAAAAGGGGAGAGTCCTAAAAGGGGAAGGCACCTCTGAGGTGCCTTGGGGAGGATGGACTCCTCCCCCCCTTGGCCGCACCCTTCCTTGGAGGAAGGGGCAAGGGCTGCGCCTCCCCCCTCTCCCTTGGCCCTATATATAGTGGGGAAAAGGAGGAGCAACCATACCTAAGGCCTGGCGCCTCCCTCTCCCTCCCGTGACACATCTCCCTCCTCCCGCAGCGCCTGGCGAAGCCCTGTTGGAATCCCGCTACTTCCACCACGCCGTCGTGCTGCTGGATCTCCATCAACCTCTCCCTCCTCCTTGCTGGATCAAGGCGTGGGAGACGTCTCCGTTCCATACGTGTGTTGAAAGCGGAGGTACCGTCCGTTCGGCGCTAGGATCATCGGTGATTTGGATCACGACGAGTACGACTCCATCAACCCCGTTCTCTTGAACGCTTCCGCGCGCGATCTACAAGGGTATGTAGATCCACTCCTCCCTCGTTGCTAGATGACTCCATAGATTGATCTTGGTAACATGTAGGAAAATTTTGAATTATTGCTACGTTCCCCAACAAGAAGGGCACAGATTCTCTCTTCAAAAACCAGTGTACTACGTATCCACTGTTCTAACTCCATGCAAGTCCCGGTACCCACATTATCAAAAGATAGCGTATGCGGTGTTCATGGCATCCCAGAAGCTGCGACACTACTTTCAAGAGTGTTCCATAACGGTGGCCTCCGAAGTACCTCTCAACGATATTATAAACAATCGCGACGCAACGGGCAGGATTGCAAAATGGGCTATTGACCTCTTACCATTTGACATAACCTATAAACCACGGCGAGCTATAAAGTCGCAGGTTCTGGCCGACTTCGTCGCCGAATGGACCGAAGCCTAACTCGCTAAAGAGTACGGCGCATACTCCAATTGATCATGCATTTCGACAGATCCAAAATGTTGGCTGGCTTGGGGGCTGGCGTCGTCCTGACGTCCCCAACTGGAGACACAATCCAATACGTACTTCAAATAATGTACATGGACTCCAACAACGCAGCCGAATACGAGGCCCTTCTACATGGCCTCCGGATGGCAATCTCCATGGGCATTCAATGCCTAGAGGTGCGCGGGGATTCAAACCTCGCAATATCCCAAGTAAGTGGAGACTTTGACGCCAAAGATCCAAAAATGGCAGCTTACCGCAACGCCGTCCTAAAAATGTCAGCTCGGTTCGAAGGACTCGAATTCCACCATGTAGCCCGGGATAATAACCAGGCAGCAGACGTGTTAGCATGCATCAGCGCGAAACGAGACGCCGTCCCTCCAAACATCTTCCTGGAACGGCTCTTTAAGCCATCCGTGTTATGGGAAGAGGAGTCCGGAAATAATAATCTGGAGCCAGCTGCATCAGCTAACTCAAACCATTCTGACACAATTGGCGGCTCAGCCAATGAAATAACACCTTCAACTCACGAAATAATGGCAGTAATTGCCCCATGGACAGAACCATTCCTAGCCTACTTAATTCGGCAAGAACTTCCCGAAGACCAAAATGAGGCCCGCTGCATAGTTCGGCGATCTAAAGCCTACAAGGTCCATGAGGGAGAACTTTATAAGAAAAGCACAACCGGAGTCCTTCAAAGGTGCATCTCCGAAGAGGAGGGGCGGAATCTCCTGGCTGAAATTCACGCCGGACTCGGCGGGCACCACGCTGCAGCCCGGGCCCTTGTAGGCAAGGCCTTCCGTACAGGATTTTATTGGCCGACAGCCCGGGCAGATGCTCAGGACTTAGTCCAATGATGCGTCGGTTGCCAGCTCTTTGCTAATCAGAGCCACATGCCACCCACCGCCCTCAAAACTATACCCATTACCTGGCCGTTCACGGTCTGGGGGCTTGACATGGTTGGACCCCTTAAAGGGGGAACCCACAAGCACAAATACTTATTGGTCATGGTGGACAAATTCACCAAAAGGATTGAGGCCAAGCCGGTTAAAACGACAGAATCCGGACCGGTGATAGACTTCATATCCGGGGTAGTACACCGTTTTGGCGCCCCCCACAGCATCATCACTGATAACGACACGAACTTCACGGCCGACGAGGTTAAACTCTGGTGCAAAAACATGGGCATCAGGCTCGATTACGCTTCAGTCTATCACCCCCAAACTAACGGTCAAGTCGAGCGAGCAAATGGTCTAATCATGAGCGGCATCAAACCCAGACTAGTGCGGTCCCTCAAGGAATCTAACACGCACTGGGTAGAGGAGCTCGACTCCGTACTCTGGGGACTGCGAACCACGCCAAACCGAACTACTGGATTCACACCATTTTTCATGGTATACGGTGCAGAGGCAGTTCTGCCCTGCGATATAATTCATGACTCACCTCGTGTGTGCATGTACGAAGAAAGAGAAGCCGAGTTGGATCGGCAGGACAGTTTGGACGCCTTAGAGGAGGAGCGGGACGTGGCAAAGGCTCGTTCCGCATTTTATCAGCAACAGGCTCGAAGATATCAAAGCAGAGAAGTACGGGCCAAAACTTACAATGTCGGCGAACTCGTTCTACGCCTGCCGAACAAGAAAAAGGACAAACTTAAGCCCAAGTGGGAAGGTCCCTTCATCATCGACCAAGTCCTGACCGGCGGAGCATACCGTCTACGTAAAGCATCTGACAACCGACTCGAGCCGAACCCATGGAACGCAGCCCGTCTCCGAAGATTCTACGCCTAAACACCGGACTCAGAGTTCGTCTCACTCCCCCGTCCACCTTTTTATATTTTTTACTGTCTCTTGTCCCCCTCCTTCTTCCCACTTTTTTTAATACCTTTTATAGGCTGATTTGCGCTTTGTTCGCACACACTTGATGTGCTCCTAGCACTCATTATACCTGGGGGCTTCTTTACCAGAAGCTTATTCATATGGGCTTCACGCCCAATACATGTGTCATACTTCCGCATGTACCTTTTATTCACCATTATATGCATCGATATGACTTAAGTTTTGGCCAAGCTGGGTTGCCTGGCTCCTGTGCTTACCCCTACGTTTCCGATTGTTCGGCTAGGAGGTAAAGGGAGCACCTCTGCGATTGTTACTGCCGGGTCAGCCAGATGTGTACCTCAGACTGGGTGAAGCCGAAAGCTAGCGTTCTTAAGAGAATATTCGGTCGGTGATTTGAAAGATGATTTATTACTTACTTATTTATCTGCCCCCAGATGCTTTTTCTGCTATTTTCGCAGTCCGGCATTGCACCTTAGGGCATGCCTCCTAGGGAAAGGAACCCTTAACGGAACTATTCTCCCTGGAAGATGTTTCTTACTAACCATGTAATATAACATAACTAGTTGGGCACTTGTCTGATAAAGCAATTATGACCCCGACGCCTTGTCTCCATGCATGCCCCAGTTCTTTTATAACCGTAAGGGTATTCGGACACACTCCGGACTGTTGGGTCCCGAGGTTGAAGCGAAACGGTCCGCAAAGACAAACGATCTACAATCCAGCTAGAAGGCATTTTACATGTCATTTCAAATTACATCGTCAAACCGACTGATTGTACTCCTCCTCAATCCCATCTAACAGGCTGTCTATTTTACAGTCCTGTTAGGAATATTTCGTGGCCAGTTCTACTTGGCCGTACATCAAGCTCACAGGGATCTCCTTCCCATCAGGCCCCGCAGGTCCGACCTCGGCCATGTGGTTTGGGTCAGACTTCGGGTAGCGCGTCTTCACCATGGCCCAGGCCTCCCTGGCGCCCTGACAGCAGGCCGATATCTTCCACAAATGGAGGTGTCGCCGTGCTCCCTGGAGCTTCTCAGCAAGCTCACCAAGGCCCTCGGGTAGGGAGATGGATGGCCATAAAGCCTGAACGACGCCACTCATCGCCTGCCGAACACGTTCGAACAATTGCACCAGCTCGGGAAGTTGGTCACCCGTTTACCCAGGCATTTCCTCCGCAGGGCGACCTGTGACCACACCTAAAGACATATTTCTGTCAATCGACTTCCTCGCCGAATTCTTCTTTTCAAAGGAATTTGCTCAAGCACTTACTATAAATGCCGCGACGAAGCCGCTGATTCTCCTTCACGGAGCCAGACAGCTGGGCCCGAACACCTTTCAGCTCTTCTCCTAGCTGGGTGTGGGCATCTTGGAGCTTGTTTCTCTCCTGCTGCACCTTCATAAGCACCCTCTGCAATATTATTGTTAGATTCACGCCGCACTTTGTTAATTAATCATCTTTTCAAAGTACGTCTTACCAGCGGGGGTCTCTGTGGCTCCCCCTGTGGCGGCCAGTGCGGCCTCAAGTTGGGCCTTGCACTCTTGGAGCTCCTGGGACAGATGGGTATTCTTCTCCATAAGATCCTGCATAAAAATTGATCCTTAAATCAGTTATTTTAAATATTTTAAGTCTCGGGGGCTTCTGGCATACATAACTATTAAAATTACTTACACGTATGTCTTTCACATACTGCTCCGTGGCTCTGGTTAACCCATCTTGAGCGGCACGGAGGTGCGCGTTTCCCGCATCAAAGGCATTTAACGCCTCCGGGGAGAAACACGCGTCACAAAGAACTGTCCGGCGACGCCTGTGATTCATGGCGCTCTCCACCTCAGACCGGGTGGCGGACAGCCTGTCGGCATCCTCCGTCGGAGGAGAGTCCGGCTCATGCCTTGTATTCGCCTCCCCTCCCGGGCCATGCGTTGGAGCATGGCTGGCAGAGGCTTGATTGGCAACCTCTCCGGACACTGTCCGGCGAGCGCTCTTTCTGGAAAAGTTATGAGCATTAATATACCTCCTGGGAACCCTTCCCTTAAAAATAGCGGTGCTCCGTACCGTTGCGGCGACGGTTCAGTTCGCGTCACACTCCTCTTCCGCCTGCTGGGCCGGACTGACCCTTGTTGGCCGGCCACCGCGGGTTCGGCTTCCCGCCTTAAAGGCACCTCCTGCGATGCACCATCAGTATGGGATGGTCAGAATTGAGCGCGAATCAAATGATGGTGTCAAGACCTCGGTCGTAGTCACCTGGGAGGCCGGAATAAACCGGGGTAGTCAGCCGTAATGGCGACTAGGGCATTGTCCATGCTAAATTGGTGGAACACCCCGTTGATCAGCTCCACCTTTATGTCCGGATCCTCTTCGGAGGTCGGATCAAGGGATCATGCCAGATCCTTGGGCTGTGGAGTTAGGCTTCATATGCCTTCCACATCCCGGCGCAGCTCCTACGTCGAGATCACAGAGTAAGATACTTGACTTTGAGAGTATGGATCGGGTGGATGAAT
The DNA here is from genome assembly GCA_963921465.1 of Triticum timopheevii. Lineage (NCBI taxonomy): Eukaryota > Viridiplantae > Streptophyta > Magnoliopsida > Poales > Poaceae > Triticum > Triticum timopheevii. The sequence continues at coordinate 622,307,104 of OY997268.1, forward strand.
ATCCGCTTACCCAGCTCCAAGGATTATTCATAGAGAATCCATTCAGCGGATTCATGCGGAGGAAGTCCTCCTCCTCTCCCTTGTACAAGCCGGATATGATCTTTGCCAGATCGGCTGCCGAGCCTGGCCCTTTGCGGCCATGACGGGTGGCGTCATCTTCCCCGTTGAAATCCCACATAGGGTGGCCCCTAGATTGGAGTGGCTGCACCCCTCGCATAATGCACGTGGCCATGACTCCAATCATGGTCAATCCGGAGTGGGCCAGTAATCTAATCCGGCCCATCAGATAATGGACACTCCTATCATCTTCCCGTTGAGGGCTCCACGGGTGCCAACTCAGGCGTTTCTTCAAGGGAGCATTGCTGAACTCCGGGAGGCCGATCCGAACTGGATCCGGCAGAGGGGCGTCCTCCATGTAGAACCATTCCGAAGGCCAGTCTTCGAACGCCTTCTTCGGGGTGCCGGATAGATATCCGGTCCCGGCGATGCGCCATATTTCGGCTCCGCCCACTTGATATATCGACCCCTCATGAGAACGGGGTACGAGGCAAAACAATCTCTTCCACAGCGCAAAATGGGGCTCGATGCCCAAGAACAGCTTGCAAAGATCTACGAAGCCCGCGATGTGCAAAATGGAGGCAGGCGTGAAGTGGTGAAGCTGGAGTCCGTAGAACTCTAGGAGCCCCCAGAGAAACGGATGTATGGGAAATCCGAGTCCCCTTATTAGGTAGGGGACAAAGCATATCCGCTCCCCTTTGGAGGGGTTGGGGACGCTCTCCGCCTGTTTCCCACCCTTGTAGGTGGCTAGTCCGGCTCGAACCGGAACCATGAAAGCTGGGGGAAGATATCCCTCGGTTTGGAGCGCCACTAGCTCGCTGTGTGGAACTGAGCATCTCCCCCAATCTCCTGGCTTAGGGCTGGGAGCACGAGAGGAGGAGCCGCGTCGACTATCCATGATGGAATGGATTTTTGTCAGAGGCGCTTCGATGAGAACTTGCGGATGGAGGATGGTGTAAGCTGGATCTAGATCCTCGCCTCTCTTATAGGCGTCTCGTTCGCACGGTTAGGGGGTAAAATGTAAAAATACCCCAGCCTTTCGCATTCGTACGACACGTGGAAGAGGGCCATTATTGGGCGTAGAAGACAAGGAGCGCAACATTTATAAGGAAGCCGGACACTATTCGACGGGAACATGAAGTTTGAAGGAGAACCCGCCTTACAACACCGAAGACAATATACGCGCCGGACTCGTCGTCGCTGAAGCCTGGTTCGGGGGCTACTGAGGGAGTCCCGGACTAGGGGGTGTCCGGATAGCCGAACTATCATCATCGGCTGGACTCCAAGACTATGAAGATACAAGATTGAAGACTTCGTCCTGTGTCCGGATGGGACTTTCCTTGGCGTGGAAGGCAAGCTTGGCGATATGGATATGTAGATCTCCTACCTTTGTAACCGACTTTTTGTAACCCTAGCCCTCTCCGGTGTCTATATAAACTGGATGGCTGTAGTCCATAGGACGAACAACAATCATACCATAGGCTAGCTTCTAGGGTTTAGCCTCCTTGATCTCGTGGTAGATCCACTCTTGTAACACACATCATCAGTATTAATCAAGCAGGACGTAGGGTTTTACCTCCATCAAGAGGGCCCGAACCTGGGTAAAACATCGTGTCCCTCGTCTCCTGTTACCATCCGCCTAGACGCACAGTTCGGGACCCCCTACCCGAGATCCGCCGATTTTGACACCGACACCTGGCGTACCGCAGAACGGAGGAAACAACCTTGTGTTCGACCGGCCACGTTCGAAACGGGATCATGTTCATCGGGTGGGGTCTGGCGTACCGCAAAACGGAGGAAACAGACTTCTATTGGACCTCCTATGGTCAAAACGGGGTTCTGTTGATCGGTAGGGGTGTGGCGTACCGCAAAACGGAGGAAACGGACTTGTGTTGGAGTGCTACGGTCGAAACGAGGGTCCTGTTCATCGCGAGGGGTGTGTCGTACCGCAAAACGGGACTCCACGGGATACTGTTCATCTCCACCGTCGAACTCCTCCAGCCTCCATGGGCTACTGTTCATCCACCATCGACCTCCTCTAGCCTCCACCTGCGACTGTTCATCCACGGGCTCCTGTTTGTCCAGCCTCCACCGTGCGCTACTCCACCGACTACTGTTCAACCAGCCCTCTCCACAGGGTCCTGTTCAACCACCTCTCCACGGGCTACTGTTCATCCAGCCCTCCACCGGCTACTATTAAACCAGCCCTCCACCTGCTACTATTCAACCTTCCCTCCACGGGGTCCTGTTCATCCAGCCCCAACCGGCTCGATTGATCGGGGTCCTGTTCATCTAGCGGCAACGACCTCTACTACAATGGGGTCCTGTTCATCCAACCTCCCACCAGGAACTGTTCATCCACCCCAACAACTATCACTGTTCATCCTGAGGTAGCATTAATCGGCTTCAGTTAGCAGCAGTAGCGAAGGAATCGCTCGATCGGGTTTAGTTAACAGCCATCGATCGATCGCTCGGGTTTAGTAACGCGTAGCCTGTAGTGCAATTGCTCAGGTTTAGTAGGCGAATGCCTCGCTCGGGTTCAGTTATAGCCCAACGCCTCGCACCCACACACGTGCGTGTACGGGAGAAACACCAAACCTCCGTGCATCGCTCGGCCCCGACCACCCACCGTAACCGGGAACACCCCGATATTTTCCTCGCCCTCGCTTCTACCATGGTTTTTTCCATCAAGGACGGCCCAAAGAATGTCATGCAACTGCATCTCCGGCCCGCCCAGAACGAAAAGCCCATTTTCTGTCATGATTTTTTTGTCATAGAAGTAGGAGCCCACCACATCTATGATGATATCGGGTTTTGTCACAATTATCATTATAGAAGTGTCATAAGTATGAACAATTTTTTTCATTCGGCCGAAAATGTCACAGATGTGTCTTTTTTTGTAGTGAAGCTTGTGGGAGACTCTCTTCTTCAATTTGCACAAAATATATATTTCCCTTAGGCAACTTGTTTCTTATGAGTGGGGAGATATTTAGCAGAGAAGTAATAAATCATATCCTGGGGACTACGCACACAACCAGGAGCAAGAGAATTAAACCATATTTTAGCATCACCCTTTAATGAGAACGAAAACAACTTAAGGATATAGTAATAACGAATTTTTTCCTCATGATTAAATATGGTGGCTATATTATTCAATTTTGTAAGATGAGCCACAACAGTTTCAGATTCCTAGACATAAAAAGGATCAAATTCAACCAAGTAATTAACTCAGGATCAACAGAGAAATCATAATCCTTATCAGAAATACAGATAGGTGAAGTAGCAAAAGCAGGGTCATATTTCATTCTAGCATTCAAAGACTTTTCTTTCAGCTTAGCTAACAGTTTCTTAAGATCATATCTATCTTTGCAAGCAAAAAGGTCTCTAGCAGTTTCTTCATCCATAACACAACCCTCAGGTACATCAGGCAATTCATATCTAGGGGGATAATCTTCATCATCACTTTCATCAATATTATCAGTTTCAATAATTTCATTCTCTCTAACCCTAGCAAGTTGTTCATCAAGAAATTGACATAATGGCACAGTATTATCAAGCATAGAAGTAGTTTCATCATAAGCATCATGCATATTAGAAGTGGCATCATCAATAACATGCGACATATCAGAATCAATAGCAGGTGTAGGTGCAGGTGCCGCAAGTTTACTCAATACAGAAGGTGAATCAAGTGCAGAGCTAGATGGCAGTTCCTTACCTCCCCTCGTAGTTGAGGGCAAAATCTTGGTTCTTTCATCTTTCAAGTTCCTCTTAGTGATCAACAGATATAAATCCCAAGTGACTCAAAGAATAGAGCTATGCTTCCCGGCAACGGCACCAGAAAATAGTCTTGATAACCCACAAGTATAGGGGATCGCAACAGTTTTCGAGGGTAGAGTATTCAACCTAAATTTATTGATTTGACAAAAGGGGAGCCAAAGAATATTCTCAAGTATTAGCAGTTGAGTTGTCAATTCAACCACACCTGAAAGACTTAATATCTGCAGCAAAATATTTAGTAGCAAAGTAGTATGGAAGTAACGGTAACGGTGACAAAGTAACAGTAGCGGTTTTGTAGTAATCGTAACAGTGGCAACGGAGAAGTAACTAAGCAAAGATCAATATATGAAAAGCTCTTAGGCAATGGATCAGTGATGGATAATTATGTCGGATGCGATTCCGCATGGAATAGTTATAACATAGGGTGTCACAGAACTAGCTCCAGTTCATCAATGTAATGTAGGCATGTATTCCGAATATAGTCATACGTGCTTATGGAAAAGAACTTGCATGACATCTTTTGTTCTACGCTCCCGTGGCAGCGAGGTCCTATTGGAAACTAAGGGGTATTAAGGCGTCCTTTAAAAAGAGTATCTGACCAAAGGATTAACACTTAGTCAATACATGAACTCCTCAAACTACGGTTATCACCGGGAGTGGTCCCGATTATTGTCACTTCGGGGTTGCCGGATCATAACACATAGTAGGTGACTATTGACTTGAAAGATAGGGTCAAGAACTCACATATATTCATGAAAACATAAAAGGTTCAGATCTGAAATCATAGCACTCGGGCCCTAGTGACAAGCATTAAGCATGGCAGTGTCATAGCAACATCAATCTTAGAACATAATGGATACTAGGGATCAAACCCTAACAAAATTAACTCGATTACATGGTAAATCTCATCCAACCCATCACCGTCCAGCAAGCCTACGATGGGATTATTCATGCACGGCGGTGAGCATCATGAAATTGGTGATGGAGGATGGTTAGATGACGATGGCGATGGATTCCCCTCTCCGGAGCCCCGAACGGACTCTAGATCAGCCCTCGTGAGGAAAATTAGGGCTTGGCGGCGGTTCCGTATCGTAAAATGCGATGAATCCTTCTGTCTGATTTTTCCCTCCCCAAATGTGAATATATGGAGTTGGGGTTGAGGTCGGTGGAGTCCCAGGGGGCCCATGAGGCAGGGGGCGCGCCCTAGGGGGGGGGGGGGGCGCCCTGCACCCTCATGGACAGGGTGTGGGCCCCTTGATGCCGATTCTTTCGCTAGTATTTTTTATTAATTCCAAAATTTTGCTCCGTGAATTTTTAGTTCATTCCTAGAACTTTTATTTCTGCACAAAATTAACACCATGGCAGTTCCGCTGAAAACAGCGTCAGTCTGGGTTAGTTCCATTCAAATCATGCAAGTCAGAGTCCAAAACAAGGGCAAAAGTGTTTGGAGAAGTAGATACGTTGGAGACATATCATTGATGACCAACACATAAACGCACCCCAAGGTTCGTCAATTGTGGAAATCACTGCGGGAGCCCAATTGAGTAATAGTCCAAGAAACGGGCCAGAATCGGCCCAACTGCGAGTCTTGACGACCAACACGTAAGCACACCTTGACAACCATGGAAATCAATTTGGGACCTCAAAACAGTGAGTAATAGTCCACGAGACAGGTCAGAATCGACAAGAACCGGGAGTGTTGGTGACCGAAACATAAATGCACCCGGGGGTCCGTTAATCGTGGAAATCACTCTGGGACCCCAAAACAAGTGAGTAATAGTCCACAAAACGGGCCAGAATCAGCCAAAATTGTGAGTGCTGATGACTGACACGTAAGCGCAACTTGGGGTCGACAACTATGGAAATCATTTCGGGACCTCAAAACGGTAAGTAATAGTCCACGAAATGGGTCAGAATTGGCCAAAACTATGAGTGTTGACGACGGACACGTAAATGCACCCCGGGGATCGTCAATCATGGAAATCGCTCCGGCACCCCAAAACGATGAGTAATAGTGCTCGAAACGGCGTAGGATCGGCCAAAACTGTGAGTGTTGATGACCGACACGTAAACGCACCCCGGGGTTTGTTAATCGTGGAAATCACAACGGGACCCCAAAACAGCGAGTAATAGTCCAAGAAACGGTGCAGATTCGGCTAAAATTGTGAGTGTTGATGACCGACACGTAAGCGCACCTTGGGGTTCAACAATTATCGAAATCGCTTAGGGACCCCAAAATGGTAAGTAATAGTCCACAAAATGAGACAGAATTGGCCAAAACTGTGAGTGTTGACGACGAACACGTAACGCACCCCGGGGATTGTCAATCATGGAAATCGCTCTGGCACCCCAAGGCAATGTGTAATAGTGCTCGAAACGGACCAAAATCGGCCAAAACTGTGATTGTTGATGACCGACACGTAAATACACACCGGGGTTCGTTAATCATGGAAATCACTTTGGGACCACAAAATAGTGAGTTATAGTCCACGAAACGGACCAGAATAGGCCAAAAGTATGAGTGTTGATGATCGACACATAAGCGCACCTTGGGATTCAACAATTATGGAAATCGCTTGGGGACCCAAAACAGTGAGTTATAGTCCACGAAATGGGTCAGAATTGGCCAAAACTATGAGTGTTGACGATAGAAACGTAAACGCAGCCCGGGGATTGTCAATCATGGAAATCGCTCTCGGACCCCAAAACAGTGAGTAATAGTGCATGAAACGGACCGGAATCGGCCAAAATTGTTAGTGTTGATGACCAACATGTAATTACACCCTGGGGTTCGACAAGCATGTAAATCACTTTGGGACCCCAAAACGGTAAGTAATAGTCCACGAGACAGGTCAGAATCGACAAAAACCGCGAGTGTTGATGACCAACACATAAACGCACCCTGGGGTTCGTTAATCGTGGAAATCACTGCGGGACCCCAAAAGAGTGAGTAATAGTCCATGAAACGGCCCAAAATTGACCAAAACTCTGAGTGCTGATGACCGACATGTAAACGCACAGCGAGGTTCACTAATCGTGGAAATCACTTAGGGACCCCAAAACAGTGAGTAATAGTCCACGAAACGGGCCAGAATCGGCCAAAACTGTGAGTCTTGATGACCGTCTCGTAAGCGCAACTTGGGGTTCAACAACTATGGATATCGCTTTGGGTCCCCAAAATGGTAAGTAATAGTCCACGAAACGGGTCAGAATTGGCCAAAACTATGAGTGTTGACGACGGACACGTAAACGCACCCGGGGATCGTTAATCGTGGAAATTGCTCTGGCACCCCAAAACGATGAGTAATATTGCTCGAAATGGACCAGAATCGGCCAAAATTGTGAGTGTTGATGACCGACACGTAAATGCACAACGGGGTTTGTTAATCGTGGAAGTCACTCCGGGACCCCAAAATAGTGAATAATAGTCAATGAAACGGGCCAAAATCGGCCAAAACTGTGAGTGTTGATGACTGACACGTATGCGCATCTTGGGGTTCAACAACTATGGAAATCGCTTCAGGACCCCAAAACGGTGAGTAATAGTCCATGAAACGGGTCAAATTTGGCCAAAACTGTGAGTCTTGACGACGGACACGTAAACGCACCCCGGGGATCATCAATCATGGAAATCACTTTGGGACCCCAAAACCGAGTAATTGTCCAAGAAACGGGCCAGAATCGGCCCAAACTGCGAGTCTTAACGACCAACACGTAAGCACATCTTGGGGTTCGATACCTATGGAAATCACTTTGGGGCCCCAAAACGGTGAGTAATAGTCCATGAAAGAGCCTAGAATTAGACAAACCTAGGATTATTGATGAGCGATACATAAACGCAACCCGGGGTTTATCAATCCTGGGAATCGCTCAAGGACCCCAAATCAGTTAGTAATAGTCCATGAAACGGGCCAGAACCAGCCAAAACCGGGATTGTTGATGACTGACACGTAAGCGCACCTTTGGGTTCAACAAACATGGAAATCGCTTTGGGACCAAAAATGGTGAGTAATAGTCCACGGAATGGGTCAAAATCGACAAAAACCGCGAGTGTTGATGACCGACACGTAAACGCATCCAGGGGTTCGTTAATCGTGGAAAACACTCCGGGACCCCAAAACAGCGAGTAATAGTCCCCGAAACGGCCCTGAATCGGCCAAAACCGTGAGTGTTAATGACCGACATGTAAACGCACCCCGGGGTTTGTTAATGATGGATATCACTCCGGGACCCCAAAACAGTGAGTAATATTACACGAAACGGTCCAGAACCCGCCAAAACTGTGAGTGTTGATGACCGAGAGGTAAGCGCACATTGGGCCTCAACAACTATGGAAATCACTTTGGGACCCCCAAACGGTGAGTAATACTCAACGAAACGGGTCACAATCAGCCAAAATTGTGAGTGTTGATGACCGATAGGTAAACGCACACTGGGTTCGTCAATCATGGAAATCACTTTGGGACCCCATAACAATGAGTAATAGTCCAAGAAACGGGCCAGAATCGGCCCAAACTTCGAGTCTTGACGACCTACACGCAAGCACACCTTGTGGTTCGACAACCATGGAAATCACTTTGGGACCCCAAAATGGTGAGTAATAGTCCATTGAAGAGCCCACAATCGGACAAACCTAGGAATATTGATGAACGACACATAAACGCACCCCGGGGTACGTCAATCATAGAAATCGCTCAGGGACCCCAAATTAGTGAGTAATAGTGCATGAAACGGGCCAGAATCAGCCAAAACTGCTATCATTGACGACCGACAGGTAAGCGCACCTTGGGGTTCAACAATCATGGAAATCGCTCTGGGACCCCAGAATGGTGAGTAATAGTCGACAAAACGGGCCAGAATCGACAAAAACCGCGAGTGTTGATGACAGACACGTAAACGGACCCCATGGTTAGTTAATCATGGAAATCTCTCCGAGACCCCAAAACAACGAGTAATAGTCCATGAAACGGGCCAGAATCGGCCAAAACTATGAGTGTTGATGACTGGCATTTAACGCACCTAGGGGTCCGTTAACCGTGGAGATCACTCCGGGACCCCAAAATAGTGAGCAATAGTCCATGAAACAGGCAGAATCGGCCAAAACTGTGAGTGTTGATGACCGACACGTATGCGCACCTAGGGGTTCAACAACTATGGAAATCGCTTCGGGACCCCAAAATGGTGAGTAATAGTCTACGAAACGTGCTAGAATCGGCCAAAACTATGTGTGTTAATGACTAACACGTAAGTGCAACTTGGGGATCAACAACTATGGAAATCACTTCGGGACCCCAAAACGGTAAGTAATAGTCCATGAAACGGGTTAGAATTGGCCAAAACTGCGAGTGTTGACGACGAACACGTAACACACCCCGGGGATCGTCAATCGTGGAAATCTCTCTGGCACCAAAAACAATGAGTAATAGTGCTCGCAACGGACCAGAATCGGCCAAAATTATGAGTGTTGATGACCGACACATAAACGCACCCCGGGGTTCGTTAATCGTGGAAATCACCCCGGGACCCCAAAACAGTGAGTAGTTGTCCATGAAACGGCCCAGAATCGGCCAAAACTGTGAGTGTTGACGACGGACACGTAAACGCACCCCGGGGATCCTCAATCGTGGAAATCGATCTGGGACCCCAAAACGGTGAGTAATAGTGCACAAAACGGACTAGAATCGGCCAAAATTGTTAGTGTTGATGACCAACACGTAAATGCACCCCGAGGTTCGTCAATCGTGGAAATCACTTCGGGACCCCAAAACTGAGTAATAGTCCAAGAAACAGGCCAGAATCGGCCCAAACCGCGAGTCTTAGTGACAAAGAAGTAAGCACACCTTGAGAACCATGGAAATCACTTTGGGACCCCAAAACAGTGAGTAATAGTCCACGAGACGATCAGAATCGACAAGAACCGCGAGTGTTGATGACCGACACATAAACGCAGCCCGGGGTTCATTAAACGTGGAAACCACTCCGGGACCCCAAAACAGTGGGTAATAGTAGAAGAAACGGGCTAGAATCGGCCAAAACTGTGAGTGTTGATGACTGACATGTAAGCACAACTTGGGGTTCAAGAACTATGGAAATCGCTTCAGGACCCCGAAACGGTAAGTAATAGTCTATGAAACGGGTCAGAATTGGCCAAAACTGTGAGTGTTGACGACGGACACGTAACGCACCCCGGGGATCATCCTTATGGGTGCAAACCTATAGGGTGCAAATGGATATTATTCAAGAAGAAGCTTAGGCCTTATGGTACTATTGAGAAGTACAAGGCACGACTCATGGCCAAGGATTATACCCAAAAAAAGGTGAAGACTTCTTTGATACTTACTCACCTATGGCTCGATTGACCACTATTCAAGTACTACTATCACTAGCTGCCTCACATGGTCTTCTCGTTCATCAAATGGATATTAAGACCGCTTTGCTAAATGGAGAGTTGGACGAGGAAATTTATATGTAACAACCAGATGGGTTTGTAGTAGATGGTTAGGAAGAAAAGGTTTGCAAGTTGCTGAAGTCTTTGTACGGACTTAAGCAAGAACCTAAGCAGAGGCATGAGAAATTTGAAAGAACTTTAACAACCGCAGTTTGTTGTAAACGAAGCTGACAAATGTGTGTACAATCACCATGGTGGGGGTGAAGGGGTTATCCTTTGCTTGTATGTTGATGACATATTGATTTTCCGAACAAATCTGAATGTTATTAAGGTAGTCAAGGAATTCCTATCTTGTTGTTTTGGGATGAAGGATTTAAGAGCAGTAGATGTTATTCTGAACATCAAGCTATTGAGAGACGATGATGGTGGGATTACATTGCTTTAATCTCACTATATGGAAAAGATCTTGAGTCGATTTGGCTATAGTGACTACATGCCCTCTCCAGCACCATACGATGCTGGCGTGCTGCTTCGAAAGAATAGAAGAATTGGTAGAGATCAATTAAAATATTCTTAGATTATTGGCTCATTTATGTATTTAGCCAGTGCTACCAGACCTGAAATCTCTTTTGTTGTTAGCAAACTAAGCTGATTTGTTTCAAAACCAGGAGATGATCATTGGATAGCCCTAGAGAGACTTATGCGTTATTTGAAAGGCATTGTGAGTTATGGAATTCTCTATGCTGGGCATCCAAAGGTGCTTGAAGGGTACAATGACTCAAACTGGATCTCAGATGCCGACGAGATAAATGCCACGAGCAGATATGTGTCCATGAAACGGGCAAGAATCAGCCAAAACTGTGAGTGTTGACGACAGACACGTAAATCCACGCCGGTGATTGTCAATTATGGAAATCGTTGTGGGACCCCAAAACAGTGAGTAATAGTGCACGAAACGGACTAGAATCGACCAATATTGTTAGTATTGATGACCGACACGTAAACGCACCCCGAGGTTCGTCAATCGTGGGAATCACTTCGGGACCGCAAAACTGAGTAATAGTCCAAGAAATGGGCCAGAATTGGCCCAAACTGCGAGTCTTGACGACCTACACGTAAGCACACCTTGGGGTTCGACAACCATGGAAATCACTTTGGGACCCCAAAACGTTGAGTACTAGTCCATGAAAGAGCCCAAAATTGGACAAACCTAGGATTATTGGTGATCAATACATAAACGCATACCAGGGTTCATCAATCATGAAAATCGCTCAGGGACCCCAAATCAGTGAGTAATAGTCCAGGAAACGGGCCAAAATCGGCCAAAACTGCGATTGTTGATAACCGACACGTAAGCACACCTTGGGGTTCAACAACCATGGAAATCGCTTTGGGACCCCAAAACGGTGAGTAATAGTCCATGAAATGGGTCAGAATCGACAAAATTGTGAGTGTTGGCGACCGACACGTAAACGCACCCCGGCGTTCGTTAATCATGGAAATCACTACGGGAGCCCAAAACCGAGAGTAATTGTCCACGAAACGGCCCAGAATCGGCCAAAACTATGAGTGTTGATAATCGACACGTAAACACACCCCGGGGTTTGTTAATCGGGGATATCACTCCGGGACCCCAAAACAGTGAGTAATAGTCGACGAAACAGGTCAGAACTATGAGTGTTGATGACCGACACGTAAGCGCAACTTGGGGTTCAAAAACTATGGAAATCGGTCAGGGCCCCAAAACGGTAAGTAATAGTCCATGAAACGGGTCAGAATTGGCCAAAAATGTAAGTGTTGACGACGGACACGTAAACGCACACCGGCGATCATCAATCGTGGAATGCTCTGGCGCCCCAAAATGATGAGTAATAGTGCTCGAAACGGACCAGAATCGGCCAAAATTGTGAGTGTTGATGACCGACGCGTAAACGCAACCCGGGGTTTGTTAATCGTGGAAATCACTCCGGGACCCCAAAATCGTGAGTAATAATCCACGAAACGGGCTAGAATTGGCCAAACCTGTGAGTGTTCATGACTGACACGTAAGCGCAGAATCCGCCAAAATTGTGAGTGTTGATGACCGATAGGTAAACGCACACTGGGGTTTGTCAATCATGGAAATCACTTTGGGACCTGAGGGAGTCCCTAATTAGGGGGTGTCCGGATAGCCGGACTACCATCATCGGCCGAACTATCATCGGCCGGACTATCATCATCGACCGGGCTCCAAGACTATGAAGATACAAGATTGAAGACTTCGTCCCGTGTCCGAATGGGACTTTCCTTGGCGTGGAAGGCAAGCTTGGCGATACGGATACGTAGATCTCCTACCATTGTAACCGACTCTATGTAACCCTAGCCCTCTCCGATGTCTATATAAACCGGATGGCTCTAGTCCGTAGGACACAACAACAACCATTACAATCATACCATAGGCTAGCTTCTAGGGTTTAGCCTCCTTGATCTCGTGGCAGATCCACTCTTGTAAACATGCACAATATCAATATCAATCAAGCAGGACGTAGGGTTTTACCTCCATCAAGAGGGCCCGACCTGGGTAAAACATCGTGTCCCTTGTCTCCTGTTACCATCCGCCTAGATGCACAGTTCGGGACCCCCTACCCGAGATCCGCCGGTTTTGACATCGACATTGGTGCTTTCATTGAGAGTTCCTCTGTGCCGTCACCGATAGGAAGGATGCCTCTTCCCGTCTTCAAGGACAGCATCTTCGCTGACGGAGCCTTGGCCGCCGGCCAAACTATCCGGCTAGGAGGTTTTCTTATGACCGCCTGTCCGGCCACCGCTTCAACGATGACCTCTCGCATCATCGAGAGCAATCTTCACGTCAACTCGGAATTCGCCGAGCAGTTAGATCCAGCAGAGCTCTCGTGTGTAAACGAACTCTTGGATCGGATCGCCGCCCTGGGAGTCACTACAGACTACAATCGGATCGGGCTTAAAACCGATTTGAGAGAGATTAACTCTCCCCAGGTTACCACCACGTCACGGTGGTAGAGGAACATCGCGATGATCCTTCTCCCTTATTGAAAACTAGTCGTGTCCGGGCTACCGAACCCTCCATGCCGGATTCCCGCGGAGGAGCGGATTCCGGTCAGGCACTGAACATAAAGTCAGGCATTGGACCGGACTCGTTGGACAACGTTCCACTTTCCAAACTTCCAAATTCGGAAATTTCTCGGCCCTTGAGCCTCGAGATGGGCAGGGTCCCAGACTCAATTAGGCCCGCCCGTCCAGATATATGCGATCTATCTCTAATACAACAAGAGCCAGCCGAAACAGTACATCATTACTGGGCCAGATTCCTCCTGGTCATGGACCGGATAAAGGACTGCCGAGAGGAAAACGCAATCTAGATCTTTTGCAACAATTGCACGAACAGGGGAATCTTGAACGCCGTCAGCCATCGTGAAATCACACGTTTCACCGACTTGGCATCCATAGTGCGAAAGTACTGTGCCATAGAAAGTTTCCAGAAAACCGAAAATATGTTTTGGGATAATCCGGCCCCGAATATAGCCCCAGTCCGCAACAAAAGGGTGCATTACACTCAGGCACCAGGTACAAGAACCAAAAAACAGAAGCCCCTTAAAGGGAACGGAACCGTACTGGAGGGATGGCTCAGCAAACCCTGTACAATTCACAGTACCAAGGGCGCCACCCCAACACATAGCCTTCGTGCATGTTGGATATTACGGCAGGTGGCCAAAAGTGGCGAGGAGCTTCTAGCCCCGCGAAACCACACCAACAATACCGGTACGGTATCAACAGTCTTCAAGACCTTCGCATCAAACAATATGCGGAAACGAACAATCCACAGCCTTGCCGAAGTCTACCAAGTAGCAACAACAAATCGTTGGAGCGACGCGGCCATCACCTTCAACGCCAGCGACGAACCTAAATTCCGAACAGCCCGAGCACCAGCCGCATTGGTCCTCATCCAATAGTGGACGGCTTTCGACTTACCAAGGTACTCATGGATGGCGGCAGCGGATTGAACCTCATTTATGAGGAAACTCTTCAAAAAATGGAAATAGACTGGAGCCGCATTGAGCGAAGCAGCACAACCTTCAGAGGAATAATCCCTAGCCGGGAAGCACGTTGCACCGGAAAAATCACACTCGATGTGGTGTTCGGCTCACCGGACAATTACAGGTCCGAAGAAATCACGTTCCAAGTGGCCCCGCTCAGCAGCGGATACCACGCTATATTAGGACGAGAGGCGTTCACAATTTTCCAAGCCGTACCCCATTACGGGTACATGAAGCTCAAAATGCCTGGGCCCGGCAGGATAATCACTCTCGTTAGTGATCCGGCCATAGCACTCCGCGCCGAAAACAAAACAGCCGCATTAGCCCTTGAGGCACTATCCGAAGCCCTAGCGGCAGAGGAACTCACCGCGCTACGCGCTACGGTGCACAGAGACGACGTGATACTCGATAAGAGATCCAAGTCCACCTCCTTTAAACCAGCGGACGAAATTATAAAATTCCAGGTCCACCCAACGGACCCGAAAAAGACAGCCTCCATCGGGGCACAGTTGAACCCTGATGTAGACGCCGCGCTGCGAGAATTCCTTCGGGAAAATTGGGACATTTTCGCCTGGCATCCTTCAGATATGCCAGGAATCCCTCGCAGGTTGGCAGAGCATAGCCTAATCATCCTAAAAGGGTTCAAGCCAGTCAAACAGGCTCTTCGACGATTTTCCGAACCCAAAAGACAGGCAATGGGAGAAGAACTAGCCAAACTATTGGAAGCCGGATTCATCAGAGACATCAAACATCCGGATTGGCTAGCAAACCTGGTAATGGTACCAAAGAAGGACAGATCCTGGCGCCTATGTGTCGATTTCAAAGACCTAAATAAAGCCTGCCCAAAGGATCCCTTCCCCCTCCCCCGCATCGACCAAATCATCGATGCCACTACAGGGCACGATTCATTGTGCTTCCTGGACGCATACTCCGGCTATCATCAAATCAAGATGGCAGAAGCGGATCAAGCCGCAATGGCGTTCATTACTCCATATGGACCATTCTGCTTCAACACGATGCCGTTCGGACTTAAAAACACCAGCGCTACATATCAACGCATGATTCAGACATGTCTAGCTACCCAGATCGGCAAAACAGTAGAGGCATACATAGACGACGTAGTCGTCAAAACCAAACACGTCGAAACTCTAGTAGATGACTTGAGGGTCACATTCGACAACCTCCGAGCATATGACATCAAGCTGAATCCGGAAAAATGCGTTTTCGGCGTACCAGCCGGAAAGCTCTTGGGCTTCATTATATCCGGTAGAGGAATTGAAGCAAATCCGGCCAAAATCCGAGCCCTATCACAGCTGGATATTCCAAAAAACCTCAAACAGATCCAGAAATTGACTGGATGCATGGCGGCTCTCAGCCGCTTTATCTCCCGCCTAGGAGAAAAGGCATTGCCCCTCTATCGCCTCCTCAGGCACACCGAACACTTCGAGTGGACGGATGCTGCCACTGCCGGACTCGAAGAAATAAAGGCCATATTGGCAACGAATCCGGTCCTGGCTGCGCCCAACCTGGGCGAACCTATGTTGTTATACATCGCGACAACACATCAAGTAGTAAGCGCGGTGCTCATCGTAGAATGAGAGACAGAAGGGCATAAATTCCCTCTTCAAAAACCAGTGTACTACGTATCCACTGTTTTAACCCCCTGCAAGTCCCGTTACCCACACTATCAAAAGATAGCGTATGCGGTGTTCATGGCATCCCGGAAGCTCCGACACTACTTTCAAGAGTGTTCGATAACAGTGGCCTCCGAAGTACCCCTAAACGACATTATAAATAACCGCGACGCAACGGGCAGGATTGCAAAATGGGCCATTGAGCTCTTACCATTCGATATAACTTACAAACCCCGGAGAGCTATAAAGTCGCAAGTTTTGGCTGACTTTGTCGCTGAGTGGGCTGAAGCCGAACTCCCTAAAGAGTACGGCGCATACTCCAATTGGATTATGCATTTCGATGGCTCCAAAATGTCGGATTGGGGGCTTGCATCGTACAAACGTCCCCAACCGGGGACAAAGTCCAATACGTACTTCAGATAATGTACACGGACTCCAACAACGCAGCCGAATACGAGGCCCTCTTACATGGCCTCCGGATGGCAATCTCCATGGGCATCCAACGCCTAGAGGTGCGCGGGGACTCAAACCTCGCAATATCCCAAGTAAATGGAGACTTTGACGCCAAGGATCCAAAAATGGTGGCCTATCGCAACGCTGTCCTTAAAATGTCAGCTCGGTTCGAAGGACTTGAATTCCACCACGTAGCCAGAGATACTAACCAAGCGGCCAACGTATTGGCACGCATCGGCGCAAAACGTGATGCTGTCCCTCCAAATATCTTCCTGGAACGGCTGTTCAAGCCATCCGTACTATGGGAAGAGGAGTCCGGAATTAACAAACCGGAGGCAGCCGCAGAGCAATCTGACATAACCGGTGATCCAGCCGACGAAACAACACCCTCAGCTCACGACATAATGGCAGTAATCGCCCCATGGACAGAGCCGTTCCTAGCCTACTTGCTTAGGCAGGAACCCCCCGAAGACCATAATGAGGCCCGCTGCGTAGTCTGGCGATCTAAAGCCTACAAGGTCCATGAGGGAGAACTCTATAAAAAAAGCACAACCGGAGTCCTTCAAAGGTGTATCTCCGAAGAGGAAGGGCGAGACCTTGTGGCTGAAATTCACGCCGGACTAGGTGGACACCACGCCGCAGCCCGGGCCCTTGTAGGAAAGGCATTCCGTACAGGATTTTATTGGCCGACGGCCCGGGCAGATGCTCAGGACTTAGTCCAAAGATGCGTCGGTTGTCAGCTCTTTGCTAATCAGAGCCACATGCCACCCACCGCCCTCAAAACTATACCCATTACCTGGCCGTTCGCGGTCTGGGGGCTTGACATGGTTGGACCACTTAAAGGGGGAACCCACAAGCAAAGATACCTATTGGTCATGGTGGATAAATTCACCAAATGGATAGAGGCCAAGCCAGTTAAAACGGCAGAGTCCGGACCAGTGATAGACTTTATATCCGGGGTAGTACACCGTTATGGTGTCCCCCATAGCATCATCACTGATAGCGGCACGAACTTTAGGACCGATGAGGTTAAATCATGGTGCAAAAATTTGGGCATCAAGCTCAATTACGCTTCAGTCTATCATCCTCAAACCAACGGTCAAGTGGAACGAGCAAATGGTCTAATAATGAGCGGCATCAAACCCAGACTAGTGCGGTCCCTTACGAAATCTGACATGCACTAGGTAGAGGAGCTCGACTCCGTACTCTGGGGGCTGCGGACAACGCCTAACCGTACTACCGGATTCACACCATTTTTATGGTATATGGCGCAGAAGCAGTTTTGCCCTGCGACATCATTCATGACTCACCTCGAGTGCGCATGTATGAAGAAAGAGAAGCCGAGTTGGATCGGTAGGACAGCTTGGACGCATTGGAGGGAGAACGCGACATCGCCAAGGCTCGTTCCGGGCATTCTATCAGCAGCAGGCTCGAAGATACCAAAGCAGAGAAGTATGGGCCAAGACCTACAACGTCGGCGAACTGGTTCTACGCCTGCCGGACAAGAAAAAGGACAAGCTCAAGCCCAAATGGGAAGGCCCCTTCATCATCGATAAAGTCTTGACCGGCGGAGCGTACCATCTACGAAATGCCTCGGATAACTGACTCGAGCCGAACCCATGGAATGCAGCCCGCCTCCGAAGATTCTATGCCTAGCGCCGGACTAAGAGTTCGTCCCTTTCCCCCCATCCAATTTTTTTTACTTCAGCTGCCTTTTGTTTATATTTTTCTTCTCAACCCTATTCATCAAAGCCTTAAAAGGCCTACTTGCGCATTGTTCGTGCACAATTGATGTGCTATCTGCACTCATTATACCTGGAAGCTTCTTTACCAGAAGCTTAATTATAAGGGCTTCATGCCCAACACATGTGTCAAGCCTCCACATGTACCTTTTATTCACCATTATATGCATCGATATGACTTAAGTTTTGGCCAAGCTAGGTTGCCTGGCTCCTATGCTTACCCTTACGTTCCCGATTGTTCGGCTAGGAGGTAAAGGGAGCACCTCTGCGATTGTTACTGCCGGGTCAGCCGGATGTGTACCTCAGACTGGGTGAAGCCGAAAGCTAGCGTTCTTAAGGGAATATTCGGTCGGTGACTTAAAAGATGATTCTTTATCTACTCATTTATCTGCCCCCAGATGTTTTTCTGCTTTTTTCACAGTCCGGACATGCACTTTAGGGCATGCCACGCCTAGAGGAAAGGAACCCTTAACGGAACTATTCTCCCTGGAAGATGTTTCTTAGTACCCATGTAATATAACATAACTAGTTGGGCACTTGTCTGATAAAGCACCAATGACCCCTACGCCTGGTCTCCATGCATACCCCGGTTGTTTCATAACCGAGAAGGTATTTGGACACACTCTGGACTCTAGGGTCCCGAGGTCGAAGCGAAAAGGTCAGCAAAGACTAACGATCTGCAATCCGGCTAGAAGGCATTTTACATGTCATTTTATAATACATTGTCAAATTGACTGATTGTATTCTTCCTCAATCCCGTCTAACAGGTTGTCTAATTTACAGTCCTGTTGGGAAAATTTAGCGGCCAACTCTAATTGGCCGTATACTAAACTCACAGGGATCTCCTTCCCATCGGGCCCCACAGGTCCGACTTCAGCCATGTGGTTGGGATCCGCCTTCTTGTACCGCGTCTTTACCATGGCCCAGGCCTCCCTGGCACCTTGGCGGCAGGCCGAAATCTTCCATAAATGGAAGCGCTGCCGCACTGCCTGAAGCTTCTCTGCAAGCTTCCCAAGACCCTCGGGTAAGGAGAAGGCTGGCCATAAAGCCTGGATGACGCCGCTCATTGCCTACCGAACTCGTTCGATCAGTTGCAACAATTCGGGAAGTTGATCACCCGTTGATACGGGCATCTCCTCCGCAGGGCGACCTGTGAGCATACCTGCAGACATATTTTGTCAAATTGACTTCCTCGCCGAACTCTTCTTTTCAAAGGAGTTCTCTCAAGCACTTACTATAGATGCCGCGACGAAGCCGCTGATTCTCCTTAACGGAGCCCGACAGCTTGGCCCGAACGCCTTTCAGCTCTTCTCCAAGCTGGGCATGGGCATCCTGGAGCTTGTTCCTTTCATGCTGCACCTTATGCAGCACCCTCTCGCCGGCCTTTAGTTGGCGCAGAAGTTCTTGCCTGTCCGGATCTTGTCCGGCAGAACCTGCAACGTCATTTTTTAGACTTGCGCAAAGGCCAAACGCTACTTATCTTTCTAAAATAATGCGTTACCAGGAGAGGTCCCTGTGTTTCCTCCTGCGCCAGAGAGTGCGGCCTCAAGTTGGGCCTTGCACTCTTGCAGCTCCTGAGACAGTTGGGTATTCTTCTCGGTAAGATCCTACATTTCATATGATCCTTAAATCAGTTAATATAACTACTTTAAGTCTCGGGGGCTACTGGCATATATAACTATTAAATTCTCTTACCCGTATGTCTTTTACATACTGCTCCGTGGCTCTGGTAAAACCATCTTGAGTAGCACGAAGGTGCGCGTCTCCCGCGTTAAAGGCATTCAACGCCTCGGGGGAGAAGCACGCGTCACAAAATACTGTCCAGCGGCGCCTGTGATTCATGGCACTCTCCACCTTAGACTTGGTGGCGGACAGTCTGTCGGCATCCTCCATCGGAGGAACGTTCGGCTCGCGCCTTGTGCTCGCCTCCCCCTCCAGACCAGGTGCTGGAGCCTGGCTGGTAGAGGTTGGATTGGAAACCTCCACGCCCGCAGTCCGGCGGGCGCTTTTTTCCCTATAAAAGTCATGGGCACTCAAACGCTTCCTAGGAACGTTGCTCTAAATAATGAATTGTGAGATACACCTTTGCGGCGACGTTTCAGTCCGCGACGCGCTCCTCTTCCGCCTACTGGTCCGGACTGGCCTTTGTTGGTCAGCCACCGTGGGCTCGGCTTCTCGCCCTAGGGGCGCCTCCTGCACAGCGCCATCATATACGGTGGTCAGAAATAAGCAAGGAAGGAATGACGGTGTCAGGACTTCGGTCGCAATCACCTAGGAAGCCGGATATAGGCCGGGATAGTCGGCCGTGATGGCGACTAAAGCATTGTCCATGTTGAGCTGGTGGAACACCCCATCGATTAGCTCCACCTTTATGTCCGGATCCTCTTCGGAGGCCGGATCCCGAGATCTCTCTGGATCCTCGGGTTGCGGAGCTGGACTTAGCATGTCCTCCACGATCCGGCGCAGCTCCTGCGTCGAAAGAAGAACACAATATAAGAAACTTAAGTTTCAAAAAGCATGGGTCGGGCACGCAGAGTGTTCGCTTACCCAAGACCGGGGATTATTCATGGAGAACCCATTTAACGGGTTCGTCCGAAGGAAATCCTCCTTCTCCCCCTTATACAGGCAGGACAGGATCGTCACCAGGTCTTCGACCGAATCTGGCCCTTTGCGGCCATGACGGGTGGCATCGTCCTCCCCGTTGAAATCCCACATGGGGTGGCCCCTGTATTGTAGTGGCTGCACCCCCCGCATAATGCATGTTGCCATGACTCCAATCATGGTCAACCCGGAATGGGCCAGTAACCTTATTCGGCCCATCAAATAATGGACACTCTTGTCTTCCTCCAGTTGGGGGCTCCGCGGACGCCAACTAAGGCGTTTCTTCAGAGGAGCATTGCTGAACTCCGGGAGGCCGATCCGAATAGGGTCCGGCAGCGGAGCGTCTTCTATATATATAACCATTCCGAAGGCCAGTCTTCGGACGCCTTCTTAGGGGTTCCGAATGGATATCCGGTCCCGGCAATGCGCCATATTTCGGCGCCGCCCACTTGATATATGGACCCCTCGTGAGAGCAGGGTACAAGGCAGAACAACCTCTTCCACAGCGCGAAATGGGGCTCGACGCCCAGGAATAGCTCGCAAAGAGCTACGTAACCCACAATATGCAGGATTGAGGCGGGCGTGAGGTGATGAAGCTGGAGTCCGTAGAACTCCAGGAGCCCGCGGAGGAATGGATGTACAGGAAATCCGAGCCCCCTTATCAGATAGGGGACGAAGCATACCCACTCCCCTTTGTTGGGACTTAGGGTAGCCTCCGCTTGCTTCCCACCTTTGTAGGTGGCCAGCCCAGCTCGAACCGGAACCATGAAGGCCGGAGGGAGATATCCCCCCGCTTGGAGCTTCACCAGCTCGTTGTGTGGAACAGAGCATCTCCTCCAATCTCCTGGCAAAGGGCTGGGAGCGCGAGAAAAGGAGCCGCGTTGACGGTCCATGATGGAATGGATTCTTGGTCGAAAGCGCTCCGATGAGTATTTGCGGGAGGAAGATGGTGATTTGGATCTGGATTCTTGCTTCCCTTATAGGCAGATTATTCGCACAACTAGGGGGTAAAACATAAAAGACACCCTGGCTTTTCACATTCGCGCGACACGTGGAAAAAGGCCATTATTGGGCGTGGAAGCCAAGACGCGCAACATTGATGAGGAAGCCAGACACTGTTCGGCAGGTACGTAGAACTTGAAGGAGAACCCTCCTTGCAACGCCGAAGACTACACACATGCTGGACTTATCGTCATTGAAGCCTAGTTCGGGGGCTACTGAGGGAGTCCCGAATTAGGGGGTGTCCGGATAGCCGGACTACCATCATCGGCCGAACTATCATCGGCCGGACTATCATCATCGACCGGACTCCAAGACTATGAAGATACAAGATTGAAGACTTCGTCCCGTGTACGGATGGGACTTTCCTTGGCGTGGAAGGCAAGCTTGGCGATACGGATACGTAGATCTCCTACCATTGTAACCCACTCTATGTAACCCTAGCCCTCTCCGGTGTCTATATAAATCGGATGGCTCTAGTCCGTAGGACACAACAACAACCATTACAATCATACCATAGGCTAGCTTCTAGGGTTTAGCCTCCTTGATCTCGTGGTAGATCCACTCTTGTAAACATCCACAATATCAATATCAATCAAGTAGGACGTAGGGTTTTACCTCCATCAAGGGGGCCCGAACCTGGGTAAAACATCGTGTCCCTTGTCTCCTGTTACCATCCGCCTAGACGCACAGTTCGGGACCCCCTACCCGAGATCCGCCGGTTTTGACACCGACAGGACCCCAAAACAATGAGTAATAGTCCAAGAAATGGGCCAGAATCGGGCCAAGCTATAAGTCTTGACGACCAACATGCAAGCACACCTTGGGGTTCGATAACCATGGAAATCACTTTGGAACCCAAAATGGTGAGTAATAGTCCATTAAAGAGCCCAGAATCGGACAAACCTAGGAATATTCATGAATGATACATAAACGCACACCGAGGTACGTCAATCATGGAAATCGCTCAGGGACCCCAAATCAGCGAGTAATAGTGCATGAAACGGGCCAGAATCGGCCAAAACTGTGATTGTTGACAACCGACACGTAAGCGCACCATGGGGTTGAAAAACCATGGAAATCACTGGGGGACCCCAAAACGGTGAGTAATAGTCCACAAAACGGGTCAGAATCAACAAAAACTGCGAGTGTTGGTGACCGATGCGTAAATGCACCCCAGGGTACGTTAATCATGGAAATCACTCCGGACCCCCAAACAACTAGTAATAGTCCATGAAACGGGCCAGAATCGGCCAAAACTGTGAATGTTGATGACCATCATTTAACGCACCAGGGGTTCGTTAACCGTGGAAATTACTCCGGGACCCCAAAATAGTGAGTAATAGTCCATGAAACGGGCCAGAATCGGCCAAAACTGTGAGTGTTGATGTCCGACACGTAAGCACATCTTGGGGTTCAACAACTATGGAAATTGCTTCGGGACCCCAAAACTGTGAGTAATAGTCCATGAAATGGGCTAGAATCGGCCAAAACTGTGTGTCTTGATGATTGACACGTAAGCGCAACTTGGGGTTCAACAACTATGGAAATCGTTTCCAGACCCCAAAATGGTAAGTAATAGTCCATGAAACGAGTCAGAATTGGCCAAAACTGTGAGTTCTGACAACGGATATGTAACGCACCCTGGGGATCGTCAATCGTGGAAATCGCTCTGGCACCCCAAAACGATGAGTAATAGTGCTTGCAATGGAAAAAAATCAGCCAAAATTGTGAGTGTTGATGACCTACATGTAAACACACCTCGAGGTTCGTTAATCGTGGAAATCACTCCGGGACCCCAAAACAGTGAGTAGTTGTCGATGAAACGTGCCAGAATCGGCCAAAACTGTGAGTGTTGATGATCGACACGTAAGCGCACCTTCGGGTTCAACAACTATGGAAATCACATCGGGACCCCAAAACGGTGCGTAATAGTCCGCGAAACGGGTGTGGACAAAACTGTGAGTGTGGACGACATACACGTAAACGCACCACGGGGATCCTCAATCGTGGTAATCGATATAGGACCCCAAAATGCTGAGTAATAGTGCACAAAACGGACCAGAATCGGCCAAAACTGTTAGTGTTGATGACCAACACATAAACGCACCCCGAGGTTCGTCAATCATGGAAATCACCTCGGGACCCCAAAACTGAGTAATAGTCCAAGAAACGAGCCAGAATCGGGCCAAACTGCGAGTCTTGACGACCAACATGGAAATCGCTTTGGGACCCCAAAATGGTGAGTAATAGTGCATGATACGGACCAGAACCATCTAAAATTGTTACTGTTGACGACCAACACGTAATTACACCCTGGGGTTCGACAACCATGGAAATCACTTTGGGACCCCAAAACGGTAAGTAATAGTCCACGAGACGTGTCAGAATCGACAAAAACCACGAGTGTTGATGACCGACACATAAACGCACCTCGGGGTTCGTTAATCATGGAAATCACTTTGGTACCCCAAAACAGTGAGTAATAGTGCACGAAACGTCCCAAAATTGACCAAAACTATGAGTGTTGATGACCAACACGTAGTTGCACACCGGTGTTCGTTAATCATGGAAATCACTCCGGGACCCCAAAACAGTGAGTAATAGTCCACGAAACGGGCCAGAATCGGCCAAAACTGTGAGTCTTGATGAACGACATGTAAGCACAACTTGGGGTTCAACAACTCTGGAAATCGCTTCGGGACCCCAGAACGGTAAGTAATAGTCCACTAAATAGGCCAGAATTGGCCAAAACTGTGAGTCTTGACGACGGACACATAAACGCACCCGGGGATCGTCAATCGTGGAAATCGCTCTCGCACCCTAAAACGATGAGTAATATTTCTCGAAATGGACCAGAATCGGCCAAAATTGTGAGTGTTGATGACCGACACGTAAATGCACCCCGGGGTTTGTTAATCAAGGAAATTACTCCAGGACCCCAAAACAGTGAGTAATAGTCCACGGAACGGGCCAGAATCGGTCAAAACTATTAGTGTTGATGACCGACACGTAAGCGCATCTTGGGGTTTGACAACCATTGAAATCACTTTGGGACCCCAAAACGGTGAGTAATAGTCCATGAAAGAGCCCAGAATCGGACAAACCTAGGATTATTGACGAACGATACATAAACACTCCCCGGGGTCGATGAATCGGGCCAGAATCAGCCAAAACTGAGATTGTGTCCCCGAAACGGCCCAGAATCGGCCAAAACTGTGATTGTTGGACTGACACGTAAACGCACCCCGGGGTTCGTTAATCATGGAAATTACTCCATGACTCCAAAACAGTGAGTAATAGTCCATGAAACGGGTAAGGATCGGCCCAAACCGTGAGTGTTTATGATCGACAGGTAAGCAGACCTTGGGGTTCAACAACAATGGAAATCGCTTGGGACCCCAAAACGGTGAGTAATAGTCAACGAAACGAGTGAGAATTGGCCAAAACTATGAGTGTTGAAGACGGTCACGTAAACAGACCCCGGGGATTGTCAACCGTGGAAATCGCTTTGGGGCCCCAAAATGGTGAGTTATAGTGCACTAAACGGACCAGAATCAACCAAAATTGTGAGTGTTGATGACCGACACGCAAACGCAGCTCGGGGTTCTTCAATCGTGGAAATCATTTTGGGACCCCAAAAATTAGTAATAGTCCAAGAAATGGGCCAGAATCGCCCCAAACTGCGAGGCTTGAAGGCCAACACGTAAGCACACCTTGGGGTTCGACCACCATGGAAATCACTTTGGGACCCCAAAACAGTGAGTAATAGTCCATGAAAGAGCCCAGAATCGAACAAACCTAGGATTATTGATGAACTACATAAACGCACCCCGGGGTTCATCAATCGTGGAAATTGCTCAGGGACCCCAAATCAGTGAGTAATAGTCCATGAAACGGCCCAGAATCAGCCAAAACTGTGATTGTTGATGACCAACACGTAAGCGCACCTTAGGGGTTCAACAAACGTGGAAATCTCTTTGGGATCCCAAAACTGTGAGTAATAGTCCACAAAACGAGTCAGAATTGACAAGAACTGCGAGTGTTGATGACCGATACGTAAACGCACCCCGGGGTTCGTTAATCGTGGAAATCACTTCGGGACCCCAAAACAGTGAGTAATAGTCCACAGAAACGGGCCAGAATCGGCAAAAACTGTGAGTGTTGATGACCGACAATTAAGCGCAACTTGGGGTTCGACAATTATGGAAATCGCTTCGGGACCTCAAAACCGTAAGTAATAGTCCATGAAACGGGTCAAATTGGCCAAAACTGTGAGTGTTGACGATGAACAGGTAAACACACCCCGGGGATCGTCAATCATGGAAATCTCTCTGGTACCCCAAAACGTTGAGTAATAGTGCTCCAAACAACCTAGAATCGACCAAAACTGTGAGAGTTGATGATCGACATGTAAACACACCCCGGGGTTCATTAATCGTGGAAATCACTCCGGGACCCCAAAACAGTGAGTGTTCATGACCGACACTTAAGCGCAACTTGGGGTTCAACAACTAAGGAAATCACGTCGGGACCCTAAAGTGGTAAGTAATAGTCCACGAAACAAGCCAGAGTTGGCCAAAATTGTGAGTGTTGACGACGGACATGTAAACGCACCCCGGGGATTGTCAATCGTGGAACTTTCTCTGGCACCCCAAAACGATGAGTAATAGTGCTTGAAACGGACCAGAATTGGCCAAAATTGTGAGTGTTGTTGACTGACACGTAAACGCACCCCAGGGTTCGTAAATCTTGGAAATCACTTTGGGACCCCAAAACAGTGAGTAATAGTCCATGAAACGGGGCAGAATCGGCCAAAACTGTGAGTGTTGATGACCAACATTTAAGCGCACCTTGGGGTTCAACAACTATGGAAATCACTTCGGGACCCCCAAATGGGGAGTAGTAGTCCACGAAACGGGTTAGAATTGGCCAAAATTGTGAGTGTTGATGACAGACACGTAAACGCACCCCGGGGATCGTCAATCGTGCAAATCACTCTGGGACCCCAAAACGGTGAGTAATAGTACATGAAACGGACCAGAATCGGCCTAAATTGTGAGTGTTGATGATCGATACGTAAATGCACCCCGGGGTTCGTTAATCATGGAAATCACTCCGGGACCCCAAAACAGTGAGTAATAGACACGAAACAGGCCAGAACTGGCCAAAACTGTGAGTGTTGATGGTCGACACGTAAGTGCACCATGGGGTTCAAAAACTATAGAAAACCCTAGTAGTAGCGCGGGTTTTAACGCTATCAGTAGCGTGGGCGGCCGCGCTACTAATAAGGCGCTACAAATAACATATAGTAGTAGCGTCTATGTACCGGCGCTACTAGTATTGACTATATCAGTAGCGCTTTTCCCACATGGGCTATTAATAAGTAGTTGTACTGCTTTTCTTTGCCCGCCTACTACTGTATCTTTCACCATTTTTCTCTGCTTCCTATTGATCTAGAACAGTACCCCTTTCAATTAGCTGCAATTTCACATATACTAGATAACAATAAAATTAACCACAATACCATATAGTCATATAGTAGTCATACAATATCATTAAGCATTATAGGTACTCATATATAGTCAACATGCATCCTCCCAGACATATATGGTTCATACAGTAGCATATATGATAAGCAGTACTAGGTAGTCAAACAACATATAGTAGTCTACTAGGGGTAGTTGTCGTGGAAATATCTTGTCAGATGTCCTAACGGAAGGACTTAGTCGTGGAGCCATCGCAATGAGATTAGATTGAATGGGTTAAACCGGACAAGGGACACGAGAGTTTTATACTAGTTCGTCCCCTTACGATGAAGGTAAAAGCCTACGTCTAGTTGTGATGGAATTGCTTGGGTTTCGATCACCAGGGAGCGAATACGCTTTGCCTGAGTCTCGAGTTGTTGGTTCTTGTCCCTGAACCGCCGCCGGGTCGTCCCTACATATACATAGGTTGATGTCCGGCCGGTTTACAGAGTCTTGAGGCCGGCTCATACAATTGTCTGGCTCGGTCTCTCCCTTTTCCCTAACTTACAATACAAGTTGTACAACTATGGCGGTTTACCATTATGGGCCCTAATCTGCCTTTGGGCTTTGGGCCTCCAAGCTTTATCAGTAAAGCGCCATCTTCTTTGTCTTCATGGGCTTCAATATAGTTGAGCGTGAACCGGCCCCTCCTGGGCGGTTTACGCT
Organism: Triticum timopheevii; assembly: GCA_963921465.1. NCBI lineage: Eukaryota > Viridiplantae > Streptophyta > Magnoliopsida > Poales > Poaceae > Triticum > Triticum timopheevii. Next base: position 622,335,001 of record OY997268.1, read on the forward strand.
CAGTAGTTATATCCTCAACATTAGGCCCCAGATTGATTTGAACATGTTCATGTCAATCTTTAATACTTAGAAAAATTCCGTGAACATCTTCTTCGATTCTTGTAAACCGCCAAGATGTCTTCTCCTGTAAACTTTGGTAAACCGCCATGACATCATCTTATGAAACTGCAGTGAATCATCATGATGTCATCTCTGTATAAAAAGATAATAAAGATTCCCTTCATTAATTTTCTTCCGAAGATCGAGGCGACAGCTGCGCCCCATTTTACCGCTTCGGCTCCTCGATTCTCGCGCTCACCTTCTTTATCCATTCGCCTTATAAATAGGCTCCGGGGTCCTTCACTTTTCCCCTTCCACGCTTCTTCTTCTTCCTCTCATCGCTCAAGCCCGACAGCTCCACCATCGCCGTCCACCTCGAAGCTCTGCCTCATCCCTGGCTGCTGCATCAACTTGAACGCACCAGAGATCCATGACTCTCCTCTGCGGCTCCTGAGAATCCGGTAAGCCCTTCCGCCTTAACCCTAGATCTGCATTAGGGTTTTGGTACTTGGCTGCGTTCATCAGTGTTTGTCCGTGCTTTGTTGCTTTGCCCTTGCTTTCTTTTACTGTCTCGTTGAATCTAGAGCAAAGCTACGTTTTCCTTCTGCGGCCGAAGCTACAATCTTGTTTTGCCTCACCGTAGTATCTTTAGAACCACGAACAGATCCATCTAGATCCTCTTTATTCTGCTGTTACCATTTTAGGGTTCAGAAAATTTTCTTTACTAGGCCGCGGTAGATCCAAAATTATAATATTTTCTTGTGAAACCTGTTTCCTCAGTACTTAATGAATTTCAGCTCTGCTGCTTCCACTATAGGCGGTTTAACTTTGTAGAAAATCACAATCCGCCTGGTACCATTAGCCCTCACTTAAACCGCCATCTTGACTTGAGTAGCAGTATCCGGTTTAACTTGTATAAATGCCTTGATTAAATCCCCCAGTTTAACACCGGTTTGTGCACATCAATCTTGAACCGTGAACCGGCTTTTGCACCTCTTTTATCGTTTGTCTTCCAAAATGGCCAGGCAATTCACCTCTTGCAACTGGGTTCCTTCCCGGATCACAGAAACACAACTCAATGGATATGTTCTAACTGGCGCTTTGGCCAAGAAGGATGTCCTTCATTGGCGTGTCCCTGGCCCTGAGTGCCCTCCTGAACCTCAAGATGGAGAAGTGGTTCTATTTATGCAGCATCTAGACCGGGGGTTTAGCCCTCCCGGATCAAAGATTTTTCGGGATGTACTTGCTAGCTTCCAACTCCATCCTCAAGACATTGGACCAACTCCAACATATGCAATTTCCAAGTGTTCTGTGAAGTTTACCTTCAAGAAGAACCAACTGTTGAGCTCTTCCGGGACTTCTTCCACTTAAACCGCCGAACTGAATTCTCTGACGGCCCCAATACCGAACTTGGTAGAATATCAATTCAGAAGAGGAAAGAAGTCAATTTTCCTCATGCCAAACATCACAACCACCCTAAAGACTGGAATCAAACATGGTTCTATTGTCGGAACACCGCTCCTGCTGATGAAAACCCTCTGCCGGGTTACCGTGCTCACCGGCTCAGTAATGGCCATCCACTGCCTCAACGGCTTACTGCCAAAGAACGACAAGCTTATGCACCTCAACTTGCTAAGCTTGGGCTTTCCTAGCAAATGGCTTAACCGGCATTGACCTCGTTCGTTGCTGGGTTTCATGGGGTATCCTGCCTTTAAGCCGCCGCACCAGGTTGATGCATGGTTATACCGGGGACATCAAGGACCCTCAACGGCACCATGAAATAGACATAACTGATGATGAAGTCACTGATGCTGTCAAGAAGATGCTGGATGAACCGATTGCTGAATGCAGCAAAACCGGGCTGCATCCCTTTTATGCCTCCAACAAACCACCAGCGGTAATTTTTTTATCCTTATGCCTTTTTGATCCGTCTCTGCTTTAACACTGTTCTGATAATCCTTTGTTTATTCTTACAAGCGAAAGATCCTTTCTGGAAGAGGAAAGCTCAAGACAAACTGGCAAAAGCTCAAGACAAGCCGGCGAGAGCTCTTCGTGCCAAGAGCAAAGTCACAAAGAGGCCAGCCAAGAAGAAAACCGCCGATTTCTCTGACCCGCCCGAAGATGTCGATGATTCAGAACAAGAGGTAGAACTTGACTCCCTTGGTTCATTTTTCGTACACCTTATTGACAATGACTATTACCAGGATGATGCAGAAGCCAGTCGTGCTGATCATGTAGAGGTAATATCCCTTTCCTCCGATTCAGATCATGTGCCAGTTCAAAAACTTCGCCGTGCAGCTCGGAAAGTAAAATACTCTCACCCTCTTGCTCATTTGGATCCACAATTTTCATTGAAGACACAACAACATGAAGGCCGTCGCACAACCCGGCACAGTGGCCAGCAAGTCACTTCATCCGGTTTACCAGACACTCCAAACCAGAAACGTCGTCCAGAGGTCTCTTGCTCTTCTAATAAACCTTATCCCTTGGCGGGTTGCTTCCGATACCCACTTAATACGTCTGATTCAAATTATCAGGTGAATTCCAATTCTTCATCTGGTGACTCATCAACCACCCAAATGCCTCCCCTCAAGACCGCCCCTGAGTAAGTATACTGGCTTTTTAGCTTTGCCTTCTTGCGCCGGTTTATCAATTAATCTTTGTTTGCTATTTTGCAGTGCCAAAGCCCGACTCAGTAAGAAGGCAAAAACGAATGCCCCAACTGAACCGGAGAGGATCGTAGAAGAAGGTGGTGGAGATGCCAACATTGCTATGGATGATCCTGTACCCCAAGGTCAGGATACCTATGTTGATCCGCCAGAAGCCAACCCGGCTAGTCCTCATGCTGATCCTCCAAGCCCAGCCAAGGACGAAGATCTGCCAAGCCCAGCCAGGGATACTGTCAATCCGCCAAGCCCGTCAAAAGGTGGCGATGATGATGTTATTATCACCGGTACTGGTCACACTGTCCCTAGCAACCCGGTTGCCTTATCAAAGCATACGGCCAAGGAAGAATTTGTTGCTATGGGCAAGGGGAAAGGGAAGACATATTTATCCAGCTATGTTAACCTTACTGCCCAGGAGCTCCATTCCGGATTCCTAAACCGCCTATACACAAGCCGAGATTATGAGGCCGGTTTGGTGAACATGATGAAGGAGCGCTATGAGGTAATCTTCCAAACACTTTAAACTTTCTTGTTCTGTATACCAACTCCATTGTAGCCCCCAAGGGCTGGTTTATCTCTTGAAGATAAACCAGGCCTTTGAGATAAAGAACACTTCAACTGAGTAGCCCCCAAGGGCCGGTTTATCTTATCAAGATGAACCGGGACTTCATGTTCCAAACCGTCCTTTCTTCAATTCCTTTGCCTTTGATTTTCTGATCAAATACACATTAGCCCCCAAGTGCCAAGATTAATACTTGTATTAAGCCTTGGGACTTTTAAATAATCAGCAAGAAAAAAGCAATCCGCATTAGCCCCCAAGTGCCAAGTGTATAACTGGTTATATGCTTGGGACTTTGAGAAAAATATTAACATCATCATCTGACTTTTGCAGGCCGATATAAACAACAAAGATTCCCAAATTGCCGATCTTCAACAGAATATCAAGTCCCAGCAAGTAGAGACCTCTAAGACCAAAGATGAACTAAAAAGAGCTTTGATAGCCATGGAACAACTGAAGGATGGCTTCAAGACTGAACGTGCCAGCTGGGAAACTGAAAAGGCTGCTTTGTTGAAGCGGTCTGAAGACGCCGAGGTAGCTCTTAAACCGGTGGCAGAAGAGCTAACTGCGTTAAAGCATCAAGTAAATGCTATGACTTCTGCCATATTTGGTAAGTACCTTGTGCAAAGAGCTTGAATAACCATCTTTGCAATATCCGGTTTAACAGCAAATTCTTAAACCGTTACAGGTAGCCGTGTTGCTCATCTGGGCTCAAACATGCGGATGAAGCTGAAGGCAATATATACGTTGATAGAGCAACTGTATACGGGTGCCCAACGAGTTATCTGTGCGGCCTCATACAACAAACCGACACCAACATTGATCAAGGATACACTGGCCAAATTGTCGATGACACCGGCACAGATAGAAGAAATGAAGCGATCTGCTGCCAGGGCTGGCGCTTTGTTAGCACTGACTCGGGCCAAAGCTTGGATAGCTGACCTGGATCTGGTTGATATCGCCAAGGGCTATCCGGGTGAACAAGAAAATGGGTCAACATTTGATAATGAAGCTCTCAAAGCCTTGACAAAGGAGATGCGTCCGCTGGCAAGCCAGTTGGCTGAAGAGGTTAACTTGTCTGTTCATCAATCCTTCTATGATGCGAATAACCAACGGGTTGACACTGCTGTGAAAGAAGTGCAGAATCTTGTCCCGCCAATCCGTAAGCACACTTATGCCCCTGACATTGAACCGTCCAATCTTATAAGTGAAGAGGTTGTCTTTCAAGCTTTAACCCAGATTGACTGCGCCACCGTTGACTTCCAGCCACTAGGTGGGGAGGAGGAGGTTGAACCGGCGCCAGAAGATCCATCAACCTCACGTCAACCTGGCGATGAGTCTTAATCCGGCAACTGAGTTGATTTTCACAGACTGTGTTCTGTGTAAAGAACAATCATTATTTTGGGCCTCAAAGCGCCTTGTAATAGGCTAGTTGGAATACTTTGATCTGCTGCCATCATGCACTGATACATGAGTTTGTTTGATCCGCCATGATATTTGCTGCGCTTGCTTATATATCTTGATAACTTTATGCAATCCTTGTGTCTGCATAAAAAAGATCTGTGCTGGCGGTTTACCATCGGACGGGTCATAATGCCCAATACAAAACCTGGTAGATAACCAAGGTTGTAAAAATATCAAAAATAGAGCATACCTGTGATATGAAATTATGTTGTTGGTTTACCAACTTGATTGTAGTAAGGGTGAAAACCCAACTCTTTGAGTGTTGATAACTCCCACCATGCAGTGCTGGTGTGTAATAAGTCATACCGGGTTACGGTGAACACCAGATGATCATACTGGAGACATGTAGTCAAAGCCAGACCGGGTTATGAAACACCGGTTTAATAATGAATATGGTCTGACAACTTGTAGCTGAAAGCCAAGCCGGGCCAATAGACATTGGTTCAACATAAAATGTTATCAAAGGATAAAAAACTTGAAAAAAGGAAATAAAACCATGTAGTCGAGGCTTTTCAAGGGCTGCCAGGCACAAATTCGAGGCTTTTCATGGGCTGCCAGGACGCTGAGTTAAACCATTTTGCAAAGCCTTTCAAGATGGGCCTCCAACTAACCAATCGTCGGTTTAACTTTGACAAGTTCAGGGTCTGTAAAAGATTGACTTGTCAAACATTCGGCGGGACATGCCAGGATTACCCTGATAGGAGTGGCTTACTTGATAAAGGAAGGTTAACCCGGGGTTTTAGGTGAATACACTAGGCTTCCAAGCCGTGCTTGATAGCATATTACAAGGGTCCTTTCAAACTCTTTGTTGTAGTGCACAAAGAGCCCCCAAGTAACTTTGTGAGCTGTGCTCAATGGGTGCCTATGTTTGAGCTGTGCATAGCATCCAGACTCTCTTTGGCCCCTTGGGTGTGAAGCTTCCAAGCTGTATTATGGCGAGATAGCCGGTTTAAAAAGCAGAACTCCGCTTTGTCAGCTGAAGTCCCCATGTAATCAAAAGATATTGGAAAAACGGTAGAGGCCCTGCTTATAGCAAGGATGCCGGTTTATTATATTGATCATAATATATACACTGTCAAAATATGTACGTAATAGGAGCCTATAGCTCAGGTGTAGTAAGGCCGAAGGAGAGCTATGTTCCACGGCCGCCAGGTCTCCTCCTCTGAATTGCGTGAGTCTTTGTGCTCTTGAACATCCATGAGGTAGTATGATCCGTTGTGCAGACTCTTGCTGACCACAAAGGGCCCTTCCCAAGGCGGGGATAACTTGTGCATATCGGTCTGATCCTGGATGAGCCGGAGCACTAAGTCACCTTCTTGAAAGGTTCTTGTTTTAACCAGGCGGCTGTGATAACGCCGCAAGTCTTGTTGATAAACCGCCGAACGAGCCAAAGCCATGTCCCGTTTCTCATCTAACAGGTCCAGTGCCTCCTGGCGTGCTTGCTCATTGTCCGCTTCAACATAATTGGCAACCCGGGGCGAGTCATGATGAATATCACTTGGGAGGACCGCCTCTGCCCCGTAAACCATGAAGAAAGGTGTATAACCCGTAGATAGGTTTGGGGTGGTGTTTATGCTCGATAACACAGATGGTAATTCTTCCACCCAACAACCCGGCATCCGTTTCAAAGGAACCATAAGCCCAGGCTTAATACCCTTCAAGATTTCTTGATTAGCTCTCTGCGCTTGACTATTAGACTGGGGGTGAGCCACGGATGCTACATCAAGCTGGATGTGCTCTCGTTGACAAAATTCCTCCATCTCACCTTTGGAAAGGTTTGTGCCATTATCTGTGATGATGCTGTGTGGAAAACCAAAACGGAAAATCACCTTCGTGATGAATTGAACCGCCGTGTCTGCGTCACACTTTCTTACTGGCTCCGCTTCAACCCACTTGGTAAATTTGTCAACTGCCACCAACAGGTGGGTCTTCTTATCCTTGGACCGCTTAAAAGGACCCACCATATCAAGTCCCCAAGTAGCAAACGACCAAGCGATTGGAATCATCCATAGCTCTTGAGCCGGAACATGAGCTCGGTGTGAAAACTTCTGACAAGCATCGCACTGCTTTACCAGGTCCTTAGTATCGGCATGAGCCGCCAACCAGTAAAAACCATGACGAAAAGCTTTAGCAACCAAGGATTTTGAACCGGCATGGTGACCACAATCGCCTTCATGGATTTCACGCAAGATTTCTTGACCCTCCTCAGGAGAGACACAACGTTGGAATACGCCTGAAACACTGCAGCGGTGTAACTCGCCATCGTGAATAATCATGGACTTTGATCGCCCGACTATCTATCTGGCCAGAACTTCATCTTCTCGTAACTCGCCTCGATTCATATACGCCAGATATGGAACCGTCCAATCTGGAATTATATGTAAAGCGGCAACCAACTGTGCCTCCGGATCAGGAATAGCCAAATCCTCCTCTGTGGGCAACTTTACAAACGTGTTATGCAGGATATCCAGAAAGGTATTGGGCGACACCGGTTTACGCTGAGACCCCAGCCGGCTTAAAGCATCTGCTGCTTTGTTTTTGTGCTGATCAATGTGCTCAACCTGATAACCTTTGAAGTGACGAGCCACAAGATCCACCTCTCGCCTGTAAGCCGCCATGAGGGGATCCTTAGAGTCCCAAGTGCCAGAAACTTGCCGAGGCACCAGATCAGAATCTCCAAAGCATCAAACCCGGCTTAAGTTCATTTCCTTGGCCACACGGAGACCGTGGAGTAAGGCCTCGTACTCAGCTGCATTGTTAGTACAAGGAAACATTAAGCGGAGAACATAACAAACTTTATCACCTCGAGGGGAAGTAAGGACAACCCCAGCCCCCGAGCCCTCCAACTGTCTGGACCCATCAAAGTGGATAGTCCAGTATGTGCTATCCGGTTTGTCTTCTGGTGCCTGCAACTCTGTCCAGTCATTGATGAAATCCACAAGAGCCTGAGACTTGATGGTTGTGCGAGGCATATATTTCAAACCGTGTGGTCCAAGCTCAATAACCCACTTAGCAACCCGGCTAGTTGCCTCCCTGTTCCAGATGATATCCCCCAAAGGAGCAGAACTGACCACTGTTATGGGATGGCCCTGAAAGTACTGTTTAAGCTTCCGACTTGCCATGAAAACCCCATACACTAGCTTCTGCCAATGCGGATATATTTGCTTTGACTCAATTAGCACCTCACTTATGTAATACACCGGCCTTTGAACCGGATATTCCTTCCCAGCCTCCTTGCATTCCACCACAATGGCTATGCTGACAGCCCGAGCATTAGCAGCCACGTATAATAATAGCAGCTCCTTATCAACCGGAGCAGCAAGAACTGGCGGTTCAACCAACTGTCTCTTCAAATACTCAAACGCCGCATTAGCTGCGTCACTCCAGACAAAAGTGTCTGTTTTCTTCAACATCTGATACAGAGGGATCGCCTTCTCTCTCAAGCGGCTAATGAACCGACTTAAGGCTGCAATTCGACCCGCCAGACGCTGGACGTCATTGATACACGCTGGTTTAACCAATGATGTAATCGCTTTGATATTTTCCGGATTAGCCTCAATGCCTCTGTTTGACACCAGAAAGCCTAAGAGCTTGCCTGCCGGAACACCAAAAACACACTTGTCCAGATTGAGCATCATCTTATAAACCCGAAGATTGTCAAAGGTCTCTTTGAGATCATCTATCAATGTCTCCTTTTTCCTGGATTTTACTACAATGTCATCCATATAGGCATGAACATTGTGCCCAATCTGAGTATGAAGACAATTCTGCACACAACGATGATAAGTCGCCTATGCACTCTTGAGCCCAAAGGGCATAGAAACATAGCAGAAGGCTCCAAAGGGGGTGATGAAAGCTGTCTTCTCCTGGTCCTTAACTGCCATTTTGATCTGATGATAACAAAAAAAGCATCCAAAAAACTCAAAAGCTCACAACCCGCCGCCGCATCAACGATCTGATCAATACGTGGGAGAGCAAAAGGATCTGACGGGCAAGCTTTGTTCAAGTCTGTGTAGTCCACACACATGGGCCAAGTGCCGTTTTTCTTAAGAACCAACACCGGATTAGCCAACCACTCAGGGTGAAACTGGATACTGCTACTCAAGTCAAGATGGCGGTTTAAGTGAGGGCTAATGGTACCAGGCGGATTGTGATTTTCTACAAAGTTAAACCGCCTATAGTGGAAGCACCAGAGCTGAAATTCATTAAGTACGGAGGAAACAGGTTTCACAAGAAGATATTATAATTTTGGATCTACCGCGGCCTAGTAAAGAAAATTTTCTGAACCCTAAAATGGCAACAGCAGAATAAAGAGGATCCAGATGGATCTGTTCATGGTTCTAAAGATACTACGGTGAGGCAAAACAAGATTGTAGCTTCGGCCGCAGAAGGAAAAGGTAGGGTTGGTTTGGATTCAACGAGACAGTAAAAGAAAGCAAGGGCAAAGCAACAAAGCACTGACGAACACTGATGAACGCAGCCGAGTACCAAAACCCTAATGCAGATCTAGGGTTAAGGGAGAAGGGCTTAGAGGATTCTCAGGAGTAGCAGAGGAGAGCCGTGGATCTCTGGTGCGTTCAGGTTGATGCAGCGGCCAGGGATGAGGCAGAGCTTCGAGGTCGACGGCGATGGCTGAGCTGTCGGGCTTGAGCGATGAGAGGAGGAAGAAGAAGTGCGGAAGGGGAAAGTGAAGGACCCCAGAGCCTATTTATAAGGCGAATGGATAAAGAAGGCGAGTGCAAGAATCGAGGAGCCGAAGCGGTAAAATGGGGCGCAACTGTCGCCTCGATCTTCGGAAGAAAATTAATGAAGGGAATCTTTATTATCTTTTTATACAGAGATGACATCATGATGATTCACTGTAGTTTCAGAAGATGATGTCATGGTGGTTTACCAAAGTTTACAGGAGAAGACATCATGGCGGTTTACAAGAATCGAAGAAGATGTTCACGGAATTTTTCTAAGTATTAAAGATTGACATGAACAGGTTCAAATCAATCTGGGGCCTAATGTTGAGGATATAACTACTGAGTGTAAACCGCCCAGGAGGGGTCGGTTCACTGATAAATCTTGGAGGCCCAGAGCCAAAAGGCGGATTAGGGCCCATAATGGTAAACCACCATAGTTGTATAACTTGTATTGTAAGTTAGGGAAAAGGGAGAGACCGAGCCGGACACTTGTATTAGCCGGCCTCGAGACTCTGTAAACCGGTCGGGCGTCAACCTGTGTATATATAGGGATGACTCGGCAGCGGTTCAGGGACAAGAACCAACAACTTGAGACTCAGGCAAAGCGTATTTGCTCCCTGGTGATCGAAACCCAAGCCATTCCATCACAACTAGACATAGGCTTTTACCTTCATCGTAAGGGGCTAAACTAGTATAAAACTCTCGTATCCCTTGTACGGTTTAACCCCTTCAAGCTAATCTTTTTGTGATGGCTCCACGACTAAGTCCTTCCGTTAGGACATCTGACGTGATATTTCCACGACAGTAGTCATACAGCCACGCACATATGTAGTTCTAGATGATATCAACGCCGACCATCATCCTCAAGCCATGGTGGTGGGTGTTCCTAATAGTAATTAGGAAGGAGGGAGGAAGGAGGGAGGGAGGAGTTGGAGGAACGAGGGAACATGTGGGAAGGATGGGGAGGTAGGTAGGAGGGGGTGACGACGACAGGATGGAGGAGGAAGCGGGTGACAGCGGCGGGATGGAGGAGGGAGGGGTGACAGCAGCAGGAAGGGAGGGGGCGACGACCGGCAGCTAGATGGAGGAGGGAGGGGGCGACAGCGGCAGTAGTGCGCGGGCGGCAATGCAGTGGCGACAGACGACAGGGTGCGGGGGAGTGTAAGTGGAGCAGATAGAGAGGAGAGTGAGGGGCGGCCTGGTGATAGGATGTCTTTAGCAGTAGCGCATTTTTGGGTAACGCACTGCTGCTAAACACCCTAGCAGTAGCACCTTTAGGAAAAATGCACTACTGCTAAGTGTAAGCATGCAAAAATACATTGGCCATCAATGATCTTTTTGTGTACAATCTGAATTGTCAAAATGAGTCCTCTCCGGTAGGAACCAGAGAAGACTCATATTGTGGCCACAAATTCTACACATAGAGTTCAATAAGACCAAGTGGTTATGATAGTTTGTGAAGTAACATATTTAAGGTGGTAAACACCCTGTTCGCAGAGCGAGGTGGGACTAAACTTGTGGACTGAACTTATCAGTAGCGAGCTTTCTCAAAATGCACTACTGCTAAAATCAATAGCAATAGCATGGTGTGTAAAACGGTGCTAGTGCTATAACTAGCTTAACGGCGAGGTCATGGCAATTATAGCAGTAGCGTTGTTTACAGATGACGCGCTACTGCTATTTTTCTTACAGCAACGCGTTTCTCTGGAACGCGCTGCTGCTAAATGGTAGTAGCGCCTTATTTTAAAGAGCGCTGCTGTTAAGATTCTGTGTATAAGGTTTTTCCTAGTAGTGGCACCCCGGGGTTCGTCAATCGTGGAAATCACTTCGGGACCCCAAAACTGAGTAATAGTCGTGCCAGAATCGGCCCAAACTGCGAGTGTTGACGACCAACAAGTAAGCACACCTTGGGATTCGACAATCATGGAAATAACTTTGGGACCCCAAAACGGGGAGTAATAGTCCATGAAAGAGCCTAGAATTGGACAAACCTAGGTTTATTGATGAATGATACATAAACAGACCCCGGGCTTCATCAATCATGGAAATTGCTCAGGGACCCCAAATCAGTGAGTAATAGTCCATGAAACGGGCCAGAATCAGCCAAAACTGGGATTTTTGACGACTGACATGTAAGCGCACCTTTGGGGTTGGACAAAAATGGAAATCGCTTTGGGACCCCAAAACGGTGAGTAATAGTCCATGAAATGGGTCAGAATCGACAAAAACCGCGAGTGTTGATGACCGACACGTAAACGCACCCCGGGGTTTGTTAATCGTGGAAATCACTCTCGGACCCCATAACTGCGAGGAATAGTCCACGAAACGGCCCAGAATTGGCCAAAACTATGAGTGTTGATGACCGATACGTAAACGCACCCCGGGGTTCATTAATCTTGGAAATCACTTCGGGACCCCAAAACAACGAGTAATAGTCCATGGAATGGCCCAGAATCGGCCAAAACTGTGAGTGTTGATGGCCGACATGTAAATGCAACCCGGGGTTCGTTAATCATGGATATCACTTCGGGACCCCTAAACAATGAGTACTAGTCCATGAAACGGGCCAGAATCGGCTAAAATTGTGAGTGTTGATGACCGCCACGTAAGCGCAACGCTGGGTTCGACAACTATGGAAATCGCTTCGGGGCCCCAAAACGGCAAGTAATAGTCCACGAAACGGGCCAGAATTGGCCAAAACCATGAGTGTTGAGGACGGACACGTAAACTCACCCTGGGGATCGTCAATCATGGAAAACACTATGGCACCCCAAAACGAGTAATAGTGCTCGAAATGGACCAGAATCAGCAAAAATTGTGAGTGTTGATGATCGACACGTAAACGCACCCCGGGGTTCGCAAATCATGGAAATCACTCTGGGACCCCAAAACAGCGAGTAATAGTCCACGAAACGGGCCAGAATCGGCCAAACCTGTGAGTGTTGATGAACGAGACGTAAGCATACCTTGGGGGTTCAACAACTATGGAAATCGCTTCGGGACCCCAAAACGGTGAGTAATAGTCCACGAAACGGGTTTGAATTGGCCAAAACTGTGATTGTTGACGACGGACACGTAAACACACCCCGTCGATCGTCAGTCATCGAAATCGCTCTGGGACCCCAAAACGGTGAGCAATAGTGCAAGAAACGGACCAGAATCGGCCAAAATTGTTAGTGTTGACGACCAACACGTAATTACACCCTGGGGTTCGACAACCATGGAAATCACTTTGGGACCCCAAAACGGTGAGTAATAGTGCACAAAACCGACCAGAGTTGACCAAAATCGTGGAAAGCACTCTGGCACCCCGAAAAAATGACTCATAGTACTCGAAATTGACCAAAATCGGCGAAAATTGTGTGTTGATGACTGACACGTAACCGCACCCCAGGGTTCGTTAATCATGGAAATCACTTCGGGACCCAAAAACTGTGAGTAATAGTCCACAAAACGGGCCAGAATCGGCCAAAACTGTGAGTATTGATGACCACCACGTAATTGCACCTTGTGGTTCAACAACTATGGAAATCGCTTTGGGACCCCAAAACGGTGAGTAATAGTGCACTAAATGGACCAGAATCGGCCAAAATTGTGAGTGTTGACGACAGACACGTAAAAGCACCCTGGGGATCATCGATCATGGAAATCACTTCGGGACCCCAAAACGTGGTAATAGTCCAAGAAACTGCGAGTCTTGACGACCAACACGTAAGCACACCTTGGGGTACGACAACCATTAAATTCACTTTGGGACCCCAAAACGGTGAGTAATAGTCCATGAAAGAGCCCAGAATCGGACAAACCTAGGATTACTGAAGAACGATACATAAACGCACCACGGGGTTCATCAATCATGGAAATCGCGCAGGGACCCCAAATCAGTGAGTAATAGTCCATGAAACGGGCCAGAAATAGCCAAAACTGGGATTGTTGATGACCGACACGTAAGCGCATCTTTGGGGTTGAACAAACATGGAAATCGCTTTGGGACCCCAAAACGGTGAGTAATAGTCCATGAAGCGGGTTAGAATCGACAAAAACCGCGAGTGTTGATGACCGACACGTAAACGCACCCCGGGGTTCGTTAATCGTGGAAATCACTCCAGGGCAACAAAATAACGAGTAATAGGCCACAAAACGGCCCAGAATCGGCCAAAACTGTGAGTGTTGATGACCGACACGTAAACGCACCCCTGGGTTCGTTAATCGTGGATATCACCTCGGGACCTCAAAACAGTGAGTAATAGTCCACGAAATGGGCCAGAATCGGCCAAAACTGTGAGTGTTGTTGACTGACACGTAAGCGCGACTTGGGGTTCAACAACTATGGAAATCGTTTCAGGACCCAAAAACTGTAAGTAATAGTCCGCGAAACGGGCCAGAATTGGCCAAAACAGTGAGTGTTGACAACAGACACGTAACACACCCCGGGGATCGTCTATCGTGGAAATCACTCTGGCACCCCAAAACGATGAGTAATAGTGCTCGAAGCGGACCAGAATCGGCCAAATTGTGAATGTTGATGACCGACACATAAAGGCAGCCCGGGGTTCGTTAATCGTGGAAATCAATCCGCGACCCTAAGACAGTGAGTAATAGTCCACGAAACGGGCCAGAATCGGCCAAAATTGTGAGTGTTGATGGTCGACACGTAAGCGCACCTTGGGGTTCAAGAACTATGGAAATCGCATCGGGACCCCAAAACAGTGAGTAATAGTCCACGAAGCGGGTCAGAATTGGCCAAAACTATGAGTGTTGAGGACAGACACGAAACGCACCCCAGGGATCGTCAATGGTGGAAATAGCTCTAGGACCCCAAAACGGTGAGTAATAGTGCATGAAATGGACCAGAATCGGGAAAAAATGTTAGTGTTGATGACCAACACGTAAATGCAGCCGAGGTTCGTCAACCGTGGAAATCACTTCGGAACCCCAAAACTGGGTAATAGTCCATGAAACGGGCCAAAATCGGCACAAACTGTGAGTCTTGATGACCAACACGTAAGCATACCTTGGGATTCGACAATCATGGAAATCACTCTGGGACGCCAAAATGGTGAGTAATAGTCCACGAGACAGGTCAGAATCGACAAAAACTGCGAGTGTTAAGGGATGACACGTAAATGCACCCCGGGGTTCGTTAATCGTGGAAATCACTCTGGGACCCCAAAACAGTGAGTAATAGTCCACGAAACGGCCCAGAATCGGCCAAAACTATGAGTGTTGATGACCGACACGTAAACGCACCCCGGGGTTTGTTAATCGTGGAAATCACACCGGGACCCCAAAACAACGAGTAATAGTCCATGAAACGGGCTAGAATCGGCCATAACTGCGATTGTTGATTACCGAGACGTAAGCGCACCTTGGGGTTCAACAAACAGGGAAATCTATTTGGGACCCCAAAACGGTGAGGAATAGTTCATGAAACGGGTCAGAATCGACAAAAACCGCGAGTGTTGATGACCGACACGTAAACGCACCCCATGATTCGTTAATCGTGGAAATCACTCCAGGACCCCAAAACCGCGAGTAATAGTCCACGAAACGGCCCAGAATCGGCCAAAAATATGAGTGTTGATGACAGACACGTAAACACACTCCGGGGTTCATGAATCGTGGAAATCACTCTCGGACCCAAAAATAGTGAGTAATAGTCCATGAAGTGGGCCAGAATCGGCCAAAACTGTGAGTGTTGATGACCGACACATAAGCGCACCTTGGGGTTCAACAACTATGGAAATCGCTTCGGGACCCCAAAACGGTGAGGATTAGTCCACGAAACGGGTGAGAATTGGCCAAAACTATGAGTGCTGACGACGGACACCTAAACACACCTCGGGGATCGTCAAACGTGGAAATCGCTCTAGGACCCCAAAACGGTAAGTAATAGCGCACGAAACAAAATAGAATCAGCCAAAATTGTGAGTGTTGATGACCGACACGTAAACGCACCCCGAGGATCGTCAATCATGGAAATCTCTCTCGGACCCCAAAACAGTGAGTAATAGTGCATGAAACGGACCAGAATTGTTCAAAATTGTTAGTGTTGATAATCGACACGTAAACGCACCCCGACGTTCGTCAATCGTGGAAATCACTTCGGGATCTCAAAACTAAGTAATAGTCCAAGGAACGGGCCAGAATCAGCCCAAACTGCGAGTCTTGACGACCAACACATAAGCACACCTTGGGGTTCGACAACCATGGAAATCACTTTGGGACCCCAAAACGGTGAGTAATAGTCCATGAAGGAGCCCAGAATCGGAGATAATTGATGAACGATACAAAAACGCACCCCGGAGTTCACCAATCATGAAAACCGCTCAGGGACCCCAAATCAGTGAGTAAGAGTCCATGAAACGGGTCAGAATCAGCCAGAACTGGGATTGTTGATGACCGAGCAGTAAGCGCACCTTTGGGGTCGAACAAACATGGAAATCGCTTTGGGACCACAAAACAGTGACTAATAGTCCATGAAACGGGTTAGAATCGACAAAAACCGCGAGTGTTGACGACCGACACATAAACACACCCCAGGGTTCCTTAATCATGGAAATCACTCCGGAACCCCAAAACAATGAGTAATAGTGCACGAAACGGCCCAGAATCGGCTAAAATTGTGAGTGCTGATGACCGACACGTAAACGCACCCCGGGGATCGTTGATCGTGGATATCACTCCGAGACCCCAAAACAGTGAGTAATAGTCCATGAAACGGGCGAGAATCGACCAAAACTGTGAGTGTGGATGACTAACACGTAAGCGCAACTTGGGGTTCAAGAACTATGGAAATTGCTTCTGGACCCCAAACGATAAGTAATAGTCCTCGAAACGGGCCAGAATTGGCCAAAACTCTGAGTGTTGACGACGAACACGTAACGCACCTCGGGGATCGTCAATCGTGGAAATCGCTCTAGCACCCCAAAACGATGAGTAATAGTGCTCGAAATGGACCAGAATCGGCCAAAATTGTGAATGTTGATGACCGACACATAAACGCATCCGAGGTTCGTTAATCGTGGAAATCACTTCGGGACCCCAAGACAGTGAGTAATAGTCCACGAAACGGGCCAGAATCGGCAAAACTGTGAGTGTAGATGGTCGACACATAAGCGCACCTTGGGGTTCAACAACTATGGAAATCGCATCGGGACCCCAAAACGGTGAGTGATAGTCCACAAAACGGGTCTGAATTGGCCAAAACTGTGAGTGTTGACGACGGACATGTAAACGCACACCTGGGATCGTCAATCGTTTAAATCGCTCTGGGACCCCAAACGGTGAGTAATAGTCCATGAAACGGGCCAGAATCGGCCAAAACTGTGAGTATTGATGACCGACACGTAAGCGCACCCTGGGGTTCAACAACTATGAAAATCAATTCGGGACCCCAAAATGGTAAGTAATAGTCCACGAAATGGGTCAGAATTGGCTAAAACTATGAGTGTTGATGACGGACACGTAAACGCACCCCGGGGATCGTCAATCATGGAAATCGCTCTACAACCCTAAAAACGATGAGTAATAGTGCTCAAAACGGACCAGAATCAGCCAAAATTATGAGTGATGATGAAAGACACATAAGCGCACCTCGGGCTTCGTTAATCGTGGAAATCACTCGGGGACCCCAAAGTAGTGAGTAATAGTCCATGAAACGGGCCAGAATCGGCCAAAACTGTGAGTGTTGATGACCAACACGTGAGCTCACCTTGGGGTTCAACAACTATGGGAATTGCTTTGGGACCCCAAAATGGTGAGTAATAGTCCACGAAACGGGTGAGAATTGGCCAAAACTGTGAGTGTTGTCGCCGGACAGGTAAACGCACCCCGGGGATCAATAATCGTGGAAATCGCTCCGGGATCCCAAAACGGTGAGTAATAGTGCATGAAACGGACCAGAATAGGCCAAAATTGTGAGTGTTGATGACCGACACATTAACGCATCCCGGGGATCGTGAATCATAGATATCACTCCGGGACCCCATAACAGTGAGTAATAGTCCACGAAACGAGCCAAAATCGGCCAAAACTGTGGGTGTTGATGACCAACACGTAAGCACACCTTGGGGTTCAACAACTATGGAAATCGCCTCGCGACCCAAAACGGTGAGTAATAGTCCAAAAAACGGATCAGAATTGGCCAAAACTATGAGTGTTGACGACGAACATGTAAATGCACCCCGGGGATCGTCAATCGTGGAAATCGCTCTGGTACCCCAAAACGATGAGTAATAGTGCCTGAAACGGACCAAATAATCCAAAATTGTGAGTGTTGTTGACCGACACGTAAACGCACCCCAGGGTTCGTTAATCGTGGAAATCACTATGGGACCCCAAAACGGTGAGTAATAAGTTCACGAAACGGGCCAGAATCGGCCAAAACTGTGAGTGTTGACGACGGACACGTAAACTTACCCTGGGGATCCTCAAACGCGGAAATCGCTCTGGGACCCCTAAATAGTGAGTAATAGTGCACGAAACGGTCCAGAATTGGTCAAAATTGTGAGTGTTGATGGCCGACACATAAATGCACCCCGAGGTTCATCAATCCTAGAAATCACTCCAACAACCATGGAAATCGCTTTGGGACCCCAAAACGATGGTAATAGTCCACGAAACGGGCCAGAATCGACCAAAGTTGCGAGTGTTGACGACGGCCACATAAACGTACCCTGGGGATCGCCAATCGTGGAAATAGCTCTGGGACTCTAAAATGGTGAGTAATAGTCCATGAAAGAGCCCAAGGTCGAACAAAACTAGGATTGCTGGTGAACGACACGTAAACGCATCCCAGGATACTTCAATTGTGGAAGTCGCTTCGGGACCCCAAAACAATGAGTAATAGTCCATGAAACAGGGCAGAATCAGCCAACACAGCGATTGTTGATGACCGAGACATAAGCGCACCTTGGGGTTTAACAACCATGGAAATTGTTTTGGACCCCACAATGGTGAGTAATAGTGCACGAAACGGACCAGAATCGGCCAAAATTGTGAGTGTTAATGACCGACACGTAAGTGCAACATGGGATTCAACAACTATGGAAATCGCTTTGGGACTCCAAAACGGTGAGTAATAGTCCATGAAAAGGGCCAGAATCGGCCAAAATTGTGAGTGTTGACGATGGACACATAAACACACCCCGGGGATTGTCAATCGTGGAAATACCTCTGGGACCCGAAACGGTGAGTAATAGTCCACGAAAGAGGCCAGAATCGAACAAAACTAGGATTGCTGGTAAACAACACGTAAACGCACCTCGGAGTACGTCAATCGTGGAAATCGCTCTGGGACCCCAAAACAGTGAGTAGTTGTCGATGGAACGGGCCAGAATCGGCCAAAACTATGAGTGTTGATGATCGACACGAAAGCGCACCTTCGGGTTCAACAACTATGGAAATTGCATTGGGACCCCAAAACGGTGCGTAATAGTCCGTGAAACGGGTGTGGCCAAAACTGTGAGTTTTGACGACATACACTTAAACGCACCCCAGGGATCATCAATCGTGGAAACCGATATAGGACCCCAAAATGGTGAGTAATAGTGCACGAAACGGACCAGAATCAGCCAAAACTATTAGTGTTGATGACCAACACGTAAACGCAGCCCGAGGTTCATCAATCATGGAAATCACCTTGGTACCCCAAAACTGAGTAATAGTCCAAGAAACGGGCCAGAATCGGCCCAAACTGCGAGTCTTGACGACCAACATGGAAATCGCTTTGGGACCCGAAAACGGTGAGTAATAGTGCATGATACGGACCAGAACCGTCTAAAATTGTTAGTGTTGACGACCAACAAGTAATTACACCCTGGGTTCGACAACCATGGAAATCACTTTGGGACCCCAAAACGGTAAGTAATAGTCCACGAGACTGGTCAGAATCGACAAAAACCGTGAGTGTTGATGACCGACACATAAACGCACCTCGGGGTTCGTTAATCATGGAAATCACTCCGGGACCCCAAAACAGTGAGTAATAGTGCACGAAACGGCCCAGAATTGACCAAAACTGGGAGTATTGATGACCGACACATAGATGCACCCCGGTGTTTGCTAATCATGGAAATCACTCCTGGACCCCAAAACGGTGAGTAATATTCCACGAAACGGGCCAGAATCGGCCAAAACTGTGAGTCTTGATGATCGACATGTAAGCGCAACTTGGGGTTCAACAACTAGGGAAATCGCTCTGGGACCCCAAAACGGTAAGTAATAGTCCATGAAACGGGTCAGAATTGGCCAAAACTGTAAGTGTTGACGATGGACACGTAAACGCACACTGGCGATCGTCAATCGTGGAACGCTCTGGCACCCCAAAATGATGAGTAATAGTGCTCGAAACGGACCAGAATCGGCCAAAATTGTGAGTGTTGATTACCAACAAGTAAACGCAACCCGGGGTTCGTTAATCGTGGAAATCACTCCAGGACCCCAAAACCATGAGTAATAGTCCATGAAACGGGCTAGAATTGGCCAAAACAATGAGTGTTCATGACCGACATGTAAGTGCAAGAACCCGCCAAAATTGTGATTGTTGATGACTGATAGGTAAATGCACACATGGGTTCATCAATCATGGAAATCACTTTGGGACCCCAGAACAATGAGTAATAGTCCAAGAAACGGGCCAGAATCGTCCCAAGCTACAAGTCTTGACAACCAACACGCAAGCACAACTTGGGGTTCGATAACCATGGAAATCACTTTGGAACCCAAAATGGTGAGTAATAGTCCATTAAAGAGCCCACAATCGAACAAACCTAGGAATATTCATGAATGATACATAAACGCACACCGGGGTACGTCAATCATGGAAATCGCTCAGGGACCCCAAATCAATGAGTAATAGTGCATGAAACAGGCCAGAATCGGCCAAAACTGCGATTGTTGACGACCGACACGTAAGCGCACCATGGGGTTCGATAACCATGGAAATCACTGGGGGACCCCAAAACGATGAGTAATAGTCCACAAAACGGGTCAGAAATCGACAAAAACCGTGAGTGTTGATGACCGACGCGTAAATGCACCCCAGGGTACGTTAATCATGGAAATCACTCCGGACTCCCAAACAACTAGTAATAGTCCATGAAACGGGCCAGAATCGGCCAAAACTGTGAATGTTGATGACCATCATTTAACACACCAGGGGTTCGTTAACCGTGGAAATCACTCCGGGACCCCAAAATAGTGAGCAATAGTCCATGAAACGGGCCAGAATCGGCCAAAACTGTGAGTGTTGATGTCCGACACGTAAGCGCATCTTGGGGTTCAACAACTATGGAAATTGCTTTTGGACCCCAAAACTGTGAGTAATAGTCCATGAAATGGGCTAGAATCAGCCAAAACTGTGTGTCTTGATGATTGACACGTAAGCGCAACTTGGGGTTCAACAACTATGGAAATCGTTTCCGGACCCCAAAATGGTAAGTAATAGTCCATGAAACGAGTCAGAATTGGCCAAAACTGTGAGTGTTGACAACGGATATGTAACGCACCCTGGGGATCGTCAATCGTGGAAATCGCTCTGGCACCCCAAAACGATGAGTAATAGTGCTTGCAATGGAAAAAAATCAGCCAAAATTGTGAGTGTTGATGACCTACATGTAAACACACCTCGAGGTTCGTTAATCGTGGAAATCACTCCGGGACCCCAAAACAGTGAGTAGTTGTCGATGAAACGTGCCAGAATCGGCCAAAACTGTGAGTGTTTATGATCGACACGTAAGCGCACCTTCGGGTTCAACAACTATGGAAATCACACCGGGACCCCAAAACGGTGCGTAATAGTCCGCGAAACGGGTGTGGACAAAACTGTGAGTGTGGACGACATACACGTAAACGCACCACGGGGATCCTCAATCGTGGTAATCGATATAGGACCCCAAAATGTTGAGTAATAGTGCACAAAACGGACCAGAATCGGCCAAAACTGTTAGTGTTGATGACCAACACATAAACGCACCCCGAGGTTCGTCAATCATGGAAATCACCTCGGAACCCCAAAACTGAGTAATAGTCCAAGAAACGAGCTAGAATCGGGCCAAACTGCGAGTCTTGACGACCAACATGGAAATCGCTTTGGGACCCCAAAATGGTGAGTAATAGTGCATGATACGGACCAGAACCGTCTAAAATTGTTACTGTTGACGACCAACACGTAATTACACCCTGGGGTTCGACAACCATGGAAATCACTTTGCGACCCCAAAACGGTAAGTAATAGTCCACGAGACGGGTCAGAATCGACAAAAACCGCGAGTGTTGATGACCGACACATAAACGCACCTCGGGGTTCGTTAATCATGGAAATCACTTTGGGACCCCAAAACAGTGAGTAATAGTGCACGAAACGTCCCAAAATTGACCAAAACTATGAGTGTTGATGACCAACACGTAGGTACACACCGGTGTTCGTTAATCATGGAAATCACTCCGGGACCCCAAAACAGTGAGTAATAGTCCACGAAACGGGCCAGAATCGGCGAAAACTGTGAGTCTTGATGACCAACATGTAAGCACAACTTGGGGTTCAACAACTCTGGAAATCGCTTCGGGACCCCAGAACGGTAAGTAATAGTCCACTAAATAGGTTAGAATTGGCCAAAACTGTGAGTCTTGACGACGGACACATAAACGCACCCGGGGATCGTCAATCGTGGAAATCGCTCTCGCACCCTAAAACGATGAGTAATATTTCTCGAAATGGACCAGAATCGGCCAAAATTGTGAGTGTTGATGACCGACACGTAAATGCACCCCGGGGTTTGTTAATCAAGGAAATTACTCCAGGACCCCAAAACAGTGAGTAATAGTCCACGGAACGGGCCAGAATCGGTCAAAACTATTAGTGTTGATGACCGACACGTAAGCGCATCTTGGGGTTTGACAACCATTGAAATCACTTTGGGACCCCAAAACGGTGAGTAATAGTCCATGAAAGAGCCCAGAATCGGACAAACCTAGGATTATTGACGAACGATACATAAACACTCCCCGGGGTCCATGAATCGGGCCAGAATCAGCCAAAACTGGGATTGTGTCCTCGAAACGGCCCAGAATCGGCCAAAACTGTGATTGTTGGACTGACACGTAAACGCACCCCGGGGTTCGTTAATCATGGAAATTACTCCAGGACTCCAAAACAGTGAGTAATAGTCCATGAAACGGGCAAGGATCGGCCCAAACCGTGAGTGTTGATGATCGACAGGTAAGCAGACCTTGGGGTTCAACAACAATGGAAATCGCTTGGGACCCCAAAACGGTGAGTAATAGTCAACGAAACGAGTGAGAATTGGCCAAAACTATGAGTGTTGAAGACGGTCACGTAAACAGACCCCGGGGATTATCAACCGTGGAAATCGCTTTGGGGCCCCAAAATGGTGAGTTATAGTGCACTAAACGGACCAGAATCAACCAAAATTGTGAGTGTTGATGACCGACACGCAAACGCAACTCGGGGTTCTTCAATCGTGCAAATCATTTTGGGACCCCAAAACTTAGTAATAGTCCAAGAAATGGGCCAGAATCGCCCCAATCTGCGAGGCTTGAAGGCCAACACGTAAGCACACCTTGGGGTTCGACCACCATGGAAATCACTTTGGGACCCCAAAACAGTGAGTAATAGTCCATGAAAGAGCCCAGAATCGAACAAACCTAGGATTATTGATGAACTACATAAACGCACCCCGGGGTTCATCAATCGTGGAAAACGCTCAGGGACCCCAAATCAGTGAGTAATAGTCCATGAAACGGCCCAGAATCAGCCAAAACTGTGATTGTTGATGACCAACACGTAAGCGCACCTTGGGGTTCAACAAACGTGGAAATCTCTTTGGGATCCCAAAACTGTGAGTAATAGTCCACAAAACGAGTCAGAATTGACAAGAACTGCGAGTGTTGATGACCGATACGTAAACGCACCCCGGGGTTCGTTAATCGTGGAAATCACTTCGGGACCCCAAAACAGTGAGTAATAGTCCACAGAAACGGGCCAGAATCGGCAAAAACTGTGAGTGTTGATGACCGACAATTAAGCGCAAGTTGGGGTTCGACAATTATGGAAATCGCTTCGGGACCTCAAAACGGTAAGTAATAGTCCATGAAACGGGTCAAATTGGCCAAAACTGTGAGTGTTGACGATGAACAGGTAAACACACCCCGGGGATCGTCAATCATGGAAATCTCTCTGGTACCCCAAAACCTTGAGTAATAGTGCTCCAAACAACCTAGAATCAACCAAAACTGTCAGTGTTGATGATCGACATGTAAACACACCCCGGGGTTCATTAATCGTGGAAATCACTCCGGGACCCCAAAACAGTGAGTGTTCATGACCGACACGTAAGCGCAAGTTGGGGTTCAACAACTAAGGAAATCATGTCGGGACCCTAAAATGGTAAGTAATAGTCCACGAAACAAGCCAGAATTGGCCAAAATTGTGAGTGTTGACGACGGACATGTAAACGCACCCCGGGGATCGTCAACCGTGGAACTTTCTCTGGCACCCCAAAACGATGAGTAATAGTGCTTGAAACGGACCAGAATTGGCCAAAATTGTGAGTGTTGTTGACTGACACGTAAATGCACCCAAGGGTTCGTAAATCTTGGAAATCACTTTGGGACCCCAAAACAGTGAGTAATAGTCCATGAAACGGGGCAGAATCGGCCAAAACTGTGAGTGTTGATGACCAACATTTAAGCGCACCTTGGGGTTCAACAACTATGGAAATCACTTCGGGACCCCAAAATGGGGAGTAATAGTCCACGAAACGGGTTAGAATTGGCCAAAACTGTGAGTGTTGACGACAGACACGTAAACGCACCCCGGGGATCGTCAATCGTGCAAATCACTCTAGGACCCCAAAACGGTGAGTAATAGTACATGAAACGGACCAGAATCGGCCGAAATTGTGAGTGTTGATGATCGACACGTAAATGCACCCCGGGGTTCGTTGATCGTGGAAATCACTCCGGGACCCCAAAACAGTGAGTAATAGTCCACGAAACAGGCCAGAATTGGCCAAAACTGTGAGTGTTGATGGTCGACACGTAAGCGCACCATGGGGTTCAACAACTATAGAAAACCCTAGTAGTAGCGCGGGTTTTAACGCTATCAGTAGCGTGGGCGGCCGCGCTACTAATAAGGCGCTACAATAACATATAGTAGTAGCGTCTATGTACCCGCGCTACTAGTATTGACTATATCAGTAGCGCTTTTCCCACATGGGCTATTAATAAGTAGTTGTACTGCTTTTCTTTGCCCGCCTACTACTCTATCTTTCACCATTTTTCTCTGCTTCCTATTGATCTAGAACAGTACCCCTTTCAATAAGCTGCAATTTCACATATACTAGATAACAATAAAATTAACCACAATACCATATAGTCATACAGTAGTCATACAATATCATTAAGCATTATAGGTACTCATATATAGTCAACATGCATCCTCCCAGACATATATGGTTCATACAGTAGCATATATGATAAGCAGTACTAGGTAGTCAAACAACATATAGTAGTCTACTAGGGGTAGTTGTCGTGGAAATATCTTGTCAGATGTCCTAACGGAAGGACTTAGTCGTGGAGCCATCGCAATGAGATTAGCTTGAATGGGTTAAACCGGACAAGGGACACGAGAGTTTTATACTAGTTCGTCCCCTTACGATGAAGGTAAAAGCCTACGTCTAGTTGTGATGGAATTGCTTGGGTTTCGATCACCAGGGAGCGAATACGCTTTGCCTGAGTCTCGAGTTGTTGGTTCTTGTCCCTGAACCGCCGCCGGGTCGTCCCTACATATACACAGGTTGATGCCCGGCCGGTTTACAGAGTCTCGAGGCCGGCTCATACAATTGTCTGGCTCGATCTCTCCCTTTTCCCTAACTTACAATACAAGTTATACAACTATGGCGGTTTACCATTATGGGCCCTAATCTGCCTTTGGGCTCTGGGCCTCCAAGCTTTATCAGTAAAGCGCCATCTTCTTTGTCTTCATGGGCTTCAATATAGTTGAGCGTGAACCGGCCCCTCCTGGGCGGTTTACGCTCAGTAGTTATATCCTCAACATTAGGCCCCAGATTGATTTGAACATGTTCATGTCAATCTTTAATACTTAGAAAAATTCCGTGAACATCTTCTTCGATTCTTGTAAACCGCCATGATGTCTTCTCCTGTAAACTTTGGTAAACCGCCATGACATCATCTTATGAAACTGCAGTGAATCATCATGACGTCATCTCTGTATAAAAAGATAATAAAGATTCCCTTCATTAATTTTCTTCCGAAGATCGAGGCGACAGCTGCGCCCCATTTTACCGCTTCGGCTCCTCGATTCTCCCACTCGCCTTCTTTATCCATTCGCCTTATAAATAGGCTTCGGGGTCCTTCACTTTTCCCCTTCCACGCTTCTTCTTCTTCCTCTCATCGCTCAAGCCCGACAGCTCCACCATCGTCGTCGACCTCGAAGCTCTGCCTCATCCCTGGCTGCTGCATCAACTTGAACGCACCAGAGATCCACGACTCTCCTCTGCTGCTCCTGAGAATCCAGTAAGCCCTTCTGCCTTAACCCTAGATCTGCATTAGGGTTTCGGTACTTGGCTGCGTTCATCAGTGTTTGTCCGTGCTTTGTTGCT
This sequence comes from Triticum timopheevii, assembly GCA_963921465.1. Taxonomy (NCBI): domain Eukaryota; kingdom Viridiplantae; phylum Streptophyta; class Magnoliopsida; order Poales; family Poaceae; genus Triticum; species Triticum timopheevii. The sequence goes on from OY997268.1 coordinate 622,361,063, forward strand.
TTGCCCTTGCTTTCTTTTACTGTCTCGTTGAATCTAGAGCAAAGCTACGTTTTCCTTCTGCGGCCGAAGCTACAATCTTGTTTTGCCTCATCGTAGTATCTTTAGAACCACGAACAGATCCATCTAGATCCTCTTTATTCTGCTGTTACCATTTTAGGGTTCAGAATATTTTCTTTACTAGGCCGCGGTAGATCCAAAATTATAATATTTTCTTGTGAAACCTGTTTCCTCAGTACTTAATGAATTTCAGCTCTGCTGCTTCCACTATAGGCGGTTTAACTTTGTAGAAAATCACAACCCGCCTGGTACCATTAGCCCTCACTTAAACCGCCATCTTGACTTGAGTAGCAGTATCCGGTTTAACTTGTATAAATGCCTTGATTAAATCCCCCCAGTTTAACACCGGTTTGTGCACATCAATCTTGAACCGTGAACCGGCTTTTGCACCTCTTTTACAGTTTGTCTTCCAAAATGGCCAAGCAATTCGCCTCTTGCAACTGGGTTCCTTCCCGGATCACAGAAACACAACTCAATGGATATGTTCTAACTGGCGCTTTGGCCAAGAAGGATGTCCTTCATTGGCGTGTCCCTGGCCTTGAGTGCCCTCCTGAACCTCAAGATGGAGAAGTGGTTGTATTTATGCAGCATCTAGACCGGGGGTTTAGCCCTCCCGGATCAAAGTTTTTTCGGGATGTACTTGCTAGCTTCCAACTCCATCCTCAAGACATTGGACCAACTCCAACATATGCAATTTCCAAGTGTTCTGTGAAGTTTACCTTCAAGAAAAACCAACTGTTGAGCTCTTCCGGGACTTCTTCCACTTAAACCGCCGAACTGAATTCTCTGACGGCCCCAATACTGAACTTGGTAGAGTATCAATTCAGAAGAGGAAAGAAGTCAATTTTCCTCATGCCAAACATCATAGCCACCCTAAAGACTGGAATCAAACATGGTTCTATTGTCGGAACACCGCTCCTGCTGATGAAAACCCTCTGCCGGGTTACCGTGCTCACCGGCTCAGTAATGGCCATCCACTGCCTCAACGGCTTACTGCCAAAGAACGACAAGCTTATGCACCTCAACTTGCTAAGCTTCGGGCTTTCCTAGCAAATGGCTTAACCGACATTGACCTCGTTCGTTGCTGGGTTTCATGGGGTATCCTGCCTTTAAGCCGCCGCACCAGGTTGATGCATGGTTATACCGGGGACATCAAGGACCCTCAACGGCACCATGAAATAGACATAACTGATGATGAAGTCACTGATGCTGTCAAGAAGATGCTGGATGAACCGATCGCTGAATGCAGCAAAACCGGGTTGCATCCCTTTTATGCCTCCAACAAACCACCAGCGGTAAATTTTTTATCCTTATGCCTTTTTGATCCGTCTCGGCTTTAACACTGTTCTGATAATCCTTTGTTTATTCTTACAAGCGAAAGATCCTTTCTGGAAGAGGAAAGCTCAAGACAAACCGGCAAAAGCTCAAGACAAGCCGGCGAGAGCTCTTCGTGCCAAGAGGAAAGTCACAAAGAGGCCAGCCAAGAAGAAAACCGCCGATTTCTCTGACCCGCCCGAAGATGTCGATGATTCAGAACAAGAGGTAGAACTTGACTCCCTTGGTTCATTTTTCGTACACCTTATTGACAATGACTATTACCAGGATGATGCAGAAGTCAGTCGTGCTGATCATGTAGAGGTAATCTCCCTTTCCTCCGATTCAGATCATGTGCCGGTTCAAAAACTTCGCCGTGCAGCTCGAAAAGTAAAATACTCTCACCCTCTTGCTCATTTGGATCCACAATTTTCTTTGAAGACACAACAACATGAAGGCCGTCGCACAACCCGGCACAGTGGCCAGCAAGTCACTTCAGCCGGTTTACCAGACACTCCAAACCGGAAACGTCGTCCAGAGGTCTCTTGCTCTTCTAATAAACCTTATCCCTTGGCGGGTTGCTTCCGATACCCACTTAATACGTCTGATTCAAATTATCAGGTGACTTCTAATTCTTCATCTGGTGACTCATCAACCACCCAAATGCCTCCCCTCAAGACCGTCCCTGAGTAGGTATACTGGCTTTTTAGCTTTGCCTTCTTGCGCCATTAATCTTTGTTTGCTATTTTGCAGTGCCAAAGCCCGACTCAGTAAGAAGGCAAAAACGAATGCCCCTACTGAAGAATCTGAACCGGAGAGGATCATAGAAGAAGGTGGTGGAGATGCCAACATTGCTATGGATGATCCTGTACCCCAAGGTCAGGATACCTATGTTGATCCGCCAGAAGCTAACCCGGCTAGTCCTCATGCTGATCCTCCAAGCCCAGCCAAGGACGAAGATCTGCCAAGCCCAGCCAGGGATACTGTCAATCCGCCAAGCCCATCAAAAGGTGGCGATGATGATGTTATTATCACCGGTACTGGTCACACTGTCCCTAGCAACCCGGTTGCCTTATCAAAGCATACGGCCAAGGAAGAATTTGTTGCTATGGGCAAGGGGAAAGGGAAGACATATTTATCCAGCTATGTTAACCTTACTGCCCAGGAGCTCCATTCCGGATTCCTAAACCGCCTATACACAAGCCGAGATTATGAGGCCGGTTTGGTGAACATGATGAAGGAGCGCTATGAGGTAATCTTCCAAACACTTTAAACTTTCTTGTTCTGTATACCAACTCCATTGTAGCCCCCAAGGGCTGGTTTATCTCTTGAAGATAAACCAGGCCTTGGAGATAAAGAACACTTCAACTGAGTAGCCCCCAAGGGCCGGTTTATCTTATCAAGATGAACCGGGACTTCATGTTCCAAACTGTCCTTTCTTCAATTCCTTTGCCTTTGATTTTCTGATCAAATACACATTAGCCCCTAAGTGCCAAGATTAATACTTGTATTAAGCCTTGGGACTTTTAAATAATCAGCAAGAAAAAAGCAATCCGCATTAGCCCCCAAGTGCCAAGTGTATAACTGGTTATATGCTTGGGACTTTGAGAAAAATATTAACATCATCATCTAACTTTTGCAGGCCAATATAAACAACAAAGATTCCCAAATTGCCGATCTTCAAGAGAATATCAAGTCCCAGCATGTAGAGACCTCTAAGACCAAAGATGAACTAAAAAGAGCTTTGATAGCCATGGAACAACTGAAGGATGGCTTCAAGACTGAATGTGCCAGCTGGGAAACTGAAAAGGTTGCTTTGTTGAAGCGGTCTGAAGACGCCGAGGTAGCTCTTAAACCGGTGGCAGAAGAGCTAACTGGGTTAAAGCATCAAGTAAATGCTATGACTTCTGCGATATTTGGTAAGTACCTTGTGCAAAGAGCTTGAATAACCATCTTTGAAATATCCGGTTTAACAGCAAATTCTTAAACCGTTACAGGTAGCCGTGTTGCTCATCTGGGCTCAAACATGCGGATGAAGCTGAAAGCAATATATACGTTGATAGAGCAACTGTATACGGGTGCCCAACGAGTTATCTGTGCGGCCTCATACAACAAACCGACACCAACGTTGATCAAGGATACACTGGCCAAATTGTCGATGACACCGGCACAGATAGAAGAAATGAAGCAATCTGCTGCCAGGGCTGGCGCTTTGTTAGCACTGACTCGGGCCAAAGCTTGGATAGCTGACCTGGATCCGGTTGATATCGCCAAGGGCTATCCGGGTGAACAAGAAAATGGGTCAACATTTGATAATGAAGCTCTCAAAGCCCTGACAAAGGAGATGCGTCCGCTGGCAAGCCAATTGGCTGAAGAGGTTAACTTGTCTGTTCATCAATCCTTCTATGATGCGAATAACCAACGGGTTGACACTGCTGTGAAAGAAGTGCAGAATCTTGTCCCGCCAATCCGTAAGCACACTTATGCCCCTGACATTGAACCGTCCAATCTTATAAGTGAAGAGGTTGTCTTTCAAGCTTTAACCCAGATTGACTGCGCCACCGTTGACTTCCAGCCACTAGGTGGGGAGGAGGAGGTTGAACCGATGCCAGAAGATCCATCAACCTCACGTCAACCTGGCGATGAGTCTTAATCCGGCAACCGAGTTGATTTTCACAGACTGTGTTCTGTGTAAAGAACAATCATTATTTTGGGCCTCAAAGCGCCTTGTAATAGGCTAGTTGGAATACTTTGATCTGCTGCCATCATGCACTGATACATGAGTTTGTTTGATCCGCCATGATATTTGCTGCGCTTGCTTATATATCTTGATAACTTTATGCAATCCTTGTGTCTGCATAAAAAAGATCTGTCCTGGCGGTTTACCGTCGGACGGGTCATAATGCCCAATACAAAACCTGGTAGATAACCAAGGTTGTAAAAATATCAAAAATAGAGCATACCTGTGATATGAAATTATGTTGTTGGTTTACCAACTTGATTGTAGTAAGGGTGAAAACCCAACTCTTTGAGTGTTGATAACTCCCACCATGCAGTGCTGGTGTGTAATAAGTCATACCGGGTTACGGTGAACGCCAGATGATCATACTGGAGACATGTAGTCAAAGCCAGACCGGGTTATGAAACACCGGTTTAATAATGAATATGGTCTGACAACTTGTAGCTGAAAGCCAAGCCGGGCCAATAGACATTGGTTCAACATAAAATGTTATCAAAGGATAAAAAACTTGACAAAAGGAAATAAAACCATGTAGTCGAGGCTTTTCAAGGGCTGCCAGGAACAAATTCGAGGCTTTTCATGGGCTGCCAGGACGCTGAGTTAAACCATTTTGCAAAGCCTTTCAAGATGGGCCTCCAACTAACCAATCGTCGGTTTAACTTTGACAAGTTCAGGGTCTGTAAAAGATTGACTTGTCAAACATTCGGCGGGACATGCCAGGATTACCTGGATAGGAGTGGCTTACTTGATAAAGGAAGGTTAACCCGGGGTTTTAGGTGAATACACTAGGCTTCCAAGCCGTGCTTGATAGCATATTACAAGGGTCCTTTCAAACTCTTTGTTGTAGTGCACAAAGAGCCCCCAAGTAACTTTGTGAGCTGTGCTCAATGGGTGCCTATGTTTGAGTTGTGCATAGCATCCAGACTCTCTTTGGCCCCTTGGGTGTGAAGCTTCCAAGCTGTATTATGGCGTGATAGCCGGTTTAAAAAGCAGAACTCCGATTTGTCAGCTGGAGTCCCCATGTAATCAAAATATATTGGAAAAATGGTAGAGGCCCTGCTTATAGCAAGGATGCCGGTTTATTATATTGATCATAATATATACACTGTCGAAATATGTACATAAGAGGAGCCTATAGCTCAGGTGTAGTAAGGCCGAAGGAGAGCTATGTTCCACGGCCGCCAGGTCTCCTCCTCAGAATTGCGTGAGTCTTTGTGCTCTTGAACATCAATGAGGTAGTATGATCCGTTGTGCAGACTCTTGCTGACCACAAAGGGCCCTTCCCAAGTCGGGGATAACTTGTGCATATCGGTCTGATCCTGGATGAGCCGGAGCACTAAGTCACCTTCTTGAAAGGTTCTTGTTTTAACCCGGCGGCTGTGATAACGCCGCAGGTCTTGTTGATAAACCGCCGAACAAGCCAAAGCCATGTCCCGTTTCTCATCTAACAGGTCCAGTGCCTCCTGGCGTGCTTGCTCATTGTCCGCTTCAACATAATTGGCAACCCGGGGCGAGTCATGATGAATATCACTTGGGAGGACCGCCTCTGCCCCGTAAACCATGAAGAAAGGTGTATAACCCGTAGATAGGTTTGGGGTGGTGTTTATGCTCGATAACACAGATGGTAATTCTTCCACCCAACAACCCGGCATCCGTTTCAAAGGAACCATAAGCCCAGGCTTAATACCCTTCAAGATTTCTTGATTAGCTCTCTGCGCTTGACTATTAGACTGGGGGTGAGCCACGGATGCTACATCAAGCTGGATGTGCTCTCGTTGACAAAATTCCTCCATCTCACCTTTGGAAAGGTTTGTGCCATTATCTGTGATGATGCTGTGTGGAAAACCAAAACGGAAAATCACCTTCTTGATGAATTGAACCGCCTTGGCTGCGTCACACTTGCTTACTGGCTCCGCTTCAACCCACTTGGTAAATTTGTCAACTGCCACCAACAGGTGGGTCTCTTATCCTTGGACCGCTTAAAAGGACCCACCATATCAAGCCCCCAAGTAGCAAACGACCAAGCGATTGGAATCATCCATAGCTCTTGAGTCGGAACATGAGCTCGGTGTGAAAACTTCTGACAAGCATCGCACTGGTTTACCAGGTCCTTAGCATCGGCATGGGCCACGAACCAGTAAAAACCATGACGAAAAGCTTTAGCAACCAGGGATTTTGAACCGGCATGGTGACCACAATCGCCTTCATGGATTTCATGCAAGATTTCTTGACCCTCCTCAGGAGAGACACAACGTTGGAATACGCCTGAAACACTGCAGCAGTGTAACTCGCCATTGTGAATAATCATGGACTTTGATCGCCGGACTATCTGTCTGGCCAGAACTTCATCTTCTCGTAACTCGCCTCGGTTCATATACGCCAGATATGGAACCGTCCAATCCGGAATTATATGTAAAGTAGCAACCAACTGTTCCTCCGGATCAGGAATAGCCAAATCCTCCTCTGTGGGCAACTTTACAAACGTGTTATGCAAGATATCCAGAAAGGTATTGGGCGACACAGGTTTACGCTGAGACCCCAGCCGGCTTAAAGCATCTGCTGCTTCGTTTTTGCGCTGATCAATGTGCTCAACCTGATAACCTTTGAAGTGACGAGCCACAACATCCACCTCTCGCCTGTAAGCCGCCATGAGGGGATCCTTAGAGTCCCAAGTGCCAGAAACTTGCCAAGCCACCAGATCAGAATCTCCAAAGCATCAAACCCGGCTTAAGTTCATTTCCTTGGCCACACAGAGACCGTGGAGTAAGGCCTCGTACTCAGCTGCATTGTTAGTACAAGGAAACATTAAGCGGAGAACATAACAAACTTTATCACCTCGAGGGGAAGTAAGGACAACCCCAGCCCCCGAGCCCTCCAACTGTCTGGACCCATCAAAGTGGATAGTCCAGTATGTGTTGTCTGGTTTGTCTTCTGGTGCCTGCAACTCTGTCCAGTCATTGATGAAATCCACAAGAGCCTGAGACTTGATGGTTGTGCGAGGCATATATTTCAAACCGTGTGGTCCAAGCTCAATAACCCACTTAGCAACCCGGCTAGTTGCCTCCCTGTTCCGGATGATATCCCCCAAAGGAGCAGAACTAACCACTGTTGTGGGATGGCCCTGAAAGTACTGTTTAAGCTTCCGACTTGCCATGAAAACCCCATACACTAGCTTCTGCCAATGCGGATATATTTGCTTTGACTCAATTAGCACCTCACTTATGTAATACACCGGCCTTTGAACCGGATATTCCTTCCCAGCCTCCTTGCATTCCACCACAATGGCTACGCTGACAGCCCGAGCATTAGCAGCCACATATAATAATAGCAGCTCCTTATCAACCGGAGCAGAAAGAACTGGCGGTTCAACCAACTGTCTCTTCAAATCCTCAAACGCCGCATTAGCTGCGTCACTCCAGACAAAAGTGTCTGTTTTCTTCAACATCTGATACAGAGGGATCGCCTTCTCTCTCAAGCGGCTAATGAACCGGCTTAATGCTGCAATTCGACCCGCCAGACGCTGGACGTCATTGATACACGCTGGTTTAACCAATGATGTAATCGCTTTGATCTTTTCCGGATTAGCCTCAATGCCTCTGTTTGACACTAGAAAGCCTAAGAGCTTGCCTACCGGAACACCAAAAACACACTTGTCCAGATTGAGCATCATCTTATAAACCCGAAGATTGTCAAAGGTCCCTTTGAGATCATCTATCAATGTCTCCTTTTTCCTGGATTTTACTACAATGTCATCCACATAGGCATGAACATTGTGCCCAATCTGAGTATGAAGACAATTCTGCACACAGCGCTGATAAGTCGCCTGTGCACTCTTGAGCCCAAAGGGCATAGAAACATAGCAGAAGGCTCCAAAGGGGGTGATGAAAGCTGTCTTCTCCTGGTCCTTAACTGCCATTTTGATCTGATGATAACAAAAAAAGCATCCAAAAAACTCAAAAGCTCACAACCCGCCGCCGCATCAATGATCTGATCAATACGTGGGAGAGCAAAAGGATCTGCCGGGCAAGCTTTGTTCAAGTCTGTGTAGGCCGTTTTTCTTAAGAACCAACACCGGATTAGCCAACCACTCAGGGTGAAACTGGATACTGCTACTCAAGTCAAGATGGCGGTTTAAGTGAGGGCTAATGGTGCCAGGCGGATTGTGATTTTCTACAAAGTTAAACTGCCTATAGTGGAAGCACCAGAGCTGAAATTCGTTAAGTACTGAGGAAACAGGTTTCACAAGAAGATATTATAATTTTGGATCTACCGCGGCCTAGTAAAGAAAATTTTCTAAACCCTAAAATGGTGACAGCAGAATAAAGAGGATCCATATGGATCTGTTCGTGGTTCTAAAGATACTACGGTGAGGCAAAACAAGATTGTAGCTTCGGCCGCAGAAGGAAAAGGTAGGGTTGGTTTGGATTCAACGAGACAGTAAAAGAAAGCAAGGGCAAAGCAACAAAGCAAAGACGAACACTGATGAACGTAGCCGAGTACCAAAACCCTAATGCAGATCTAGGGTTAAGGGAGAAGGGCTTAGAGGATTCTCAGGAGTAGCAGAGGAGAGCCGTGGATCTCTGGTGCGTTCAGGATGATGCAGCGTCCAGGGATGAGGCAGAGCTTCGAGGTCAACGGCGATGGCGGAGCTGTCAGGCTTGAGCGATGAGAGGAGGAAGAAGAAGTGTGGAAGGGGAAAGTGAAGGACCCCAGAGCCTATTTATAAGGCGAATGGATAAAGAAGGCGAGTGCGAGAATCGAGGAGCCAAAGCGGTAAAATGGGGCGCAGCTGTCGCCTCGATCTTCGGAAGAAAATTAATGAAGGGAATCTTTATTATCTTTTTATACAGAGATGACGTCATGATGATTCACTGTAGTTTCAGAAGATGACGTCATGGTGGTTTACCAAAGTTTACAGGAGAAGACATCATGGCGGTTTACAAGAATCGAAGAAGATGTTCACAGAATTTTTCTAAGTATTAAAGATTGACATGAACAGGTTCAAATCAATCTGGGGCCTAATGTTGAGGATATAACTACTGAGTGTAAACCGCCCAGGAGGGGCCGGTTCACTGATAAATCTTGGAGGCCCAGAGCCAAAAGGCGGATTAGGGCCCATAATGGTAAACCACCATAGTTGTATAACTTGTATTGTAAGTTAGGGAAAAGGGAGAGACCGAGCCGGACACTTGTATGAGCCGGCCTCGAGACTCTGTAAACCTGTCGGGCGTCAACCTGTGTATATATAGGGATGACCCGGCGGCGGTTCAGGGACAAGAACCAACAACTCGAGACTCAGGCAAAGCGTATTTGTTCCCTGGTGATCGAAACCCAAGCAATTCCATCACAACTAGACATAGGCTTTTACCTTCATCGTAAGGGGCCAAACTAGTATAAAACTCTCGTGTCCCTTGTACGGTTTAACCCCTTCAAGCTAATCTTTTTGCGATGGCTCCACGACTAAGTCCTTCCGTTAGGACATCTGACGTGATATTTCCACGACAGTAGTCATACAGCCACGCACGTATGTAGTTCTAGATGATATCAACGCCGACCATCATCCTCAAGCCATGGTGGTGGGTGTTCCTAATAGTAATTAGGAAGGAGGGAGGAAGGAGGGAGGGAGGAGTTGGAGGAACGAGGGAACATGTGGGAAGGATGGGGAGGAAGGTAGGAGGGGGTGACGACGACAGGATGGAGGAGGAAGCGGGTGACAGCGGCGGGATGGAGGAGGGAGGGGTGACGGCGGCAGGAAGGGAGGGGGCGACGACCGGCAGCCAGATGGAGGAGGGAGGGGGCGACAGCGGCAGTAGTGCGCGGGCGGCAATGCAGCGGTGACAGACGACAGGGTGTGGGGGAGAGTAAGTGGAGCAGATAGAGAGGAGAGTGAGGGGCGGCCTGGTGATAGGATGGCTTTAGCAGTAGCGCATTTTTGGGTAACGCACTGCTGCTAAACACCCTAGCAGTAGCACCTTTAGGAAAAACGCACTACTGCTAAGTGTAAGCATGCAAAAATACATTGGCCATAAATGATCTTTTTGTGTACAATCTGAATTGTCAATATGAGTCCTCTCCGGTAGGAACCAGAGAAGACTCATATTGTGGCCACAAATTCTACACATAGAGTTCAATGAAGACCAGGTGGTTATGATAGTTTTTGAAGTAACATATTTAAGGTGGTAAACACCCTGTTCGCAGAGCGAGGTGGGACTAAACTTGTGGACTGAACTTATCAGTAGCGAGCTTTCTCAAAATGCACTACTGCTAAAATCAATAGCAATAGCATGGTGTGTAAAACGGTGCTAGTGCTATAACTAGCTTAACGGCGAGGTAATGGCAATTATAGCAGTAGCGTTGTTTACAGATGACGCGCTACTGCTATTTTTCTTACAGCAACGCGTTTCTCTGGAACGCGCTGCTGCTAAATGGTAGTAGCGCCTTATTTTAAAGAGCGCTGCTGGTAAGATTCTGTGTATAAGGTTTTTCCTAGTAGTGGCACCCCGGGGTTCATCAATCGTGGAAATCACTTCGGGACCCCAAAACTGAGTAATAGTCGTGCCAGAATCGGCCCAAACTGCGAGTGTTGACGACCAACAAGTAAGCACACCTTGGGGTTCGACAATCATGGAAATAACTTTGGGACCCCAAAACGGGGAGTAATAGTCCATGAAAGAGCCTAGAATTGGACAAACCTAGGATTATTGATGAATGATACATAAACAGACCCCGGGCTTCATCAATCATGGAAATTGCTCAGGGACCCCAAATCAGTGAGTAATAGTCCATGAAACGGGCCAGAATCAGCCAAAACTGGGATTTTTGATGACTGACATGTAAGCGCACCTTTGGGGTTGCACAAAAATGGAAATCACTTTGGGACCCCAAAACGGTGAGTAATAGTCCACAAAATGGGTGAGTAATTGCACCTTGTTGATGACCGACACGTAAACGCACCCCGGGGTTTGTTAATCGTGGAAATCACTCTCGGACCCCATAACTGCGAGGAATAGTCCACGAAACAGCCCAGAATCGGCCAAAACTATTAGTGTTGATGACCGACACGTAAACGCACCCCGGGGTTCATTAATCTTGGAAATCACTTCGGGACCCCAAAACAACGAGTAATAGTCCATGGAACGGCCCAGAATCGGCCAAAACTGTGAGTGTTGATGGCCGACATGTAAACGCAACCCGGGGTTCGTTAATCGTGGATATCACTTCGGGACCCCTAAGCAATGAGTACTAGTCCATGAAACGGGCCAGAATCGGCTAAAATTGTGAGTGTTGATGACCGCCACGTAAGCGCAACGTTGGGTTCGACAACTATGGAAATCGCTTCGGGGCCCCAAAACGGCAAGTAATAGTCCACGAAACGGGCCAGAATTGACCAAAACCGTGAGTGTTGAGGACAGACACGTAAACTCACCCTGGGGATCGTCAATCATGGAAAACACTATGGCACCCCAAAACGAGTAATAGTACTCGAAATGGACCAGAATCGGCAAAAATTGTGAGTGTTGATGATCGACACGTAAACGCACCCCGGGGTTCGCAAATCATGGAAATCACTCTGGGACCCCAAAACAGCGAGTAATAGTCCACGAAACGGGCCAGAATCGGCCGAACCTGTGAGTGTTGATGAACGAGACGTAAGCATACCTTGGGGGTTCAACAACTATGGAAATCGCTTCGGGACCCCAAAACGGTGAGTAATAGTCCACGAAACGGGTTTGAATTGGCCAAAACTGTGATTGTTGACAACGGACACGTAAACACACCCCGTGGATCGTCAGTCATCGAAATCGCTCTGGGACCCCAAAACGGTGAGCAATAGTGCAAGAAACGGACCAGAATCGGCCAAAATTGTTAGTGTTGATGACCAACACGTAATTACACCCTGGGGTTCGACAACCATGGAAATCACTTTGGGACCCCAAAACGGTGAGTAATAGTGCACAAAACCGACCAGAGTTGACCAAAATCGTGGAAAGCACTCTGGCACCCCGAAAAAATGACTCATAGTACTCGAAATTGACCAAAATCAGTGAAAATTGTGTGTTGATGACCGACACGTAACCGCTCCCCAGGGTTCGTTAATCATGGAAATCACTTCGGGACCCAAAAACTGTGAGTAATAGTCCACGAAACGGGCCAGAATTGGCCAAAACTGTGAGTATTGATGACCACCACATAATTGCACCTTGTGGTTCAACAACTATGGAAATCGCTTTGGGACCCCAAAACGGTGAGTAATAGTGCACTAAATGGACCAGAATCGGCCAAAATTGTGAGTGTTGACGACAGACACGTAAAAGCACCCTGGGGATCGTTAATCATGGAAATCACTTCGGGACCCCAAAACGTGGTAATAGTCCAAGAAACTGCAAGTCTTGACGACCAACATGTAAGCACACCTTGGGGTACGACAACCATTAAATTCACTTTGGGACCCCAAAACGGTGAGTAATAGTCCATGAAAGAGCCCAGAATCGGACAAACCTAGGATTACTGAAGAACGATACATAAACGCACCACAGGGTTCATCAATCATGGAAATCGCGCAGGGACCCCAAATCAGTGAGTAATAGTCCATGAAACGGGCCAGAAATAGCCAAAACTGGGATTGTTGATGACCGACACGTAAGCGCATCTTTGGGGTTGAACAAACATGGAAATCGCTTTGGGATCCCAAAACGGTGAGTAATAGTCCACGAAACGGGTTAGAATCGACACGTAAACGCACCCCGGGGTTCGTTAATTGTGGAAATCACTCCAGGGCAACAAAACAACGAGTAATAGGCCACAAAACGGCCAAGAATCGGCCAAAACTGTGAGTGTTGAGGACCGACACGTAAACGCACCCCTGGGTTCGTTAATCGTGGATATCACCTCGGGACCACAAAACAGTGAGTAATAGTCCACGAAATGGGCCAGAATCGGCCAAAGCTGTGAGTGTTGTTGACTGACACGTAAGCGCGACTTGGGGTTCAACAACTATGGAAATCGTTTCAGGACCCAAAAACTGTAAGTAATAGTCCGCGAAACGGGCCAGAATTGGCCAAAACTATGAGCGTTGACGACAGACACGTAACACACCCCGGGGATCATCTATCATGGAAATCACTCTGCACCCCAAAACGATGAGTAATAGTGCTCGAAGTGGACCAGAATCAGCCAAATTGTGAATGTTGATGACCGACACATAAAGGCAGCCCGGGGTTCGTTAATCGTGGAAATCACTCCGCGACCCTAAGACAGTGAGTAATAGTCCACGAAACGGGCCAGAATCGGCCAAAATTGTGAGTGTTAATGGTCGACACGTAAGCACACCTTGGGGTTCAAGAACTATGGAAATCGCATCGGGACCCCAAAACAGTGAGTAATAGTCCACGAAACGGGTCAGAATTGGCCAAAACTGTGAGTGTTGAGGACGGACACGAAACGCACCCCGGGGATCGTCAATGGTGGAAATAGCTCTAGGACCCCAAAACGGTGAGTAATAGTGCATGAAATGGACCAGAATCGGGAAAAATTGTTAGTGTTGATGACCAACACGTAAATGCAGCCGAGGTTCGTCAACCGTGGAAATCACTTCGGAACCCCAAAACTGGGTAATAGGCCAAGAAACGGGCCAAAATCGGCACAAACTGTGAGTCTTGATGACCAACACGTAAGCATACCTTGGGGTTCGACAATCATGGAAATCACTTTGGGACGCCAAAATGGTGAGTAATAGTCCACGAGACAGGTCAGAATCGACAAAAATTACGAGTGTTGAGGGATGACACGTAAATGCACCCAGGGGTTCGTTAATCGTGGAAATCACTCCGGGACCCCAAAACAGTGAGTAATAGTCCACGAAATGGCCCAGAATCGGCCAAAACTATGAGTGTTGATGACCGACACATAAACGCACCCCGGGGTTTGTTAATCGTGGAAATCACACCGAGACCCCAAAACAGCGAGTAATAGTCCATGAAACTGGCTAGAATCGGTCATAACTGGGAGTTGATTACCGAGACGTAAGCGCACCTTGGGGTTCAACAAACAGGGAAATCGATTTGGGACCCCAAAACGGTGAGGAATAGTTCATGAAACGGGTCAGAATCGACAAAAACCGCAAGTGTTGATTACCGACACGTAAATGCACCCCATGATTCGTTAATCGTGGAAATCACTCCGGGACCCCAAAACCGCGAGTAATAGTCCACGAAACGGCCCAGAATCGGCCAAAAATATGAGTGTTGATGACAGACACGTAAACGCACTCCGGGGTTCATGAATCGTGGAAATCACTCTCGGACCCAAAAATAGTGAGTAATAGTCCATGAAGTGGGCCAGAATCGGCCAAAACTGTGAGTGTTGATGACCGACACGTAAGCGCACCTTGGGGTTCAACAACTATGGAAATCGCTTCGGGACCCCAAAACAGTGAGGATCAGTCCACGAAACGGATGAGAATTGGCCAAAACTATGAGTGCTGACGACGGACACCTAAACACACCTCGGGGATCGTCAAACGTGGAAATCGCTCTAGGACCCCAAAACGGTAAGTAATAGCGCACGAAACAAAATAGAATCAGCCAAAATTGTGAGTGTTGATGACCGACACGTAAACGCACCCCGAGGAAAGTCAATCATGGAAATCTCTCTCGGACCCCAAAACAGTGAGTAATAGTGCACGAAACGGACCAGAATTGTTCAAAATTGTTAGTGTTGATAATCGACACGTAAACGCACCCCGACGTTCGTCAATCGTGGAAATCACTTCGGGATCTCAAAACTGAGTAATAGTCCAAGGAACGGGCCAGAATCAGCCCAAACTGCGAGTCTTGACGACCAACACATAAGCACACCTTGGGGTTCGACAACCATGGAAATCACTTTGGGACCCCAAAACGGTGAGTAATAGTCCATGAAGGAGCCCAGAATCGGAGATAATTGATGAACGATACAAAAACGCACCCCGGAGTTCATCAATCATGAAAACCGCTCAGGGACCCCAAATCAGTGAGTAAGAGTCCATGAAACAGGTCAGAATCAGCCAGAACTGGGATTGTTGATGACCGAGCAGTAAGCACATCTTTGGGGTCGAACAAACATGGAAATCACTTTGGGACCCCAAAACAGTGACTAATAGTCCATGAAATGGGTTAGAATCGACAAAAACCGCGAGTGTTGACGACCGACACATAAACACACCCCAGGGTTCCTTAATCATGGAAATCACTCCAGAACCCCAAAACAACGAGTAATAGTGCACGAAACGGCCCAGAATCGGCTAAAACTGTGAGTGCTGATGACCGACACGTAAACGCACCCCGGGGATCGTTGATCGTGGATATCACTCCGAGACCCCAAAACAGTGAGTAATAGTCCATGAAACGGGCCAGAATCGACCAAAACTGTGAGTGTGGATGACTAACACGTAAGCGCAACTTGGGGTTCAACAACTATGGAAATTGCTTCCGGACCCCAAACGATAAGTAATAGTCCTCGAAACGGGCCAGAATTGGCCAAAACTCTGAGTGTTGACGATGAACACGTAACGCGCCTCGGGGATCGTCAATCGTGGAAATCGCTCTAGCACCCCAAAACGATGAGTAATAGTGCTCGAAATGGACCAGAATCGGCCAAAATTGTGAATTTGATGACCGACACATAAACGCATCTGAGGTTCGTTAATCGTGGAAATCACTTCGGGACCCCAAGACAGTGAGTAATAGTCCACGAAACGGGCCAGAATCGGCCAAAACTGTGAGTGTAGATGGTCGACACATAAGCGCACCTTGGGGTTCAACACCTATAGAAATCGCATCGGGACCCCAAAACGGTGAGTGATAGTCCACAAAACGGGTCTGAATTGGGCAAAACTGTGAGTGTTGACGACGGACACGTAAACGCACACCTGGGATCGTCAATCGTTTAAATCGCTCTGGGACCCCAAACGATGAGTAATAGTCCATGAAACGGGCCAGAATCGGCCAAAACTGTGAGTGTTGATGACCGACACGTAAGCGCACCTTGGGGTTCAACAACTATGGAAATCAATTCGGGACCCCAAAATGGTAAGTAATAGTCCATGAAATGGGTCAGAATTGGCTAAAACTGTGAGTGTTGATGACGGACACGTAAACGCACCCCGGGGATCGTCAATCGTGGAAATCGCTCTACAACCCTAAAAACGATGAGTAATAGTGCTCAAAACGGACCAGAATCAGCCAAAATTATGAGTGATGATGAAAGACACGTAAGCGCACCTCGGGCTTCGTTAATCATGGAAATCACTACGGGACCCCAAAATAGTGAGTAATAGTCCATGAAACGGGCCACAATCGGCCAAAACTATGAGTGTTGATGACCAGCACGTGAGCTCACCTTGGGGTTCAACAACTATGGGAATTGCTTTGGGACCCCAAAACAGTGAGTAATAGTCCACGAAACGGGTTAGAATTGGCCAAAACTGTGAGTGTTGTCGCCGGACAGGTAAACGCACCCCGGGGATCAATAATCGTGGAAATCGCTCCGGGATCCCAAAACGGTGAGTAATAGTGCATGAAACGGACCAGAATAGGCCAAAATTGTGAGTGTTGATGACCGACACATAAACGCATCCCGGGGATCGTGAATCATAGATATCACTCCGGGACCCCATAACAGTGAGTAATAGTCCACGAAACGAGCCAAAATCGGCCAAAACTGTGGGTGTTGATGACCAACATGTAAGCACACCTTGGGGTTCAACAACTATGGAAATCGCCTCGCGACCCAAAACGGTGAGTAATAGTCCAAAAAACGGATCAGAATTGGCCAAAACTATGAGTGTTGACGACGGACATGTAAATGCACCCCGGGGATCGTCAATCGTGGAAATCGCTCTGGTACCCCAAAACGATGAGTAATAGTGCTTGAAACGGACCAAATAATCCAAAATTGTGAGTGTTGTTGACCGACACGTAAACGCACCTCGGGGTTCGTTAATCGTGGAAATCACTCTGGGACCCCAAAACGGTGAGTAATAAGTTCACGAAACGGGCCAGAATCGGCCAAAACTGCGAGTGGTGATGACCGACACGTAAACGCACCTTAGGGTTCAACAACTATGGAAATCGCTTCGGGACCCCAAAACGGTGAGTAATAGTCCATGAAACGGGCCAGAATTGGCAAAAACTGTGAGTGTTGACGACGGACACGTAAACTTACCCTGGGGATCCTCAAACGCGGAAATCGCTCTGGGACCCCTAAACAGTGAGTAATAGTGCACGAAACGGTCCAGAATTGGTCAAAATTGTGAGTGTTGATGGCCGACACATAAATGCACCCCGAGGTTCATCAATCCTAGAAATCACTCCAACAACCATGGAAATCGCTTTGGGACCCCAAAACGATGGTAATAGTCCACGAAACGGGCCAGAATCGGCCAAAGTTGCGAGTGTTGACGACGGCCACATAAACGTACCCTGGGGATCGTCAATCGTGGAAATAGCACTGGGACTCTAAAATGGTGAGTAATAGTCCATGAAAGAGCCCAAGGTCGAACAAAACTAGGATTGCTGGTGAACGACACGTAAACGCATCCCAGGATACTTCAATTGTGGAAGTCGCTTCGGGACCCCAAAACAATGAGTAATAGTCCATGAAACAGGGCAGAATCAGCCAACACAGCAATTGTTGATGACCGAGACATAAGCGCACCTTGGGGTTTAACAACCATGGAAATTGTTTTGGACCCCACAATGGTGAGTAATAGTGCACGAAACGGACCAGAATCGGCCAAAATTGTGAGTGTTGATGACCGACACGTAAGCGCAACATGGGATTCAACAACTATGGAAATCGCTTTGGGACCCCAAAACGGTGAGTAATAGTCCATGAAAAGGGCCAGAATCGGCCAAAATTGTGAGTGTTGATGATGGACACATAAACACACCCCGGGGATTGTCAATCGTGGAAATACCTTTGGGACCCGAAACGGTGAGTAATAGTCCATGAAAGAGGCCAGAATCAAACAAAACTAGGATTGCTGGTAAACAACACGTAAACGCACCTCGGAGTACGTCAATCGTGGAAATCGTTCTGGGTCCCCAAAACAATGAGTAATAGTCCATGAAATAGGGCATTATCGACAAAAATTGTGGGTGTTGATGACCGACATGTAAACGCACCCCGGGGTTCGTTAATAGTGGAAATCACTCCGAGACCCCAAAACAGCTAGTAATAGTCCATGAAACAGCCTAGAATCGGCCGAAACTTTGAGTGTTGGTGAACGACACGTAAACGCAACCTGGGGTTTGTTAATCATGGATATCACTTCAGGACCCCAAAATAGTGAGTAATAGTCCATGAAACGGGCTAGAATCGGCCAAAACTATGAGTGTTGATGACCGGCACGTAAGTGCAATTTGGGGTTCAACAACTAGGGCACAACTATGGAAATCGCTTCGGCGCCCCAAAATGGTAAGTAATAGTCCACGAAATGGGTCATAATTGGCCAAAACTGTGATTGTTGACGACGGACACGTAAACGCACACCGGGGATCGTCAATCATGGAAATCGCTCTGGCACCCCGAAATGATGAGTAATAGTGCTTGAAACAGACCAGAATCAGCTAAAATTGTGAGTGTTGTTGACTGAAAAGTAAACGCACCTTGAGGTTCGTTAATAGTGGAAATCACTCTCGGACCCAAAAACAGTGAGTAATAATTCACGAAACGGGTCAGATCGGCCAAACCTGTGAGTGTTGATGAACGAGACGTAAGCATACCTTGGGGGTTCAACAACTATGGAAATCGCTCCGGGACCCCAAAACGGTGAGTAATAGTCCACGAAACGGGTTTGAATTGGCCAAAACTGTGATTGTTGACAACGGACACGTAAACACACCCCGTGGATCGTCAGTCATCGAAATCGCTCTGGGACCCCAAAACGGTGAGCAATAGTGCAAGAAACGGACCAGAATCGGCCAAAATTGTTAGTGTTGACGACCAACACGTAATTACACCCTGGGGTTCGACAACCATGGAAATCACTTTGGGACCCCAAAACGGTGAGTAATAGTGCACAAAACCGACCAGAGTTGACCAAAATCGTGGAAAGCACTCTGGCACCCCGAAAAAATGACTCATAGTACTCGAAATTGACCAAAATCGGTGAAAATTGTGTGTTGATGACCGACACGTAACCGCACCCCAGGGTTCGTTAATCATGGAAATCACTTCGGGACCCAAAAACTGTGAGTAATAGTCCACGAAACGGGCCAGAATTGGCCAAAACTGTGAGTATTGATGACCACCACGTAATTGCACCTTGTGGTTCAACAACTATGGAAATTGCTTTGGGACCCCAAAACGGTGAGTAATAGTGCACTAAATGGACCAGAATCGGCCAAAATTGTGAGTGTTGACGACAGACACGTAAAAGCACCCTGGGGATCGTTAATCATGGAAATCACTTCGGGACCCCAAAACGTGGTAATAGTCCAAGAAACTGCGAGTCTTGACGACCAACATGTAAGCACACCTTGGGGTACTACAACCATTAAATTCACTTTGGGACCCCAAAACGGTGAGTAATAGTCCATGAAATAGCCCAGAATCGGACAAACCTAGGATTACTGAAGAACGATACATAAACGCACCACGGGGTTCATCAATCATGGAAATCGCGCAGGGACCCCAAATCAGTGAGTAATAGTCCATGAAACGGGCCAGAAATAGCCAAAACTGGGATTGTTGATGACCGACACGTAAGCGCATCTTTGGGGTTGAACCAACATGGAAATCGCTTTGGGATCCCAAAACGGTGAGTAATAGTCCACGAAACGGGTTAGAATCGACAAAAACCGCGAGTGTTGATGACCGACACGTAAACGCACCCCGGGGTTCGTTAATTGTGGAAATCACTCCAGGGCAACAAAACAACGAGTAATAGGCCACAAAACGGCCAAGAATCGGCCAAAACTGTGAGTGTTGAGGACTGACACGTAAACGCACCCCTGGGTTCGTTAATCGTGGATATCACCTCGGGACCCCAAAACAGTGAGTAATAGTCCACGAAATGGGCCAGAATCGGCCAAAGCTGTGAGTGTTGTTGACTGACACGTAAGCGCGACTTGGGGTTCAACAACTATGGAAATCGTTTCAGGACCCAAAAACTGTAAGTAATAGTCCGCGAAACGGGCCAGAATTGGCCAAAACTGTGAGCGTTGACGACAGACACGTAACACACCCCGGGGATCATCTATCGTGGAAATCACTCTGCACCCCAATACGATGAGTAATAGTGCTCGAAGTGGACGAGAATCAGCCAAATTGTGAATGTTGATGACCGACACATAAAGGCAGCCTGGGGTTCGTTAATCGTGGAAATCACTCCGCGACCCTAAGACAGTGAGTAATAGTCCACGAAACGGGCCAGAATCGGCCAAAATTGTGAGTGTTAATGGTCGACACGTAAGCACACCTTGGGGTTCAAGAACTATGGAAATCGCATCGGGACCCCAAAACAGTGAGTAATAGTCCACGAAACGGGTCAGAATTGGCCAAAACTGTGAGTGTTGAGGACGGACACGAAACGCACCCCGGGGATCGTCAATGGTGGAAATAGCTCTAGGACCCCAAAACGGTGAGTAATAGTGCATGAAATGGACCAGAATCGGGAAAAATTGTTAGTGTTGATGACCAACACGTAAATGCAGCCGAGGTTCGTCAACCGTGGAAATCACTTCGGAACCCCAAAACTGGGTAATAGGCCAAGAAACGGGCCAAAATCGGCACAAACTGTGAGTCTTGATGACCAACACGTAAGCATACCTTGGGGTTCGACAATCATGGAAATCACTTTGGGACGCCAAAATGGTGAGTAATAGTCCACGAGACAGGTCAGAATCGACAAAAACTGCGAGTGTTGAGGGATGACACGTAAATGCACCCCGGGGTTCGTTAATCGTGGAAATCACTCCGGGACCCCAAAACAGTGAGTAATAGTCCACGAAATGGCCCAGAATCGGCCAAAACTGTGAGTGTTGATGACCGACACGTAAACGCAGCCCGGGGTTTGTTAATCGTGGAAATCACACCGAGACCCCAAAACAGCGAGTAATAGTCCATGAAACGGGCTAGAATCGGTCATAACTGGGAGTTGATTACCGAGACGTAAGCGCACCTTGGGGTTCAAAAAACAGGGAAATCGATTTGGGACCCCAAAACAGTGAGGAATAGTTCATGAAACGGGTCAGAATCGACAAAAACCGCAAGTGTTGATTACCGACACGTAAACGCACCCCATGATTCGTTAATCGTGGAAATCACTCCGAGACCCCAAAACCGCGAGTAATAGTCCACGAAACGGCCCAGAATCGGCCAAAAATATGAGTGTTGATGACAGACACGTAAACGCACTCCGGGGTTCATGAATCGTGGAAATCACTCTCGAACCCAAAAATAGTGAGTAATAGTCCATGAAGTGGGCCAGAATCGGCCAAAACTGTGAGTGTTGATGACCGACACGTAAGCGCACCTTGGGGTTCGACAACTATGGAAATCGCTTCGGGACCCCAAAACGGTGAGGATTAGTCCACGAAACGGGTGAGAATTGGCCAAAACTATGAGTGCTGACGACGGACACCTAAACACGGGGATCGTCAAACGTGGAAATCGCTCTAGGACCCCAAAACGGTAAGTAATAGCGCACGAAACAAAATAGAATCAGCCAAAATTGTGAGTGTTGATGACCGACACGTAAACGCACCCCGAGGATCGTCAATCATGGAAATCTCTCTCGGACCCCAAAACAGTGAGTAATAGTGCACGAAACGGACCAGAATTGTTCAAAATTGTTAGTGTTGATAATCGACACGTAAACGCACCCCGACGTTCGTCAATCGTGGAAATCACTTCGGGATCTCAAAACTGAGTAATAGTCCAAGGAACGGGCCAGAATCAGCCCAAACTGCGAGTCTTGACGACCAACACATAAGCACACCTTGGGGTTCGACAACCATGGAAATCACTTTGGGACCCCAAAACGGTGAGTAATAGTCCATGAAGGAGCCCAGAATCGGAGATAATTGATGAACGATACAAAAACGCACCCCGGAGTTCATCAATCATGAAAACCGCTCAGGGACCCCAAATCAGTGAGTAAGAGTCCATGAAACGGGTCAGAATCAGCCAGAACTGGGATTGTTGATGACCGAGCAGTAAGCACACCTTTGGGGTCGAACAAACATGGAAATCGCTTTGGGACCCCAAAACAGTGACTAATAGTCCATGAAATGGGTTAGAATCGACAAAAACCGCGAGTGTTGACGACCGACACATAAACACACCCCAGGGTTCCTTAATCATGGAAATCACTCCGGAACCCCAAAACAACGAGTAATAGTGCACGAAACGGCCCAGAATCGGCTAAAACTGTGAGTGCTGATGACCGACACGTAAACGCACCCCGGGGATCGTTGATCGTGGATATCACTCCGAGACCCCAAAACAGTGAGTAATAGTCCATGAAACGGGCCAGAATCGACCAAAACTGTGAGTGTGGATGACTAACACGTAAGCGCAACTTGGGGTTCAACAACTATGGAAATTGCTTCCGGACCCCAAACGATAAGTAATAGTCCTCGAAACGGGCCAGAATTGGCCAAAACTCTGAGTGTTGACGATGAACACGTAACGCACCTCGGGGATCGTCAATCGTGGAAATCGCTCTAGCACCCCAAAACGATGAGTAATAGTGCTCGAAATGGACCAGAATCGGCCAAAATTGTGAATTTGATGACCGACACATAAACGCATCCGAGGTTCGTTAATCGTGGAAATCACTTCGGGACCCCAAGACAGTGAGTAATAGTCCACGAAACGGGCCAGAATTGGCCAAAACTGTGAGTGTAGATGGTCGACACATAAGCGCACCTTGGGGTTCAACAACTATAGAAATCGCATCGGGACCCCAAAACGGTGAGTGATAGTCCACAAAACGGGTCTGAATTGGGCAAAACTGTGAGTGTTGACGACGGACACGTAAACGCACACCTGGGATCGTCAATCGTTTAAATCGCTCTGGGACCCCAAACGATGAGTAATAGTCCATGAAACGGGCCAGAATCGGCCAAAACTGTGAGTGTTGATGACCGACACGTAAGCGCACCTTGGGGTTCAACCACTATGGAAATCAATTCGGGACCCCAAAATGGTAAGTAATAGTCCATGAAATGGGTCAGAATTGGCTAAAACTGTGAGTGTTGATGACGGACACGTAAACGCACCCCAGGGATCGTCAATCATGGAAATCGCTCTACAACCCTAAAAACGATGAGTAATAGTGCTCAAAACGGACCAGAATCAGCCAAAATTATGAGTGATGATGAAAGACACGTAAGCGCACCTCGGGCTTCGTTAATCATGGAAATCACTACGGGACCCCAAAATAGTGAGTAATAGTCCATGAAACGGGCCACAATCGGCCAAAACTATGAGTGTTGATGACCAGCACGTGAGCTCACCTTGGGGTTCAACAACTATGGGAATTGCTTTGGGACCCCAAAACGGTGAGTAATAGTCCACGAAACGGGTTAGAATTGGCCAAAACTGTGAGTGTTGTCGCCGGACAGGTAAACGCACCCCGGGGATCAATAATCGTGGAAATCGCTCCGGGATCCCAAAACGGTGAGTAATAGTGCATGAAACGGACCAGAATAGGCCAAAATTGTGAGTGTTGATGACCGACACATAAACGCATCCCGGGGATCGTGAATCATAGATATCACTCCGGGACCCCATAACAGTGAGTAATAGTCCACGAAACGAGCCAAAATCGGCCAAAACTGTGGGTGTTCATGACCAACATGTAAGCACACCTTGGGGTTCAACAACTATGGAAATCGCCTCGCGACCCAAAACGGTGAGTAATAGTCCAAAAAACGGATCAGAATTGGCCAAAACTATGAGTGTTGACGACGGACATGTAAATGCACCCCGGGGATCGTCAATCGTGGAAATCGCTCTGGTACCCCAAAACGATGAGTAATAGTGCTTGAAACGGACCAAATAATCCAAAATTGTGAGTGTTGTTGACCGACACGTAAACGCACCCCGGGGTTCGTTAATCGTGGAAATCACTCTGGGACCCCAAAACGGTGAGTAATAAGTTCACGAAACGGGCCAGAATCGGCCAAAACTGCGAGTGGTGATGACCGACACGTAAACGCACCTTAGGGTTCAACAACTATGGAAATCACTTCGGGACCCCAAAACGGTGAGTAATAGTCCATGAAACGGGCCAGAATTGGCAAAAACTGTGAGTGTTGACGACGGACACGTAAACTTACCCTGGGGATCCTCAAACGCGGAAATCGCTCTGGGACCCCTAAACAGTGAGTAATAGTGCACGAAACGGTCCAGAATTGGTCAAAATTGTGAGTGTTGATGGCCGACACATAAATGCACCCCGAGGTTCATCAATCCTAGAAATCACTCCAACAACCATGGAAATCGCTTTGGGACCCCAAAACGATGGTAATAGTCCACGAAACGGGCCAGAATCGGCCAAAGTTGCGAGTGTTGACGACGGCCACATAAACGTACCCTGGGGATCGTCAATCGTGGAAATAGCACTGGGACTCTAAAATGGTGAGTAATAGTCCATGAAAGAGCCCAAGGTCGAACAAAACTAGGATTGCTGGTGAACGACACGTAAACGCATCCCAGGATACTTCAATTGTGGAAGTCGCTTCGGGACCCCAAAACAATGAGTAATAGTCCATGAAACAGGGCAGAATCAGCCAACACAGCAATTGTTGATGACCGAGACGTAAGCGCACCTTGGGGTTTAACAACCATGGAAATTGTTTTGGACCCCACAATGGTGAGTAATAGTGCACGAAACGGACCAGAATCGGCCAAAATTGTGAGTGTTGATGACCGACACGTAAGCGCAACATGGGATTCAACAACTATGGAAATCGCTTTGGGACCCCAAAACGGTGAGTAATAGTCCATGAAAAGGGCCAGAATCGGCCAAAATTGTGAGTGTTGATGATGGACACATAAACACACCCCGGGGATTGTCAATCGTGGAAATACCTTTGGGACCCGAAACGGTGAGTAATAGTCCATGAAAGAGGCCAGAATCAAACAAAACTAGGATTGCTGGTAAACAACACGTAAACGCACCTCGGAGTACGTCAATCGTGGAAATCGCTCTGGGTCCCCAAAACAATGAGTAATAGTCCATGAAATAGGGCATTATCGACAAAAATTGTGGGTGTTGATGACCGACATGTAAACGCACCCCGGGGTTCGTTAATAGTGGAAATCACTCCGAGACCCCAAAACAGCTAGTAATAGTCCATGAAACAGCCTAGAATCGGTCGAAACTTTGAGTGTTGGTGAACGACACGTAAACGCAACCTGGGGTTCGTTAATCATGGATATCACTTCAGGACCCCAAAATAGTGAGTAATAGTCCATGAAACGGGCTAGAATCGGCCAAAACTATGAGTGTTGATGACCGGCACGTAAGTGCAATTTGGGGTTCAACAACTAGGGCACAACTATGGAAATCGCTTCGGCGCCCCAAAATGGTAAGTAATAGTCCACGAAATGGGTCATAATTGGCCAAAACTGTGATTGTTGACGACGGACACGTAAACGCACACCGGGGATCGTCAATCATGGAAATCGCTCTGGCACCCCGAAATGATGAGTAATAGTGCTTGAAACAGACCAGAATCAGCTAAAATTGTGAGTGTTGTTGACTGAAAAGTAAACGCACCTTGAGGTTCGTTAATAGTGGAAATCACTCTCGGACCCAAAAACAGTGAGTAATAATTCACGAAACGGGTCAGATCGGCCAAACCTGTGAGTGTTGATGAACGAGACGTAAGCATACCTTGGGGGTTCAACAACTATGGAAATCGCTCCGGGACCCCAAAACGGTGAGTAATAGTCCACGAAACGGGTTTGAATTGGCCAAAACTGTGATTGTTGACAACGGACACGTAAACACACCCCGTGGATCGTCAGTCATCGAAATCGCTCTGGGACCCCAAAACGGTGAGCAATAGTGCAAGAAACGGACCAGAATCGGCCAAAATTGTTAGTGTTGACGACCAACACGTAATTACACCCTGGGGTTCGACAACCATGGAAATCACTTTGGGACCCCAAAACGGTGAGTAATAGTGCACAAAACCGACCAGAGTTGACCAAAATCGTGGAAAGCACTCTGGCACCCCGAAAAAATGACTCATAGTACTCGAAATTGACCAAAATCGGTGAAAATTGTGTGTTGATGACCGACACGTAACCGCACCCCAGGGTTCGTTAATCATGGAAATCACTTCGGGACCCAAAAACTGTGAGTAATAGTCCACGAAACGGGCCAGAATTGGCCAAAACTGTGAGTATTGATGACCACCACGTAATTGCACCTTGTGGTTCAACAACTATGGAAATTGCTTCGGGACCCCAAAACGGTGAGTAATAGTGCACTAAATGGACCAGAATCGGCCAAAATTGTGAGTGTTGACGATAGACACGTAAAAGCACCCTGGGGATCGTTAATCATGGAAATCACTTCGGGACCCCAAAACGTGGTAATAGTCCAAGAAACTGCGAGTCTTGACGACCAACATGTAAGCACACCTTGGGGTACGACAACCATTAAATTCACTTTGGGACCCCAAAACGGTGAGTAATAGTCCATGAAATAGCCCAGAATCGGACAAACCTAGGATTACTGAAGAACGATACATAAACGCACCACGGGGTTCATCAATTATGGAAATCGCGCAGGGACCCCAAATCAGTGAGTAATAGTCCATGAAACGGGCCAGAAATAGCCAAAACTGGGATTGTTGATGACCGACACGTAAGCGCATCTTTGGGGTTGAACAAACATGGAAATCGCTTTGGGATCCCAAAACGGTGAGTAATAGTCCACGAAACGGGTTAGAATCGACAAAAACCGCGAGTGTTGATGACCGACACGTAAACGCACCCCGGGGCTCGTTAATTGTGGAAATCACTCCAGGGCAACAAAACAACGAGTAATAGGCCACAAAACGGCCAAGAATCGGCCAAAACTGTGAGTGTTGAGGACCGACACGTAAACGCACCCCTGGGTTCGTTAATCGTGGATATCACCTCGGGACCCCAAAACAGTGAGTAATAGTCCACGAAATGGGCCAGAATCGGCCAAAGCTGTGAGTGTTGTTGACTGACACGTAAGCGCGACTTGGGGTTCAACAACTATGGAAATCGTTTCAGGACCCAAAAACTGTAAGTAATAGTCCGCGAAACGGGCCAGAATTGGCCAAAACTGTGAGCGTTGACGACAGACACGTAACACACCCCGGGGATCATCTATCGTGGAAATCACTCTGCACCCCAAAACGATGAGTAATAGTGCTCGAAGTGGACGAGAATCAGCCAAATTGTGAATGTTGATGACCGACACATAAAGGCAGCCTGGGGTTCGTTAATCGTGGAAATCACTCCGCGACCCTAAGACAGTGAGTAATAGTCCACGAAACGGGCCAGAATCGGCCAAAATTGTGAGTGTTAATGGTCGACACGTAAGCACACCTTGGGGTTCAAGAACTATGGAAATCGCATCGGGACCCCAAAACAGTGAGTAATAGTCCACGAAACGGGTCAGAATTGGCCAAAACTGTGAGTGTTGAGGACGGACACGAAACGCACCCCGGGGATCGTCAATGGTGGAAATAGCTCTAGGACCCCAAAACGGTGAGTAATAGTGCATGAAATGGACCAGAATCGGGAAAAATTGTTAGTGTTGATGACCAACACGTAAATGCAGCCGAGGTTCGTCAACCGTGGAAATCACTTCGGAACCCCAAAACTGGGTAATAGGCCAAGAAACGGGCCAAAATCGGCACAAACTGTGAGTCTTGATGACCAACACGTAAGCATACCTTGGGGTTCGACAATCATGGAAATCACTTTGGGACGCCAAAATGGTGAGTAATAGTCCACGAGACAGGTCAGAATCGACAAAAACTGCGAGTGTTGAGGGATGACACGTAAATGCACCCCGGGGTTCGTTAATCGTGGAAATCACTCCGGGACCCCAAAACAGTGAGTAATAGTCCACGAAATGGCCCAGAATCGGCCAAAACTGTGAGTGTTGATGACCGACACGTAAACGCAGCCCGGGGTTTGTTAATCGTGGAAATCACACCGAGACCCCAAAACAGCGAGTAATAGTCCATGAAACGGGCTAGAATCGGTCATAACTGGGAGTTGATTACCGAGACGTAAGCGCACCTTGAGGTTCAAAAAACAGGGAAATCGATTTGGGACCCCAAAACAGTGAGGAATAGTTCATGAAACGGGTCAGAATCGACAAAAACCACAAGTGTTGATTACCGACACGTAAACGCACCCCATGATTCGTTAATCGTGGAAATCACTCCGGGACCCCAAAACCGCGAGTAATAGTCCACGAAACGGCCCAGAATCGGCCAAAAATATGAGTGTTGATGACAGACACGTAAACGCACTCCGGGGTTCATGAATCGTGGAAATCACTCTCGAACCCAAAAATAGTGAGTAATAGTCCATGAAGTGGGCCAGAATCGGCCAAAACTGTGAGTGTTGATGACCGACACGTAAGCGCACCTTGGGGTTCAACAACTATGGAAATCGCTTCGGGACCCCAAAACGGTGAGGATTAGTCCACGAAACGGGTGAGAATTGGCCAAAACTATGAGTGCTGACGACGGACACCTAAACACACCTCGGGGATCGTCAAACGTGGAAATCGCTCTAGGACCCCAAAACGGTAAGTAATAGCGCACGAAACAAAATAGAATCAGCCAAAATTGTGAGTGTTGATGACCGACACGTAAACGCACCCCGAGGATCGTCAATCATGGAAATCTCTCTCGGACCCCAAAACAGTGAGTAATAGTGCACGAAACGGACCAGAATTGTTCAAAATTGTTAGTGTTGATAATCGACACGTAAACGCACCCCGACGTTCGTCAATCGTGGAAATCACTTCGGGATCTCAAAACTGAGTAATAGTCCAAGGAACGGGCCAGAATCAGCCCAAACTGCGAGTCTTGACGACCAACACATAAGCACACCTTGGGGTTCGACAACCATGGAAATCACTTTGGGACCCCAAAACGGTGAGTAATAGTCCATGAAGGAGCCCAGAATCGGAGATAATTGATGAACGATACAAAAACGCACCCCGGAGTTCATCAATCATGAAAACCGCTCAGGGACCCCAAATCAGTGAGTAAGAGTCCATGAAACAGGTCAGAATCAGCCAGAACTGGGATTGTTGATGACCGAGCAGTAAGCACACCTTTGGGGTCGAACAAACATGGAAATCGCTTTGGGACCCCAAAACAGTGACTAATAGTCCATGAAATGGGTTAGAATCGACAAAAACCGCGAGTGTTGACGACCGACACATAAACACACCCCAGGGTTCCTTAATCATGGAAATCACTCCAGAACCCCAAAACAACGAGTAATAGTGCACGAAACGGCCCAGAATCGGCTAAAACTGTGAGTGCTGATGACCGACACGTAAACGCACCCCGGGGATCGTTGATCGTGGATATCACTCCGAGACCCCAAAACAGTGAGTAATAGTCCATGAAACGGGCCAGAATCGACCAAAACTGTGAGTGTGGATGACTAACACGTAAGCGCAACTTGGGGTTCAACAACTATGGAAATTGCTTCCGGACCCCAAACGATAAGTAATAGTCCTCGAAACGGGCCAGAATTGGCCAAAACTCTGAGTGTTGACGATGAACACGTAACGCGCCTCGGGGATCGTCAATCGTGGAAATCGCTCTAGCACCCCAAAACGATGAGTAATAGTGCTCGAAATGGACCAGAATCGGCCAAAATTGTGAATTTGATGACCGACACATAAACGCATCCGAGGTTCGTTAATCGTGGAAATCACTTCGGGACCCCAAGACAATGAGTAATAGTCCACGGAACGGGCCAGAATCGGCCAAAACTGTGAGTGTAGATGGTCGACACATAAGCGCACCTTGGGGTTCAACACCTATAGAAATCGCATCGGGACCCCAAAACGGTGAGTGATAGTCCACAAAACGGGTCTGAATTGGGCAAAACTGTGAGTGTTGACGACGGACACGTAAACGCACACCTGGGATCGTCAATCGTTTAAATCGCTCTGGGACCCCAAACGATGAGTAATAGTCCATGAAACGGGCCAGAATCGGCCAAAACTGTGAGTGTTGATGACCGACACGTAAGCGCACCTTGGGGTTCAACAACTATGGAAATCAATTCGGGACCCCAAAATGGTAAGTAATAGTCCATGAAATGGGTCAGAATTGGCTAAAACTGTGAGTGTTGATGACGGACACGTAAACGCACCCCGGGGATCGTCAATCGTGGAAATCGCTCTACAACCCTAAAAACGATGAGTAATAGTGCTCAAAACGGACCAGAATCAGCCAAAATTATGAGTGATGATGAAAGACACGTAAGCGCACCTCGGGCTTCGTTAATCATGGAAATCACTACGGGACCCCAAAATAGTGAGTAATAGTCCATGAAACGGGCCACAATCGGCCAAAACTATGAGTGTTGATGACCAGCACGTGAGCTCACCTTGGGGTTCAACAACTATGGGAATTGCTTTGGGACCCCAAAACGGTGAGTAATAGTCCACGAAACGGGTTAGAATTGGCCAAAACTGTGAGTGTTGTCGCCGGACAGGTAAACGCACCCCGGGGATCAATAATCGTGGAAATCGCTCCGGGATCCCAAAACGGTGAGTAATAGTGCATGAAACGGACCAGAATAGGCCAAAATTGTGAGTGTTGATGACCGACACATAAACGCATCCCGGGGATCGTGAATCGTAGATATCACTCCGGGACCCCATAACAGTGAGTAATAGTCCACGAAACGAGCCAAAATCGGCCAAAACTGTGGGTGTTGATGACCAACATGTAAGCACACCTTGGGGTTCAACAACTATGGAAATCGCCTCGCGACCCAAAACGGTGAGTAATAGTCCAAAAAACGGATCAGAATTGGCCAAAACTATGAGTGTTGACGACGGACATGTAAATGCACCCCGGGGATCGTCAATCGTGGAAATCGCTCTGGTACCCCAAAACGATGAGTAATAGTGCTTGAAACGGACCAAATAATCCAAAATTGTGAGTGTTGTTGACCGACACGTAAACGCACCCCGGGGTTCGTTAATCGTGGAAATCACTCTGGGACCCCAAAACGGTGAGTAATAAGTTCATGAAACGGGCCAGAATCGGCCAAAACTGCGAGTGGTGATGACCGACACGTAAACGCACCTTAGGGTTCAACAACTATGGAAATCGCTTCGGGACCCCAAAACGGTGAGTAATAGTCCATGAAACGGGCCAGAATTGGCAAAAACTGTGAGTGTTGACGACGGACACGTAAACTTACCCTGGGGATCCTCAAACGCGGAAATCGCTCTGGGACCCCTAAACAGTGAGTAATAGTGCACGAAACGGTCCAGAATTGGTCAAAATTGTGAGTGTTGATGGCCGACACATAAATGCACCCCGATGTTCATCAATCCTAGAAATCACTCCAACAACCATGGAAATCGCTTTGGGACCCCAAAACGATGGTAATAGTCCACGAAACGGGCCAGAATCGGCCAAAGTTGCGAGTGTTGACGACGGCCACATAAACGTACCCTGGGGATCGTCAATCGTGGAAATAGCTCTGGGACTCTAAAATGGTGAGTAATAGTCCATGAAAGAGCCCAAGGTCGAACAAAACTAGGATTGCTGGTGAACGACACGTAAACGCATCCCAGGATACTTCAATTGTGGAAGTCGCTTCGGGACCCCAAAACAATGAGTAATAGTCCATGAAACAGGGCAGAATCAGCCAACACAGCAATTGTTGATGACCGAGACGTAAGCGCACCTTGGGGTTTAACAACCATGGAAATTGTTTTGGACCCCACAATGGTGAGTAATAGTGCACGAAACGGACCAGAATCGGCCAAAATTGTGAGTGTTGATGACCGACACGTAAGCGCAACATGGGATTCAACAACTATGGAAATCGCTTTGGGACCCCAAAACGGTGAGTAATAGTCCATGAAAAGGGCCAGAATCGACCAAAATTGTGAGTGTTGATGATGGACACATAAATACACCCCGGGGATTGTCAATCGTGGAAATACCTCTGGGACCCGAAACGGTGAGTAATAGTCCATGAAAGAGGCCAGAATCAAACAAAACAAGGATTGCTGGTAAACAACACGTAAACGCACCTCGGAGTACGTCAATCGTGGAAATCGCTCTGGGTCCCCAAAACAATGAGTAATAGTCCATGAAATAGGGCATTATCGACAAAAATTGTGGGTTTTGATGACCGACACGTAAACGCACCCCGGGGTTCGTTAATAGTGGAAATCACTCCGAGACCCCAAAACAGCTAGTAATAGTCCATGAAACAGCCTAGAATCGGCCGAAACTTTGAGTGTTGGTGAACGACACGTAAACGCAACCTGGGGTTCGTTAATCATGGATATCACTTCAGGACCCCAAAATAGTGAGTAATAGTCCATGAAACGGGCTAGAATCGGCCAAAACTATGAGTGTTGATGACCGGCACGTAAGTGCAATTTGGGGTTCAACAACTAGGGCACAACTATGGAAATCGCTTCGGCACCCCAAAATGGTAAGTAATAGTCCACAAAATGGGTCATAATTGGCCAAAACTGTGATTGTTCACGACGGACACGTAAACGCACACCGGGGATCGTCAATCATGGAAATCGCTCTGGCACCCCGAAATGATGAGTAATAGTGCTTGAAACAGACCAGAATCAGCTAAAATTGTGAGTGTTGTTGACTGAAAAGTAAACGCACCTCGAGGTTCGTTAATAGTGGAAATCACTCTCGGACCCAAAAACAGTGAGTAATAATTCACGAAACGGGTCAGATCGGCCAAACCTGTGAGTGTTGATGAACGAGACGTAAGCATACCTTGGGGGTTCAACAACTATGGAAATCGCTTCGGGACCCCAAAACGGTGAGTAATAGTCCACGAAACGGGTTTGAATTGGCCAAAACTGTGATTGTTGACAACGGACACGTAAACACACCCCGTGGATCGTCAGTCATCGAAATCGCTCTGGGACCCCAAAACGGTGAGCAATAGTGCAAGAAACGGACCAGAATCGACCAAAATTGTTAGTGTTGACGACCAACACGTAATTACACCCTGGGGTTCGACAACCATGGAAATCACTTTGGGACCCCAAAACGGTGAGTAATAGTGCACAAAACCGACTAGAGTTGACCAAAATCGTGGAAAGCACTCTGGCACCCCGAAAAAATGACTCATAGTACTTGAAATTGACCAAAATCGGTGAAAATTGTGTGTTGATGACCGACACGTAACCGCACCCCAGGGTTCGTTAATCATGGAAATCACTTCGGGACCCAAAAACTGTGAGTAATAGTCCACGAAACGGGCCAGAATTGGCCAAAACTGTGAGTATTGATGACCACCACGTAATTGCACCTTGTGGTTCAACAACTATGGAAATCGCTTTGGGACCCCAAAACGGTGAGTAATAGTGCACTAAATGGACCAGAATCGGCCAAAATTGTGAGTGTTGACGACAGACACGTAAAAGCACCCTGGGGATCGTTAATCATGGAAATCACTTCGGGACCCCAAAACATGGTAATAGTCCAAGAAACTGCGAGTCTTGACGACCAACATGTAAGCACACCTTGGGGTACGACAACCATTAAATTCACTTTGGGACCCCAAAACGGTGAGTAATAGTCCATGAAATAGCCCAGAATCGGACAAACCTAGGATTACTGAAGAACGATATATAAACGCACCACGGGGTTCATCAATCATGGAAATCGCGCAGGGACCCCAAATCAGTGAGTAATAGTCCATGAAACGGGCCAGAAATAGCCAAAACTGGGATTGTTGATGACCGACACGTAAGCGCATCTTTGGGGTTGAACAAACATGGAAATCGCTTTGGGATCCCAAAACGGTGAGTAATAGTCCACGAAACGGGTTAGAATCGACAAAAACCGCGAGTGTTGATGACCGACACGTAAACGCACCCCGGGGTTCGTTAATTGTGGAAATCACTCCAGGGCAACAAAACAACGAGTAATAGGCCACAAAACGGCCAAGAATCGGCCAAAATTGTGAGTGTTGAGGACTGACACGTAAACGCACCCCTGGGTTCGTTAATCGTGGATATCACCTCGGGACCCCAAAACAGTGAGTAATAGTCCACGAAATGGGCCAGAATCGGCCAAAGCTGTGAGTGTTGTT
Source organism: Triticum timopheevii (assembly GCA_963921465.1). Taxonomy (NCBI): domain Eukaryota; kingdom Viridiplantae; phylum Streptophyta; class Magnoliopsida; order Poales; family Poaceae; genus Triticum; species Triticum timopheevii. The sequence continues at coordinate 622,395,525 of OY997268.1, forward strand.
GACTGACACGTAAGCGCGACTTGGGGTTCAACAACTATGGAAATCGTTTCAGGACCCAAAAACTTTAAGTAATAGTCCGCGAAACGGGCCAGAATTGGCCAAAACTGTGAGCGTTGACGACAGACACGTAACACACCCCGGAGATCATCTATCGTGGAAATCACTCTGCACCCCAAAACGATGAGTAATAGTGCTCGAAGTGGACGAGAATCAGCCAAATTGTGAATGTTGATGACCGACACATAAAGGCAGCCCGGGGTTCGTTAATCGTGGAAATCACTCCGCGACCCTAAGACAGTGAGTAATAGTCCACGAAACGGGCCAGAATCGGCCAAAATTGTGAGTGTTAATGGTCGACACGTAAGCACACCTTGAGGTTCAAGAACTATGGAAATCGCATCGGGACCCCAAAACAATGAGTAATAGTCCATGAAACGGGTCAGAATTGGCCAAAACTGTGAGTGTTGAGGACGGACACGAAACGCACCCCGGGGATCGTCAATGGTGGAAATAGCTCTAGGACCCCAAAACGGTGAGTAATAGTGCATGAAATGGACCAGAATCGGGAAAAATTGTTAGTGTTGATGACCAACACGTAAATGCAGCCGAGGTTCGTCAACCGTGGAAATCACTTCGGAACCCCAAAACTGGGTAATAGGCCAAGAAACGGGCCAAAATCGGCACAAACTGTGAGTCTTGATGACCAACACGTAAGCATACCTTGGGGTTCGACAATCATGGAAATCACTTTGGGACGCCAAAATGGTGAGTAATAGTCCACGAGACAGGTTAGAATCGACAAAAACTGCGAGTGTTGAGGGATGACACGTAAATGCACCCCGGGGTTCGTTAATCGTGGAAATCACTCCGGGACCCCAAAACAGTGAGTAATAGTCCACGAAATGGCCCAGAATCGGCCAAAACTGTGAGTGTTGATGACCGACACGTAAACGCACCCCGGGGTTTGTTAATCGTGGAAATCACAATGGGACCCCAAAACAGCGTGTAATAGTCCATGAAACGGGCTAGAATCGGTCATAACTGGGAGTTGATTACCGAGACGTAAGCGCACCTTGGGGTTCAACAAATAGGGAAATCGATTTGGGACCCCAAAACGGTGAGGAATAGTTCATGAAACGGGTCAGAATCGACAAAAACCGCAAGTGTTGATTACCGACACGTAAACGCACCCCATGATTCGTTAATCATGGAAATCACTCCGGGACCCCAAAACCGCGAGTAATAGTCCACGAAACGGCCCAGAATCGGCCAAAAATATGAGTGTTGATGACATACACGTAAACGCACTCCGGGGTTCATGAATCGTGGAAATCACTCTCGGACCCAAAAATAGTGAGTAATAGTCCATGAAGTGGGCCAGAATCGGCCAAAACTGTGAGTGTTGATGACCGACACGTAAGCGCACCTTGGGGTTCAACAACTATGGAAATCGCTTCGGGACCCCAAAACGGTGAGGATTAGTCCACGAAACGGGTGAGAATTGGCCAAAACTATGAGTGCTGACGACGGACACCTAAACACACCTCGGGGATCATCAAACGTGGAAATCGCTCTAGGACCCCAAAACGGTAAGTAATAGCGCACGAAACAAAATAGAATCAGCCAAAATTGTGAGTGTTGATGACCGACACGTAAACGCACCCCGAGGAAAGTCAATCATGGAAATCTCTCTCGGACCCCAAAACAGTGAGTAATAGTGCACGAAACGGACCAGAATTGTTCAAAATTGTTAGTGTTGATAATCGACACGTAAACGCACCCCGACGTTCGTCAATCGTGGAAATCACTTCGGGATCTCAAAACTGAGTAATAGTCCAAGGAACGGGCCAGAATCAGCCCAAACTGCGAGTCTTGACGACCAACACATAAGCACACCTTGGGGTTCGACAACCATGGAAATCACTTTGGGACCCCAAAACGGTGAGTAATAGTCCATGAAGGAGCCCAGAATCAGAGATAATTGATGAACGATACAAAAACGCACCCCGGAGTTCATCAATCATGAAAACCGCTCAGGGACCCCAAATCAGTGAGTAAGAGTCCATGAAACGGGTCAGAATCAGCCAGAACTGGGATTGTTGATGACCGAGCAGTAAGCACACCTTTGGGGTCGAACAAACATGGAAATCGCTTTGGGACCCCAAAACAGTGACTAATAGTCCATGAAATGGGTTAGAATCGACAAAAACCGCGAGTGTTGACGACCGACACATAAACACACCCCAGGGTTCCTTAATCATGGAAATCACTCCGGAACCCCAAAACAACGAGTAATAGTGCACGAAACGGCCCAGAATCGGCTAAAACTGTGAGTGCTGATGACCGACATGTAAACGCACCCCGGGGATCGTTGATCGTGGATATCACTCCGAGACCCCAAAACATTGAGTAATAGTCCATGAAACGGGCCAGAATCGACCAAAACTGTGAGTGTGGATGACTAACACGTAAGCGCAACTTGGGGTTCAACAACTATGGAAATTGCTTCCGGACCCCAAACGATAAGTAATAGTCCTCGAAACGGGCCAGAATTGGCCAAAACTCTGAGTGTTGACGATGAACACGTAACGCACCTCGGGGATCGTCAATCGTGGAAATAGCTCTAGCACCCCAAAACGATGAGTAATAGTGCTCGAAATGGACCAGAATCGGCCAAAATTGTGAATTTGATGACCGACACATAAACGCATCCGAGGTTCGTTAATCGTGGAAATCACTTCGGGACCCCAAGACAGTGAGTAATAGTCCACGAAACGGGCCAGAATCGGCCAAGACTGTGAGTGTAGATGGTCGACACATAAGCGCACCTTGGGGTTCAACAACTATAGAAATCGCATCGGGACCCCAAAACGGTGAGTGATAGTCCACAAAACAGGTCTGAATTGGGCAAAACTGTGAGTGTTGACGACGGACACGTAAACGCACACCTGGGATCGTCAATCGTTTAAATCGCTCTGGGACCCCAAACGATGAGTAATAGTCCATGAAACGGGCCAGAATCGGCCAAAACTGTGAGTGTTGATGACCGACACGTAAGCGCACCTTGGGGTTCAACAACTATGGAAATCAATTCGGGACCCCAAAATGGTAAGTAATAGTCCATGAAATGGGTCAGAATTGGCTAAAACTGTGAGTGTTGATGACGGACACGTAAACGCACCCCGGGGATCGTCAATCGTGGAAATCGCTCTACAACCCTAAAAACGATGAGTAATAGTGCTCAAAACGGACCGGAATCAGCCAAAATTATGAGTGATGATGAAAGACACGTAAGCGCACCTCGGGCTTCGTTAATCATGGAAATCACTACGGGACCCCAAAATAGTGAGTAATAGTCCATGAAACGGGCCACAATCGGCCAAAACTATGAGTGTTGATGACCAGCACGTGAGCTCACCTTGGGGTTCAACAACTATGGGAATTGCTTTGGGACCCCAAAATGGTGAGTAATAGTCCACGAAACGGGTCAGAATTGGCCAAAACTGTGAGTGTTGTCGCCGGACAGGTAAACTCACGCCGGGGATCAATAATCGTGGAAATCGCTCCGGGATCCCAAAACGGTGAGTAATAGTGCATGAAACGGACCAGAATAGGCCAAAATTGTGAGTGTTGATGACCGACACATAAACGCATCCCGGGGTTCGTGAATCATAGATATCACTCCGGGACCCCATAACAGTGAGTAATAGTCCACGAAACGAGCCAAAATCGGCCAAAACTGTGGGTGTTGATGACCAACATGTAAACACACCTTGGGGTTCAACAACTATGGAAATCGCCTCGCGACCCAAAACGGTGAGTAATAGTCCAAAAAACGGATCAGAATTGGCCAAAACTATGAGTGTTGACGACGGACATGTAAATGCACCCCGGGGATCGTCAATCGTGGAAATCGCTCTGGTACCCCAAAACGATGAGTAATAGTGCTTGAAACGGACCAAATAATCCAAAATTGTGAGTGTTGTTGACCGACACGTAAATGCACCCCGGGGTTCGTTAATCGTGGAAATCACTCTGGGACCCCAAAACGGTGAGTAATAAGTTCACGAAACGGGCCAGAATCGGCCAAAACTGCGAGTGGTGATGACCGACACGTAAACGCACCTTAGGGTTCAAAAACTATGGAAATCGCTTCGGGACCCCAAAATGGTGAGTAATAGTCCATGAAACGGGCCAGAATTGGCAAAAACTGTGAGTGTTGACGACGGACACGTAAACTTACCCTGGGGATCCTCAAACGCGGAAATCGCTCTGGGACCCCTAAACAGTGAGTAATAGTGCACGAAACGGTCCAGAATTGGTCAAAATTGTGAGTGTTGATGGCCGACACATAAATGCACCCCGAGGTTCATCAATCCTAGAAATCACTCCAACAACCATGGAAATCGCTTTGGGACCCCAAAACGATGGTAATAGTCCACGAAACGGGCCAGAATCGGCCAAAGTTGCGAGTGTTGACGACGGCCACATAAACGTACCCTGGGGATTGTCAATCGTGGAAATAGCTCTGGGACTCTAAAATGGTGAGTAATAGTCCATGAAAGAGCCCAAGGTCGAACAAAACTAGGATTGCTGGTGAACGACACGTAAACGCATCCCAGGATACTTCAATTGTGGAAGTCGCTTCGGGACCCCAAAACAATGAGTAATAGTCCATGAAACAGGGCAGAATCAGCCAACACAGCAATTGTTGATGACCGAGACGTAAGCGCACCTTGGGGTTTAACAACCATGGAAATTGTTTTGGACCCCACAATGGTGAGTAATAGTGCACGAAACGGACCAGAATCGGCCAAAATTGTGAGTGTTGATGACCGACACGTAAGCGCAACATGGGATTCAACAACTATGGAAATCGCTTTGGGACCCCAAAACGGTGAGTAATAGTCCATGAAAAGGGCCAGAATCGGCCAAAATTGTGAGTGTTGATGATGGACACATAAACACACCCCGGGGATTGTCAATCGTGGAAATACCTCTGGGACCCGAAACGGTGAGTAATAGTCCATGAAAGAGGCCAGAATCAAACAAAACTAGGATTGCTGGTAAACAACACGTAAACGCACCTCGGAGTACGTCAATCGTGGAAATCGCTCTGGGTCCCCAAAACAATGAGTAATAGTCCATGAAATAGGGCATTATCGGCAAAAATTGTGGGTGTTGATGACCGACACGTAAACGCACCCCGGGGTTCGTTAATAGTGGAAATCACTCCGAGACCCCAAAACAGCTAGTAATAGTCCATGAAACAGCCTAGAATCGGCTGAAACTTTGAGTGTTGGTGAACGACACATAAACGCAACCTGGGGTTCGTTAATCATGGATATCACTTCAGGACCCCAAAATAGTGAGTAATAGTCCATGAAATGGGCTAGAATCGGCCAAAACTATGAGTGTTGATGACCGGCACGTAAGTGCAATTTGGGGTTCAACAACTAGGGCACAACTATGGAAATCGCTTCGGCACCCCAAAACGGTAAGTAATAGTCCACGAAATGGGTCATAATTGGCCAAAACTGTGATTGTTGACGACGGACACGTAAACGCACACCGGGGATCGTCAATCATGGAAATCGCTCTGGCACCCCGAAATGATGAGTAATAGTGCTTGAAACAGACCAGAATCAGCTAAAATTGTGAGTGTTGTTGACTGAAAAGTAAACGCACCTCGAGGTTCGTTAATAGTGGAAATCACTCTCGGACCCAAAAACAGTGAGTAATAATTCACGAAACGGGTCAGATCGGCCAAAACTGTGAGTGTTGATGACCGACACGTAAGCGCACCCCGGGGATCTTGAATCATAGATATCACTCCGGGACCCCAAAATAGTGAGTAATAGTCCACGAATCGGGCCTGAATTGGCCAAAACTATGGGTGTTGATGACCGACACGTAACCGCACCTTGGGGTTCAACAACTATGCAAATCGCTTCAGGACCCCAAACGGTGAGTAATAGTCCACGAAACGGATCAGAAGTGGCCAAAACTGTGAGTGTTGACGACGGACACGTAAACGCACCCCGGGGATCGTCAATCGTGGAAATTGCTCTGGCACCCCAAAACGAATGAGTAATAGTGCTTGAAATGGACCAGAATCATGCAAACGCACCCTGGGGTTCATTAATCGTGGAAATCACTCTGGGACCCTAAAATAGTGAGTAATAGTCTATGAAACAGGCCAGAATCAGCCAAAACTGCGAGTGGTGATAACCGACACGTAAGCGCACCTTAGGGTTCAACAACTATGGAAATCGCTTCGGGACCCCAAAACGGCAAGCAACGAAACGGGTCAGAATTGTCCAAAACTGTGAGTGTTGACGACGGACTTGTAAACTCACCTTGGGGATCCTCAAACGTAGAAATCGCTTTGGCACCCCTAAACGTTGAGTAATAGTGCACGAAACGGTCCAGAATTGGCCAAAATTGTGAGTGTGGATGGCCGACACATAAATGCACCGCGGGATTCATCAATCGTAGAAATCACTCCGAGACCCCAAAACTGAGTAATAGACCAAGAAACGGGCCAGAATCAGCCCAAACTACAATTGTTGACACGTAAGAGCACCTTGGGGTTCGACAACCATGGAAATCGCTTTGGGACCCGAAAATGGTGGGTAATAGTCCACGAAACGGGCCAAACTCGGCCAAAATTGCGAGTGTTAATGACGGACACATAAACGCACCCCGGGGATCGTAAATCGTGGAAATTGCTCTGGGACCCCAAAACGTGAGTAATAATCCATGAAAGAGCCCAGAGTCAAACAAAACTAGGATTGCTGGTGAACAACACGTAAACGCACGCCGGGATATGTTAATCGTGGAAATCGCTCCGGGACCCCAAAAATAAGTAATAGTCCATGAAACAGGGCAGGATCGGCCAAAACTGTGATTCTTGATGACCGAGACGTAAGCGCACCTTGGGGTTCAACAAACATGGAAATCGCTTTTGGACCCCAAAATGGTGAGTAATAGTGCACGAAACGGACCAGAATCGGCCAAAATTGTGAGTGTTGATGACCGACAGATAAGCACAACTTGGGATTCAACAACTATGGAAATCGCTTTGGGACCCCAAAACGGTGAGTAATAGTCCATTAAAATGGCCAGAATCGGCCAAAATTGTGAGTGTTGACGACGGACACATAAACACACCCCGAGGATTGTCAATTGTGGAAATACCTCTGGGACCCAAAAACGGTGAGTAATAGTCCATGAAAGAGCCCAGAATCAAACAAAACTAGGATTGCTGGTAAACAACACGTAAACGCACCCTGGGGTACATCAATCATGGAAATCGCTCCGGGACCCCAAAACAATGAGTAATAGTCCATGAAATAGGGCAGAATCGGCAGAAACTATGAGTGGATGACCGACACGTAAATGCACCCCAGGGTTCGCTAATAGTGGAAATCACTCCGAGACCCCAAAACAGCTAGTAATAGTCCAGGAAACGGCCCAAAATTGGCCAAACCTATGAGTGTTGATGAACGACATGTAAACGCACCCGGGGTTCTTTAATCATGGATATCACTCCAGGACCCCAAAACAGTGAGTAATAGGCCACGAAACGGGCCAGAATCGGCCAAAACTGTGAGTGTTGCCGACATGTAAGCGCAACTTGGGGTCCAACAACTAGGGCACAACTATGAAAATCGCTTCGGGAACCCAAAACGGTAAGTAATAGTCCATGGAACGGGTCAGAATTGGCCAAAACTATGATTGTGGATGACGGACACGTAAGCACACCTCGGGGTTCGTTAATAGTGGAAATCACTCTAGGACCCAAAAACAGTGAGTAATAGTCCACGAAATGGCTCAGAATCGGCCAAAACTATGAGTGTTGATGACCGACACGTAAGCGCACCTTTGGGTTCAACAACTATGGAAATTGCTTTGGGACCCCAAAACGGTGAGCCACGAAATGGGTCAGAATTGGCCAAAACTGTGAGTGTTGACGACGACACGTAAACGCACCCCGGGGATCGTTAATCGTGGAAATCGCTCCGGGATCCCAAAACGGTGAGTAATAGTGCATGAAACGCATCATGATCGGCCAAAATTGTGAGTGTTGATGACCAACACGTAAACGCACCCCGGGGTTCGTCAATCGTGGAAATCGCTTCAGGTCCCCAAGACTAAGTAATAGTCCAAGAAACATGCCAGAATCGTCCCAAACTGCGAGTCTTGACAACCAACACGTAAGCACTCCTTGGGGTTCAACAACCATGGAAATCACTCTGGGACCCCAAAACGGTGCGTAATAGTCCATGGAAGAGCCCAGAATCGGACAAAACTAGGAATGTTGGTGAACGACACGTAAACGCACCCCAGGGTACGTCAACCATGGAATACTTTCCGGGACCCCAAAACAATGAGTAATAGTCCATGAAACAGGGCAGAATCGGCCAAAACTGTGATTCTTGATCATCGACACGTAAGCGCACCTTGGGTTTCTACAACCATGGAAATCGCTTTGGGACCCCAAAATAGTGAGTAATAGTCCTCAAACGAGTTAAAATTCACAAAAACACTGAGCGTTGATGACCGACACGTAAACGCACCCGGGGTTCGTGAATTGTGGAAATCACTCTAGGACCCCAAAATAGTGAGTAATAGTCCATGAAATGGGCCAGAATTTGCCAAAACTATGAGTGTTGATGACCGACACATAAGCGCACCTTGGGGTTCAACAATTATGGAAATCGTTTCAGGACCACAAAATGGTGAGTAATAGTTCACGAAATGGGTTAGAATTGGTCAAAACTATGAGTGTTGATGACGAACACGTAAACGCACCCCGAGGATTGTCAATCATTGAAATCGCTCTGGCACCCCAAAACGATGAGTACAAGTGCTCGAAACGGACCAGAATAAGCCAAAATTGTGAATTTTGATGACGGACACGTAAGCGCACCTTAAGGTTCAACAACTATGGAAATCGCTTTGACGCCCCACAACATTGAGTAATAGTCCACGAAACAGGTCAGAATTAGCGACAACTTTGAGTGTTGACAACGGACACGTAAATGCACCCCGGGGATCGTCAAACGTGGAAATCGCTCTGGGACCCCAAAACGTGAGTAATAGTGCACGAAACAGACCAGAATCGGCCAAATTTGAGAGTGTTGAAGATCAACACGTAAATGCACCCCGGGGTTCGTCAATCGCAAAAATCACTCTAGGACCCCAAAACTGAGTAGTAGTCCAAGAAACAGGCCAGAATCGTCCCAAACTGCGAGTCTTGACGACCAACACGTAAGCACACCTTGGGGTTCAACAACCATAGAAATTACTTTGGGACCCCAAAACGGTGCGTAATAGTCCATGAAAGAGCCCAGAATTGGACAAAACTAGGAATGTTGGTGAACGACACGTAAACACACCCCACGGTACGTCAATCATGGAATACGCTCCGGGACCCCAAAACAATGATTAATAGTCCATGAAAAAGGGCAGAATCGGCCAACACTGCGATTCTTGATGACCGAGACTTAAGCGCACCTTGGGATTCAACAACCATGGAAATCGCTTTTGGACCCCAAAATGGTGAGCAATAGTGCACGAAACGGACCAGAATCAGCCAAAATTGTGAGTGTTGATGATCGACAAGTAAGCGCAACTTGGGATTCAACAACTATGGAAATCGCTTTGGAACCCCCAAAGGGTGAGTAATAGTCCATGAAAAGGGCCAGAATCGGCCAAAATTGTGAGTGTTGACGACGGACACATAAACACACCCCGGGGATTGTCAATCATGGAAATACATCTGGGACCCCAAAATGGTGAGTAATAGTCCATGAAAGAGCCGAGAACCGAACGAAACTAGGATTGCTGGTAACCAACACGTAAACGCACCCCGGGGTATGTCAATCATGGAAATAGCTCCGGGACCCCAAAACAATGAGAAATAGTCCATGAAATAGGGCAGAATCGGCAAAAACTGTGAGTGTTGATGACTGACACATAAATGCACCCCGGGGTTTGCTAATAGTGGAAATCACTCCGAGACCCCAAAACAGCTAGTAATAGTCCACGAAACGGCCCAAAATCGGCTGAAACTGTGAGTGTTGATGACCGACACGTAAACGCACCCCGGGGTTCACTAATCATGGATATCACTCCGGGACCCCAAAACCGTGAGTAATAGTCCACGAAACGGGCTAGAATCGGCCAAAACTGTGAGTGTTGCCGACACGTAAGCGCAACTTGGGGTCCAACAACTAGGGCACAACTATGGAAATCGCTTCGGGACCCCAAAACGGTATGTAATAGTCCACGAAATGGGTCAGAACTGGCCAAAACTGTGATTCTGGATGACAGGCACGTAAACACACCTCGGGGTTCGTTAATAGTGGAAATCACTCTGGGACCCAAAAACAGTGAGTAATAGTCCACGAAATGGGTCAGAATCGGCCAAAACTGTGAGTGTTGATGACCGACATGTAAGCGCACCATGGGGTTCAACAACTATGGAAATTGCTTCAGGACCCCAAAACGGTGAGCCACAAAATGGATCAGAATTGGCCAAAACTGCGAGTGTTGACGACGACGCGTAAACGCACCCCGGTGATCGTTAATCATGGAAATCGCTCCGGGACCCCAAAACGGTGAGTAATAGTGCATGAAACGCATCAGGATCGGCCAAAATTGTGAGTGTTGATGACCAACACGTAAACGCACCCCGGGGTTCGTCAATCGTGGAAATCACTTTGGGGCCCCAAAACTGAGTAATAGTCCAAGAAACAGGCCATAATCGTCCCAAACTGTGATTCTTGACGACCAACACGTAAGCACACCTTGGGGTTCAACAACCATGGAAATCACTTTGGGACCCCAAAATGGTGCGTAATAGTCCATGGAAGAGCATAGAATCGGACAAAACTAGGAATGTTGGTGAACGACACGTAAACGCACCCCAGGGTATGTCAGTCGTGGAATACGTCCCGGGACCCCAAAAAAATGAGTAATAGTCCATGAAACAGGGTAGAATCGGCCAAAACTGTGATTGTTGATCATCGACACGTAAGCACCTTGGGTTTCAGCAACCATGGAAATCGCTTTGGGACCCCAAAACAATGAGTAATAGTCCACGATACGGGTCAAAATCAACAAAAACACTGAGTGTTGATGACCGTCACGTAAACGCACCCGGGGTTCGTGAATCATGGAAATCACTCTAGGACCCCAAAATAGTGAGTAATAGTCCACGAAATGGGCCAGAATCCGCCAAAACTATGAGTGTTGATGACCGACACATAAGCGCACCTTGGGGTTCAACAATTATGGAAATCGCTTCGGAACCACAAAATGGTGAGTAATAGTTCACAAAATGGGTCAGAATTGGTCAAAACTGTGAGTGTTGATGACAAACACGTAAACACACCCCGAGGATTGTCAATCATTGAAATCGCTCTGGCACCCCAAAACGATGACTACAAGTGCTCAGAACAGACCAGAATAAGCCAAAATTGTGAGTTTTGATGACGGACACGTAAGCGCTCCTTAAGGTTCAACAACTATGGAAATCGATTTGACGCCCCAAAACGTTGAGTAATAGTCCACGAAACAGGTCAGAATTGGCAAAAACTGTGAGTGTCGACGACGGACACGTAAATGCACCCCGGGGATCGTCAAACGTGGAAATCGCTTTGGGACCCCAAAACGGTTAGTAATAGTGCACAAAATGGACCAAAATCGGCCAAATTTGTGAGTGTTGATGATCGACACGTAAATGCACCCCGTGGTTCGTCAATCGTAGAAATCACTCTGGGACCCCAAAACTGAGTAATAGTCCAAGAAACAGGCCAGAATCGTCCCAAACTGCGAGTCTTGACGACCAACACGTAAGCACACCTTGGGGTTCCACAACCATGGAAATCACTTTGGGACCCCAAAACGGTGCGTAATAGTCAATGAAGAGCCCAGAAATGGACAAAACTAGGAATGTTGGTGAACGACACGTAAACGCACCCCAGGGTACGTCAGTCGTGGAATACGCTCCGGGACCCCAAAACAATGAGTAATAGTCCATCAAAAAGGGCAGAATCGGCCAAAACTGCGATTGTTGATCATCGACACGTAAGCGCACCTTGGGATGCAACAACCATGGAAATCGCTTTGGGACCCCAAAATAGTGAGTAATAGTCCACGAGACGGGTCAAAATCAACAAAAACAGTGAGCGTTGATGACCGACACGTAAACACACCCGGGGTTCGTGAATCGTGGAAATCACTCTGGGACCCAAAAATAGTGAGTAATAGTCCATGAAATGAGCCAGAATCTGCCAAAACTGTGAGTGTTGATGACCGACACATAAGCGCACCTTGGGGTTCAACAATTATAGAAATCGCTTTAGGACCACCAAAGGGTGTGTAATAGTTCACGAAATGGGTCAGAATTGGCCAAAACTATGAGTGTTGATGACGAACTCGTAAACGCACCCTGAGGATCGTCAATCGTGGAAGTCGCTCAAGCACCCCAAAACAATGAGTACACGTGTTCGAAACGGACCAGAATAAGCCAAAATTGTGAGTTTTGATGACGGACACGTAGGCGCACTTTAAGGTTCAACAATTATGGAAATCGCTTCGAGGCCCCAAAACGGTGAGTAATAGTCCATGAAACGGGTCAAAATTGGCCAAAACCGTGAGTGTTGACGACGGACACATAAACGCACCCCGGGGATCGTCAAACATGGAAATCACTCTAGGACCCCAAAACGGTGAGTAATAGTGCACGAAACAGACCAGAATCTGCCAAATTTGTGAGTGTTGATGATCGACACGTAAATGCAGCCCGGGGTTCGTCAATCGTAGAAATTACTCTGGGACCCCAAAACTGAGTAATAGTCCAAGAAACAGGCCAGAATCGTTCCAAACTGTGAGTCTTGATGACCAACACGTAAGCACAACTTGGGGTTCAACAACCATGGAAATCACTTTGGGACCCCAAAACGGTGCGTAATAGTCAATGAAAGAGCCCACAAATGGACAAAACTAGGAATGTTTGTGAACGATACGTAAACGCACCCTAGGGTACGTCAATCTTGGAATATGCTCTGGGACCCCAAAACAATGAGTAATAGTCCATGAAAAAGGGCAGAATCGTCCAAAACTACGATTGTTGATCATCAACACATAAGCGCACCTTGGGATGCAACAACCATGGAAATCGCTTTGGGACCCCAAAACAGTGAGTAATAGTCCACGAGATGGGTCAAAATCGACAAAACAGTGAGCGTTGATGACCGACACGTAAACACACCTGGGGTTCGTGAATCGTGGAAATCACTCTAGGACCCAAAAATAGTGAGTAATAGTCCACGAAATGGGCGAGAATCTGCCAAAACTGTGAGTGTTGATGACCGACACATAACCGCACCTTGGGGTTCAACAATTACGGAAATCGCTTCAGGACCACCAAAGCGTGAGTAATAGTTCATGAAATGGGTCAGAATTGGCCAAAACTATGAGTGTTGATGACGAACTCGTAAACGCACCCCGAGGATCGTCAATCGTGGAAGTCGCTGAAGGACCCCAAAACGATGAGTACAAGTGCTCAAAACGCACCAGAATAAGCCAAAATTGTGAGTTTTGATGACGGACACGTAAGCGCACCAGAATAAGACAAAACGGTGAGTAATAGTCCATGAAACGGGTCAGAATTGGCCAAAACTGCGAGTGTTGACGACGGACACGTAAACGCACCTCGGGGATCGTCAAACAAGGAAATCTCTCTAGGACTCCAAAACGATGAGTAATAGTGCACGAAACGGACCAGAATCAGCCAAATTTATGACTGTTGATGATCGACATGTAAATGCACCCCGGGGTTCGTCAATCGTAGAACTCACTCTGGGACCCCAAAACTGAGTAATAGTCCAAGAAACGGGCCATAGTCGGCCCAAACTACGATTGTTGATGACTGACACGTAAGCGCACCTTCGGGTTCAACAACCATGGAAATCGCTTTGGGACCCCAAGACGGTGAGTAATAGTCACGAAACGGGCCAGAATCAACCAAGATTGCGATTGTTGACGACAGACACATAGACGCGCCCCGGAGATCGTCAATCATGGAAATAGCTATGGGACTCCAAAAGGGTGAGTAATAGTCCATGAAAGAGCCCGGAATCGAACAAAACTAGGATTGCTAGTGAACGACACGTAAACGCACCCCGGGGTACGTCAATCGTGGAAATCGCTCTGTGACCCCAAAACAATGAGTAATAGTCCATGAAACAGGGCAGAATTGGCCAAAACTGTGATTGTTGATGACCGAAACGTAAGCGCACCTTGGGGTTCAACAACCATGGAAATCGCTTTTGGACCCCAAAACTGAGTAATAGTCCAAGAAACGGGCCAGAATCGGCCCAAACTGCGAGTCTTGACGACCAACACATAAGCACACCTTGGGGGTGGACAACCATAGAAATCACTTTGGGACCCCAAAACAGTGAGTAATAGTCCATGAAAGAGCCTAGAATCGGACAAACCCAGGAGGGGTCGGTTCACAGATAAATCTTGGAGGCCCAGAGCCAAAAGGCGGATTAGGGCCCATAATGGTAAACCACCATAGTTGTATAACTTGTATTGTAAGTTAGGGAAAAGGGAGAGACCGAGCCGGACACTTGTATGAGCCGGCCTCGAGACTCTATAAACCGGTCGGGCGTCAACCTGTGTATATATAGGGATGACCCGGCGGCGGTTCAGGGACAAGAACCAACAACTCGAGACTCAGGCAAAGCGTATTTGCTCCCTGGTGATCGAAACCCAAGCAATTCCATCACAACTAGACATAGGCTTTTACCTTCATCGTAAGGGGCCAAACTAGTATAAAACTCTCGTGTCCCTTGTACGGTTTAACCCCTTCAAGCTAATCTTTTTGCGATGGCTCCACGACTAAGTCCTTCCGTTAGGACATCTGACGTAATATTTCCACGACAGTAGTCATACAACCACGCACATATGTAGTTCTAGATGATATCAACGCCGACCATCATCCTCAAGCCATGGTGGTGGGTGTTCCTAATAGTAATTAGGAAGGAGGGAGGAAGGAGGGAGGAAGGAGGGAGGGAGGAGTTGGAGGAACGAGGGAACATGTGGGGAGGATGGGGAGGAAGGTAGGAGGGGGTGACGACGACAGGATGGAGGAGGAAGCGGGTGACAGCGGTGGGATGGAGGAGGGAGGGGTGACGGCGGCAGGAAGGGAGGGGGCGACGACCGGCAGCCAGATGGAGGAGGGAGGGGGCGACAGCGGCAGTAGTGCGCGGGCGGCAATGCAGCGGCGACAGACGACAGGGTGCGGGGGAGAGTAAGTGGAGCAGATAGAGAGGAGAGTGAGGGGCGGCCTGGTGATAGGATGGCTTTAGCAGTAGCACATTTTTGGGTAACGCACTGCTGCTAAACACCCAAGCAGTAGCACCTTTAGGAAAACGCACTACTGCTAAGTGTAAGCATGCAAAAATACATTGGCCATGAATGATCTTTTTGTGTACAATCTGAATTGTCAATATGAGTCCTCTCCGGTAGGAACCAGAGAAGACTCATATTGTGGCCACAAATTCTACACATAGAGTTCAATGAAGACCAAGTGGTTATGATAGTTTGTGAAGTAACATATTTAAGGTGGTAAACACCCTGTTCGCAGAGCGAGGTGGGACTAAACTTGTGGACTGAACTTATCAGTAGCGAGCTTTCTCAAAATGCACTACTGCTAAAATCAATAGCAATAGCATGGTGTGTAAAACGGTGCTAGTGCTATAACTAGCTTAACGGCGAGGTCATGGCAATTATAGCAGTAGCGTTGTTTACAGATGACGCGCTACTGCTATTTTTCTTACAGCAACGCGTTTCTCTGGAACGCGCTGCTGCTAAATGGTAGTAGCGCCTTATTTTAAAGAGCGCTGCTGGTAAGATTCTGTGTATAAGGTTTTTCCTAGTAGTGGCACCCCGGGGTTCGTCAATCATGGAAATCACTTCGGGACCCCAAAACTGAGTAATAGTCGTGCCAGAATCGGCCCAAACTGCGAGTGTTGACGACCAACAAGTAAGCACACCTTGGGGTTCGACAATCATGGAAATAACTTTGGGACCCCAAAACGGGGAGTAATAGTCCATGAAAGAGCCTAGAATTGGACAAACCTAGGATTATTGATGAATGATACATAAACAGACCCCGGGCTTCATCAATCATGGAAATTGCTCAGGGACCCCAAATCAGTGAGTAATAGTCCATGAAACGGGCCAGAATCAGCCAAAACTGGGATTTTTGATGACTGACATGTAAGCGCACCTTTGGGGTTGGACAAAAATGGAAATCGCTTTGGGACCCCAAAACGGTGAGTAATAGTTCACGAAATGGGTCAGAATCGACAAAAACCGCGAGTGTTGATGACCGACACGTAAACGCACCCCGGGGTTTGTTAATCGTGGAAATCACTCTCGGACCCCATAACTGCGAGGAATAGTCCACAAAACGGCCCAGAATTGGCCAAAACTATGAGTGTTGATGACCGACACGTAAACGCACCCCGGGGTTCATTAATCTTGGAAATCACTTCGGGACCCAAAAACAATGAGTAATAGTCCATGACCGCCACGTAAGCACACCTTGGGGTACGACAACCATTAAATTCACTTTGGGACCCCAAAACGGTGAGTAATAGTCCATGAAAGAGCCCAGAATCGGACAAACCTAGGATTACTGAAGAACGATACATAAACGCACCACAGGGTTCATCAATCATGGAAATCGCGCAGGGACCCCAAATCAGTGAGTAATAGTCCATGAAACGGGCCAGAAATAGCCAAAACTGGGATTGTTGATGACCGACACGTAAGCGCATCTTTGGGGTTGAACAAACATGGAAATCGCTTTGGGACCCCAAAACGGTGAGTAATAGTCCACGAAATGGGTTAGAATCGACAAAAACCGCGAGTGTTGATGACCGACACGTAAACGCACCCCGGGGTTCGTTAATCGTGGAAATCACTCCAGGGCAGCAAAACAACGAGTAATTGGCCACAAAACGGCCCAGAATCGGCCAAAACTGTGAGTGTTGATGACCGACACGTAAACGCACCCCTGGGTTCGTTAATCGTGGATATCACCTCCGGACCCCAAAACAGTGAGTAATAGTCCACGAAATGGGCCAGAATCGGCCAAAACTGTGAGTGTTGTTGACTGACACGTAAGCGCGACTTGGGGTTCAACAACTATGGAAATCGTTTCAGGACCCAAAAACTGTAAGTAATAGTCCGCGAAACGGGCCAGAATTGGCCAAAATTGTGAGCGTTGACGACAGACACATAACACACCCCGGGGATCGTCTATCGTGGAAATCACTCTGCACCCCAAAACGATGAGTAATAGTGCTCGAAGCGGACCAGAATCGGCCAAATTGTGAATGTTGATGACCGACACATAAAGGCAGCCCGGGGTTCGTTAATCGTGGAAATCACTCCGCGACCCTAAGACAGTGAGTAATAGTCCACGAAACGGGCCAGAATCGGCCAAAATTGTGAGTGTTGATGGTCGACACGTAAGCACACCTTGGGGTTCAAGAACTATGGAAATCGCATCGGGACCCCAAAACAGTGAGTAATAGTCCACGAAACGGGTCAGAATTGGCCAAAACTGTGAGTGTTGAGGACGGACACGAAACGCACCCCGGGGATCGTCAATGGTGGAAATAGCTCTAGGACCCAAAACGGTGAGTAATAGTGCATGAAATGGACCAGAATCGGGAAAAATTGTTAGTGTTGATGACCAACACGTAAATGCAGCCGAGGTTCGTCAACCGTGGAAATCACTTCGGAACCCCAAAACTGGGTAATAGTCCAAGAAACGGGCCAAAATCGGCACAAATTGTGAGTCTTGATGACCAACACGTAAGCATACCTTGGGGTTCGACAATCATGGAAATCACTTTGGGACGCCAAAATGGTGAGTAATAGTCCACGAGACAGGTCAGAATCGACAAAAACTGCGAGTGTTGAGGGATGACACGTAAATGCACCCCGGGGTTCGTTAATCGTGGAAATCACTCTGGGACCCCAAAACAGTGAGTAATAGTCCACGAAACGGCCCAGAATCAGCCAAAACTGTGAGTGTTGATGACCGACACGTAAACGCACCCCGGGGTTTGTTAATCGTGGAAATCACACCGGGACCCCAAAACAGCGAGTAATAGTCCATGAAACGGGCTAGAATCGGCCATAACTGGGAGTTGATCACCGAGACGTAAGCGCACCTTGGGGTTCAACAAACAGGGAAATCGATTTGGGACCCCAAAACGGTGAGGAATAGTTCATGAAACGGGTCAGAATCGACAAAAACCGCGAGTGTTGATTACCGACACGTAAATGCACCCCTGATTCGTTAATCGTGGAAATCACTCCGGGACCCCAAAACCGTGAGTAATAGTCCACGAAACGGCCCAGAATCGGCCAAAAATATGAGTGTTGATGACAGACACGTAAACGCACTCCGGGGTTCATGAATCGTGGAAATCACTCTCGGACCCAAAAATAGTGAGTAATAGTCCATGAAGTGGGCCAGAATCGGCCAAAACTGGGAGTGTTGATGACCGACACGTAAGCGCACCTTGGGGTTCAACAACTATGGAAATCGCTTCGCGACCCCAAAACGGTGAGGATTAGTCCACGAAACGGGTGAGAATTGGCCAAAACTATGAGTGCTGACGACGGACACCTAAACACACCTCGGGGATCTTCAAACGTGGAAATCGCTCTAGGACCCCAAAACGGTAAGTAATAGCGCACGAAACAAAATAGAATCAGCCAAAATTGTGAGTGTTGATGACCGACACGTAAACGCACCCCGAGGATCGTCAATCATGGAAATCTCTCTCGGACCCCAAAACAGTGAGTAATAGTGCACGAAACGGACCGGAATTGTTCAAAATTGTTAGTGTTGATAATCGACACGGAAACGCACCCCGACGTTCGTCAATCGTGGAAATCACTTCAGGATCTCAAAACTGAGTAATAGTCCAAGGAACGGGCCAGAATCAGCCCAAACTGCGAGTCTTGACGACCAACACATAAGCACACCTTGGCGTTCGACAACCATGGAAATCACTTTGGGACCCCAAAATGGTGAGTAATAGTCCATGAAGGAGCCCAGAATCGGAGATAATTGATGAACGATACAAAAACGCACCCCGGAGTTCATCAATCATGAAAACCGCTCAGGGACCCCAAATCAGTGAGTAAGAGTCCATGAAACGGGTCAGAATCAGCCAAAACTGGGATTGTTGATGACCGAGCAGTAAGCGCACCTTTGGGGTCGAACAAACATGGAAATCGCTTTGGGACCCCAAAACAGTGACTAATAGTCCATGAAACGGGTTAGAATCGACAAAAACCGCGAGTGTTGACGACCGACACATAAACACACCCCAGGGTTCCTTAATCATGGAAATCACTCCAGAACCCCAAAACAACGAGTAATAGTGCACGAAACGGCCCAGAATCGGCTAAAACTGTGAGTGCTGATGACCGACACGTAAACGCACCGCGGGGATCGTTGATCGTGGATATCACTCCGAGACCCCAAAACAGTGAGTAATAGTCCATGAAACGGGCCAGAATCGACCAAAACTGTGAGTGTGGATGACTAACATGTAAGCGCAACTTGGGGTTCAACAACTATGGAAATTGCTTCGAACCCCAAACGATAAGTAATAGTCCTCGAAACGGGCCAGAATTGGCCAAAAATCTGAGTGTTGACGACGAACACGTAAATCACCTCGGGGATCGTCAATCGTGGAAATCGCTCTAGCACCCCAAAACGATGAGTAATAGTGCTCGAAATGGACCAGAATCGGCCAAAATTGTGAATGTTGATGACCGACACATAAACGCATCCGAGGTTCGTTAATCGTGGAAATCACTTCGGGACCCCAAGACAGTGAGTAATAGTCCACGAAACGGGCCAGAATCGGCCAAAACTGTGAGTGTAGATGGTCGACACATAAGCGCACCTTGGGTTCAACAACTATAGAAATCGCATCGGGACCCCAAAACGGTGAGTGATAGTCCACAAAACGGGTCTGAATTGGCCAAAACTGTGAGTGTTGACGACGGACACGTAAACGCACACCTGGGATCGTCAATCGTTTAAATCGCTCTGGGACCCCAAACGGTGAGTAATAGTCCATGAAACGGGCCAGAATCGGCCAAAACTGTGAGTGTTGATGACCGACACGTAAGCGCACCTTGGGGTTCAACAACTATGGAAATCAATTCGGGACCCCAAAATGGTAAGTAATAGTCCACGAAATGGGTCAGAATTGGCTAAAACTGTGAGTGTTGACCACGGACACGTAAACGCAACCCGGGGATCGTCAATCGTGGAAATCGCTCTACAACCCTAAAAACGATGAGTAATAGTGCTCAAAACGGACCAGAATCAGCCAAAATTATGAGTGATGATGAAAGACACGTAAGCGCACCTCGGGCTTCGTTAATCATGGAAATCACTCCGGGACCCCAAAATAGTGAGTAATAGTCCATGAAACGGGCCAGAATCGGCCAAAACTGTGAGTGTTGATGACCAGCACGTGAGTTCACCTTGGGGTTCAACAACTATGGGAATTGCTTTGGGACCCCAAAACGGTGAGTAATAGTCCACGAAACGGGTCAGAATTGGCCAAAACTGTGAGTGTTGTCGCCGGACAGGTAAACGCACCCCGGGGATCAATAATCGTGGAAGTCGCTCCGGGATCCCAAAACGGTGAGTAATAGTGCATGAAACGGACCAGAATAGGCCAAAATTGTGAGTGTTGATGACCGACACATAAACGCATCCCGGGGATCGTGAATCATAGATATCACTCCGGGACCCCATAACAGTGAGTAATAGTCCACGAAATGAGCCAAAATCGGCCAAAACTGTGGGTGTTGATGACCAACATGTAAGCACACCTTGGGGTTCAACAACTATGGAAATCGCCTCGCGACCCAAAACGGTGAGTAATAGTCCAAAAAACAGATCAGAATTGGCCAAAACTATGAGTGTTGACGACGGACATGTAAATGCACCCCGGGGATCGTCAATCGTGGAAATCGCTCTGGTACCCCAAAACGATGAGTAATAGTGCTTGAAACGGACCAAATAATCCAAAATTGTGAGTGTTGTTGACCGACACATAAACGCACCCCGGGGTTCGTTAATCGTGGAAATCACTCTGGGACCCCAAAACGGTGAGTAATAAGTTCACGAAATGGGCCAGAATCGGCCAAAACTGCGAGTGGTGATGACCGACACGTAAACGCACCTTAGGGTTCAACAACTATGGAAATCGCTTCAGGACCCCAAAAAGGTGAGTAATAGTCCATGAAACTGGCCAGAATTGGCAAAAACTATGAGTGTTGACGACGGACACGTAAACTTACCCTGGGGATCCTCAAACGCGGAAATCGCTCTGGGACCCCTAAACAGTGAGTAATAGTGCACGAAACGGTCCAGAATTGGTCAAAATTGTGAGTGTTGATGGCCGACACATAAATGCACCCCGAGGTTCATCAATCCTAGAAATCACTCCAACAACCATGGAAATCGCTTTGGGACCCCAAAACGATGGTAATAGTCCACGAAACGGGCCAGAATCGGCCAAAGTTGCGAGTGTTGACGACGGCCACATAAACGTACCCCGGGGATCGTCAATCGTGGAAATAGCTCTGGGACTCTAAAATGGTGAGTAATAGTCCACGAGACAGGTCAGAATCGACAAAAACTACGAGTGTTGAGGGATGACACGTAAATGCACCCCGGGGTTCGTTAATCGTGGAAATCACTCCGGGACCCCAAAACAGTGAGTAATAGTCCATGAAATGGCCCAGAATCGGCCAAAACTGTGAGTGTTGATGACCGACACGTAAACGCACCCCGGGGTTTGTTAATCGTGGAAATCACACCGGGACCCCAAAATAGCGAGTAATAGTCCATGAAACGGGCTAGAATCGGCCATAACTGGGAGTTGATCACCGAGACGTAAGCGCACCTTGGGGTTCAACAAACAGGGAAATCGATTTGGGACCCCAAAACGGTGAGGAATAGTTCATGAAACGGGTCAGAATCGACAAAAACCGCGAGTGTTGATTACCGACACGTAAACGCACCCCATGATTCGTTAATCGTGGAAATCACTCCGGGACCCCAAAACCGCGAGTAACAGTCCACGAAACGGCCCAGAATCGGCCAAAAATATGAGTGTTGATGACAGACAAGTAAACGCACTCCGGGGTTCATGAATCGTGGAAATCACTCTCGGACCCAAAAATAGTGAGTAATAGTCCATGAAGTGGGCCAGAATCGGCCAAAACTGTGACTGTTGATGACCGACACGTAAGCGCACCTTGGGGTTCAACAACTATGGAAATCGCTTCGGGACCCCAAAACGGTGAGGATTAGTCCACGAAACGGGTGAGAATTGGCCAAAACTATGAGTGCTGACGACGGACACCTAAACACACCTCGGGGATCGTCAAACGTGGAAATCGCTCTAGGACCCCAAAACGGTAAGTAATAGCGCACGAAACAAAATAGAATCAGCCAAAATTGTGAGTGTTGATGACCGACACGTAAACGCACCCCGAGGATCGTCAATCATGGAAATCTCTCTCGGACCCCAAAACAGTGAGTAATAGTGCACGAAACGGACCAGAATTGTTCAAAATTGTTACTGTTGATAATCGACACGTAAACGCACCCCGACGTTCGTCAATCGTGGAAATCACTTCGGGATCTCAAAACTGAGTAATAGTCCAAGGAACGGGCCAGAATCAGCCCAAACTGCTAGTCTTGACGACCAACACATAAGCACACCTTGGGGTTCGACAACCATGGAAATCACTTTGGGACCCCAAAACGGTGAGTAATAGTCCATGAAGGAGCCCAGAATCGGAGATAATTGATAAACGATACAAAAATGCACCCCGGAGTTCATCAATCATGAAAACCGCTCAGGGACCCCAAATCAGTGAGTAAGAGTCCATGAAACGGGTCAGAATCAGCCAGAACTGGGATTGTTGATGACCGAGCAGTAAGCGCACCTTTGGGGTCGAACAAACATGGAAATCGCTTTGGGACCCCAAAACAGTGACTAGTAGTCCATGAAACGGGTTAGAATCGACAAAAACCGCGAGTGTTGACGACCGACACATAAACACACCCCAGGGTTCCTTAATCATGGAAATCACTCCAGAACCCCAAAACAACGAGTAATAGTGCACGAAACGGCCCAGAATCGGCTAAAACTGTGAGTGCTGATGACCGACACGTAAACGCACCCCGGGGATCGTTGATCGTGGATATCACTCCGAGACCCCAAAACAGTGAGTAATAGTCCATGAAACGGGCCAGAATCGACCAAAACTGTGAGTGTGGATGACTCACATGTAAGCGCAACTTGGGGTTCAACAACTATGGAAATTTCTTCCGGACCCCAAACGATAAGTAATAGTCCTCGAAACAGGCCAGAATTGGCCAAAACTCTGAGTGTTGACGACGAATACGTAACGCACCTCGGGGATCGTCAATCGTGGAAATCGCTCTAGCACCCCAAAACGATGAGTAATAGTGCTCGAAATAGACCAGAATCGGCCAAAATTGTGAATGTTGATGACCGACACATAAACGCATCCGAGGTTCGTTAATCGTGGAAATCACTTCGGGACCCCAAGACAATGAGTAATAGTCCACGAAACGGGCCCGAATAGGCCAAAACTGTGAGTGTAGATGGTCGACACATAAGCGCACCTTGGGGTTCAACAACTATGGAAATCGCATCGGCACCCCAAAACGGTGAGTGATAGTCCACAAAACGGGTCTGAATTGGCCAAAACTGTGAGTGTTGACGACGGACACATAACGCACACCTGGGATCGTCAATCGTTTAAATCGCTCTGGGACCCCAAACGGTGAGTAGTAGTCCATGAAACGGGCCAGAATCGGCCAAAACTGTGAGTGTTGATGACCGACACGTAAGCGCACCTTGGGGTTCAACAACTATGGAAATCAATTCGGGACCCCAAAATGTTAAGTAATAGTCCACGAAATGGGTCAGAATTGGTTAAACTGTGAGTGTTGACGACGGACACGTAAACGCACCCCGGGGATCGTCAATCGTGGAAATCGCTCTACAACCCTAAAAACGATGAGTAATAGTGCTCAAAACGGACCAGAATCAGCCAAAATTATGAGTGATGATGAAAGACACGTAAGCGCACCTCGGGCTTCATTAATCGTGGAAATCACTCCGGTACCCCAAAATAGTGAGTAATAGTCCATGAAACGGGCCAGAATCGGCCAAAACTGTGATTGTTGATGACTAGCACGTGAGCTCACCTTGGGGTTCAACAACTATGGGAATTGCTTTGGGACCCCAAAACGGTGAGTAATAGTCCACGAAACGGGTCAGAATTGGCCAAAACTGTGAGTGTTGTCGCCGGACAGGTAAACGCACCCCGGGGATCAATAATCGTGGAAATCGCTCCGGGATTCCAAAACGGTGAGTAGTAGTGCATGAAACGGACCAGAATAGGCCAAAATTGCGAGTGTTGATGACCGACACATAAACGCATCCCGGGGATCGTGAATCATAGATATCACTCCGGGACCCCATAACAGTGAGTAATAGTCCACGAAACGAGCCAAAATCGGCCAAAACTGTGGGTGTTGATGACCAACATGTAAGCACACCTTGGGGTTCAACAACTATGGAAATCGCCTCGCGACCCAAAACGGTGAGTAATAGTCCAAAAAACAGATCAGAATTGGCCAAAACTATGAGTGTTGACGACGGACATGTAAATGCACCCCGGGGATCGTCAATCGTGGAAATCGCTCTGGTACCCCAAAACGATGAGTAATAGTGCTTGAAACGGACCAAATAATCCAAAATTGTGAGTGTTGTTGACCGACACGTAAACGCACCCCGGGGTTCGTTAATCGTGGAAATCACTCTGGGACCCCAAAACGGTGAGTAATAAGTTCACGAAACGGGCCAGAATCAGCCAAAACTGCGAGTGGTGATGACCGACACGTAAACGCACCTTAGGGTTCAACAACTATGGAAATCGCTTCGGGACCCCAAAACGGTGAGTAATAGTCCATGAAACGGGGCAGAATTGGCAAAAACTGTGAGTGTTGACGACGGACACGTAAACATACCCTGGGATCCTCAAACGCGGAAATCGCTCTGGGACCCCTAAACAGTGAGTAATAGTGCACGAAACGGTCCAGAATTGGTCAAAATTGTGAGTGTTGATGGCCGACACATAAATGCACCCCGAGGTTCATCAATCCTAGAAATCACTCCAACAACCATGGAAATCGCTTTGGGACCCCAAAACGATGGTAATAGTCCACGAAACGGGCCAGAATCGGCCAAAGTTCCGAGTGTTGACGACGGCCACATAAACGTACCCCGGGGATCGTCAATCGTGGAAATAGCTCTGGGACTCTAAAATGGTGAGTAATAGTCCATGAAAGAGCCCAAGGTCGAACAAAACTAGGATTGCTGGTGAACGACACGTAAACGCATCCCAGGATACTTCAATTGTGGAAGTCGCTTCAGGACCCCAAAACAATGAGTAATAGTCCATGAAACAGGGCAGAATCAGCCAACACAGCGATTGTTGATGACCGAGACGTAAGCGCACCTTGGGGTTTACCAACCATGGAAATTGTTTTGGACCCCACAATGGTGAGTAATAGTGC
Organism: Triticum timopheevii; assembly: GCA_963921465.1. Lineage (NCBI taxonomy): Eukaryota > Viridiplantae > Streptophyta > Magnoliopsida > Poales > Poaceae > Triticum > Triticum timopheevii. Next base: position 622,421,296 of record OY997268.1, read on the forward strand.
ATGAAACGGACCAGAATCGGCCAAAATTGTGAGTGTTGATGACCGACACATAAGCGCAACATGGGATTCAACAACTATGGAAATCGCTTTGGGACCCCAAAACGGTGAGTAATAGTCCATGAAAAGGGCCAGAATCGGCCAAAATTTTGAGTGTTGATGATGGACACATAAACACACCCCGGGGATTGTCAATCGTGGAAATACCTCTGGGACCCGAAACGGTGAGTAATAATCCATGAAAGAGGCCAGAATCGAACAAAACTAGGATTGCTGGTAAACAACATGTAAACGCACCTCGGAGTACGTCAATCGTGGAAATCGCTCTGGGTCCCCAAAACAATGAGTAATAGTCCATGAAATAGGGCATTATCGGCAAAAATTGTGGGTGTTGATGACCGACACGTAAACGCACCCCGGGGTTCGTTAATAGTTGAAATCACTCCGAGACCCCAAAACAGCTAGTAATAGTCCATGAAGCAGCCCAGAATCGGCCGAAACTTTGAGTGTTGGTGAACGACACGTAAACGCAACCTGGGGTTCGTTAATCATGGATATCACTTCAGGACCCCAAAATAGTGAGTAATAGTCCATGAAACGGGCTAGAATCGGCCAAAACTATGAGTGTTGATGACCGGCACGTAAGTGCAATTTGGGGTTCAACAACTAGGGCACAACTATGGAAATCGCTTCGGCACCCCAAAACGGTAAGTAATAGTCCACGAAATGGGTCATAATTGGCCAAAACTGTGATTGTTGACGACGGACACGTAAACGCACACCGGGGATCGTCAATCATGGAAATCGCTCTGGCACCCCGAAATGATGAGTAATAGTACTTGAAACAGACCAGAATCAGCTAAAATTGTGAGTGTTGTTGACTGAAAAGTAAACGCACCTCGAGGTTCGTTAATAGTGGAAATCACTCTCGGACCCAAAAATAGTGAGTAATAATTCACGAAACGGGTCAGATCGGCCAAAACTGTGAGTGTTGATGACCGACACGTAAGCACACCCCGGGGATCTTGAATCATAGATATCACTCCGGGACCCCAAAATAGTGAGTAATAGTCCACGAATCGGGCCTGAATTGGCCAAAACTATGGGTGTTGATGACCGACACGTAAGCGCACCTTGGGGTTCAACAACTATGCAAATCGCTTCGGGACCCCAAACGGTGAGTAATAGTCCACGAAACGGATCAGAAGTGGCCAAAACTGTGAGTGTTGACGACGGACACGTAAATGCACCCCGGGGATCGTCAATCGTGGAAATTGCTCTGGCACCAGAATCATGCAAAATTGCGAGTGTTGTTGACCGACACGTAAACGCACCCCGGGGTTCATTAATCGTGGAAATCACTCTGGGACCCCAAAACAGTGAGTAATAGTCCATGAAACAGGCCAGAATCAGCCAAAACTGCGAGTGGTGATAACCGACACGTAAGCGCACCTTAGGGTTCAACAACTATGGAAATCGCTTCGGGACCCCAAAACGGCGAGCCACGAAACGGGTCAGAATTGTCCAAAACTGTGAGTGTTGACGACGGACTTGTAAACTCACCTTGGGGATCCTCAAACGTAGAAATCGCTTTGGCACCCCTAAACGTTGAGTAATAGTGCACGAAACGGTCCAGAATTGGCCAAAAGTGTGAGTGTGGATGGCCGACACGTAAATGCACCGCGGGGTTCATCAATCGTAGAAATCACTCCGAGACCCCAAAACTGAGTAATAGACCAAGAAACGGGCCAGAATCAGCCCAAACTACAATTGTTGACACGTAAGCGCACCTTGGGGTTCGACAACCATGGAAATCTCTTTGGGACCCCAAAACGGTGGGTAATAGTCCACGAAACGGGCCAAACTCGGCCAAAATTGCGAGTGTTGATGACGGACACATAAACACACCCCGGGAATCGTAAATCGTGGAAATTGCTCTGGGACCCCAAAACGTGAGTAATACTCCATGAAAGAGCCCAGAGTCAAACAAAACTAGGATTGCTGGTGAACAACACGTAAACGCACGCCGGGATATGTTAATCGTGGAAATCGCTCCGGGACCCCAAAAATAAATAATAGTCCATGAAACAGGGCAGGATCGGCCAAAACTGTGATTCTTGATGATCGAGACGTAAGTGCACCTTGGGGTTCAACAACCATGGAAATCGCTTTTGGACCCCAAAATGGTGAGTAATAGTGCACGAAACGGACCAGAATCGGCCAAAATTGTGAGTGTTGATTACCGACAGATAAGCGCAACTTGGGATTCAACAACTATAGAAATCGCTTTGGGACCCCGAAACGGTGAGTAATAGTCCATGAAAAGGGCCAGAATCGGCCAAAATAGTGAGTGTTGACGACGGACACATAAACACACCCCGGGGATTGTCAATTGTGGAAATACCTCTGGGACCCCAAAACGGTGAGTAATAGTCCATGAAAGAGCCCAGAATCAAACAAAACTAGGATTGCTGGTAAACAACACGTAAACGCACCCCGGGGTACGTCAATCATAGAAATCGCTCCGGGACCCCAAAACAATGAGTAATAGTCCATGAAATAGGGCAGAATCGGCAGAAACTATGAGTGGATGACCGACACGTAAATGCACCCCGGGGTTCGCTAATAGTGGAAATCACTCCGAGACCCCAAAACAGCTAGTAATAGTCCACGAAACGGCCCAAAATTGGCCAAACCTATGAGTGTTGATGAACGACATGTAATCGCACCCGGGGTTCTTTAATCATGGATATCACTCCAGGACCCCCAAACAGTGAGTAATAGTCCACGAAACGGGCTAGAATCGGCCAAAACTGTGAGTGTTGCCGACCTGTAAGCGCAACTTGGGGTCCAACAACTAGGGCACAACTATGGAAATCGCTTCGGGAACCCAAAACGGTAAGTAATAGTCCACGGAACGGGTCAGAATTGGCCAAAACTATGATTGTGGATGACGGACACGTAAGCACACCTCGGGGTTCGTTAATAGTGGAAATCACTCTAGGACCCAAAAACAGTGAGTAATAGTCCATGAAATGGCTCAGAATCGGCCAAAACAATGAGTGTTGATGACCGACACGTAAGCGCACCTTTGGGTTCAACAACTATGGAAATTGCTTTGGGACCCCAAAACGGTGAGCCACGAAATGGGTCAGAATTGGCCAAAACTGTGAGTGCTGACGACGACACGTAAACGCACCCCAGGGATCGTTAATCGTGGAAATCGCTCCGGGATCCCAAAACGGTGAGTAATAGTGCATGAAACGCATCAGGATCAGCCAAAATTGTGAGTGTTGATGACCAACACGTAAACGCACCCCGGGGTTCGTCAATCGTGGAAATCACTTCAAGTCCCCAAAACTCAGTAATAGTCCAAGAAACATGCCAGAATCGTCCCAAACTGCGAGTCTTGACAACCAACACGTAAGCACACCTTGGGGTTCAACAACCATGGAAATCACTCTGGGATCCCAAAACGGTGCGTAATAGTCCATGGAAGAGCCCAGAATCGGACAAAACTAGGAATGTTGGTGAACGACACGTAAACGCACCCCAGGGTACGTCAACCATGGAATACTTTCCGGGACCCCAAAACAATGAGTAATAGTCCATGAAACAGGGCAGAATCGGCCAAAACTGTGATTGTTGATCATCGACACATAAGCGCACCTTGGGTTTCAACAACCATGGAAATCGCTTTGGGACCCCAAATAGTGAGTAATAGTCCTCAAACGGGTTAAAATTGAGAAAAACACTGAGCGTTGATGACCGATACGTAAACGCACCCGGGGTTCGTGAATTGTGGAAATCACTCTAGGACCCCAAAATAGTGAGTAATAGTCCATGAAATGGGCCAGAATTTGCCAAAACTATGAGTGTTGATGACCGACACATAAGCGCACCTTGGGGTTCAACAATTATGGAAATCGTTTTCAGGACCACAAAATGGTGAGTAATAGTTCACGAAATGGGTCAGAATTGGTCAAAACTATGAGTGTTGATGACGAACATGTAAACGCACCCCGAGGATTGTCAATCGTTGAAATCGCTCTGGCAGCCCAAAACGATGAGTACAAGTGCTCGAAACGGACCAGAATAAGCCAAAATTGTGAATTTTGATGACGGACACGTAAGCGCACCTTAAGGTTCAACAACTATGGAAATCGCTTTGACGCCCCACAACATTGAGTAATAGTCCACGAAACAGGTCAGAATTAGCGACAACTTTGAGTGTTGACGACGGACACGTAAATGCACCCCGGGGATCGTCAAACGTGGAAATCGCTCTGGGACCCCAAAACGTGAGTAATAGTGCACGAAACAGACCAGAATCGGCCAAATTTGAGAGTGTTGAAGATCAACACGTAAATGCACCCCGGGGTTCGTCAATCGCAAAAATCACTCTAGGACCCCAAAACTGAGTAGTAGTCCAAGAAACAGGCCAGCATCGTCCCAAACTGCGAGTCTTGACGACCAATACGTAAGCACACCTTGGGGTTCAACAACCATAGAAATTACTTTGGGACCCCAAAACGGTGTGTAATAGTCCATGAAGAGCCCAGAATTGGACAAAACTAGGAATGTTGGTGAACGACACGTAAATGCACCCCACGATACGTCAATCGTGGAATACGCTCCGGGACCCCAAAACAATGAGTAATAGTCCATGAAACAGGGCAGAATCGGCCAACACTGCGATTCTTGATGACCGAGACTTAAGCGCACCTTAGGATTCAACAACCATGGAAATCGCTTTTGGACCCCAAAATGGTGAGCAATAGTGCACGAAACGGACCGGAATCAGCCAAAATTGTGAGTGTTGATGACCGACAAGTAAGCGCAACTTGGGATTCAACAACTATGGAAATCGCTTTGGAACCCCCAAAGGGTGAGTAACAGTCCATGAAAAGGGCCAGACTCGGCCAAAATTGTGAGTGTTGACGACGGACACATAAACACACCCCGGGGATTGTCAATCATGGAAAAACATCTGGGACCCCAAAATGGTGAGTAATAGTCCATGAAAGAGCCTAGAACCGAACGAAACTAGGATTGCTGGTAACCAACACGTAAACGCACCCCGGGGTATGTCAATCATGGAAATAGCTTCGGGACCCCAAAACAATGAGAAATAGTCCATGAAATAGGGCAGAATCGGCAAAAACTGTGAGTGTTGATGACTGACACATAAATGCACCCCGGGGTTCGCTAATAGTGGAAATCACTCCGAGACCCCAAAACAGCTAGTAATAGTCCACGAAACGGCCCAAAATCGGCCATCAAACATGGAAATCGCTTTGGGACCCCAAAACGGTTAGTAATAGTGCAAAAATGGACCAAAATTGGCCAAATTTGTGAGTGTTGATGATCGACACGTAAATGCACCCCGTGGTTCGTCAATCGTAGAAATCACTCTGGGACCCCAAAACTGAGTAATAGTCCAAGAAACAGGCTAGAATCGTCCCAAACTACGAGTCTTGACGACCAACACGTAAGCACACCTTGGGGTTCCACAACCATGGAAATCACTTTGGGACCCCAAAACGGTGCGTAATAGTCAATGAAGAGCCCAGAAATGGACAAAACTAGGAATGTTGGTGAACGACACGTAAACGCACCCCAGGGTACGTCAGTCGTGGAATACGCTCCGGGACCCCAAAACAATGAGTAATAGTCCATTAAAAAGGGCATAATCGGCCAAAACTGCGATTGTTGATCATCGACACTTAAGCGCACCTTGGGATGCAACAACCATGGAAATCGCTTTGGGACCCCAAAATAGTGAGTAATAGTCCACGAGACGGGTCAAAATCAACAAAAACAGTGAGCGTTGATGACCGACACGTAAACACACCCGGGGTTCGTGAATCGTGGAAATCACTCTGGGACCCAAAAATAGTGAGTAATTGTCCATGAAATGTGCCAGAATCTGCCAAAACTGTGAGTGTTGATGACTGACACATAAGCGCACCTTGGGGTTCAACAATTATAGAAATCGCTTCAGGACCACCAAAGGGTGTGTAATAGTTCACGAAATGGGTCAGAATTGGCCAAAACTATGAGTGTTCATGACGAACTCGTAAACGCACCCTGAGGATCGTCAATCGTGGAAGTCGCTCAAGCGCCCCAAAACAATGAGTACATGTGCTCGAAACGGACCAGAATAAGCCAAAATTGTGAGTTTTGATGACGGACACGTAAGCGCACTTTAAGGTTCAACAATTATGGAAATCGCTTCGAGGCCCCAAAACGGTGAGTAATAGTCCATGAAACGGGTCAGAATGGGCCAAAACTGTGAGTGTTGACGACGGACACATAAACGCACCCCGGGGATCGTCAAACATGGAAATCACTCTAGGACCCCAAAACGGTGAGTAATAGTGCACGAAACGGACCAGAATCTGCCAAATTTGTGAGTGTTGATGATCGACACGTAAATGCAGCCCGGGGTTCGTCAATCGTAGAAATCACTCTGGGACCCCAAAACTGAGTAATAGTCCAAGAAACAGGCCAGAATCGTTCCAAACTGTGAGTCTTGACGACCAACACGTAAGCACAACTTGGGGTTCAACAACCATGGAAATCACTTTGGGACCCCAAAACGGTGCGTAATAGTCAATGAAAGAGCCCAGAAACGGACAAAACTAGGAATGTTGGTGAACGATACGTAAACGCACCCCAGGGTACGTCAATCTTGGAATATGCTCCGGGACCCCAAAACAATGAGTAATAGTCCATGAAAAAGGGCAGAATCGTCCAAAACTACGATTGTTGATCATCAACACATAAGCGCACCTTGGGATGCAACAACCATGGAAATCGCTTTGGGACCCCAAAACAGTGAGTAATAGTCCACGAGATGTGTCAAAATCGACAAAACAGTGAGCATTGATGACCGACACGTAAACACCCGGGGTTCGTGAATCGTGGAAATCACTCTGGGACCCAAAAATAGTGAGTAATAGTCCACGAAATGGGCGAGAATCTGCCAAAACTGTGAGTGTTGATGACCGACACATAACCGCACCTTGGGGTTCAACAATTACGGAAATCGCTTCAGGACCACCAAAGCGTGAGTAATAGTTCATGAAATGGGTCAGAATTGGCCAAAACTATGAGTGTTGATGACGAACTCGTAAACGCACCCCGAGGATCGTCAATCGTGGAAGTCGCTGAAGGACCCCAAAACGATGAGTACAAGTGCTCGAAACGGACCAGAATAAGCCAAAATTGTGAGTTTTGATGACGGACACGTAAGCGCACCAGAATAAGACAAAACGGTGAGTAATAGTCCATGAAACGGGTCAGAATTGGCCAAAACTGCGAGTGTTGACGACGGACACGTAAACGCACCTCGGGGATCGTCAAACAAGGAAATCTCTCTAGGACTCCAAAATGGTGAGTAATAGTGCACGAAACGGACCAGAATCAGCCAAATTTATGACTGTTGATGATCGACACGTAAATGCACCCCGGGGTTCGTCAATCGTAGAACTCACTCTGGGACCCCAAAACTGAGTAATAGTCCAAGAAACAGGCCATAGTCGGCCCAAACTACGATTGTTGATGACCGACACGTAAGCGCACCTTCGGGTTCAACAACCATGGAAATCGCTTTGGGACCCCAAGACGTTGAGTAATAGTCACGAAACGGGCCAGAATCAACCAAGATTGCGAATGTTGACGACAGACACATAGACGCACCCCGGAGATCGTCAATCGTGGAAATAGCTATGGGACCCCAAAACGGTGAGTAATAGTCCATGAAAGAGCCCAAAATCGAACAAAACTAGGATTGCTAGTGAACGACACATAAACGCACACCGGGGTACGTCAATCGTGGAAATCGCTCTGTGACCCCAAAACAATGAGTAATAGTCCATGAAACAGGGCAGAATTGGCCAAAACTGTGATTGTTGATGACCGAAACGTAAGCGCACCTTGGGGTTCAACAACCATGGAAATCGCTTTTGGACCCCAAAACTGAGTAATAGTCCAAGAAACGGGCCAGAATCGGCCCAAACTGCGAGTCTTGACGACCAACACATAAGCACACCTTGGGGGTGGACAACCATAGAAATCACTTTGGGACCCCAAAACGGTGAGTAATAGTCCATGAAAGAGCCTAGAATCGGAATAACCCAGGATTATTAGTGAACAACACATAAACGGAACCTGGGGTTCATCAATCAAGGAAATCGCTCAGGCACCCCAAATAAGTGAGTAATGGTCCAAGAAACGGGGCAGAATCGGCCAAAACTACGTTTGCTGATGACCGACACGTAAGCGCACCTTGGGGTTCAACAACTAGGGAAATCTCTTTGGGACCCCAAAACGGTGAGTAATAGCCCACGAGACGGGTTAGAATCGACAAAAACCGTGAGTGTTGATGACCGACACGTAAACGCTATCGGTGTCAAAACCGGCGGATCTCGGGTAGGGGGTCCCAAACTGTGCGTGTAAGGCTAATGGTAACAGGAGGCGAGGGACACGATGTATACCCATGTTCGGGCCCTCTCGATGGAGGTAAGACCCTACTTCCTGCTTGATTGATCTTGATGATATGAGTATTACAAGAGTTGATCTACCACGAGATCAGAGATGCTAAACCCTAGAAGCTACCCTATGTATGATTGTCCTTTTCCTATTAACTAAACCCTCCGGTTTATATAGACACCAGAGGGAGCTAGGGTTACACAGAGTCGGTTATCGAGAAGGAGGTCTACATATCCGGATTGCCAAGCTTGCCTTCCACGCAAAGGAGAGTCCCACCCGGACATGGGACGAAGTCTTCAATCTTGTATCTTCATAGTCCAACATTCCAGCCAAAGTATATAGTCCGGCTATCTGAGGACCCCCTAATCCAGGACTCCCTCAGTAGCCCCTGAACCAGGCTTCAATGACGATGAGTCCGGCGCGCAGATTGTCTTCGGCATTGCAAGGCGGGTTCTTCTCCAAAATCCCTGAGTACCTATTGTAACGAGTAGTGTCTGGCTTCCCATTAATGTTGCACTCCTCGGCTTCTATACCCTACTAATGGCAGTCTCCACGTGTTGAGCGAATGCGAGAAGTTGAGGAATTTTTACATCTGCCACCCTGACCATGTTACTAAATCGTCTATTAAAGAGAAGGAGATCCTCAGATCCAAATCACACCATCTTCCCCCAGCGAGTATCCATCAGAGCGCGCCCGAAGAAAGCCATCCCATCATGGCAGGACACCGCAACTCCTACTCTCGCTCCCGTAGTGCTAAGCTAGGTGATTGGGAGAAGTGTTCTGTATCCCATGGCCGTTTGGTGGAGTTGCAGACCCAGGGGTTTCTACCACCCGCATATATGGTCCCCATCCGAGCCAGACTAGCCACTTACAATGGCGGGGAGCAAGCAGAGAGTTTCCCCAACCCATCTGGGGGGGAGCGAGTATGCCTTGTCCCTTTCTTGCTGAGGGGCCTCGGATTTCCAATCCATCCGTTCCTCCACGGGCACCTTGACTATTACGGCCTCCAGCTGCATAACTTCACTCCTGCATAACTTCACTCCAGCCTCGGATATACCAAGTTGGCGGCGCCGAAGTATGGCGCATCGCCGGAACCGGATACCTATCTGGCACCCCGAAGAAGACATCCGAAGACTGGCCTTCGGAGTGATTTTATATGGAGGACATCCCCCTTCCGAACCCTATTCGAATGGGCCTTCCCAAGTTTGCTAATGCCCCGCTGAAGAAATGCCACAACTGGTGCCCCCGGAGCCCCCAGGAGGAAGATAACAGAGAGGTCCATTACCTGATGAGGAGGATAAAAACGCTGGCCAAATCAGGACTGACAATAATTGAGGTTATGTCAATATGTATAATGCGGGGGGTGCAACCACTTCAATATCGCGAGAAACCCATGTGGCACTTCATTGGAGAAGACGATGCTACCCGCTGCGGTTGTAAAGGTCCGGACTCCGCCACCGCTCTGGCGAAAATACTGTCCGATTTGTACAAAGGAGAAGAAGAGGAGTTCCTCGCATTAAGCCACAGGATGTATTTTCCATGTACAATCCCCCGAGCTGGGTGAGCTGCTATCTTTTACTCAACTCCATTCATTCCTGCATTCTTCATCACAAATATTTACCTTCCCAATTCATAGCAAGAACTGCGAAAGGCTGTGAGAGAGGTCCACAGCCCGTCTCCACAGCCAGAGGACCCTGACCGGGCCCTCAACCCCGTACTCGAAGAAGATCCGGACGTATTCGTGGAGCTCGTCGATAGGACGTTATATCAGTTAAGCCGTGATGGTGCCTTGGTGGCCATCATAGCTGATTATCCTGGCCTACTCCCTGCATCACATGTAAGTAAAACAGGAGTCCCAACTTCTGAGAAGGATCCCTCATTCAAACTTTACCCACCGCATACGTATTGCATTTTACAGGGAAGGCCATCGGGGCGCCGTGCCGAATCCACGGTGGCTCGCCAACAAGGGGCACCGAAGCCGGGTAGGCTCAAAAGGAAGGCGGTCAGGACTGAGACACCGTCGCAGAGGTATGATTAAAAACCTACTCCGTGATTATTGTCTTTAAAATATAACAATGTCCGTGGTCCCTGGCAGAAAAAATGCTCGCCGGACAGTGTCTGGAGAGCCTGCCGGCCATGCCTCCACCAGCCGGATTCCGGAACCGGACTCAGGGGTGGAGACTAACGCAAGGACAATGCCGGACGGTCCTCCTACAGAGGATGCAGATAGAGTGTCTGCTACGAATTACGAAGTCGAGAGCGCCATGAATCACAGGCGTCGACGGGCCATACTCCGCGACCCTAATTTCTCCGAAGAGTCGTTCAACGCCTTCAACTCAGGAGACGCGTACATCCGATCTGCGCAAGGTGGGCTTTGCTAGAGCCACAGACCAGTATTTGAAGGATATACAGGCAAGAAAAAAAATCTGATAATTATGTATATCAGTAGCCCCTGAGACTTCAAACAGTTGGAACAACTGATTTAAGGATCATTGTATGAATAGGTTCTTACAGCGAAGAACACCCATTTGTCTCAAGAGCTGGAGGAGTGCAAAGCCCGGCTAAAGGCCGCAGTTGCCGAAATAGAGAAATCCAAGAAGGCATCATCTGGTAATACTTGTCTCGAAAACATATACCAGTGAGTATTCAGCATGCTTGCAAATCTAACAATAGATTATGAAGAAAATCTCGGAGTGAATCCGGAGATCGTACAAGAGGATGAGCAATATGCTTAACGACAGCTAGAGGCTGGCGAGCGCATGCTTACACGGGTTATTCGAGAGAAAAATGATCTTCAAGATGCCCATACCCGGCTGGGTGTTAAACTGGGAGATGTTCGGGCCCAGCTTGCACACTCCGTGAAGGAGAATAAGAGGCTTCGACGCGACATTTTTAGTTAGTGCTTGAACGAACCTTAATATAGTTTGGTGAAGAAGCGGGCTGACAGAGTTATGTCTATAGGTATGCTGACAGGTCGTCCCGAAGTGGAGATGCCCGGATCCGTAGGAGATTTACAGCAAGAGCTCTCGTAACTGCACGAACAACTTCGGCAGGTGATGCAGGGTATTGCCCAAGCCTTGTGGCCCTCCGCCTCCCTGCCCAGAGGCCTGGGGGAGCTTGTAGAGATGCTCAAAGGAGCACGACGGCGCTTCCGATTATGGAAGAAATCAGCCTGCCGAAGAGGTGCAAGGGAAGCCTGGGCCATGGTGAAGACGTGGTACACCAAGGTTGACTCGAATCACATGGCCGAGGTCGGACCTGTAGGTTCAGATGGGAAAGAGATCCCCGTTAGTCTGGTATATGACTAGGTAGGATTAGCCGCAAAGTATTCCCAACAAGATTGTAGGCTAGACATCATGTTGGATGGTATAGAAGAAGAACTTAATCAGTCTAAGTAACTGTGTACTTCAGAGGACATATTTTGTCCCTAGCTGGATTGTAGATCATTTGTCATGGCGAACCTTTCTGCTCCAGCCTCCGGAACCGATAGTCTAGAGTGTATCCGAATACCCGCTCAGTTACGTAAAACCAGGGTACGCATGGAAACTAGGCGTAGGGTGGCAGTGTCAAAACTGGTGGATCTCGGGTAGGGGGTCCCAAGCTGTGCGTCTTAGGATCCATGGTAACATGAATATGGGATTTTACCCAGCTTCAGGCTCTCTTGATGAGATAATACCCTACATGCTACTTGATTGACTTTAATGAGTATAGGGGTTACAAGAGTTGATCTACCCCGAGATCATATGTTGTGGTTTAAACCCTAGAGATATGACGAGTAATGTCATAATGATCTATCGACTAGCCTGGCCTCGGTTTATGTAATGTACCAGAGGCCTAGGATAACAAGAGTCCTAGCCGAATACGTCGGTGGGGAGGAGTCCTTGTCTTGATCACCAAGTCTTGTGGAATCTTCCTTGTATGCGGCAGCTGTCCAAACTGGCCCATGAGTATACGGCCATGGGGGTCCTCGGCCCAATCCAACTGATCGGGAGACTTCGTGGTGAGTACCCCCTAGTCCAGGACACCGTCAGTAGCCCCCTGAACCGGTCTTCAAGTTGGGGACGCTCCTCGATTCTTCCAAACTGTTCTTCATCTTTGGTCATCGGTCTTGAAAACTGGTTCAACAAATCTCCTTATATTCGATCTTGAGGATCGCCAAAGTGCATCCGAAGAGTTTACACGTCGGGTATCCGAGGAGCCCATTTAAGTTTACGGCCTTTATCAATGCCTTGTTATTTTTATGCCACACCTCGGGTTTGAAGTTGTATCCGGGAGGCAGTGTCCTCTTGCGTCCGAGCTCCAATGCCGGACTGCCTTCGAGGTATCTTTTGCAGCCGAGCACCAACGCCGGACTGCTTCCGAGCTCCAACGCTAGAATGTATCCGAGCTCCAACGCCGGACTGTGTCCAAGGTCCAACACTGGAATGTATCCGAGCTCCAATGCCGGATTATATCTGAGGTATCATAGATCACCTTGGTTCAAAAAGGTCTGAAGGAGTTTTAGCCGAGCTTAATGTCAGAAATGCCTGCTATGGAGCCAGCCACTGGAGCCCAAGGTTTATGTCGGACTACTTCCGAGGTGGTGCACCACCATGGCCATGGGCTGATTTTTTTGCAATGTAATCTCTGACGAGATGTATGGCCAGTAGTCCTCAAGGTGCGTGTTGGCCTAATATCCAGGATGCACCTGAAGGAAAGAATCAGACCGCTGACCCTAGTAGCCCTGAGACTCAGGTTGATTCGTAAAATCTGCCCGAGGATCAATTCCCAGCTCAACAACATACCTAGGAATAGAAACGCGGTGTGCAAAGTCCTCGAGACTCAGGTTGGGTGCGGCTGATCAACCTGAGGATAATAATCTCCTCGAAAACTATATTGCACTTTAAATTTTCTGCATTGGATTGTCAATGCAGTAGCCCCTGAGCCAGTGGTCGGGTGGCAACACCAGGTCAGGGGATCGATGTACCCCTTTAATATTTGTAAATGATAAGCACGAAGCCTAGTAGCCCCGAGCCTTAATGTGGGCATGGGTGGCCGAATTAAGGATCGATATCCATAGTAAAATCACAAATTATGTGTAATGATTCTATGTATCCAAGTACTTTTACATCATTAATGCTCGGATCCTCATTGTAAAAAACTTTGTTGACCGATCATCGGCTTCCACCTCCTTGGCCCGCAGCCGAGGAGTGTTTGTCCTACTTTATAAAGCCTTTATGAGGGCAAAGATTTACGGCAAACAAGGCAATCCGGCCATACAGTTTTATAAACAAAGGTACACGGAGAGATATGTTATATTACTTTTTAACGTAAGAAACATCTTCCAAAGAAAATAGTCCCACTATCGGTTCCTTTCTTTGGGTTGTCATCCTAAGCGTGATCATGAAACCTCAGCTCTGATCAATGTGGGAGGAAAATATTGAGGATTTAGTTCAGGGGAAGTTCCCAAACTCTATGGTATTAATGAACCAAAAATTTTACTTCCGTCGTTGCCGACCAACGTGATCCTTTAAGAGTGCTAGCTTTCGGCTTCATCCAGTCTGAGGTACTAACTCGGATGACCCGGTAGTAACAATCACAGAGGTGCTCCCTTTACCGCCTAGCCGAACAATCGGGAATGTAGGGGTAAGCACAGGAGCCAGGCAACCTAGCTTGGCCAAAATCTTAAGTCAAGTTGATGCATATTTATGGCTTTATATAACGATAGTTACGGAAGGCAACACTTGTATAATGAGTACAAATGTTGATGATATATACTTATTTTGAGTCCATTGCGACCATTTAGCAGTTGAAAGTGGCCCATCATCGACTTCTACCCCTTTGTAGATACTACGCAGGGTGTTTCCGCAATAAAAAGACAACCCTTAGCTGATGTCTCGGTGCCCGGAGGCGGTTGTGTTAGTGGAAACGAAGCAATCAGATATCTTGGCTTTATAACTTTCACTTTAGTTATAGGAGCTTTAAACTAGGGAAGCTAGCTACGAGCCCCCGGTTAGTGTTCGGCGATAGCAGAGGTCAAGCCGTAAACACTTCGGCCAATGTTATGAACGGCTCATCATTTAACATGGTCGTCGGATCGCTGACCAGTTTGCGCTTATTGTGACAGTCAGTTTTCGGCTTTCTCCACTGAGGTGCTTAACCATGCGAGCTGGAAGCACAATCAAAGTGGTTCTCCCGTTGCACACCTAGCCGAACAAAGTGGAACTTAGGAGGCAAGCACAGGAGCCGGGCAACCCAACTATTGACCGAAGACACAATTCCAAAACGATGCATATATAGCAATATCCGAGAATGTTTTTGCCGAATCTCTAAAGGTGTCCGACGCTGCACTGTGAGATTTATGCGAAAAACACACAAATACTTTAAAAGTGCCAAAAGCTTGGAAAATCAAAAAATGCCAGTAAAAACATGACGTTCGAACAAGATCAGGTGTTCGGTGCCAATCCGAAAATTGGAAAAAAATTGTGCTTCTGTCGACCAAGAAGAAAACACATTTAGAGCTCATATATAAATTTTAAGAGCCCCCAAGTGACTTGGGCAAAAGAATTTTATGTATAATGATTGTATGTACCGAAGTACTTATATCATATCTGTGTTCACCCGAACTTTATACGCGTATTAACCGACCGTTGGCTTCTCCCTCTTTGGTCAAGGACCGAAAAGTGTTATGTACTCCCCCTGTCGAGAATATCGACGATGTTTCTGATAACCAGGCAATCAGGCCATAAGGCTGTAACAGACAATGCGCGCTCAGGGAACTTATGCCATATTACCGACAAAGTGTAAGAAGCATCTTCGAAGAAAATAGTACCCCCACCGATACCTTTCTTCAGTTGCTCATTATTACTATGAGACTTGTGCAATAGATTTTTTGTACTCATGAGTTCCGTTGTGTGCCGACCATTATTGAAAACAGTAAGAGCGCTAGCTTTCGGCTTCACCCAGTCTGAGGTCCGGCTCGGATGACCCTATCGTGACAATCGCAGAGGTGCTCCCTTTACTCCCTAGCCGAAAAATCGGGAATGTAGGGGTAAACACAGGAGCAAGGCAACCCAGCTTGCAAATCACTTAGGTCAATATGGTGCATATTGTGGCATAATGAACGAACAAGGAACGAAGCCGTACAAGTATAGTCATATGCAAGAGAAAAAGCTCCATCAAGGGAGCCTCCAAATAAACGGGGTATTTGAATATGTGCGTCACAAACAAAGTTTTGACAAGGGAATTTTTCACAAACAACTTTGTGCCAAAATGTATAATTCTTGGTCGAACCAAACAAAAAATTTAAAACTGAAAGTTTTTGAGCATGAAATCAACTTAGCTAGTTAATGTGTTCGGTGCTGTTGACGCAATTCAGGCTTGTGGTGGGACGAAGACGCCCATTGAACCGACAAGGTTCGCAGTCCTCGGCATGGCCGAGGTCCCAGCCCCCAGGCCCGAGGTGTCTGAGCAAGGAGTTCGGCATTTCGGAGTAGTGACCACGTAGTGCGGTCAAAATCGATTACCTGCACAGATAAAACAATGCGGTCCAGGAAATAATAATAATAATAATATATATAATCCTTGAATAATTGCTTTAAACAAGAATAATTTATTTAAAGAGATGTGGCCTGGCGCCGAAGCCAATGTCGATGCAGGGCGTCGGCGTGACGCAGTAAAGGCGTGACAAAGCCTGAATTTGCAGGGTGGTCTGAGTTTTGGATGCGGCATTGGCCGAACTATGTACGGAAACTGACCGAGCCACCACGCGATCGTTTTTATTGTGGCCGCCATTTGATAGACCTGTGTACAGATGATGGAACAAACCAGAGTAATAATACTTTTAAGAAAATTAAGCCCAACAAGCAAAAATTGTTAGGATTAATAGCACCTGGTTTATTTGTTGTAGTAGTCTGAAGAAAAGCGACTCCCAAAATTGGAAATCGCTCTGCACACCCATTGCCTGATGGGCGATAAAGCGACGGAATGGCGATGTTGGCAAAGGTTGGCTTGCCGAGGCAAAGCCCCCGGTCCAGCTAATGTGACGAAGCTGGTCGGCTGGTGACGGCGAAGTCACCGGAGTATGTTGATGAAGAAATAGCCAAGTCCCCGGTCTAGCCGAGGTGACGGAGCAGGACGGTGAGGAGTTGTTGCAGCTGCCATGTCAGCCGAGGTGTTGAAGTAGTTTGGCGTGACGAACATTGGCTCGAAGAGGCAACAGTGCGGCATGCCGACCCAGGTCGTAACTTGAGACGTGGTCAATGCTGGCTTGATGAAGTGACCGTGCAGCGACACCGGTGTGCCCGCTCCGTGTAATCCGTGTAGCGGCGATGTTGGTGACGATTTATCCTTTGCGATGCCGAACTATTGTTCGGCTGGCCGAGATGATGATGCGAAGAAGTTGAGCTCGACTCAACAAAGCGACGACGTGTCTAGCGCAGGTCGGCCGCCGTGGAGTGATGTTGTCGAGCCAGTTTGACACTGACACGATGGTGAAGATCGTATTGTAAAAATACTTTTAATATTAATGGGATGTGTTTGAGAATAAAACACAATACCCCATAAAAAAATTTCCTTCAAAAAGGATGTCCGAAATCCCGTTCTTAAAGAAGATGAACTCGGGTCGGATTCGTTCTCGTGCAGAAAAAAGATCCAAAAATTGATGCACTAATTGGAAAGTTCCCGGAGTTTGGACGGTCGGATCGAACTAAATGTTTGACAGGTGGTAGATATAGGAATTCTGCAGCTGATCAAAAGTTGGATCTTCCAAAGGACGTCTGAGCTAGATGCTGGACACCATGCTCCAAACTCGTCCGGATTCTCGTCCAGATTCAACATGGCTCCAGTATATCGGAGATTGCCGAAGATTCCTCCATCGGAACTCGACGAAATTTTGTAGGGTTGTTGTAGACTTAATTCCGCATAATTCCACCGAAGCAATCGTTTAAGTGACACTTGAGGAGGCAGTGGCGACGGATACGAGTTTGTTGTCCAGAAAAACAGCACGGTCGCCCAAGGGCAATGTTGACGTTGAGTCCCGAGCCCCATGGATGATTCCTCCATGATCTTGATAGAGATCGGAGTTGGTGTTGATGAAGGCCCTTGCCCGAACATGACGATTGGAGGCAGGGCATAGTCCTCGGTCAAGCCAAGGTGACCAGTTGAGCCGGTGATGAAGAAGTCAAGGTCGTAGTTGATCTGCAGTCGAGCCATTGATCCTCTTGCCGATAACACAGCAGAACTCTCAATGAAAGCACCAATATCGGTGTCAAAACCGGCGGATCTCGGGTAGGGGGTCCCAATCTGTGCGTCTTAAGATCGATGGTAACTTGAATACGGGATTTTACCCAGCTTCGGGCTCTCTTGATGAGATAATACCCTACATGTTGCTTGATTGACCTTAATGAGTATAGGGGTTACAAGAGTTGATCTACCCCGAGATCATATGTGTGGTCTAAACCCTAGAGGTATGATGAGTAATGTCATAATGATCTATCGACTAGCCTAGCCTCGGTTTATATAATGTACCAGAGGCCTAGGATAACAAGAGTCCTAGCCGAATACGCCGTTGGGGAGGAGTCCTTGTCTTGATCACCATGTCTTGTGGAATCTTCCTTGCATGCGGCAGCTGTCCGAACTGGCCCATGAGTATACGGCCATGGGGGTCCTCAGCCCAATCTAACTGATCGGGAGACGACGTGGTGAGTACCCCATGGTCCAGGACACCGTCATAGGGGTCATAAGTGCTTGAACAGACAAGTACCCAACTAGCTATGTTATATTACATGGATAGTAAGAAACATCTTCCAGGGAGAATAGTTCCGTTAGGGGTTCCTTTCCCTGGGTGCGCATGCATGAATGTGCATGTCCGAACTGCGGACAAAGACGCAGGATATCAAACATCTGGGGATTTATATTGTAATAGGTAAAAAACATCTTTTGTTCACCGACCGAATATTCCCTTAA
The DNA here is from genome assembly GCA_963921465.1 of Triticum timopheevii. Lineage (NCBI taxonomy): Eukaryota > Viridiplantae > Streptophyta > Magnoliopsida > Poales > Poaceae > Triticum > Triticum timopheevii. The sequence goes on from OY997268.1 coordinate 622,439,734, forward strand.
GAACGCTAGCTTTCGGCTTCACCCAGTCTGAGGTACACATCCGGCTGACCCGGCAGTAACAATCGCAGATGTGCTCCCCTTATGCCCTAGCCGAACTAACTGGAATATAGGGCATAAATACAGGAGCCAGGCAACCTAGCTTGGCCAAAACTTAAGTCATATTGATGCATATAATGGCGAAAAAATGTACATATGGAAGAATGACACATATGTGGTGGGCATAAAGCCCAGAAGATAATTATATTAAGCTTCTGTATAAGAAGCCCCCAGGTTTATTGAGCGCGCATAGCGCGTCAAAATCATGTAGGCAAGACACACTTGTAGCCATTGAGGCCATAAAAAGAAAGAAAAAGAAAAGGAGGATATAACATAAAAGAGAAAGGCGGAGGTAAGGAAACAAACACTTAGTTCGGCACTAGGCGTAGAATCTTCGAAGTCTGGACGCATTCCATGGGTTTGGCTCGAGTCAATTATCAGATGCATCACGCAGACGGTACGCGCCTCCAGTGAGAACTTTATCAATGATGAAGGGACCCTCCCACTTGGGCTTGAGCTTGTCCTTTTTCTTCTCCCGTAGGCGTAGAACAAGTTCACAAACGTTATAGGTTTTGGCCCGTACTTCACAGCTTTGATACCTGCGAGCCTGTTGCTGATAGAATGCGGAACGGGCATTCATGACATCGCGCTCATCCTTTAGGGCATCTAAACTGTCATGCCGATCAAGCTCGGCTTCTTTCTCTTCGTACATGCGCACTTGAGGTAAGTCATGAATGATATCGTAGGGCAATACCGCGTCTGCGCCGTACACCATAAAAATGGTGTGTATCTGGTAGTGCGATTTGGCGTGGTCCGCGACCCCGATAGTACGTAGTCGAGCTCCTCGACCTAGTGTGTATCTGATTCCTTTAGGGATCACACTAGTCTGGGTTAGATGCCACTCATAATAAGATCGTTCGCTCATTTGACTTGACCATTCGGTTGGGGGTGATAGACGAAGGCGTAATCGAGCTTAATGCCCATGTTGCCGCACCAAGTTTTCACCTCGTCGGCTGTGAAGTTGGAGCCGTTATCGGTGATGATGCTGTGGAGGACACCGTAACGGTGTACCACCCCTGATATGATGTCTATCAATGGTACGGATTCGGCCATTTTAACTGGTTTGTCTTCTATCCATTTGGTGAATTTACCCACCATGACCAACAAGTATTTTTTCTTATGGCTTCCTCCTTTAAGGGGTCCAACCATATCAATCCCCCAGACTGCAAAGGGCCAAGTTATGGGGATTGTTTGGAGAGAGGTAGGTGGCATATGGCTTTGATTTGCAAAAAGCTGGCAACCGACGCAATGTTGGATGAGGTCCTGTGCGTCTGCTCCGGCTGTCGGCCAGTAGAAACCTGTACGGAAGGCCTTGCTTACAAGAGCCCGAGCTGCGGCGTGGTGGCCCCCGAGTCCGGCATGAATTTCGGCCAAGAGCTGCCGCCCTTCCTCTTCAGAGATGCATCTTTGGAGCACTCCGGATGCACTTTTCTTATAGACTTTAGAGCGCCGCACAATGCAACGTGCCTCATTTTGGTCCTCAGGGAGTTCTTGCCTATTTAGGTAGGCTAAGAAGGGTTCTGTCAACGGGGCGATGACAACCATAATCACATGGGATGAAGATGTTATTTCGGTGGCGGAGCCTTCGATTACGTCAGAGTGTTCGGGATCTGAGGTTGTGTTCGGACCCGGACTGGTATTGCCGGTCTCCCCTTCCCACACCACGGATGGCTTGAATAGCCTTTCCAAGAAGATATTAGGTGGGACGGGGTCGCGCTTAGCACCGATGCGGGCAAGGATATCCTCCCTCGTGGACCTTGTAGACTTTAGAGCGCCGCACAATGCAACGTGCCTCATTTTGGTCCTCAGGGAGTTCTTGCCTATTTAGGTAGGCTAAGAAGGGTTCTGTCAACGGGGCGATGACAACCATAATCACATGGGATGAAGATGTTATTTCGGTGGCGGAGCCTTCGATTACGTCAGAGTGTTCGGGATCTGAGGTTGTGTTCGGACCCGGACTGGTATTGCCGGTCTCCCCTTCCCACACCACGGATGGCTTGAATAGCCTTTCCAAGAAGATATTAGGTGGGACGGGGTCGCGCTTAGCACCGATGCGGGCAAGGATATCCGCCGCTTGATTGTTTTCTCGAACCACATGGTGGAATTCGAGCCCCTCGAATCGGGCTGACATTTTGAGGACGACATTACGGTAAGCCACCATTTTTGGGTCCTTGGCGTCAAAGTCTCCATTTATTTGAGATATTGCGAGGTTCAAATCCCCACGCACTTCTAGGCATTGAATGCCCATGGAGACTGCCATCCGAAGACCGGTCAATAGAGCCTCATATTCGACTGCATTGTTGGAGTCTGTGTATAATATTTGGAGTATATATTGGACTGTTTCTCCGGTGGGGAATGTCAGGACAACACCTGCCTCCAGACCAGCCAGCATCGTAGAGCCGTCAAAGTGCATGATCCAATTGGAGTACGCACCGTACTCTTTAGGGAGTTCGGCTTTGGTCCATTCGGCGATGAAGTCATCCAGTACTTGCGGTTTAATGGCTCGCCATGGTTTGTATATTATGTCGAATGGGAGGAGCTCGATAGCCCATTTAGCAATCCGGCCCATGGCATCATGGTTATTTATTATATCTTTGAGTGGTACTTCAGAGGCCACCGTAATTGAACACTCTTGAAAGTAGTGTCGTAGTTTCCGGGATGCCATGAAGACCGTGTATGCTATCTTTTGATAATGTGGGTACTGTGACTTGCGTGGAGTGAGGACAGTGGATACGTAGTATACCGGCTTTTGAAGCAGGAACTTATGTCCGTCTGTCTCTCGTTCGACGACGAGCACTGTGCTTACAACCTAGTGTGTTGCAGCTATATATAACAACATGGGTTCGCTGATATTTGGGGCAACCAGGATTGGATTGTTGGCCAAGAGGGCCTTTATTTTTTCCAGTCCGGCCGTGGCTGCATCCGTCCACTTGACGTGTTCGGTGCGTCGAAGAAGGCGGTAAAGAGGTAGTGCCTTTTCTCCCAATTGGGAGATAAAGTGGCTTAGGGCAGCCACGCATCCAGTTATTTTCTGGATTTGCTTGAGGTCTGTTGGGGTAGCCAACTGTGACAGAGCTCGGATTTTAGCCAGGTTTGCTTCAGTTCCTCTATTGGAAACGATGAAGCCAAGCAGCTTTCCGGCAAGCACGCCGAAAACGCATTTTTCCGGATTGAGCTTGATGTCATATGTTCGGAGAGTGTCGAACGTAAGCCTCAAGTCGTCTATTAAAGATTCGACATGTCTGGTTTTGATGACCACGTCGTCTATGTATGCCTCCATTGTTTTGCCGATTTGTTATTCCAGGCATGTCTGAATCATGTGTTGATAGGTTGCACCGGCATTTTTGAGCCTGAAAGGCATGGTGTTAAAACAGAAGGGGCCGTATGGTGTGATGAATGCTGTTGTAGCTTGATCGGATTCTGCCATCTTGATTTGATGGTATCCGGAGTATGCATCGAGGAAGCACACTGAGTCGTGTCCTGTGGTAGCGTCGATGATTTGATCAATGCGGGGGAGGGGGGGAGGGATCCTTGGGGCAAGCCTTATTGAGGTCCTTGAAATCGACACATAGGCGCCAGGATTTGTCCTTCTTTGGTACCATCACCAGGTATGCTAGCCAGTCCGGATGTTTTATTTCTCTAATTAATCCGGCCTCGAGTAACTTGGCTAGCTCTTCTCCCATGGCTTGTCTCTTAGGTTCTGAAAAGCGCCGAAGAGTCTGCTTGACCGGCTTGTATCCCTTCAGTATGTTTAGGCTATGTTCGTCTAGCCTGCGTGGGATACCTGGCATGTGTGAAGGATGCCAGGTGAAGATGTCCCAATTCTCACGCAAAAACTCCCGCAGTGAGGCGTCGATTGTGGGGTTCAGCTGTGCCCCGATGGATGCTGTTTTTGTAGGGTCTGTTGGGTGGACCTGGAATTTGACTATTTCCTCCGCTGGTTTGAAAGAGGTGGACTTGGGTCGTTTGTCGAGTATCACGTCGTCCCTGTCCACTGTGGAGCGCAGCGTAGTTAGTTCTTCGGCTGCAAGGGCTTCGGATAACGCCTCAAGGGCCAGTGCGGCGGTTTTATTTTCGGCGCGGAGTGCCACGTTCGGATCACTAGCTAGAGTGATGATTCCATTGGGCCCGGGCATCTTGAGCTTCATGTACCCATAATGGGGTATAACTTGGAAGCTCATGAATGCATCCCGCCCAAAAAGAGCGTGGTATCCGCTACTGAACAGGGCCACTTGGAATGTGATCTCTTCGGACCTATAATTCTCCGGCGTGCCGAATACCACATCTAGTGTGATTTTCCCCGCACATCGTGCCTCCCGACTAGGGATGATTCCTCTAAAGGTCATGTTGCTTTGCTCAATGCGGCTCTTGTCTATTTCCATTTTGTTAAGAGTTTCCTCGTAGATGAGGTTTAATCTGCTGCCACTGTCCATGAGCACTTTAGTAAGCTGGAAGCCATCCACAATTGGACTAAGGACCAAACTGGCTGGTGCCCGGACTGTTCGGAATTGAGGTTCGTCACTGGCATTGAAGGTTATGGCCGTGTCGTTCCTTGGATTTATTGCTGCAACATGGCAGACTTCGGCGAGGCTGCGGAGTGCTCGCTTGCGCCTATTATTTGAGGCGAAAGTCTCGAAGACTGTCAATACTGTATTGTTATTTTCCACGGGATGATGCTCTGCGGTATTGTTGATGAGAAAATCCTCGCCGCTCTTGGCCACCTGCCGGAGTATCCAACATGCTCTAAGGTTGTGTGTTGGTATGGTATCCAGTGTGCTGTGAATTTTGCATGGCCCATTGAGCCATCCCTCGAATACGGTTCCACGCCCCGTAGTGGGCTTTGGTTTCTTTGTAATTGGATCAGGTGACTTGCGAGGGTGCACCCTTTTAGTTCGGATGAGGGGTTTAGTGAGAGCCGGAGGATCCCAGAATTTTATTTGGGTTTTCCAGGTGCTTTCCATCGCATAGTACTTCTGTACTATGGCCGCCAAGTCAGCGAAGTGTGCTATGTCATGGCGACTTATGGCGTTTAGGATTCCCTTGTCCGTGCAATTTTTGCAAAAGAATGAAATTGCGTATTCCTCACGATAGTCCTTGACCTTCCTCATTACATGGAGGAATCTAGCCTAGAAGTGATGTACTGTCTCTTGGGGCTCTTGTCTGATGTGGGAAAGATCACTTGTATCTATGTGGGTGGGTAGATTTAAGTCCAAACCCTGACCCGATCTGAGACCCAGGGGCAGAGGAGCTTTCGAGCTTGGCAGTTCGGGCTCCGGGATGTTGCCCAATTTCTCTGGCCCGCTGTCCGATTGTAGGTTCGGAGCTTGGGCCATATCCTCCCGTAGACTGGTATCCGGCTCGGAGAGCTTAGGAATCCGGACATAATTTGTCCTCAAAATAGAGGAAGAATCCCTGCATTATTCCTCCACCACCGCTATCTGATGGGTGACCGACGGAGAGTTAATCTTCCTTTGGTCGGGTTTAAGCCCGATCTGGTCATAGTCCGTAGTGACTCCCAGGGCGGCGATGCAATCGAAGAGCTTGTTCATGGAGGAGAGCCCCATTGGATCCATCTGCTCGGTGAATTCCGAGCTGATGTGGAGGCTGTTCTTGATGACCTGAAAAGTCATCGTTGGCACGGCGGCCGAACGGGCGGTCATGATGAAGCCGCCTAATAGGAGAGTTTGGCCTACAGCCAGGGCTCCCCCAGAGGTGATGTTGTCTTTGACAACAAGGCGAGCCATCAAGCCTTACCATGACGGCACAGTGGAACTCTCAATGAAAGCACCAATGTCGGTGTCAAAACTGGCGAATCTCGGGTAGGGGGTCCCGAACTGTGGATCTAAGGCTAATGGTAACAGGAGGCGGGGGACACGATGTTTACCCAGGTTCAGGCCCTCTCGATGGAAGTAATACCCTACTTCATGCTTGATTGATCTTGATGATATGAGTATTACAAGAGTTGATCTACCACGAGATCGTAGAGGCTAAACCCTAGAAGCTAGCCTATGGTATGATTGTCCTTGTCCTACGGACTAAACTCTCCAGTTTATATAGACAACAGAGGGGGCTAGGGTTACACAAAGTCGGTTACAGAGAAGGAGATCTACATATCCGGATTGCCAAGCACACGTGACAAAGTCTTCAATCTTATATCTTCATAGTCCAACAGTCTGGCCAAAGTATATACTCCGGCTGTCCGAGGACCCCCTAATCCAGTACTCCCTCAAATGCACCCCGGGGATCGTCTATCGTGGAAATCACTCCGGGGCCCCAAAACGGTGAGTAACAGTCCATGAAACGGGCCAGAATCGGCCAAAATTGTGAGTGTTGATGGCCGACATGTAAAAGCACCCCGGGGGACGTCAATCATGAAAATCGCTTCAGGACCACAAAACAATGAGTAATAGTCCATGAAATAGGCCAGAATCGGCCAAAACTGATATTTTTCTGACCGTCACATAAGAGCACCTTGGGGCTCAACAACCAAAGAAATCGATTCGGGAGCCCAAAATGGTGAGTAATAGTCCACGAAATGGGTCAGAATCGACATAAATCGCAAGTGTTGATGACCGACACGTAAACGCACCTCAGGGTACGTTAATCGTGAAAATCACTCCGAGTCCCCAAAACAGCGAGTAATAGTCCACGAAAAGGCCCAGAGTCGGCCAAAACTGTGAGTGTTGATAGACCAACACGTAAACGAACACTAGGGTTCGTGAATCGTGGAAATCACTCCTGGACCCCAAAATAGTGAGTGTTGATGACCGACATGTAAGCACACCTTGGGGTTCAACAACTTTGGAAATCGCTTCGGGACCCCAAAATGGTGAGTAATAGTCCACAAAACGGGTCAGAATTGGCCGAAAATATGAGTGTTGACGACGGACACGTAAACGCACCCCGGGCATTGTCAAACGTGGAAATCGCTCTGGGACCCCAAAACGTTGAGCAATAGTGCATGAAACGGACCAGAATTGGCCAAAATTGTGAGTCTTGATGACCGACATATAAATGCACCCTAGGGTTCGTCAATCTTAGAAATCATTCCGGGACCCCAAAACTTAGTAATAGTCCAAGAAACGGGCCAGAATCGGCCCAAACTGCAATTGTTGATGACCGACACGTAAGCACACCTTGGGGTTCGAAAACCATGGAAATCTCTTTGGGACCCCAAAATGATGAGTAATAGTCCATTAAAGAGCCCAGAATCAGACAAACCTAGGATTATTGATGAACGATACATAAATGCACCTCGATGTTCGTCAATCATGGAAATCGCTTAGGGACCCCAAAACGGTGAATAATAGTCCACGAAACGGGTCAGAATTGGCCAATACTGTGACTGTTGACGAGGGACACGTGAACGCACCCCGGGATCGTCAATCATGGAAATCGCTCTGGGGCCCCAAAACAGTGAGTAATAGCGCACGAAACGGATCAGAATCGGCCATATTTTGAGTGTTGATGACCGACACGTAAACGTACCCCGGGGTTCGTTAATCGTGGAACTCACTTCGGGGCCCCATAACTGAGTATAGTCCAAAAAACGGGCCAGAATCGGCCAAACTGTGAGTCTTGATGACCAACACGTAAGCACACCTTGTGGTTCGACAACCATGGAAATTGCTATGGGGCCCCATAACAGTGTGTAATAGTCCATGAAAGAGCCCAGAATTGCACAAATCTAGGATTATTGATGAACGATACATAAACGCACCCAGGGGTTCGTCAATCATGGCAATCGCTCAGGGACCCCAAATCAGTGAGTAATAGTCCACGAAACGGGCCAGAATCTGCCAAAATTGCGAGTGTTGACGACGGACACATAAACGCACCCCGGGGATCGTCAATCATGGAAATAGCTCCGGGACCCCAAAACGGTGAGTAATATTCCATGAAAGAGCCCAGAATCGAACAAAACTAGGATTGCTGGTGAACGACACGTAAACGCACCCCGGGGTACGTCAGTCATGGAGATCGCTTCGGAACCCCAAAACAATGAGTAATAGTCCGTGAAATAGGGCAGAATCGGCGAAAACTGCGATTCTTGATGACCGACACATAAGCACACCTTGGGGTACAACAACCATGAAAATTGCTTTGGGACCCTAAAATGGTGAGAAATAGTCCATGAGACGGGTCAGAATCGACAAAAACCGCGAGTGCTGATGACCGACACATAAACGCACCCCGGCGTTCATGAATTGGGGAAATCACTCCGCGACCCCAAAATAGTGAGCACTAGTCCATGAAATGGGCTAGAATCGGCCAAAACTGTGAGTGTTGATGACCGACGCGTAAGCGCACGTTAGGGTTCAACAACTATGGATATCGCTTCGGGACCCCAAAACGGTGAGTAATAGTCCACGAAACGGGTCAGAATTGGCCAATACTGTGAGTGTTGATGACGGACACGTAAACTCACCCCGGGGATCATCAAACGTGGAAATCGCTCTAGGACACCTAAGCAGTGAGTAATAGTGCTTGAAACGGACCAGAATCGGCCAAAATTGTGTGTGTTGATGACCGACACATAAACGCACCCAAGAGTTCGTCAATCGTAGAAATCACTCTGGGACCCCAAGACTGAGTAATAGTCCAAGAAACGGGCCAGAATCGGCCCAAACCGCGATTGTCGACACGTAAGCGCACCTTGGGGTTCGACAACCATGGATATCACTTTGGGACCCCAAAACGGTGAGTAATATTCCACGAAACGGGCCAGAATTGGCCAAAACTGCGAGTGGTGACGACGGACACATAAACGCTCCTCGGGGATCGTCAATCGTGGAAATAGCTCTGGGACCCTAAAATGGTGGGTAATAGTCCATGAAAGAGCGCAGAATTGAACAAAACTAGGATTGCTGGTGAACGACACGTAAACGCACCCCGGAGTACGTCAACCGTGGAAATCACTCTGGGACCCCAAAACAATGAGTAATAGTCCATGAAACAGGGCAGAATCGGCCAAAACTGTGACTGTTGATGACCGACATGTAACCGCTCCTTGGGGTTCGACAACCATGGAAATCTCTTTGGGACCCCAAAACGGAGAGTAATAGTCCACGAGACGGGTCAAAATCGACAAAAACCGTGAGTGTTGATGACCGACACATAAACGCACCCGGCGTTCATGAATTGGGGAAATCAATCTGGGACCCCAAAATAATGAGTAATAGTCCATGAAATGGGCCAGAATCGGCCAAAGTTGTGAGTGTTGATGACCGATACGTAAGCGCACCTTAAGGTTCAACAACAATGGAAATCGCTTCGGAGCCGCAAAACAGTGAGTAATAGTCCATGAAACTGGTCAGATTTGGCCAAAACTGTGAGTGTTGACGACGGACATGTAAACGCACCTCGGGGATCGTCAAACGTGGAAATCGCTTTGGGACCCCAAAACGGTGAGTAATAGTGCATGATACAGACCAGAATCGGCCAAATTTGTGAGTGTTGACGAACGACACGTAAATTTGTGAGACGGGTCAGAATTGGCCCAAACTATGAGTGTTGACGACAGACACGTAAACACACCCCGGGGATCGCCAATCGTGGAAATAGCTCTGGGACCCCAAAACGATGAGCAATAGTGCATGAAATGGACCAGAATAGGCCAAAACTGTGAGTGTTGATGACCGACACATAAACGCAACTTGGGATTCAACAACTATGGAAATTGCTTCGGGACCCAAAACGATAAGTAATAGTCCACGAAACATGTCAGAATTGGCCAAAACTGTGAGTGTTGACGACAGACACGTAAACGTACCCCGGGGATTGTCAATCGTGGAAATCACTCTAGCACCCAAAAACGATGAGTAATAGTACTCGGAACGGACCAGAATCAGCCAAAATTGTGTGTGTTGATGACCGACACGTAAACGTACCTTGGGTTCGTTAATCGTGAAAATCACCCGGGACCCCAAAATTGTGATTAATAGTCCACGAAACAGGCCAGAATTGTCCAAAATTGTGAGTGTTGATGACCGACACGTAAGCGCACCTTAGGGTTCAAGAACTGTGGAAATCGCTACGGGACCCCAAAATAGTAAGTAATATTCCAAGAAACGGCCCAGAATCGGCCGAAACTGTGAGTGTTGATGACCGACACGTAAATGCACCCGGGGTTCATTAATCGTGGATATCAGTCTCGGACCCCAAAATAGTGAGTAATAGTCCACGAAACGGGCCAGAATTGGCCAAAATTGTGAGTGTTGATGACCGACAGGTAAGCACAACTTGGGGTTCAACAACTACGGAAATCGCTACAGGACCCCAAAACGGTAACTACTAGTCCACGAAATGGGTCAGAATTGGCCAAAACTATGAGTTTGACGATGGACACATAAACGCACCCCGGGGATCGTCAATCATGGAAATCGTTCTGGCAACCCAAAATGATGAGTAATAGTGCTCGAAACGGACTAGAATCAGCCAAAATTGTGAGTGTTAATGACCGACACGTAAACGCACCTCCGCGTTTGTTAATCGTGGAAATCACTTCGGGAACCCAAAACAGTGAGTAACAGTCCAGGAAATTGGGCAGAATCAGCCAAAACTTCGATTATTGATGACCAAGACATAAGCGCACCTTGGGGTTCAACAACCATGGAAATGGCTTTGGGACCCCAAAACGGTGAGTAATAGTCCACGAGACGAGTCGGAATCGACAAAACCGTGAGTATTGATGACCGACACATAACCGCACCCGGGGTTCGTGAATCGTGGAAATCATTCTGGGACCCCAAAATAGTGAGTAATAGGCCACAAAATGGGCAAGAATCGGCAAAAACGGTGAGTGTTGATGACCGACACTTAAGCGCACCTTGGGGTTCAATAACTATGGAAATCGCTTCGGGGCACCAAAACAATTAGTAATAGTCCACCGAACAGGTCAGAGTTGGCCGAAACTGTGAGTGTTGACAACAGACACATAAACACACCCCAGGGATCATCAATCATGGAAATAGCTCTGGGTCCCCAAAACGATGAGTAATAGTGCATGAGATAGAGCAGAATTGGCCAAAATTGTGAGTGTTGATGACCGAAACGTAAGTGCAACTTGGGATTCAACTACTATGGAAATTGCTTCGGGGCCCCAAAACGGTAAATAATAGTCCACGAAACGGGTCAGAATTGGCCAAAACTATGAGTGTTGACGACGGACACGTAAATGCACCTCGGGGATCGTCAATCGTGGAAATCGCTCTGGCACCCTAAAACGATGAGTAATAGTGCTCGAAACGGACCAAAATCAACCAAAATTGTGAGTGTTAATGACCGACACATAAACACATCCCGGGGTTCGTTAATCGTGAAAATCACTCAAGGACCCTAAAATAGTGAGTAATAGTCCACGAAACGGGCCATAATCGGCCAAAACTATGAGTGTTGATGACCGACATGTAAGCGCACCTTGGGGTTCAACAACTATGGAAATTGCTTCGGGACCCCAAAACGGTGAGTAATAGTCCATGAAACGGGTCAGAATTGGCCAAAACTGTGAGTGTTGACGACCTACACGTAAACACATCCCGGGGTTCGTCAATCATGGATACCGCTCTAGCACCCCAAAACGATGAGTAATAGTGCTCGAAACGGACCAGAATCAGCCAAAATTGTGAGTGTTGATGACCGACATGTAAATGCACATCGGGGTTCGTTAATCGTGGAAATCACTCAGGGACCCCAAAACAGTGAGTAATAGTCCATGAAACGGGCCAGAATCGGCCAAAACAGTGAGTGTTGATGATCGACACGTAAGCCCACCTTGGGGTTCAACAACTAAGGAAATCGCTTCGGGACCCCAAAACGGTGAGTAATAGTCTATGAAACGGGCCAGAATTGTGCAAAATTGTGAATGATGATGACCAACACATAAACACACCCTGGGGATCGTCAATCGTGGAAATAGCTCTGGGACCCCAAAACGGTAAGTAATTGTCCATGGAAGAGCCCAGAATCGAACAAAACTAGGATTGCTGGTGAACGAGACGTAAACGCATCATGGGGTACATCAATCGTGGAAATCGCTCTGGGACCCCAAAACAATTAGTAATAGTCCATGAAATAGGGTAAAATCAGCAAAAACCGCGAGTGTTGATGACCGACACGCAAACGCACCACGGGGTTCGTTAATCGTGGAAATCACTCCAAGACCCTAAATCGGCTAGTAATAGTCCATGAAACGCCCCTGAATCGGCCGAAACTGTTAGTGTTGATGACAGACACGTAAACTCACCCTGGGGACCATTAATCGTGGATATCACTCTGGGATCCGAAAACAGTGAGTAATAGTCGACGAAACAGGCCAGAATCGGCCAAAATTGTGAGTGTTGATGACCGACAGGTAAGTGCAACTTGAGGTTTAACAACTATGGAAACCGCTTCAGGACCCCAAAACGGTAAGTAATAGTCCACGTCACGGTTCAGAATTGGCCAAAACTGTGAGTGTTGACGACGGACACATAAATGCACCCCGGGGATCGTCAATCGTGGAAATCGTTCTGGGACCCCAAAACGATGAGTAATAGTGCTCGAAATGGACCAGAATCAGCCAAAATTGTGAGTGTTGATGACCGACATGTAAACGCACCTCGGAGTTCGTTAATCGTGGAAATCACTCCGGGACCCCAAAACAGTGAGTAATAGTCCATGAAATAGGGCAGAATCGGCCAAAACTGCGGTTATTGATGACCAAGACGTAAGCGCACCTTGGGGTTCAACAACCATGGAAATCGCTTTGGGACCGGAAAACGGTGAGTAATAGTCCACGGAATGGGCAAGAATCGGCTAAAACTGTGAGTGTTGATGACCGACACGTAAGCGGACCTTGGGGTTCAATAACTATGGAAATCGCTTCGGGGAACCAAAACAATGAGTAATAGTCCATGAAACGGCTCTGAGTTGGCCGAAACTATTAGTGTTGATGACAGACACATAAACACACCCCGGGGATAATCGTAGAAATAGCTCTGGGACATCAAAACGATGAGTAATAGTGCATGAGATGGACTAGAATTGGCCAAAATTGTGAGTGTTGATGACCGATGCATAAGCGTAACTTGGGATTCAACAACTATGGAAATCACTTCGAGACCCGAAACAGTAATTAATAGTCCACGAAACGGGTCAGAATTAGCCAAAACTAGGAGTGTTGAGGACGGACACGTAAACGTACCCCGGATCGTCAATCGTGGAAATCGCTCTAGCACCCCAAAACAATGAGTAATAGTGCTCGAAACGGACCAGAATCAACCAAAATTGTGAGTGTTGATGACCGACACGTAAACACATCCCGGGGTTTGTTAATCGTGAAAATCACTCAGGGACCTTAAAATAGTGAGTAATAGTCCACGAAACGGGGCAGAATCGGCCAAAACTATGAGTGTTGATGACCCACACGTAAGCGCAACTTGGGGTTCAACAACTATGGAAATTGCTTTGGGACCCCAAAACGGGTCAGAATAGGCAAAACTATGAGTGTTGACGATCGACACATAAACGCACCCCGGGGTTCGTCAATTGTGGAAATCACTTCGGGACCCCAAAAAAACTGAGTAATAGTCCAGGAAACGGGCCAGAATCGGCCGAAACTGCGAGTCTTGACGACCAACACGTAAGCACAACCCGGGGTACGTCAATCGAGAAAATGGCTCTGGGACACCAAAACAATGAGTAATAGTCCATGAAACAGGGCAGAATCAGCCAAAATTGCGATTGTTGATGATCGAGACGTAAGCGCACCCTGGGATTCACCAACCATGGAAATCGCTTTGGAACCCCAAAACGGTGAGTAATAGTCCACGAGATGGGTCAGAATCAACAAAACCGTGAGTGTTGATAACCGACACGTAAACCCACCCGGGGTTCGTGAATCGTGAAAATCAATCTAGGACCCCCAAATAGTGAGTAATAGTCCACGAAATGGGCCAGAATCGGCCAAAACTATGAGTATTGATGACCGACAAGTAAGCGCACCTTGGGGTTCAATAAATATGGAAATCACTTCGGGGCACCAAAACAATGAGTAATAGTCCACGAAACGGGTCAGAATTGGACGAAACTGTGAGTGTTGATGAGAGACACATAAACACACCCCGGGGATGGTCAATCATGGAAATAGCTGTGGGACCCCAAAACGATGAGTAATAGTGCATGAAACGGACCAGAATTGGCCAAAATTGTGAGTGTTGATGACTGACACGTAAACGCAACTTGGGATTCAACTACTATGGAAATCGCTTCGGGACCCCAAAACGGTAAGTAATAGTCCACGAAACGGGTCGGAATTGGCCAAAACTATGAGTGTTGACGACGGACACGTAAACGCACCCCGGGGATCGTCAATCATGGAAATCGCTCTGGCACCCCAAAATGATGAGTATTAGTGCTCGAAACGGACCAGAATCAACCAAAATTGTGAGTGTTGATAACCGACACGTAAACACATCCCGGGGCTCGTTAATCTTGAAAATCATTCAGGGACCCTAAAACAGTGAGTAATAGTCCACAAAATGGGCCAGAATCAGCCAAAACTATGAGTGTTGATGACCGACACTTAAGCGCACCTTGGGGTTCAACAACTATAGAAATTGCTTCGGGACCCCAAAACGGTGAGTGTTGATCAAGGACACGTAAACGCATCCCGGGGATCATTAATCGTGGAAATCGCTCTGGGATCCCAAAACGGTGAGTAATAGTGCATGAAAAACGGACCAGAATCGGCCAAAATTGTGAGTGTTGATGACCGACACGTAAACGCACCCCGGGGTTCGTTAATCATGGAAATCACGCCAGGACCCCAAAACTGAGTAATAGTCCATGAAATGGGCAAGAATCGGCCAAAACTGCGAGTAAAAGTCCATGAAAGAGCCCATGATCGAACATAACTACGATTGTTGGTGAACGACACAAAACGCACCCCGGGGTACGTCAATCGTGGAAATGGCTCTGGAACCCGAAAACAATGAGTAATAGTCCATGAAACATGGCAGAATCGGCCAAAACTGTGATTGCTGATAACAGAGACGTAAGCGCACCTAGGGTTCACCAACCATGGAAATCGCTTTGGAACCCCAAAACGATGAGTAATAGTCCATGAGACGGCCAAAATCAACAAAACCGTGAGTGTTGATGACCGACAGGTAAACGCACCAGGGGTTCGTGAATCGTGGAAATCACTCTAGGACCCCAAAATAGTGAGTAATAGTCCATGAAATGGGCCGGATCGGCCAAAATTGTGAGTGTTGATGACCGATGCGTAAGCGCACCTTGGCATTCAACAACTATGGAAATCGCTTCGGGGCCCCAAAACAATGAGTAGGAGTCCACAAAAAGGGTCAGAATTGGCCCAAACTGTGAGTGTTGACGACAAACACATAAACACACCTCGAGGATCGTCAATCGTGGAAATAGCTCTGGGACCCAAAAACAATGAGTAATAGTGCATGAAACGGGCCAGAATCGGCCAAAACTGTGCGTGTTGATGACCGACACGTAAGCGTACCTTGGGGTTCAACAACTATGGAAATCACTTCAGGAACCCAAAACGGTGAGTAATAGTCCATGAAACGGGCCAGAATTGGGCAAAATTGTGAGTGTTGACGACGGACACATAAACACAACTTGGGGATCGTCAATCGTGGAAATAGCTCTGGGACCCCAAAACGGTGAGTAATAGTCCATGAAAGAGCCCAGAATCGAACAAAACTAGGATTGCTGGTGAACGAGACGTAAATGCACCCCGGGGTACATCAATCGTGGAAATCGCTCTGGGACCCCAAAACAATGAGTAATAGTCCATGAAACAGGGCAGAATCGGCAAAAACCGCGAGTGTTGATGACCGACACGTAAACGCACCGCGGGGTTCGTTAATCGTGGAAATCACTCTGACACCCCAAAACGATGAGTAATAGTGCTCGAAACGGACCAGAATCAACCAAAATTGTGAGTGTTGATGACCGACACGTAAACACATCCCGGGGTTTGTTAATCGTGAAAATCACTCAGGGACCCTAAAACGGTGAGTAATAGTCCACGAAACGAGCCGGAATCGGTCAGAACTATGAGTGTTGATGACCGACATGTAAGCGCACCTTGGGGTTCAACAACTATGGAAATTGCTTCAGGACCCCAAAATGGAGAGTAATAGTCCATGAAACGGGTTAGAATTGGCCAATACTATGAGTGTCGGTGACCGACACGTAAACACACCCAGGGTTCGTCAAACGTGGAAATCACTTCAGGACCCCAAAACTGAGTAATAGTCCAAGAAACGTGCCAGAATCGGCCGAAACTGTGAGTCTTGACGACCAACACGTAAGCACACCTTGGGGTTAAACAACCATGGAAATCACTTTGGGAACCCAAAACGGTGAGTAGTAGTCAATGAAAGAGCCCATGATCGAACAAAACTAGGATTGCTGGTGAACGACATGAAACGCACCCCGGGGTACGTCAATCGTGGAAATGGCTCTGGGACCCCAAAACAATGAGTAATAGTCCATGAAACAGGGCAGAATCAGCCAAAACTGTGATTGTTGATGACCGGGACGTAAGCGCTGAGGGAGTCCTGTATGAGAGGCTATCCAGACAGCCGGACTATATACTTTGGCCGGACTGTTGGACTATGAAGATACAAGACTGAAGACTTTGTCCCGTGTCAGGATGGAACTCTCCTTTGCGTGGAAGGCAAGCTTGGCGATCCGGCTAATAGATCTCCTTCTCTATAACTGACTCTATGTAACCCTAGCCCCCTCCGGTGTCTATATAAACCAGAGGGTTTAGTCCATAGGACACAACAACAATCATACCATAGGCTGGCTTCTAGGGTTTAGCCTCTATGATCTCGTGGTAGATCAACTCTTGTAATACTCATATCCTCAAGATCAATCAAGCAGGAAGTAGGGTATTACCTCCATTGAGAGGGCCCGGACCTGGGTAAACATCATTTCCCCAGTCTCCTATTACCATTAGCCTTAGACGCACAGTTTGGAACCCCCTACGCGAGATCCGCCGGTTTTGACACCGACATTGGTGCTTTCATTGAGACTTCCTCTGTGTCACCGTGTTAAGGCTATATGGCTCGTCTCATTGTCAAGGACGACATCGTCTTTGGGGGAGCTCTAGCCCCGAGCCAAACTCTCCGGCTGGGCGGTTTCGTCATAACCGCCCGATCGGCTGTCGTGCCGACGATGACTTCTCAGGTCATCAAAAACAGCCTCCACATCGATTCGGAACTCGCCGAACAGATGGATCCAATGGAACTCTCTTCCCTTAACGAGCTCTTGGATCGCATCGCCGCCCTTGGCATCGCTACAGACTATGATCGAATCGGGCTTAAACCCGACCAAAGGGAAATTTATTCTCCGCTGGTCACCCATGAGATAGCGGTAGTGGAAGAGCATCATATAGATTCTCCCTCTATTTTGAGGATGAACTATGTCCAGATTTCCGAGCTCCCTGAGCTGGACACCCGCTCACGGGAGGACATGACCCAGACCTCGAATCCAGAATCGGGCGATGGGCCGAAGAAATTGGGTAACATCCCAGAGCCCGAGCCTCTAAGATCGGAAGCTTCTTTGCCTCTGGGTCTCACACAGGGTCAGGATTCGAATTCGAAACCACCCACCCACCCAAACTTATTCAATCTCTCATATATTAGACAAGAGCCCCAAGAGACAGTACATCATTACTGGGCCAGATTCCTCCTTGTGGTGAACAGGGTCAAGGACTGTCGCGAGGAAGATGCAATCTCCCTCTTTTGCAAAAATTGCACGGACAACGGGATCCTCAACGCTATAAGTCACCGTGACATCGTACGCTTTGCTGACTTAGCGGCCATAGTGAAGAAATATTGCGCAATGGAAAGTGCTTGGAAAACCCAAACAAACTTCTGGGACAATCCGTCTCTCACTAAACCCTCTGTCCGAACTAAAAGGGCAAACTCTCGTAAGTTACCCGATTCAATTACCAAAAAACCAAAGCCTGACACAAGGCGCGGAACCGTATTGGAGGAATGGCTCAATGGGCCATGCAAAACTCACGGCACTCCGGATACCATGCCAAATCATAGCCTTAGATAATGTTGGATACTCCGGCAGGTAGCAAAGAGTGGTGAGGATCTCCTCTTAAACCATACATCAGAGCAACATCCCGCCGGAAACAACAATACTATATTTACAGTCTTCCATTGGACAGCTTCCTGCGGACAAGATAGTCAAATTCTAGTTCCACCCAACGGACCCTACAAAGACAGCTTCCATTGGAACACAGTTGAATCCCACAATAGACGCCGCACTGTGAGATTTCCTCCGTGAGAACTGGGATATCTTCGCTTGGCACCCTTCAGACATGCCGGGCATCCCACGCAGGCTGGCCGAACACAGCCTCAACATACTGAAAGGATACACGCCAGTCAAGCAGACTCTTAGGCCCTTCTCAGAGCCTAAGCGGCAAGCCATGGGAGAAGAGCTAGCCAAGCTACTCGAGGCCGGATTCATCAGAGACATCAAACATCCGGATTGGCTAGCAAACTTGGTAATGGTACCAAATAAGGACAAATCCTGGCAACTATGTGTCGATTTCAAGGACCTCAATAAAGCTTGCCCTAAGGATCCCTTCCCCCTCCCCCGCATTGATCAAATCATCGACGCCACCGCAGGACACGACTCATTGTGTTTCCTCGACACATACTCTAGATACCATCAAATCAAGATGGCGGAGTCCGACCAGGCTGCAACGGCCTTCATTACGCCGTACGGCCCCTTCTGTTTCAACACCATGCCTTTCGGGCTCAAAAACGCCGGCGCAACCTATCAACACATGATTCATACATGCGTGGAAAAACAAATCGGCAAGACAGTAGAGGCCTACGTAGATGACGTGGTCATCAAAACAAGACACGTTGAAACTTTAATAGATGACTTGAGGCTTACGTTCGACGATCTTCGAACATACGACATCAAGCTCAACCCGGAGAAATGTGTCTTCGGTGTACCCTCCGGGAAATTGCTCGGCTTCCTCGTTTCCAATAGAGGAATTGAAGCAAATCCGGCAAAAATCTAAGCTCTGTCACAGTTGGCTATCCCAACGGACCTCAAGCAGATCCAGAAACTAACTGGATGCGTGGCTGCCTTAAGCCGCTTTATCTCCCGCTTAGGAGAAAAGGCACTGCCCCTTTATCGCCTTCTTCGATGCACCAAACACTTCGAGTGGACGGATGCAGCCACGGCCGCACTGGAAGAAATAAAGGCACTCTTGGCCACAAACCCAGTCCTGACCGCGCCAAATACTGGTGAGCCCATGCTATTATACATAGCCGCGACAAACCAAGTTGTAAGTGCAGTGCTCGTCATCGAATGAGAAGCAGACGTACACAAGCTCCCGCTCCAAAAGTCGGTATATTACGTGTCCACTGTCCTCACTCCATGCAAATCTCGGTACCCACACTATCAAAAGATAGCATACGCGGTCTTCATGGCATCCCGGAAACTACGACACTACTTTCAAGAGTGCTCGATCATGGTGGCGTTCGAAGTACCACTCAATGACATAATAAATAACCGTGACGCAACATGCCGAATTGCTAAATGGGCAATTGAGCTCCTTCCGTTCGACATAACATACAAACCACGGCGGGCCATTAAGTCACAAGTAGTGGGTGACTTCATCGCCGAATGGACAGAAGCCGAACTCCCTAAAGAGTCCCGCGTACTCAAATTGGATCATGCACTTCGACGGCTCTAAAATGCTGGCCGGATTGGGAGCGGGTGTTGTCCTGACATCCCCCACCGGAGACACGGTCCAATACGTACTCCAAATATTATACACAGACTCCAACAATGCAGCCGAATACGAGGCTCTATTGCATGGTCTTCGAATGGCAGTCTCCATGGGCATCCAACGCCTCGGGATGCGCAGGGACTCAAACCTTGCAATATCTCAAATAAATGGAGATTTTGACGCCAAGGATCCGAAAATGGCGGCTTATCACAATGCCGTCCTTCAAATGTCAGCTCGGTTCGAGGGGCTCGAATTCCACCATGTGGTCAGAGAAAATAATCAAGCGGCCAATATCCTCGCCCGCATTGGCGCTAAACGCGACCCCGTCCCACCAAATATCTTCTTGGAAAGGCTGTTCAAGCCGTCTGTGGTATGGGAAGGGGAGTTCGGCAATATTAGTCCGGCCCCGAACACAACCCCAGATTCTGAACCATCTGACGTAATCGGAGGCTCTGCCACCGAAATAACAACTTTGGCCCATGAAATCATGGATGTCATCGCCCCGTGGACCGAGCCCTTCTTGGCCTACCTAAATAGGCAAGAGCTCCCCAAAGACCAAAATGAGGCACGTTGTATTGTGCGGCGCTCTAAATCCTACAAAGTCCATGAAGGAGAGCTCTACAAGAAGAGCACCACCGGAGTGCTCCAACGATGCATCTCCGAGTAGGAAGGGCGGCAGCTCCTAGCCGAAATTCATGCCGGACTCGGTGGGCACGACGCTGCAGCCCGGGCACTCATAAGACAGGCCTTTTGGACAGGTTTTTACTGCCCGACAGCCTGGGCAGATGCACAGGACCATGTCCAACATTGCGTTGGTTGCCAACTATTTTCCAATCAGAGCCATATGCCCCCTACCGCTCTCCAAACAATCCCCATAACTTGGCCCTTCACAGTCTGGGGGCTGGACATGGTGGGGCCCCTTAAAGGGGCAAGCCATAAGAAAAACTATTTATTGGTCATGGTGGACAAGTTCACCAAATGGATAGAAGCCAAACCAGTTAAAACGGCCGAATCCGGACCAGTGATAGACTTCATATTAGGGGTTGTACACCGCTATGGTGTCCCCCATAGCATCATCACTAACAATGGCTCGATTTTTACAGCCGATGAGGTGAAAACTTGGTGCGGCAAAATGGGCATCAAGCTCGACTACGCCTCTGTCTATCAACCCCAAACAAACGGTCAAGTCGAACGTGCAAATGGTCTCATCATGAGCGGCATTAAACCCAGACTAGTGCGATCCTTGAAGGAATATGACACACATTGGGTCGAGGAGCTTGACTCCGTACTCTGGGGGTTGCGGACCATGCCGAATCGTACCATCGGATACACACCATTTTTATGGTGTACGGCGCAGAAGCAGTACTACCCTGCAACATAATCCATGACTCACCTCGCGTGCGCATGTACGAAGAGAAGGAAGCCGAGTTAGATCGGCAGGACAACTTAGACGCTTTGGAGGAGGAACGTGATGTCGCAAAAGCCGATCCTCATTCTATCAGCAACAGGTTGGAAGTTATGAAAGTAGAGAAGTACGGGAAAAAACTTATAACATTGGCGAACTAGTTCTACGCCTCCCCGAGAAGAAGAAGGACAAGCTCAAACCCAAGAGGGAGGGTCCCTTCATCATTGATAAAGTTCTCACTGGAGGAGCGTACCGTCTGCGCAGTGCATCTGATAACAGACTCGAGCCGAACCCATGGAACGCGGCCAGACTCTGAAGATTCTACGCCTAGTGCCGAACTCAGTGTTCGTCTCCTTACCTCCACTTCTTCAATTACGTTCCCTTTCTTCCTTTCTCGCCCTCCTTTCCCTTTTCGCATACAGCCTTGCAAAATTGTATAGATGCCCTAATCGCTCCGGCCGCACTATGCGTGCACACTAAACCTGGGGGCTTCCTATTCGGAAGCTAAATATAACTAACTTCATGGCTTCTTGCCAGCCACATATGCGTTTTTCTTCCCATATGTGCCTTTTATTCACCATTATATGCATCGATATGACTTAAGTTTTTGCCATGCTGGGTTGCCTGGCTCTTGTGTTTATGCCCTACGTTCCCGTTAATTCGGCTAGGGCATAAGGGGAGCACCTTCGTGATTGTTACTGCCGGTTGAGCCGGATGTGTACCTCAGACTGGGTGAAGCCTAAAGCTAGCGTTCTTAAGGGAATATTCGGTCGTTGAACAAAAGATGTTCTCGTTCATTACAATGTAAATCCCTAGATGTTTTGTTTCCTGCGTTTCTGTTTGCAGTTCGGACATGCAAATCGATGCATGCACACCCAGTGAAAGGAACCCCTAAGAGAACTATTCTCGCTGGAAGATGTTTCTTACTATCCATGTAATATAACATAACTAGTTGGGTACTTGTCTGTTCACGCACTTATGACCCCTACGCCTAGTTTCCACGCATACCCCGGTTTTTTATAACTGCGAGGGTATTCAGATACACCCCGGTCTGTCGGGTCCGGGGACTGAAGCGAAACGGTCCGCCATGACAAATGATTTTCAATCCGGCTAGGGACTACATAGGTCCATTTAATTACATAGTCACTTGGACTGGCTATATTCTTCTTCTATACCATCCAACAGGCTGTCTAGTCTACAATCCTGTTGGGAATACTTTGCGGCTAACGCGACTTGGTCATATACCAGACTAACGGGTATTTCTTTCCCATCTGATCCCACCGGTCCGACTTTGGCCATATGGTTCGGGTCAGCCTTGGCGTAGCGCGTCTGCACCATGGCCCAAGCTTCCCTCGCACCTTGTCAGCAAGCTGATATCTTCAATAAACGGAAGCGTTGCCGTGCTCCTTTGAGCATCTCTACAAGCTCGCTCATGCCTCCCGGCATGGAAGAAGACGGCCACAAGGCTTGGGCAATACCCTGCATCACTTGCCGAGCTCGCTCGTGCAGTTGTGACAGATCCTGCAGCAAATCACCTGCGGATCCGGGCATCTCCTCTCCAGGACGGCCCGTCAGCATACCTGCAGACACAACTTTGTTAATTCGCTTCCTCGCCGAACTGTTTCACAGCTCGTTTGTAGCACTTACTATAGATGCCACGTTGAAGCCTCCTATTCTCCTTCACGGAGTCCGCAAGTTGAGCCCAAACATCCGCCAGTTCGACGTTTAGTCAGATTTTGGCATCTTGGAGCTTATTTTTCTCTCGAATAGTCTGCGTTAGCATGCGCTCCCCCGCCTTTAGCTGACTTCACAGATGTGGCTCATTATCTCCCACAGTCTCCGGATTTTCTCCAGGATTGTCTGCAGAATCTTTTGTTAGATTCATAAACCATGCCGAATTCATAACTGGTACCCATTCCTGCATATCCCTGTATGAAGGAACTTATTACCAGACAAGGCCTTTTTGGAATCCTCTTGTTTGGCAGCAGTGGCCTTCAGCTGGGTCTTACATTCCTCCAGCTCTTGAGATAAATGGGTATTCTTCTCTATAAGAACCTATACATACAGTGATCCTTAAATCAGTTGTGCCAACTGTTTCAAGTCTCAGGGGCTACTACTACACGTTCTTATCAAACTTTCTTACCCGTATATCCTTCACATACTGGTCCGTTGCTCTGGCAAGTCCATCTTGAGCAGCGCGGATATATGCGTGTCCAGAATTGAAGGCATTAAATGCTCTTCGGAAAAAATACCACCGTGAAGTACGGCCCATCGGCGCCGGTGATTCATGGCGCTCTCCACTTTAGAATTTGTGGCGGAAAGCCTATCCGTATCCTCTACATGAAGACAGTTCAGCGTTGTCCCCACATCAGCCTCCGTTTGTTAGACCGGTTCAGGAATCCGGCTGCTTGAGGCGTGGCCGGCAGGATCCTCGGATATAGTTCGACAACTACTCTTTCTGCCAGGACATAGTTAAGATTGTCATATTTCGGCTGGGATAATCACGGGGCAAGTTTAAATCGTACCTTTGCACCGGCCTATCAGCCCTAACTACCTTCCTTTTTAGCCTACCTTGCCCAGGCGCCCTTTGCTGAGGAGCCCCCATGGGTTCCGCGCGGCGTCCTGATGGCCGTTTCTATAAAGACGCAACACATGCGCATAAGGTGTGGCATAACGAAGGACTCCTTTTTGGAAGTTAAGACCCCGACTTTACTTACATGCGACATAGGAAGCAGTCCGGGATAATCCGCAATGATGGCTACTAAAGAGCCGCCACTGCTTGCCTGGTAGAATGTCCCATTGACAAAATCCACGGATATGTTCGGATCTTCTTCAAGTCCGGGGTCGAGAGCCCGGCCGGGATCCTCTGGCTGCGGAGATGAGCTGCTGAACTCTTTCATGGCCTTTCTTAGTTCCTGCTTTGGAATAGTAGGGTAAATGATTATGACAAAGGAGGCAAAAATGGACAGACTTGAGTAAGGGATGACAGCTTACCAAGCCCCGGTGGTTGTACATGGAAAATCCATCCCGCAGTTTAATGCGGAGGAACTCCTCTTCTTCTCCTTTATACAAATCGGATAGTATTCTTGCCAGAGCGGTAGCGGAGTGCGGACCTTTACGACCGCAGCGGGAGGCTTCGCCTTCTCCATTGAAGTGCCACATGGGCTTCCCCCTATATTGAAGTGGCTGCACTCCCTGCATTATGCATATTGACATAACTTCGGTTATTGTCAGTCCTGATTTGGCCAGGGTTTTTATCCTGCTCAATAGATAGAGGACTTCTCTGTTATCTTCTTCCTGGGGGCTTCGGGGGCACCAGCTTTGGTGTTTCTTCACTGGAGCATTGGTAAACTCAGGAAGGCCTGTCCGGACCGGGTCCGGCAGGGGAACATCGTCAACGTAAAACCACTCCGAAGGCCAGTCTTCGGGCGCCTTCTTTGGAGTACCAGACAGGTATTCGGTCTGGGTGATGCGCCATATTTCGGCTCCGCCCACTTGATATATGGATCCCTCTTGGTTGAGGGGGACGAGGCAAAATAACCTCTTCCATAGCTCGAAATGACCTTCACAGCCCAGGAACAGCTTGCAAAGGGCGACATAACCCGCGATATGCAGTATGGAGGCGGGGGTAAGATTATGCAATTGGAGGCCGTAGAACTCGAGGAGCCCGCGAAGGACTGGGTGGATTGGAAACCCGACTCCTCTTAGCAGATATGGGATAAGGCATACCCGCTCTCCCCGAGATGGGTTAGGAAATCTCTCCGCTTGCTCCCCACCATTATAGGTGGTCAGTCCGGATCGGACGGGGACCATGTATACGGGCGGAAGGAAACCTTGGGTCTGCAGATCTAGTAGGCGGCTGTGAGGGACGGAACACTTCTCCCAATCCCCTGGTTTCGAGGTAAGGGGGCGAGAGGAAGAGCTACGGCGATCGGTCATGATGGGATGGTCTTTTCCGGAAGCGCTCTATGGAATGCTCGCTCGGGAGAAGATGGTGTGGTTTGGATCTGAGGATCCCCGTCTCATAAAATAGACGACTCGCTTACATGATTAGGGTGGAAAATGTAAAAATGCCCTGACCCCTCGTCTTCGTTCGACACGTGGAGGTGGCCATTATTGAAGCACAGAAGCCGAGGAGTACAACATTGATGGGAGGCCGGACACTGTTCGCTACGATGGGTATGCCGGATTTGGAGAAGAACCCGCCTTGCAACGCCGAAGACAATCTGCGCGCAGGAATCATCGTCATTGAAGCCTGATTCGGGGGCTACTGAGGGAGTCCTGGATAAGGGGGTATCCGAACAGCCGGACTATATACTTTGGCCAGACTATTGGACTATGAAGATACAAGATTGAAGACTTTGTCCCGTGTCCGGATGGAATTCTCCTTTGCGTGGAAGGCAAGCCTGGCGATCCGGATAATAGATCTCCTTCTCTGTAACTGACTCTGTGTAACCCTAGCCCCCTCCGGTGTCTATATAAACCGGAGGGTTTAGTCCGTAGGACACAACAACAATCATACCATAGGCTAGCTTCTAGGGTTTAGCCTCTATGATCTCGTGGTAGATCAACTCTTGTAATACTCATATCATCAAGATCAATCAAGCACGAAGTAGGGTATTACCTCCATCGAGAGGGCCCGAACCTGGGTAAACCTTGTGTCCCCAGTCTCCTGTTATCATTAGCCTTAGACGCACAATTCGGGACCCCCTACCCGAGATCTGCCGGTTTTGACACCGACAAGCGCACCTTGGGGTTCACCAACCATGGACATCGCTTTCGAACCCCAAAATGGTGAGTAATTGTCCACGAGATGGGTCAGAATCTACAAAACCGTTAGTGCTGATGACCGACAAGTAAACGCACCCGGGGTTCGTGAATCATGGAAATCACTCTGGGACCCCAAAATAGTGAGTAATAGTCCACGAAATGGGCCAGAATCGGCCAAAACTATGAGTGTTGATGACCAACACGTAAGCGCACCTTGGGGTTCAACAACTATAGAAATCGCTTCGGGGCCCCAAAACAATGAGTAATAGTCCATGAAACAGGTTAGAATTGGCCAAACTGTGAGTGTTGACGTCAGACACATAAACACACCTCGGGGATCGTCAATCGTGGAAATAGCTTTGGGACCCCAAAACGATGTGTAATAGTGCATGAAACAGGCCAGAATCGGCCAAAACTGTGAGTGTTGATGACCGACACGTAGGCGCACCATGAGGTTCAACAACTATGGAAATCACTTCGGGAACCCAAGACGGTGAGTAATAGTCCATGAAACGGCCAGAATTGGGCAAAATTGTGAGTGTTGACGACGGACACATAAACACACCTTGTGGACCGTCAATCGTGGAAATAGCTCTGGGACCCCAAAGCCCTGAAAGAGCCTAGAATCAAACAAAACTAGGATTGCTGGTGAACGGGACGTAAACGCACCTCGGGGTACGTCAATCGTGGAAATCGCTCTAGGACACCAACACAATGAGTAATAGTCCACGAAACAGGGCAGAATCGGCAAAAAATGCGAGTGTTGATGACCGGCACGTAAACGCACCGCGGCGTTCGTAAATTGTGGAAATCGCTCTTGCACCCCAAAACGATGAGTAATGGTGCTCGAAACGGACCAGAATCAACAAAAATTGTGAGTGGTGATGACCGACTCGTAAACACATCCCGGGGTTTGTTAATCGTGAAAATCACTCAGGGACCTTAAAGTAGTGAGTAATAGTCCACGAAACGGGCCAGAATCGGCCAGAATTGTGAGTGTGGATAACCGACACGTAAGCACACCTTGGGGTTCAACAACTATGGAAATTGCTTCGGGACCCCAAAATGGTGAGTAATAGTCCATGAAACGGGTCAGAATTGGCGAAAACTATGAGAGTTGACGACCTACTCGTAAACGCTCCCCCGGGTTCGTCAATCATGGAAATCACTTCGGGACTCCAAAACTGAGTAATAGTCCAAGAAACGGGCCAGAATCGGCCGAAACTGCGAGTATTGACGGCCAACACGTAAGCACACCTTGGGGTTCACTAACCATGGAAATCGCTTTGGAACCCCAAAATGGTGAGTAATAGACCACGAGACGGGTCAGAATCAACAAAACCATGAGTGTTGATGACCGACACGTAAACGCACCCGGGGTTCGTGAATCGTGGAAATCACTCTGGGACCCCAAAATAGTGAGTAATAGTCCACAAAATGGGCCAGATTCGGCCAAAACTATGAGTGTTGATGACCGACACGTAAGTGCACCTTGGGGTTCTATAACTATGGAAATCTCTTCGGGGCACCAAAACAATGAGTAATAGTCCATGAAATGGGTCAGAATTGGCCGGAACTGTGAGTGTTGATGACAGACACATAAACACACCCAGGGGATCGTCAATCGTGGAAATAGCTCTGGGACCCCAAAACGATGAGTAATAGTGCATGAAACATACCAGAATTGGCCAAAATTGTGAGTGTTGATGACCGACACGTAAGAGCAACTTGGGATTCAACAACTATGGAAATCGATTCGGGACCCCAAAACGGTAAGTAATAGTCCACGAAACGTGTCAAAATTTGCCAAAACTATCAGTGTTGAAGACGGACACGTAAACACATCCCGGGGATCGTCAATCGTGGAAATCGCTCTGGCACCCCCAAAAGGATGAGTAATAGTGTTCGAAACGGACCAGAATCAACCAAAATTTTGAGTGTTGATGACCGACACGTAAACACATCCCGGGATTCGTTAATCGTGAAAATCACTCGGGGATCCCAAAAAAGTGAGTAATATTCCATGAAACGGGCCAGAATCGGCCAAAACTGTGAGTGTTGATGACCGACACGTAAGCGCACCTAGGGGTTCAACAACTATGGAAATTGATCCGGGTCCCCAAAACGGTGAGTAATAGTCCATGAAACAGGTCAGAATTAGCCAAAACTGTGAGTGTTGACGACGGACACGTAAACGCACCCTGGGGATCGTTAATCGTGGAAATCGCTCCGGGATCCCAAATCGGTGAGTAATAGTGCATGAAACGGACCAGAATTGGCCAAAATTGTGAGTGTAGATCACCAACACGTAAACGCACCCTAGGGTTCGTCAATCGTGGAAATCACTTCGGGACCTCAAAACTGAGTAATAGTCCAAGAAACGGGCCAGAATCGGCCGAAACTGCGAGTCTTGACGACCAACACCTAAGCATACCTTGGGGTTCAACAACCATGGAAATCACTTTGGGAACCCAAAACGGTGAGTAATAGTCCATGAAAGAGCCCAGGCTCGAACAAAACTACGATTGCTGTTCAAGGACACGAAATGCACCCCTGGGTACGTCAATCGTGGAAATGGCTGTGGGACCCCAAAACAATGAGTAATAGTCCATGAAACAGGGCCGAATTGGTGAAAACTGCGATTGTTGATGACCGAGACATAAGCGCACCTTGGGGTTCACCAACCATGGGAATTGCTTTGGAACCCCAAAATGGTGATTAATAGTCCACGAGACGGGTTAGAATCAACAAAACCATGAGTGTTGATGACCGACACGTAAACGCACCCGGGGTTCGTGAATCGTGGAAATCACAATGGGACCCCAAAATAGTGAGTAATAGTCCACGAAATGGGCCAAAATCCGCGAAAACTGTGAGTACTGATGACCGACATGTAAGCGCACCTTGGGGTTCAACAAATATGGAAATCGCTTCGGGACCCCAAAATGGTAAGTAATAGTCCACGAAATGGGTCAGAATTGGCTAAAACTATGAGTGTTGATGACAGACACGTAAACGCACCCCCGGGATCGCCAATCGTGGAAATTGCTCTGGCACCCCAAAACGATGAGTAATAGTGCTCAAAACGGACCAGATGAGCCAAAATTGTGAGTGTTGATGATTGACATGCAAACGCACCTTGGAGTTTGTTAATCGTGGAAATCACTTCGGGACCCCAAAATAGTGAGTAATAGTCCACGAAACGGGCCAGAATCGGCCAAAACTGTGTGTGTTGATGACCGACACGTAAGCTCACCTTGGGGTTCAACAACTAGGGGAATTGCTTCGGGACCCCAAAATGGTGAGTAATAGTCCACTAAACGGGTCAGAATTGGCAAAAATTGTGAGTATTGACGACGGACAGGTAAACGCACCCCGGGGATCTTTAATCGTGGAAATCGCTCCGGGATCCCAAAACGGTGGGCATGAAACGGACCAGAATAGGCCAAAATTGTGAGTGCTGATGACCGACACGTAAACGGACCTCGGGAATCGTGAACCATAGATATCACTCCGGGACCCCAAAACAGTGAGTAGTAGTCCATGAAAAAGGCCAGAATCGGCCAAAACTGTGGGTGTTGATGACCGACACGTAAGCGCACCTTGGGGTTCAACAACTATGGAAATCGCTTCAGGACCCAAAACGGTGAGAAATAGTACATGCAACAGATCAGAATTGGCCAAAACTGTGAGTGTTGACGACGGACACGTAAACGCACCCCTCAGATCGTCAATCATGGAAATCGCTCTGGCACCCCAAAACGATGAGTAATAGTGCTTGAAACGGACGAGAATCATCGAAAATTGTGAGTGTTGTTGAACGACATGTAAACGCACCCCGGGGTTCGTTAATCGTGGAAATCACTCTGGGACCCCAAAACAGTGAGTAATAGTCCATGAAACGGGCCAGAATCGGCCAAAACTGTGAGTGGTGATGACCGACACGTAAGTGCACCTTAGGGTTCAACAACAATGGAAATCGCTTAGGGACCCCAAAACGATGAGTAATAGTCCACGAAACGGGTCAGAATTGGCAAAAACTATGAGAGTTGACGACGGACACGTAACCTCAAACGTGGAAATCGCTCCGGGATCCCAAAACGGTGAGTAATAGTGCATGAAATGGACCAAAATCGGCCAAAATTGTGAGTGTAGATGACCGACACGTAAACGCACCCCGGGGTTCGTCAATTGTGGAAATCACTTCGGGACCCCACAACTAAGTAATAGTCCAAGAAACAGGCTAGAATCGGCCAAAACTGCGAGTCTTGATGACCAACACCTAAGCATACCTTGGGGTTCAACAACCATGGAAATAACTTTGGGAACCCAAAATGGTGAGTAATAGTCCTTGAAAGAGCCCAGGATCGAACAAAACTACGATTGCAGTTGAACGACACGAAATGCACCCCTAGGTACGTCAATCGTGTAAATGGGTCTGGGACCCCAAAACAATGAGTAATAGTCCATGAAACAGGGCAGAATCGGTGAAAACTGCGATTGTTGATGACCGAGACGTAAGCGCACCTTGGGGTTCACCAACCATGGAAATCACTTTGGAACCCCAAAATGGTGAGTAATAGTCCACGAGACGGGTTAGAATCAACAAAACCGTGAGTGTTGATGACTGACAGGTAAACGCACCCGGCGTTTGTGAATCGTGGAAATCACAATGGGACCCCAAAATAGTGAGTAATAGTCCATGAAATGGGCCAGAATTGGCGAAAACTGTGAGGGCTGATGACCGACACGTAAGCGCACCTTGGGGCTAAACAACTACGGAAATCGCTTCGGGGCCCCAAAACAATGAGTAATAGTCCACGAAACGGGTCATAATTGGCCCAAACTGTCAGTGTTGACGACAGACACATAAACACACCTCGGGGATCGTCAATTGTGGAAATAGCTCTAGAACCCCAAAATAATGAGTAATAGTGCATGAAACGGGCCAGAATCGGCCAAAACTATGAGTGTTAATGACCGACATGTAAGCGCACCTTGGGGTTGAACAACTATGTAAATCGCTTAAGGACCCCAAAACGGTGAGTAATAGTCCATGAAACGGGCCCGAATAGGGCAAAATTGTGAGTGTTGACGACGGACACACAAAACACCTTGGGGATCGTCAATCGTGGAAATAGCTCTGGGACCCAAAAATGGTGAGTAATAGGCCATGAAAGAGCCCAGAATCGAACAAAACTAGAATTGCTGGTGAACAAGATGTAAACGTGCCCTGGGGTACGTCAATCGTGGAAATCGCTCTGGGACCCCAAAACAATGAGTAATAGTCCATGAAACAGGGCAGAATCGGCAAAAACCGCGAGTGTTGATGACCGACACGTAAACCCACTACGGGGTTCGTTAATCGTGGAAATCAGTCTAAGACCCCAAAACAGCTAGTAATAGTCCATGAAACGGCCCAAAATGGGCCAAAACTATTAGTGTTCATGACCGACACGTAAAGGCACCCCGGGGTTCGTTAATCATGGATATCACTCCGTGACCCCAAATCAGTGACTAATAGTCCATGAAACGGGCCAGAATCGGCCAAAAATGTGAGTGTTGATGACCGACACTTAAGCGCAACTTGGGGTTCAACAACTATGGAAATCACTTCGGGACCCCAAAATGGTAAATAATAGTCCACGAAATGGGTCAGAATTGGCTAAAACTGTGAGTGTTGATGACGGACACGTAAACGCACCCCCGGGATCGTCAATTGTGGAAATGGCTCTGGCACCCCAAAACGATGAGTAATAGTGCTTGAAACGGACCAGCATCAGCCAAAATTGTGAGTGCTGATGACCGACACGTAAACGCACCTCGGGGTTCGTTAATCATGGAAATCACTTCAAGACCCCAAAATAGTGAGTAATAGTTCACGAAACGGGCCAGAACCGGCCAAAACTGTGAGTGTTGATGACCGACACGTAAGCTCACCTTGGGGTTCAACAACTATGGGAATTGCTTCGGGAACCCAAAACGGTGAGTAATAGTCCACGAAACGGGTCAGAATTGGCCAAAACTGTGAGTGTTGACGACGGACGGGTAAACGCACCCCGGGGATCTTTATCGTGGGAATCGCTCCGGGATCCCAAAATGGTGAGTAATAGTGCATGAAACGGATCAGAATAGGCCAAAATTGTGAGTGTTGATGACCGACACGTAAACGCACCTCGGGGATCGTGAATCATAGATATCACTCCAGGACCCCAAAACAGTGAGTAATAGTCCATGAAATAGGCCAGAATCGGCCAAAACTGTGGGTGTTGATGACCGGCACGTAAGCGCAACTTGGGGTTCAACAACTATGGAAATCGCTTCAGGACCCAAAATGGTGAGTAATAGTCCACGAAACGGATCAGAATTGGCCAAAACTGTGAGTGTTCACGACGGACACGTAAACGCACCCCTCAGATCGTCAATCGTGGAAATCGCTCTGGCAACCCAAAACGATGAGTAATAGTGCTTGAAACAGACCAGAATCGTCCAAAATTGTGAGTGTTGTTTACCGACATGTAAACGTACCCCGGGGTTCGTTAATCATGGAAATCACTCTGGGACCCCAAAACAGTGAGTAATAGTCCATGAAATGGGCCAGAATCGGCCAAAACTACGAGTGGTGATGACCGACACGTAAGCGCACCTTAGGGTTCAACAACTATGGAAATCGCTTCGAGACCCCAAAATGATGAGTAATAGTCCACGAAACGGGTCAGAATTGGCAAAAACTGTGAGTGTTGACGACGGACACGTAACCTCAAACGTGGAAATCGCTCTGGGACTCCAAAACGGTGAGAAATAGTGCACAAAGTGGTCCAGAATTGGCCAAAATTGTGAGTGTTGATGGCGGACGCATAAATGCACCCCGGGGTTCATCAATCGTAGAAATCACTCCGAGACCCCAAAACTGAGTAATAGACCAAGAAACGGGCCAGAATCGGCCCAAACTGCGATTGTCGACACGTAAGCGCGCCATGGGGTTAGACAACTATGGAAATCGCTTTGGGACCCCAAAACAGTGGGTAATAGTCCACAAAACGGGCCAAAATCGGCCAAAATTGTGAGTGTTGACGACGGACACATAAACGCACCCTGGGGATCGTCAATCGTGGAAATAACTCTGCGACACCAAAATAGTGAGTAGTAGTCCATGAGACAGGGCAGAATCGGCCAAAAGTGTGATTGTTGATAACCGAGACGTAAGCGCACCTTGGGGTTCAACAACCATGGAAATCGCTTTTAGACCCCAAAATGGTGACTAATAGTGCACGAAACGGACCAGAATCGGCCAAAATTGTGAGTGTTGATGACCGACACGTTAGCGCAACTTGGAATTCAACAACTATGGATATCGATTTGGAACCCCAGAACGGTGAGTAATAGTCCATGAAACGGGCCAGAATCGGCCAACATTGTGAGTGTTGACGACGGACACATAAACACACCCCGGGGATTGTCAATCGTGGAAATACCTCTGGGACCCCAAAACGGTGAGTAATAGTCCATGAAAGAGCTCAGAATCGAACGAAACTAGGATTGTTGGTAAACAACACACAAACGCACCCCGAGGTACGTCAATCGTCGAAATCGCTTCGGGACCCCAAAACAATGAGTAATAATCGGCAAAAACTATGAGTGATGATGACCAACACATAAACGTACCCCGGGGTTCATTAATAGTGGAAATCACTCCGAGACCCCAAGCTAGTAATAGTCCACGAAACGGCCCAGAATCGGCCGAAACTGTGAGTGCTGATGCCCTACACGTAAACACACCCCGATGTGCGTTAATCATGGATATGACTCCGGGACCCCAAAACCGTGAGTAATAGTCCACAAAACGGGCCAGATTCGGCCAAAACTATGAGTGTTGATGACCAACACGTAAGCGCAACTTGGGGTTCAACAACTAGGGCAACACTACGGAAATCACTTCGGGACCCCAAAACGGTAAGTAATAGTCCACGAAACGGGTCAGAATTGGCCAAAACTGTGATTGTTGACGACGGACACGTAAACGCACCCCAGGGATCGTCAATCGTGGAAATCGGTCTGGCACCCCAAAATGATGAGTAATTGTGCTTGAAACGGACCAGAATCAGCCAAAATTGTGAGTGTTGATGACCGACAAGTAAACGCACCTCGGCGTTCGTTAATAGTGGAAACCACTCTGGGACCCAGAAACAGTGAGTAATAGTCCACGAAACGGGTCAGAATCGGCCAAAACTATGAGTGTTGATGACCGACATGTAAGCGCACCATGGGGTTCAACAACTAGGGAAATTGCTTTGGGACCCCAAAACGGTGAGTAATAGTCCACGAAACGGGTCAGAATTGGCCAAAACTGTGAGTGTTGACGATGACACGTAAACACACCCCGGGGATCGCTAATCGTGGAAATCGCTCCGGGACCCCAAGACGTTGAGTAATAGTGCATGAAATGCATCAGAATCGGTCAAAATTGTGAGTGTTGATGACCAACACATAAATGCACCCCGGGGTTCGTCAATCGTGGAAATCACTTCGGGGTCCCAAAACTGAGTAAGTCCAAGAAACTGGCTAGAATCGTCCCAAACTGCGAGTCTTGACGACCAACACGTAAGCAAACCTTGGGGTTTAAGGACCATGGAAATCACCGTGGGACCCCAAAACAGTGCGTAGTACTCCATGAAAGAGCCTAGAATCGGACAAAACTAGGATTGTTGGTGAACGACACGTAAACGCACCCCAGGGTACGTCAATCGTGGAATACACTCTGGGGCCCCAAAACAATGAGTTATAGTCCATGAAACAGGGCAAAATCGGCCAAAACTGCGATTGTTGATCATCGACACGTAAGCACACCTTGGGGTTCAACAACCATAGAAATCACTTTGGGAACCCAAAACGGTGAGTAATAGTCCATGGAAGAGCCCAGGATCGAACAAAACTAGGATTGCTGGTGAACGACACGAAACACACCCCTGGGTATGTAATGGCTCTGGGGTTCGACATCCATGGAAATCGCTTTGGGACCCCAAAACGGTGAGTAATAGTCATGAAACGGGCCAGAATCGTCCAAGATTGCGAGTGTTGACGACGGACACATAAACGCACCCCGGAGATCGGCAATCGTGTGAATAGCTCTCGGACCCCAAAATGCTGAGTAATAGTCCATGAAAGAGCCTTGAATCGAACAAAACAAGGATTGCTGGTGAACGACCCGTAAACGCACCCCAGGGTACGTCAATCGTGGAAATCGCTCCGGGACCCCAAAACAATGAGTAATAGTCCATGAAACAGGGCAGAATCGGCCAAAACTGTGATTGTTGATGACCGACATGTAAGCGCACCTTGGGATTCGAGAACCATTGAAATCGCTTTGGGACCCCAAAACGGTAAGTAGTAGTCCACGAGACGGGTCAAAATCGACAAAAACAGTGAGCGTTGATGACCGACACGTAAACGCACCCGGGGTTCGTGAATCGTGGAAATCACTCTGGGACCCAAAAATAGTGAGTAATAGTCCATGAAATGGGCCAGAATCCGCCAAAACTGTGAGTGTTGATGACCAACACATAAGCGCACCTTGGGGTTCATCAAAAGGGAAATGGCTTTAGGACCACAAAACGGTGATTAATAGTTCACGAAATGGGTCAGAATTGGCCAAAATTGTGAGGGTTGACGACGAACACGTAAACGCACCCCGAGGATCGTCAATCGTGGAAATCGCTCTGGCACCCCAAAACGATGAGTACAAGTGCTCGAAACGGACCAGAATAAGAGAAAATTATCAGTTTTGGTGACGGACACTGTCGTGGAATTGTCACGTCAGATGTCCTTGTGTTAGGACTTAGTAGCGAGGCCAGCACATCTATGTGGTAGCTTGAGAGGGGTTGATTGGGACGAGAGACGCAACACACAAGACAAGGGTTTAGACAACTTCGGGCCCTGGGAAACATCATCCGGTAATAGCCCTACAGGCTGTTTGTGGCTAGGTCTTATTATGCTCAAGAGGGAGTCGCCGTAAATCGGCGCTCCTCTAGTTGTGTCTAGCCCTAAGTGCCGGGTTGTAAAGCCTGCAGCGACTCGGGACTATTCCTTCAATTGTAGAATAAATGATATCCATTGAGAATATGATAGCCATTGCGCTAAAGGGACTTTGAAAACCTTGATCATAATACTGGTTATTGATAACCATAATAAAATCCAGCCATGTTGGCTATTTGATGATATGAATAATATAATCCAATGATTTATGAGCACATGATTCCAATGGCACAATCCAAATATATACTAGCGACTTATAGTCCAAAGCCAGGCCGGGTTAATAAATGCCGGTGATTTATAATTATGCTTTATTCAACCTGTTTCTGCATACAACAAGTTTAAAGTGTCCTGGCAGTTTACCGCCAGACGGGTCATAATGCCCAACATATAACCCGGGTTTATAACCAAGGCTGCAAAGATAATAAAATATGAAATATATCATACCTGTGATATTGAATCACATCGTTGGTTTACCAACTTTCTTGTAGTAAAGGTGATAACCCAAATCTTAAGTATGATAACTCCCCTCATATTCTGTCGGTTTGTAATAAAACTGTGTCGGGTTGTAATAAACAATGGATGATCATCCTGGCGACTTATAGTCAAAGCCAGGCCGGGCTAACAATCACCAGTTTATAATTGAATGTGGTCTAACAAATTGTAGCTGAAAGCCAAGACGGGTTAACAACCACCGGGTTAATTTCATGACTGATAGTCATGCCGGGTCAATAGACGCCGGTTCAACATTAAATATTATCAAAAGAGAAAAATCTTGACAAAGGCAAATAAAACCGTGTAGTCGAGGCTTTTCAAGGGCTGCCAGCCCCAAATGCGAGGCTTTTCATGGGCTGCGAGGCCGCTGAGTTAAACCATTTTTGCAAAGCCTTTCAAGATGGGCCTCCAACTAACCAATTGTTGTTTTAACTTTGACAAGTTCAGGGTCTGTATAAGATTGACTTGTCAAATGTTCAGCGGGTCATGTCAGGGTTACCTAGAAAGGAGTGGCTTACTTGATGAAGGCAAGTTAACCCGGGGTTTTAGGTGAATACACCAGGCTTCCAAGCCGTGCTTGATAGTATATTACAAGGGTCCTTTCAAACTCTTTGTTGCGTTGCACAAAGAGCCCCCAAGTAACTTTGTGAGCCGTGCTCTATGGGTTCCTATGTTTGAGCTGTGCGTAGCAACAAGATTCTCTTTGGCCCCTAGGGTGTGAAGCTCCCAAGCTTTGTTGTGGCTTTA
Organism: Triticum timopheevii; assembly: GCA_963921465.1. Lineage (NCBI taxonomy): Eukaryota > Viridiplantae > Streptophyta > Magnoliopsida > Poales > Poaceae > Triticum > Triticum timopheevii. Next base: position 622,477,065 of record OY997268.1, read on the forward strand.
TAAGCCGGTTTAATGGATAATCAGAACTCCGCTTTATAAGCAGAAGCCCCCATGTGATATATTTTTGAGATGTGCTCATCGGGTGCCTATGTTTGAGTTGTGCTGTGCAACAAACCCTCTTTGGCCCCTTATGATAATATTGGCTTGATAGCCGGATTACCGAAGTAACCAGAGCTATGCTCGTATGATAATATTGGCTTGATAGCCGCATCAAGATGGTAGTAACGCTATGTTCTCTTTGGTGAATACACCTATGTTTGAACAGGAAGCCCCCAAGTGATCATATGAAGATGATCCCATAAGGCAGGATACCCATGTTTGAACCGCGCGTTAGGGCAGCAGGTCCTCTTCGGCAACCTTTAATTTATTGCATGAGATAAACTCTTCTTGAACCGGTATTTTGAACCGGATATCGAAAGCTTCAAAGCTTTGTGGGAGATAGATTTCCCTTGAGCCGGATTTTAAACCGGAATCCTTCTTTTTAAGCTGGAAATTTTCTGACGGCCTTTAAAGTCGAACTTGCGAGAGATTAATCCTTTTTGAACCGGAAATTCTTAAACCATATTTGAGAGCTTCAGAGCTTTGTGGGGGAACAGATTTCCCTTGAACCGGATTTTAAACCGGCATTCTTCGTTTTGAACCAGAAATTTTCTGTCGGCCTTTATACTTTCATCAATGTCCTGGGTTATCTTTCCCTCCAATGTCCTGGGTTTCTTGAATTCACAGAAAACTGGCAACACTTGCTGAGTCATATCATTGTAGCCCCCGAGTCTCAAGGCGACTCAAGGAGTTGGCTTGAGATTCTCCATATTTGACCGTGATATAAACCGGCATAAGTGGCATATCATTGGTGTTGATAGCACGATTGTAAATCCACAGAAGGTTGAGGTGACCACGGCGGGTTATAAATGATCCCGTATGAGCCGTGTCAGTAACTCGGCCAATGGTTCCTTCCAAGGCTATTTTTAGTTAACCAAACTGTAGTGGTGGCGACTTGTGCGCCTGCCCACTAGGCCATCCAGTGCAGACGGCGGTTGATAGTATATGATAATTTGTCTTTATTTTGTTGAAAGAAACCCGGGCTACCCAAGCTATGACTTGCTCATACTCAATGAACAGCTCATGCAGACAGGTGTGTCCTGACGTGTTGATGTAGACCAGGTTGCAAGAGACAGATGGGAAATACGTCTGTAGCATCAGAGGTGGCACGGACACATGAGTCGGCCGTGACGTTGTAATCCGGTGCGGACGAGCAAGTTGTCCTCCTCGTTGTAAACCGGCGCGGACGCGTGAACCCGCCGCAAGAGCAGACGGGCGAGTCATCCATGGCGTTGTAATCCGGTGCGGATGCCCGGGTCAATCACAGGCGCAGTCCCGGCTAGTTGATGTAGACCGGGCCGTACGGGAGGCGGCTTGTGCGCGTCCATTCATCGAGTAATATGTTACAGACTATCGTCGGGCGGAATATTGCCAGCCCGTGCTCCATACCCATGTTATAAACCATATTTGTAGTGAATGATTGTCCTGTATACACAGATCAAAGTAATTGTTCTTTGACAAAAATAATACATGCTAATAAAATAGACTTTAGATGGATAGCACCTAATTCGTTCAGGCCGGAAATTATCCATCGCGGAGTTGATGATCAGCGTGTTGAAGCTGAAATCAACCACGGTTGAATCGGCCGCGGAGGCAGACATATGAATCGGCCCGACGTTGGTAAGCCGGTGTGGACGAGTAATTTATCCTCCGCGTTGTAAGCCGGCACGGACGCGTGAACCGGCGGCGAAGGCGGACGGGCGAGTCGTCCGTGGTGTTGTAAGGTGGTGCGGACGGGCGAGTCGGCCGGCGCGTTGATGTAAACCGGACCGCGATATGCGTGTCCGTGAAGCTGCGCGGCACAGCCAAACGTGCATCCGCGGTATAATGGCATAAACAATTGTCTTATGTAAAAATGTTACAGGGCAGAATTATTGTTCTTTGACAAAAAACAATAAGTGCTAATAAGATAAACTTAGATGGACATCACCTAATGTTTTGTGAACGACAGATGATCTGTACGTGAACACTGATTAGCTTCTATCTGATCTGATGTGGCTTTTGCCTCACGTAGCCTTCTCTTAACTTTCTTTTTCCTTTTTTTTCAATGATGGACAAGGCTGTTATAGGATCAGTGTGAGGCCGCGGGGCGGCTTGGAAATGAATGGCAACTTGCCGGTGCAGGCGAGGCCGCGGCTGTGAAGGTCGACCGATCAGGCAACGGAGGCCGGCGGCTTGGCACAAAGCGTCGGCCGTGGCCGCAACAGCGGAGACCGTGTCCGCGTCCGCTCCCCGTGTCGTAGCTGTTCTGCTTTGGAGAAGCCGTTGAGGCGGCGGACGATTATGCTGACCTATTTGGTTGTGCACATGGCCAATTCCCGATTAAATATCTGGGAATACCGATTCATTATCGACGCCTCACCATTGCGGAGTGGAAGCATGTAGAGGAGCGTCTAGAGAAATGGTTGAGTAGTTGGAAAGGAAAACTACTCTCAGTTGGAGGACGGTTGGTTTTGATTAACTCTGTCCTCACAAATTTGGTTCTCTATATGCTTTCTTTCTTCCAACTCCCAAAAGGGGTCCTAAAAAGACTGGATTATTTTAGATCCGGATTCTTTTGGCAAGGAGACGGTGAAAAGAAAAAATACAGGCTGGCCAAATGGAGCGTGGTTTGTAGGCCGAAAGCCCAAGGAGGGCTCGGAATTCATGACTTGCAGGTCAAAAATGAGGCCCTACTCAGTAAATGGTTGTTCAAACTTCTTACTGAGGATGGTGTTTGGCAAACCATGCTGCACAACAAGTATCTAGGTCAAATGTCGGTGTCCCAGGCATTTTGGAAACCTGGCGATTCACACTTTTGGGCTGGCCTAATGGCGGCAAAGAAACATCTCTTTCGCTTTGGGTCTTTCACGATAAAGGGTGGGTCGGAGATTCGTTTTTGGGAAGACATCTGGCTAGGCAATGCCAGTCTCCGAGAACAATATCCAGGCTTATACAACATTGTTTGCGATAAGAATAATACTATTGCGCAAGTGCTCAGTTCATTCCCGCCGAATATTTCGTTTAGGCGGGATTTGATTGGCCCCCGACTTGTGTCATGGCATAATCTTTTATCCCGACTGGATTCGATTAACCTGACACAAGGCCGGGATGTGTTTCACTGGAACCTTACTACATTAGGGTCTTTCACTGTAGACTCTATGTATCGTGCGCTCACACATTCTGAGGTATCAGTGGGTAATAACAAGAAAATTTGGAAGTCCAAGATTCCACTAAAAGTGAAAATTTTCATGTGGTATCTTCGTAGGGGGGTTGTGTTAACCAAAGACAATCTCGCACGACGCAACTGGCAAGGGAGTAAGAAGTATTGTTTTTGTACTCATGACGAGACAATCAAACACCTCCTTTTCCAATGCAAGTTTGCGCGTTCTACGTGGTCAGTCATCCAAATAGCGTCAAATTTGTATCCGCCCACAACTGTTGCCAATATTTTTGGTCATTGGCTGGACGGTATTTCAAATAGGTTCAAAACGCTAATAAGGGTGGGAGCGTATGCCTTAATTTGGTTGCTTTGGCTATGTAGAAATTATTTTGTTTTTAATGGAAGAAATGCTTCTCCTCTACAAGTTATTTTCTGCTGTACACGATTGCTACGTATGTGGTCTATGTTACAACGACCGGAGGACCAACCGCTGTTCAAGGCGGTCTGCATGCGATTGGAGCAGGTGGCTATGGAGATTTTTTCCCAACATGGGTGGCAACATAATCTTCGGATCGATCCACCACCTCCTTCGACATAGGCATAGTGTCGGTCTATAGGGCTCTACTGTTGCCGATTTGTCGGTTTTTTCATCTTTTTTTGTCAGACCTTCATATTGGGCCGTGTGCATCCTAGTTATGTAGAGGCCGGGTGTTACTCATAATGCTTTGATCTGCTTGATGCTACATTTAAGATAATAAAATCGCCCTTTATCGGAAAAAGGTCCGTGTCTTCCTCCAAGTAGTATTCGTCTTTTCCTCCCTTTATAGAAAAGTAGCTGACTGTATCGCTCTCCTCTTTGACTTGTAACGTAAACACGGTAGTTTCCTTAGGTGATGTAACGATTTGGAGAGAAACCAATATGAACTTGTGACTCCTCTCAGCCTCCAGTAGTAGTCAGGCGTGCATTGCTGCAATTTTTCTTCTCGGGAGTAGCAAAGACCATGGACGCAGGAATTGCAACTTGCAGTGAACAGATCAGTCCGGGGCGTTTTTTTTTTACTGCAAATGCTTCAGCACATACATGCGCAATCTGTTCATGAAGCGTGGCGCCCGAGGATGTGGTCTTGAAATTTGGAGTGTTCGGTCATGTGTTGGCGGTATGCGCTTTTTTTTTCCTGTTGATGATCCAGTAGTAGTAGTACTTGAACTCTTCCCCGATTGATTCGGACGTCCGCTCTCGGTCGTAGACGGAATAAAGAAAACTGAATTGTACTTGGATCAGACTAGTTCACATTTAGCTTTTAGATCAAGCGTCTCATCAGTTTAAGGAATATTCCTCCTGATGTATCTCACGTGGGCTAGTGACCCCCTTTTTCCTTTCCTTTTGAGCCATGAGTCCGACTTGATTTCCTGGCCGCCGGTACTGTGCGTCGGGAACGCTGGTTTCGGAGCTAATTGATCCAACGTCGGCCAAATGGAATAGAGTAAAAGTTAATGAAGTCTTTATGCCTATGGATGTGAAGGTTATTCTGAAAATACCTTTATGCACAAGAAACATCCCTGACTTCTGGAGCTGGTTCTTTGATAAGAGAGGAAATTTTACAGTTCGCTCAGCATATAACATGCTTGTGGCAATCAGGCAAAGAAGGGAAGCCTGGCTTGAAGGGTCCGCAGGCCCGTCTAGTACGGCCACAGAGAAGAAGGAGTGGAAATCATTGTGAAAGACAGCGGTCCCCGGAAAAGTGAGAATGTTCCTATGACGTTTATCACATCACTCGATACCTACCAACAATGTAAGATCACACAGACATATGTCGGACTCAAGTGCATGTGGAATATGTGGGGCGCCCGACTCATGGAAGCACTCTCTAGTAGATTGCACCATGTCGAGGTGTACGTGGGCGCTGGTTGATGAAGAGCTTGGACAACAAATTGCAGCAACCTCGGGACCCAATGCGAAACAATGGTTATTTACACATATGCAGTCATTATCGCATGAGTTGTTCGTCAAGCTATCTGTCACGCTGTGGGCAATCTGGGCTGCTAGAAGAAAGGCAATACATGAGGGCATATTCCAAAGTCCCCATGCTATACATTCTTTTGTGATTCGATTCATCCAGGACCCGGCGATGATTCGAGATGAAGGGGGAAAAGCAGCTCGGACCATTCCAGCTCACCGCAACACTATAGCAAGAAGGCCCAAAGCGCCGCCGCCGGGTTACTGTAAGATACACGTCGATGCCGGAGTTCGAGCGGGGCATCGGGGAGTGGCAGCTGCAGTCTGTCGGGACAGCGATGGCAACTACTTGGGGAGTTTGGCATTGTCAATCTACGGCCTCCACGACCCAGCTACTTTGGAGGTTATTGCATGTAGAGAGGCTCTTGTACTTGCTGCAGACCTGAACGTGCATCAGTTCGTCATTTCTTCTGACTCTAAGCAAGCAGTTGGCGACATCAATAGTGGAGCTAAAGGAGGCTACGGAGCCATTATCAAGGAGATAAAACTTCGTGCATTAGCTTTTAATTGTTCTTTTATTTTTGAAAATCGTGCTGTCAACTATGAAGCACATAGTTTAGCCAAACATGTACTTAATCTCGGTCAGGGGCGCCATGTCTGGTTTGGCCAACCCCATGATCCGAACCGCATACCACTCCATGTGGTGTTTGATGAATAAAGTTTGGCTAAACCCTAAAAAAACTAAGGTAGAGACATGTCCATACTTCCAAACCTGACGCGCGTGATGGAACTCTTGTCGGTCTTTGCCGACGAACAAGTACAGCGGCGTCATACAGCAGCTTGCAGCAGAATCGATCTTCGACGGGAAAAACGCAGCGGCAGCAGCACACGAAAAAAAAACATAATTTCTCGCAGAAAATTGATTTGCCGGTTCTGTCTAAGGTTGTCCCACGTCGGGTTACTCAGCGTAATACTTCCATGCCCGCTCATCTTCATCTGGCTAATCGCGAGTTTCTCGGTCCCTAAGAACAGATCCCTCCAAGAACTCAACACCATCGTGGAATTATCACGTCAGATGTCCTTGTGTCAGGACTTAGTCGCGAGGCCAGCGCATCTATGTGGTAGCTTGAGAGGGGTTGATTGGAACGAGAGACGCAAAACACAAGACAAGGGTTTAGACAACTTCGGGCCCCGGGAAACATCATCCAGTAATAGCCCTACATGCTGTTTGTGGCTAGGTCTCATTATGCTCATGAAGGAGTCGCCGTAAACTGGCGCTCCTCTAGTTGTGTCTAGCCCTAGAGATTATTCAACATGTCCCTCTTTGGGGAGTCCTGCCCCTCCTTATATATGTTGAAGGGGCAGTTTACATGACTAGTCCTAGTTGGATTAGGATTACTCTATTACAAGTGGAGTCCTAGTCTTGCTTCCTTTGTAGGAGAATATTTCTTATGCCTTTCTCTTAAACCGGCCCACCATAACATGAACCGGCCTTCCATGAACCACCCATTGGGCCACTGGGCCTTGTCATCCGTCTGTCCCGCCCGCCGGGTTACCAGTGAGTCATAGGCAGGTTGCTTGTAAACCGTCTGGTCAGGGCGGGTTGCCAGTGAATCACCGAGTGTAAACCGTCTCATGTAAACCACCAAGTTCGGCCGGGTCATATCTCCGGCCGGTTCATACCGCGGGGTATATCCCCGACAGACACGTAAGCACACCTTAAGGTTCAACAACTATGGAAATCGCTTCAAGGCCCCAAAACGGTGAGTAATAGTCCACGAAACGGGTCAGAATTGGCCAAAACTGTGAGTGTTGACGACGGGCACGTAAACGCGCCCCGGGGATCGTCAAACTTCGAAATCGCTCTGAGACCCCAAAACGGTGAGTAATAGTGCACGAAACAGACCAGAATCGGCCAAATTTGTGAGTGTTGATGATCGACACATAAATGCACCCCGGGGTTCGTCAATCGTTGAAATCACTCTGAGACCCCAAATATGAGTAATAGTCCAAGAAACGGGCCAGAGTCGGCCCAAACTGTGATTGTTAATGACCGACACGTAAGCGCACCTTGGGGTTCGACAGGCATGAAAATTACTTTGGGACCCCAAAACGGTGAGTAATAGTCCATGAAACGGGCCAGAATCGGCCAAGATTGCGAGTGTTGACGACGGACACATAAACGCACCCCGGGGATCTTCAATCGTGGAAATAGCTCTGGGACCCCAAAACAGTGAGTAATAGTCCATGAGACAGGGCAGAATGGGCCAAAACTGCGATTGTTAATGACCGACACGTATGCGCACCTTGGGGTTCATAAACCATGGAAATCGCTTTGGGACCCTAAAACGGTGAGTAATAGTCCATGAGACGGGTCAGAATCGACAAAAACCGCGAGTGTTAATGACCGACACGTAAACACACCCGTGATCATGGAAATCACTCCGGGACCCCAAAATAGTGAGGGTTGATGACCGACACGTAAGCGCACCTTGGGGTTCAACAACTATGGAAACCGCTTTGGGACCCCAAAACTATGAGTGTTGGCGACGGACACGTAAACGCACCCCGGGGATCATCAAACGTGGAAATTGCTCTCGAACCCCAAAACGGTGAGCAATAGTGCACGAAACGAACCAATATCAGCCAAAATTGTGAGTCTTGATGACCGAAAAGTAAACGCACCGCATGGTTCATCAATCGTAAAAATCACTCCAGGACCCCAAAACTGAGTAATAGTCCAACAAACGGGCCAGAATCGGCCGAAACTATGAGTATTAACGACCAACACGTAAGCACACCTTGGGGTTCAACAACCATAGAAATCACTTTGGGAACCCAAAACGGTGAGTAATAGTCCATGAAAGAGCCCAGGATCGAACAAAACTAGGATTGCTGGTGAACGACATGAAACACACCCCTGGGTATGTAATGGCTCTGGGGTTCGACATCCATAGAAATCGCTTTGGGACCCCAAAACGGTGAGTAATAGTTACGAAACGGGCCAGAATCGTCCAAGATTGCGAGTGTTGACGACGGACACATAAACGCACCCCGGAGATCGTCAATCGTGTGAATAGCTCTCGGACCCCAAAACGGTGAGTAATAGTCCATGAAAGAGCCTTGAATCGAACAAAACAAGGATTGCTGGTGAACGACCCGTAAACGCACCCCAGGGTACATCAATCGTGGAAATCGCTCCGGGACCCCAAAACAATGAGTAATAGTCCATGAAACAGGGCAGAATCGGCCAAAACTGTGATTGTTGATGACCGACATGTAAGCGCACCTTGGGATTCGACAACCATTGAAATCGCTTTGGGACCCCAAAATGGTGAGTAATAGTCCACGAGACGGGTCAGAATCGACAAAAACCACGAGTGTTGACGATCGACACGTAAACGCACCCCGCGATTTGTGAATTGTGGAAATCACTCCGGGACCCCAAAATTGTGAGTAATAGTCCATGAAATGGGCCAGAATCGGCCAAACTGTGAGTTTTGATGACCGACACATAAACGCACTTCGGGGTTCGTTAATCGTGGAAATCACTCCGGGACCCCAAAACAACGAGTAATAGTCCAAGAAATGGGCCAGAATCGGCCAAACTGTGAGTTTTGATGACCGACACATAAACGCACCTCAGGGTTCGTTAATCGTGGAAATCACCCCGGGACCCCAAAACAACGAGTAATAGTCCAAGAAATGGGCCAGAATCGGCTAAAACTACGAGTGGTGATGACCGACACGTAAGCGCACCTTACAGTTCAACAGCTATGAATATTGCTTCGGGGCCCCAAAACGGTGAGTAATAGTCCACGAAACGAGTCAGAATTGGCGAAAACTGTGAGTGTTTACGACGGACACGTAAACGCACCTCGAGGATCGTCAATCGTGGAAATCGCTCTGGCACCCATAAACGATGAGTAATAGTGCTCGAAACGGACCAGAATCAACCAAAACTGTGAGTGTTGATGACCGACACGTAAACACATCCAGGGGTTCGTCAATCATAAAAATCACTCAGGGACCCTAAAACAGTGATTAATAGTCCATGAAATGGGCCAGAATCGGCCAAAGCTGTGATTGTTGATGACCGACACATAAGCGCACCTTGGGGTTCAACAACTATGGAAATCGCTTCGGGGACCAAAAACAATGAGTAATAGTGCTTGAAAAAGACCAGAATCAACCAAAATTATGAATGTTGATGACCGACACGTAAACACATCCCGGGGTGTTCGTTAATCGTGGAAATCACTCATGGACCCCCAAAACGGTACGTAATAGTCCACGAAACGGGTCAGAATTGGCCAAAACTATGAGTGTTGATGACCGACACGTAAGCCCACCTTGGGGTTCAACAACTATGGAAATCGCTTCGGGACCCCAAAACATTGAGTAATAGTCCATGAAACAGGCCAAAATTGGGCAAAATTGTGAATGTTGACGACGGACACATAAACACACCCCGAGGATCGTCAATGGTGGAAATAGCTCTGGGACCCCAAACGGTGAGTAAAAGTCCATGAAAGAGCCCAGAATGGAACAAAACTAGGATTGCTGGTGAACGACACATAAACGCACCCCGGGGTATGTCAATCCTCGAAATCGCTCTCGGACCCCAGAACAATGAGTAATAGTCCATGAAACAGGGCAGAATCGGCAAAAACTATGAGTGTTGATGACTGACAAGTAAATGCACCCTGGGGTTCGTTAATCGTGGAAATCACTCCAAGACCCCAAAACATCTAGTAATAGTCCATGAAACGGCCCAGAATCGGCCGAAACTGTGAGTGTTGATGACCGACACGTAAACGCACCTCGGGATTCATTAATCATGGATATCACACTGGGACCCCAAAAGAGTGAGTAATATTCCACGAAACGGGCTAGAATACGCCAAAATTGTGAGTGTTGATGACCGACATGTAAGCGCAACTTGGGGTTCAACAACTATGGAAATCACTTCGGGACAACAAAACGGTAAGTAATAGTCCACGAAATGGGTCAGAATTGGCCAAAACTGTGAGTGTTGACGACGGACACGTAAACGCACCTCGGGGCTCGTCAATCGTGGAAATCGCTCTCGCACCCCAAAACGGTGAGTAATAGTCCACGAAACGGCCCAGAATCGGCCAAAATTGTGAGTGTTGATGACCGACACGTAAAAGCACCTCGGGGTTCGTTAATCGTGGAAATCACTCCGGGACCCCAAAACAGTGAGTAATAGTCCACGAAACGGGCCAGAATCGGCCAAAACTATGAGTGTTCATGACCGACATGTAAGCGCACCTTGAGGTAAGGCACCCCGGGGACCGTTAATCGTGGAAATTGCTCCGGGATCCCAAAATGGTGAGTAATATTGCATGAAACGGGCTAGAATCAGCCAAAATTGTGAGTGTTTATCACCGACACGTAAACGCACCCCGGGGTTCGTCAATCGTGGAAATCACTTCGGGACCCCAAAACTGAGTAATAATCCAAGAAATGGGCTAGAATCGACTGAAACTGCGAGTCTTGACGACCAACACGTAAGCAAGCCTTGGGGTTCAACAACCATGGAAATCACTTTGGAAACCCAAAACGGTGAGTAATAGTCCATCAAATAGCCCAGGATCGAACAAAACTAGGATATCTGGTGAACGACACGAAACGCACCCCGGGGTACGTCAATCGTGGAAATGGCTCTCGGACCCCAAAACAATGAGTAATAGTCCATGAAATAGGGCAGAATCTGCCAAAACTGCGATTGTTGATGACCGAGACGTAAGCGCACCTTGGGGTTCAACAACTATGGAAATTACTTCGGGACCCCAAAATGGTTAGTAATAGTCCACGAAACGGCCCAGAATTGGCCAAAATTGTGAGTGTTGTTGACCGACACGTAAACGCACCTCGGGGATCATTAATCGTGGAAATCATTCCGGGACCCCAAAACAGTAAGTAATAGTCCACGAAACGGGCCAGACTCGGCCAAAACTATGAGTGTTAATGACCAACACGTAAGTGCACCTTGGGGTTCAACAACTATAGAAATTGCTTCGGGACCCCAAAATGGTTAGTAATAGTCCATGAAACTGGTTAGAATTGGCCAAAACTTTGAGTGTTTGCGATGGACACGTAAACGCACCCCGGGGATCGTTAATCGTGGAAATTGCTCCGGGATCCCGAAACGGTGAGTAATAGTGCATGAAACGGACCAGAATCGGCCAAAATCATGAGTGTTGATGACCGACACGTAAACGCACCCCGGGGTTCGTCAGTCGTGGAAATCACTTCAGGACCCCAAAACTGAGTAATAGTCCAAGAAACGGGCCAGAATCAGCTGAAGCTACGTGTCTTGACGACCAACACGTAAGAATACCTTGGGATTCAACAACCATGGAAATCATTTTGGGAACCCAGAACGGTGAGTAATAGTCCATGAAAGAGCCCATGATCGACATGAAAGGCACCCCGGGGTACGTCAATCGTGGAAATTGCTCCGATGCCCCAAAACAAAGAGTAATAATCTATGAAACAGGGCAGAATCGGGCAAAACTGCGATTGTTGATGACCGAGACGTAAGCGCATCCCGGGGTTCATTAATCATGGATATCACTCCAGGACCCCAAAACATTGAGTAATAGTCCATGACTGCAGGTAAACGTACCCCGGAGTTTGTTAATCGCGGAAATCACTTCGGGACCCCAAAACAGCGAGTAATAGTCCTCAAAACAGCACAGAATCGGCCAAAACTATGAGTGTTGATGACCGACACGTAAACGCACCCTGGGGTTCATGAATCATAGATATCACTCCGGGACCCCAAAACAGTGAGTAATAGTCCAAGAAATGGGCCAGAATCAGCCAAAACTGTGAGTGTTGACGACCGACACGTAAGCGCAAGTTGGGGTTCAACAACAATGGAAATCGCTTCGGGGCCCCAAAACAATGAGTAATAGTCCATGAAACGGGTCCGAATTGGCCAAAACTGTGAGTGTTGATGACAGACACGTAAACGCACCTCAGGGATCGTCAATCGTGGAAATCGCTCTGGGACACCAAAACGATGAGTAATAGTGCTTCAAACGGACCAGAATCGGCCAAAATTGTGAGTGTTGATGACTGACTTGTAAACGCACCCTAGGGTTCATTAATCATGGATATCTTCTCCGGGACCCCAAAACAGTGAGTAATAGTCCACGAAACGGGCCATAATCGGCCAAAACTGTTGGTGTTGATGACCGTCACGTAAGCGCACCTTGGGGTTCAACAATTATGGAAATCGCTTCGGGGCCCAAAACGGTCGGCAATAGTCCACGAAATGGATCAGAATTGGCCAAAACTGTGAGTGTTGATGATGGACACGTAAACGCACCTTGGGGATCGTCAATCGTGAAAATCGGTCTGGCACCCCAAAACGATGAGTAATAATGCTTGAAACGGACCAGAATCATCAAAAATTGTGAGTGTTGTTGACCGACACGTAAACGCGCCCCGCGGTTCGTTAATCATGGAAATCACTCTCGGACCCCAAAACAGTGAGTAATAGTCCACGAAACGGGCCAGAATCGGCCAAAACTGCGAGTGGTGATGACCGACACGTAAGCGCACCTTAGCGTTCAACAACTATGGGACCCCAAATCTGAGTAATAGTCCAAGAACCGGGTCAAACTCGGTCCAAACTACGAGTCTTGACGACCAACACGTAAGCACACCTTGGGGTTCAACAACCATGGAAATCACTTTGGGGCCCCAAAACGGTGAGTAATAGTCCATGAAAGAGCCCAGAATCGGAGAAACCTAGGATTATTGACGAACGATACATAAATGCACCCCGGGGTTCATCAATCATGGAAATCGCTTAGGAACCCCAAATCAGTGAGTAATAGTCCATGAAACGGCCTGAATCTGCCAAAACTGCGATTGTTGATGACCGACACGTATGTGCACCTTGGGGTTCAACAAACATGGAAATCGCTTTGGAACCCCGAAACGGTGAGTAATAGTCCGCGAAACGGGTCAGAATCGACAAAAACCGCAAGTGTTGATGACCGACATGTAAACACACCCTAGGGGTTAGTTAATCGTGGATATCACTCCGGACCCCAAAACAGTGAGTAATAGTCCATGAAATGGGCCAGAATCGGCCTAAACCGTGTGTGTTGATGACCGTAACGTAAGCGCAACTTGGGACTCAATAACTATGGAAATCGCTTCGGGACCCCAAAACGGTAAGTAATAGTCCACGAAACGGGTAAGAATTGGCCAAATCTGTGAGTGTTGACGACAGACACGTAGACGCACCCCGGTTATTGTCAATCGTGGAAATCGCCCTGGGACACCAAAACTATGAGTGTTGAAGGCCGACACGTAAACGCACCCCGGGATTCGTTAATCGTGGATATCTTCTCCGAGACCCCAAAACAGCGAGTAATAGTCCATGAATCGGGCTAGAATCTACCAAAATGGTGAGTGTCGATGACCGACACGTAAAAGAACCCCAGGGATTGTCAATCGTGGAAATCCCTCTAGGACCCCAAAACGGTGAGTAATAGTGCACGAAACGGACCAGAATCGGCCAAAATTGTGAGTGTTGATGACTGACACATAAACGCACCCTGGGGTTCATCAATCGTGGAAATCACTTCGGGACCCCAAACCTATGAGTAATAGTCCATAAAACGGGGAAGAATCAGCCAAAACTAGGAGTGTCGATGACAGACACATAAACACACCCAGGCATCGTCAATCATGAAAATCACTTTGGGACCCCAAAATAGTGAGTAATAGTCCATGAAACGGGCCAGAATCGGCCAATATTGTGTGTGTTGATGACCAACACGTAAACGCAACTTCGGGTTCAATAACTATGGAAATCGCTTCGGGACCCCAAAATGGTAAGTAATAGTCCATGAAATGGGCCAGAATCGGCCAAAATTGCGAGTGTTGACGACGAACACATAAACGCATCCCGGGGATCGTCAATCGTGAAAATAGCTCTCGGACCCAAAAACGGTGAGTAATAGTCCATGCAAGAGCCAAGAGTCGAACAAAACTAGGATTGCTGGTGAACGACACGTAAACGCACCCCGGGGTACGTCAATCATGGAAATCGCTCCGGGACCCCAAAACAATGAGTAATAGTCCCTGAAAAAGGGCAGAATCGGCCAAAACTGCGATTGTTGATCACCGACACGTAAGCGCACCTTGGGGTTCAACAACCATGGAATCGCTTTGGGACCCCAAAACGGTGAGTAACAGTCCACGAGTCGGGTCAAAATTGACAAAAACCGTGAGCATTGATGACCGACACATAAACGCACCCGGGGTTCAGGAATCGTGGAAATCACTCTGGGACCCCAAACTAGTGAGTAATAGTCCACGAAATGGGCCAGAATCCGCTAAAACTGTGAGTGTTGATGACCAACACGTAAGCGCACCTTGGGGTTCAACAATTATGGAAATCGCTTCGGGACCCCAAAACGGTGAGTAATAGTTCACGAAACGGGTCAGAATTCGCCAAAACTGTGAGTGTTGATGACGAACACGTAAACGCACCCCGAGGATCGTCAATCGTGGAAATCGCTCTGGCACCCCAAAACGATGTGTACAAGTGCTCGAAATGGACCAGAATAAGCCAAATTTGTGAGTGGTGATGACCGACACGTAAGCGCACCTTTAGGTTCAACAACTATGGAAATCGCTTCGGGGCCCCAAAACGGTGAGTAATAATCCACGAAACGGGTCAGAATTGGCCAAAACTGTGAGTATTGACGATGGACTCGTAAACGCACCCCGGGGATCGTCAAACGTCGAAATCACTCTGGGACCCCAAAACGGTGAGAAATAGTGCACGAAACGGACCAGAATCGGCCAAATTTGTGAGTGTTGATGACCGATACGTAAATGCACCCTCGGGTTCGTCAATCGTAGAAATCACTCCAGGACCCCAAAACTGAGTAGTAGTCCAATAAACGGGCCAGAATTTGCCCAAATTGCACACCTTGGGGTTTGACAACCATGGAAATCGCTTTGGGACCCCAAAACGGTGAGTAATAGTCCATGAAACGGGCCAGAATCGACCAAGATTGCGAGTGTTGACGATGGACACATAAACGCACCCGGCGATCATCAATCGTGGAAATAGCTCTGGACCCCAAAACAGTGAGTAATAGTCTATGAAAGAGCCTACAATCAAACAAAACTAGGATTGCTGGTGAACGACACGTAAGCGCACCACGGGGTGCGTCAATCGTGGAAATCGCTCCGGGACCCCAAAACAATGAGTAATAGTCCATGAAACAGGGCACAATCGGCCAAAACTTCGATTGTTGATGACTGACACTTAAGAGCACCTTGGGGTTCATAAACCATGGAAATCGCTTTGGGACCCTAAAACGGTGAGTAAGAGTCCATGAAACGGGTCAGAATCGTGAATTGTGGAAATCACTCCGGGACCCCAAAATAGTGAGTGTTGATGACCGACACGTAAGTGCACCTTCGGGTTCAACAACTATGGAAATCGCTTTGGGACACCAAAATGGTGAGTAATAGTCCACGAAACGGGTCAGAATTGGCCAAAACTGTGAGTGTTGACGACGGACACATAAACGCACCCCGGGGATCATCAAACGTCGAAATCGCTCTGAGACCCCAAAACGATGAGCAATAGTGCATGAAACGGAGCAATATAAGCCAAAATTGTGAGTCTTGATGACCGACACGTAAACGCACCCCGGGGTTCGTCAATCGTAAAAATCACTCCAGGACCCCAAAACTGAGTAATAGTCCAAGAAACGGGCAAAAATCGGCCCAAACTGCGATTGTTGATGACCGACACGTAAGTGCACCTTGGGGTTCGACAACCATGCAAATCGCTTTGGGACCCCAAACGGTGAGTAATAGTCCATGAAACGGGCCAGAATCGGCCAAGTTTGCGACTGTTGACGACGGACACATAAACGCACCCCGGAGATCGTCAATCGTGGAAATAGCTCTGGGACCCCAAAATGGTGAGTAATAGTCCATGAAAGAGCCCATAATCGAACAAAACTAGGATTGCTGGTGAATGACATGTAAACGCACCCCGGGGTACGTCAATCGTGAAAATGGCTCCGGGACCACAAAACAATGAGTAATAGTCCATGAAACAGGGCAGAATCGGCCAAAACTATGATTGTTGATGACCAACACGTAAGCACACCTTGAGGTTCAACAACCATGGAAATCGCTTTGGGACCCCAAAACTGAGTAATAGTCCAAGAAATGGGTCAGACTCGGCCCAAACTGCGAGTCTTGATGACCAACATGTAAGCACACCTTGGGGGTCAACAACCATGGAAATTACTTTGGGACCCCAAAACAGTGAGTAATAGTCCATGAAAGAGCCCAGAATCGGACAAACCTAGGATTATTGATGAACGACACATAAACGCACCCTGGGGTTCATCAATCAAGGAAATCGCTGAGGCACCCCAAATCAATGAGTAATGGTCCCATGAAACGGGGCAGAATCGGACAAAACTGTGATTGTTGATGACCGACACGTAATCGCACCTTGGGGTTCAACAACCATGGAAATCACTTTGGGACCCCAAAACAGTGAGTATTAGTCCACGAGACAGGTCAGAATCGACATAAACCGCAAGTGTTGATAACCGACACGTAAAAGCACCCCGGGGATCATCAATCATGGAAATCACTCCGAGACCCCAAAACAGAGAGTAATAGTCCACGAAACGGGCCAGAATCGGCCAAAATTGTGAGTGTTGGTGGCCGACACGTAAAAGCACCCCGGGGTTCGTCAATCGTGGAAATCACTTCGGACTCCAAAACTGAGTAATAGTCGAAGAAACGGGCCAGAATCAGCCCAAACTGAGAGTCTTGACGACCAACAGATAAGCACATCTTGGGGGTCGACAACCATGGAAATCACCTTGGTGTACATGAAAGAGCCCAGAATCGGACAAACCTAGGATTATTCATGAACGACCAAAACTTCGATTTTTGATGACCGACATGTAATAGCTCCTTGGGGCTCAACAACCAAAGAAATCGCTTCTGGAGCCCAAAATGGTGAGTAATAGTCCACGAAATGGGTCAAAATCGACATAAACTGCAAGTGTTGATGACCAATGCGTAAACGCACCTCGGGGTACGTTAATCATGGAAATCACTCCGGCCCCAAAACAGCGAGTAATAGTCCACGAAAAGGCCCAGAGTCAGCCAAAATTGTGAATGTTGATGACCGACACGTAAACGCACCCCGAGGTTCGTGAATCATGGAAATAACTCTTGGACCCCAAAATAGTGAGTGTTGATGACCGACATGTAAGTGCACCTTAGGGTTCAACAACTAAGGAAATTGCTTCCGGACCCTAAAATGGTGAGTAATAGTCCACAAAATGAGTCAGAATTGGCCAAAACTATGAGTGTTGACGACGAACATGTAGACGCACCCTGAGGATCGTCAATCATGGAAATCACACTGGCACCCCAAAACAATGAGTACAAGTGCTCGAAACGAACCAGAATAAGCCAAAATTGTGAGTGTTGATGACTGACACGTAAACGCACCTTAAGGTTCAACAATTATGCAAATCCCTTCGGGGCCCTAAAACGGTGAGTAATAGTCCACGAAACGGGTCAGAATTGGCCAAAACTGTGAGTGTTGACGACGAACACGTAAACGCACCCCGGGGATCATCAAACGTGGAAATCGCTCTCAGACCCCAAAACGGTGAGTAATAGTGCACGAAATGGAGCAATATCGGCCAAAATTGTGACTCTTGATGAATGACACGTAAACGCACCCCGGGGTTCGTCAATCGTAAAAATCACTCCATGACCCCAAAACTGAGAAATAGTCCAAGAAACGGGCCAGAATCGGCCCATACAGCGATTGTTGATGACCGACACGTAAGCGCACCTTGGGGTTCGACAACCATGGAAATCGCTTTGGGACACCAAAATGGTGAGTAATAGTCCACGAAAGAAACGGGCCAGAATCGGCCAAGATTGCGAGTGTTGACGACAGACACGTAAACGCACCCTGGAGATCGTCAATCATGGAAATAGCTCTGGGACCCCAAAACGGTGAGTAATAGTCCATGAAAGAGCCCAGAATCGAACAAAACTAGGATTGCTGGTGAACGATACGTAAATGCACATCGGGGTACGTCAATCGTGGAAATCGCTCCGGGACCCCAAAAACAATGAGTAATAGTCCATGAAGCAGGGCAGAATCGGCCAAAACTGTGATTGTTGATGACCAACACGTATGCGCACCTTGGGGTTCAACAACCATGGAAATCGCTTTGGGACCCAAAAATTGAGTAATAGTCCAAGAAACGGGTCAGAATCGGCCCAAACAACGAGTCTTGATGACCAACACGTAAGCACACCTTGGGGGTTGACAACCATGGAAATCACTTTGGGACCCCAAAATGGTGAGTAATAGTCCACGAAAGAGCCCAGATCGGACAAACCTAGGATTATTGATGAACGGCACATAAACGCACCCCGGGGTTCATCAATCAAGGAAATCTCTCAGGGACCCCAAATCAGTGAGTAATAGTCCATGAAACGGGCCAGAATCGGCCAAAACTGCGATTTTTGATGACCGACACGTAAGAGCACCTTAGGGCTCAACAACCAAAGAAATCGCTTCGGGAGCCAAAATGGTGAGTAATACTCCACGAAATGGGTCAGAATTGACATAAACCGCAAGTGTTGATGATCGACACGTAAGCGCACCTCGGGGTACGTTAATCATGGAAATCACTCTGGGCCCGAAAACAGTGAGTAATAGTCCACGAAAAGGCCTAGAGTCGGCCAAAACTGTGAGTGTTGATGACCTAAACGCACCCCGAGGTTCGTGAATCATGGAAATAACTCTTGGCCCCCAAAATAGTGAGTGTTGAAGACCGACATGTAAGTGCACCTTGGGGTTCAACAACTATGGAAATCGCTTCAGGACCCCAAAATGGTGAGTAATAGTCCATGAAATGGGTCAGAATTGGCCAAAATTGTGAGTGTTGATGACGGACACGTAAACGCACCCCGGCGATCATCAAACGTGGAAATTGCTCTAGGACCCCCAAAATGTTGAGAAATAGTGCACGAAATGGAGCAATATCGGCCAAAATTGTGAGTCTTGATGACTGACACGTAAACGCACCCCGGGGTTCGTCAATCGTAAAAATCACTCCATGACCCCAAAACTGAGAAATAGTCCAAGAATCGGGCCAGAATCGGCCCATACAGCGATTGTTGATGACCGACACGTAAGCGCACCTTGGGGTTCGACAACCATGGAAATCTCTTTGGGACACCAAAATGGTGAGTAATAGTCCACGAAAGAAACGGGCCAGAATCGGCCTATACAGCGATTGTTGATGACCGACACGTAAGCGCACCTTGGGGTTCGACAACCATGGAAATCTCTTTGGGACACCAAAATGGTGAGTAATAGTCCACGAAAGAAACGGGCCAGAATCGGCCTAGATTACGAGTGTTGACGACGGACACGTAAACGCACCCTGGAGATCGTCAATCATGGAAATAGCTCTGGGACCCCAAAACGGTGAGTAATAGTCCATGAAAGAGCCCAGAATCGAACAAAACTAGGATTGCTGGTGAACGATACGTAAACGCACATCGGGGTACGTCAATCGTGGAAATCGCTTCGGGACCCCAAAAACAATGAGTAATAGTCCATGAAGCAGGGCAAAATCGGCCAAAACTGTGATTGTTGATGACGAACACGTATGCGCACCTTGGGGTTCAACAACCATGGAAATCGCTTTGGGACCCAATAATTGAGTAATAGTCCAAGAAACGGGTCAGAATTGGCCCAAACAACGAGTCTTGATGACCAACACGTAAGCACAACTTGGGGGTCGACAACCATGGGAATCACTTTGGGACCCCAAAACGGTGAGTAATAGTCCACGAAAGAGCCCATAATCGGAAAAACCGAGGATTATTGTTGAACTGCACATAAACGCACCCCGGGGTTCATCAATCAAGGAAATCTCTCAGGGACCCCAAATCAGTGAGTAATAGTCCATGAAACAGGCCAGAATCGGCCAAAACTGCGATTTTTGATGACCGACACGTAAGAGCACCTTGGGGCTCAACAACCAAAGAAATCGCTTCGGGAGCCAAAATGGTGAGTAATACTCCACGAAATGGGTCGGAATTGACATAAACCGCAAGTGTTGATGATTGACACGTAAGCGCACCTCGGGTTACCTTAATCGTGGAAATCACTCTGGGCCCCAAAACAGTGAGTAATAGTCCGCGAAAAGGCCCAGAGTCGGCCAAAACTGTGAGTGTTGATGACCTAAACGCACCCCGAGGTTCGTGAATCGTGGAAATAACTCTTGGCTCCCAAAATAGTGAGTGTTGAAGACCGACATGTAAGTGCACCTGGGGGTTCAACAACTATGGAAATCGCTTCAAGACCCCAAAATGGTGAGTAATAGTCCATGAAATGGGTCAGAATTGGCCAAAACTGTGAGTGTTGATGACGGACACGTAAACGCACCCCGGCGATCATCAAACGTGGAAATTGCTCTGGGACCCCCAAAATGTTGAGCAATAGTGCATGAAACGGACCAGAATCGGCCAAAATTGTGAGTCTTGATGACCGAAACATAAACGCACCCTAGGGTTCGTCAATAGTTCAAGAAGCGGGCCAGAATCATCCCAAACTGCAATTGTTGATAACCAACACGTAAGCGCACCTTGGGATTCGACAACCATGGAAATTGCTATGGGACCCCGAAACTGTGAGTAATAGTCGATGAAAGCGCCCAGAATCGAACAAACCTAGGGTTATTGATGAATGATATATAAACGCACCTCGGGGTTTGTCAATCATGGAAATCGCTCAGGGACCCCAAAATGGTAAGTAATAGTCCATGAAATGGGTCAAAATTGGCCAAAATTGTGAGTGTTGACGACGGACACGTATACGCACCCCGGGATCGTCAATCATGGAAATCGCTCTGGGACCCCAAGACAGTGAGTAATAGTGCATGAAACGGACCAGAATCGGCCAAAATTGTGAGTGTTGATGACCAACACGTAAACGCACCATGGGGTTCGTTAATCGTGGATTTCACTTCGGGATACCAAAACTGAGTATAGTCCAAGAAACGGGCCAGAATCGGCCAAACTGCGAGTCTTGACGACCAACACGTATGCACACCTTGGGGTTCGACAACCATGGAAATCGCTATAGGACACCAAAACGGTGTGTAATAGTGCATGAAAGAGTCCGGAATTGGAGAAATCTAGGATTATTGATAAACGATACATAAACGCACCCCAGGGTTCGTCGATCATGGCAATCGCTCAGGGACCCCAAATTAGTGAGTAATAGTCCACGAAACGGGCCAGAATCGGCAAAAATTGCGAGTGTTGACGACGGACACATAAACGCACCCCGGGGATCGTCAATCGTGGAAATAGCTCTGGGACCCCAAAATGGTGAGTAATAGTCCATGAAAGAGCCCAGAATCATAAAAAACTAGGATTGCTGGTGAACGACATGTAAACACACCACGGGGTACGTCAATCGTGGAAATCGCTCCGGAACCCCAAAACAATGAGTAATAGTTCGTGAAATAGGGCAGAATCGGCCAAAACTACAATTGTTGATGACTGACATATAAGCGCACCTTGGGGTTTAACAACAATGGAAATCGCTTTGGGACCCCAGAACAGTTAGTAATAGTCCACGAGACGGGTCAGAATCGACAAAAACCGTGAGTGTTGATGACCAAACATAAACGCACCCCGGCGTTCATGAATTGGGAAATCACTCCGTGACCCCAAAATATTGAGCAATAGTCCACGAAATGGGCCAGAATCGACCAAAATTGTGAGTGTTGATGACCGACACGTAAGCGCACCTTCGGGTTCAACAACTATGGAAATCGCTTTAGGGCCCCAAAACGGTGAGTAATAGTCCATGAAACGGGTCAGAATTGGCAAATACTGTGAGTGTAGACGACGGACACGTAAACTCACCCTGGGGATCGTCAAACATAGAAATCGCTCTGGGACCCCTAAACGGTGAGTAATAGTGCACGAAACGAACCAGAATCAGCCAAAATTGTGAGTGTTGAGGACCGACACATAAACGCACCCCGGGGTTCATAAATCATAGAAATCACTCCGGGACCCCAAAACTGAGTAATAGTCCAAGAAACGGGGCAGAATCAGCCAAAACTGCGATTGTCGACACGTAAGCGCACCTTGGGGTTCGACAACCATGGAAATCGCTTTGGGACCCCAAAACGGTGAATAATAGTCCACGAAACGGGCCAGAATCGGCCAAAATTGCGAGTGGTTACGACGGACACACAAACGCACCCCGGGGATCGTCAGTCGTGGAAATACCTCTGGAAACCCAAAACGGTGAGTAATAGTCCATGAAAGAGACCAGAATCGAACAAAACTAGGATTGCTGGTGAACGACACGTAAATGCACCCCGGGGTATGTCAATCGTGGAAATCGCCCCAGGACCCCAAAACAATGAGTCATAGTCCATGAAACAGGGCAGAATCAGCCAAACTACGATTGTTGATGACCGACACGTAACCGCACCTTGGGGTTCAAATACCATGGAAATCGCTGTAGGACCCCAAAACAGTGAGTAGTAGTCCACGAGACGGGTCAAAATTGACAAAAACCGTGAGTGTTGATGACCGACTCGTAAAAGCACCCGAGGTTCATGAATCATGTAAATCACTCTGGGAACCCAAAATAATGAGTAATAGTCCACGAAATGGGCCAGAATCGGCCAAAAGTGTAAGTGTTGCTGACCGACACGTAAGCGCACGTCGGGGTTCGTTAATCGTAGAAATCACTCCGGGATCCCAAAATAGTGAGTATTGATGACCGACACGTAAGTGCACCTTGCGGTTCAACAACTATGGAAATCGCTTGGGGACCCCAAAACGATGAGTAATAGTCCACGAAACGGGTCAGAAATGGCCAAAACTATGAGTGTTGATGACGGACACATAAACGCACCCCAGGGATCATCAAACATGGAAATTGCTCTAGGCCCCCAAAACGGTGAGCAATAGTGCACGAAATAGACTAATATCATCCAAAATTGTGAGTCTTAATGACCGACACGTAAACGCACCCCGGGGTTCGTCAATCGTAGAAATCACTCCGGCACCCCAAAACTGAGTAATTGTCCAAGAAATAGGCCAGAATCCGCCCAAACTGCGACTGTTGATGACCGACACGTAAGCGCACCTTGGGGATCGACAACCATGGAAATCGCTTTGGGACCCCAAAACGGTGAGTAACGGTCCACGAAACGGGCCAGAATTGGCCAAAATTGCAAGTGTTGACGACGGACAAAAAAACACACCCCAGCGATTGTCAATCGTGGAAATAGCTCTAGGAACCCAAAATAGTGAGTAATAGTCCATGAAAAGAGCCCAGAATCGAACAAAACTAGGATTGCTAGTGAACGACACGTAAATACACCCCGGGGTACATCGATCGTGGAAATCGCTCCAGGACCCCAAAGCAATGAGTAATAGTCCATGAAATAGGGCAGAATCAGGCAAAACTGCGATTCTTGATGACCGACACGCAAGCGCACCTTGAGGTTCAACAACCATGGAAATCGCTTTGGGGCCCAAAACGGTGAGTAATAGTCCACGAGACGGGTCGGAATTGACAAAAACCAAAAGTGTTGATGACCGACACGTAAACACACCCCGGGATTCGTGAATTGGGGAAATCACTCCGGGACCCCAAAATAGTGAGTGTCCATGAAATGGGCCAGAATCGGCCAAACTGTGAGTGTTGATGACTGACACATAAACACACCTCGGGGTTCGTTAATCGTGGAAATCACTCCAGGACCCCAAAACAACGAGTAATATATAGTCCACGAAAAGGCCCAGAATCGGCCAAAACTGTGAGTGTTGATGACTGACACATAAATGCACCCCGGGGTTCGTGAATCGTGGAAGTCACTCCGGGACCCCAAAATAGTGAGTGTTGATGACCGACATGTAAGTGCACCTTGGGGTTCAACAACTATGGAAATCGCTTCGGGACCCCAAAAGGGTGAGTAATAGTCCACGAAATGGGTCAGAATTGGCCAAAACTGTGAGTGTTGATGACGGACATGTAAACGCACCCCGGCGATCATCAAATGTGGAAATCGCTCTAGGACCTCAGAATGGTGAGCAATAGTGCACGAAAGAGACCAATATCGTCCAAAATTGTGAGTGTTGATGACCGACATGTAAACGCACCCCAGGGTTCGTCAATCGTAGAAATCACTCCGAGACCCCAAAACTGAGTAATAGTCCAATAAACGGGCCAGAATCAGCCCAAACTGTGAGTGTTGATGACCAACACGTAAGCGCACCTTGGAGTTCGGCAACCATGGAAATCGCTTTGGGACCCCAAAACGGTGAGTAATAGTCCATGAAACGGGCCAGAATTGGCCAAAATTGTGAGTGTTGAAGACGGATACATAAACGCGCCCCGGGGATCGTTAATCGTGGAAATAACTTTGAGAACCCAAAACGGTGGGTAATATTCCATGAAAGAGCCCAGAATCGAACAAGACTAGGATTGCTGATGAACGACACGTAAACGCACCCCACTAGTAGAAAACAGGGCATACGTTGGGGCGAGGTCAACCCATTAGTCTCAGTTCAGTCATGAACTGGGACCCATGGGCTCATTGGTTCTGGTTCGTGAGGCCAGGGGGCTTGCCGGCCCACGAGGGGGCATTGGTCCTGGTTCGTCTGGACCCTTTGGTCCCGGTTGGTGGGACGAACTGGGACCAATGGTACTCCACCATCAGTGGTACCGGTTGGCGGCTTGAACCGGGACCAATGGTGTCCTTTAGTCCCGGTTCAGGCCACGAACCGGGACCAATGAGTTGCCTATATATACCCCTCGCCCGCGAGCAGAGCACTCCACTGCTCTGTTTTTCTGGCCGGCCGTTGGAGAGCTTTGTGGTGCTCTAGCTCACCTCCTATGCACACTAGGTGTTCGATGGAATGCCTGAGCCACACTACTTAAGCTTTCTCCTCTCCAAGCTCGACCTCCAAGCTCCATTTTCCTCAATATTTGTCTAGGTTTAGCGGTCCCTCACGTCCCACCCTGTCTTCACCACCATTGGTCGCCACGCCAATCTCATCACCGGCACCACCGTGGTGAGCCTCTTGTTCTTATCTTCTTTATGAAAGGAAAATGTTCTTACTTGTATGTTTATATAGATAGTTGTATAATTTTCTTACTTTTATTATTGCTTCTTATTATTTAGTTCGATGGTTTTGGTATCCGCCCCCATTGGCCCTCGTCCTGTCTATGATTCGGATGTGGTATATATTATCTTTATAACTATTTGGTTCATTTATTGTTTATGACAATTATGCCAACCAACGTGACATAGATTTTATTTATCTTGGAGGTATGTAAACTGGAAATTCCAACCGACCCTATTGTCGAGAGGTTAAATTTAGTTGAAGAAGAAAACAATTTCTTGAAGGAAAAAATAAAAAAATTGAGGAGGAGAAGATGATATTGGAGTTGCATGTTGCGGATGTTGATGATCAAAAGATCAAGATGGATGCCATGCGCTTGAAGATTAGAAAGATTAGAAAATATGACATTCATACCGAGGCTTGGTATCATTATGCCGTTGGATCAATTGTAACCTTGGTTGCAATTATGATCGCATTTGTTTTCGCATTGAAATGTTTTACATAGTTTCAATGTATGGTTTAATTAATTAGATGCTTTGGAGAGCTATATGTTGTTAGATGAGAACTATGTATGTACTTTGATTTTAATGTGATGATGAACTTGTATTAATTTGGTCACTTAATTATCTATTCATGTCATTCTGTAATGGTTTTTGACACACTTAATTATATATAATGCATGCAGATGAACCAGCAATGGATGTACGGTGACAGACACACCTCCGAGTACATTAAGGGTGTGCATGATTTTCTCGAACTGGCTGAGGCAAACAAGCAGAATGGTTTTATGTGTTGTCCATGCCCTATCTATGAGAATACAAAATCTTACTCTAACCGGTAAACCTTTCACATCCACCTGCTTTAGAAGGGTTTCATGCCACACTATAATGTTTGGACCAAGCACGGAGAAATAGGGGTTATGATGGAAGACAGCGAAGAAGAAGAGGACGATGACAACTATGTGCCCCCTAAATACGGTGATGCTGCAACAGGGGAATCTGTTGAAGATCAAGAGGAACCAGACGATGTGCCCGATGATGATCTCCGCCGGGTCATTGTTGATGCAAGGAGTCAGTGCGAAAGTCAAAAGGAGAAGGTGAAGTTTGATCGCATGCTAGAGGATCACAAAAAAGGTTTGTACCCCAATTGCGAAGATGGCAACACAAAGCTTGGTACCGTACTGGAATTGATGCAGTGGAAGGCAAAGAATGGTGTGTCTGACAAAGGATTTGAGAAGCTACTGAAAATATTGAAGATGAAGTTTCCAAAGGATAACGAATTGCCCGTACGTATGCAGCAAAGAAGGTTGTTTGCCCTCTTGGATTAGAGGTGCAGAAGATACATGCATGCCCTAATGACTTCATCCTGTATCGTGGTGCATATGACGATTTGAACGCATGTCCAATATTGTGTGCATTGCGGTATAAGATCAGACAAGATGACCCTGGTGATGTTGACGTTGAGTGTCAGTGTACAAAAGTAGGGCCTCTGCTTTTGACCCCTTTACTTGTGCACGGGCAGTCAGAGCCACCTGCCACGGCCATGCATAACAGGGCAGGAAAGGGAAGCCGGAGAGAAGCCGAAGGCACAAGACAAACAAAGCAACAACAAGTACCAAGGCCACAAAGATCGGATGGACAAAGCAGGTTTCCCCGGCAAGGATCCTTGCCGGGGGCAGCCTCAGCGGCCCCGACAAGACCCGTACTGGGGCAGCTCGCCCACACCAGCTGAGCGAGCCACCTTTGAGCCCACCAACGCTAGACAAACGCATTGGGACAGGGCTCGGGAGGCACCTCCGTGGTGGCATGCAGATCTTTGTGAAGACAAATAATAGTCAAGATCAAATGAGGATAGGAAGGCAACAATCCTCAGCAGGATTGTTACCGAGGAAGCCCACGAGACCCCCGGCAAGGTCCTTGCCAGGGATGATGGTGTGCCACAGCAAGACCCTTGCCGGGCCACCCGGCAAGGCACTCGCCAACTGCGCCAGCAGGGCCACCGCCAGGCCCACGCCAGCCAAGTCTTCGCCACCATTCGCATGCAGCTGCCGACCCAACTAGCTGGGCAGGCACCTGCGTGGCAACATGCAACCCTTCGAAGAGGCTCCACTACCGTGCCACCTTAGCTGCCTGCCTGCCTGCCTACATGGCACCGCATGCATCGCTGGCCAGGGCGCGTGTCAAAGCAAGGAAGAGCGGCGACGGACGGGACGGGCCTCGCTCCCGTCCCTGATAAAGTGAAGGGACACCTAAGCCTCTCATTGAATGCACTTTGTCCTGTAATACCAGCGATAAGCTCACAGGGCTGTAGCACTTTCCACCTCCTATGTGCCACTGTGGTAGCCCCTTTCGCCTATAAAAGGAGGCCCATGGCGCACTGGAGAAGGATTCGGCTCTTTCGAACCTGGCAGCACCCAGAGCTAGTTCAAGAGCTCAAGAACACTAAATACATCCACCAAAGAAGGATCGTAGGGTTTTACGCATCTTTGCGGCCCGAACCTGGGTAAATCCCCTTTGTGTTATCTACTAGTCCTGCTCTCCTCACGATCCCTCACCCCGCAACCGTAGTAGGGATTCTAGTGATCCCATAGGTGTCGTTTCCCACCGACATCTTTGGCGCGCCAGGTAGGGGGCGCACGCCCAGATTGTGAGAATCGGGTCCAGTGGTAGGCCTAGCAGTTCATCATCGCCACAGCTCCTGCGGAGAAGGCGGCCAAGAAGGTGGCGCTGCCCATTGGCGCGAAGGACACCGAGGCAGCGATGAGAGAGCTAAGTCATGCTGAATTTTAAGTTTTTCTCCTTAGATATAAGGTTATTATCCTCGACGGTTCGGCCTATGTATGGAGAGCCTGTATGCAGAGGGAGCCTCCTGCAATCGGCAACGCCCTTGTTCTGTTTCGAGTCCGCTCAACAGTTCAAGCGGCCGCGTCGAGAGCGGCAGGGTAGCCTTTCGCCATCAGCAACGCTCTCGGTTCTGACTCGAGTCAAGCTCGACAGATCAAGCGGCCGTGCCAAGGGCGGTAAGGTGCTTCGCCCGGCAACAAGCACACTCGGCAGGCTAATGAGGATCCATCCTCAAAACGCCGCCCTGGGTTTACGTGCCGGCAAGCCTACCCGATCGACGTGGGGTGGACATACAAAGGAAAATCGAACAGGAAAATAACATGTATAATTTCAGGAGCACTGCAGAGTTATATTACACAAATTGCCGCCGCGGTTCTAACTAAAGATAACATTGTCTTGGTCATGAACCCGCAGCAGCGATGAAGAACGGGATACCTAGTCTCGGCGCTGGCCCTCCAACCTCTTGATTTTGTCGATGCGGCTGAGGATGGGCTGGATACGCTCATTGCGTGCCGCGACGTCGGCATCCTCCGACAAGCTCTTTAGCACAGCTTCGAAGTCGAGGTCTGGGTGCCAGTGCGCAATCTTGGTGAGCACCATGGTCATGGTCCCCCGGCAGAGTATCCGGGATTCTTCGGCCAGGGAGGCCGCCCGGTTGGAATGAAGACGCCCCAGGGCGCCGACGACCTTCTCAAAGTATATGGTCAGGTTGGCGTTGGGGCTCAGGTTCGCCTCCGGGCGTACCTCATGTCCGGCATTCCCATAATGGCCAGCTAATTGGCGGCCGAATTCGCAACGGCGACAAGGCGTTCGAGCCAGCGCTTCTCGCCCGTCACTTGGTCGTTGAGGTTGGTGGTCTCGTTCATCCGCAGCTGCTTCTCCGTCGCCAGGTCCTTGGTCAGGATCTCCTCTCGGGCCTTGACCTCCGACAACACCTTTTCGAGATCCCCCAGCTTCAGCTGGAGGTCTCTGATGGAGTTGTTGGCGTCGGAGAGATCTCCGGCCTTGCTGATGACCGCGCCTTGCGCCTCCACCAGGGCACCATTGAGCATGTCCTTCTCCTGGGCTAGCTTTAAAGCTTGCTCCTCCAGCTCCTTCACCCTGCCGGCGTAGACCTGGGCCTGGGCATTGAGTGCTTCTTTATACCTCTGCTCCAGCTGAGGGAGTCCTGGATTAGGGGGTGTCCGGATGGCCGGACTATGACCTTTGGCCTGACTCCCGGACTATGAAGATACAAGATTGAAGACTTTGTCCCGTGTCCGGATGGGACTTTCCTTGGCATGGAAGGCAAGCTTGGCGATATGATATTTAGATCTCCTCCCATTGTAAATAACTCTGTGTAACCCTAGCCCTCTCTGGTGTCTATATAAACCGGAGAGGTTTAGTCCATAGGACGAACAACAATCATACCATAGGCTAGCTTCTAGGGTTTAGCCTCTCTAATCTCGTGGTAGATCAACTCTTGTACTACCCATATCATCAATATTAATCAAGCAGGAGTAGGGTTTTACCTCCATCGAGAGGGCCCAAACCTGGGTAAAAACATCGTGTCCCTTGTCTCCTGTTACCATCCACCTAGACGCACAGTTCGGGACCCCCTACCTGAGATCCGCCGGTTTTGACACCGACATTGGTGCTTTCATTGAGAGTTCCTCTGTGTCATCACCTTCAGGACCGATGTCTTCTTCGATCATCAACCACGACGCGGTCCAGGGTGAGACTTTTCTATCCGCACAGATCTTCGTATTCGGCGGCTTCGCATTGCGGGCCAATTCACTTGGCCATCTAGAGCAGATCGAAAGCTACGCCCCTGGCCATCAGGTCAGATTTGGAAGTTTAAACTACACGGCTAACATCCGCGGAGACGTGATCTTCGACGGATTCGAGCCACAGCCGAGCACGCCACACTGTCACGATGGGCATGATCTAGCTCTGTCGCTGGACAGCGCCCAGAGTGCCGCTCAGGTGTCCGTTCTGACCCTTAGCTCGGAGCCGACTGCGCCGATCGAGGACGGGCGGCTGGACGCCGCCTCGGGGGCTGCAATCTCTACAGCGATCGAGCCGAACACTAATCTTGTCCTTCGCGGAGCTCGAGACTCCAAGGTGCCGGACTCCGTTCCGGACTCCGAATCTTCCGCACCTCTCCCGATCGAACCCAATTGGGCTCCGGTCATGGAGTTCACCGCTGCAGACATCTTTCAACGCTCGCCCTTTGGTGACATCCTAAATTCACTAAAGTCTCTCTCTTTATCAGGACAGCCCTGGTCGGACTATGGTCAGCAGGGTTGGGATGCGGACAACGAAGAAATTCGAAGCCCACCCACCACCCACTTCGTAGCCACTGTCGACGATTTAACCGACATGCTCGACTTCGACTCCAAAGACATCGACGATATGGACGCCGATGAAGAAGACGAACAAGAACAGGCGCCTATAGGGCACTGGACAACCACCTCATCCCACGATGTATACATGGTGGACAGACCTAAAAGAAACAATGACGAGGATCAAAAAGGCACAACGAGGGATCGTTCCCTCGAAAAGCAATCAAAGCAGCGACGGAAGTGCCGCGCCAAACCGCACCTCGACAGAGACCCAACCATAGAGCAGGACAAACCGGCGGACGACGAACATGCCGTCGAGCAACCGTCCGAACAGGGCTACTTGGATAAACAAACCGAACAACCCGTCCTCGGCGAGGATAATAGTCCGGACAACCTCACGCGAGACAAGTTGCTGGAGAAGAAGAACATCCACCAAAGGCTCGTGGCCACTGCGTGTAGCCAGAAAAAGCAGAAGCGGAAGCTCAAAACAGCGGAAGATGCACTCAGAATCAGATGGGGCAAAGTACTCAACACCGCACGCAAGTACGGCGATAGTCACCACACAAAGAGCTACCCGAAGCGAAAATTACTACCGGAATTTGATGAGGAGGCCTTAGAGCCCCCACAGTCAAAAAACAAGGAAACCACCAGGTCGGATAGACGACCCCGTGACCGACATCGAGCGGCAAAGGGCGCCGCACTCAATCCGGCACACGATCCGCACAAGGATTCGCATCAAAAGGACGGCCCAACTAGATCTATCTACGAGCCAAGAAAGCAAGCTCTAGTAAGCAATGCAACACAACAAATATCCGAAGATCGCGGCACACCCAAATACAGGGGCACTGCACATCCCCTATATTTCACTGAAGAGGTGCTGGACCATGAATTTCCAGCGGGATTCAAGCCCGTAAACATAGAGGCATACGACGGAACAACAGATCCTGGAGTCTGGATTGAGGATTATATCCTGCACATACACGCTATAAAATACTTACCCCTCAAGCTCAAAGGGCCAGCCCGGCATTGGCTCATAAGCCTTCCCGAAAACACCATAGGAAGTTGGGAAGAGCTCGAGGATGCTTTTCGGGCAAATTTTCAAGGGACCTATGTCCGACCTCCGGATGCAGATGATCTAAGTCATATAACTCAACAACCCGGAGAGTCAGCCCGGAAACTCTAGAACAGATTTCTTACTAAAAAGAATCAGATAGTCGACTGTCCAGACGCCGAAGCCCTAGCAGCTTTCAAACATAGCGTTCGAGACGAATGGCTCGCCAGACACCTCGGCCAAGAAAAGCCAAGAACAATGGCCGCATTAACAAGCCTCATGACCCGCTTTTGCGCAGGAGAGGATAGCTGGTTGGCAATAAGCAGCACCAGCGACCCAAGTACATCCGAAGTCAGAGATGGAAATGGGAAACCGCGCCGTAGCAAGGAACGGCGCCGGATCAAGGATAACAGCCCTAGCACGGCGGTCAACACCGGATTCAAAAGCCCTCGGCAGAATCAGAAAAAGCCGCCCCCCAAAGATAATAGGGACGAGCTATCTAACCTCATCAAAATCTTGGACAAAATATGCCAAATCCACAGTACTCCCGGGAGTCCTACAAACCACACCCACAGAGATTGTTGGGTCTTCAAGCAGTCCGGCAAACTTAATGCCGAACACAAGGGGCTCGACATACCAAGCGAGGATGACGACGAACCCCACAAGCAGAACACCGGAGAACAAAAGAAGTTCCCGCAAGAAGTCAAAACAGTAAATTCACTTCATGTGACAAAAGGGAAAAACATAGTGGCGCCTATGGAGATACGTGCCATACGGCCTGTCCCGGAGGAGTCCCGCCACTGGTTGTTACAACCAATCACCTTCGATCATCAGGATTACTCGAGAGGTATCCGGAACGCAGGCTGGACTGCCTTGGTCTTAGATCCTATAATTGACGGACTCCACTTTACACAAGTCCTAATGGACGGCGGCAGCAATCTAAACCTGCTATATCAGGACACAATCCGCAAAATGGGGATAAACCCAGCAATAATTCGCCATGGCAACACTTCCTTTCAAGGGGTCACGCCAGGCCCAGATACCCATTGTATGGGTTCCCTCTCGTTAGAAGTTATGTTCGGCTCCCCCGACAACTTCCGAAGCGAAAAGCTAACCTTCCACATCGCCCCATTCATAAGTAGCTATCAAGCACTACTGGGACGCGAAGCTTTCGCCCGCTTTAACGCAATACCTCATTATGCATCCCTTACACTCAAAATTCCCGGTCCACGAGGCATCATCTCATTAAAGGGAAATATCGAGTATCCCTCGAGCGCGGACGAGGGTGCGGCTACCTTGGCAGCCGCACAATAAACCAAGCTTTACTAGTTAGATCACCTAAACAAGTCGTTCAAGACCCCGGACATGGCTCGACGAGTCCGGCGTAAACATACAAAGGCTTAATAGCCGCATACCCCTGTACAAGGGGCTCCGCGCATTTACACCAAGAGACAATAAAGCTCAATTTTATCCGTTTTCTGTATTATACTTTGTTTATTTCAACATAGATTTCTCGCATGATTGTTTTCAACTAAGTTCCTATCTTTTACAGATGAACACCGTGCTACACCCATCCAGGATACGGCACAACGGAGACACAGACGCAGACGTCTAGTAGGGACCCATTTCAAGGATTCTTTTCGGATTAAGACCCTGTGTAAACCTTTTTTACTGTGTCTTGTTGATAACATCCCCTGCTTTTTTGCTATAACCAAGGAGGAGGCTGGCGTCTTGGCATGTGGCCATGCCAGAATTTTGCGCGTACTTGGACACCAGGGGCTTCTTACCAAGGGCTTTTGTTCAGCCCGTTTTCATAAAGACCAAATACCTTAGGGAGTGTTCGGCATCGCGAGTTTGGCCTTATATGCATCAGCTTCGAATCATGTCTTTGGTCAAATGTTAGGTTTGCCTGGCTCCTGTGTTTTGCTGCCTTACGTTCCACTCTATCGGCTAAGGCGGCACCAGGAGAACTACTGCGATTGTGCCCCGGTTCGGCCAGGCGAGCACCTAGGTAGAGAAAGCCGAAAACTGACTGTCATGATATAGCGAGAGACTGGTCAACCACTCGATGACTAGCCGGAATCTTTAGGATTCCTCCGCATTAACAAAGGGCCGTTTCCCGGTTCTGCACACCCGCGCCCCAAATTCGGGCGAGTGCGGTGCCCCTAGGGGCTATTCAGTAGCCCCACTGTCAAACTCCTACGGCTAAGTGAAAGTGATAAAGCATTATAGTCCGGTTGCCTAGTTCGCTGCACTATCACCTCCTTTATAGGACCAAGACGTTGGATCAAGTGTGAAAATGTGCCTTTTGCAAACACCCCCGCATTATATGCGTGGGGGCTGAAGCCAACGACTGCCATCTTTCAGGTTATATACACATATACATTAACGGCCGCACAGGAGGTATTCTAATTCTTGAAAGCACAAGTATAAAAAGCTTTTATATTCCATCAAAACATTGTTTTACAATAGTACATGTTATTCGAACATAACATCCTTCGAGCACCGCGTCTCTATTAAACGAGCGCCCTGCAGAACTTCCTCAAAATAGTGCTCGGCAGGTACTTGGCTTTCGTCCGAATCCTGGGATGCAACAGCACTGGCCTTCTTCTCCGCCCAGTATGTCTTGACACGGGCAAGAGCCATCTGTGCACCCTCTATGCACGCTGACCTCTTCATGGCATCAATACGCGGCACCGCACCAAGGAACTGCTGCACCAAAGCTAAAATAACTTGTCGGCTCGAGTCCTTTCGGACACAGGTGACTCACGACATGCTTCATGGCGAGTCCAGATAACCTATTAAGCTCCGCCCATCCGGCCAAACGATCGGATACCGAAAGTGGACGCTCTGGATTGTGGAACTACGACCAAAAAAGTTCTTCCAATTCGTGGTCACTTAGACCCCGGAAGTGTTCGGTCGCGTCCACGGCACTCGCCGCCAAATCCAGATAAGTGTTCGCCGCACTCCACTACCGGTCCAATGGAGCATACTTAGGATCCCCGAACTTCATCCGCAGCATATAGGGCTTTCCAGCTGTGATATCTCCGGCCTGACCTAGCTCCTCCTTCATAGCTCTCATCGCAGAGCGAGTGTCCTTGGCCTCGATAGTGACCTTTTCTAGGTCCTTCTGTGCCACCCTATCTTCTTTTTCAGGAAGCTTACAACGGTCGGCAGCATCCTTCAATTTTACAGCCATCTCAGCCATTTCTTTCTTGCTCTGGTAGTGAGCAGCCTGTTCGGCTTTTAGCTCTTCAGCCGCCTTTAAGGCAGCCGCATCGCTTTTCCTGGCTTGCTCCTTGGCTCGGGCAAGTTCCACCCGAAGGTTCTCCATGATAGCGGCACCATCTGCATTAAGCACACATGTTATAAGGTACGAGCGTCAAGCTCCTCTTACCAGATGTCTTCGGAGATATTACATACCTTGTGCCTCGTCCAGCCGCTCATTTACAAGCGCGATGTCGGCATCTGCCACGTCAAGTTGCCGCTTTAGCTCGGCAAATTCATCAGTCCGGCTAGCCATCGAACACCTCGCCACCTACATAGGAAAGGCGACATATTATACCTGGGATTATGATCCTCTGTGCGCCAGCATTTTTGACAACACACAGAGTCTCAAGGGCTACTATCTATATAGGGCGCATTTTATATATGCAGCTTTGTCAAAAGGTACATCATTTCGAGTACCTCAAAACCTGTCAGTAAACTCCTGGCGGCCTCGTACAATCCATTTTCCGCGGATGTAATCCTTCTAATCACCGTGTTCATCAACACACGATGTTCTTCCGAGATAGACGCTCGCCCGAGCAGATCTTTCAGCTCCTCCGACCGTGCACCGGAAGGTGCCGGACTAGTCCGATGACCTTTTTCGAGGTCCGGATTTGGAGGAACCCTCCGAGACGATACCTTGGGGTCGCCCGCCTCGCAAGACGGTACAGGTGGGGGAGGCGTTTCGCTCTCCATCATCTCCGGTTGAAGATCCCCTGAAGATGAGCTCTGCTGAGAAGGGTTGAGATCCGAACTGCAAGGTAAAATTTTGGTTATCTTCCTCAGAAATAAAACGGGGATGCCACTCATTTTAAAACCTCTCTCTTTACTTATGGCTCGGTGGAGAGCCGATTCCCTTGGAGGCACAATGCGGCTGGGGCACTCTCCGGCGCCGGACCCTCTGACGAAGATTTCTTCCCCCGCTTTGAGGCCATCGCCTCCGGGTCTTCAGAGGCGGTCTTTTTATTTCCCTGGTTAGGGGAATTCTCGATTCCTCCTTTCCTGACAGCCTCCTTCGCGGAGGCGGTAGCTTCTAGGTTCCCCTCTTCGCCTTCTTCTAAAGGCGCAATCTCCAACATCCTGGTCAACACGGGATCCGGTGTAGTCTCAGGGAGGGGGGCCGGACACCTGATAAGCTTTGCTTTCACTATCCACTCCTGTTCAAAGGATAGCTCTTTTAAAAGGGCAATTTTATGATAAACATACGGGTAGCGTGTCCGGGTACAGGGCTACTTACTTGAGTGTCTGGGCGATTGCAGCTCAGACCGGCGTCCTCGGACGAGTCCGGACACATTGTTTGTGATCTGAAGAACAATTTATACATCTCCATGGGCATTGTGCCCATAAAATGTTGGAGGACTCGCGGTCCCTCCGGATTAAATTCCCACAGGAGGAGGGGGCGACATTTGCAAGGCAGTGTGCGGCGAATCAGCATAACCTGCGCCACTACGGCCAAATTGATATCTCTCTCTAGGAGATCTCGAATGCGGCCCTGCAGCAAGGGCACGTCCTTGGACGGCCTCCAGTTAAGCCCTTTATTGACCCATGACGCTAGTCGTGGGGGGGACCCGAGCGAAAAGCAGGTGGCGCCGCCCATGTGGTTCCCCTGGGAGCTGTGATGTAAAACCACTCTCGTTGCCATAAGCCGAACTCCTCTTGGAAAGAGCCCTCGGGCCACGAAGCGTCAGCAATCTTGCTTATAAGAACACCTCCGCACTCCGCGTGCTGCCCCTCGATTATCTTCGGTTCTACCTTGAAGGTCTTAAGCCACAATCCGAAGTGTGGAGTAGTATGGAGGAAGGCCTCACACACGACAATGAACGATGAGATTTGGTTGATGGACTCCAGAGCTAAGTCATGAAATTCTAGCCCGTAATAAAACATGAGCCCCCTCACGAAGGGATCGATCAGGAAGCCGAGCCCCCGAAGGAAGTGAGATATGAACACCACGCTCTCACCGGGCTGGGGAGTGGGGATAGCCTGCCCTGGAGCAGGCAGCCTATGCGAGATTTCGCCGGTTAGATACCTGGCATCTCTCAGCTTTCGCACGTCTTCTTCCGTAGTGGAGGAAGGCATCCACCAGCCTTGGAGGTTGGAGCCGGACATCATCGAAGGTCCGAAGCGCCCGAATCTGGAGCTTTGGGTGTTGGAACTCGAGGCAAGAGGCGGATTTAATGGGATTGAAAGAAAGGAGTCGAGCCTTGGTACCTTTATAAAAGGGTTTGAATACAAAGAGCCCTCCCCGTGACCGTCTGGGATTCACTTTCAATTAAGAAGTCATACCCATGGCACGGTTGGGTTACCCACGCCCGTATTGATGAGAATCCTGGAATAAGGGGACATGATCTCTGCTTTGACAAGACGTGCCAAGGAAACCACCTCGCTAAACACGCTAAGGTGGGACAGTAAAACAGTTCGAATAAAGGGTCGGCTGTGGCATGATGTCACGCTACGGAATACGTCAGCGGATTAGATTTGTGCGAATATTATTCTCTCTACGGTGGTATGTGGAAACTATTTTTCAGAGCCGGACACTATCCTTGTGTTCAACATCTTCTATGTATTCTGAGGAGGAACCCTCCTTGCAATGCCGAAGACAATTTGCATGCTGGACTCATCATCATTGAAGCCTAGTTCAGGGGCTACTGAGGGAGTCCTGGAGTAGGGGGTGTCCGGATGGCCGGACTATGACCATTGGCCGGACTCCCGGACTATGAAGATACAAGATTGAAGACTTTGTCTCGTGTCCGGATGGGACTTTCCTTGGCGTGGAAGGCAAGCTTGGCGATACGATATTTAGATCTCCTCCCATTGTAACCGACTCTGTGTAACCCTAGACCTCTCCGGTGTCTATATAAACCGGAGAGGTTTAGTCCGTAGGACGAACAACATTCATACCATAGGCTAGCTTCTAGGGTTTAGCCTCTCTAATCTCGTGGTAGATCAACTCTTGTACTAACCATATCATCAATATTAATCAAGCAGGAGTAGGGTTTTACCTCCATCGAGAGGGCCCGAACCTGGGTAAAAACATCATGTCCCTTGTCTCCTGTTACCATCTGCCTAGACGCACAGTTCGGGACCCCCTACCCAAGATCCGCCGGTTTTGACACCGACACCAGCTCTTGGGTCCGCTGCATGACGAGCTTGGCCACCCCTTCATCCTTGCCGCGGAGCGTGGCGGCATGCTTCTCCTCGCGCGCGGCAAGGCCCTCTTCCTGGGATTTCAGTGCGGCCTCGTGCTGGGTCCGGGCGGCTTCGGCTTCGGCGGCCAATTTCTTCGCCGTCTCTTGGGCCTTCTTGATGTCGGCCAGCTTCATGGAGAGCTCCATGTCGAGCTTGGCTAGTTTGCTCTGGGCGACCTTCAGCTCGTCCTGAGCCTGGCGCCACCAATCTTGCGCCTCGGCAACGCGCCCCTCGAAGTCCGCCTCCACTTTCTCCACCACCGCCGCCTTGGACTTGGCCTTGTCCAGGCGGGCACGGTGGAGAGCCTGGAGCTTCCGGAAACTGGCGCCCATGGCCTGGAGCAGCCGCTTTTCCTGGGAGCCATCACGGTCAACACTCGGCTCGTCGATGACCTCGAGCCTGGCAGCCGCAAGCACGTCGCCGTCGAACATCTCCCCCTCGATGGGAGACCTGGAGCTCGACGCGCCTGGGAGATGGACGAAAAGGTCCTCGCTCACCCTCAGGTACCTGCCTCCTTGGCAGCGGCCTTGCCGGCCTCCTCAGCAGGCCCCTTTCCGGGCTCTCCAGCGGGCCCCTTGGTGGCATTTTCAGCGGCATCCTCAGCACTCTCCTCCGCGGCAACATTCTTGTCCTGCACCGCGGCATCCTCAGCGGCGTCCTTGATCACGGTGTCAACATCCTATGGATCCGTCGAGGAGAAATCTGGATCCCAAGAAGGAGACAAGACAAAAGCCGAGATCAGAGCCAATAAAAAAGAAGAAAAGATGCATGTGGAGACGGAGAGCAAATGGCTTACCCGCGCCAGGCCGAGAGGCGGAAGCCCCTTCTCTGCCGAGATTCGGCATCGAGGCAAAGCCACCGGCGCCTGCGTTCCCCTCCCCCTCCTCGGTGTGCATGGCCTCGATGCTTGGTGCCCTTGTCGGGGACGCCCCTCGGGGCGGTGTGGTTGACGGAGGCGGGACGAACAGAGAAGCCCTTTGTGGTTCCCCTTGGTGCTGCTCCCCTCCTGCATCCATGGCATGGTTAACACTCAAGCATCGCGCATGACGCACATTGATAGAGGATGGGTGATGGACTCACGCTTGGGGCTGGGCCGGGGGCTGCTGTCCAGGCTGCTCGACACCACCAGTGGCGTGCCGGAGGTGCCTGCCGGGGGCTGGCCGCTCGCTGAAATCCTGGCCCTCTTTATCCTCTGGGCCAGCGTCTCCACATCCCTGCAAGATGAAGACAAGTGAGCAACGCTGTCAGGGGAAGTGAAAGAAATGAGGGAGGAAGGCAGAAGCTTACTCTTCATTTTCTTCCTCCTCCTCCTCCTCTGTTGCTTTCCTTTTTCTCTCTAGGCTGAGGGGCCCAAAGTCGAAGGCAATCCCCGTGCCAACATTTGCCGGCGGCGGGGATGGCGGCGGCGTCTGGACACGCCTGGGCAATGAGGAAGCAGATGCCTTCTTCCTCGCCGCCGCGGCCTCCACCGCCTTCTTCGTCACTGTGGCCCTCGTCTGGCGCACTGATGCTCCCTGAGCCAGTCGCAGCTGCATGGACCGGCCGGAGTGAACCGGCTCGCCGGAGCTGGCCCGCTGCAGAACTCGCCCCCTCCCAGTGGCAGGAGGGTCAGAGGCCGCGATCTCCTCCCCTTCGTCCTCCTCCGAAGACTCGTCGACAACATCCTCAACGAGGGGGGCCCCAATGCTGGCACCGCTGGGCTCCCCAGCAGCCGCCGCCCACCGGGTAAGGTCCTCCTCCTCCGCTTCCGCCGCGGCCCTGTCCACCATGCCGCCAGCGTTGCGGGCCTCCTCGGCAAGCCTTGTCGACTCCACGGCAAGCCTTACCTCCCGCACCCTAGTGGCGATGTAGTCCAGCTCCTCCTGAGAAGTGTCCTAGACGAGCCGCGGCTCGGCGGCGAAGTGCGCCTCATGCAAGGTGTCGAAGAACTCCAGCACCTTGAGCTTGTCAAGCGCGACCTAGCTGGGGTCAAGGCCATGCGCATTGAAAAGCGGCATCATGGCAATGATCTCCGACCGACGAGAATTGTTACTAAGCGGGACCACTCCCGCCGGCAACTTGAAGACAGACTCCTTGTCCGCCTTGCCGGCCTTCGCGGCAACCCTTGCAGCCTTGCCGGACTGCTCGACCTCACCTTCTTCATTGACCTCGAGCTGGAAAATCCGCTGGCAGAGATGGGCGTGCCTCAGCACCGTCAGATTCTGGTCGAGGCCGGGCCGGGGCCTCATAATGTCAGCACGTTCACAAAAAGCCAGGTCAGCCTCCCCTTGTCATGCAGAGGAGCGATTCGGCGGCGGATGAAGTCCGCCCCGATCATCTCGCGGGTGAGCCCGGCCCGGGTAATCCAGAGAGTCCTGGTGGTGACGATCATGAGCTTCTCATCATCGGCATCGATGTCGCCCCAGTCCTTTCCGCGAACCGGTGCCACCCGACGGACCTCGCAAAACGCTGGCGGGTTCTCCTTGATCTAGCACCACCGGCCCTGCCACTCTTCCCACCTATCCTTCATGGCGCCCTCCGGGTATGCTCCCTTGGCCCTCGGGATCCAAGCAACGCTGCCGGTAATGACGCCTCCCTTTTGGATCTGAGGGGAGAAGTGATGGCAAAAGAGCGCCATGTTGGGATGCACCCCGGCAAAGCCCTCGCAGAGGTGTGCGAAAAGGGCCATGCACGCCACGGCAATCGGAGTAAAATCCATAAGGCGTAAGCCGAAGGTGTGCATAATGTCCTTGAAAAAATCAGAGAACAGGGGACAAAGCCCACAAGAGAAGTAGTCGACGAAGAAGGGACACCGATTTGGGGCAGGACCAGCACTGGCAGGGACGACGCGTGTGGTTGGGTGCCCCGTCTTCATGCCCCACAGAAGCTTATAGTACTCCCGGAGCATGGGCACATCGACCGTCGAGGGTAAGAGGGCGAACTGTGCCCGTCACGCCACAAGCTCGCTCTCCGATGGCTCCGCCGCCCCGGCATCTTTGGCTGCCCCTTTCCCTTTGGTGGA
Organism: Triticum timopheevii; assembly: GCA_963921465.1. Classification (NCBI taxonomy): domain Eukaryota; kingdom Viridiplantae; phylum Streptophyta; class Magnoliopsida; order Poales; family Poaceae; genus Triticum; species Triticum timopheevii. The sequence goes on from OY997268.1 coordinate 622,518,191, forward strand.
TTTGGGTGCCATTGCGGCTGTGAGAAGCAGAGGGCAGGGGATGGCAGAAGCGCGTCGACGATGGACGAAAGCAGGGGGCTCGAGAAGGAAGAAAGGGGGCAACGGTTTCAAGATTGGGGAAGGCGCTGGGGAAGGGTAAAGTGAGCAGCGCACCCGCGGTTATTCCTTTTTATGGGGAAGGCGCGGGCCGCCTCCTTTCCCATTAACTGTGATATGACGCATGAGAGTGGACGCTATCCCACGCGTGCCTCCCACGTCACGCACGCTCCCCCACGACGCGCGTCGTGGGGGAAGCACCGTAGACGGAGCAGTTACCGCAGTAAAAATCCGCCCCAGCTGCCCGCGCACCGTTCTAGGCCTGGCCCAACAACATGCTGCGCTTATGTATGGCCCAGGCCCGGGGGCGCCTATCGGTGTACAAAAGTAGGGGCTCTGCTTTTGACCCCTTTACTTGTGCACGGGCAGTCAGAGCCACCCGCCACAGCCATGCATAACAGGGCAGGAAAGGGAAGCCGGAGAGAGGCCGAAGGCACAAGACAAACAAAGTAACGACAAGGACCAAGGCCACAAAGATCGGATGGACGAAGCAGGTTTCCCCGGCAAGGATCCTTGCCGGGGGGCAGCCTCAGCGGCCCCGGCAAGACCCGTACCGGGGCATCTCGCCCACACCAGATGAGCGAGCCACCTTTGAGACCACCAACGCTAGACAAACGCATTGGGACAGGGCTTGGGAGGCACCTCCGTGGTGGCATGCAGATCTTTGTGAAGACAAAGAATAGTAAAGATCAAATGAGGATAGGAAGGCAACAATCCTCAGCACGATTCTTAACGAGGAAGCCCACGAGACCGCTGGCAAGGTCGTTGCCGGGGATGACGGCGTGCCGCGGCAAGACCTTTGTCGGGCCACCCGGCAAGGCCCTCGCCAAGCGCGCCAGTAGGGCCACCGCCAGGCCCACACCAGCCAAGTCTCCGCCGTAGTTCGCATGCAGCTGCCGACCCAACCAGCTGGGCAGGCACCTGTGTGGCAACATGCAGCCCTTCGAGGAGGCTCCACCACCGTGCCACCCCAGCTGCCTGCCTGCCTACATTGCACCGCATGCATCGCTGGCCAGGGCGTGTGTCAAAGCAAGGAAGAGCGGCAACGGACGGGACGGGCCTCGCTCCTGTCCCTGATAAAGTGAAGGGACACCTAAGCCTCGCATTAAATGTGCTTTGTCCTGTAATACCAGCGATAACCTCACAACGCTGTAGCACTTTCCACCTCCTGTGTGCCATTGTGGCAGCCCCTTTCGCCTATAAAAGGAGGCCCATGGCGCACTGGAGAAGGATTCGGCTCTTTTCAAACCTGGCAGCACCCAAAGCTAGTTCAAGAGCTCAAGAACACTAAATACATCCACCAAAGCAGGATCGTAGGGTTTTATGCATCTTTGTGGCCCAAACCTGGGTAAATCCCCTTTGTGCTGTCTACTAGTCCCGCTCTTCTCACGATCCCGTGCCCCGCAACCGCAGTAGGGATTCTAGTGATCCCATAGGTGTCGTTTCCCACCGACAGCGAACGCCCCCGGAAGAGGGTTCCTGCCAAGGTGATGTGGTATGCTCCTATAATACCACGGTTGAAATGCCTGTTCAGAAACTAAGAGCATGCCAAGTCCATGCGATGGCACAGAGATAACTGTAAGAAAGACGGGAAGTTGAGAGCACCCGCTGACGGGTCGTGGTGGAGAAAAATTGAGAGAAAGTACTGGGAGGAGATTGCAGGTGACTCAAGGAATGTATGGTTTGGTTTAAGCGCGGATGGCATTAATCCCTTCAGGGAGCAGAGTAGCAAGCACAACACCTGGCCCATGACTCTATGTATCTATAACCTTCCTCCTTGCTTGTGCATGAAGCGGAACTTCATTATGATGCTAGTTCTCATCCAAGGCCCTAAGCAACCCAACAACGACATTGATGTGTACCTAAGGCCATTAGTTCAAGAACTTTTACAGGCGTGGATTTGAAAAGGTGTACATGTGTGGGATGAGCACAAATAGGAGGAAATTGACCTGCATGCGGTGCTGTTTGTCACCATCAAAGATTGGCCTGCTCTCAGTAACCTTTCAGGACAGACAAACAAGGGATACCACGCATGCATGCACTGTTTAGATGACACCGAAAGTATATAGCTGGAAAAATTCAGGAAGATTTTTTACCTGGGGCATCGTCGATTCCTTCCAACCAACCATCAATGTCAAAAGAAAGGCCAGCACTTCAAAGGCGAGGCAGATCACCGGAAGAAGCCCGCCATGTGTACCGGTGATCACGTATTCGCTATGCTCAATGATTTAAAAGTAATCTTTGGAAAGGGTCCCGGCGGACTATCTGTTCCGAGTGACGCTGCAGGACACGCACCCATGTGGAAGAAGAAATCTATATTTTGGGACCTACCCTACTGGAAAGACCTAGAGGTCCGCTCTTCAGTCAACGTGATGCACGTGATGAAGAACCTTTGCGTGAACCTGCTAGGCTTCTTGGACGTGTATGGGAAGACAAAAGATACAGCGGAGGCATGGGAGGACCTGCAACGTTTGCACGAAAGAAACGGCATGCCTCCAAAGCAGTATGAAGGTCCTACCCGCTACGCTCTTACCAAAGAAGAGAAGGAAATCTTCTTTGAATGATTTCTTAGTATGAAGGTCCCGTCTGGCTACTTGTCAAATATAAAGGGAATAATAAATATGGGAGACAAAAAGTTCCAGAACCTAAAGTCTCATGACTGCCACGTGATTATGACGCAACTGCTTCCGGTTGCATTGTTCATTCCTTTATATTCCACGTGATGATACTGGAAAACATTCGATTAGCCATTATGAAGCTATGTTCATTCCTCAATGCAATCTCTCAGAAGGTGATCGATCTAGAAATCCTACCAAGGTTAAGGAGTGATGTGGCGCAATGTCTTCTCAGTTTCGAGCTGGCATTCCCACCATCCTTCTTCAATATCATGACGCACATCCTAGTTCATCTAGTTGACGAGATTGTCGTTCTGGGCCCTATGTTTCTAGACAATATGTTCCCCTTTGAGAGGTTCATGGGAGTCCTAAAGAAATGTGTCCGTAACCGCGCTAGGCCAGAAGGAAGCATCTCCATGGGCCATCAAATAGAGGTTGTCATTGGGTTTTGTGTTGACTTCATTCCTGGCCTTAAGAAGATAGGTCTCCCTCAATCGCGGTATGAGGGGAGACTGGGTGGAAAAGGCACGCTAGGAGGGGACTCAATAGTATGTAGGGACGGGCATTCTTGGACTCAAGCACACTACATGGTTCTACAAAATTCTACCTTGGTGACCCCGTATGTCGACGAACACAAGAAAATTCTACGCTCCAAACACCCGGACCAGTGTGACAACTGGATTACATGTGAACACATCAGGAGTTTCGGCAGTTGGTTCCAAACACGTCTCAGGTGTGACAAAACTGTTTCTGATGACCTGTACTCGTTGGCGAGAGAACCATCTTCGACTATAATGACCTACAAAGGGTACGAGATAAATGGGAATACATTTTACACGATCACCCAAGATCAAAAGAGCACCTACCAAAATAGTGGTATCCGCTTTGATGCAGCAACCAAGAGGGGAAAGGACACATATTATGGTTACATAGTGGACATATGGGAACTTGACTATGGAAATGATACTAAGGTCCCTTTGTTTAAGTGCAAATGGGTCAATATGTCAGGAGGCGGGGTACAGGTAGACCCACAGTACGGAATGACATCAGTGGATCTGAACAATCTGGGGTACACAGACGAGCCATTTGTCCTAGCCAATGATGTGGCGCAGGTTTTCTATGTGAAGGACATGTCTACCAAACCGAGAAAAAGAAAAGATAAGGAAGCGGATACATCATACAATGAGCCAAAGCGCCACATAGTTCTTTCAGGAAAAAGAGACATCATGGGATTGGAGGGCAACGTGTCTGAAGATTATGAAAAGTTTCATGAAATTCCTCCCTTCAAAGTCAAGGCTGACCCAAGCATCCTGTTAAACGATGAAGATTATCCATGCTTACGGCGCAATAAGCAAAGAACACAAGCGAAGTAAAAGTGAAGACTTTCTATCAACAACTATTATGATGATGCCTTTCATGTAGAATATATCACTGTAGTTACATTCAAAAAAATGGAATCCCTTTGTAACAGATGAGTTTTCGTCTGAGACCCTGATACTTCGAAAGAGATTGTCTGTTTTGCACATGAAGTGCACCCAGTTTTTGTCGTAACCCTCTCAACTTTTTAGCACATGCTATGTGGGTGAAATGATGATACCATACTAAAACAAAACTATAATATACTTCAATAGAAAAAATAATCAACTAAAAAGCTTTTATAAAACTCCAATAGCAAAAGGAATCAACTCAAAAAACTTTTATAAACCTCTAGTATTATTGAAACTACAATTATATAAAATGTATGCAACCAAAATTATCAAAGTATTTTCTGTTCAAAACATTAAAGCAAAAATAATTTTCATAAAGAAAATTTTTTGTTAGAACCTTGAATTGCAAAAAGAATTATCATAAAGATAAAACACAGTAATATTAAATAGGAGTAAAAAATCATTCAAAAATCTATCTTTATAGTAAAGTTATTCGAAAACTAGTGATTCACACAAATTTTAAAAAATTCAAATTTAAACTATTCAAATTGGAAAACAAATGGCACTAACAGAAAATTTATAATTTTTATTACCTAAAAGCAAAAGGAATTTAAAAAAAGCAAAAACAACAGAAAATACAAATGCAAAAAAGAAAACATAAAACTAGAAAAAAAATAAAAAATGCCACCTACTGGGCCACCACGGCCTGAATACGACTAGAAACCCAGCTAGTTGGGCCAAGATTCAGGCCCGCAGAAGGCCTGGCAGGCCGACACGCATAGCAGTGTCAGTTTAGGCCCATAGGCCTGCAGTTCAGAGGAGTTCGAGAGGGAAGAGGTAGCTGAGCTTATAAACAGGTGGCTGGCGCTCTCAACTAGCAAGGTGGGACTAAACTCCCACCATCAAGCCGCTGTGCAAGGCCATTGGTCCCGGTTGGTGGCACCAACCAGGACTAAAGGGGTGCATTGGTACCGGTTCGTGGAAATAACTGGGACCAATGCCTCCCTTTAGTCCTGGTTGGTGCCACCAACTGGGACCAAAGGCCTCTGCTTCGCGCCCTTTGTGCTGCTGAAAAGAGACCTTTGGTCCCGGTTGGTAGCACCAACCGGGACTAAAGGGGGGCATTTGTCCCGGTTCTAGCCACCAACCGGGACCAATGCTTCGTCTATATAAGCAGCACTTGTGAAATTTTCATTTAAGTTCCTCAATCTCCCGCCGCCGACGCCGCCCTCTGCCCCGTCGCCCATGCCCATCGCCGTTGCTCACGCCCGTCGTCGCCACCGCCCGCGCCCCGCGCCGCCCTGACACCGTCGCCGCGCGCCACCCCGCGCCGTCGCCGTCACATCACCGCGCCACCCCGACACCGTCGCCGCCCCGCGCCACTGCTGCTCCGACCTCGCCGCCTCGACGCCACCGCCGCCCACAGTGAGCGCCCCGCGCCCCTGCCCTGCCCCCCTGCCGCCACCGCCGCCGTATGATCTTTTTTTTCATGGATGTGTGGCTTTTTTTCATATATGTTCATGTATATATGTTGATGTATGGATATATGTATGTTGTTTTTTGCATATATGTTGATGTATTTTTTTCTGCATATATATATGATTTTTTTTCATAGATGATCATAAGAAAAAGAATAAAAGAGGAAGAAGGAAGAAGGAGAATAAGAAGGAGAAGAAGAGGAGAAAAAAATAAGAAGAGGAAGTAGAAGAAAAAAAGGAGAAGAAAAAGGAATAGAGGAGAAGAAGAAAAAATAGAAATATTTTCTTCTTATCCTCTTTTCCTTCTTCTTCTCCTCTTTTTTTTCTTATATTTTTTCTTCTTCTTCTTCTCTTTTTTTTCTTCTACTCTTTTCTTCTTCTTCTTCTTTTTTTTTTTTCTGGAACGAGGGTGTCGAGGATCGCCGAGGGGTCGAGGGTCGTGAACTAGGGTAGAGGTTCGTGGATCATCGAGCGGTCGAGGGTTGTGAACTAGGGTAGAGGGTCGAGGGTTGAGGGTCGAGAGTCGAGGGTCGTCGAGGGGTCTCCGAGGGGTCGAGGGTCGAGGGTCGCCGAGGGGTCGAGGGTCGAGGGGCCGAGTGGTCGAGGGTCACCGAGGGGTCGAGGGTCGAGATTCGAGGGTCGTCGAGGGGTCGAGGGTTGAGGGTCACCGAGGGGTCGAGGGGTCGAGAGTCGAGGGTTGTCGAGGGGTCGAGGGGTCGAGGACCGCCGAGGGGTCGAGAGGGTGGCCTAGTGTCAAAGTATTGAAGAAATTCATGGCTTCATCATTAGCCAGAAGTAACCGGGGCATAATTTCTCCAAGGTTGTTCTGGAATGGAGTCCCAGATAGGATAATCTGCCTTTTGGTACGAATTTCAGTAAAGGCCTTCCAAATAGCGATATTTGGAAGGCTCTTGCTGTACTTTGTACCAAAAAGCGAATTATCCTATCTGGGACTCCGTTCCAAAACAACTTTGGAGAGAGCTTCGTACCATCATGCGCATGTTACTTTCGCCTAATGATAAAGGCATGGTTTGTCGAATCCTTTGACACTAGACAAACGTGACATGAGGGGGTCGAGGGTCGGGAACTAGGGTAGAGGGTTGTGGATCGCCGAGCGGTTGAGGATCATCAACTAGCTAGCTAGGGTCGAGGGGTCGAGGATCACCGAGTGGTCGAGAGGGTGGCCAAGTGTCAAAGTATTAAAGAAATACATGGCTTCATCATTAGCCGGAAGTAACCGGGGCATGATGGTACGAATTTCTCCAAAGTTGTTTTGGAATGGAGTCCCGGATAGGATAATCCGCCTTTTGGTATAAATTTCAGAAAACGCCTTCCAAATAGAGATATTCGGAAGGCTCTTGCTGTACATTGTACCAAAAAGCGAATTATCCTATCTAGGACTCCGTTCCAAAACAACTTTGGAGAGCTTCGTACCATCATGCGTCTGTTACTTTCGCCTAATCATGAAGACATGGTTTTGTTGAATCCTTTGACACAAACGTCGGACAATCATGAGAGAGGCGGTCGACATACCCCCTCTCCGATAACTTTGAGATGAGGGGGGATCGATATATATTAAGCCTGTGATGACTAGCTAATTGATGCATTAATTGTTTTGGTATGTACATATATTAACTCTTCTTTCTTAATTATATAGCCCTCCGGATCAAGCAATACTTCAGTAAAGAAACGAGGCCCGAAGAAAAAGTTGCGCTCGGATGAAAGGTTCATGATCACAGAAATCATGCGCGATGGCCAACCGATTAAACCCCTCTGGACCAAGGAAGCATTTTCTGTTCAGTGCGGGGTTCTTGTTAGGGACTTGATCCCGATCAGCATCGAGCTATGGAATGAGCCTAAGAAGGAAGAGCTTCTTCAAGTTTCTTTTGTCGAATATAGACAGAAAGAAGATCTTTGGAAAGCGTTGAAGGTAAATTTCACCCTACCGGAAGAGGAGGATCCGGAGAATCCAGTTATAGATCCATTGATCAAGTCCCATGCTCTCAAGAAGATGGCAGATCTATTCAGGAGGTGGAAGAATGAGTTGAAAACAACGTATGTCGACCAAGACAAGACTCCAGAATTCACCGGCTGATTTGAGAAGATAAGAGATCACTGGCCCGCATTTGTGGCCAACAAGACATCGGAGAGGAGTAAGAAGATGCCAGCGACTAACAAGATAAATGCTGAAAGAAGAGATAGAAATGCTCCCTGGCCGAGTCTAAGATCTTGGGTTGTTGGGATAGGATTGCTTGAGCATTACCATCGCATAGGGTCAGGTGGCTTCCTCAAAGCCCGGCTGTTGGGGGACAAGGCTGAGCAGGACCTGATTGCTAAAGGGGTCGAACCAGAGACATTGCACTGGCCAGACCTTTGTAGGACTTGGTTCTTCAGGGCTGGTGGAACATTGGACACTAAAAGAGGGAAGTGATGATGGACGGACGAGCAGCGTGCAACACCCGTCACGAAGCTTCGGAAAGCAATCAACAAAGTGTGGTAAGGAAATTCATTCCCAACAGAGAGAATGACGAGCTCACAAGGGCCCTCGGGAATCCTGAGCACCCTGGACGAACACGAGGCACGCCAAGCTCCGTTGCGTGGAAGGTTGGGTTTCCCGACGCAGGCGGTTACAAAACCCAAGTGAGGAGGAGGAAAGTGGAGTTGAGTAAACTACAGGAGCTTAAGGCAAGGGTAATAAAGCTAGAGGAACGAGATGTTGAGAACCAGCAGCTGCGAGATCCTGCCCAAGATGCTACCCCAGAAGCTACCCCGCCATCTTAGTGGAGAAGCAGCATGGCTTCCACCAAGCTCGTTCAGCAGCCTGACTTGACGGGTCCTAGATACCCTGTGGATTTTATTATGGATTCACACCAGTGCCACCTTATGATGCAATGGGATCAGCTCAAAGTCAAGGCGGATGTTGGCTCTGTGTTCCCTCCTTCACCCGGAGTAACTTTTCACTGTTGTCCGATTCCACAAGGCTATGCTGCTGTGATGGTGGACGAAATAATGGAGGGATTTGAGGAGCTCCAGCTTGACCACCCTACAGGTGATGGGAAGACTCAGGTGGGTCTTGCTATGCATACTCCGTGTCTATGGCGGAAGGAGAACATCAAGCTTCTAAACTTCACGGCTCCTACTAGTCAGCTGGGCACTCCGCCTCCTCCGCCTCCTCCTCCTCCTCCGGCGAGTGATCAGGGCACTCCACCTCTTGCTCCGACGCGTGAGGGCGGCAGTACTCCGCCTCCTTCTCCGCCTGCTCCGTCCCGGCCGAGCAGCCTGCCTCCTCCTTCGCTGCCTTGTAAGCGACGGCGGAACACAGACGCCGCCGCTCCGGCTGCTCCGGTGCGTCGTAGCCAGTCCTCCTTCTGCTGCTCCGCCTCTTAACCAACAAAAGAGGACAGCCGCAGCCGCTCCAGCTGCTCCGGCGTCTAGCAGTATAGCCAGAGGCGGGAGGCAATATAGATACGGTCCATCGCCTCTCAAGCCTCTAGAACGGGAGGCAGTACAGCCAAAAGTAGAACAAAGAAAAGGGAAACAAATTCCCCAACTCAGCGAACAAGCGAAGCAATCGTGCCCCCCGCTCAATGTGTCTAGCGATATCGTCGCTAATCTTCCGGGGGTGCTGCCCGGTACCAATCCTGGAGATTACAAGGCCGACGATGATGCATTAATTTTTGAACAATGGAGGTGGACATATTTAGATTCGAGCACGAGAAGCCTCTCATCAAACCTGGTACTTCCCTAACAACGATGATGTGAAGATTCCATGATTGGTACATGGACATCTGCAGGAAGCCTGGGAAAAATACTTTGTCGTTGTCGGTTAAAGAGGATCACGACCTCGTTAGAATTGATGTGTTATTAGTTCCATATGAGGAGTTCTTCCAATTTTCTAATCAAAAGGCCCTCGATAAAAAAATCATCACTTGCTACTGTCTGTAAGTACTACTTCTCTGTAATTAGTTAAGTCTCTATATATAGCTCAGCTCTTACATTGCATGTATATATAATTATCCTCACTATATTATGCAGATTGAAGATCGCCGAATTGAAGAAAAGACAAGTGGGTGATATTGGGTTCATTAACACAAATCTCATGGATGAATGGAGTGTTAAACATGATGTTAGACAAAACGAGGCCAAGTTGCTCGCATCGTTACTTTGAAATCAAAACAATGCTACAATACTCTTTCCTTACAAATACAAGTGAGTGCTAATGTCTTGTGCATATTCGGTTTCCCTTATTACTCGATGTTATAGTAATGTAATTGATGAGTTATGCATGCATGCACAGGTTCAACTTTATTCTGCTAGAGATTAAGCTTGAGCAGGGACTAGTAACCGTCATAGACTCCAAACGAAAAAAATCCGTAGGAGTATGCGACCATGACTCAAATGCTCGAGAAGTAAGTTCAATCGATCATTATCGCACCATATCGGCAACTTTGTTCATTTCCTGATATCATGTAATTGTTTTCTTTGTCTGGTAGGGTTTGGAAAAAGTTCGCCGCAAAAGCTCTGGGACTATCGGCGCAACTGCTATTTGACCATCCGAAAGTAACTGCTAGCTACTAGCTAGTTCCGCGCATCTCCCATTGATTCTAGCTATCAATACAATTTAGCATGCTTGCTTATCAGTTTGATTGACCTCTATTTCTTGTAAAGTGGTTGTGGCAAGAACCCGGGAATGATTTGTGTGGATACTACATTTGCGAGTTCATCGACCACACCACATGTGAGTGGGGCTAATCTAAACAACAATATGAAGTGCGTAAACAATAATATTCACAATTTTATTTTATTATCATCATTTGTGTTCAGTTTCATTCATATATATGTATTGACCCCCTTCTTGAAATTAGATGTGGCAGACGCGGGATGAAATCCTACCACCAGATCGCATACGAGCAATTGAAGAGGAATTGGCGGGATTCTCTCTTGACCACGTCATCGACAAACACGGAGAATACCACGTGGAAGTTGAGTTCAGATGTTAGGGGACGTAAGAGACCTTATATGTTGTTGAATCATGGAAATAACTCTTGGACCCCAAAATATTGAGTGTTGATGACCGACATGTAAGTGCACCTTGGGGTTCAACAACTATGGAAATCGCTTCGGGACCCCAAAATGGTGAGTAATAGTCCACGAAACGTGTCAGAATTGGCCAAAACTGTGAGTGTTGATGACGAACACGTAAACGCACCCCGAGGATCATCAATCGTGGAAACCGCTCTGGCACCCCAAAACAATGAGTACAAGTGCTCAAAATGGACCAGAATAAGCCAAAATTGTGAGTGTTGATGACGGACACGTAAGCGCACCTTAAGGTTCAACAACTATGGAAATCGCTTCGGGGCCCCAAAATGGTGAGTAATAGTCCACGAAACGGGTCAGAATTGGCCAAAACTGTGAGTGTTGACAACGGACACGTAAATGCACCCCGGGGATCTTCAAACATAGAATTCGCTCTGGGACCCCAAAATGGTGAGTAATAGTGCATGAAACCGACCAGAATCGGCCAAATTTGTGAGTGATTATGACCGATACGTAAATGCGCCCCGGGGTTCGTCAATCGTACAAATCACTCCGGGACACCAAAACTGAGTAATAGTCCAAGAAACGGGCCAGAATTGGCCCAAACTGCACACCTTGGCGTTTGACAACCATGGAAATCGCTTTGGGACCCCAAAACAGTGAGTAATAGTCCAGGAAGTGGGCCAGAATCGGCCAAGATTGCGAGTGTTGATGATGGACGCATAAACGCACCTCGCGGATCGTCAATCGTGGAAATAGCTCTGGGACCCCAAAACGGTGAGTAATAGTCCATGAAAGAGCCTACAATCGAACCAAACTACAATTGCTGGTGAACGACACGTAAACACACCCCGTGGTACGCAATCGTGGAAATCGCTTCGGCACCCCAAAACAATGAGTAATAGTCCATGAAACAGGGCACAATCGGCCAAAACTTCGATTGTTGTTGACCGACACGTAAGTGCACCTTGGGGTTCATAAACCATGGAAATCGCTTTGGGACCCTAAAACGGTGAGTAATAGTCCATGAGACGGGTCAGAATCGTGAATCGTGGAAATTTCTACGGGGCCCCAAAATAGTGAGTGTTGATGACCGACACGTAAGCGCACCTTGGGGTTCAACAACTATGGAAATCGCTTCGGGACACCAAAACGGTGAATAATAGTCCACGAAACGGGTCAGAATTGGCGAAAACTGTGAGTGTTGACGACAGACACGTAAACGCACCCCAGGGATCATCAAACATGGAAATCGCTCTCGGATCCCAAAACGGTGAGCAATAGTGCATGAAACGGTGCAATATCGGCCAAAATTGTGAGTCTTGATGACCGACACATAAACGCACCCCGGGGTTCGTCAATCATAAAAATCAATCCAGGACCCCAAAACTGAGTAATTGTCCAAGAAACGGGACAGAATCGGCCCAAACTACGATTGTTGATGACCGACACGTAAGCGCACCTTGGGGTTCAACAACCATGGAACTCGCTTTGGGACCCTAAAATGGTGAGCAATAGTCCACGAAACAGGCCAGAATCGGCCAAGATTGTGAGTGTTGACGACGGACACATAAACGCACCTCGCAGATCATCAATCGTGTAAATAGCTCTGGGACCCGAAAACGGTGAGTAATAGTCCATGAAAGAGCCAAGGATCGATCAAAACTAGGATTGCTGAACAACACGTAACCGCACCCCAGGGTACGTTAATCCTGGAAATCACTTCGGGACCCCAAAACAATGATTAATAGTCCATGAAAGAGAGCAGAATCGACCAAAACTGTGATTGTTGATGACTGACACGTATGCGCACCTTCGGGTTCAACAACCATGGAAATCGCTTTGGGACCCCAAAACTGAGTAATAGTCTAAGAAACGGGTCCGAATCGGCCCAAACTGCGAGTCTTGACGACCAACACGTAAGCACACCTTGGGGTCGACAACCATGGAAATCAATTTGCGACCCCAAAATGGTGAGTAATAGTCCATGAAAGAGCCCAGAATCGGACAAACCTAGGATTATTGATGAACGACACATAAACGCACCCTCGGGTTCATCAATCAAGGAAATCGCTCAAGCACCCCAAATCAGTAAGTAATGGTCCATGAAACGGGGCAGAATCGGCCAAAACTGCGATTGTTGATGATCGACACGTAAGCGCGCCTTGGGGTTCAACAACCATGAAATCGCTTTGGGACCCCAAAACGGTGAGTAATAGTCCACGAGACGGGTCAGAATCTACAGAAACCGCTGTTGTTGACAACCGACACGTAAACGCATCTCGGGGATAGTCAATCGTGGAAATCACTCCGGGACCCCAAATCGGTGAGTAATAGTCCATGAAACGGGCCAGAATTGGCCAAAATTTTGGGTATTGATGGCTGACACGCAAAAGCACCCAGGGGTTCATCAATCGTGGAAATCACTTCGGGACTCCAAAACCGAGTAATAGTCGACGAAACGGGCCAGAATCGGCTCAAACTGCGAGTCTTGACGACCAACACGTAAGCACACCTTGGGGGTCGACAACCATGGAAATCACTTTGGGACCCCAAAACGGTGAGTAATAGTCCATGAAAGAGCCCAGAATCGGACAAACCTTGGATTATTGATGAACGACACATAAACGCACCCCGGGGTTCATCAATCAAGGAAATCACTCGAGGACCCCAAATCAGTGAGTAATAGTCCATGAAACGGGCCAGAATCGGCCAAAACTGCGATTTTTGATGACCGACACGTAAGAGCAACTTGGGGCTCAACAACCAAAGAAATCGCTTCGGGAGCCCAAAATGGTGAGTAATAGTCCACGAAATGGGTCAGAATCGACATAAACTGCAAGTGTTGATGACCAACACGTAAACGCACCTCGGGGTACATTAATCGTGGAAATCACTCCGGGCCCAAAAACAATGAGTAATAGTCCACGAAAAGGCCCAGATCGGCCAAAACTATGAGTGTTGATGACCGACACGTAAACGAACCCCGAGGTTCGTGAATCGTGGAAATAACTCTTGGACCCCAAAATAGTGAGTGTTGATAACCGACATGTAAGTGCACCTTGGGGTTCAACAACTATGGAAATCGCTTCGGGACCCCAAAATCATGAGTAATAGTCCACGAAACGGGTCAGAATTGGACAAAACTGTGAGTGTTGATGACGGACACGTAAACAAACCCCGAGGATCGTCAAACGTGGAAATCGCTCTGGGACCCAAAAACGGTGAGCAATAGTGCATGAAACGGACCAGAACAGGCCAAAATTGTGAGTCTTGATGACCGACATGTAAACACACACCAGGGTTCGTCAATAGTCCAAGAAGCGCGCCAGAATCGGCCCAAACTGCAATTGTTGATGACTGACATGTAAGCACACCTTGGGGTTCGACAACCATGGAAATCGCTTTGGGACCCCAAAACGGTGAATAATAGTCCATGAAAGAGCCTAGAATCAAACAAACCTAGGATTATTGATGAACGATACATAAACGCACCTCGGGTTCGTCAATCATGGAAATCGCTTAGGGACCCCCAAACGGTGAGTAATAGTCCACGAAACGGCTCGGAATTGGCCAAAACTATGAGTGTTGACGACGGACACGTAAACACACCCCGGGGATCGTCAATCGTGGAAATCGCTCTAGGACCCCAAAACAGTGAGTAATAGTGCACGAAACGGAACAGAATCAGCCAAAATTGTGAGTGTTGATGACCGACACATAAACGCACCCTGGGGTTCGTCAATCGTAGAAATCACTCCGGTACTCCAAACTAAGCAATAGCCCAAGAAACGGGCCAGAATTGGCCCAAACTGCGATTGTCGACACGTAAGCGCACCTCGGGGTTCGACAACCATGGAAATCACTTTGGGACCCCAAAACGGTGAGTAATAGTCCACAAAAAGGGCCAGAATCAGCCAAAATTGCGAGTGCTGACGACGGAACGCACACCGGGGATCGTCAATCATGGAAATAGCTCTTGGAACCAAAAACGGTTTGTAATAGTCCATGAAAGAGCCCAAAATCGAACAAAACTAGGATTGCTGGTGAACGACATGTAAACGCACCCCGGGGTACGTCAATTGTGGAAATCGCTCCGGGACCCAAAACAATGAGTAATAGTCAATGAAACAGGGCAGAATCGGCCAAAACTATGATTGTTGATGACCGACACGTAACCGCACCTTGGGGTTCAACAACCATGGAAATCACTTTCGAACCCCAAAACGGTGATTAATAGTCCATGAGACGGGTCAAAATCGACAAAAACCATGAGTGTTGATGACCGACACGTAAACGCACCCGGGGTTCGTGAATCGTGGAAATCACTCTAGGACCCCAAAAAATGAGTAATAGTCCACGAAATGGGCCAGAATCGGCCAAAACTGTGAGTGTTAATGATCGACACGTAAGCGCACCTTAAGGTTCAACAACTATGGATATCACTTCGGGACCCCAAAACGGTGAGTATTAGTCTACGAAATGGGTCAGAATTGGCCAAAACTGTGAGTGTTGACGACGGACACGTAAACGCACCCCGGGGATCGTCAAACGCGAAAATCGCTCTGGGACCTCAAAATGATGAGTAATAGTGCACGAAACGGACCTGAATCGGCCAAATTTGTGAGTGTTGATGAACGGCACGTATATGCACCTAGGGGTTCGTCAAGTAGAAATCGCTCCTGGACCCCAAAACTGAGTAAGAGTCCAAGAAACGGGCCAGAATCGACCCAAACTTCGATTCTTTATGACCGACACGTAAGCGCACCTTGGAGTTCGACAACCATGGAAATCGCTTTGGGACCCCAAAACAGTGAGTAATAGACCACAAAACGGGCCAGCATCAGCCAAAATTGCGAGTGTTGACAACGGACACATAAACGCACCCCGGGGATCGTCAATCGTGGAAATAGCTCTAGGACCCCAAAACTATGAGTAATAGTCCATGAAAGATCCTACAATCGAACAAAACTAGGATTGCTGGTAAACGACACGTGAACGCACCCCAGGGTACGTCAATCGTGGAAATCGCTTCGGAACCCCAAAACAATGAGTAATAGGTCATGAAATAGGGCAGAATCGGCCAAAACTGCGATTATTGATGACCGACACGTAAGCGCACCTTGGGGTTCAACAACCATGGAAATCGCTTTGGGACCCTAAAACGGTGAGTAATAGTCCATGAGACGGGTCAGAATCGACAAAAACTGTCAGTGTTGATGACCGACATGTAAACGCACCCCAGGGTTCATGAATTGCGGAAATCACTCCTGTACCCCAAAATAGTGAGTAATAGTCATGAAATGGGCCAGAATCGTCCAAACTATGAGTGTTGATGACCGACACGTATGCACCTCTTAGGGTTCAACAACTATAGAAATCGCTTCGGGGCCCCAAAACGGTGAGTAATAGTCCACGAAACGGGTCACAATTGGCCAATAGTGTGAGTGTTGACGACGGACATGTAAACTCACCCCGGGGATCGTCAAACATGGTAAATTGCTCTGGGACCCCTAAACGGTGAGTAATAGTGCACGAAACGGACCAGAATCGGCCAAAATTGTGAGTGTTGATGACCAACACATAAACGCACCCCGGGGTTCGTCAATCGTAGAAATCACTCCGGGACCCCCAAACTAAGAAGTAGTCTAAGAAACGGGCCAGAATTGGCCCAAACTGTGATTGTCGACATGTAAGCGCCCTTGGGGTTCGACAACCATGGAAATCACATTGGGACCCCAAAACTGTGAGTAATAGTCCACGAAAAGGACCAAAATCGGCCAAAATTGCGAGTGCTAACGACGGAACGCACCCCGGGGATCGGCAATCATGGAAATAGCTCTTGGACCCCAAAACGGTGAGTAATAGTCCATGAAAGAGCCCAGAATCGAACAAAACTAGGATGGCTGGTGAATGACATGTAAACGCACCCCGGGGTACGTCAATCCTGGAAATCACTCCGGGACCCAAAACAATAAGTAATAGTCCATGAAACAGTGCAGAATCGGCCAAAACTGTGATTGTTGATGACCGACACGTAACTGCACCTTGGGGTTCAACAACCATGGAAATCGCTTTAGGACCCCAAAACGGTGAGTAATAGTCCACGAGACAGGTCAAAATTGACAAAAACCGTGATTGTTGATGACCGACACGTAAACGCACCCGGGGTTCGTGAATCGTGGAAATCACTTTGGGACCCCAAAATAATGAGTAATAGTCCAGGAAATGGGCCATAAGCGGCAAAAACTGTGAGTGTTGATGACCGACACGTAAGCGCACCTTAAGGTTCAACAACTATGGATATCACTTCGGGACCCCAAGATGGTGAGTAATAGTCTACGAAATGGGTCAGAATTGGCCAAAACTGTGAGTGTTGACGAGGGACACGTAAACGCACCCCGGGGATCGTCAAACGTGAAAATCGCTTTGGGACCCCAAAACGATGAGTACTAGTGCACGAAACGGACCTGAATCGGCCAAATTTATGAGTGTTGATGAACGGCACGTATATGCACCCAAGGGTTCGTCAATCGTAGAAATCGCTCCTGGACCTCAAAACTGAGTAATAGTCCAAGAAACGGGCCAGAATCGACCAAAACTTCGATTGTTGATGACCGACACGTAATCGCACCTTGGAGTTCGACAACCATGGAAATCGCTTTGGGACCCCAAAACGGTGAGTAATAGTCCACGAAACGGGCCAGAATCGGCCAAAATTGCGAGTGTTGACGACGGACACATAAACGCACCCCGTGGATCGTCAATCGTGGAAATAGCTCTGGGACCCCAAAACAGTGAGTAATAGTCCATGAAAGAGCCTACAATCAAACAAAACTAGGATTGCTGGTGAACGACACGTGAACGCACCCCAGGGTACGTCAGTCGTGGAAATCGCTCCGGGACCCCAAAACAATGAGTAATAGGTCATGAAACAGGGCAGAATCGGCCAAAACTGCGGTTATTGATGACCGACACATAAGCGCACCTTGGGGTTCAACAACCATGGAAATCACTTTGGGACCCTAAAACGGTGAGTAGTAGTCCATGAGACGGGTCAGAATCGACAAAAACCGTGAGTGTAGATGACTGACACGTAAACGCACCCCGGGGTTCATGAATTGCGGAAATCACTCCTGTACCCCAAAATAGTGAGTAATAGTCCACGAAATGGGCCAGAATCGTCCAAAAATATGAGTGTTGATGACCGACACTTATGCACCTCTTAGGGTTCAACAACTATAGAAATCGCTTCGGGACCCCAAAACGGTGAGTAATAGTCCATGAAATGGGTCACAATTGGCCAATACTGTGAGTGTTGACGACGGACATGTAAGCTCACCCCGGGGATCGTCAAACATGGTAAATTGCTCTAGGACCCCTAAACGGTGAGTAATAGTGCACGAAACGGACCAGAATCGGCCAAAATTGTGAGTGTTGATGACCGACACATAAACGCACCCCGGGGTTCGTCAACCGTAGAAATCGCCCCGGGACCCCCAAACTAAGCAATAGTCTAAGAAACGGGCCAGAATTGGCCCAAACTGCGACTGTCGACGTGTAAGCGCCCTTGGGGTTTGACAACATGGAAATCACTTTGGGACCCCAAAACGGTGAGTGATGGTCCACGAAAAGGGCCAGAATCGGCCAAAATTACGACTGCTGACGAGGGAACGCACCCCGGGGATCGGCAATCATGGAAATATCTCTTGGACCCCAAAATGGTGAGTAATAGTCCATGAAAGATCCCAGAATCGAACAAAACTAGGGTGGCTGGTGAACGACATGTAAACGCACCCCGGGTACGTCAATAGTGGAAATTGCTCCGGGACCCAAAACAATGAGTAATAGTCAATGAAACAGTGCAGAATCGGCCAAAACTGTGATTATTGATGACCGACACGTAACTGCACCTTGGGGTTCAACAACCATGGAAATCGCTTTCAGACCCCAAAATGGTGAGTAATAGTCCATGAGACAGGTCAAAATCGACAAAAAC
Organism: Triticum timopheevii; assembly: GCA_963921465.1. Classification (NCBI taxonomy): domain Eukaryota; kingdom Viridiplantae; phylum Streptophyta; class Magnoliopsida; order Poales; family Poaceae; genus Triticum; species Triticum timopheevii. Next base: position 622,536,846 of record OY997268.1, read on the forward strand.
CGTGATTGTTGATGACCGACATGTAAACGCACCCGGGGTTTGTGAATCGTGGAAATCACTCTGGGACCCCAAAATAATGAGTAATAGTCCATGAAATGGGCCATAATCGGCAAAAACTGTGAGTGTTGATGACCGACACGTAAGCGCACCTTAAGGTTCAACAACTATGGATATCACTTCGGGACCCCCAATCGGTGAGTAATAGTCTACGAAATGGGTCAGAATTGGCCAAAACTGTGAGTGTTGATGACGGACACGTAAGCGCACCCCGGGGTTCGTCAAACGTGAAAATCGCTCTGGGACCCCAAAACGGTGAGTAATAGTGCACGAAACGGACCAGAATCGGCCAAATTTATGAGTGTTGATGAACGGCACGTATATGCACCCAGGGGTTCGTCAATCGTAGAAATCGCTCCTGGACCCCAAAACTGAGTAAGAGTCCAAGAAACGGGCCAAAATCGACCCAAACTTCGATTGTTGATGACCGACACGTAAGCGCACCTTGGAGTTCGGCAACCATGGAAATCAGTTTGGGACCCCAAAACAGTGAGTAATAGTCCACGAAACGGGCCAGAATCGGCCAAAATTGCGAGTGTTGACGACGGACACATAAACGCACCCCGTGGAACGTCAATCGTGGAAATCGCTCTAGGACCCCAAAATAGTGAGTAATAGTCCATGAAAGAGCCTACCATCGAACAAAACTAGGATTGCTGGTGAACGACACGTGAATGCACCCCAGGGTACGTCAATCGTGGAAATCGCTCTGGGACCCCAAAACAATGAGTAATAGGTCATGAAATAGGGCAGAATCGACCAAAACTGCGGTTATTGATGACCGACACATAAGCACACCTTGGGGTTCAACAACCATGGAAATCGCTCCGGGACCCTAAAACAGTGAGTACTAGTCCATGAGACGGGTCAGAATCGACAAAAACCGTGAGTGTTGATGACCGACACGTAAACACACCCCGGGGTTCATGAATTGCGGAAATCACTCCTGTACCCCAAAATAGTGAGTAATAGTCCATGAAATGGGCCAGAATCGTCCAAAAATATGAGTGTTGATGACCGACACGTATGCACCTCTTAGGGTTCAACAACTATAGAAATCGCTTCGGGACCCCAAAACGGTGAGTAATAGTCCACGAAACGGATCACAATTGGCCAATATTGTGAGTGTTGACGACGGACATGTAAACTCACCCCGGGGATCGTCAAACGTGGTAAATTGCTCTGGGGCCCCTAAACGGTGAGTAATAGTGCACGAAACGGACCAGAATCGGCCAAAATTGTGAGTGTTGATGACCGACACATAAACGCTCCCCGGGGTTCGTCAGTCGTAGAAATCACTTCGGGACCCCCAAACTAAGCAATAGTCTAAGAAACGGGCCAGAATTGGCCCAAACTGCGATTGTCGACACGTAAGCGCCCCTGGCGTTCGACAACCATGGAAATCACTTTGGGACCCCAAAACGCTGAGTAATAGTCCACGAAAAGGGCCAGACTCGGCCAAAATTGCGAGTGCTGACAACGGAACGCACCCCGGGGATCGGCAATCATGGAAATAGCTCTTGGACCCCAAAACGGTGAGTAATAGTCCATGAAAGAGCCCAGAATTGAACAAAACTAGGATGGCTGGTGAACGACATGTAAACGCACCCCGGGGTACGTCAATCCTGGAAATCGCTCTGGGGCCCAAAACAATGAGTAATAGTCCACGAAACAGTGCAGAATCGGCCAAAACTGTGATTGTTGATGACCGATACATAACCGCACCATGGGGTTCAACAACCATGGAAATCGCTTTCAGACCCCAAAACGGTGAGTAATAGTCCATGAGAGAGGTCAAAATCGACAAAAACCGTGATTGTTGATGACCGACACGTAAACGCACCCGGGGTTCGTGAATCGTGGAAATCACTTTGGGACCCCAAAATAATGAGTAATAGTCCATGAAATGGGCCAGAATCGGCAAAAACTATGAGTGTTGATGACCAACACGTAAGCGCACCTTAAGGTTCAATAACTATGGATATCACTTTGGGACTCCAAAACGGCGAGTAATAGTCTACGAAATGGGTCAAAATTGTCCAAAACTGTGAGTGTTGACGACGGACACGTAAACGCACCCCGGGGATTGTCAAAGGAGAAAATCGCTCTGGGACCCCAAAACGGTGAGTAATAGTGCACGAAACGGACCAGAATCGGCCAAATTTGTGAGTGTTGATGAACGGCACGTATATGCACCCAAGGGTTCGTCAATCGTAGAAATCACTCCTGGACCTCAAAACTGAGTAATAGTCCAAGAAACGGGCCAGAATCGACCCAAACTACGATTTTTGATGACCGACACGTAATCACATCTTGGAGTTCGACAACCATGGAAATCGCTTTGGGACCCCAAAACGGTGAGTAATAGTCCACGAAACGGGCCAGAATCGGCCAAAATTGCGAGTGTTGACGACGGACACATAAATGCACCCCGGGGATCGTCAAATGTGAAAATCGCTCTAGGACCCCAAAACGGTGAGTAATAGTGCATGAAACGGACCAGAATCGTACAAATTTGTGAGTGTTGATGAACGGCAAGTATATGCACCCAGGGGTTCGTTAATCGTAGAAATCACTCCTGGACCCCAAAACTGAGTAATAGTCCAAGAAACGGACCAGAATCGGCCTAAACTGCGATTGTTGATGACCGACACGTAAGCACACCTTGGAGTTCGACAACCATGGAAATCGCTTTGGGACCCTAAAACGGTGAGTAATAGTCCACGAAACGGGCCAGAATCGGCCAAAATTGCGAGTGTTGACGACGGACACATAAACGCACCCCGGGGATCGTCAATCGTGGAAATAGCTCTGGGACCCCAAAATAGTGAGTAATAGTCCATGAAAGAGCCTACAATCGAACAAAACTAGGATTGTTGGTGAATGACACGTGAACGCACCCCAGGGTACGACAATCGTGGAAATCACTCCGGGCCCCCAAAAGAATGAGTAATAGGTCATGAAACAGGGCAGAATTGGCCAAAACTGCGATTATTGATGACCGAAACGTAAGCGTACCTTGGGGTTCAACAACCATGGAAATCGCTTTGGGACCCTCAAACGGTGAGTAATAGTCCATGAGACGGGTCAGAATCGACAAAAACTGTGAGTGTTGATGACCGGCACGTAAACGCACCCCGGGGTTCGTGAATCGTGGAAATCACTCCGGGACCCCAAAATAGTGAGTGTTTATGACTAGCACGTAAACGCACCTTGGGGTTCAACAACTACGGAAATTGCTTCGGGACCCCAAAACAATGAGTAATAGTCCGCGAAACGGGTCAGAATTGGCCAAAACTGTGAGTGTTGACGACGGACACGTAAACGCACCTCGGGGATCGTCAAACATGGAAATCACTCTGGGACCCCAAAACGGTGAGCAATAGTTCTTGAAACGGAACAATATCGGCCAAAATTGTGAGTCTTGATGACCGACACGTAAACGCACCCCGGGGTTTATCAATCGTAGAAATCACTCCGGGACACCAAAACTGAGTAATAGCCCAAAAAACGGGCCAGAATCGGCCCAAACTATGATTGTTGACGACCAACACGTAAGCGCTCCTTGGGGTTCCATAACCATGGTAATCGCTTTGGGACCCCAAATCGGTGAGTAATGGTCCATGAAACGGGCCAAAATTGGCCAAAATTGTGAGTGTTGATGACGGACACGTAAACGCACCCCAGGGATCGTCAATCGTGGAAATAGGTCTGGCACCCCAAACGGTGAGTAAAACCCAAGAAAGAGCCCAGAATCGAACAAAACTAGGATTGCTTGTGAATGACAAGTAAACGCACCCCAGGGTACTTTGATCGTGAAAATTTGCTCGGGACCCCAAAACAGTGAGTAATATTCCATGAAACTGGGCAGAATCGACCAAAGCTGCGATTGTTGATGACCGACACATAAGCGCACCTGGGGGTTCAACAACCATCGACATTGCTTTGGGGCCCCAAAACCGTGAGTAATAGTCCATGAGACGGGTCAGAATCGACAAAAACCGCGAGTGTTGATGACCGACACGTAAACGCACCCCTGGGTTCGTGAATTGTAGAAATCACTCCGGGACCCCAAAATAGTGAATAATAGTGCACGAAATGGGCCAAAATCGGCCAAAAATGCGAGTGTTGATGACCAACACTTAAGCGCACCTCGGGGTTCAACAACTATGGAAATTGTTTCAGGACCCCAAAACAGTGAGTAATAGTCCACGAAACGGCCTAGAATAGGCCAAAACTGTGAGTGTTGGTGACCGACACGTAAACGCACCACGGGGTTCATGAATTGCGGAAATCACTCCTGTACCCAAAAATAGTGAGTAATAGTCCATGAAATGGGGCAGAATCGTCCAAAACTATGAGTGTTGATGACCGACACGTATGCACCTCTTAGGGTTCAACAACTATAGAAATCGCTTCGGGACCCCAAAACGGTGAGTGATAGTCCATGAAACGGGTCACAATTGGCCAATACTGTGAGTGTTGATGACGGACATGTAAACTCACCCCGGGGATCGTCAAACGTGGTAAATTGCTCTGGGACCCCTAAACAGTGAGTAATAGTGCACGAAACGGACCAGAATCGGCCAAAATTGTGAGTGTTGATGACCGACACATAAACGCACCCCGGGGTTCGTCAATCATAGAAATCACCCCGGGACCCCCAAACTAAGCAATAGTCTAAGAAACGGGCCAGAATTGGCCCAAACTGCGATTGTCGACGCGTAAGCGCCCTTGGGGTTCGACAACCATGGAAATCACTTTGGGACCCCAAAACGGTGAGTAATAGTCCACGAAAAGGGTCAGAATCGGCCAAAATTGCGAGTGCTGACGAGGGAACGCACCCCGAGGATCGGCAATCATGGAAATAGCTCTTGGACCCCAAAACGGTGAGTAATAGTCCATGAAAGAGCCCGGAATCGAACAAAACTAGGGTGGCTGGTGAACGACATGTAAACGCACCCCGGGGTACGTCAATCCTGGAAATCGCTCCGGGACCCAAAACAATGAGTAATAGTTCATGAAACAGTGCAAAATCGGCCAAAACTGTGATTGTTGATGACCGACACGTAACCGCACCTTGGGTTCAACAACCATGGAAATCGCTTTCGGACCCCAAAACGGTGAGTAATAGTCCACGAGACAGGTCAAAATCGACAAAAACCGTGATTGTTGATGACCGACACGTAAACGCACCCGGGGTTCGTGAATCGTGGAAATCACTCTGGGACCCCAAAATAATGAGTAATAGTCCACGAAATGGGCCAGAATCGGCAAAAATTATGAGTGTTGATGACCGGCACGTAAGCGCACCTTAAGGTTCAACAACTATGGATATCACTTCGGGACCCCAAAATGGCGAGTAATAGTCTACGAAATGGGTCAGAATTGCCCAAAACTGTGAGTGTTGACGACGGACACGTAAACGCACCCCGGGGATCGTCAAATGGGAAAATCGCTCTGGGACCCCAAAACAGTGAGTAATAGTGCACAAAACGGACCAGAATCAGCCAAATTTGTGAGTGTTGATGAACGGCACGTATATGCACTCAGGGGTTCGTCAATCGTAGAAATCACTCGTGGACCCCAAAACTGAGTAATAGTCCAAGAAACGGGCCAGAATCGACCCAAACTGCGATTGTTGATGACCGACATGTAAGCGCACCTTAGAGTTCGACAACCATGGAAATTGCTTTGGGACCCCAAAACGGTGGGTAATAGTCCACGAAACGGGCCAGAATCGGCCAAAATTGCGAGTGTTGACGACGGACACATAAATGTTGGAAATATGCTTTAGAGACAATAATAAAAGGATTATTATTATATTTCCTTGTTCATGATAATTGTATTTTATTCATGTTATAATTGTATTATTCGGAAATCGTAATACATGTGTGAATACTTAGACCACAACATGTCCCTAGTGAGCCTCTAGTTGACTAGCTCGTTGATCAACAGATAGTCATGGTTTCCTGACTAAGGACATTGGATGTCATTGATAATGGGATCACATCATTAGGAGAATGATTTGATGGACAAGACCCAATCCTAAGCATAGCACAAAGATCGTGTAGTTCGTTTGCTAGAGCTTTTCCAATGTCAGTATCTTTTCCTTAGACCATGAGATCGTGTAACTCCCGGATACCGTAGGAGTGCTTTGGGTGTACCAAACGTCACAACGTAACTGGGTGACTATAAAGGTGCACTACAGGTATCTCCGAAAGTGTCTGTTGGGTTGACACGGAATGGGACTGGGATTTGTCACTCCGTATGACGGAGAGGTATCTCTGGGCCCACTCGGTAATGCATCATCATAATGAGATCAAAGTGACCAAGTGTCTGGTCACGGGATCATAAATTATGGTACGAGTAAAGTGACTTGCCGGTAACGAGATTGAACGAGGTATTGGGATACCGACGATCGAATCTCGGGCAAGTAACATACCGATTGACAAAGGGAATTGTATACGGGTTGCTTAAATCCTCGACATCGTGGTTCATCCGATGAGATCATCGAGGAGTATGTGGTAGCCAACATGGGTATCCAGATCCCGCTGTTGGTTATTGACCAGAGAGTTGTCTCGGTCATGTCTGCATGTCTCCCGAACCCGTAGGGTCTACACACTTAAGGTTCGGTGACGCTAGGGTTGTATGAATATGAGTATGCAGCAAACCGAAAGTTGTTCGGAGTCCCAGATGAGATCACGAACGTCACGAGGAGTTTCGGAATGGTCCGGAGGTAAAGAATTATATATGGGAAGTCGAGTTTCGGCCATCGGGAAAGTTTCGGGGTCCACCGGTATTGTACCGGGACCACCGGAAGGGTCCCGGGTGTCCACCGGGTGGGGCCACCTATCCCGGAGGGCCCCATGAGCTCAAGTGGGAGGGTAACCAGCCCCTAGTGCGCTGGTGCGCCCCCCCTGGGCCCCCCTCTGCGCCTAGGGTTGGGAACCCTAGGGGAGGGGGCGCCTCCACTTGCCTTGGGGGGCACTCCACCCCCCTTGGCCGCCCCCCCTCCTAGAGATCCCATCTCTAGGGCCGGCGCCCCCCCCCCCCCCCTGGGGTCCCTATATAAAGAGGGGGGTGGGAGGGCAGCCGCACCCAACACCCTGGCGCCTCCCTCCCCTCCTTGCTACACCTCCTACTCTCGTAGAAGCTCAGCGAAGCTCTGCCGGAACCCTGCTGCATCCACCACCACGCCGTCGTGCTGCTGGATCTTCATCAACCTCTCCTTCCCCCCTTGCTGGATCAAGAAGGAGGAGACGTCACGCTGACCGTACGTGTGTTGAACACGGAGGTGCCGTCCGTTCGGCGCTAGGATCTCCGGTGATTTGGATCACGATGAGAACGACTCCCTCAACCCCGTTCTCTTGAACGCTTCCGCACGCGATCTACAAGGGTATGTAGATGCACTCCTCTCTCTCGTTGCTAGATGAACTCATAGATTGATCTTGGTGAACGTAGAAAAAAATTTATTTTATGCAACGTTCCCCAACAGTGGTATCAGAGCTAGGTCTATGCGTAGTTCTCTAGTGCACGAGTAGAACACAAATCTGTTGTGGGCATAGATCTTGTCAACTTGCTTGCCACTACTAGTCTTATTTTGCTTCAGCGGTATTTTGGGATGAAGCGGCCCGGACCGACCTTACACGTACGCTTACGTGAGACAGGTTCCACCGACTGACATGCACTAGTTGCATAAGGTGGCTAGCGGGTGTCTGTATCTCCCACTTTAGTTGGAGCGGATTTGTTGAAAAGGGTCCTTATGAAGGGTAAATAGAAGTTGACAAAATCACGTTGTGGTTATTCGTAGGTAAGAAAATGTTCTTGCTAGAACCCATTTGCAGCCACGTAAAAGATGCAACAACAATTAGAGGACGTCTAACTTGTTTTTGCGGTAATTGCTATGTGATGTGATATGGCCAAAAGTTGTGATGAATGATGAATGATATATTGTGATGTATGAGATCATGTTCTTGTAATAGGAATCACGACTTGCATGTCGATGAGTATGACAACCGGCAGGAGCCATAGGAGTTGTCTTAATTATTGTATGACCTGTGTCAATGATTCAACGCCATGTAATTACTTTACTTTATTGCTAAACCGTTAGCCATAGTAGTAGAAGTAATAGTTGGCGAGCAACTTCATGGAGACACGATGATGGAGATCATGGTGTCATGCCAGTGATGAAGATGATCATGGAGCCCCGAAGATGGAGATCAAAGGAGCTATATGATATTGGCCATATCATGTCACTACTATATATAATTCCATGTGATGTTTATTATGTTTATGCATCTTGTTTACTTAGAACGACGGTAGTAAATAAGATGATCCCTTATAATAATTTCAAGAAAGTGTTCCCCCTAACTATGCGCCATTGCTAAAGTTTTTTGTTTCGAAGCACCACGTGATGATTGGGTGTGATAGATCCTTACGTTCACATACAACGGGTGTAAGACAGTTTTACACATGCAAAACACTTAGGGTTAACTTGACGAGCCTAGCATGTACAGACATGGCCTCGGAACACAGAGACCAAAAGGTCGAACATGAGTCGTATGGAAGATACGATCAACATGGAGATGTTCACCGATGATGACTAGTCTGTCTCATGTGATGATCGGACACGGCCTAGTCGACTCGGATCATGTGACACTTAGATGACTAGAGGGATGTCAAATCTGAGTGGGAGTTCATTAAACAATTTGATTAGATGAACTTAATTATCATGAACTTAGTCTAAAATCTTTGCAAAATATGTCTTGTAGATCAAATGGCCAACGCTCATGTCAACATGAACTTCAACGCATTCCTAGAGAAAACCAAGCTGAAAGATGATGGCAGCAACTATACGGACTGGGTCCGGAACCTGAGGATCATCCTTATAGCTGCCAAGAAAGCATATGTCCTAGAAGGACCGCTAGGTGAAGCACCCATCCCAGAGAACCAAGACGTTATGAACGCTTGGCAGTCACATGCTGATGATTACTCCCTTGTTCAGTGCGGCATGCTTTACAGCTTAGAACCGGAGCTCCAAAAGCGTTTTGAGCAACACGGAGCATATGAGATGTTCGAGGAGCTGAAAATGGTTTTCCAAGCTCATGCCCGGGTCGAGAGATATGAGGTCTCCGACAAGTTCTATAGTTGTAAGATGGAGGAAAACAGTTCTGTCAGTGAGCACATGCTCAAAATGTCTGGGTTGCACAACCGCCTGTCCCAGCTGGACATTAACCTCCCAGACGAGGCAGTCATTGACATAATCCTTCAGTCGCTCCCACCGAGCTACAAGAGCTTTGTGATGAACTACAATATGCAGGGGATGGTGAAAACTATTCCTGAAGTATTTTCGATGCTGAAGTCAGCAGAGGTAGAAATCAAGAAAGAACATCAAGTGTTGATGGTCAATAAAACCACCAAGTTCAAGAAGGGCAAGGGTAAGAAGAACTTCAAGAAGGACGGCAAAGATGTTGCTGCGCCCGGTAAGCCAGTTTCCGGGAAGAAGTCAAAGAATGGACCCAAGCCTGAGACTAAGTGCTTTTATTGCAAAGGGAAGGGTCACTGGAAGCGGAACTGCCCCAAATACTTAGCGGACAAGAAGGCCGGCAATACTAAAGGTATATTTGATATACATGTAATTGATGTGTACCTTACCAGTACTCGTAGTAACTCCTGGGTATTTGATACCGGTGTCGTTGCTCATATTTGTAACTCACAGCAGGAGCTGCGGAATAAGCGGAGACTGGCGAAGGACGAGGTGATGATGCGCGTCGGGAATGGTTCCAAGGTCGATGTGATCGCCGTCGGCACGCTACCTCTACATTTACCTACGGGATTAGTTTTAAACCTCAATAATTGTTATTTAGTGCCAAGTTTGAGCATGAACATTGTATCTAGATCTCATTTAATGTGAGATGTCTACTCATTTAAATCCGAGAATAATGGTTGTTCTATTTATATGAGATATATGTTTTATGGTCATGCCCCGATGGTCAATGGTTTATTCTTAATGAATCTCGAACGTAATGTTACACATATTCATAGTGTGAATACCAAAAGATGTAAAGTTGATAACAATAGTCCCACATACTTGTGGCACTGCCGCCTTGGTCACATTGGTGTCAAGCGCATGAAGAAGCTCCATGCTGATGGACTTTTAGAGTCTCTCGATTATGAATCATTTGACACATGCGAACCATGCCTCATGGGCAAAATGACCAAGACTCCGTTCTCCAGAACAATGGAGCGAGCAACCAACTTATTCGAAATCATACATACTGATGTGTGTGGTCCAATGAGCGTTGAGGCTCGTGGAGGATATCGTTATGTTCTCACTCTCACTGATGACTTATGTAGATATGGGTATGTCTACTTGATGAAACACAAGTTTGAAACCTTTAAAAGGTTCAAGGAATTTCAGAATGAAGTAGAGAATCAACGTGACCGAAAGATAAAATTCTTACGATCAGATCGTGGAGGAGAATATTTAAGTCACGAATTTGGTACACACTTAAGGAAATGTGGAATCGTTTCACAACTCACGCCGCCTGGAACACCTCAGCGTAATGGTGTGTCCGAACGTCGTAATCGCACTCTATTGGATATGGTGCGATCTATGATGTCTCTTACCGATTTACTGCTATCATTTTGGGGATACGCTCTAGAGACAGCTACATTCACTTTAAATAGGGCTCCGTCTAAATCCGTTGAGACGACACCGTACGAATTATGGTTTGGGAAGAAACCTAAGCTGTCGTTTCTAAAAGTTTGGGGATGCGATGCTTATGTCAAGAAACTTCAACCTGAAAAGCTCGAACCCAAGTCGGAAAAATGCGTCTTCATAGGATACCCTAAGGAAACCATTGGGTATACCTTCTACCTTAGATCCAAAGGCAAGATCTTTGTTGCCAAGAATGGATCCTTTCTGGAAAAAGAGTTTCTCTCGAAAGGAGTAAGTGGGAGGAAAGTAGAACTCGATGAAGTACTACCTCTTGAACCAGAAAGTAGTGCAGCTCAGGAAAATGTTCCTGTGGTGCCTACACCGACTAGAGAGGAAATTAATGATGATGATCAAGGTACTTCGGATCAAGTTGCTACAGAACTTCGTAGGTCCACAAGGACACGTTCCACACCAGAGTGGTATGGTAACCTGTCCTAGAAATCATGTTGTTAGACAACGGTGAACCTTCGAACTATGAAGAAGCGATGGCGGGCCCAGATTCCAACAAATGGCTTGAAGCCATGCAATCCGAGATAGAATCCATGTATGAAAACAAAGTATGGACTTTGACAGACTTGCCCGATGATCGGCGAGCGATAGAAAACAAATGGATCTTTAAGAAGAAGACGGACGCGGATGGTAATATTACCATCTATAAAGCTCAACTTGTCGCTAAGGGTTATCGGCAAGTTCAAGGGGTTGACTACAATGAGACTTTCTCTCCCGTAGCAAAGCTGAAGTCCGTCCGAATCATGTTAGCAATTGCCGCATACTATGATTATGAGATATGGCAGATGGACGTCAAAACGGCATTCCTTAACGGCTATCTTAAGGAAGAACTGTATATGATGCAGCCGGAGGGTTTTGTCGATCCTAGGAATGCTAACAAGGTATGCAAGCTCAGCGATCCATTTATGGGCTGGTGCAGGCATCTCGGAGTTGGAACATTCTCTTTGATGAGATGATCAAAACGTTTGGGTTTATGCAGACTTATGGAGAAGCCTGCGTTTACATGAAAGTGAGTGGGAGCTCTGTAGAATTTCTCATATTATATGTAGATGACATACTTTTGATGGGAAATGATATAGAACTTTTGGACAGCATTAAGGCCTACTTTAATAATTGTTTTTCAATGAAGGACCTTGAAGAAGCTGCTTACATATTAGGCATCAAGATCTATAGGGATAGATCGAGACGCCTCATAGGTCTTTCACAAAGCACATACCTTGATAAGATTTTGAAGAAGTTCAAAATGGATCAGTCCAAGAAAGGGTTCTTGCCTGTATTGCAGGGTGTGAGATTGAGCTCGGCTCAATGCCCGACCTCGGCAGAAGATAAAGAAGAGATGAGTGTCATCCCCTATGCCTCAGCCATAGGATCTATTATGTATGCCATGTTGTGTACCAGACCTGATGTAAACCTTGCCGTAAGTTTGGTAGGAAGGTACCAAAGTAATCCCGGCAAGGAACACTGGACAGCGGTCAAGAATATCCTTAAGTACCCGAAAAGGACAAAGGACATGTTTCTCGTTTATGGAGGTGACGAAGAGCTCGTCGTAAAGGGTTACGTCGATGCTAGCTTCGACACAGATCTGGATGATTCTAAGTCACAAACCGGATACGTGTATATGTTGAATAGTGGAGCAGTAAGCTGGTGCAGTTGCAAGCAGAGCGTCGTGGCGGGATCTACATGTGAAGTGGAGTACATGGCAGCCTCGGAGGCAGCGCATGAAGCAATATGGATGAAGGAGTTCATCACCGACCTAGGAGTCATACCCAATGCGTCGGGGCCAATCACTCTCTTCTGTGACAACACTGGAGCTATTGCCCTTGCCAAGGAGCCCAGGTTTCACAAGAAGACCAGGCACATCAAGCATCGTTTCAACTCCATCCGTGAAAATGTTCAAGATGGAGACATAGATATTTGCAAAGTACATACGGATCTGAATGTCGCAGATCCATTGACTAAACCTCTTCCGCGAGCAAAACATGATCAACACCAGAACTCTATGGGTGTTCGATTCATCACAATGTAACTAGATTATTGACTCTAGTGCAAGTGGGAGACTGTTGGAAATATGCCCTAGAGTCGATAATAAAAGGATTATTATTATATTTCCTTGTTCATGATAATTGTCTTTTATTCATACTATAATTGTATTATCCGGAAATCGTAATACACGTGCGAATACTTAGACCACAACATGTCCCTAATGAGCCTCTAGTTGACTAGCTCGTTGATCAACAGATAGTCATGGTTTCCTGACTATGGACATTGGATGTCATTGATAACGGGATCACATCATTAGGAGAATGATGTGATGGACAAGACCCAATCCTAAGCATAGCACAAAGATCGTGTAGTTCGTTTGCTAGAGCTTTTCCAATGTCAAGTATCTTTTCCTTAGACCATGAGATCATGTAACTCTCGGATACCGTAGGAGTGCTCTGGGTGTACCAAACGTCACAACGTAACTGGGTGACTATAAAGGTGCACTACAGGTATCTCCGAAAGTGTCTGTTGGGTTGACACGGATTGAGACTGGGATTTGTCACTCCGTATGACGGAGAGGTATCTCTGGGCCCACTCGGTAATGCATCATCATAATGAGCTCAAAGTGACCAAGTGTCTGGTCACGGGATCATGCATTACGGTACGAGTAAAGTGACTTGCCGCTAACGAGATTGAACGAGGTATTGGGATACCGACAATCGAATCTCGGGCAAGTAACGTACCGATTGACAAAGGGAATTGTATACGGGGTTGCTTAAATCCTCGACATCGTGGTTCATCCGATGAAATCATCGAGGAGTATGTGGGAGCCAACATGGGTATCCAGATCCCGCTGTTGGTTATTGACCAGAGAGCTGTCTCGGTCATGTCTGTATTGGGGAACGTAGTAATTTCAAAAAAATTCCTACGCACACGCAAGATCATGGTGATGCATAGCAACGAGAGGGGAGAGTGTTCATCCACGTACCCTCGTAGACCGTAAGCGGAAGCGTTATGACAACGCGGTTGATGTAGTCGTACGTCTTCACGATCCGACCAATCCAAGCACCGAACGTACGGCACCTCCGAGTTCAGCACACGTTCAGCTCGATGACGATCCCCGGGCTCCGATCCAGCAAAGCTTCAGGGATGAGTTCCGTCAGCACGACGGCGTGGTGACGACGATGATGTTCTACCAGCGCAGGGCTTCGCCTAAACTCTGCGACGATATGACCGAGGTGGAATATGGTGGAGGGGGGCACCGCACACGGCTAAGGAACGATCCGTAGATCAACTTGTGTGTCTATGGGGTGCCCCCTGCCCCCGTATATAAAGGAGGGAGGGGGGAGGCCGGCCGTCCCTTGTTGGGCGCGCCAGGAGGGGGAGTCCTCCTCCTAGTAGGAGTAGGACTCCTCCTTTCCTACTCCTACTAGGAGGGGAAGGAAGGGAGAGAGGAGGGGAAGGAAAGAGGGGGGCGCCGCCCCCCCCCCTCCTAGTCCAACATAGGGGGCGCGCAGCCCTTCCTAGCCGCCCCTCTCTCTTCCCACCAAGGCCCATGTGGCCCATTAACTCTCCGAGGGGGTTCCGGTAACCCTCCGGCACTCCGGTTTTCTCCGAAATCACCCGGAACACTTTCGGTGTCCGAATATAGTCGTCCAATATATCAATCTTTATGTCTCGACCATTTCGAGACTCCTCGTCATGTCCGTGATCACATCCGGGACTTCGAACAAACTTCAGTACATCAAAACTTGTAAACTCATAATAAAACTGTCATCGTAATGTTAAGTGTGCGGACCCTACGGGTTCGAGAACTATGTAGACATGACCTAGAACTATTCTCGGTCAATAACCAATAGCGGAACCTGGATGCCCATATTGGTTCCTACATATTCTACGAAGATCTTTATCGGTCAAACCGCATAACAACATACGTTGTTCCCTTTGTCATCGGTATGTTACTTACCCGAGATTTGATCGTCGGTATCCAATACCTAGTTCAATCTCGTTACCGGCAAGTCTCTTTACTCATTCTGTAACACATCATCTTATAACTAACTCATTAGTTACAATGCTTGCAAGGCTTAGGTGATGAGTATTACCGAGAGGGCCCAGAGATACCTCTCCGACAATCGGAGTGACAAAACCTAATCTCGAATTATGCCAACCCAACATGCATGTACCTTCGGAAACACCTGTAGAGCACCTTTATAATCACCCAGTTACGTTGTGACGTTTGGTGGCACACAAAGTTTTCTTCCGGTAAACGTGAGTTGCACAATCTCATAGTTGCAGGAACTTTGTATAAGTCATGAAGAAAGCAATAGCAACATACTAAACGATCAAGTGCTAGGCTAACGGAATGGGTCATGTCAATCACATCATTCTCCTAATGATGTGATCCCATTAATCAAATGACAACTCTTTTGTCCATGGCTAGGAAACTTAACCATCTTTGATTCACGAGCTAGTCAAGTAGAGGCATACTAGTGACACTATGTTTGTCTATGTATTCACACATGTATTATGTTTCCGGCTAATACAATTCTAGCATGAATAATAAACATTTATCATGAAATAAGGAAATAAATAATAACTTTATTATTGCCTCTAGGGCATATTTCCTTCAGTCTCCCACTTGCACTAGAGTCAATAATCTAGTTCACATCACCATGTGATTTAACACCAATATTCACATCTGTATGTGATTAATACCCATAGTTCACATCGTCATGTGATCAACGCCCAAAGGGTTTACTAGAGTCAATAATCTAGTTCACATGGCTATGTGATTAACACCCAAAGAGTACTAAGGTATGATCATGTTTTGCTCATGAGAGAAGTTTAGTCAACGGGTTTGTCACATTCAGAGCCGTATGTATTTTGCAAATATTCTATGTCCACAATGCTCTGCATGGAGCTACTCTAGCTAATTGCTCCCACTTTCAATATGTATCCAGATTGAGATTTAGAGTCATCTGGATCAGTGTAAAAGCTTGCATCATTGTAACTTTTTACGACGGGCTCTGTTATCACCTCCATAATCGAGAAACATCTCCTTAGTCCTCACTAAGGATATTCTTGACCGTTGTCCAGTGATCTACTATTAGATCAAAATTGTATTACTTTGCCAAACACAGAGCAAGGTATACAATAGGTCTGATTCACAGCTAGCATACTTTATAGAACCTATGACTGAGGCATAGGGAATGACTTTTCATTCTCTTTCTATTTTCTGCCATAGTCGGGTTTTGAGTCTTACTCAATTTCATACCTTTGCAACACAGGCAAGAACTCTTTCTTTGACTGTTCCATTTTGAACTATTTCAAAATCTTGACAAGGTATGTACTTATTGAAAAACTTATCAAGCGTCTTGATCTATCTCAGTAGATCTTGATGCTCAATGTGTAAGCAGCTTCACCGAGGTCTTTCTTTGAAATACTCCTTTCAAACACTCCTTTATGCTTTCTAGAAAATTCTACATCATTTCCAATTAATAATATGTCATTCACATATGCTTATCAGAAATGATGTAGTGCTCCCACTCACTTTCTTGTAAATACAGACTTCTTCAAAAGTTTGCATAAAACCATATGCTTTGATCAACTCATCAAAGCGTATATTCCAACTCCGAGATGCTTGCACCAGTCCATAGATGGATCGCTGGAGCTTGCACAATTTGTTAGCACCTTTAGGATTGACAAAACCTTCTGGTTGCATCATATACAACTCTTCTTTAATAAATCCATTAAGGAATGCAGTTTTGACATCCATTTGCCAGATTTCATAAAATGTGTCAATTGCTAACATGATTTAGCCAGACTTAAGCTTCGATACGAGTGAGAAAATCTCATCGTATTCAACACATTGAACTTGTTGAAAACATTTTGCAACAAGTCGAGCTTAGTATATAGTAACACTACTATTAGTGTCCATCTTCCTCTTGAAGATCCATTTATTTAACATGGCTTGCTGATCATCGAGCAAGTCAATCAAAGTCCATACTTTGTTCTCATACATGGATCATATCTCAGATTTTATGGCCTCAAGCCATTACGTGGAATCTGGGCTCACCATCGCTTCTTCATAGTTCGTAGGTTCATCATGGTCTAGTAACATGACTTCCAGAACATGATTACCGTACCACTTTGGTGCGGATCTTACTCTGGAAGACCTACGAGGTTCTGTAGTAACTTAATCTGAAGTTTCATGATCATCATCATTAACTTCCTCACTAATTGGTGTAGGAATCACTGGAACTGATTTCTGTGATGAACTACTTTCCAATAAGGAAGAAGGTACAATTACCTCATCAAGTTCTACTTTCCTCCCACTCACTTCTTTCGAGAGAAACTTCTTCTCTAGAAAGGATCCATTTTAGCAACGAATAACTTGCCTTCGGATCTGTGATAGAAGGTGTACCCAATAGTTACCTTTGGGTATTCTATGAAGACGCACTTCTCCGATTTGGGTTCGAGCTTATCAGGTTGAAATTATTTTCACATAAGCATCGCAGCCCCAAACTTTAAGAAATGACAACTTTGGTTTCTTTCCAAACCACAGTTCATAAGGCGTCGTCTCAACGGATTTAGATGGTGCCCTATTTAAAGTGAATGCAACTGTCTCTAACGCATAACCCCAAAACGATAATGGTAAATCAGTAAGAGACATCATAGATCGCACCATATCTAGTAAAGTGCGGTTACGACGTTCGGACACACCATAACGTTGTGGTGTTCCAGGTGGCGTGAGATGTGAAACTATTCCACATTGTTTTAATTGAAGACCAAACTCGTAACTCAAATATTCGTCTCTGCGATCAGATCGCAGAAACTTTATTTTCTTGTTATGATGATTTTTCCACTTCACTCTGAAATTCATTGAACCTTTCAATTATTTCAGACTTATGTTTCATCAAGTAGATATACCCATATCTGCTCAAATCATTTTGTGAAGGTCAGAAAATAACGATACTTGCCACGAGCATCAACACTCATTGGATCGCATACATCGTTATGTATTATTTCCAATAAGTCAGTAGCTTGTTCCATTGTTCCAGAGAACGGAGTTTTTAGTCATCTTGCCCAAAAGGCACGGTTCGCAAGCATCAAATGATTCATAACCAAGTGATTCCGAAAATCCATCTTTATGGAGTTTCTTCATGTGCTTTACACCAATATGACCCAAACGGCAGTGCCACAAATAAGTTGCACTATCATTATCAACTTTGCATCTTTTGGCATCAATATTATGAATATGTGTATCACTACGATCGAGATCCAACAAACTATTTTCATTGGGTGTATGACCATCAAAGGTTTTATTCATTTAAACAGAACAACAATTATTCTCTGATTTTAAATGAATAACCGTATTGCAACAAACATGATCAAATCATATTCATGCTCAACGCAAACGCCAAATCATTTATTTAGGTTCAACACTAATCCCGAAAGTATAGGGAGTGTGCGATGATGATCATATCAATCTTGGAACCACTTCCAACACACATCATCACTTCACCCTCAACTAGTTTCTGTTTATTCTGTAACTCCTGTTTTGAGTTACTAATCTTAGTAACCGAACAAGTATCAAATACTCAGGGGCTACTATAAACACTAGTAAGGCACACATCAATAACCTATATATCAAATATACCCTTGTTCACTTTGCCATCCTTCTTATCCACCAAATACTTGGGGTAGTTCCACTTCCAGTGACCAGTCCCTTTGCAGTAGAATCACTTAGTCTTAGGCTTAGGTCCAGACTTGGGCTTCTTCACTTGAGCAGCAACTTGCTTGCTGTTCTTCTTGAAGTTCCCCTTCTTCCCTTTGCCCTTTTTCTTGAAACTAGTGATCTTGTCCACCATCAACACTTTGATGTTTTCCTTTTATTTCTACCTTCGCCGATTTTTGCATCGCGAAGAGCTTGGGAATTGTTTTCGTCATCCCTTGCATACTATAGTTCATCACGAAGTTCTAGTAACTTAGTGATGGTGACTAGACAATTCTGTCAATCACTATCTTATCTGGAAGATTAACTCCCACTTGATTCAAGCGATTGAAGTACCCAGACAATCTGAGCACATGCTCACTAGTTGAGCGATTCTCCTCCATCTTTTAGCCGTAGAACTTGTTGGAGACTTCATATCTCTCAACTCGGGTATTTGCTTGAAATATTAACTTCAACTCCTGGAACATCTCATATGGTCCATGACGTTCAAAACGTCTTTGAAGTCCCGATTCTAAGCCGTTAAGCATGGTGCACTAAACTATCAAGTAGTCATCATATTGAGCTAGCCAAACGTTCATAAAGTCTGCATCTGCTCCTGCAATAGGTCTGTCACCTAGCGGTGCATTAAGGACATAATTCTTCTATTCAGCAATGAGGATAAACCTCAGATCACGGATCCAATCCGCATCATTGCTACTAACATCTTTCAACACAATTTTCTCTAGGAACATATCAAAATAAACATATCAAAACAACAACACAAGCAATTGATCTACAACATAATTTGCAAAATACTACCAGGACTAAGTTCATGATAAATTTAAGTTCAGTTAATCATATTACTCAAGAACTCCCACTTAGACAGACATCTCTCTAGTCATCTAAGTGATCACGTGATCCAAATCAACTAAACCATAACCGATCATCACGTGAGATGGAGTAGTTTTCAATGGTGAACATCACTATGTTGATCATATCTACTATATGATTCACGCTCGACCTTTCGGTCTCCGTGTTCCGAGGCCATATCTGCATATGCTAGGCTCGTCAAGTTTAGCCTGAGTATTCCACGTGTGCAAAACTGTCTTGCACCCGTTGTAGATGGACGTAGAGCTTATCACACCCGATCATCACGTGGTGTCTGGGCACGACGAAATTTGGCAACGGTGCATACTCAGGGAGAACACTTCTTGAAAATTTTAGTGAGAGGTCATCTTAAAATGCTACCGTCAATCAAAGCAAGATAAGATGCATAAAGGATAAACATCACATGCAATCAATATAAGTGATATGATATGGCCATCATCATCTTGTGCTTGTGATCTCCATCTCCGAAGCACCGTCGTGATCACCATCGTCACCGGCGCGACACCTTGATCTCCATCGTAGCATCGTTGTCGTTACGCCATCTATTGCTTCTACGACTATCGCTACCGCTTAGAGATAAAGTAAAGCAATTACAGGGCGTTTGCATTTCATACAATAAAGCGACAACCATATGGCTCCTGCCAGTTGCCGATAACTACGGTTACAAAACATGATCATCTCATACAATAAAATATAGCATCACGTCTTGACCATATCACATCACAACATGCCCTACAAAAACAAGTTAGACGTCCTCTACTTTGTTGTTGCAAATTTTACGTGGCTGCTACGGGCTTAGCAAGAACCGTTCTTACCTACGCATAAAAACCACAACGATAGTTTTTCAAGTTGGTGATGTTTTAACCTTCGCAAGGACCGGGCGTAGCCACACTCGATTCAGCTAAAGTGAGAGAGACAGACACCCGCCATCCACCTTTAAGCACGAATGCTCGCAACGGTGAAACCAGTCTCGCGTAAGCGTACGCGTAATGTCGGTCCGGGCCACTTCATCTCACAATACCGCCGAACCAAAGTATGACATGTTGGTAAGCAGTATGACTTGTATCGCCCACAACTCACTTGTGTTCTACTCGTCCATATAACATCAACGCATAAAACCTGGCTCGGATGCCACTGTTGGGGAACGTAGTAATTTCAAAAAATTTCCTACGCACACGCAAGATCATGGTGATGCATAGCAACAAGAGGGGAGAGTGTTCGTCCACGTACCCTCGTAGACCATAAGCGGAAGCGTTATGACAACGCGGTTGATGTAGTCGTACGTCTTCACGATCCGACCGATCCAAGCACCGAACGTACGGCACCTCCGAGTTCAGCACACGTTCAGCTCGATGACGATCCCCGGGCTTCGATCCAGCAAAGCTTCGGGGATGAGTTCCGTCAGCACAACGGCATGGTGACGACGATGATGTTCTACCGGCGCAGGGCTTTGCCTAAACTCCGCGTCGATATGACCGAGGTGGAATATGGTGGAGGGGGGCACCGCACACGGCTAAGGAACGATCTGTAGATCAACTTGTGTGTCTATGGGGTGCCCCCTGCCCCCGTATATAAAGGAGGGAGGGGGGAGGCCGGCCGGCCCTTGTTGGGTGCGCCAGGAGGAGGAGTCCTCCTCCTAGTAGGAGTAGGACTCCTCCTTTCCTACTCCTACTAGGAGGGGAAGGAAGGGGGAGAGGAGGGGAAGGAAAGAGGGGGGCGCCCCCCCCCCCTCCTAGTCCAATTCGGACCAGAGGGAGAGGGGGCGCATAGCCCTTCCTGGCCGCCCCTCTCTCTTCCCACCAAGGCCCATGTGGCCCATTAAATCTCCGGGGGGGTTCCGGTAACCCTCCGGCACTCCGGTTTTCTCCGAAATCACCCGGAACACTTCCGGTGTCCGAATATAGTCGTCCAATATATCAATCTTTATGTCTCGACCATTTCGAGACTCCTCGTCATGTCCGTGATCACATCCGGGACTCCGAACAAACTTCGATACATCAAAACTTGTAAACTCATAATAAAACTGTCATCGTAACATTAAGCGTGCGGACCCTACGGGTTCAAGAACTATGTAGACATGACCTAGAACTACTCTCGGTCAATAACCAATAGCGGAACCTGGATGCCCATATTGGTTCCTACATATTCTACGAAGATCTTTATCGGTCAAACCGCATAACAACATACGTTGTTCCCTTTGTCATCGGTATGTTACTTGCCCAAGATTTGATCGTCGGTATCCAATACCTAGTTCAATCTCGTTATCGGCAAGTCTCTTTACTCGTTCTGTAACACATCATCTTATAACTAACTCATTAGTTATAATGCTTGCAAGGCTTAGGTGATGAGTATTACCGAGAGAGCCCAGAGATACCTCTCCGACAATCGGAGTGACAAAACCTAATCTCGAATTATGCCAACCCAACAAGTACCTTCGGAAACACCTATAGAGCACCTTTATAATCACCCAGTTACGTTGTGACGTTTGGTGGCACACAAAGTGTTCTTCCGGTAAACGTGAGTTGCACAATCTCATAGTTGCAGGAACTTTGTGTAAGTCATGAAGAAAGCAATAGCAACATACTAAACGATCAAGTGCTAGGCTAACGGAATGGGTCATGTCAATCACATCATTCTCCTAATGATGTGATCCCATTAATCAAATGACAACTCTTTTGTCCATGGCTAGGAAACTTAACCATCTTTGATTCACGAGCTAGTCAAGTAGAGGCATACTAGTGACACTATGTTTGTCTATGTATTCACACATGTATTATGTTTCCGGCTAATACAATTCTAGCATGAATAATAAACATTTATCATGAAATAAGGAAATAAATAATAACTTTATTATTGCATCTAGGGCATATTTCCTTCAGTCTGCATGTCTCCCAAACCAGTAGGGTCTACACACTTAAGGTTCGGTGACGCTAGGGTTGTATGAATATGAGTATGCAGCAAACCGAAAGTTGTTCGGAGTCCCGGATGAGATCCCGGACGTCACGAGGAGTTCCGGAATGGTCCGGAGGTAAAGAATTATATATGGGAAGTCGAGTTTCGGCCATCGGGAAAGTTTCGGGGTCCACCGGTATTGTACCGGGACCACCGGAAGGGTCCCGGGGGTCCATCGGGTGGGGCCACCTATCCCGGAGGGCCCCATGGGCTGAAGTGGGAGGGGAACCAGCCCCTAGTGGGCTGGTGTGCCCCCCGTGGCGCCCCCCTCTGCGCCTAGGGTTGGGAACCCTAGGGGAGGGGGCGCCTCCACTTGCCTTGGGGGGCACTCCACCCCCCTTGCCCCCCCCCCCCCCCTAGAGATCCCATCTTTAGGGCCGGCGCCCCCCCTGGGGTCCCTATATAAAGAGGGGGTGGGAGGGCAGCCGCACCCAACACCCTGGCGCCTCCCTCCCCTCCCTGCTACACCTCCTCCTCTCGTAGAAGCTCGGTGAAGCTCTACCGAAACCCTGCTGCATCCACCACCACGTCGTCGTGCTGCTGGATCTTCATCAACCTCTCCTTCCCCCCTTGCTGGTTCAAGAAGGAGGAGATGTCAGACTGACCGTACGTGTGTTGACCGCAGAGGTGCCATCCGTTCGGCGCTAGGATCTCCGGTGATTTGGATCACGACGAGAACGACTCCCTCAACCCCGTTCTCTTGAACGCTTCCGCACGCGATCTACAAGGGTATGTAGATGCACTCCTCTCTCTCGTTGCTAGATGAACTCATAGATTGATCTTGGTGAACATAGAAAAAGATTTATTTTATGCAACATTCCCCAACAATAAACGCACCCCGGGGATTGTCAATCGTGGAAATAGCTTTGGGACCCCAAAACAGTGAGTAATAGTCCATGAAAGAGCCTACAATCGAACAAAACTAGGATTGCTGGTGAACGACATGTGAACACACCCCAGGGTATGTCAATCGTGGAAATCGCTCTGGGACCCCAAAACAATGAGTAATAAGTCATTAAACAGGGCAGAATCGGCCAAAACTGCGGTTATTGATGACCGACACGTAAGCGCACCTTGGGGTTCAACAACCATGGAAATCGCTTTGGGACCCTAAAACGATGAGTAATAGTCCATGAGACGGGTCAGAATCGACAAAAACCGTGAGTGTTGATGACCGACCCGTAAACGCACCCCGAGGTTCATGAATTGCGGAAATCACTCATGTACCCCAAAATAGTGAGTAATAGTCCATGAAATGGGCCAAAATCGTCCAAAAGTATGAGTGTTGATGACCGATACGTATGCACCTCTTAGGGTTCAACAACTATAGAAATTGCTTCGGGACCCCAAAACGGTGAGTAATAGTCCGCGAAACGGGTCACAATTGGCCAATACTATAACTGTTGACGACGGACATGTAAACTCACCCCGGGGATCGTCAAACGTGGAAATTGCTCTGGGACCCCTAAACAGTGAGTAATAGTGCATGAAACGGACCAGAATCGGCCAAAATTGTGAGTGTTGATGACTGACACATAAACGCACCCCGGGGTTCGTCAATTGTAGAAATCACTCCGGGACCCCCAAACTAAGCAATAGTCCAAGAAACGGGCCAGAATTGGCCCAAACTGCGATTGTCGACACGTAAGCGCCCTTGGGGTTCGACAACCATGGAAATCACTTTGGGACCCCAAAACGCTGAGTAATAGTCCACGAAAAGGGCCAGAATCGGCCAAAATTGCGAGTGTTGACGACGGAACACACCCCGGGGATCGGCAATCATGGAAATACCTCTTGGACCCCAAAACGGTGAGTAATAGTCCATGAAAGAGCCCAGAATCGAACAAAACTAGGATGGCTGGTGAACGACATGTAAACGCACCCCGGGGTACGTCAATAGTGGAAATCGCTCCGAGACCCAAAACAATGAGTAGTAGTCCATGAAACAGGGCAGAATCGGCCAAAACTGTGATTGTTGATGACCAACACGTAACCGCACCTTGGGGTTCAACAACCATGGAAATCGCTTTCGAACCCCAAAACGGTGAGTAATAGTCTACGAGACAGGTCAAAATCGACAAAAATCGTAAGTGTTGATGACCGACACGTAAACGCACCTGGGGTTCGTGAATCGTGGAAATCACTCTGGGACCCCAAAATAATGAGTAATAGTCCATGAAATGGGCCAGAATTGGCCAAAACTATGAGTGTTGATGACCAACACATAAGCGCACCTTAAGGTTCAACAACTAAGGATATCACTTTGGGACCCCCAAACGGTGAGTAATAGTCTACGAACTGGGTCAGAATTGGCCAAAACTGTGAGTGTTGACGACGGACACGTAAACGCACCCCGGGGATCATCAAACATGAAAATCGCTCTGGGACCCCAAAATGGTGAGTAATAGTGCACTAAACGGACCAGAATCGACCAAATTTGCAAGTGTTGATGAACGGCACGTATATGCACCCAGGGGTTCGTCAATGTAGAAATCACTCCTGGACCCCAAAACTTAGTAATAGTCCAAGAAACGGGCCAGAATCGGCCCAAATTGCGATTGTTGATGACCGACACGTAAGCGCACCTTGGAGTTCGACAACCATGAAAATCGCTTTGGGACCCCAAAATGGTGAGTAATAGTCCACGAAACGGGCCAAAATCGGCCAAAATTGCGAGTGTTGACGACGGAAACATAAACGCACCCCGGGGATCGTCAAACGTGAAAATCGCTCTGGGACCCCAAAACGGTGAGTAATAGTGCACGAAACGGACCAGAATCGGCCAAATTTGTGAGTGTTGATGAACGGCAACACTACTAGGGAAAAGCCTATACACAGAAAGTTACTAGTAGCGAGGGTTAAAAACACTCGCTACTGCTACTTACCAGTAGCGCAGGTTTTTAAACCTCGCTACTACTAAGTTGATAGCAGTAGCGCGGGTTTTTAACCCTCGCTACTACTAAGCGGTCTCTACCGTGCCCCCCGGGACATGCCATAGTAGTAGCGCGGGTTTTTAAAACCTCGCTACTACTAAGTTTGATAGCAGTAGCGTTGGTTTTTAGCCCTCGCTACTACTAAGTGATGCCATAGTAGTAGCGAGGGGGTAAAAAACCGCGCTACTACTAAAGGTCCCATTTTCAAACTCTACCCCCTCCCCCCCCCCCCCCCATCGCCTTTTCAATTTTAAAAAAAATAAAAGAAAATGATGAAAATGTCAAAAAAATAAAATAAAATAAGTTTCCCATGTGATATGTGGTCTAGTTGTTGGGAAAATTTGCAAATATGAATTTCGACTTTATTTGCAAAATCTCTCGAGAATTTGTAAAAATGGGCATAACCTTTGCATACTAACTCAGATGAAAAAGTTTTTTATATGAAAAATCCTCTACTCGAAAAGTTACATCCAAATTTAACCGGGGGAACCCCGTTAAACATCTTCAAAATCCTCAAAAACCAAACAGAAAAAAAGTTACGGGGCTTTTAAGATCTAGAGTGGAAAAAATCGAAAAAATTTCAAACTGTGTGGTCAAACTGTGGTCAAACAATGCTCAAACTAATTATTCTAGAATATTAGTGTTACTAAATAATTATTTTAGTTTTTTTGAATTTTGGTCAAATCTGGTCAAACTATGGCCAAACTGTGGTCAAACTGTGGTCAAACTAATTATTCAAGAAATATTAGTGTTACTAATTTTTAGATCAATAGTTTCAAACTCAAATAGTGAAATGTGTGACTTCATGCTCAAGCTAAATTCCTGAGGTTAATAGGATTGACATCATACTATTGTTAGGAAAACAACAAGTGCAGACTTGGAAACGAGGGAGAATTGAACCCGGAAGTTAAGCGTGCTCAGGCTAGAGTAGTGAGAGGATGGGTGACCGTCCGGGAAGTTAGAAGTTAGATGATTTGGAATGATGAGGTGTGATTAGAGATTAAATTGAGCAGCGATGAGGGGTGATTAGAGATTTGAGGTTAAAATAATTCAGAAATTTGAAAATTAGGGAAGAAATCGAAATATTTTTTCAAAAAAAATCAAGAAAAACCCGCGCTTGTAGTAGTAGTGCGGGTTTTTACCCACGCTACTACTAAAGGATGTAGTAGTAGCGCGGGTGGCACCCGCGCTACTGCTATATATTAGCTGTAGCGCCTTATTAGTAGCGTCGGCCCCCGCGCTACTAATAGGCCCAAAACCCGCGCTGCTGCTAGGCTTTTCCCTAGTAGTGCAAGTATATGCACCCAGGGGTTCGTCAATCATAGAAAATCACTCCTGGACCCCAAAACTGAGTAATAGTCCAAGAAACGGGCCAGAATCGGCCCAAACTGCGATTGTTGATGACCGACATGTAAGCGCACCTTGGAGTTCAACAACCATGGAAATCGCTTTGGGACCCTAAAACGGTGAGTAATAGTCCACGAAACGGGCCAGAATCGGCCAAAATTGCGACTGTTGACGATGGACACATAAACGCACCCCGGGGATCGTCAATCGTGGAAATAGCTCTGGGACCCCAAAACAGTGAGTATTAGTCCATGAAAGAGCCTACAATCAAACAAAACTAGGATTGCTGGTGAATGACATGTGAACGCACCCCAGGATACGGCAATCGTGGAAATCACTCCGGGGCCCCAAAACAATGAGTAATAGGTCATGAAACAGGGCAGAATCGGCCAAAACTGCGATTATTGATGACCGACACGTAAGCGCACCTTGGGGTTCAACAACCATGGAAATCGCTTTGGGACCCCAAAACGGTGAGTAATAGTACATGAGACGAGTCAGAATCGACAAAAACTGTGAGTGCTGATGACCGACACGTAAACGCACCCCGGGGTTCGTGAATCGTGGAAATCACTCCGGGACCCCAAAATTGTGATGTTGATGACCGACACGTAAACGCACCTTGGGGTTCAACAACTATGGAAATTGCTTGGGGACCCCAAAACAGTGAGTGATAGTCCACGAAACGGGTCAGAATTGGCCAAAACTGTGAGTGTTGACGACGGACACGTAAACGCACCTCGGGGATCATCAAACATGGAAATCGCTCTGGGACCCCAAAACGGTGAGCAATAGTGCATGAAACGGAACAATATCAGCCAAAATTGTGAGTCTTGATGACCGACACGTAAATGCACCCCGGGGTTTATCAATCGTAGAAATCACTCCGAGACCCCAAAACTGAGTAATAGCCCAAC
Source organism: Triticum timopheevii (assembly GCA_963921465.1). Classification (NCBI taxonomy): domain Eukaryota; kingdom Viridiplantae; phylum Streptophyta; class Magnoliopsida; order Poales; family Poaceae; genus Triticum; species Triticum timopheevii. Next base: position 622,564,368 of record OY997268.1, read on the forward strand.
AAACGGGCCAGAATCGTTCCAAACTGTGATTGTTGACGACCAACACGTAAGCGCTCCTTGGGGTTCCACAACCATGGAAATCGCTTTGGGACCCCAAAACGGTGAGTAATGGTCCATGAAACGGGCCAGAATTGGCCAAAATTGTGAGTGTTGACGACGGACACGTAAACGCACCCCGAGAATCGTCAATCGTGGAAATAGGTCTGGCACCCCGAATGGTGACTAAAATCCAAGAAAGAGCCTAGAATCGAACAAAACTAGGATTGCTTGTGAATGACAAGTAAACGCACCCCAGGGTACATCGATCGTGAAAATTTGCTCGGGACCCCAAAACAGTGAGTAATATTCCATGAAACTGGGCAGAATCGACCAAAGTTGTGATTGTTGATGACCGACACGTAAGCGCACCTAGGGGTTCAACAACCATGGACATAGCTTTGGGGCCCCAAAACGGTGAGTAATAGTCCACGAGACGGGTCAGAATCGACAAAAACCGCGAGTGTTGATGACCGACACGTAAACGCACCCCGGGGTTCGTGAATTGTAGAAATCACTCCGGGACCCCAAAATAGTGAGTAATAGTGCACGAAATGGGCCAAAATCGGCCAAAACTGCGAGTGTTGATGAACCACACTTAAGCGCACCTCGGGGTTAAACAACTATGGAAATTGCTTCAGGACACCAAAACAGTGAGTAATAGTCCACGAAACGGCCTAGAAAAGGCCAAAACTGTGAATGTTGGTGACCGACACGTAAACGCACCACGGGGTTCATGAATTGCGGAAATCACTCCTGTACCCCAAAATAGTGAGTAATAGTCCATGAAATGGGGCAGAATCGTCAAAAACTATGAGTGTTGATGACCGACACGTATGCACCTCTTAGGGTTCAACAACTATAGAAATCGCTTCGGGACCCCAAAACGGTGACTAATAGTCCACGAAACGGGCCACAATTGTCCAATACTGTGAGTGTTGACGACGGACATGTAAACTCACCCCGGGGATCGTCAAACGTGGTAAATTGCTCTAATACCCCTAAACGGTGAGTAATAGTGCACGAAACGGACCAGAATCGGCCAAAATTGTGAGTGTTCATGCCCGACACATAAACGCACCCCAGGGTTCGTCAATCGTAGAAATCACCCCGGGACCCCCAAACTAAGCAATAGTCTAAGAAACGGGCCAGAATTGGCCCAAACTGCGATTGTCGACACGTAAGCGCCCTTGGGGTTCGACAACCATGGAAATCACTTTGAGACCCCAAAACGGTGAGTAATAGTCCATGAAAAGGGCCAGAATCAGCCAAAATTGCGAGTGTTGATGACGGAACGCACCCCGGGGATCGGCAATCATGGAAATAGCTCTTGGACCCCAAAACGGTGAGTAATAGTCCATGAAAGAGCCCAGAATCAAACAAAACTAGGATGGCTGGTGAACGACATGTAAACGCACCCTGGGGTACGTCAATCCTGGAAATCACTTCGGGACCCAAAACAATGAGTAATAGTCCATGAAATAGTGCAGAATCGGCCAAAACTGTGATTGTTGATAACCGACACATAACCGCACCTTGGGGTTCAACAACCATGGAAATCGCTTTCGGACCCCAAAACAGTGAGTAATAGTCCACGAGACAGGTCAAAATCGACAAAAACCGTGATTGTTGATGACCGACACGTAAACGCACATGGGGTTCGTGAATCGTGGAAATCACTCTGGCACCCCAAAATAATGAGTAATAGTCCATGAAATGGGCCAGAATCAGCAAAACTGTGAGTGTTGATGACCGACACATAAGCGCACCTTAAGGTTCAACAACTATGGATATCACTTCGGGACCCCAAAATGGCGAGTAATAGTCTACGAAATGGGTCAGAATTGGCCAAAACTGTGAGTGTTGACGACGGACACGTAAACGCACCCCGGGGATCGTCAAATGGGAAAATCGCTCTGGGACCCCAAAACGGTGAGTAATAGTGCACAAAACGGACCAGAATCGGCCAAATTTGTGAGTGTTGATGAACGGCACGTATATGCACCCAGGGGTTCGTCAATCGTAGAAATCACTCCTGGACCCCAAAACTGAGTAATAGTCCAAGAAACGGGCCAGAATCGACCCAAACTGCGATTGTTGATGACCGACACGTAAGCGCACCTTGGAGTTCGACAACCATGGAAATCGCTTTGGGGCCCCAAAACAGTGAGTAATAGTCCACGAAACGGGCCAGAATCGGCCAAAATTGCGAGTGTTGACGACGGACACATAAACGCACCCCGGGGATTGTCAATCATGGAAATAGCTTTGGGACCCCAAAACAGTGAGTAATAGTCCATGAAAGAGCCTACAATCGAACAAAACTAGGATTGCTGGTGAACGACACGTGAACGCACCCCAGGGTACGTCAATCGTGGAAATCGCTCCGGGACCCCAAAACAGTGAGTAATAGGTCAATAAACAGGGCAGAATCGGCCAAAACTGCGGTTATTGATGACCGACATGTAAGCGCACCTTGGGGTTCAACAACCATGGAAATCGCTTTGGGACCCTATAACGCTGAGTAATAGTCCATGAGACGGGTCAAAATCGACAAAAACCGTGAGTGTTGATGACCGACCCGTAAACGCACCCCGGGGTTCATGAATTGCGGAAATCACTCCTGTACCCCAAAATAGTGAGTAATAGTCCATGAGATGGGCCAGAATCGTCCAAAAGTATGAGTGTTGATGACCGACACGTATGCACCTCTTAGGGTTCAACAACTATAGAAATTGCTTCGGGACCCCAAAACGGTGAGTAATAGTCCACGAAACGGGTCACAATTGGCCAATACTATGACTGTTGACGACGGACATGTAAACTCACCCCGGGGATCGTCAAACGTGGAAATTGCTCTGGGACCCCTAAAAAGTGAGTAATAGTGCATGAAACGGACCAGAATCGGGCAAAATTGTGAGTGTTGATGACCGACACATAAACGCACCCCGGGGTTCGTCAATCGTAGAAATCACTCCGGGACCCCCAAACTAAGCAATAGTCCAAGAAACGGGCCAGAATTGGCCCAAACTACGATTGTCGACACGTAATGGCCCTTGGGGTTCGACAACCATGGAGATCACTTTGGGACCCCAAAACGCTGAGTAATAGTCCAGGAAAAGGGCCAGAATCGGCCAAAATTGCGAGTGCTGACGATGGAACGCACCCGTGGGATCGGCAATCATGGAAATAGCTCTTGGACCTCAAAACGGTGAGTAATAGTCCATGAAAGAGCCCAGAATCGAACAAAACTAGGATGGCTGGTGAACGACATGTAAACGCACCCCGGGGTACGTCAATAGTGGAAATCACTCCGGGACCCAAAACAATGAGTAATAGTCCATGAAACAGGGCAGAATCGGCCAAATCTGTGATTGTTGATGACCGACACGTAACCGCACCTTGGGGTTCAACAACCATGGAAATCGCTTTCGGACCCCAAAACGGTGAGTAATAGTCTACGAGACAGGTCAAAATCGACAAAAACCGTAAGTGTTGATGACCAACACGTAAACGCACCTGGGGTTCGTGAATCGTGGAAATCACTCTGGGACCCCAAAATAAGGAGTAATAGTCCACGAAATGGGTCAGAATTGGCCAAAACTATGAGTGTTGATGACCAACACGTAAGCGCACCTTAAGGTTCAACAACTATGGATATCACTTCGGGACCCCCAAACGGTGAGTAATAGTCTACGAACTGGGTCAGAATTGGCCAAAACTATGAGTGTTGACGACGGACACGTAAACGCACCCCGGGGATCGTCAAACATGAAAATCGCTCTGGGACCCCAAAACAGTGAGTAATAGTGCACGAAACGGACCAGAATCGGCCAAATTTGTGAGTGTTGATGAACGGCACGTATATGCACCCAGGGGTTCGTCAATGTAGAAATCACTCCTGGACCCCAAAACTGAGCAATAGTCCAAGAAACGGGCCAGAATCGGCCCAAACTGCGATTGTTGATGACCGACATGTAAGCGCACCTTGGAGTTTGACAACCATGAAAATCGCTTTGGGACCCCAAAACGGTGAGTAATAGTCCACGAAACGGGCCAGAATCGGCCAAAATTGCGAGTGTTGAAGACGGACACATAAACGCACCCCGGGGATCCTCAAACGTGAAAATCGCTCTGGGACCCCAAAACGGTGAGTAATAGTCCACGAAACGGACCAGAATCGGCCAAATTTGTGAGTGTTGATGAATGGCAAGTATATGCACCCAGGGGTTCGTCAATCGTAGAAATCACTCCTGGACCCCAAAACTAAGTAATAGTCCAAGAAACGGGCCAGAATCGGCCCAAACTGCGATTGTTGATGACCGACACGTAAGCGCACCTTGGAGTTCGACAACCATGGAAATCGCTTTGGGACCCTAAAACGATGAGTAATAGTCCACGAAACGGGCCTGAATCGGCCAAAATTGCGAGTGTTGACGACGGACACATAAACGCACCCCGGGGATCGTCAATCGTGGAAATACCTCTGGGCCCCCAAAACAGTGAGTATTAGTCCATGAAAGAGCCTACAATCAAACAAAACTAGGATTGCTGGTGAATGACACGTGAACGCACCCCAGGGTACGTCAATCGTGGAAATCACTCTGAGGCCCCAAAACAATGAGTAATAGGTCATGAAACAGGGCAGAATCGGCCAAAACTGCGATTATTGGTGACCGACACGTAAGCGCACCTTGGGGTTCAACAACCACGGAAATCGCTTTGGGACCCCAAAACGGTGAGTAATAGTACATGAGACGGGTCAGAATCGACAAAAACTGTGAGTGTTGATGACCGACACGTAAACGCACCCCGGGGTTCGTGAATCGTGGAAATCACTCTGGGACCCCAAAATAGTGAGTGTTGATGACCGACACGTAAACGCACCTTGGGGTTCAACAACTACGGAAATTGCTTCGGGACCCCAAAACAGTGAGTAATAGTCCACGAAACGGGTCAGAATTGGCCAAAACTGTGAGTGTTGACGACGGACACGTAAACGCACCTCGGGGATCGTCATACATGGAAATCGCTCTGGGACCCCAAAACGGTGAGCAATAGTGCATGAAACGGAACAATATCGGCCAAAATTGTGAGTCTTGATGATCGACACGTAAACGCACCCCGGGGTTTATCAATCATAGAAATCACTCCGGGACCCCAAAACTGAGTAATAGCCCAAAAAACGGGCCAGAATCGTCCCAAACTATGATTGTTGACGACCAACACGTAAGCGCTCCTTGGGGTTCCACAACCATGGTAATCGCTTTGGGACCCCAAAACGGTGAGTAATGGTCCATGAAACGGGCCAGAATTGGCCAAAATTGTGAGTGTTGACGACGGACACGTAAACGCACCCCGGCGATCGTCAATCATGGAAATAGGTCTGGCACCCCAAACGGTGACTAAAATCCAAGAAAGAGCCCAGAATCGAACAAAACTAGGATTGCTTGTGAATGACAAGTAAGCGCACCCCAGGGTACGTCGATCGTGAAAATTTGCTCGGGACCCCAAAACAGTGAGTAATATTCCATGAAACTAGGCAGAATCGACCAAAGCTGCGATTGTTAATGACCGACACGTAAGCGCACCTGGGGGTTCAACAACCATTGACGTAGCTTTGGGGCCCCAAAACGGTGAGTAATAGTCCACGAGACGGGTCAGAATCGACAAAAACCGCGAGTGTTGATGACCGACACGTAAACGCACCCCGGGGTTCGTGAATTGTAGAAATCACTCTGGGACCCCAAAATAGTGAGTAATAGTGCACGAAATGGGCCAAAATCGGCCAAAACTGCGAGTGTTGATGAACCACACTTAAGCGCACCTCGGGATTAAACAACTATGGAAATTGCTTCAGGAGCCCAAAACAGTGAGTAATAGTCCACGAAACGGCCCAGAATAGGCCAAAACTGTGAATGTTGGTGACCGACACGAAACGCACCACGGGGTTCATGAATTACGGAAATCACTCCTGTACCCCAAAATAGTGAGTAATAGTCCATGAAATGGGCCAGAATCGTCCAAAACTATGAGTGTTGATGACCGACATGTATGCACCTCTTAGGGTTCAACAACTATGGAAATCGCTTCGGGACCCCAAAACAGTGAGTATTAGTCCATGAAAGAGCCTACAATCAAACAAAACTTGGATTGCTGGTGAATGACACGTGAACGCACCCCAGGGTACGTCAATTGTGGAAATCACTCCGAGGCCCCAAAACGATGAGTAATAGGTCATGAAACAGGGCAGAATCGGGCAAAACTGCGATTATTGATGACCGACACGTAAGCGCACCTTGGGGTTCAACAACCACGGAAATCGCTTTGGGACCCCAAAACAGTGAGTAATTGTACATGAGACGGGTCAGAATCGACAAAAACTGTGAGTGTTGATGACCGACACGTAAACGCATCCCGGTGTTCGTGAATCGTGGAAATAACTCCGAGACCCCAAAATAGTGAGTGTTTATGACCGACACGTAAACGCACCTTGGGGTTCAACAACTACGGAAATTGCTTCGGGACCCCAAAACAGTGAGTAATAGTCCACGAAACGGGTAAGAATTGGCCAAAACTGTGAGTGTTGACGACGGACACGTAAACGCACCTCGGGGATCGTCAAACATGGAAATCGCTCTGGGACCCCAAAACGGTGAGCAATAGTGCATGAAACGGAACAATATCGGCCAAAATTGTGAGTCTTGATGACCAACACGTAAACGCACCCCGGGGTTTATCAATCATAGAAATCACTCCGGGACCCCAAAACTGAGTAATAGCCCAACAAACAGGCCAGAATCGGCCCAAACTGTGATTGTTGACGACCAACACGTAAGCGCTCCTTGGGGTTCCACAACCATTGAAATCGCTTTGGGACCCCAAAACGGTGAGTAATGGTCCATGAAATGGGACAGAATTGGCCAAAATTGTGAGTGTTGATGACGGACACATAAACGCACCCCGGGGATCGTCAATCGTGAAAATAGGTCTGGCACCCCAAACGGTGACTAAAATCCAAGAAAGAGCCCAGAATCGAACAAAACTAGGATTGCTTGTGAATGACAAGTAAACGCACCCCAGGGTACGTCGATCGTGAAAATTTGCTCGGGACCCCAAAACAGTGAGTAATATTCCATGAAACTGGGTAGAATCGACCAAAGCTGCGATTGTTGATGACCGACACGTAAGCGCACCTAGGGGTTCAACAACCATTGACGTAGCTTTGGGGCCCCAAAACGGTGAGTAATAGTCCACGAGACGGGTCAGAGTCGACAAAAGCCACGAGTGTTGATGACCGACACGTAAACGCACCCCTGGGTTCGTGAATTGTAAAAATCACTCCGGGACCCCAAAATAGTGAGTAATAGTGCACGAAATGGGCCAAAATCGGCCAAAACTGCGAGTGTTGATGAACCACACTTAAGCGCACCTCGGGGTTAAACAACTATGGAAATTGCTTCAGGACACCAAAACAGTGAGTAATAGTCCACGAAACGGCCTAGAATAGGCCAAAACTGTGAGTGTTGGTGACCGACACGAAACGCACCACGGGGTTCATGAATTACGGAAATCACTCCTGTACCCCAAAATAGTGAGTAATAGTCCATGAAATGGGCCAGAATCGTCCAAAACTATGAGTGTTGATGACCGACATGTATGCACCTCTTAGGGTTCAACAACTATAGAAATCGCTTCGGGGCCCCAAAACGCCACGAAACGGGTCAGAATTGGCCAAAACTGTGAGTGTTGACGACGGACATCCCGGGGATCGTCAAATGTGGTAAATTGCTCTGGGACCCCTAAACGGTGAGTAATAGTGCATGAAACAGACCAGAATCGGCCAAAATTGTGAGTATTGATGACCGACACATAAACGCACCCCGGGGTTCCTCAATCGTGGAAATCACTTCGGGACCCCAAAACTAAGTAATAATCCAAGAAATGGGACAGAATCGCCCAAACTCTAAGTCTTGATGACCAACATGTAAGCACATCTTGGTGTTCGACAACCATGGAAATCACTTTGGGACCCCAAAACGGTGAGTAATAGTCCAGAAAAGAGCCCAGAATCGGAAAAACCTGGGATTATCGATGAACGATAAATAAATGCACCCCGGGGTTCATCAATCATGGAAATCGCTCAGGCACCCCAAATAAGTGAGTAATAGTCCATTAAACGGGCCAGAATCGGCCAAACTGTGATTGTTGATGACCGACACGTAAGCTCACCTTGGGGTTCAACAAACATGGAGGTCGCTTTGGGACCCCAAAACGGTGAGTAATAGACCACGAAACGGGTCAAAATCGACAAAAACCGCAAGTGTTGATTACCTTCACGTAAACGCACCCCAAAGTTCATTAATCGTGGAAATCACTATAGGACCCGAAAACAGCGAGTAATAGTCCACGAAACGGCCCAGAATCGGCCAAAACTGTGATTGTTGATGACCGGCACGTAAACGCACCCCGGGGTTAATTAATCGTGGATATCACTCTGGGACCCCAAAGCAATGAGTAATAGTCCATGAAACGGGCCAGAATCGGCCAAAACTGTGGGTGTTGATGACCGACACGTAAGCGCAACTTGGGGTTCAACAACTATGGAAATTGCTTCGGGACCCCAAAGCGGTAAGTAATAATCCACGAAACGGGTCAGAATTGGCCAAAACTGTGAGTGTTGACGACGGACACGTAAACGCACCCTGGGGATCGTCAATCGTGGAAATCGCTCTAGCACCCCAAAATGATGAGTAAAAGTGCTTGAAAGTGACCAGAATCGGCCAAAATTGTGAGTGTTGATGACCGACACATAAACGCTCCCCGGGGATCGTTAATCATGGAAATCACTCTGGCGCCCCAAAACAGCGAGTAATAGTCCACGAAACGGGCCAGAATCGGCCAAAACTGTGAGTATTGATGACTGACACGTAAGCGCACCTTGGGTTCTACAACTATGGAAATCACTTCGCAAAACGTGAGTAATAGTCTACGAAATGGGTCAGAATTGGCCAAAACTATGAGTGTTAACGACGGACACGTAAACGCACCCCGGGGATCGTCAATCGTGCAAATCGCTCTGTGACCCCAAAACGGTGAGTAACAGTGCACGAAACGGACCAGAATCAGCCAAAAATTTTAGTGTTGATGACCGACACATAAGCGTATCCCGAGGTTCGTCAATCATGGAAATCACTTGGGGACACCAAAATTGAGTAATAGTGCAAGAAACGGGCCAGAATCGGCCCAAACTGCGAGTCTTCACGACCAACACGTAAGCACACCTTAGGGTTCGACAACTATGGAAATCACTTTGGGACCCCAAAACAGTGAGTAATAGGCCACGAGACGGGTCAAAATCGACAAAAACCGCGAGTGGTTATGACTGACACGTAAACACACTCCAAAATTTGTTAATCGTGGAAATCACTCCGGGAGCCCAATATAGTGAGTAATAGCCCATGAAAAGGCCTAGAATCGGTCAAAACTGTGAGTGTTGATGACCGACACGTAAACGCACCCCGGGGTTCATTAATCGTGGAAATCACTCCGGGACCCCAAAATAGTGAGTAATATTCCACAAAACGGGCCAGAATCGGCCAAAACTGTGAGTGTTGATGACCGACACGTAAACTCAACTTGGGGTTCAACAACTATGGAAATCGCTTCGGGACCCCAAAACGGTAAGTAATAGTCCACGAAATGGGTCAGAATTGGTCAAAACTATGAGTGTTGACGATGGACACATAAACGCACCCGGGGATCGTCCATCGTGGAAATCGCTCTGGCACCCCAAAATGATGAGTAATAGTGCTCGAAACGGACCAGAATCGGCCAAAATTGTGAGTGTTGATGACCGACACGTAAACGCATCCCGGGGTTCGTCAATCGTGGAAATTACTCTGGGACCCCAAAACAGTGAGTAATAGTCCACGAAACGGGCCAGAATCGGCCAAAACTGTGAGTCTTGACGACCAACACATAAGCACACCTTGAGGTTTGACAACCTTGGAAATCACTTTGGGACCCCAAAACGGTGAGTAATAGTCCAGGAAAGAGCCCAGAATCGGACAAACTTAGGATTATTGATGAACGATGCATAAACGCACCCCGGAGTTCATCAGTAATGGAAATCGCTCAGGGACCCCAAATCGGTGAGTAATAGTCCACGAAACGGGTCAGAATTGGCCAAAACTGTGAGTGTTGACGATGGACACGTAAACGCACCCCGAGGATCGTCAATCATGGAAATCGCTCTGGGACCCCAAAACGGTGAGTAATAGTGCATGAAACGGACCAGAATCGGCCAAAAATGTGAGTGTTGATGACCGACATGTAAACGCACCCCGGGGTTCGTCAATCGTAGAGACCCAAAACTGAGTAATAGTCCAAGAAACGGGCCATAATCGGCCAAACTGCGAGTCTTGACGACCAGCATGTAAGCACACCTTGGGGTTCGACAACCATGGAAATCGCTTTAGGACCCCAAAACGGTGCGTAATAGTCCATGAAAGAGGCCAGAATCGGGCAAACCTGAGATAATTGATGAACAATACATAAACGCACCCCGAGACACGTAAACGCCCGTCTCACCACGCCTCGTCGAGACGCACCGCGGGAATGAGCCAAGCCGATGTGTAAATTTTTGCCACGCACGATGGGTATACAAGTGGTCACATGGGAGCTGAAACATTTGTTGTACTGGTGATTGAATCCGAACGGCGCACCTCTTTGACTACAGGTTGTTTGCTTCGTTTCTCTGTTTTTCTTCACCTCCCGTTGAAGTATGTTCGCCTCCTTCTCATGTGCCTATAAAAGAGAGGTCGCTCCTCTCCAGAGAGACACACCAGAACATCATCTTCCTCTCGCCACCAAGTTCCAAACTCTGAGATACTGCAAGGTTCTTACCCATCCCGGCTTGCGGCGTGCACCGCAGGTGGGGACAGTAGGCCTCTGAAACCCCACGTCTTTGATTGTTGTGCAGGAGAAGGGTGATAAGATTTTTTGGGAGCGCTCTGTGTGACTACTGATCGGTTCATCACGGACGCTCCAGACACCGATGACCACTTCCCAAATGACAACTTCTTCCCCGACGTCGACAACCTTTTCGACGACATGGTTGGCGAGTATGTCGATCCCAAGACCAATGTTTCTGTCGCTGTTCCGTACGTTCTCATATTCTTTCTGTTTAAAATCTTGCAACAGTTTCTCCTTCTAGTATCTGTTATACATATGTTATGTTCTAGTTCACATATGCAGATATTATTTGCCTTCTATCTTTTAGATCACATGACCTGTTTCACCTCTACTATAATAGTCATGTTTTATCTACTATTTCTACTAATAAAATCGTATGGTAAATTGCTCATTTTTCCAACGTATCTATACATAAATTTCTGTGTATACATTCAAGAAAATTCCATTCACCATGGAATCAAAATCTACAGTCGATATGGAAGCGTGGAGAAGTGCGGTTTGACGCGTTGAAATGAAACTATTTGGGAATAATTTCCTTCTAAATTGAAGCAAATCTCAGTTGCGATGGAAGCAAATTTGAATAGCATTGGAAATAAAGTTTGCTTCACATGGAAGCAAAACTGCACGCACGAAATTTTGTAGATCATCCATATTCGTAGATCACCTAGGTACGACTACAATCACTGAAGCGAGCTGAAGGTCCGCCTCCGTCATCGCCCCTCCCTTGCCGGAGCCGGGCACAACTTGTTGTAGTGGAAAGTCAGGAAGTCGTCGTGCTAAGACCACATAGGACCAACACACCAGAATAACAACCGCCGCCAATGAAAAGAAGTTTATATCGGAAGGATCTAACCGAAGACACAAGAACAAAGATGAACAAAGACCGGATCTTGCGAGATCCACCAGAGACACACCTCCACACGCCCTCCAACGATACTAGATGCATCATCGGTACGAGGCTAGCAGGGAGAACCTTATTCATCTTCAAGAAGCCGCCGCCGTCTCGTCTTCCTGAGCATGATGCAAACCCTAACAAAACTTGAAGAAGCACCTAAAAATGAAGCCCTCCTGCCGGCAAGGGTCTGGATCCACCGCGCACCCATGACCCTAAGGCCACAAGAGACATGGCAGATCGGCGACATTGCCGGAGGGAGGCAGAAACCCTAGCCATCTTTCCTTGGTGGAGAGACTTGGGGACGAGAGACAACAAATTCGTTCGTAGCTTTTCAAAAGTTAGGATAAATAGGTACATGTTCAAAAAGATCTTTCTAGTACTAATTCTTTAAACAACACGCTGCCAATAGTATGTATTACTATCCGTACATGTTCAAAAAGATACTCCCTCCTAGTAATATTGGCAAAGATCTTTCCTCATTAGGAGTCTTGTTTAAAGAAATAAAATCTCTGTTGTGTGTTGCTTACGATAGTGTTAAAATTTCTGTATGTATGAGGTCTTGTAACTCTGTAGCACATGAACTTGCCGCGCGTGGCGTTCTGCTAGGGGATGGCAACCATGCTGTGTGGGTTGGCCATCTTCCTCATTTTGTACTCAACTTGTGTGCTGGCGATGTGTCCAGCGCCTAAGTTTAATGGAATGCCTTCAATAGTGTTCCTTTCAGAAAAAAAAAATATTATTTGAATGGATCACGGAAACAAATTTATGTTAGGTCAGAAGCAAATTAATTTAAGTTGCCTTATCGACATGCTCTAGCAACCTCAAACATGAAGTTTTTGTTACAACTAAACATGCTTCTAAGAATTAGTGCATTGTGCTTCGTATACAGTTGAATAAAGCTTCTTTCCCACAGGAGGAAAAAAATGCTTCTAACACACTGTAATAACTTATGCTTTCAACAATGTTAGTGCATTCTGCTTCAACCATTCAAAATTTAATTTCTGTGTATACATTCAAGCAAATTTCATTCACCATGGAATCAAAATCTACAGCCGATATGGAAGCACGGTTTGATGCGTTGAAACGAAACTATTTGGAAATGATTTCCTTCTGAATTGAAGCAAATCTCAGTTGCGATGGAAGCAAATTTGAATAGCATCGGAAATAAAATTTCCTTCCCATGAAAGCAAAACTGCATGCATGAAGTTTTGCTACAGTTATTAGTGACCTTGATGAATGTTTAGGGCCAAAACGTGTTTAGCACGCACAACACTATATATAATTATTGTGGTAATTATTAGTATCCAATTCTAGTCGTCCTGTTATTATTACTATCCAAATAGTATCATTGTCCTGTAACTATTACTATCCGTAATTATAATTTGGCGATTAAAACTAACCTAAACAAACGCTCGCTTCCTCCGGCTAGCACCCCTCCGCATACGAATTCGTCGTATATCACCCGTCGATCCGCCGCCACCGCCATGCATAAGTTGCTGCCGATGTATGATTTTTTTCGAAAAACTTCCAATTTATTCATCTTCAACCATAACAGTACAACGAATAACAGAAATAATAAAAAAATACATCCATATTCGTAGAGCACCTAGGGACGACTACAATCACTAAACTGAGCCGAAGGTGCGCCGTCGTCATCGCCCCTCCCTCGTCGAAGCCGGGGCACAACTTGTTGTAGTAGACAGTCAGGGAGTCCTCGTGCTAAGGCCATATATGACGAACGCACCAAAACAACAACCATCGCCAATGAAGAGAAGTTTATATCGGAAGGATCCAACCGAAGACACAAGAACATTGATGAACAAAGACTGGATCCGAGTAGATCCAGCAAAAACAACCAACGACTGAATCTCGCGAGATCCGCCGGAGACACACCTCCACACGCCCTCCAACAATGCTAGGCGCACCACCGAAACGAGTTAAGGGGGGATAACTTTATTCCATCTTCAAGAAGCCGTCTTGGTCTCGTATTCCCGAGCAAGACACAAACCGTAACATAACTTGAAAAAACACCTAAGAACAAAGCCCTTCCGCCGGCAAGGACCGGGATCCACCGCCCACCCATTGCCCTAAGTCCACAGGCGACGTGGCAGATCAGCAACGTTGCCGACGGGAGACAGAAACCCTAACCTTTTTTCCTTGGAGGAGAGACGTAGGGACGAGAGACAACAGATTCGTTAGTAGCTTTCTAAAAGTTATGATATATAATACTAGCTTTTTGTGCAAAAAGAAAAACCTATTTGTCATGTGAATTATTAAACACCTCCATATACGAACTAAAATACAGATTCAATCCAACTTAAATACTCCTCCCTTTTTAAAAAGATTGTCTTAGATTTGTCTACATAAAATGTGTCTAGATATGGATATAAACGTGCCCAGATACATCTTATGTAGATAAATCTAAGACAACTTTTTCCCAGGTAGTAAACGTTTTTTTCATTGGCTGGAGGGAGTTGGCGTTGGATCAAATTGAGCGATGCATATGGAATCAGACTCGGATCACTGACGCAACCTAGCTACTATATCTATCTACGTACGTTTATACCTTCCCTCAACAAGAAAAACCTTCATCATTGGATTGGATCTCGCGATGGCGGCCGGAGCGACGACGGCGATGGATGGCAGGTGCTCGAGAACACCCCGCGACGACCATGGATGGAATGACGGATCTCTTCGGCAATCCGGGGGTGAGGAGCAAGACAGGCGGGTGGAGGGCCCAGATCGGATTCTCGACGGCAGACAACTACTACTCCATCCTCACACGCATAGTCCACTGTGCTCCCTTCATGTCTAGAGCAGTTGAAATTAAAGATTGCATTTATTTATATTGAACATTTATACTTTGACATACTTTATCCGGTTCCTAAGTGTATGTCTTATTCTACCAATACAACTTTTAATGTACTATCTTTAATATTATCTTAGATATAAATAGTTGCATTAAATATGTAATTACCATATTTTAAGATTACAAATACATTTTCACGGGCTAAATGAAATTGTATAAATTTTACAATATAACTGAGTTATAGGTGTAAACTTGTGTTACATTGGATTTTACTCTAAATGGAAGCAAACATTAATATTATAGTACAATTGAGTTTAGTCCTTGCAATGTGATGAGGTGCATTCATGTGTTTCATTTGTCTAAGAAATATTTAGGTTGGTTGACTAATTATTAGTAGACCAAAATTAGTTAAATCTCAATCAACAACTTGTAGCATCGATCCAATGTTGAGATCCATGCAAGAATTATTTTCTCTATGCTCTAACATTATTATTGTTTGTGCCTATATGAATAAAATTTTGTAATGTCGTGAATCTTTTTTTAGATATGTACAAAAACTGATTGAGAATTACTCAGTCAAACGAACAAGTCACTATCGTATTTAAGTATCTACAGAACCTGGTAGAGTTATCAATCTAACAAATATAGTTTTAAAAAAATTATGGCACACAATATTATCAAGATTAAATGTAATGGTGTGTTTGGTTGGTGGAACATAGTAGAATATAACTCCCAACAAAGAAATCTAGTAGAATATAATGGAACATGTCTAGATTTTAGTGATGGTGCAGTATAACAACTAGGATGGAATGAGATGGATCCACCAGAGGGAATATTGAGCCAATATAATACAGGGAATGAACCCATAAAATCAAATTTGCAAAATTTTCATATAGTGGATATAGAATAGCATTGAAAATAAAATCATGCACATAGTTACACTGCTAGACTGCCCCATGCCATTGGACTGGATACATCATTGTAGTATTGTGCATCATCTTAGATGTTACTTTTTTAGGCAAATCTTAGATGTTAGTTTTGGGAGCTCTTTTATACCGCCTTTAAGTTGTGTATATGGGGGATGTGCTTGAAGGCATTCAGAATGGGCTGGCAAGTGGCAATGACCCGTTAATTCATATTCGTATAATTTTTTACCAAACAATTCCACAAAACTATTCTATATTTAATATTGCTTGTTCATTCTAAAATCAACTTAATAACTGATAATTATATATATAATATAAATATTTATAATGGAGAATTTATATATAAATGTAAACTTTGCTACATGGAAACGTACATATATTTGAATACAAATATTCATCTCATAATTATCCATACATATAAAGTAACCAATTATGCATTAGAAAAAGTTCATGTATTCAAGAATAGTTTCATGGAATATGTTCTGTATTTCTACTAAAAGGATAATAAAAAAAGAATTGAAAGAGAAAAAATAGAAAAATGAAGAAGGAAAAAAGATACTCCCTCCGATCCATAATAAGTGTCGCAATTTTGAACTATCAAAAGTGTGACACTTATTTTGGATTGGAGGTGGTACTAAAAAAAGAATCCAAATGAAAAACACAAGTGAAAAAATGCATCGTTCACATATTGGGCTCTGGCCGTGGAAGATCTTAGCCGAAGTTTCCTTAACTTCCCGCTATGAGTATGTATGAATTCAGGTTACTTTTTTCAGAAGTATCTTGCTCTATTGAACGTTGCCTCTCCTTCCTGTTGCACATAAGGCAAAATTCCTTTTTCTATCGACAAACCGTTAGGCATGGGAGTAGAGAACAAGTGTCTCATTCCAAGAATTTGAATACAATGACGACCACGGCGACTCACTACCATTCCAACACTAGTAAGAATATTAATATTAACAAGGGTGTTATGAACAATGGGGGAAGGTTGATGAAGTTCAAGCCAAGGGAGTTGGCCGACATGGTGATCACTCCGCCACACGCTATGTCTCCTTGTGTGCAATTTGCTTGGTGTGCAAGGTGGAACAGAAGAATTGCCCCCTACGTTGGGCGAGTAGGGGTGGGGTTCGCGACCATCAAATAGCAGGACACTCGATGCAACTTGCCCCAAACTTGTAGCCTTGGTAACTTATTTGACCAAATGAATCAGTTGAATGCGGTTCGAGGTAGTGATAGACATAGAGGACATGCACATCGTTGTTGGCAAAGCCAAAGTAGTTGCACCATGCTGTGAGAGTGATTTTGAAGTCTTGGTACATGAGATGGAAGGTGACCCGTTCATCTTCTTAACCTTGGTTTAACCCAACGTTGTGCCATAGCGTACTAAGAAACTCAAGCATCAACGGATGCATATCCCTGATACACAAAGTGTTGCAATCTAGCATTAGCACATAATAAATTGAAATCGTTACTGATGCCCTGAAAGTACCGCTGAAAATAAACATGATGCGTGTGTGCAGCCTCTTCAGACGCACTAGCGATACGGGCGCACCTCGTGCACATCATCCAACTCACCGTACATGTAGTACCAACGGTTGCTTCTGACCTTGGATACTTACACATCATGCCTAACTGATATATGCTTGCTGGCTTCAGGGTAGATCAAGGTGTTGGTTACCGGTCGAAATTTCAAGATTTCCCATGGTTACCGCGTATTTTCGTGTCCCTCGGTAAATCCCCGTACCAAGAAAAAATATCATTTTTTTTAATTTAAACACTCAGTTTATATTAAAGTACGTAGGATCTAATTAATGCCAGGAGAGTTGGTTCTGCCATGTTGGTAGCAACCTAGTTCCTGTTTTGAGAGGTATCTGGTTCAAATGTTCGTTCATTCACTTATTTGAATTCAAAATTCAACTATAAAATTCGTTCAAAATATACTTGGTATTTCTCGGTAACCGTGGTAACCGCGTTTATTAGTCTCCCTTGGTAAAAATGCCTCATTCGGTAACCAAAACCTTGGGGTAGATAGGTGTCGGCAAGACAAGTATATATGAAGGCGACCAGTGCAAGCACTAAGAAGTATGCGAGCACTTGGATGTATCTCACAATGAAGATAACCACAGGCTAATAAAGGGAAGCGGGTCCCTAGTATTTAGGAAACATACAATATGAACTTAGGAAGCATTGTATTATTGGCACATATGTTGTTTGAATGGATTGCGGAAACAAATTTATGTTAGGTCAGAAGCAAATTAATTTAAGTTGCCTTATCAACATGCTCTAGCAACCTCAACCCATCCGCTCGCCATTGTCGCACATGGAATACATTACGACTGTTTATCAATTTTGAATCCAACTTGGCTCTAGTTTGCTTTCTACACACAATAGTAAACCTTTTTTTTGCAGGATCACAAAGTAAAGCTTCGGTCACACGAAAATCAAATGATGCATGTTCGCCAAACCTGTATGGTCCCTACAAACATGAAGTTTTTGTTACAACTAAACATGCTTCTAAAATTTAGTGCATTGTGCTTCGTATACAGTTGAATAAAGCTTCTTTCCCGCAGGAAAAAAATGCTTCTAACACACTGTAGTAACTTATGCTTTCAACAACATGTTAGTGCATTCTGCTTGAACCATTCAAAACTAATTTATGTGTATACATTCATTCCATTCACCATGGAATCAAAATCTACAGTCTATATGGAAGCGTTGTTTGACGCGTTGAAATGAAACTATTTGGAAATAATTTCCTTCTAAATTGAAGCAAATCTCAGTTGCGTTGGAAGCAAATTTGAATAGCATTGGAAATAAAATTTGCTTCCCATGGAAGCAAAACTACAGGCACAAAATTTTGCTACAGTTATCAGTGACCTTGATGAATGTTTAGGGCCAAAACATGTTTAGCACGCACAACACTATATATAACTATTGTGGTAATTATTACTATCCAATTGTTGTTGTCTTGTAATTATTACTATCCAAATAGTATCATTGTCCTATAATTATTACTATCCATAATTATAATTTGGCGATTAAAACTCACCTAAACAAACGCTCACTTCCTCCCGCTAGCACCTCTCTGCATACAAATTCGTCGCGTGTCACTCGTTGATCCGCCGCCACCGCCACATAAGTTGCCGGCGATGTATGCTATTTTTTCTTGAAAAACTTTCAATTTACTCATCTTCAATCATGACAGTACAACGAATAACACAAATAATAGGAAATACATCCATATTCGTAGAGCACCTACGGACGACTACAATCACTAAAAAAGTGAGCCGAAGATGCGCCGTCGTCATCGCCCCTCCCTCATCGAAACCGGGGCACAACTTGTTGTAGTAGATAGTCAGAAAGTCCTTGTGCTAAGGCCATATATGACGAATGCACCAGAACAACAAGCGCCGCCAATGAAGAGAAGTTTATATCGGAAGGATCCAACCGAAGACACAAGAACATTGATGAACAAAGACTGGATCCGAGTAAATGCAGCAAAGACAACCACCGACCGAATCTTACGAGATCCGCCGGAGACACACCTCCACACGCTCTCCAATGATACTAGATGCACCACTGGAACGGGGCTAAGCAGGGAGAACCTTATTCCATCTTCAAGAAGCCGATGTCGGCTCGTCTTCCTGAACAGGATGCAAACCATAAATACGTTTTGTGTAGAAAAACAGTAACATATTTATCACGTGAACTACCAAGTGCCTCCGTATATAGAGTACAAACTAAAATACAAATTCAAACCATCTTAAGTACTTCTCTCGTTTCAAAAAGATTGTCTTAGATTTGTCTACGTAAAATGTGTCTAGATACGGATATAAACGTGTCCAGATACATGCATCCGTAGCTAGACAAATCTAAGTCAAGCTTTTTTTTCTAGGTAATAAATATATATTTTTTTGCATGGACTGGAGGGAGTATTAATACTGTATTCGTGCATAATCAACCCAAATAACCGATATGGTTACGTTACCAAATCAGACTCCGATCGATCAACATACTTTATAGTATACCAATATCCCTTAACCAAAAACACTCATTGATTCATTGGATCTCATCGGAAACCCTCCAGAGAACGGGATGGCGGCGGCCGGTGCGACGACGATGGACGGCACCACCGATTTCTCCGGCGAGCCGGCGGTGAGGGGCAAGACGGGGGGCTGGAGGGCGTGCCCCTTCATCCTGGCCAACGAGTGCTGCGAGCGGCTCGCCTACTACGGCATGAGCTCCAATCTGGTCAACTACATGATCGACCGCCTCCACCAGGGCAACGCCGCCGCCGCCACCAACGTCAACAACTGGTCCGGCACCTGCTACGTCATGCCCCTCCTCGGCGCCTTCATCGCCGACGCCTACCTCGGCCGCTTCCGCACCATCGCCGCCTTCATGTCCCTCTACATCGCCGGCCTCGCCCTCCTCACCCTCACCGCCACCGTGCCCGGCCTCAGGCCGCCCGACTGCGCCGGCTGCAAGCCCGCCGCGGGCCAGACCGCCGCCTTCTTCACCGCGCTCTACCTCATCGCCGTCGGCACCGGCGGGATCAAGCCCTGCGTCTCCTCCTTCGGCGCCGACCAGTTCGACGACGCCGACCCGCGCGAGATGCGCAGCAAGAGCTCCTTCTTCAACTGGTTCTACATGTCCATCAACGTCGGCGCGCTCGTCGCCTCCTCGGTGCTCGTCTGGGTCCAGATGAACGTCGGATGGGGCTGGGGATTCGGCGTCCCCGCCGCCGCCATGGCCGTCGCCGTCGTCAGCTTCCTCATGGGCAGCAGGCTCTACAGGTACCAGAAGCCCGGCGGCAGCCCGCTCACCAGGATGCTGCAGGTCGTGGTCGCCGCCTGCAGGAAGTCGCACGTGGCGCTCCCCGCCGACGCCTCCCTGCTGCACGAGGTCGCCTCGCCGGACGGCAAGGCCGCCATCGAGGGCAGCAGGAGGCTGGAGCACACGGATCAGCTGAGGTGCCTGGACAAAGCCGCCGTGCTTGTGCCGACGCCCGGGCCCGGCGGCGCTCAAGAGGAAAACCCGTGGAGGCTGTGCACGGTGACGCAGGTGGAGGAGCTCAAGAGCATGGTGCGGCTGCTGCCGGTGTGGGCGAGCGGCATCGTCATGTCGGCGGTGTACAGCCAGATGAGCACCATGTTCGTGCTCCAGGGCAACACCCTGGACCCGCGCATGGGCGCCTCCTTCAAGATCCCGGCCGCGTCGCTCTCCATCTTCGACACCATCGCCGTGATCGTGTGGGCGCTGGCCTACGACCGGCTGATCGTGCCCGCGGCGCGCCGGATGACCGGCCACCCGCGCGGGTTCACGCAGCTGCAGCGCATGGGCATCGGCCTGGTGATATCCATCTTCTCCATGGTGGCCGCCGGGGTGCTGGAGGTTGCCAGGCTCCGCGTGGCCGCGGCGCACGGGATGCTGGACTCCAAGGAGTACCTGCCCATGTCCATCTTCTGGCAGGTGCCGCAGTACTTCATCGTGGGGGCGGCGGAGGTGTTCACGTTCGTGGGGCAGATCGAGTTCTTCTACGACCAGTCGCCGGACGCCATGAGGAGCATGGGGTCGGCGCTGTCGCTCACGTCCAACGCGCTGGGAAACTACCTGAGCACGCTGCTGGTGGTGATCGTGACGGCCATCTCGACGAGGAACGGCGGCCTCGGGTGGATCCCGGACGACAACCTCAACCGCGGCCACCTCGACTACTTCTACTGGGTGCTGGCCGTGCTCAGCGCCATCAACTTCATCGTCTACCTCTGGATAGCAAAGTGGTACAAGTACAAGGCCACAGCACCTCCTGCAGCTTCAGTCGTTGCCATCGGCGACGACACCAATTAGAATTTGTACTAGTGTTAATTCCTTCCCCATATACTATTATATGCATGTTTTAGGGGTGAAACAAGTTAAGTTTGAGACGATTTTATTTTGAAATTGTAGCTTTTGCTTTTGAGTGCAAAATTCTAGCTAGTACCAGCAGTTAATTAGTGGGGAATCTGATCTCATCTGATATATCAAGTAGTGTTATCTAGGAGGTATCACACCTGGTGTTTTGTTTTTTCACATGACTCGTTTTTTCAGACTGTTTCTAATTGGAAGGGGTGCATTACTTTACTATAATTAGATTCATCACTAAACCATTGTAAACAGCTAAACATCCTGACATATATAGGATGCATGCATATCTTGCTTAATTATACTAGTCGTGATCAGCATGTTTTCTGAATCTGGGGCATTATTGACAGTAGTTTTTCTGTTCGGGTAAAATTAACAGCCAGCAGCAATCATTTTCAAACATATATATACAAGACAGTAGGTAATTTATATGTGCCCACTGGACATTTTATTAACCAGAAAATCAAGTAACAAACACATTAGCAATGCACCAAGAATGAACTCTAAAAAAGTTGACTGTCAAATTTGTCACGAACAAGCAGGATTACATGGTTAGATACAGGTTACATGAGATTGCCACGAACAAGCTAGAGCCAGGTTTTTAAGTTTAAATTTAAATGGTTAGCTGTTCAAATGGCAGATACTATATGTGATGGACAGAGGTGGGTTATAATGTTGAATGATTAGATTTGAAATTTCAACAAACAAATTACAGTAACATATACACTATGATCGAGTCAAACATGTCTGGAAATACTGATAAGCAGCATATTTATTCCAAGCAAATCAAATTATACTGAATCTCCTGCATACCACCACATGGAACGGAATACAACAGACCAGACCACACCAAGATTCCAGTACATCGACAAACGATTTGTACCTCAACTGCAATTAAACTAGGGCAAAGCTGGCTTGCTTGATGGGTTCTTTTGGATCCACAAGGTGAAAAGCCAGAAGACAGGGGAGATCCCCTGCAACTAGTAGCACCAGCTGAATTGTTGGAAAACTCTTGCAGCTGCACCGTCAATTGCATCGATGACACCAATTAGAATTTACAATTGCTTTTGATATTGTACGGGTGAAATTAAGTTTCAGATGATTTTATTGTATTGGCTACCTTTGTACTATTGCTCTCCCCCATATTGTACTACTGGGTCAAATTAAGTTTCAGATGATTTTATTTTTGACACTAATTGTCGCTGTTATCTGCTTTTGCTTTTGAGTGCAGATTTGTACCAGGTAATCTATGTGCCATAATTCGTGGTTTGCTGAACATTCTACTTTTCTCATGTCTCCGGTTAGTGTCATGATTCTGGTTTGTTGGTTATGGGATTGATTTTTCCGAAGGGAATGTTCTTCTCATTGGTGCTTCTTGAACAAATAGTTTGCCTTGAACATTCTACTCTTGTCATTTCTTCGATTAGTGTCATCTTCAATAAATATGATTCTAGTTTGTAGCTTATGGACTTGATTTTTCAGAAGAGAATGTTCTTCTCTAGAATCTTCAGTGGAATCTTGAGTTGCATCTGCTCGGGTTGATTGGGAACTTTCTAGTTTTGTTTGGATTGATAGCCAGCAAAGCTAATTTGATGATTCCTGCTGATTGTACACTTACAAGTTATCTTTCTACTTAGGTCATCCTGGCTGCTACTTTGATCACTATATATCAATGGTTTCGGTTTGTACATATGCCAGTTTATGTTGTACTTCGCCCATTCTGGATTTTAAGACATAAAACATCTTTCAATGCATCTTGCAGTCTTGGAGGGAACTGAAGTGTTTGCATCACAAGTGTTATGGTCCAGTTATTTTATATTGATTAGCAGCGAATGAAGTGAATAGAAATTAAACAGTATTCTAAACACAGATTAATAGCCAAAGATACAAAATCATCTTAACAATTCAGAAATTTAAATAGTAGATGAAATGGGCCTTGAAGATTTTCATGTGAGTTTCTCTTTTCTTGAAACCTCTTGTCAGCTTCTTTGTTGTGCACTTGTGAGGCATCGATCTTCCTAGTTAATTAATTAAGCCATCAAAGTATGAGAAGAAATCATCCAGGGAGAAGAGGTCCAATTCTGGGAGAAACGTTAGGAGAGGGAGGCGTCCACCAACACCATAGCATAGCATAGCTGGCCCCAAGGAAGCATCAAGCATCAACAACTTGGTTTGGCCTCAGCACATCAAGCATACCCGGTTTGGATTCAGCCCATCAAAGCATATCAGGCAGCGTCCACACGCCACCAACAACTTCTTTCTCAACCAGAATGGTAGACAGAGCAAACAAATCCTTGGTATTTTCTAGTAGTATGTTTTTCATGTGCCCACAAATCTTGATCAAGCCATGCCAGAGGAGGAATACTTTAAATCGCCAGCACGCCACGCAGTTTGATTCCAGCTACCATGCATCCTCAGGATACTAAATCAGAAACAAAGCTAGTAGATACCAACGATT
The DNA here is from genome assembly GCA_963921465.1 of Triticum timopheevii. Classification (NCBI taxonomy): domain Eukaryota; kingdom Viridiplantae; phylum Streptophyta; class Magnoliopsida; order Poales; family Poaceae; genus Triticum; species Triticum timopheevii. The sequence continues at coordinate 622,588,367 of OY997268.1, forward strand.
GATCATTCACGCATAGAACCATGGGCATTCAACAACATTATAAACAAATTTTATGAGCTAGATTTGATGATAAACACATTCAGGATGCATGCCACACAGTTGGAATTAATGATAACCAGGTCTGGTATATAAAAGCAAATGGAAGTTGGGCAGCTGAAAAAGAATTATTCAAAGGAATGCCAATTTATAATATCATCACTACTTTCTACCCAAGTCAAAGCACAATATTAAAGATTTAATAAGTAACAAACACATTGACAATGCACCAAGAAGAGAATGAACCCACACTTAACTATTAGCAAAATGCAGAGCGCCAATAATATAAGTATATATTATTATGCTCCTCTAAAGGTAGCTTGATTTGTTGAGGCTCTCTCTCAGATGGCAAGAGTTGTTCATCAGTAGGAGTAAATCATATCAATTTGTGTGACTTCAGTTGTCAAAATTGGTGAACTTGTTTCTTGTGCAGCTGTGGCACAATCTTGAGACCTAGTACAACCGCAATTAACTAGGCAGGGCAAAGCAAAGCTAGCCTGCTGGGTCCTTTCCGATGGGTTTTTAAGGTGAAAAGCAAGCAGACAGGACACACTTGCACAATAACATCCACAACCACAATAAGGTAGGTGCAACATATGGAACATTCTTGTTTTCTTCATATTACAACACTAGAGGTCTATTTCTGTATCGCAATGCACGTCAAACGGTCTATTTCTGTTCGTGTTTGCCTCAAGTGGCGGCATATCATCATCTTCATCAGAGTCCTGCTCTTCCTCAACCTGCGATGCCGTTCCTTGTGGCCGTGTCGCCCACCCATTGGGACTTGACTTGAAGATAGCCGGCCTGGCATAAGAAAGATGAGTGAATCAGGAACACACAATCGAGAGGAAGGACGACAAGCTAACAATCCTGATTTTATCAAGTAGATAGACTACTGATGCAGAGCTCGTAAGAAAGCACAAATAAAAAAGATGGATTAACCAGCAGCTCAGTCCCCAGTTAAGTTACAGCAGGATCCATGATTTGAGCAACAGTTTCAACAACAACATTCCTTCCACTTGTTGGGGTATAACTAAAAGGCCTACGATCCCAGCCTCTTGGAAGCCAAGCCAAACTCTGATGCTCGACCCATCCGTCGCCCACGACCACCTCTCGCTGGGCCCTTGAAGATGCTTCTCACTGCATGTCTAGTGTAGGACATACCCTCCTTGGGTTCAAGATGCTTGCTTGGAGCACATCTCTCTCTAGCTAGTCGGATGATAATATTTGGCCTGAAGCACACAGACTTTGAGGATTCTGAACAAGGTGCCAACCCTGCTTCTTCTTGGCTAGCATTGCCAAGTTAAAACACATGCTAAGCTGATATATAACCAACCAATAGATTTTCCAGTCATTGTCCTGCTCAGCAGTCCTCGTATAAGTTTCTCTCTTCTCAAGCTCTCACAAGGATTAACGAATCATCTGCAAACAGTAATAAATGATTAAAACTCGGTGCATTTTGGCAAATCTTCACTCCTTCCAATTGCCCATTTTGTCCTGCACTAGTATTAAGTAAGCTTGAAAAATGCTTCTGCACAAAAATGAAATAAGCTAGAGCCAGGGTTTTAAATTTAAATGGCTGTTCAAATGGCAGATACTATATGTGATGGATGGAGTTGGGTTATAATGTCGAATGATTAGATTTGAAATTTCAACAAACAAATTAACATGTACAGTATGATCCAATCAAGCATGTCTGCAAAAATTGATGAGCAGCATATTTATTCCAAACAAATCAAATTTTACTGAATCTCCTGCATACCACCACATGGAATGGAATACAACAGACCAGACCACACCAAGATTCCAGTACATCCACCAACGACTTGTACCTCAACTGCAATTAGACAGGAAACAACACTTGCAGAAAGGAACAAGCAACAGGTGAAAAGCGAGAAACTAGTAGTAGTAGCACCAGCTGAATTGTTGTAAAACTCTTCTCTTCTTGGTGGGCACAATTGTACCTACTATAACATCCAGAAATAACACGCAACATATGGAACAAAACCTTGTTTTCTTCATATTACAGCACAGGTGACGACGACAAGCTTCGTCATGCCCTGCAGCCACTTAATGTCGTACTACAAAACTCACTCAGACTATATCTTTCACAGATTGGGCAGCAAGTTTATCATGTCGTGCCCAAATTCGACGAGCATAAATACATCAGGTGTGGTGTACAGGTGGAAGGTAACCATATATAGGATGACATACATCGTCCACGGCTCCTATTCCCAAGTCGTCTACCAGTTCAAGAATCAGAATCACTCTCTGTGTCGGAATGCACGTCAAACGGTCTATTCCTGTTTGTGTTCGCCTCGAGTGGTGGCATATCATCATCGTCATCTTCTTCTTCTTCGGAGTTGTGCTCTTCCTCAGCATGCGATGTCGTTACTTCTGGCCCTGTCGCCCACCCATTGGGAGTCGACTTGAAGATAGACGGCCTAGGATAAGAAACATGAGTGAATCAGTGACACACAATCAAGACAACGACAAGCTAACATCCTGGTTTTATCAAGTGAAACTACCGATGCAGAGCTTGTGCGGATGTACCAACAAAAAACTGGCGCGTTACTAGAAGGCCTCCTGGAAACTTTTAGATTCTTCATTCAATCATAGTATTTTGCCATAAAAACTAGTTTTTGAAGCCTTCATATGCACAGTATACTATTGAAACAGCTGAATGAACTGCCGGTCAACCACAAACATATGAACCACGCCATGTATATGCACATAGTGTACTGGAGAAGGAGGCAGTACATGACTGCTTTGTCAATGCGCATGCTGGCGAAGAAACACTAGACGGTTGCTTTGTAAAAAATGATGGCACGATAAACACATGAAAGGGCAAATTACAAAGCAAGCAGAGTGGCAGCCAGCTTTGAGGCTTTCACAAACTGAACCTGGTGGAAGTAGGTCATAAATCACACTAGAAGAAGCTTATACCACAACTTGAATATAGCTGAAATCACAGCTATTCGAAATCACAAGAAAATCTATATGTGGTGTATATAGTACTCCCTCCGTAAACTAATATAAGAGCGTTTAGATCACTAAAATAGTGATCTAAACTCTCTTATATTAGTTTACAGAGGGAGTATATTGCAAGGGAGGGTTTATTTTTACCAATGTCCTGGCAACTAAAGGGAAGGGAAGCCTTGAGTTGTCTACAAGTGGTATATAACACTGAAAACTTTCTTGTGTCAACCTCTCCTGATAGTAATCGTGTTGCGACATACAGTAGCATATGTGGTGTGGTGTAAGAAAAGCTTGTATAATAGTAGCATTTTCACACACCCCTAATTCCAATTCTTCCTTTGTCAGTATGAGGAACTGGTCTTGAAAGTACTGAGTGATGGTGAGATAATGCAAGTGGTATACCTGAAGACCCAGTATTCAGGTCGTTGGCAACAGGAGCAGCTGGAACATCAATTTCAGGTTCAGGCTTGGGCTCTTGTAAGACGAGAGCAGCGTAGCATTTGTACATGACGGCCTCTTTGATTCATAGGATTGCAAAAACACCAATCTTGTAAGGGAGACGAAGATAGCATCAGGTTGTACCAAGAAACGTCAACGGACGGACGGACGGTAGGAATTCTTCAAGGTGCTGGTGCTGGGCTCAACACTGCTGCGGTGATGGCTGCCCAGAGGGAAGGAGGCGGAGGCCGTGTAGCGGCGGCGACGGCGAGCAAGGTCTTTTCTTGTTGCGGCGGCGGCGGCGGCGGCGGTTCTGGTCCGCTCGGGTGGGAACTAGCTTTTTTTTTTTTTTTTTAGAATCGGGTGGGAACTAGCTAGGGTAGGACTGCAGCACATAACACGCCCAGCCCACTATGTATGTGGGAGTGGGCCTTCCAACCATGGGCCTTCAGCAAATAAATGGCCCCTCTAAACATTATAACACTACTCCCTCCGTCCTTTAAAGAGTGTACATCCAACTTTCTTGGAAAGTCAAACTTTTTTATATTTGACCGTGTTTATATAATAATACATCAACATTTATGCCATCAAATTAGTAGCATTAGATTCGTGATAAAATATACTTTTGTCATATACCTATTTGATTTCACAAATATTGATATATTTTTGCACAAATTCGGTCAATCTTTGAGATAGTTTGATCCTCCAACAAAGTTGGAAGTACACTCTTTAAAGGACGGAGGGAGTACTTCGGTTTTTAGGTTCACCGGGGCAAAACAAAATGCTACCACGTGACATATGTGGTAAGCAATCTAAATAATTCAAAAAAATGCTAATTCCGTTAATTAATGATAATGGAAACTAGATTTTGTGACACCAACAGAAAGAAAAAAAAACAGGGAATTGGGTTAATTTTATATCATGCTCGGTCTCTATGCCCGCCCCTTGGCGTAGAATGAGCTTAAGGTCCTTTTTTAAATGTTTACAAGTTCTAAAAATAATAATTTTATTTCATACAATTTAATATTCTTAAGGTCCTTTCTGAAATGTTTATTGTGTAACAATATCCGGCTCAAAACAGCGCATGTCCACGGTGTAACCGACAAAATTGGGATACATTGCTGGAGCTAGACGGGCGGGCCCGCTAAATTCATGAATCCATGCAGAGACAATAGAGTAATTATCATTGAGGCAGAGCTATGTGTTAAGACGAGGGGGCCAATGCCCCCACCCCCACCATTGAACGAATTTATGAAAAATGAGGGCTTAGCCGTTTGACAGCCACAAGCACTATAGTACACAACATAGACACACTATAGTACATAGATCTCATAACTCCTGGTGAGTGGCAAGAGAACGAGTGGCTCGGAGTAGCTGGTGTAAATTGACGAACAGTGTTGAGCATAGTCACAGTGCCGACGTAAGCTGCGAAGCAGGTGAATGTTAACTGGAGGGGAGAGAAACTTCGCTGGGCCTTGTGGTTCTTGTAGGTATGGACTGCAAGCCAGCCGAAAAGGGCAACGGCGCATTCTTGGGTCATGAGCAAAAGCGCCTCGCGCCTGTAGCGCACGTGAGATCCATGAACGCAATGTGGAGTCGCTACCCCATCATATGGTGATCGCACGGGTGGAAAATAATTAAGGTGGCCACCAGGCGCATCAACCATGGTGATCCCAAGTTCTCCTTCTTGTTTGCTCTACATCTTGTTTAGTTTGTCGATTCACTCAAATGCTACAACTTGATGATCATGTTACCATATAGCCCGGGTGTGCTGCCACGCCGTACAAAACAATAGAGGGCAGGCCATCATGTTGATGCATTGTTGGATGGAACTCGCCGGGGGGGGGGGGGGGGGGGGGCAAAGTGTGTGGATGAACAACACTTGGCGCCCGACAACTTTTTGAACATCCGATTCTTTTTTCAGATGTAATATTTATATTTGAACTATTGTTCTACTAGAATATTTGCATGCTATTTTATATAATTATTTGCATGCCATTTATGAATTAATCTATTTATTTAATTATTTGTATGCTATTTATGGATTAATGATGCTTTTTTCGGTGTCTGACATTCAATTGGGCCTACTGGCCTACTGGGCCTTTTCTATCATCCTGGCCTTCTCTACCGTCGTATCGAACCCAGCGCACAGGGTGAAACGCCACACACGAGCCCTAAACCACGTTCGCCACCTGCTCTGTTCCAACTACGCCGCCTGACATGGCCTCGGAGTGCATTGGCGGCTGCGCGCGGACGGATGGGGCAAAGAAAACAATTCGATCGCCGCCCATTAGGGTAATCTCCATCGGCCCCAGGTCACTATACAACCAGATCGATCCAGGCGAGAGAGAGATGACAGTGTATCAAGCCGCCGCGGGCGATGCGGGCAACGAGGGGATCAGAGGCGATTAGTCTGCTACATAATGGAGAAAGGAGGGAGAGGATCCAACCGACGCAGGCGATTCATGCCGATGCTTCGTCTGATCAGAACTGCTCCATCGAGATTTCAAGATGTGGTCATTCTTCAGTTTCTGTTCTGACATTCATGGCGGATGATGGTACGTGTATATATGCTTCCTCCACTACAACTCTTCGCTCAACCTTTCAACCCCAGCAGCAGAACCTCCTTCACCATGATGCTTGGATAGGTTTCCCTATATTTCTTTTCAATTCATGTATGTATGATTCACTCTTCCACCAAGCAATTGCCTTGTCCTGATGCCCTCTTATTCCGAAAAAAAATACATACAGATGATGTTCATGTTGGCTGTTGTCAACTCATTTCGGTAGATCTTGGAGCTTTCTGATCTGTTTATTTGATTTTTGATTGCCGGGTGGTCAGAACCAAAAGAAGAGACATACTGATAATGTGTATCTTCTGTAACAGACGTGTGATGTTTAAGCCAGAACAATATTTTTGCATGGCCAGGTAATCAGAACCAAAAGAAGAGACATACCGATAATGTATATCTTCTGTAACAGATGTATGGTGTTTACTTCCGTGTAGTGTTTCAGATTTGGAGCCGGAACAATATGTTTTGTCTTTGGTTACAGACTTACAGGTACACTCTTCTTTTTTTTCCTTCAATTTGTTATTTCTCCTTTGTATTCCAGTTTATGTTATGGTGTCCCTGAGATTCTGATATTCATTTCATTTACTTTATTTTGCAAAGGACGTGCCAATGGTCTTCTGGAATTTTAATTAGCAAGGGCAGCCTTGAAGGTACTCGGATGATCTTAACTTGTGGCTCTTTTTTCTTTTTGCTTGACCGCAGTATCTTCTCATTTCCTCTGCATAATCAAATATTATTCTAGAGATCTTGTCAAAGAAATAAACCATGGGCTAATGGAAGTATACATATGCCTATATACTGACCACATCGGGACATTTACCCTTGAAGAGATTAGGGTCTGTTTACTTAAGCTTGGCACCAACATTACTAAATTATAAATAAGACAGATGGTGGATCTGGTTTGTCATTCTCAATCTTTTCTATTACTAATAATTTTCGATAATTATTAATTGTGGAATAGCTACCAGTGCATCTGTAATGAATCATCAATTGCCATGAAATTACTAATAATGGTCAGGACCTTGAATTTCCTGCCATAACGCGTTAATTTCTTTTATGGTGGCTACTTATTGCTATTTTCACTAGAGAGGATGCTTCATGCAGTGGCGGAGCTAGAGGGTGGACAGGGTGGGATGTGCTACATATGCCTTCACATATCACCTACACCAGCAATGATAATATATGTTCCACACAGAATATGTGTGAACAACATGAACAGTAGTAGATATGTGACTGCGCTTAGTTGAAAGCAATGTCCATTTTTTTTAAAATGATTACCTCCTCAAGTCTCCCTAGACACTATGTTCCTGTGTATATTCGTTTCTTACTACTATCATTAAATAAAACCTATAGCTAGAATTGCCCAAGTACAATTTATGTTTCAGTTATGGTTTATGCATCTTGGCCTTGTTTCAAACTTTCAAGCGATAAAGGCAGAGTATGTTTTGTAAGAAAAGGGATTGTCATCATAAAATTTCTTGACACCTAATGTTATGTACTTTGAACAATACGAAACCTAATGTTCCATTTGTGGTTTGTGTACTTGATATCCATTGCTATATTTCTTGCCATATCAGTAGTTCAATCTTTATTTTGTTTCTGGGTCAAAACTGTTTCGTACTTCTTCGCTTTGTGTGTAATGGGGAAATGGTTTCTTTATTCATTTATGAGAAACAATAATTTACATTGTGGAAATGTTTTCAGTAAATCCGAAACAGCCATGTAATGCAATTCTCTGTATTATTAGTTGATGGAATATATGTGTCCTCTTTTTTCTTTAAGGTTGTATGTTGCAGAATATGTGGTGAACCGAGGTTTGCATTCATGGAGATGTCTGATTTATTGTAGAAGTAGCTTTATAGACCGTTGTCAATTTTTTGAATGATAATGACATTTTCAAGCATAGTGAGCTGCATTACACAAGGAGCACTTCAGCTTGCGGATGCAGGAATAGAGATGCTACTGTCACCTTTGTTTGTGCTTTTACTGGGAAAACAATTAACTGGTGTCGCTGATGTATTGTATAGTTCTAACTATTTACGGAGTGTTTTTTGTCCCATCTCCTTCATACCAATGGTATTTTTAATCTTTGTCAACTATATCTGCATGCATCAAGTTTCATTTATTCTTGATGAACTGCTATATTCTGTGTTGGCAAAATTTGTTGCACATCACAACACAGGTATAGTCATGATTTGTTGGAGGTACCGTGGAACTAGGATAATCTTTTGAGACCACACTAGCATTCCCTGTTGGTCTACATGCTACTATTCTGATACATTTCTAATGCCTCTCCTATGGTAGTTACTCTTGAAGGAAGATTAATTTTTCCTGATGCTTGTATTCACTTAGACAAATCTTCAACTATATATATATATATATTTTTTTTATTCATTAGTTTTATCTGCATGCAAAACTATATATTTTCGTCACAAATCTGCTAAGGGCAATGCCATGAAGTTGTCTTCCTGTGACTGTGATGTGGATTTAATTTTGCTTCTTGGTCAATTTAATTGTGAAGATAAAGTCATACCATTCTATTGGATAGATGAATGAGAAAATGCCCACCACTAATGTTTATACTGGGGTCCATGCCATGATCATGCCAAAGGAGACTCAATGGAACTTCTATTTTGCACACTCATTTCAAAATAATTAGGAACCCCATGTTCTACATAATTTTCTAACACTATCAAACAACATTTGAAATGGATGGGCGCAGCAACGCGCGCCATCAATGATCTAGTTAGTTACTGTTACCAAGCGAAATAGTCTGTATGTAGCATCTATCTAGTCTAGTGTAATGTAATGTAATGTCACAGTAACAGTAACAGTAACAGTCAGTGAGTGCACAGGCTACTGATTATTACAATAACAACAACGCACAGGCTGTGATTGATCCATTCACTGCGACTCTAAGTGTTATAGTTGTAGGCTCAAACTTGAGCCTCCAATCCATCTTCTTCTTACTCTACCAAGTACGTATAAAGTAGTACAAATACAGTACAGTACAGCAACGAAACCCCTCCCTACTACAGCAATGCAAATGCAATGGCGTCCCGTCTCGTCTCATCTCGTCTCATCTCATCTCATCTCATCTACTACAACACAGACACACACCTAAACGCAGAGCAGCCTACCTCACCTCACCCACCCCTTGGTCTTGTTGCTGCTCCCCACCGCCGCCTGCTGCTGCTGCTGCTGCCTCGTCACCCTGGAACCAGGAGCCACCACCACCCTCTGCGCAGCAGCAGCAGCAGCGCTTGCCGCCGTCGCCCTCGAAGACGCCGGGATCGACGCCCTCTTCGACCTCACCTCGCCGCCCTGCAGGCTCCTCTTCCTCGCCACCGCGGCCGCACCAGGGACGTGGTTCTCCACCTCACCCTGCATGCTGCTCCTCTTCCGCCCGGCGTTCTGCCTGCCACCGGCACCGCCAGGAGGGTGGCTGTCATCCCCTTTCCTCTTCCTCTCGTTCACGACAGCCGCCTCCGGGGCGAACAGGGAGCTCGGGACCCGCTTGTTGGCCGAGTCGGAGCTCCTCAGGATGCAGCGGTGCTGCTGCTGCGCCTTCTCGCTCATCGCCTCCTCCCTCGCGCAACAAGCCGGCGCCACGCCTGTCTCCACAGGGGTCGCAGGAAGAACCCTTGTGATTGGATTATTGTTCGAGGGTTCAGGCACCGTCGTGCTACCAGTGTCTTGAGGCTTTGTGTCAGGCATCGTCGTGCTACCAGTGTCTTGAGGCTTTGTGTCAGCCATCGTGCTTGCGCCTTGGAGTTTTGTCATCTCCTGCAGCTTCTTCTCGAGGTCGAGCAGCTGAAATAACATGGAGACAACAACATCAGGCTCTGCATTACTAACTAGTGCCCTCCAAATGTAACATAAGAATGAGAGTATTGACTCTGTTTGAGAAAATGCTAACCCACCTTGCTCTGGAGCATTGACTCTGTTTTCTGTGCTTCCAAGAGTTCTTGCCCCATTTCCATTGCCTGCACATTTTTTAGTTTTAGGAGATGATGAATAATATACGAGTGTCAGCTACCCGGTCCGGTGGTTTCAGAATTTACACCAGGATGGATGATCAAAGAAACCAAATACGTGCAGATGCAGCGCAGCTAGAAAATAACCAACCTTTGATTCTGCAGCTGATCTTTGCTGTTCCAGCTCCTCAATCTGAAACAAGAAAAGGCACATAATCAAATCAACCCAAGTCTCTTGCTGTTAATAATGCCCATTCATTGATGATTGTTATCCACGTAAAAGATTCAGTCGAGTTCTGTACCGTTTGCTTGAGAGCTGCGACCTCAGAGTCTGACTGGTGCTGCTGTCCAAGCTTACGCTCCAACTCCACTATCTGCAAGAGGATAGCATTATTACTCCCTCCTTTTCGGTTTATAGGGCTTATCTCAAAATTTTAGTTTTTCCATTTTATAAGGCTCAATTTAGTTGTTCCCCATCACATGTTCAGACTTCAAGGTGCATTAAATCATTGCATGCAAGTGTTAAGAGAAAACTGACCAATGCATGCACTTTATGCATGCATGCATTGCAATTAATGCATTCGTAAGCATAATTTTTTGAGGAAAACAAGAGCATTAATTGGGTGCTTTTGCAAACTACGAAAAATATTCCACCACTCATCATCTACCTTGGTTGGTGAGATTTTTGAATTGAGCCTTATAAACCAGAAAGGAGGGAGTATCTGCCTTTCCTTAAACAATTACTAGCTGTTAACGACATTAATTAACCACTTTCAATTCCTACGTTACCTTGTGCTGTAGCGCAGTACATGCTTCTTCCTTCTCCGTAAGTTTTCCAGAAAGCTGACTCTGCTGCTTTTCCGACGTAATTTGAGAATGCATCTTAGAGTCTAGTTGGCTTTCAAGCTCCTTCACCTTCAAGTTATCACAGAAAGTCTGTCAGCCACAATTTACAAGTGAAGAAAAGCAGTCTAGAAGAATCAACACAAGATTCAGTCAGAAGATATTTGAAACTGAAATGTTGGCCTCCTCAATTGCGCATACCTTGTCTTGCAAGTTTTTGTAAAGCTGCTCTTTTCCCTTGGCTTTACTCTCTAAATTTTGACAGTTCTCTTCCAGCTTTCTCAAAGATTCCTCCTTAAGCTTGGCTTCCTGCTTAGACCTTTCAAGCTGTCACAGGTTCACCCAGCAGAAATGCCCATCAGTTCAGCTTCAAGCATTCACAGAACTAACAAGCTTCAGGAATATCAACACTCACCATCTGTTTGACCTTTTGAAGCTCGGCTGTGTCGACCTGCTTCTTTGCTGGGCCCAGTTCTATACCACGGACACGGCTAGCAAAGTTCAACGAACTCAAGGTTTCCGACGCGTCGTTGTCGGACGGGCTAATTTGCACAAACATTAGGGCTTTCGAATCGCCTCCTGTTACCGCAATTGTGGAGAAGAACAGAAAAGAACAAATTAATCGCGTGGCCAAGTGAGAGAATGCAGAGGAACAGAAATGGTTAATGTTTGGTATTATTGTTGATATGGTATTTGTTCCAGAGCAACAAACAGATCAATTTACCTAAAGAGTCTTGGAGCAAGTGCGTCAATTTGGAATTCCTGCGCAGAAGAAAAGTATCAAGACAGTGAGAGAAAACAGGAGCTGATAGGTGCAAACCCGTTACTGACTCAGAGTGCAAACCTGTAAGGAATGTGGCTGCTTCTGGAAGCAAGAGCAGAAATGACATCGCCTAAAGCAGAAAGCGACCTGTTGATATTTTGTGCTTCCTTGAGCCGATCACCTTGCGCGTCCGTCTTGGCTAACCGCTCGCTTCCAGCAAGGTCAACTAACCAAAGCTTACTTCTTGTACAGTCACCATTTATCAGGTTCTTTGCTCTAACCATGATACAAAGCATGCTGAAAAAAGTGATAAAGGTCAAACCATTTTTACCACAAGCAGGAAGGTACTCCACGGAGAAATGAAAAATAATGTTAATTATGACCAACCAGTGTGAGCGACTGCTGTGTTCATTCACATTGTTTGACCCTACAGCCCTCGAATTGCTTCCAGTTTGTAAGACATCCCAAACTTCATTTATGTCCTCAACTTTGGCCTCAACTATGCCGGGCACATGATGGGATCCTTCACCTGCTTGTTTGATCTCCAACCTACATATGCAAAGATACACAGGTTACCACAACATGGTACTATTGTGAACAAAGAAATAAGGAAGGGTGCCAAAGGAAAGTGGCTGTACTTCTTAGATGAACTATTGTGAAACAAAATGAAGGATAGTAAAGGAAAGTGGTTGTACTTCTTAGATGAAGGGGATGTTGCAAGCAGGTCTCTGATTTGTTCATTGTACACCTCAAGCACACTAACTGATATGTTGTACGTGACAGTGTCTTTTCTCTCCTCAGCAATCTTGAACAACTCCTCCAGAGTTCTATAGTTTACTCCTCTGTTCCTTTCAGTCCCTTCCATGGTGAAGGTCTTCCCAGTTCCTGTTTGTCCGTATGCAAAGATGCATACATTGTATCCATCTAGCACTGACGTGACTAGTGGAGATGCATCGGCGTAAACCTCAGCTGTTCATGGGTACAACTTGTATATTAGACAAACAAAGAAAAATTTATGATTGAAAACTCCAACATTATTTGGAAGTATAAACTAGAATTAGCAATATTTGCATTGTAAGAACAGGTGTGAAAGACAACAAAAAGCTAATACAGGCTCCATAGTACCAAGAGATACCTTGGTCATCTTTTGGTGTGTAGACTCTGTCAAACTTGAATGTCTTTTTTGCTGTTCCTCCATTCATAATCCCAATGTCTCCATCATTTGCTCCATCAAAATCTACTACACATTTGTACCCTGACGATGTCTCATCTTTGCTCAAGGGGCGGCATCTACAGAAAACTCTAATGTTTCCTGAAATAAAAGAGATAGCCAGAGTCATTATCCCGACCAAATTCTGGAAATGAGTGTAAGCATCTGAATACAGAGGGGGCAATAGGCACCTTTTGTCTCCTGGACAATATTATGAAGTTTCTTTCTCTTGGCCATCTCCTCATGGTACTTCATTTTCAGATCGTCACACTGTGCAACTGCAATACCAAAAACTTGTAACGCTTAGTTAAATACTTGAAAAGCTGTGTAACGATCCCACTTCAGAGTCAGATATTACCTAAGGCTCGAACAGCTTCAATCATCTTACTCAAATCAGGAATCGCGTGCGCACAGTCGTGTGCTTCAAGAGATAACAGTGCTTGCTCTTGTTTCATGGCCTGAGTATTACAAAGATATAATTAGCAGCAGCCACTGCAATCATTTACCATTTCTTGTGGTTGCTGTGATCTTGCAGACAGTAAATCAGAGCATTACCTTGATTTTGCTCTCCAAGTTAGATATGGCAGCAGCCCATAGTTTCTTGTCATTTTCGTAGCTCTGAGAAACTTTTCTTAGTTGGTCTGTTTGCGTGTCAAGGACTTGTTCTGCAAGTTATTATATTATATATTAGAACAATCATCATATACCTATATAAGCAAAACTAGGATAGGACGATGCTTAATGCAATAGTCTGGTACTAACCAAAATTATCAGTTTGCACAAGCTTTTGGTGAAGCTCCATCTTAAGCTTGTCAAGTTCTTGATTGGTAGATTCTACTAAAGACCACGCCATGGAGCACTCGTCGGACTTGATGTTGCACTGGCTGGTTAGCTCCTCAATCTGTTTCTCGTACTTTGAGATCAGTTTAGCTGTCCTTTTCTGCAATTTGGGTACATTGATCATGTATCAGGATTACATACATGAGATAGGATGGTAAAACAGTTTGTGAGAAAAACTGACCTGAATAGGTGAAGAAATCTCAACATCAGTTAAGCATTTTTTGCATAAGCCACTCCCACGGGTACCAAACTTTGCCGCTGCATGTTCAACGCAAAGATTATTTATCGATGGGAAAGGAATGCAAGCTCGTGAATGAGCACATACACTGTTTGCATCTAAAATAAATAAACCAGCTACCTGGTGTTGCTGGGGCTTTGCGAATGCAGATGCCACAAACCATGGGGTTTCCTCTTACTCCCTTGAAGTCGATGGTGATAGCACCATTGCTCCCAACAAAAGCCCTGATGTCAAGCACCTGAAGGGGCCTGTTACCTCCGACCACCTTGAACACATCAAGTCCAGACAAAATCTGTGAACAAAAAGCCAAACTGTTTGAGCCACGAAACGTGGACAAGGAAACCATGCAACGAAATTTATGAGAGAAACAAGTGAGTGAGCTTGCCATGTCTTGTTGCACGAGGACATCAAAAGATCTGATTCCTGTTGGCCCGGCAGTGTGCACTATCTCCGCGAAATGCAGATCCAGGTAATAGTCTCCAGGGGCAAGGCCGTCGAATCTGTAGCTGAAATCGCCGTAGCGTGCCGAGCTGTAGAGCGAGGGATAGTCGCCGCCTTCCACTATGTTCTCGGATGTCTCTATCGACTCCCCTCCTTGAAAGAAAGAGTCGCTGGAAAACAAGTTTGCAGAGGGGTCGTCGCCTTGGATGGCGCAGCCGCCGGCGTTGACGAACAGGACGCATTCACCTGGTTCAGGGAGAGCATTGACAGGCACCGAGAGGGTAATGAGAAAATAACTTGAGACAGACAGAGCTAACAAAAGCATTACAATTATTATCTGGGAACAATATACTACTACTAGTTATTGCGTGTGAAATAGTTTGACCTCAGAGAGGCGAGCATGGACATTTGTTTCAAGCGTGGAAGAAGACAAGGTTAACTCTTGTAAAAACCTGAATCTATCTAGCAACAGAATGAGAAAGGCCATCCCTCCAAAATCTTAGCAGACTAGTGACCATTTTCAAGGAGGGAAGCTGTGGAGGTGGTTAAGCCTGAACCTAGCGACAGAAATGAGATTTGGGGGCAGCAGGATTCCTCCTCTAGGGTTTACAAATAAATCCGAGCCAACTCAAGGGGTCCAGCCAGATCCACTTGGCGATTGATTCACGGACGGAGCGCGAGAGCCAAATCCACGGCCAAGGGCAGCAGCGAGCGAGCGAATCCTAGGATAGGAAGGAAATGCGCACGCACGGGCGTAACCCAGGGGAGAAACCTAGCTAGACACGGCGGACGGACGACGGCGCAGCAGTCAAGGGGAAGGGGAGGGGGAGCAGCACCTGCGCGGCAGTCGGCCTGCCTGAGCCCGGAGACGGCGACGCGCGGGCCGGAGACGAGGATCATGGGCTCCGCCTCCGCCGCCTGCGGCTCCGGCGGCGGGTTGGCCGGGGCGGGGGCGGGCGCGGGGTCGGGGTCGGGGCTGGCGGCGTCGCAGGCCGCCTCCCAGCCGGCGGTCCAGGTGAAGTCCATGGGGTCGTCGCCCGCCGCGCTCGCCGCGTCGCCACCTTCCATGGGGTTGGGTCGGGTCGGGTCCGGCCGAGAGAGCCGCCGCTGCGAGAGGAGGAGGAAGGGGATTCCGTCGCGCGGCGTGGATTCGGATTTGGATTTGAGATTTGTTTTGGGGTTGTGTTGTTTGGAGCCGCGCCGTCCGGATTCGAAACTGCTCTGCTCTGCTCATATGTGTGTGGGTGACGACCGTTGTTGTGTGGTTGGGCCGGGCCGGGCCCGGGCCCGGTTCTTGCCCATGCCTCCCGGGTGTGGCCCATTCTCCCGCCCTGGTAAAATTCCATTTACTTTTGGGTCTTCCGCTTATTTATTTTAGATCAGCAAAAAAAAAAAAATGGGTCTATGTCTATGTCCATGTTAGCATTTCTCAATGACTCCGTCGGTTCGCCCTCGGATATTTCAGAGTCCTTCTTTCACCGTTTCGCCTCATGGTCCGACGAGCTATGCCTCTTGCAGTGGTCCATCCACGATTTCCCCTTCAGTCGCACAACGATACCAGCATTGCATTGTAGTAGAGCATCGTTCTCGGCCGAAGCACTCCGACCCCTTCTCCTCCATATTAAATAGATAGGAAGTTTCTCGCAAAAAAAAAAGAGTCAGTAACTTGTAAACCGCTCTTCATGATGAACAAGGGCATCTATGATTCAACAAATAAGATGGTGATTACAAACCGCTCTCCATGATGAACAGGGGCGTCTATGATTCGACAGAGAAGATGGTGATTACAAACCGCTTTTGGCTGGTTCTGTGCTGCAGAAGGGCGGCGAATGGTGCGGCGGGTGCTCCTTATATGCCTACCGCGCTCCATGGTAGGAGGGTAAGGAATCTGCTCCTCCACGAGAGGAGGGGTTGGGGAGGAGGATTTGGGGAAAGTTCCTGGTGCTCTGCCACGCACCACTAATGAATAGACGAGGCACATCTAACATTTTGGTCTTGTCCGTTTGTGTGCGCGTGTGTGTGTGGAACTTTGACCATGATGGATAAATGCGAGGTGTTTGTAACTTAACCTTAATGAATGAATGCATGGCCAAATGCCCGCTCAAGCTGAAGGTCAAGCGACATCCCTGAAGAAAGAAAAAGTTCCTTGCTCTCGTTACTTTCTGCACAAAGTTACTACTACTTGACAACCCGAAACAACACAACATCTCACGGATACATGGATGCAACATCCAATTCATTCAGCCACCAACACAACAACTTTTGTTAGGCCAACTCAAATGTTATCAAAGGACATGAAGCGACTCATAGATTTGACCCAACTGTCAACACGACACTGACACTCGGATGACATGAACAGACTCCACCAAACTAGGAAACAGCACCCATGGGCAGACACGACACTGCTCATCTCCTTCTCCTCCTCATTGGAATGAAATGAAATCCTTCAGTCCACCTCCTCCATCTTGCTCTCCTCGTCGCCCTCCTCCTCAAGTGCCCCGACCAACGTTTGGCATCGAATACGACGAGAAGGGGAGGCACCGCGGGTCCGGTCATTGCACGAATCTCAATGCCACGGATCAAGACGAATTCATGGATCTCACTATGTCGACTAGAAGACGGCTTGTCATTGTTGATCCCCGACACTTATGTCTCTACAAGAAAAACAAGTCGACTCGCGTCTCTTGCCATGAAGAAAACAAGGGTGCGAATAGGCCCTATTAATATATCAAATTCTCAATTTTAACACAAATCTTTTTGTTGTGAACAAGAAAAAAACATATACCGTGCTGAGCTATCTCAAAAAAAAAAGTTCAACCAGAAAAAACGAAAAACTATTTATGTCATATAACTATTTTTGTGAGAAAAACCAGGTTGGTTTACCCACCCATGGAAGATACCATCAAGATTTCAGGTCAATGGCCACGTCATGCTCATCCTTGCGTCCATGTCCGCCTCTAGAACCTCAACCTGAAGAGTATAGTTAGGGGAGTGGTCGGGGTGGTATTGTTGCCGTTTTACCAGAAGCAGCTTGCCATTGAACTCAAACAGATATTTGTTGGTCTCAGTGCCATCCCCTGCTTTCCCTTGGTCGTCACAACGAAAACCGACCAGCTCCATGCCATCAGGAACCTTCTCATCACCATGCCAGCTCCAAGCTGCATAGTATTGTCTTGTCATCATCAGACTCGTCTAGAATATGCTCCACGACATCCTCTGCCTCTCCTTTGTCCTTGTTTCTTGACACTTGTTTGTGCTCACAATTGTGTAGGTTGTTTTCCTTATTCTATATATCATTATTAAATGCATAATTGCCACAAAACACCTCTTCAAAGTCTTCGTTCTCATCATTGACGCTTGAAGCTTCGTTGTACTCCACCTCTTCATCGTAGATGTTGATGGGCACTTCTCCACATCTTCATCGTACTCTTCTTCTTCTTCATCGATTGCACACTTCTTCTTCTTCATAGTTGATGTACACTTCTCCCTCTTCATCGTACTCTTCCACCACCACGACCACCTCCTCGTCGTCGTCGTCCTCATCAGATAGGTGTTTGATAGCATACCTCACATCTTTAACAATGGGGATGCCATTTTCATCCTCATTAAGATTCATCATGACAAGGTCATTGCACTCAGTGAACCCATAGAGACCGTCTTTATGGAACGCGATATAAAAAACAGATGCATATGGCTTCTCCCTCCGTGCAGACACCAACGCTCCGGGTCTCCCAGGGCGACACAAGATGACCAGACAGTTCCAGTTATTGGTCGTGACGGCAACGATATCGTCTCCAGTGGACCGCATGAGTACCTTTCGGATCTTGAAGAAATATATAAGAGACATTCACCGATGATGGAGTCCAGCTCGGGGAGCGGCACTGTTGTCCCAGCGAACGGATTATGCAAGAGGTAGCTACGACATCGTCCGTCCTTGGTGTTGGTACGGTAGAAGGCGAGCCATGTGTTGTCAGTAGCGCAGATGAAGGTCGATCGTGTTCCCAGGGGAGGGTAGCCCACGATGCATAACGTGATGAGGCCGGAAAGGTGACGAAGGTGCCGTCCGAGTAGACGATCCACGACAGCTGCCGCGGGGGATGGTGGTGGCGCACGGTTAAGTAGCATGGATGGCACACGGCACGGAAGCGGGCTCAGTCGTTGGGTAACGGCAGGCGGGCGATGATCCGTCCTAGCAGCTCGGGCAGGAAGAAGGACGGGAGCTCGACTCCATGGATGAACCAACATGATTGGCCGATCTGCTGTTTTTTTTTCGTACAAGTACTACTCCCTCCGTCTTATATAATGTAAGAACGTTTCTAGCACTGCACTAGTGTCAAAAACGCCGTTTATATTATGGGACGGAGGGACGGGAACGAACGAAGGACCGATCTGCTGCTTTGCTGTGGTGCGGAGTCCGAACGAACGAACGACCGATCTGGAAGGTTGAAAGTTTCGGCTGTGGTTTCGGACCCAACACAAGCTAGTGTTCACTGTGATCGAGGGACCCAACACAAGCTAGCGTTCACATGTACGTAACGTAGTACATGTCCACGGTGTCCCCACGAACGTGCAGTAACCTTTTTTTTTTTTTTGCGTGAGAACGTGCAGTAACCGGATCAGAGCTCCACAACGCGCGGCGCTACTACTCCAGTATATAGGAAATAGGAGTACGACACGCTACGTACACGACGACACACACACACACAAAAAAAAGTTTGTGCCCACACCAGCTAGCTAGCTAGGCACGATCGATCGACTTGACCTTCCGTACGTACACAGCTACAGCTACCATGGATCGTCCACTCGGATGGCATGGCACGTACGTCAACCTTCCCTACTACTGTATCTGTAAGCCCGCAAAAAAAAATACTACTGTATCTGTATGATCTTCACAGATGGTCTCCCGGGCGTGGCAAAGTGGTCGGGGAGCCGCTTTTGGGCTCTGGCGGAGGACGAGTCTGACGGCGATGAGGAGGCGGAGATAGGCGACGAGGGGGAGTCTGGGGCGGGCGGCCGTGCGGCTTGCTCCATTGGCGACTTCGTGTCGCGGGCCAAGGAGCTTGGGGGCTCTCTCAAGGCCGGGCGCCGGCGTGCTTTTGCGTCCGGTGGCCGTGGCTCGAGGCGGGTCGCAACGGCCGTGCGCAGGACGCCGTGCTCTTCATGGGGACGTGGCAACCTAGCCGCTGCTGATGCGGGGCTCCTCCTGCAGCACGCGCTGGACCTGCCGCGTCCGGCGCCGGCGTTCCCCGTGGCGGCGGCGGCGCAGACGGAGCTGGGAGTGGTGCGCCCTAGGGTTGGGGCGGATCCGCCAGTGGCTCGGACGGGCCAGCCCACAAGGGAGGCGACTGGCCCATCTGCGGGGCTGCAGCGGGCTGGAGCCCAGTCTCATGACGTGCCTGGGAGCAGTGAAGTGTGCCCGTTTCCAGGGCTGCAGCGGGCTGGAGCCTAGTCTCATGACATGCCTGGGAGCAGTGAAGTGTGCCCGTTTCCAGGGCCCAGCCCGACCCACAAGGGGCATCCCAGCCCATGTCGCCCAGCCCCGAGCGGTCACATAAATGGCTCTGGATTCCCCGCGGAACCCTAAATCCCTCGCTAGGTTTCCCAGCCACCGCTGCGGAGGTGCGGCGCTTCGGTCATTCCGCCCGGTTCCTCTCAGCCACTCCACTCCCTCCTCCACTGCGACGCTCCTTTGCGGAAGTAGTGGCGATGGGCTCTAAGCAGGACCGCAGAGGGGAAAAGCCTCCCATGGAGCCGCCCGCGGGACCGCAACCGCGGCCGGGCCGACGACGAGGGTGGTTGGGGGCCGCCGCCCGCGTGGTGGCTCAAGGAGCAGGAAAGAAAGAAGAAGAAGAAGGCGGAGTACAAGCAACGTGGCCTCGAGCTCAAGCGCAAGGGGCTGCAACCTGCGATGGGCGGCGACCGGGGTGCCGAACCCCATGTGAAGAAGAAATCCAAGCCTGCGGGGGCGGCGGCCTCCAAGCTGCCCCTCCCGCCCAGATCTGAGGCGCCGAGCTCGTCCAAGGGCACGGAGGAGGAGCCAATCCCAATCGAAGAAGCCGACGGCCCGGAGTGCTTCAGATGCGGTCGCACAGGCCACTTCCAGAACCTGTGCACCTTCAAGCCCTTGTGCGTGGTGTGCACCAAGGAGGGGCACACGTCGGCGCAGTGCCCGACCCGCGGCAAGCCTCTGCTCCTCCAAACCATGGGGCACGCCATCTCCGGCGAGGGTTTCTTCTGCCTCCAGTACGCGGAAGATTCGAGGGAGGAGCCACAGATCTAGCTGGGGGCCAATGCGGCGGTGCTCTCCATGGCTGGATTTTTATTATGGTTGTCAATAGCCAATATTATGATGGAGGTTTTCAAAGTCGCTTCAGTGCAATGGTTATTATTTTATCAATGGACATAATTTATTTTACAATGGAGGGAATACTCCTGAGTTGTTGCAGGCTAACAACCCGGCGCTTGGGGGCTACATTATTCAAATTGAGATTACATCAAATATGTAAGTCCCATGTCACTGCCAACATGCACCATGACACTTGGGGGCTAATGCAAAGTCATTTTTTGCTCAATTTATTGAAGACCCGACTCATCACATTGTAATGAGCCGCCCCTTGGGGGCTACCAATTGCTCCTGTCAAAAATTTAAGGTACACAAGTTTCAGTCCATTATATTGAAAGATCCACTACTCAGTTGGTAGAGTACAAAGCTCTTAACCTTATGGACGTGGGTTCAAGCCCCATGGTGGAGATTACATCATATGTTATTATCATCAATGAATTATATACAAAGTCCCAACTCAGTATTATCTTACTGAGCCGCCCCTTGGGGGCTACCAATTGCTCCTGTCAAAAATTTAAGGTACACAAGTTTCAGTCCATTATATTGAAAGATCCACTACTCAGTTGGTAGAGTACAAAGCTCTTAACCTTATGGACGTGGGTTCAAGCCCCATGGTGGAGATTACATCATATGTTATTATCATCAATGAATTATATACAAAGTCCCAACTCAGTATTATCTTACTGAGCCGGCCCTTGGGGGCTACATTTTGCTGCTCAAGTTTACATGATCATATTTACAAAGTCCCTGATCATTATTTCATAATGACCCGGCACTTGGGGATTACAAGTGATATGAATATAATGGAGTTCTAAATCTTCAAAACCGACTGAAAATCAGATGAGTATTTCAAGGCCAATATTCTTCACAATATTTTTCTGTGAGAAACCAATGCCAGCAAATTGATTATGAAGCTGGTATATTGACCCGGACTTCCCACAAGAAGGAAATGACAAGGACTTAAGGATGATCAGGTGCCGGCTTACAAGAGTTCTTAACCCGGAGCATAATCTGTCAAAATTGTTCTTGTGTTTGTTTTACAGGATCATCTTAACATGGATGAATCCAAATTAAACTGGGGGCTAATGTCGGGGATCATAATCAGTTTCATCAAGATTCATATTGCAAAACAAAGATTTAATGGGGGACACATCAATAACTTTTAGATCTTCATCTTGATTTTCATAGGAATTGGAAAAACACGCTTTAATAAAGGCATCTTTGGAAGCACGCATCCTAGCGGTTCTTTCTTTGCACTCATCAATGAAAATTCTCATGGCTTTGAGAGACTCATTGATATCATGCTTAGGAGGAATAGATCTAAGCTTTAAAGAATCAATTTCAAGAGAAATTCTATCAATGTTCCTAGCCAAATCATCAACTTTAAGCAATTTCTCTTCAAGTAAAGCATTAAAATTCTTTTGTGAATTCATAAACTCTTTAACACTACTCTCAAATTCAGAGGGCATCTTATTAAAATTTTCATAAGAGTTGTTGTAGGAATTTCCATAATTATTAGAAGGATTACTAGGATAAGGCCTAGGATTAAAATTCCCTCTATGCGCGTTGTTTCCAAAACTATTCCTACCAACAAAATTCACACCCATAGATTCATTATTATTCTCAAGCAAAGTAGATAAAGGCATATCATTGGGATCAAGAGGAGTATTTTTAGGAGCAAACATCTTCATAAGTTCATCAATCTTTTCACTCAAAACATTGATTTCTTCTATAGCATGCACTTTTTTACTAGAAGATCTTTCGGTGTGCCATTGAGAATAATTAGCCATAATATTATCAAGCAATTTGGTAGCATCTCCTAACGTAATTTCCATAAAAGTGCCTCCCGCGGCCGAATCTAAAAGATTTCTAGAAGCAAAATTCAATCCGGCATAAAAATTTTGTATGATCATCCATAAATTCAAACCATGAGTAGGGCAATTGTGAAGCATCAATTTCATTCTTTACCAAGATTGGGCAACATGCTCATGATCAAGTTGTTTAAAATTCATGATATCATTCCTAAGAGTGATGATCTTAGCGGGAGGAAAATACTTAGAGATAAAAATATCTTTGCACTTGTTCCAAGAATCAATACTATTTTTAGGCAAAGATGAAAACCAAACTTTAGCACGATCTCTAAGTGAAAACGGAAATAACTTCAATTTGACAATATTGTTATCCGTATCTTTCTTCTTTTGCATATCACACAAATCAACAAAATTGTTTAGATGAGTAGCGACATCTTCACTAGGAAGGCCGGCGAATTGATCTTTCATAACAAGATTCAGCAAAGCGGTATTGATTTCACAAGACTCATCATTATTAAGAGGAGCAATCGGAGTACTAAGAAAATCATTATTATTGGTATTCGAGAAATCACACAATTTGGTATTATCTTGCGCCATGGCAACAAGTAATCCAACACACAAGCAAACAGAAAGGCAACGACAAAAGGCAAACGGGAAAGAGAGGAGGAGATTGGGAAAGAGAGGGCGAATAAAATGGCAAGGGTGAAGTGGGGGAGAGGAAAACGAGAGGCAAATGGCAAATAATGTAATGCGAGAGATAGGGATTGTGATGGGTACTTGGTATTGTTGACTTGCTTGCGTGAGCCTCCCCGGCAACGGCACCAGAAATTCTTCTTGCTACCTCTTGAGCACTGCGTTGGATTTCCCCGAAGAGGAGAGGATGATGCAGCAAAGTAGCGTAAGTATTTCCCTCAGTTTTTGAGAACCAAGGTATCAATCCAGTAGGAGACCACGCACAAGTCCCTCGTACCTACATAAAACGATAGCTACTCGCAACCAACACGATTAGGGGTTGTCAATTCCTTCACAGTCACTTACGAGAGTGAGATCTGATAGAGATTATAAATAATATTTTTGGTATTTTTGATATAAAGATGCAAAGTAAAAAGTAAAAGGCAAAGTAAAAACAAAGCAAGTAAATAAAGCGATAGAGATTGATATGATGAGAATAGACCCGGGGGCCATAGGTTTCACTAGTGGCTTCTCTCAAGAGCATATATATTCTACGGTGGGTGAACAAATTACTGTTGAGCAATTGACAGAATTGAGCATAATTATGAGTATATCTAGGCAATGATCATGTATATAGGCATCACGTCCGAGACAAGTAGATCGAAACGATTCTGCATCTACTACTATTACTCCACTCATCGACCGCTATCCAGCATGCATCTAGAGTATTAAGTTAAAAACAGAGTAACGCCTTAAGCAAGATGACATGATGTAGAGGGATAAATTCATGCAATATGATAAAAACCCCATCTTGTTATCCTCGATGGCAACAATACAATACGTGCCTTACAACCCTTTGTGTCACCGGGTAAGGACACCACAAGATTGAACCCAAAGCTAAGCACTTCTCCCATTGCAAGAACTACCAATCTAGTTGGCCAAACCAAAAAGGATAATTCGAAAAGACTTGCAAAGATAACTAAATCATACATAAAAAAATTCAGAGAAGATTCAAATATTTTCCATAGATAAGTTGGATCGTAAACCCACAATTCATCGGTCTTAACAAACACACCGCAAAAAGAAGATTACATCGAATAGATCTCCACAAGAGAGGGGGAGAACATTGTATTGAGATCCAAAAAGAGAGAAGAAGCCATCTAGCTACTAGCTATGGACCCGAAGGTCTGAAGTAAACTACTCACACTTCATCGGAGGGGCTATGATGTTGATGTAGAAGCCCTCCATGGTGGATGCCCCCTCCGGCGGAGCTCCGGAACAGGCCCCAAGATGGGATCTCGTGGATACAGAAGGTTGCGGCGGTGGAATTAGGTTTTTGGCTCCTCGTCTGTTCGTTTGGGGATATGTAGGTATATATATAGGAGGAAGGAGTACGTCGGTGGAGCAACAGGGGGCCCACGAGGTAGGGGGGCGCGCCCAGGGGGGCGCCCTCCATCCTCGTGACCGCCTCTGGCACTTCTTGGAGTAGGGTCCAAGTCTCCTGGATCACGTTCGGTGAGAAAATCACGTTCTCGAAGGTTTCATTCCGTTTGGACTCCGTTTGATATTCTGTTTCTTCGAAACACCGAAATAGGCAAAAAACAGCAATTCTGGGCTGGGCCTCCGGTTAATAGGTTAGTCCCAAAAATAATATAAAAGTGGAAAATAAAGCCCAATATAGTCCAAAACAGTAGATAAAGTAGCATGGAGCAATCAAAAATTATAGATACGTTGGAGACGTATCACTTATTCCATTTCTCATCATCCTTCAATTCTTCATAGCAATGAGGCAAGGTAAATGGTCTCCCTTTCTTGATCTTCCCTTTCTTGCTCTTCTTCTCCTCTCATTTGAACAAGTTTTGTGCAATATTGAACTACAAAAAACAAAACAATTTAGCACTAAAAACACCAAGAACAAGCATGATGAACATGGATGAAATGACACTTACCCTATCTATATTATTAGTGCCACTTGGGTTCAACTTGTCAACCGCCTTTTGTGCGGCCGCCCACTTTTGACAATCTCGGTTGATTGTCGACCACCGGGAGCGAAGAGATCGTGCCAAGCGGTCAATTCCACTCTTGTTGTGTAGATCAACGTGCTCCTTCATCCGGCTCCAATATGCATCTCTACTTTGATCACCTCCAACGGATGGATCCCTGGACACTTGCAACCAAGTATTGCATAGCAAGACGTCTTCATCATTGGTGTAGTTGCCTCCTCTTCCTTTCCGTGCGTCGACAATGCCCTCACCATCCACCTCGAACTCATGGTCATCGAAATGCATGTCATTGGTTTGAGACCAATGAGAATTGTTGAAGCCAACGCCCATAGTTGACATATCTGCCTCATCGTTGAAACTACAAAGTATATACAACGAAGCAAATAAGCTATCCATATGTATGCATTCAAAAAATAACAAGAACAAAAAGTTGGCGAAATTTTATATTTTTGGGGCATTTCCTCGAGCACCTTGTGCGCGTCGGCCACCGGCTCAACAAGTGAGCTCGCCGGCGCTTCGGTAGCCGCCGCGTCCGTTGCACGCCCTGCAAGCTTCTTCCTCGACGGCTTAGAGGAGCCGGAGCCGTCCGCCTCTTGTTCTTCTTCGCGGATACCCTGCCCTTCTTCGCCCGCGCTGCATTTGGGAGCTTCGAGAGGGGGCACGTGGCTTCAAGGCGGGCGCCGACGCGATGCCACCCGCCGTCGAGGTCATCCGTGGCGGCATGAAAAGGCCGTGCGCGATACCGGTGCTTGGAGGAGCGCGGACGGAGGCGAAGCCAAAGGTCCCCACGCTAGGGTTTGCGGCGGCGACGGAGGAGGGGTCGCGGGCGGGTGTAGGAAGGGGTGAGGGGGGGGGGGGTGCCCGTGCGGGTGTCCATCGGGTCAATTCGCCGGCGGCGGCAGAGGAGGGGTCATGGGCGGGTGTAGGAAGGGGTGAGGGGGGTGCCCGCGCGGGCGTCCATCGGGTCAATTCGCCGGCGGCGGTGGAGGAGGGATCGCGGGCGGGTGTAGGAAGGGGTGGGGGGGGGGGGGTGTGCCCGCGCGGGTGTCCATCGGGTCAATTCGCCGGCGGCGGCGCGTGGCAAGGCGAAGAGAGTGCGGCGCGCGAAAGTGGGCGCACCAAATACACAACGTGCGATGGCGATTCGGACCGCGCGATGTACTCTATATGCCGCGCGCGTGGTTATTGCGCGTCTGCTGGAGCCCAATTACCGATTGCGTGCGCTAAAAAGGACGAATTTACGGCACGGCGGCGCTTATTTAGCGCAGCTGTTGGAGATGCTCTAAGGCAGAAAATTGACGAACAGAGACAAGAACTTTTTTTTTTGCGAGAAAACAGAGACAAGAAGTTAGAACAAGTATGGGCACGAAGAAGTTTGGAGAAATGCGTTACAATATGGTGTATGGCTAGAGGTGTAAATTATAGTATATAGTACCGGTAGTAGAAGTTTTTTTTTTAGTTATTATAAAAAATTAAAAAGAGGGAAGTTTTTCATTTTACCTTTTTTACACGACGAAAGGTGTTATTGGGCTTGGTTTGCAACACGTCCAAATATTTGCTGAATTCCACGAGGTGTCTCTTTTTTTTTTAAAAGAAAACGAAAAGCGCGTTGACGTCTGCGTGAAAGGTGCTTACGTACTCGGCTCCTCTCCTCTCTTCTCGTCTCCTCCCCTCCCCTCTCCTGACCTTGCGCAGAAGCAGAGCCCCTCATCCCAAAAGCAGAGCCGATTCGCCATGGCTCCGAGGGAAGCCTTCCTTCTTCCCTCTGCCCAGTGATACTAGTACATGACATCCATCGGCGCGCCTGTCTGTCCACGGATTCACGGATCCATCGGCGCCGCATCTGTGATGTGATGATGCGGCCGGTCCGGTCGCCGGAAGCTGGGCCGTTGCAGGGGCAGCCGGCCGGCCGGCAGGCGAGGATGAGTTTTTTTTTTTTTGGTTTTTTGGTTTTTGCGGCGGTTTCTGTTTCTCAGATCTACAAATCCTTGGCCGCAAATCGCATGCAAGATGCACATCTATCTGTTTTCTTCTTTTGATTGATTTGATTTATCCATGCGCAGGCAGAAACAACAACGGATCTAGACGCCGTCACATGTCTGATGGCGAGTTGATGACAAGAATCGGTTGTGCAGACCATGTCTGATTCTGAATGCCATCTTGCATGCTCGTTTATTAAATCTTGGGCCTCTCAGTTCTGAATTCCGTTTTTACTCTTGTCATATGTATGGCGACGATTCTTCTTGTCATATGGCTTGCAATTCGCTGTGCCTTAGATGTACTACTAGTAATATAATATTACCGTCTTATTAGACATGTTTCTCGTTGATTATGCACTTTTTTTTTTCTTCTTTCTTTTCCAAACTTCCTCGTTGATTTGTTTGGAACATCTTCATTGCCCAAGCAGAGCAGATCCCTTGGCTTGTTTGTTGCAGATCAGGGTGCTTAGACCTGTTTTCTTCTTTTGATTTGATTCATTCATGTGGTATAATTTGCTCCCACAGAAAATGAGTTATAATTTGCTCTGCTGTTTTCGGGTCAATATCCGACCCTATCAGATTTGCTGCAATCTCTGTTTACTTTTACAACAATCTCGGCGGTCTCATCTCATCTCATTGTAAGTATCCCACCCACCCACTCTGAACCTGTTTGGTTAAGCTTTACTCCATTTTAGTTGAACATTTCTGCAGATTGCTTCTAATAATTTGTTTCCTTGAATATTGCTTGGCGTCTTTGGAGTCATGGAGGTCAAGGATGGCACGGCAAGGACCTACTTTGACTGATGATGTTTATCAGCAACCCAGTTAATAATACGAGTTGATGTTGAATGTAGTGCCCGTATGTGATGTGAAGAAATTTGTGCTCCATGAAGATGTGTGGATGTGCAAGCTCTTGTACTGTCTGTCCGACTTTCATGCCGAATTCAGCAAGTGGTGTTTTATTATTGCAGCTCATGCCTAATCTATTTCTAGTTGCCTTGCTCATGTTTCTATATGAATATGATAGGTTGTTACATCTCATCTCATAAAACTAAAGGCATGCTACCGGTTGGAAATTATCATCTTCTCATTCATCAATATTTATATGTTTGGTTTGTTGGTTGGCCGAGGTCCAGAAGCGAGCGAACCTTGGGCCGACGGCCAGCCCGTGAAGAAATAATTGATGAAAAAGAAAAAACACCTCCCACGCGTCGCCTGCTGCCGGAGTATTTTCATGTGGATGGATTATTAAATCATTTATTTATTATTTGTTTTCCACTCACGAGTCACCACCACTTCTCGACTCTGCCTATTTTGTTTTCGTCTCACCATGGTCATATGCGTCCTTCTTTGATG
This sequence comes from Triticum timopheevii, assembly GCA_963921465.1. Taxonomy (NCBI): domain Eukaryota; kingdom Viridiplantae; phylum Streptophyta; class Magnoliopsida; order Poales; family Poaceae; genus Triticum; species Triticum timopheevii. The sequence continues at coordinate 622,616,869 of OY997268.1, forward strand.
ATAAATATAATACGTAATAAAACAAGTTGTCAATGTTTTTTTCTTCTTCCGAGAAACTTTCAATCTATTCTGTTCATCGTAGAACATCACAAGTAACAAAAATTACAACCAGGTCCATGTACCATCCAACGGCGACTACAAGCGCTGAAGCAAGCCCAAAGCGTATCGCCCCTTTCTCATCGGAGCTGAATAAACTTTAATGTAGTACACAGTTGGAAAATAATAATGCTAAAGCCTTATAGGACCAATGCATCCGAACATCAACCGTCGCCAATGAAGAGAAGCGTAGATCAGGAAGATCAAACCTGTAGTCGTGTGACTACAGATGAGCGAAAACCAGATCAAAATAGATCACTGAAGACCACACGCCCTCCGACGACGCTGGCCGCACCATCAAAACGAGATAGGACGTGGAAGACATTATTCCTAATTAGTAAAATGCCCGTGGGTTGCCACAGCCATTTGAATTGTTTTACTGGTGTTATAGAATATGGTTATTTTAGTTTGTATTATTAAGTACAAAGATTATGTGATTGGTCTTCCAACGGAGTGCAAGAACATATAATCTTCTATATTTATAAGGCATTATAATTTGTTGTTTGATAAAAGACATCTCCAGTGTCCATGACCTTGGTCTCTTTTTTTTGAAGAGGGGGAGGGGGCCAGACATGATTGATTCAATGACGTCTAATATCTTTAGACATGCATACATAATCTGTCATCATGATATAACATGAGCCAAATCAGTTCAATACAAAAAACAGTTTGACAAAAGGAAAGAATGATAGTCACGGTGAAAGTAAAAACCTTGTGGGATAACATTTATATGTACTTGTTTTTGGTTAGTTGTAGGCTATCACCATCTGCACTACTTTTTGTTGTTGTATAAAACTTGGCGAATTTTGTCCCCTCCCAACTACGTCGCCTCAAGACCCTTGCTAATGGATTCTTTTTAACGTCGACATAATTCATCTCTATCTGTCTCATATTCTACAAAATTAAACATATATAAAAATACACCTTTTGAGTATTATCATGTGCAACATACACACAAAGAAGAACACTTATTCGTATGCACCTCTTCTGGTTGTTTCAAATTCGATGAGTTTTCAGTCTAGTCCATCATCGAGACGTTACTGCCAATGTCTACCAGTCTACATTTTCAAAACATCTTCCAAATACATCAATTTTTATTTCTGATTTACAAAAGTGAAACACACAAACATATAGTAGAATAACAAATCAGATACGATGTCATACGAAATATATATTCGTTAGAGATAGTAGAGTGAGTGGCATCCTAGTTTGAGTAAACTGTAGGTTCCCCACAAGAAAAAAGAGTAAATTGTAAGTTCACCTATAAATCACTTGCTGCTGATTATTCTTGAGAATTTACTGTTTAGGGTATGTTATATTTTTCATTATAAAAATATTAGAATAAAAATTTAAATATGATGCGATACAAAAAAATATACTATTCATCATAAAAAATAGTACAGTGAGTGTCATCCTAATTTTAATAAATAAAATGTAAGCTCACATGTAAATCACTTGCTGATGATTATTCTCGGGAATCTACCATTTACGGCATGTTGCATTTCCGTCGTCATGATATAACAATGGGCCAAATCATTATAAGAAAATATGTTGCATTTCTCTCACAACAAACAACCACTTTCTTCTAAAAAATGCAAACAACCACTTTTTGGTCCCGAGCTCCTCTACCCCACCACCGCGCGTCGATTCTGGCAACACCGTCGTCGTCCCTTCACGTGCTGGTCGTCCCTGTGAATCAAGGTAGGTGACCGCCGGCGCGCTACAACTCTTGTATATTTTCAATGGGTTGGAGTGCTCAGTCAAGGGCTTATGTTGCTCTGATGTTTCTGTGTGGCAGAGGTTAACATTTGAGAAAGCATAGGCTTTGGTACACCCCTTATCTTGCCATCCATTTTTGCATCGTGATTCGTGCAAACACTTTTCTCTTTTTTGTTTCTTCCAAATAGAAGAACATATGAACTTCAAAGTTTGCAGGACAACAAAACATTCTAACTAGAATATGAGAAAAAGCTTTCAGATTTTTTTCGTGAATCATATATACTAAAAGTATTATTTTTTACACAAAAAATTCTCATTTTGTATATTTATGTCGGACAAAAAAATCTGAAAGTTTTTTCCCACATTGTAGTAAGAATGTTTTGTTGTCCTGCAAAGTTTGATGTTCATGCATTGTTTTGTTTTGAAGAAACAAAAATGAGAAAATTTCATGTACTAAGTTAGTTGTGTAGCACAGATCTCAAAGCATTATTGAAGGGTATAGATAAGAGGTGTCGGAAAGCCTGAGCTTTAAGAATCCACGTTCGTGTGGCAGATATAATTGGATTCTACGACGACTTTGTGGAAGACCTCTACAGAAACCTCAGTGGGCAGGTTGATTGATGCATATTTTTTGTCGATATATAATTCACATGGACAAAAGGTTTTCTTGACCCATTTGCCTCTTCATACCTGATTATTGAAATCGACAAGGGGTAGTCACATGTACTGCTTAGACATTTAAATGATGATGGATTTTTTGGGATCATCATAATTTCATATCATTGGATGTTCTTAGTGGTTTCCCTTAGACCCTTGCAAGTGATTTAAAATGAGTATGTAGAGGGGGTTATCCAAGGAATGAGGGACGCTGCTTCAATGACGTAACTGCAGGTGCAGTTGGGTCACTGACATGTGGGCCCAAAAGGCATCTAGCCCACATGTCAGTGACCCAACTACACCTGCAGTTACGTCACTGAAGCTGAGTCCTTCTCCAGGGTATTCATAACTCGGTCCAGGTTGACAATTTCTATTCAAACTAGTGTTATTGTTGTGCATTCTATTCACTACTGGATATGATAAACGTTGGTAAATGCTCATCAATCTCAATGTTCCCATCAGTATTCACTGTCTTGGTTAGGAATAAATGCACAACAATAATCCGTGCTAGTGCACTATGATATGGCACGACGACATAGCACTGTCATGGCTGGTCTTATATTTTATTGTTGTTTGATGCTTGATATTATACTTCAGTCTAAATTATGGACTGGTTGTTTCTCACTTACCTGTAAGTTTGTGAAAGATAGGTGATGCGTTGGTTGCTGAATAAATGATGGTTATCGCCACAATGATTTTCCTTTATGTTAAAAATCATTGTGGTGATAACCATAAAAAATCAATGTTTTTCTGAAGTAGAGACCGTAGAACAATCATTCTACGGTATATTTTCATACATAAAAGTATATGTACAACATAAAAGAAAAAGAAGAAGTGAGCTTCAATCCAGTCTATGTAAGCTTGTTTATGCTTCAACTTGATCCTATGTTGTATAAGAACTAGATCTTTCTTGAGGAGTATTTTCATCTCTAAAGATCTTGTCATTTTGTTGCATCCAGATCTGCCAGCATGCTATGATGATAAAATTCAGGCCTACTTCCTTTGGTAGTAGATCCATAGCTAGTAAAGCATCATAAAGTACACTTGTATCTCTTTGTTTGTGTGGTATAATCATATCCCAACAGCTCAGTGCGAAGGGACAGTCCTAGAATAAGTTCAGAGCAGATTCCTCTACCTGATCATTGCAGAGCTCACATACATAGGAGGGGAGATGGAACAATTTTCTGTGCAACATGCCTCTTGTGTTAACCCTATCATGGAGCAGCAGCCAGAAGAAGATTTTATATATCAACATAACAACAGCAGACCAAATCTTCTTAAAAACTGGATGAGCATTTTCCCCTTTGATGAGAATATTGTAGGCTTTGGATGGTGAGAAGAGGGCTGAGACCTTCAAAAAAAAAGAGAAGAGGGCTGAGTTCCAAATGTATTTCCATGATCAGCATTGTCGCTGAGATTAACTTGTTCTAGGCACATACCGGCTTGATGAAACTGTGTATAGTCTAGATTGGACAGGGGCAAGTGAAAAAGATCCTGGAAAGTGGTGTAGTCCGCAGCTTCTTTAATTGAGAGCAGTTCATCCTTTGCAAAAGAGAACAAGTGTGGGAATTTCAGTTTGAGTGTAGTGGGGCCCCATTTATCATGCCAAAATAGAACTGAAGAACCTTGCCCTACTGTGCAATGTGCCATATCTTTGAAAGTGGAGAGGAGTTTGATGATGGACTTCCACCAGAAAGAACCAACAGGTCTGCCATTTGGTGCACTGCTCCCATAGTAAGTATCCCAAATCAAGTTTACCCAAGGAAGATCCTACTTATTCATGAACTTATGAAGATGCTTTAGGAGAAGAGCTTTATTGTGAGTAGAGATATCCAACACCCCCAAACCACCCTGTTCTTTTGGCTTGCAAACAGTGCTCCACGCAATGAGGGCAGGACCAGCACCCTCTTGACCATACTTCCTCCAGAAGCATTGTCTGATGTAAGAATTAACCTGATCCACAACAGTGGCATGAAGTTCTAGAGAGCACATGAAGAAGGTTGGCAGGCTGGTGAAAACACTCTTGATAAGTGAAAGTTTTTTCCTGTTGAAAGCAAGGTGGAGCAACCTGTAAGCCTTCTTTCAATTCTTTTCGTCATGGGGAAAGTCTTCCACTTTTGGTTTTTGAGTGCCTAGAGGCAGGCCCAGGTATGTAAACGGAAAATAACCAATATTGCAACCCAAAATGGCAGCTAGCTAATCCAATTTGGCATGATCCACATTGATTGGATACATAGCAATTTTTGAAAAGTCAATCCCGAGGCCAGTGTAACCAGAGAAATGCAATAACAGGTTTTGAACTTGCTGTAATTGTGTTGGACATGCTGGCAATATAACAATTGTGTCATTAGCATATTGAATGACAGAAAAATCTTTGTTGTTGTCCAGAGGAGAGGAAATCAACTTATATTTCAAGGCCTCATTGTAGATAGATTGCAGAATGTCAGCAGCCAACACAAAAATCAAAGGAGAGACTGGATCCCCCTGTCTCACACCTTTCTTGCACCAAAATTGATTTCCTGGTACTCCATTGAGGAGGACAACAGAAGTTCCTAAAGAAAACATCATGTCCATCCATTTCATCCATCTAGGTCCAAAACCTTTTGCCACAATAATACTTTTCAGAGTGTGATGTTCAATCATGTCAAAAGCCTTTTCAAAATCTAACTTGACAATGATAATTTCTCTTTTGGACTAATTACGTTGATGCAAATATTCATATGCCCATGCCAAACAATCCTGGATTGACCTCTCTTTCAGAAAACCATATTGATTTCTGTGAACAAGTTTCAGAATAACTTTTTGTAATCTGTTAGCCAACAACTTTGTGATAATATTGATGGAGCAATTTAGGAGTGAAATGAGTCTGAAATCACTAGCCTCAATAGGAGCATCCTTCTTGGGGATCAGAGTTATAGAAGAGGAATTGATGCTCTGCAGATCCACTTCACCCTTAAAAAAATCCTCAATCAGTTGGTAGAAATCTGAAGCAATGATGTCCCAACAAGATTTAACAAAGTTGGTATTAAACCCATCTGGCCCAGGGGCTTTATCTGAGGGAAGATCTTTTACCACTGCATCAATCTCTGTTTTAGTAAAGGGGGTTTCAAGCCAATGGAGATCATCAGATTTCTCAATAAGATTTTCTAGGCCTAGCAGATTGAAGGTGGGCATAGAAGTCCCAAGCCTTTGTTTGAAAGCTCTCCAAAGGATATTAGCTTTGGCTTGATGTTCAGAATGCTCAATCCCAAACTCATCTTTGAGAGTAGCAATGTGGTTGTTTCTGAATTTGATGGTGGCTTTAACTTTGAGGAATTTTGAGTTTGTTTCACCCTTGGTGATCCATCTAATAGTAGCCCTTTGTTTCCGGTAAGCTTGCTGTGTAGATAGAATTCTTAGCAGATGGTCCTTGAGAAATTGTCTGAAATCCCATTCTAGGGGGCAAGGTCCCTAAATTCATCCACAGTATCAAGAAACAAAATCACATCATTGGAATTTTGAATTAGTGAGGCCAAATTTGATTTAATTTTTGCCCAAATCTTGAGCCCTTTCCTAAGTCTCTTAAATTTGACAGTAAGTCTCTGAGCACTATCCTTTCCTTGAACTCCCTGGTTCCAAATCTACTAAACTATTTCTTTGAAATCATGGTGATTAAGCCAGTAATTTTAAAATCTGAAAATTGTTGATTTTGGAATAGCAGTCCCTACTTTAATGACACAGGGGCAGTGATCTGAAATGGGTTTAGCAAGAGGGATGGCCAAGGTGTTTGGGTATTGTAGAGTCCAGGATTTAGAAGAAAAAGCCCAATCCAGGTTGTCTAAAAGAGGAGCTTGCCGCATGTTACTCCAAGTGAAGTTTCTACCTTTCAGGGGGATTTCCACAAGGGCCTGAGCTCTGATGGCATCATTGAAAGAGAGCATGTCTTGCACATTACCACCTACTCTATTTCTGTTGTCTGGATATCTCATGAAATTGAAATCTCCAACCACTAACCAGTCTGTGCTATCCGTCATGTAAATTTTTTTGAACCACTAAATGAAATCAACTCTGGCCTCTCCTTGACAGGGAGCATAGACATTAGTGAGTACCCATGAAGCACCCGAGAGGGTGGAGGTAAATTGAACTGAAATGGAGAAGACGTTCTGGAAAAGGGTGGTTCCCACAAAAAGGTTACTATTCCAACCTACAAATAGTCCTCCTGATGCACCCACCGAGGGAGAAAAACAAATTTGTTCAGTGTCCTAGGGCAGAAATGTTTGATGTATTGGCTGTCAAAAGATTCTCTCTTAGTTTCTTGTAAGCAGATAATATCACAATTGGTTTCTGCAATCTTATTTGCAATAGCTAGCCACTTTGTTGGATCGTTAATGCCTCTCACATTCCAATTGAGGATATTCCAATTTCTATTATGCATTTAGGGAGATAGAGCTTTAAACACTTTGAGAAGGCCATACAAACTGTTTAACGATATTGGTACCATCAACAAAAACAAATAATCCAGGATTCATACAAGCATTACAGACTGATACTGTAGGTTCAAAACTGAATAAGTGCATCACTATTACAGAAGAAGAGCATCCTGGTAATTAGAAACAAGAAGCTGAACTAATCCATCTAGTCTTGCTCCTTTGATCCCTGCCCTTTCCTCTGGGACCTCCTTGTGGGCTCCAGTGCAGGCTTTTGCTTCTTTGTCTTCTTCTGCACAACAACAGAAGGGCCATTAAATTCCTGAATTTTTCAAAAGGAGGAACTTAGGTTTCTGACCACTTTGTTAGCAATTATAGGTGGATCAGCATTACAGGGCGTACAATCTGTCCAGACAAAGATTCCTCTTATATCCTTTGTTTATCAACTGCAATCTTTCACTCCTCCTTACCTCAGATTCTACCATGGGTATCTTTTCCTTCCTCTTGCTGTTAGCACGCACTGCAGATGTACTTGAAGGTTGCACATCAACTGACAAGGATGATCCCTTCCCTTGAGGAGTGGATAAAACCAGTTTGGGGGCCTCCTCTGCAGTTTCCATAATCTGCAACTTGCATGCAGGGGCCTTATCAGAAGTGCATTTATCAGGAATGACAAATGGTTTAAAGAGCGTACTTTCAGAGCCTTCCAGAATATATGTCCATATTTAGGAGGAGAGTAGAGATTTTTCCCATTCAAATCTATCAGGTGAGAGTAAGGTAAGAGATAAATTTTTTTGTCCACTCTATGGGCACCTGAACCACCTTGTCTAAATCTGAGGAGGGAGCAAAATGCTTGTTCTAGACAGATGCTCCTTCTTTACCTAAAATTTGGGCGTCAGTCATCTCTGGGAGCATCTTTTGAAAAACAGGATCTGCAACATCAGACATAAATTGGATAGCCCCAACTGTGATATTATGTTGCAGTCCCTGGTAGATAGGAAGAGGGAAGCCTGGAGGTGCAGGAGGAGTAGTACCTTGATCCTCAGAAACATGTCAAAAGAGTGCCCAAGGATAGCTAGCTCTTGCAATGCCATATGTGTGTTTAAGGAAAGTGCTTCTTGCTGTTCTAAAGGATTCTCTCTCTGAATATCAGAAGATTCAACTGTTGTGTCATGATGTGCAATGACATGGCTCTGCAAACCAGGCTGTGAAGCATGTAGCTCTAAGGAATCAGTGGCTAAAATGGCAGTATGGGCATCAACAGTAACTGTTGGGACAACCCTCATCATCATTTGCTTGAGATATATTGGCAAGTGGAACTGCAACTGGAGAAGAGACAGGTGCAACAACTTCCGCTAACATGGCAATAGGTTCTGCTGAAGCAACTACAACATTAACATGCTGCTTTGCAATAGGAGGATTAATCATCAGATGTTGTTCTAAAACTGGCATAGGCTCCATCGCATCAGCAGCAGTAGGAAAACAATTCAACTTCCCGAGCCAGTGGTACATTCACAGCCAAATTCAAATCAAGTATAGGTAAATTCAGATCTAGTGAGGCCATAACAACTGCATGAGCATTGACTGGAGGTCCATTGTTGATAGATTCTGCAAAACTAGCAGACTGAGCAGGAGTTGCCAGAGATAAATTCACTCCACTCTCATCATTTAACTGTGCAGGTTGCTGTACTAAATTTTCCTCAATGACTGGATAACCATCGTTTATTCAGCAACCAACGCATCACCTTTCTTTTGTGGTCACTCTAGTTCAGAGTGAGCTGTATGGCATTAACATAGCATTCAGTTCAGTTCTGAACACCATTTCTGTATGCGATGAACAGTGCAAGATGAGTAGTAAAAATATAAAAAAATCTGAATTCTTTGGCATCGAAGATACCCTGGTGCGTGAACAGTGAAAATGTTCATTAATTCAAAAAATGTCCGCGACCGATGAGTCTGGAAAAAATATTCGCGACTTTAAAAAGATGTTCACTAACGATGAATTTGGAAAAATTATTCATGACTTTACTTTCAAAAAATGTTCACTAACATTTTTTAAAGTCATGAATATTTGTGGTTCGCGAACATTTTTTCCATACCCGCGGACATATTTTCAAATTTATTGTTTGTGAATAGTTTTCTAAAGTCGTGAATAACTTTTCATATTCATGAACATTTTTTTTGAATCAATGAACATTTTTACTGTTCACACACCAGGGTATCTTCGATTCCAAAGAATTTCAGTTTTTTTGATTTTTACTGTTCATCACGTACAGAAAATGGTGGACCTGGAATCCTATTTTACTGTTCACAGTTTACTGTTTACTGTTCACGGTTAACGGCGCCAGCTGACCAGTTAGAGGGGGTCAGGGAGATTTTGGACCTGAATGATACACTTACTGCACTTCGAGGACCTGGATGACAATTTTCTTAGTTCGAGGACCTACGTGACACCCCTAAAATAGTTCGAGGACCTACAGTGCACTTCACTCTATATTTTATTAACCTAATGCTATCGGCTAGCAACTGAAATTATGTCACCGTTTCATTTGATATTGTACTCTAGTGCTAGCCTAATGCTGTTTATAAACTCCTTGCAGGCAAACATGCCGCGTTTTCAGTTGGCTGGAGCTTCATGTGGGTTATTTTATTCGGAGTTCTATTTGCCGGGGTTGGAGCTTATGGAGTGTACAAATACAGGGCTACTGCCTACCGCTAAAACATCTCTACTCATCATTTAAGTAATCTTCTATTGATCCTCTCACATGATGTTTATACTATGGTATGGTTCGGTTTTTATTATCTGGTCATCATATTAGGACTGCTAGTATATCTGATTGTTACACTACCCATTACCAGATTACAAGCATGGATGATTGTTCAATTGATTTCAATCTTTATGAAATACAAATAACAGTTCACTCTACTTAAAGTACAGTATGGGAACTTTTCTTTTTAAATCCCTACAAGTTTGAACACAATAATGTTTTTGTTAATGCCATACTTCCCAATGCCTGAACCTTACAGAACAAAATGAAATTAGTACAGAACTGGTAATTAATGATATTTTGTAGAGAAAACTGAAATATATTCCAACTTAGTAGATGGACTTGTCTCGAGCAGGAGATAGGAGTGCCTTTTCTAATAACTACTGCCGCATATATAAACCTAATGCCCGGAAGGGAACTGCATTAAATTCCCAAGGAGAAGGCCACTTATATAGTTCACCCAATAGGTTCTACAATTCGACATACCTGTAGATGTCAAGTCATGTGAGTACTTGCTAGATTGAAAGCAAGTGTACTTTGGTCATTTTCAGAGTGAAACTGGGTCTAGTAATCGAGTTGATGGGCATTATTCTCCAGCAAAATACAACGCTCCCGTAATAGAAGGCTAGAACTCAACATTACCGTATCCAAGTTCCCAACCTGAGTTCACCTGAACAACAACTCAAAGTAAAAGACAATAAATAGGAACTTAACCACATTCTCGATAGGCTCCCAACAATATTGCATGATCACCATCTGCCTTTATATCGTCAATAGTATTAGATGAGCAAAATGGACCAGAACACAATGTGCCTTTATATCGTCAATTTTACTGAGCAAAATGTAATGGATTACCATGTGCCTTTATGTCGTCAATCTTAGGTGAGCAAAATGGATATTATACGACAGCTGGGAATGTCAATGCCCCACACACATATGTGAAATCTGGGCATTATATATTATTGAATGCACATGATATCCTCCTAAGAGTCAACTTAATACAACAAAAATGCAGTATTATTGAACCACACTGTGAAATGCTTGTATGTGAAGTCTGAAATATGTTAACAGCCAATTACACTTTTAGAACCAATAGTTTCAATGCCCCTACCAACATGTTAAACACTTTCACATGATGATACTCATGCAAGCTACTTAATAAGTTTGATAAACGCAGATCTCTGTTGCTGAAGCTTAGTATGTTACATTGTTTATTATATGCAGGTTTATTTCACTAAATAAATGGATTCTATCAACAACTGCGAGTAACAACTCCAAGGAAAAAGCAATTTACCTTCATGTTAGTGCAACAACATCATAAACGAGATATTATACGATAGGTGGGCTTGTCAATGAGAAATGCAAATATGTGAAATGTCAAACATTATATATATATATATATTATTGAAATGCACATCAATGGCACCAAGGAGTACGAAATGTACCTACAACCAATAACACTTATAGAAGCAATAATTGCATAGCCGCTACCATCACGCATAACCACTTTCGCAAGGTCATACTCATGCAAGTTACATAAGTTCCTTAAGTGCAGACTTCAGCCTGTAAGGACTTCCTTATAGACGATGTTCTTTATCGAGGTCTGTAAGGACAAGGTAGGTCTTTTTTCGCTTCTTTGATTTATTGGTCTCCTTGCCCTTCTCCTTCTCCTTCTCAAAGAGGATCTTTATGTTTCTCTTCGCGGTGGCTCGAGACAATGCGACATAGAGTTGACCATGAGAGAACACATGATTAGGTAGGTACACGCTAGCAATCTGGATGGTCTGTCCTTGCGGCTTGTTAATCGTCATAGCAAAGCCAAGCCTGAGAAGAAACTACTTCCTCTTGAACTTGAATGGAAACATGTCGTTGTTAGACGGGCATAGGGGTATCCGAGGAAGGAAGACCCTCCTACCCATTGACTACTTGTATTTGCGTTGGTATTTCCCCGAAGAGGAGATCATGATGCAACACAACAACAGTAAGTATTTCCCTCTGTTATGAAACCAAGGTATCAATCCAGTAGGAGGATCCACCAAACTATGTAAACAACACCTTCACACAAATAACAAAAACTTGCAACCCAACGCGTAAGAGGGGTAGTCAATCCCTCCTCGATATTGAGATATATTAAATTGTATGAGATTGGATAAATAGATCTGACGAAAACACAAAATAAAATAAATAAAGAAAACGTGCAGCAAGGTATTTTTGGATTTTTGGATTAATAGATCTGAAACAATATGATAGAAAATAGACCCAGGGGTCGTAGATTTCACTAGAGGCTTCTCCTGAGAAAATAACATACGATGGGTAAACAAATTACTGTTGGGCAATTGATAGAAAAGCAAATAGTTATGACGATATCCAAGGCAATGATCATGTATATAGGCATCACGTCCAAGATTAGTAGACCGGCTCCTTCCTGCATATACTATTATTACTCCACACATCAACCGCTGTCCAGTATGCATCTAGTGTATTAAGTTCATGAAGAAACAGAGTAATGCAATAAGAACAATGACATGATGTAGACAAGATCTATTCATGCAGGAAGAGACCCCATCTTTCTATCCTTAATGGAAATGATACATGCGTGTCATCTCTCTTTCTGTCACTGAGATTGAGCATCGCAAGATCGAACCCAACACAAAGCACCTCTTCCCATGGCAAGAAAAATCAATCTAGTTGGCCAAACCAAACCAAACCAAAGTTTCACAGAAGAAATACGGGGCTATAACAATCATGCATAAGAGAGTTGAACAAAGACTCAAATAATATTCATAGATATACCCGATCATAAACTCACAATTCATCGGATCCCAACAAACACACCGCAAAAAAGAGTTACATCAAATAGATCTCCAAGAACATTGTATTGAAGATCAAAAAGAGAGAAGAAGCCATCTAGCTTGGTATTTGGACTTTGTTTGGTATAGATATTCTATGAAGTAAAAAATAAGCAAAAAACAACAATTGGCACTGGGCACTATGTCAATAGGTTAGTCCAAAAAAGCGATAAGAAGTTGCTATAAAATGAATATAAAACATCCAAGATTGATAATATAACATCATGGAACAATAAAAAATTATAGATACGTTGGAGAGGTATCAAAATCACCAAGCTTAATTCCTGCTCGTCCTCGAGTAGGTAAATGATAAAAACAAATTTTTTATGTGGAATGCTGCCTAACATGTTCATCTCATAATCTTTTCTTTTGTAGCATGGACATTTGGACTTTTAGATGATTCAAAGCAACAGTCTATATTTGACATGAAGACATCAATACTCAAGCATATCAACAAGCAACCAAGTCTTTCAAAATATCAACACTAAAGAAAGCTATCCGTAGCCCATCATGCTCAATCATTGATCCACTCATGAAACACACTCAAATATTAATTATGCCCAATGCACAAGTATGATAATAGTGTTTCCTAATTGGTGCTTTATAAGAGAAGATGGAGACTCAATAAAAATAAAAATTGCATAAAGTAAATAGATAGGCCCTTCACAGAGGGAAGAAGAGATTTTTAGAGGTGCTAGAGATCAAAGCTTAAATTGAGAGATCAAATTATTTTGGGTGGCATGCTTTTCCCTTCAACGAAAACGACCAAGAATTTCCAATACTTTCCATGCTAGATAAATCATAGGCGGTTCCCAAACATAAAATAAAGTTTATTCCTTTTTCCACCATTCTTTCACAATCCAAGGCTAGCCGTATCCAAGGGTGCCTTCCATACCAACACTGTCCAAGGAATTTATTATTGAACAACATATTTTTTTTTCATTTCGGGACTGGGCATCCCTATTACCTTGCCACACTCTCGTGCAATGACAAGTGAATAAACACTCATCTTGAGAATAAAATATCTAGCATGGAAAATATGGGCCACCTCCTGCCTCTTCATGAGCGGTACGGGCACACAAAAAGGAAATTTATTTTGAAAATTAGAGTTGGCACATACAAATTACTTGGAACGACACGAAAAATACCGCATATAGGTAGGTATGGTGGAATCATTTGGCACAACTTGGGTTTAAGGAGTTTGGATGCACAAGTAGTGTTCCCACTTAGTACAAATGGAGGCTAGCAAATAGATTGAGAATCGACCAACCAATAAACAAAAACGATCATAAAAGAGCATTAAACATAACTAACACCGAATAATTCACCGCAAGTAGGATGTAACTTCATTGCATAACTATCGACTTTCGTTGTTGCATAGGGAATCACAAACCTTAATACAAATATTCTTACTAATGAATAATTACTCACCAACATGACTCACGATGAACTAGATGCATAGGATAAAACTTCTGATGAAACTCCAATTTCAATCAGTTGTAGTTCCAAGTCCCAATATCATCGCATAGCCTATACCATGTCAATGCCTTCTCCTTCAAAGATAAAGGGAAGACCTTCTTCTTGACTTCATCCTCGGGCAAACTTCATCCACATAGATTAGATGCATATAAGGATGTAATGTTCATCTCTTGCACAAGGATTAGCTAGCAGTTTCTCAATCATACCCGAAGGAGTTTCATATTAAATATTTTCAGTAGATTCAGTAGGTTGAGGGGCAACTCTTTGCTCTTACAGTCAGGGTAAAGATACCCCGAACAAACCCCTCAAAGGATAATTTTCCGTAGCAACAAGTGACAGTAAATTTCAGCACACTATATAAATGTTTCCTTACCAAATTCCACTTACCAAAGGCTCTTCACTCCCCGGCAACGGCGCCAGAAAAGAGTCTTGATGACCCACAAGTATAGGGGATATATCGTAGTCCTTTAGATAAGTAAGAGTGTCGAACCCAACGATGTGCAGAAGAAAATGACGAGTGGTTCTCAGCAAGGTATTCTCTACAAGCACTGAAATTATCGGTAGCAGATAGTTTTGTGATAAGATAATTCGCAACGGGTAATGATACGTCTCCATCGTATCTACTTTTCCAAACACTTTTGCCCTTGTTTTGGACTCTAACTTGCATGATTTGAATGGAACTAACCCGGACTGACGCTGTTTTCAGCAGAATTTCCATGGTGTTATTTTTGTGCAGAAATAAAAGTTCTCGGAATGACCTGAAACTTCACGGAGAATATTTTTGGAATTAATAAAAAATACAAGCGAAAGAATCAAGGCCAGGGGCCCACACCCTGTCCACGTGGGTGGGGGGCACGCCTACCCTCCTGGGCGCGCCCCCTGCCTCATGGGCCCCCTGTTGCTCCATCGACCTCAATCCCAACTCCATATATTCATGTTCGGGGAGAAAAAAATCAGAGAGAAGGATTCATCGCGTTTTACAATACAGAGCCGCTGCCAAGCCCTAAACTCTCTCGGGATGGCTGATCTGGAGTCCGTTCGGGGCTCCGGAGAGGGGAATCTGTTGCCGTCGTCATCATCAACCATCCTCCATCACCAATTTCATGATGCTCACCGCCGTGCATGAGTAATTCCATCGTAGGCTTGCTGGACGGTGATGGGTTGGATGAGATTTATCATGTAATCGAGTTAGTTTTGTTAGAGTTTGATTCCTAGTACCCACTATGTTCTAAGATTGATGTTGCTATGACTTTGCTCTGCTTAATGCTTGTCACTAGGGCCCGAGTGCCATGATTTCAGATCTGAACCTATTATGTTTTCATGAATATATGTGAGTTCTTGATCCTATCTTGCAAGTCAATAGTCACCTACTATGTGTTATGATCCGGCAACCCCGAAGTGACAATCATCGGGACCACTGTTGATGATGACCGTAGTTTGAGGAGTTCATGTATTCACTAAGTGTTAATGCTTTGGTCTGGTACTCTATTAAAAGGAGGCCTTAATATCCCTTAGTTTCTAATAGGACCCCGCTGCCACAGGAGGGTAGGACAAAAGATGCCATGCAAGTTCTTTTCCATAAGCACGTATGGCTATATTCGGAATACATGCCTACATTACATTGATAAACTGGAGCTAGTTTTGTGTCACCCTATGTTATAACTATTGCATGAGGAATCACATCCGACATAATCATCCATCACTGATCCAATGCCTACGAGCTTTTCACATATTGATCTTTGCTTAGTTACTTTACCTTTGCCACTGTTACAATTACTATAAAACTGCTACTGTTAACTTTGCCACCGTTACCGTTACTTCCATACTACTTTGCTACTAAATACTTTGTTGCAGATATTAAGTTTTACAGGTGTGGTTGAATTGACAACTCAGCTGCTAATACTTGAGAATATTCCTTGGCTCCCCTTGTGTTGAATCAATAAATTTGGGTTGAATACTCTACCCTCGAAAACTATTGCGATCCCCTATACTTGTGGGTTATCAAGACTATTTTCTGGCTCCGTTGCCGGGGAGCATAGCTCTATTCTTTGAGTCACTTGGGATTTATATCTGCTGAGCATGATGAGGAACTTGAAAGATGAATAAACCAAGATATATCCCTCAACTACGAGGGGAGGTAAGGAACTGCCATCTAGCTCTGCACTTGATTCACCTTCTGTTTTGAGTAAACTTGCAACACCTAAACCTGCTTCTACTATTAATTCTGATATGTCGCTTGTTATTGATGATGCCACTTCTGCTATGCATGATACATATGATGAAACTACTTCTATGCTTGATAATACTGTGCCACTAGGTGAATTTCTAGATGAACAACTTGCTAGGGCTAGAGAGAATGAAATTATTGAAACAGATAATATTGATGAAAGTGATGATGAAGATTCTCCCCCTATATATGAATTGCCTGTTGTGCCTGAGGGTTATGTTATGGATGAAGAAACTGCTAGAGATTTTCTTGCTTGCAATGATAGGAATGATCTTAAGAAATTATTAGCTAAGCTGAAAGAAAAATCTCTGACTGCTAGAATGAAATATGACCCTACTTTTGCTACTTCACCTATCTGTATTACCGATAAGGATTATGATTTCTCTGTCGATCCTGAGATAATTACTTTGGTCGAATCTGATCCTTTTTATGGCTATGAATCTGAATCTCTTGTGGCACATCTTACTAAATTAAATGATATAGCTACCCTATTCACTAATGATGAGAAAACTCGCAACTAATATATCCTTAAATTATTTCTGTTCTCATTAAAGGGTGATGCTAAGACATGGTTTAATTCTCTTGATCCTGGTTGTGTGCGTAGTCTCCAGGATATGATTTATTACTTCTCTGCTAAATATTTCCCCACTCATAAGAAACAAGCTGCTTTAAGGGAAATATATAATTTTGTGCAAATTGAAGAAGAGAGTCTCCCACAAGCTTGGGGTAGGCTTCTCCAATTACTTAATGCTTTACCTGATCATCCTGTTAAGAAAAAGGAAATACTTGATATCTTTTATAATGGACTAACCGATGCCTCCTGAGACTACTTGGACAGTTGTGCTGGTTGTGTTTTCAGGGAAAGAACTGTTGATCAAGCTGAAGTGCTATTGAATAATATATTGACTAATGAAAATAATTGGACACTTCCTGAACCAACACCTAAGCCAACTCCGAACAAAAGGGGTATTCTATTTCTCAGTCCTGAAGATATGCAAGAGGCAAAGAAATCTATGAAAGAAAAAGGTATTAAAGCTGAAGATGTTAAGAATTTACCGCCTGTTGAAGAAATACATGGTCTTAATTTGCCTCCTATTGAAGAAATACATGGTCTTGATAACCCGACACAGGTAGTAAAGGTAAATTCTGTCTATAGATATGATAAGGCTGAAATCCCGTCTACCAAGTTTGCTAGTCAATGCCTAGATGAGTTTGATGACTTTATGGTTAAATAAGAGAACTTTGATGCTTATGTTGGTAGAGAATTGAAACGTAATGCTTATATGATTGAGCACTTGAGTGATTATATGTCTAGAGTTAAAGGTGAACTTAAACTCATTAGTAAACATGCTTCCATGGTTACCACTCAAGTAGAACAAGTGCTTAAAGCTAAAAATGATTTGCTCAATGAATTAAATAATAAGAAGAATGATAATGCTGTTAGAGTTATGACTAGAGGGGGTAAAATAACTCAGGAACCTTTGTATCTTGAAGGCCACCCTAAGAGAATTGAGCAAGATTTTCAGAGAAATAATGTTGATGCACCTAGTCCTTCTAAAAAGAAGAAAAAGAAAAATGATAGGACTTTGCATGCTTCTAGTGAACCTGTTGTTGACACACCTGAGAATCCCAATGATATTTCTATTTCTGATGCTGAAACACAATCTGGTGATGAACATGAACCTAGTGATAATGTTAATAATGATGTTCATGTTGATGCTCAACCTAGCAATGACAATGATGTAGAGATTGAACCTGCTGTTGATCTTGATAACCCACAATCAAAGAATCAACGTTATGATAAGAGAGACTTTGTTGCTAGGAAGCACGGTAAAGAAAGAGAACCATGGGTTCAGAAACCCATGCCTTTTCCTCCTAAACCATCCAAGAAAAAGGATGATGAGGATTTTGAGCGCTTTGCTGAAATGATTAGACCTATCTTTTTGTGTATGCGTTTGATTGATATGCTTAAAATGAATCCTTACGCTAAGTATATGAAAGATATTGTTACAAATAAAAGAAAGATACCGGAAGATGAAATTTCCACTATGCTTGCTAATTATACTTTCAAAGGTGGAATACCTAAGAAACTTGGAGATCGAGGAGTACCAACTATACCATGATCCATTAAAAGAAACTATGTTAAAACTGCTTTATGTGATCTTGGAGCCGGTGTTAGTGTTATGCCTCTCTCTTTATATCATAGACTTGATTTGAATAAGTTGACACCTACTGAAATATCTTTGCAAATGGCCGATAAATCAACTGCTATACCTGTCGGTATTTGTTAGGATGTGCTTGTTGTGGTTGCAAACGTTACTATTTTAACGGACTTTGTTATTCTTGATATTCCCAAGGACGATAGTATGTCTATTATTCTTGGTAGACCTTTTTTGAATACCGCAAGGGCTGTTATTGATTGCAACAAAGGCAATGTCACTTTTCATGTTAATGGTAATGAGCACACGGTACACTTTCCGAGGAAACAATCTCAAGTCCACAGTATCAATTCTATTGGAAAAATTCCAACGATTACTATTAGAGGTTTTGAATTTCCTCTTCCTACTGTCAAAAAGAAATATGATATTCTTATTATTGGGGACATGCATATCCCCGTTGAGGTAACATAGTGTTATTCGAAAATTCTCCAGTTTCATGCGACTCGGAATGAGTTTGTTAACAAGACTTGATCAACCTTGTTAGTGGATTCCTTTTGATGAGCATGAGATAGATGAAGTTAGAAAACACAACTCTCTGTACCCTCCTTTTACCTTCTGTTATTTAGATTAAATAAAACAAAAATATTTTTTTGTCTGTTTTCTGAATTATCCATGCAATAAAAAATACCCCGAAAATAATAGTTCTCAAATTGAAATATGATTTTTTCTGGAATATTTAAGAATATCTCGCACTCAAAACACACCAGAGGGGCAAGCACCTGGCCAAGAGGGTCCAGGGCGCGCCCCCTGCCTTGTGGGCCCCATGTGGCCCCCCTCCACTTATTCCAGCACCCACACACTTCGTCTTCCTCCAAAAAAATCACTATATAGCTCAAACTCGTGTTCTAGCTTGTTTTTATGCGATTTTCGATCTCCTTGCTCAAAGCTTCATTCACAAAACTGCTTTGGGGGATTGTTCTTCGGTATGTGACTCCTCTAATGGTCCAATTAGTTTTTGTTCTAGTGCTTTATTTATTGCAAGTTTTTGCTGCTGAGGTGACCCTTTTCTTGAGATTGCATGCTAAATTTGTATGGTCCCAAGTAGTTCTAATGCATGACATAGTCTCTAGGCACTTGTGGGAGTAGTTGCTATGAATTTTATTGAGTTTGGTTCACTTTTATTTTGAGTTACTTCAAATTTCAGAAATTTTTAGAGGGAGAAAATGATGAAGAGATTTTGAGGGGCTCTTTGAGCCGAAGCTCGAAGGATAAGCAAAGTGAGGAGAATAAGAAGCCTAAATATAATCTCCCTCGCACTACGGAGGTTCGACCGTGTGAATGGCCTTGTGATGAGTTCTTGAAGGCAGCCGGGATTCATGATGATTTTTATTATTTGGCTGAGAATGCAGGCCTCACCGACTTCCTCCACGACCAGTGCAAACAGTATCTCCTACTCACTAATATTTTGGTGCAAAATTTTTACTTTCATGCTAGGAAATCACCACCTTCAGTGGAGTTTCATTTATATTATGAGGTTAAGGAGATGTCGCTTAGTGAATTTTGTCGGGTCTGCAAGATACCCTTTGAGGGTAGCATAGAGGAACCACACCGTAATGATGTGGAGGGATTTATTAATGAAATTGCTGTAGGGGAAACAAGGAAAGTTTCAGGTGCAAGAATTACTGGCATACATTTTCCTGTTCTACGTTACTTTGTAATATTTGCTAGTAGATGCTTGATTGGTCGCGGGAACAGTGGAAATCTTAGTGCTCCTGATATTGTTATTTTGCGCCATGCTTTGTTTCGTGATACAACTTTCAGTTTAGGCGCTGTTATTGCTAAATGATTAAGTCTGAACCGTACAAAGGGCCCCATCTTTGGTGGCATCTTTGCTTCTCGCCTTGCTGCACACTTTGAGATACCTATTAGGCATTATGAGAAAGAAGAAAAGTTGCTACCCCCTGTCTTTCTAGATTATAAGAGTATGGTAGCACATGACTTTATTGTTAAAGATACGAAGAAGATGCTTAAGTATAAACTGATATTTTATCAAAATTATTGTGATATTATTACCTTGCCTGCGCCCTCTTTGTTTAACATATTTTCAGGCACGTACCTCATCCCACTGGAGGCCATTTACGCGTACTGGAGCCTGGCACCAGCTCCAGAGCCTGATCTGGAGCCACCCCTGGACCCTTATCGACAGTCTATTTATCAGTGGAATCCAGAGGATATTGCCAAACAGTGGCACCCAGAGGACACTCCTCCATACACTGGATAGGGTAGCTTTGATCCGTGGGACTAGACCAACTTAGGCCAAAAGCCTAAGCTTGGGGGAGTACATATTTCTCACCGACATTACATTCATGTTCACACACTCATTCTAGTTGTCGGTGCTCATACTTTTTCATTGTACTATCCATGCTAGTTTATTTTCTTTTTCTCGCTTTCTTTTTGTGTGTTTGAAAAACCTTAAGAAAAACAAAAAAAATTAGTTGTAGCTTTTAGCTAGTTTACTTTCCATGCTTGTAGTAGTAGTAATTAAAAAAAACCTAAAAAGAGTTCTCGTTCTTCTTTTGCTTGTTGGGAGCTTTCCCGTGTAAATAGTTTTATTTCCTTTCTTTTCTTTGGGGGTCGAAAGGAGAAGACCATGATGAAAATGTTGAAGTGGCTCTGATATGCATTATTGTTTAATTAACCAAGAGCCCATATTACCTTGTCTTCTCCCTTGTATTAAATGCTTGCAGATTCCAGCTTAGTCCAATGCACGTGCACTATTATTATTATCCACACCGTTCGATCGTGCAAGTGAAAGGCAATAATGACGATATATGATGGACTGATTGAGATGAGATAAGCTGGTATGAACTCGACCTCTCTTGTTTTTGTAAATATGATTAGTTCATCGTTCCTGATTCAGTCTATTATGAATAAACATGTTTGCAATGACAATTAGAGATTATAGTTGCTTATGCCATGCTTAATTAGCTAGGAGTTTATAATGGTTTACCTTGCGTGCCAACATCCTATTAAAATGGTTGTGATGTGGTATGATAGGGTGGTATCCTCCTTTGAACGATTCGAGTGGCTTGAATTGGCACATGTTCACTCATGTAGTTGAAACAAAATCAACATAGCCTCCATGATATTTATGTTCATGGTGAGTTATATCCTACTCATGCTTGCACTCAGTGTTGATTAATTTTAATGCATGTTCATGACTGTTGTCGCTCTCTAGTTGGTCGCTTCCCAGTCTCTTTCTAGCCTTCACTTGTACTAAGAGGGAATACTTCTTGTGCGTCCAATTCCATAAACCCCAAAGTTATTCCATATGAGTCCACTATACCTTTCTATATGTGGTATCTGTTGGGGAACGCAGCAGAAATTCAAAATTTTCTACGCATCACCAAGATCAATCTATGGAGATTCTAGCAACAAGAGAGAGAGGGAGTGCATCTTCATACCCTTGAAGATCGCTAAGCGGAAGCGTTACAAGAACGCGGTTGATGGAGTCGTACTCGCGGCGATTCAAATCGCGGAAGATCCGATCTAGCGCCGAACGGACGGCGCCTCCGCGTTCAACACACGTATAGCCCGGGGACGTCTCCTCCTTCTTGATCCAGCAAGGGGAGAGGAGAAGTTGAGGGAGAACTCCGACATCATGACGGCGTGGTGGTGGTGGAGCTCGTGGTTCTCCAGCAGGGCTTCGCCAAGCACTACGGAGGAGGTGGAGGTGTTGGAGGAGGGAGAGGGCTGCACCAGGGGAAGGGTGCAACTGACCTCTCTCTCACTCACTATATATAGGGGGAAGGGGGGTGGAGGGGGTGCCCTAGGGTTCCCTAGGGGATGGGTGGCGGCCACAGGGGAAATCCTAGATGGGTTTGGGCGCCCCTACCCCTAGGAAACTTGCCCCCCAAGCCGGGAGGGGCATCTTCCCTAGGGGAGGCACCCCCACCTCTCCAGGTTACGTGAGAGGGGTTGGGAGGGGCGCACAGCCCCTTAGTGGGCTGGTGTGCCCTCTCTCCTTGGCCCATAAGGCCCCCAACGCTTGCCGGGGCCTTCGAAACACCTTTCGGTCACGCTGGTCGTCACCCGGTACTCCCAGAACAATTCCAGACTCCAATACCCTTCATCAATATATCGATCTTCACCTCCGGACCATTCTGAAGTTCCTCGTCATGTCCGAGATCTCATACGGGACTCCTAACAACCTTCGGTAACCACACACTATTTCCCATAACAACTCTAGCATCACCGAACCTTAAGTGTGTAGACCCTACGGGTTTGGGAACCATGCAGACATGGCCGAGACAGTTCTCCGGCCAATAACCAACATCGGGATCTGGATACTCATGTTGACTCCCACATGTTCCACGATGATCTCATCGGATGAACCACGATGTCGGGGATTCAATCAATCCCGTATACAATTCCCTTTGTCAATCGCTATGTTACTTGCCCGAGATTCGATCGTCGGTATCCCAATACCTCGTTCAGTCTCGTTACTGGCAAGTCACTTTACTCGTTCCGTAATGCATGATCCCGTGACTAACTACTTAGTCACATTGAGCTCATTATGATGATGCATTACCGAGTGGGCCCAGAGATACCTCTCCGTCATACGGAGTGACAAATCTCAGTCTCAATTCATGCCAACCCAACAGACACTTTCCGAGATACCTGTAGTGCACCTTTATAGCCACCCAGTTATGTTGTGACGTTTGGTACACCCAAAGCATTCCTACGGTATCCGGGAGTTGCACAATCTCATGGTCTAAGGAAATGATACTTGACATTAGAAAAGCTCTTAGCAAATGAACTACACGATCTTGTGCTATGCTCAGGATTGGGTCTTGTCCATCACATCATTCTCCTAATGATGTGATCCCGTTATCAATGACATCCAATGTCCATGGTCAGGAAACCATAACCATCTATTGATCAACGAGCTAGTTAACTAGAGGCTCACTAGGGACATGTTGTGGTCTATGTATTCACACATGTATTACGGTTTCCAGTTAATACAATTATAGCATGAACAATAGACAATTATCATGAACAAGGAAATATAATAATAACCATTTTATTATTGCCTCTAGGGCATATTTCCAACAGTATCTACCTGCTGTTTGAAGTAATTTTGTATGTGCCAAACTCTAAACCTTCAAATGAAATTTTGTTTTGTATGCTCGAATAGCTCATGTATCAACTAGGGCTGTCTGTATCTTCCATGCTAGGCGGGTTATTCTCAAGAGGAGTGGACTCCGCTCCTCACTCACAAGAAAATGGCTGGTCACCGGGATGCCCAGTCCCATGCTTTAAGCAAATCAAATCGAAATAATTGCAAACAAAACTCCCCCAGGGCTGTTGCTAGTTGGAGGCACTCGTTGTTTCGAGCAAGCCATGGATTGATGCTTGTTGGTGGTGGGGGAGTATAAACTTTACCATTCTGCTTGGGAACCGCCTGTAATGTGTGTAGCGTGGAAGATATCCAGATCTCTCGGTTGTTATGTTGACAATGAAAGTATGCCGCTCAAAATATTATTTATCTCTATTTCAAAAATTGAGCTCTAGCACCTCTTCAAATCCCGGCTTCCCTCTGCAAAGGGCCTATCTATTTACTTTTATGTTGAGTCATCATCCTCTTATTAAAAAGCACTAGTTGGAGAGCACACTGTCATTTGCATGCATTACTATTAATTTATATTGGGTATGACTATGAATGGATCTCTTTTTCCATGAATTACAATGTCTATTCAGTCCTTGATCTTCAGAGGTGCTCTGCATTTATGTTTTGCGGTCTCAGAAAGGGCTAGCGAGATACCATCCTTTTATATAATATTATGATTGATTTGAGAAAGTTTGTCATCTAAGATTTATTATTATTGATCGCTAGTTGATTATGCCATTGATATGGGTAAATTATTGTGAAGATGGTTAGTTCATAATCTTTGCTAAAAACTTGAATTCTGGCTTTACATATTTACAACAACAAGAGCAAACAGAGTTTGTAAAAGTTTTTCTTTATCACTTTCAGTTTGTCAACTGAATTTCTTGAGGACAAGCAAAGGTTTAAGCTTGGGGGAGTTGATACGTCTCCATCGTATCTACTTTTCCAAACACTTTTGCCCTTGTTTTGGACTCTAACTTGCATGATTTGAATGGAACTAACCCGGACTGACGTTGTTTTCAGCAGAATTGCCATGGTGTTATTTTTGTGCAGAAATAAAAGTTGTTGGAATGACCTAAAACTTCACAGAGAATATTTTTGGAATTAATAAAAAATACTGGCGAAAGAATCAAGGCCAGTTGGCCCACACCCTGTCCAAGAGGGTGGGGGGGCACGCCTACCCCCCTGGGCGCACCCCCTGTCTCGTGGGCCCCCTGTTGCTCCACCGACCTCAACCCCAACTCCATATATTCACGTTCACGGAGAAAAAAAATCAGAGAGAATGATTGATCGCGTTTTACGATACGAAGCCGCCGCCAAGCCCTAAACTCTCTCGGGAGGGCTGATCTGGAGTCCGTTCGAGGGGAATCCATTGCCATTGTCATCATCAACCATCCTCCATCACCAATTTCATGATGCTCAGCGCCGTGCGTGAGTAATTCGATCGTAGGCTTGCTGGACGGTGATGGGTTGGATGAGATTTATCATGTAATCGAGTTAGTTTTGTTAGAGTTTGATCCCTAGTACCCACTATGTTCTAAGATTGATGTTGCTATGACTTTGCTATGCCTAATGCTTGTCACTAGGGCCCGAGTGCCATGATTTCAGATTTGAACCTATTATGTTTTCATGAATATATGAGAGTTCTTGATCCTATCTTGCAAGTCAATAGTCACCTACTATGTGTTATGATCCGGCAACCCCGAACTTGCTGTAATTGTGTTGGACATGCTGGCAATATAATAATTGTGTCATCAGCATATTGAATGACATGAAAATCTTTGTTGTTGTCCAGAGGAGAGGAAATCAACTTATGTTTCAAGGCCTCATTGAAGATAGATTGCAGAATGTCAGCAGCGAGCACAAAAATCAAAGGAGAGACTGGATCCTCCTGTCTCACACCTTTCTTGCACCAAAATTGCTTTCCTGGTACTCCATTGAGGAGGACAACAGAAGTTCCTGAAGAAAAGATCATGTCCATCCATTTCATCCATCTAGGTCCAAAACCTTTTGCCACCATAATACTTTTCAGAGTGTGATGTTCAATCATGTCAAAAGCCTTTTCAAAATCTAATTTGACAATGATAATTTCTCTTTTGGACTAATTACGTTGATGCAAATATTCATATGCCCATGCCAAACAATCCTGGATTGACCTCTCTTTCAGAAAACCATATTGATTTCTGTGAACAAGTTTCAGAATAACTTTTTGCAATCTGTTAGCCAACAACTTTGTGATAATATTGATGGAGCAATTTATGAGTGAGATGAGTCTGAAATAACTAGCCTCAATAGGAGCATCCTTCTTGGGGATCATAGTTAGAGAAGAGGAATTGATGCTCTGCAGATCCACTTCACCCTTAAAAAAATCCTCAATCAGTTGGTAGAAATCTGAAGCAATGATGTCCCAACAAGATTTAACAAAGTTGGTATTAAACCCATCTGGCCTAGGGGCTTTATCTGAGGGAAGATCTTTTACCACTGCATCAATCTCTGTTTTAGTAAAGGGGGTTTCAAGCCAATGGAGATCATCAGATTTCTCAGTAAGATTTTCTAGGCCTAGTAGATTGAAGGTGGGCATAGAAGTCCCAAGACTTTGTTTGAAAGCTCTCCAAAGGATATTAGCTTTGGCTTGATGTTCAGAATGCTCATTCCCAAACTCATCTTTGAGAGTATCAATGTGGTTGTTTCTGAATTTGATGGTGGCTTTAACTTTGAGGAATTTTGAGTTTGTTTCACCCTTGGTGATCCATCTAATAGTAGCCCTTTGATTCCAGTAAGCTTGCTGTGCAGATAGAATTTTTAGCAGATGGTCCTTGAGAAATTGTCTGAAATCCCATTCTAGGGAGCAAGATCCCTAAATTCCTCCACAGTATCAAGAAACAAAATCACACCATTGGAATTTTGATTTAGTGAGGCCAAATTTGATTTAATTTTAGCCCAAATCTTGAGCCCTTTCCTAAGTCTCTTAAATTTGGCATTAAGTCTCTGAGCACTATCCTTTCCTTGAACTCCCTCGTTCCAAATCTACTGAACTATTTCTTTGAAATCATGGTGATTAAGCAAGTAATTTTAAAATCTGAAAATTGTTGATTTTGGAATAGCAGTCCCTACTTTAATGACACAGGGGTAGTGATTTGAAATGGGTTTAGCAAGAGGGATGGCCAAGGTGTTTGGGTATTGCAGAGTCCAGGATTCAGAAGAAAAAACCCAACCCAAGTTGTCTAAAAGAGGAGCTTGCCGCATGTTACTCCAAGTGAAGTTTCTACCTTCCAGGGGGATTTCCACAAGGGCCTGAGCTCTGATGGCATCATTGAAAGAGAGCATGTCTTGCACATTACCACCTGCTCTATTTTTGTTGTCTGGATATCTCATGAAATTGAAATCTCCAACCACTAACCAGTCTGTGCTATCCGTCGTGTAAATGTTTTTGAACCACTGAATGAAATCAACTCTGGCCTCTCCTTGACAGGGAGCATAGACATTAGTGAGTACCCATGAAGCACCCGAGAGGGTGGAGATAAATTGAACTGAAATGGAGAAGACATTCTGGAAAAGGGTGGTTCCTACAAAAAGGTTACTATTCCAACCTACAAATAGTCCTCCTGATGCACCCACCGAGGGAGAAAAACAAATTTGTTCAGTGTCCTAGGGCTGAAATGTTTGATGTACTGGCTGTCAAAAGATTCTCTCTTAGTTTCTTATAAGCAGATAATATCACAATTGGTTTCTGCAATCTTATTTGCAATAGCTAGCCACTTTGTTGGATCGTTAATGCCTCTCACATTCCAATTGAGGATATCCCAATTTCTATTATGCATTTAGGGAGATAGAGCTTTAAATACTTTGAGATGGCCATAAAAACTGTTTAACGATACTGGTACCATCAACAAAAACAAATAATCCAGGATTCATACAAGCATTACAGACTGATACTGTAGGTTCAAAACTGAATAAGTGCATCACTATTATAGAAGAAGAGCATCCTGGTAATTAGAAACAAGAAGCTGAACCAATCCAACTAGTCCTGCTCCTTTGATCCCTGCCCTTTCCTCTGGGACCTCCTTGTGGGCTCCAATGCAGGCTTTTGCTTCTTTGTCTTCTTCTGCATAGCAGCAGAAGGGCCATTAAATTCCTGAATTTTTCAAAAGGAGGAACTTAGGTTTCTGACCACTTTGTTAGCAATTATAGGCGGATCAGCATTACAGGGCGTACAATTTGTACAGACAAAGATTCCTCTTATATCCTTTGTTTATCAACTGCAATCTTTCACTCCTCCTTACCTCAGATTCTACCATGGGTATCTTTTCCTTCCTCTTGCTGTTAGCATGCACTGCAGATGTACTTGAAGGTTGCACATCAACTGACAAGGATGATCCCTTCCCTAGAGGAGTGGATAAAACCAGTTTGGGGGCCTCCTCTGTAGTTTCCATAATCTGCAACTTGCATGCAGGGGCCTTATCAGAAGTGCATTTATCAGGAATGACAAATGGTTTAAAGAGTGTACTTTCAGAGCCTTCCAGAATATATGTCCACATTTAGGAGGAGAGTAGAGATTTTTCCCATTTAAATCTATCAGGTGAGAGTAAGGCAAGAGATAATTTTTTTGTCCACTCTATGGGCACCTGAACCACCTTGTCTGAATCTGAGGAGGGAGCAAAATGCTTGTTCCAAACAGATGCTCCTTCTTTACCTAATATTTGTGTGTCAGTCATCTCTGGGAGCATCTTTTGAAAAACAGGATCTGCAACATCAGACATAAATTGCATAGCCCCAACTGTGATATTATGTTGCAGTCCCTGGTAGATAGGAAAAGGGAAGCCTGGAGGTGCAGGAGGAGTAGTACCTTGATCCTCAGGAAACATGTCAAAAGAGCGCCCAAGGATAGCTAGCTCTTGCAATGCCATATGTGTGTTTAAGGAAAGTGCTTCTTGCTGTTCTAAAGGATTCTCTCTCTGAATATCAGAAGATTCAACTGCTGTGTCATGATGTGCAATGACATGGCTCTGCAAACCCGGCTGTGAAGCATGTAGCTCTAAGGAATCAATGGCTAAAATGGTAGTATGGGCATCAATAGTAACTGTTGGGACAACGCTCTGAACAGGCACAGGGGCAGATGAAGTTGTAACATCATAATTTGCTTGAGATATATTGGCAAGTGGAACTGCAACTGTTGAAGAGACAGGTGCAGCAACTTCCGCTAACATGGCAATAGGTTCTGCTGAAGCAACTGCAACATTAACATGCTGCTTTGCAATAGGAGGATTAATCATCAGAGGTTGTTTTAAAACTGGCATAGGCTCCATCACATCAGTAGCAATAGGAAAAAAATTCAACTTCCTGAGCCAGTGGTACATTCACAGCCAAATTCAAATCAAGTATAGGTAAATTCAGATCTAGTGGGGCCATAAGAGCTGCATGAGCATTGACCGGAGGTCCATTGTTGATAGATTCTGCAGAACTAGCAGACTGAGCAGGAGTTGCCAGAGATAAAGTCACTCCACTCTCATCATTTAACTGTGCATGTTGCTGTACTAAATTTTCCTCAATGACTGGATAACCATCGTTTATTCAGCAACCAACGCATCACCTATCTTTTGTGGATACTCTAGTTTAGAGTCTGATGTATGGCATTAAAATAGCGTTCATTTCAGTTCTGAAGACCATTTCTGTATGCGATGAACAGTGCAAGATGAGTAGTAAAAATATAAAAAAAATCTGAAATTCTTTGGCATCGAAGATACCCTGGTGCGTAAACAGTAAAAATGTTCATTAATTCAAAAAATGTTAGCGACCGATGAGTTTGGAAAAAATATTCATGACTTTATAAAGATGTTCACTAACGATGATTTTGAAAAAATTATTCGTGACTTTACTTTCAAAAAATGTTCACTAACATTTTTTAAAGTCATGAATATTTGTGGTTCGCGAACATTTATTGTTTGTGAACAGTTTTCTAAAGTCACGAATAAATTTTCCATATTCGTGACCGTTTTTTTGAATCAGTGAACATTTTTACTGTTCACACACCGGGTATCTTCGATGCCAAAGAATTTCAGAATTTTTTTGATTTTTACTGTTCATCACATACAGAAAATGGTGGACCTGGAATGCTATTTTACTGTTCACAGTTTACGGTTTAGTGTTCACGGTTAACGACGCCAGCTGACCAGTTAGAGGGGGTCAGGGAGATTTTGGACTTGAATGACACACTTACTGCACTTCGAGGACCTGGATGACGATTTTCTTAGTTCGAGGACCTACATGACACCCCTGAAATAGTTTGAGGACCTATAGTGCACTTCACTCTATATATTATTAACCTAATGCTATCAGCTAGCAACTGAAATTATGTCACCGTTTCATTTGATATTGTACTCTAGTGCTAGCCTAGTGCTGTTTATAAACTCCTTGCAGGCAAACATGCTGCGTTTTCAGTTGGCTGGAGCTTCATGTGGGTTATTTTATTCGGAGTTCTATTTGCCGGGGTTGGAGCTTATGGAGTGTACAAATACAGGGCTACTGCATACCGGTAAAACATCTCTACTCATCATTTAAGTAATCTTTTATTGATCCTCTCACATGATGTTTATACTATGGTATGGTTCGGTTTTTATTATCTGGTCATCATATTAGGACTGCTAGTATATCTGATTGTTACACTACCCATTACCAGATTACAAGCATGGATGATTGTTCAATTGATTTCAATCTTTATGAAATACAAATAACAGTTCACTCTACTTAAAGTAAAGTATGGGAACTTTTCGTTTTAAATCCCTACAAGTTTGAACACAATAATGTTTTTGTTAATGCCATACTTCCCAATGCCTGAACCTTATAGAACAAAATGAAATTAGTACAGAACTGGTAATTAATGATATTTTGTAGAGAAAACTGAAATATATTCCAACTTAGTAGATGGACTTGTCTCGAGCAGGAGATAGGAGTGCCTTTTCTATTAACTACTACCGCATATATAAACCTAATGCCCGGAAGGGAACTGCATTAAATTCCCAAGGAGAAGGCCACTTATATAGTTCACCCAATAGGTTCTACAATTCGACATACCTGTAGATGTCAAGTCATGTGAGTACTTGCTCGATTGAAAGCAAGTGTACTTTGGTCATTTTCAGAGTGAAACTGGGTCTAGTAATCGAGTTGATGCGCATTATTCTCCAGCAAAATACAACGCTCCCGTAATAGAAGGCAAGAACTCAACATTACTGTATCCAAGTTCCCAACCTGAGTTCACCTGAACAACAACTCAAAGTAACAGACAATAAATAGGAACTTAACCACATTCTCGATAGGCTCCCAACAATATTGCATGATCACCATCTGCCTATATATCGTCAATAGTATTAGATGAGCAAATTGGACCAGAACACAATGTGCCTTTATATCGTCAATTTTACTGAGCAAAATGTAATGGATTACCATGTGCCTTTATGTCGTCAATCTTAGGTGAGCAAAATGGATATTATACGACAGCTGGGAATGTCAATGCCCCACACACATATGTGAAATCTGGGCATTATATATTATTGAATGCACATGATATCCTCCTAAGAGTCAACTTAATACAACAACATTGCAGTATTATTGAACCACACTATGAAATGCTTGTATGTGAAGTCTTAAATATGTTAACAACCAATTACACTTTTAGAACCAATAGTTTCAATGCCCCTACGAACATGCTAAACACTTTCACATGATGATACTCATGCAAGCTACTTAATAAGTTTGATAAATGCAGATCTCTGTTGCTGAAGCTTAGTATGTTAAAGTGTTTATTATATGCAGGTTTATTTCACTAAATAAATGGATTCTATCAACAACTGTGAGTAACAACTCCAAGGAAAAAGCAATTTACCTTCATGTTAGTGCAACAACGTCATAAACGAGATATTATACGATAGGTGGGCTTGTCAATGAGAAATGCAAATATGTTAAATGTCAAACATTATATATATATATATATATATATATATATATATATATATATATATATATATATATAATTGAAATGCATATCAATGGCACCAAGGAGTCCGAAATGTACCTACAACCAATAACACTTATAGAGGCAATAATTGCATAGCCGCTACCATCACGCATAACCACTTTCGCATGGTCATACTCATGCAAGTTACATAAGTTCCTTAAGTGCAGACTTCAGCCTGTAAGGACTTCCTTATAGACGATGTTCTTCATCGAGGTCTGTAAGGACAGGGTAGGTCTTTTTCGTTTCTTTGATTTATTGGTCTCCTTGCCCTTCTCCTTCTATTTCTCAAAGAGGATCTTTATGTTTCTCTTCGCGGTGGCTCGAGATAATGCGACATAGAGTTGACCATGAGAGAACACATGATTAGGTAGGTACACGCTAGCAATTGGGATGGTCTGTCATTGCGGCTTGTTAATCGTCATAGCAAAGCCAAGCCTGAGAAGAAACTACTTCCTCTTGAACTTGAATGGAAACATGTCGTTGTCAGACGGACAAAGGGGTATCTGAGGAAGGAAGACCCTCCTACCCGTTGACTACTTGTATTTGCGTTGGTATTTCCCCGAAGAGGAGATCATGATGCAACACAACAATAGTAAGTATTTCCCTCTGTTATGAAACCAAGGTATCAATCCAGTAGGAGGATCCACCAAACTATGTAAACAACACCTTCACACAAATAACAAAAACTTGCAACCCAACGCGTAAGAGGGGTAGTCAATCCCTCCTCGATATTGAGATATATTAAATTGTATGAGATTGGATAAATAGATCTGACAAAAACACAAAATAAAATAAATAAAGAAAACATGCAGCAAGGTATTTTTGGATTTTTGGATTAATATATCTAAAACAATATGATAGAAAATAGACCCAGGGGCCGTAGATTTCACTAGAGGCTTCTCCCGAGAAAATAACATACGGTGGGTAAACAAATTACTATTGGGCAATTGATAGAAAAGCAAATAATTATGACGATATCCAAGGCAATGATCATGTATATCGGCATCACATTCAAGATTAGTAGACCGGCTCCTTCCTGCATATAATATTATTACTCCACACATCAACCGCTATCGAGTATGCATCTAGTGTATTAAGTTCATGAAGAAACAGAGTAATGCAATAAGAACGATGACATGATGTAGACAAGATCTATTCATGCAGGAAGAGACCCCATCCTTGTATTCTTAATGGAAACGATACATGCGTGTCATGTCTCTTTCTATCACTGAGATTGAGCATCGCAAGATCGAACCCAACACAAAGCACCTCTTCCCATGGCAAGAAAAATCAATCTAGTTGGCCAAACCAAACCAAACCAAAGTTTCAGAGAAGAAATACTGGGCTATGACAATCATGCATAAGAGAGTTGAACAAAGACTCAAATAATATTCATAGATAGACCTGATCATAAACTCACAATTCATCGGATCCCAACAAACACACTGCAAAAAAGAGTTACATCAAATAGATCTCCAAGAACATTGTATTGAAGATCAAAAAGAGAGAAGAAGCCATCTAGCTTGGTATTTGGACTTTGTTTGGTATAGATATTCTGCGAAGTAAAAAATAAGCAAAAAACAACAACTGGCACTGGGCACTATGTCAATAGGTTAGTCCCAAAAAATGATATGAAGTTGCTATAAAATGAATATAAAACATCCAAGATTGATAATATAACATCATGGAACAGTAAAAAATTATAGATACGTTGGAGAGGTATCAACATCACCAAGATTAATTCCTGCTCGTCGTCGAGTAAGTAAATGATAAAAACAAATTTTTTTATGTGGAATGCTGCCTAACATGTTCATCTCATAATCTTTTCTTTTGTAGCATGGACATTTGGACTTTTAGATGATTCAAAGCAATAGTCTATATTTGACATGAAGACATCAATACTCAAGCATATCAACAAGCAACCAAGTCTTTCAAAATATCAACACTAAAGAAAGCTATCCATAGCCCATCATGCTCAATCATTGATCCATTCATGAAACACACTCAAATATTAACTATGCCCAATGCACAAGTATGATAATAGTGTTTCCTAATTGGTGCTTTATAAGAGAAGATGGAGACTCAATAAAAATAAAAATTGCATAAAGTAAATAGATAGGCCCTTCGCAGAGGGAAGAAGAGATTTGTAGAGGTGCCAGAGATCAAATCTTAAATTGAGAGATCAAATTATTTTGGGTGGCATGCTTTTACCTTCAACGAAAATGACCAAGAATTTCCAATACTTTCCATGCTAGATAAATCATAGGCGGTTCCCAAACATAAAATAAAGTTTGTTCCTTTTTTCACCATTCTTTCACAAACCACGGCTAGCCGTATCAAAGGGTGCCTTCCATACCAACACTGTCCAAGGAATTTATTATTAAACAACATAATTTTTTTCATTTCGGGACTGGGCAACCCTATTACCTTGCCACACTCCCGTGCAATGACAAGTGAATAAACACTCATCTTGAGAATAAAATATCTAGCATTGAAAATATGGGCCACCTCCTGCCTCTTCATGAGCGGTACGGGCACACAAAAAGGAAATTTATTTTGAAAATTAGAATTGGCACATACAAATTTACTTGGAACGGCACGAAAATACCGCATATAGGTAGGTATGGTGGAATCATTTGGCACAACTTGGGTTTAAGGAGTTTGGATGCACAAGTAGTGTTCCCACTTTGTACAAATGGAGTCTCGCATAGCCTATACCATGTCAGTGCCTTCTCCTTCAAAGATAAATGGAAGACCTTCTTCTTGACTTCATCCTTGGGCAAACCTACAAGCTTAAATAATCCATAAACTTCATCCACATAGATTAGATGCATATAAGGATGTAATGTTCATCTCTTGCATAAGGATTAGCTAGCAGTTTCTCAATCATAGCCAAAGGAGTTTCATATTAAATATTTTCAGTAGATTCAGTAGGTTGAGGGGAAACTCTTTGCTCTTACAGTCAGGGTGAAGATACCCCGAACAAACCCCTCAAAGGATAATTTTCCATAGCAACAAGTGACAGTAAATGTCAGCACACTATATAAATGTTTCCTTACCAAATTCCACTTACCAAAGGCGCTTCACTCCCCGGCAACGACGCTAGAAAAGAGTCTTGATAACCCACAAGTATAGGGGATTTATCGTAGTCCTTTAGTTAAGTAAGAGTGTCAAACCCAACGAGGAGCAGAAGAAAATGACGAGTGGTTCTCAGCAAGGTATTCTCTGCAAGCACTAAAATTATCGGTAGCAGATAGTTTTGTGATAAGATAATTCACAACGGGTAATGATACGTCTCCATCGTATCTACTTTTCCAAACACTTTTGCTCTTGTTTTGGACTCTAATTTGCATGATTTGAATGGAACTAACCCGGACTGACGCTGTTTTCAGCAGAATTAGCCATGGTGTTATTTTTGTGAAGAAATAAAAGTTCTCGGAATGACATGAAACTTCACGGAGAATATTTTTGGAATTAATTAAAAATACAAGCGAAAGAATCAAAGCCAGGGGGCCCACACCCTGTCCACAAGGGTGGGGGGCATGGCTACCCCCTGGGCGCGCCCCCCCTATCTCGTGGGTCCCCTGTTGCTCCACCGACCTCAACCCCAACTCCATATATTCACGTTCGGGGAGAAAAAAAATCAGAGATAAGGATTGATTGCGTTTTACGATACAGAGCCGCCGCCAAGCCCTAAACTCTCTCGGGAGGGCTGATCTGGAGTCCGTTTGGGGCTCCGGAGAGGGGAATCCATTGCCGTCGTCATCATCAACCATCCTCCATCACCAATTTCATGATGCTCACAGCCGTGCGTGAGTAATTCCATCGTAGGCTTGCTGGACGGTGATGGGTTGGATGAGATTTATCATGTAATCGAGTTAGTTTTGTTAGAGTTTGATTCCTAGTACCCACTATGTTCTAAGATTGATTTTGGTATGACTTTGCTATGCTTAATGCTTGTCACTAGGGCCCGAGTGCCATGATTTCAGATCTGAACCTATTATATTTTCATGAATATATGTGAGTTCTTGATCCTATCTTGCAAGTCAGTAGTCACCTACTATGTGTTATGATCCGGCAACCCCGAAGTGACAATAATCGGGACCACTCTCTGTGATGACCGTAGTTTGAGGAGTTCATGTATTCACTAAGTGTTAATGCTTTGGTCCAGTACTCTATTAAAAGGAGGCCTTAATATCCCTTAGTTTCTAATAGGACCCCGCTGCCACAGGAGGGTAGGACAAAAGATGCCATGCAAGTTCTTTTCCCAGAAGCACGTATGGCTATATTCGGAATACATGCCTATATTACATTGATGAACTGGAACTAGTTTTGTGTCACCCTATGTTATAACTATTGCATGAGGAATCACATCCGACATAATTATCCATCACTGATCCAATGCCTACGAGCTTTTCACATATTGATCTTTGGTTAGTTACTTTACCTTTTGAAAGTGCAATAATGCCCTTAATCATATTTTGACGTTGATGACAACACATATGCTAGGGACTAATCATGTTTATCAAGTATATCTCAGGATTATGTCTTAAAGACCGTGTGCATGGATCATGACTAGGGACAAAAAGCATATAACTCAAGAATGGAGATACAAGACATTTATGGTTTGTTCTTGAGTATAGGGATCCCGCACTATTAAGAGGGGATCGTTGGATCTAGTGAAAAACTTGCTCAAAAGCCACTGTTCCTATACCTTGCCTTCGGACGTCCGGTGCTCTACGGACGTCCGGTCCCTCTCGGCTGCCCGGACATCCGGCCACTTCCGGTCGTCCGGTGTTCCTTTACAGTATGATTTTTACAAATGTCCGGAACTCTCTGGACGTCCGGTACTTTCACAACAAAATCGTTTTTACGGATTTCCGGACTCTCCGGTCGTTCGTGCTCCGTATGTCCGGCCCGTCTCGGACGTCCGTGTCCTGTACACTGGGTCGTGGCTCATAGTTTCACAGCGGCCGGTCGTCCAATGACTGTCAGACGTCCGGACCTATTTGTGCCTCCGAACGTCCGGACCTATTTGTGCCTCCGGACGTCCAACCTATCCTGAGCACTTATGTTCCCCAAACAGTCACTTTTACT
Organism: Triticum timopheevii; assembly: GCA_963921465.1. Taxonomy (NCBI): domain Eukaryota; kingdom Viridiplantae; phylum Streptophyta; class Magnoliopsida; order Poales; family Poaceae; genus Triticum; species Triticum timopheevii. The sequence continues at coordinate 622,653,507 of OY997268.1, forward strand.
CACCTACTATATATATGCCTTTCCCTTCCACGGGATAAGGTTGACCATTCACTTTGAGCCTACCAAGAACACTCCTCACTCTCTCTCTCATTCACCTACACCAAATCCTAGATTCCCAAGAGTTCTAGGAGCATTTGAGAGAAGTTCTCCAATCAAGTGATAGATCCACTCCTTCCCCTTCTTTGCACCAAAGGAATTCGTGATTTGAGCAAGTTTTGAGCTTTCCCTCATCGTTCTTGTTACCCTTGGAGGTTGGACACTCCTAGGCGGTAGGAGTCATTTGGAGAGCAATCGAACTTTGTGATTACCCTCAGAAAAGTTTGTGAGGGTTTGGAGACCACTCCAAGGTCTACCACTAGTGGTTGAGAAATGCCTCCGTGGTGTTGTCTCAAAGGGAGAATAGGGTGAGCCTTCGTGGCGTTGGTGTGCCTTCGTGGTAACATCCACCTCTCTAACGGTGACTAGCTTCCCTCCAAGGAAGTGAACATCGGCATACATCCTCGTCTCCTGGAGTTGCGGTTATTCCTATCCCTAACTCTCTACTTGTGGTTACTTGTCTCTTTGCACTTACGTATATCATATTGTGCTTGTTAACTTGCATGCTTGTGTTACTTGCTTAGTATCTAGTACTCACTTGCAATTATTAGGCTCACCTTCATATTCCGCACTATTGCCTTAAATTGCTAAGTAATAATTAAAATTAGTAGTTGTACCTATTCACCCCCCCTCTAGGTCCATCTCGATCCTTTCAATTGGTATCAGAGCCTCGTGCTCTATTCTTGTGGCTTAACTGCCCTAGAGCGAGATGAACCCAGATGGGACTCCCCTGGTTGTAGATCCTAAGGATAAAGGCGAGGCTTCTTCTGAAGTCAAGTCCTTTACGTCTGAGGATCTAGAACGGGCCCTTGCTAAGCAAAAAGAGGAGAATGATGCTTCTCTTGAGGCCTTGGTCCAAATGAGATTAGCCACGTTGTCCACGGTGCTTGCACCACACTCAGGTGGTGTGGGTTTGAGGCCAACTGGGCCTACTTCATCACTTGGTCAACAACCTCCTAGCAATGAACATGCCAGTGTTCCTTGGCTTTATGCAAGGCCTCAGTTTGAGAAACCAAGATATAATCCTCAAGGCAAACCTCCTTTACTTAGTGCCACTTCCAATTTTGCTTTGTGGAGAGTTGCTATGCAGGATCATCTTCGACATGGAAACGATGAGATGCTGGAGATCATAGAGTATGGCTATCATGTGGTTGATCCAAAGAACCCCACACCAAGAGAAATATATGACAAGAACCTCAATGACACTGCAATCATGTGTATAAGGAGAGGTATGGCTGAAAAGCAAAGGAGACCGTTCATACACATCACATGTGCCAAGGAACTTTGGGAAAGTATTATAAGATCCAAGACTAGCACCTCTACCCTCCGGAGTGCTCAATATGAAATTTCCAAGGGGCAATTGCAAAACTTTTGTATGGAGAAAGGTGAAACCCCCAATCAACTCCATGAGCGTCTCATGACTCTCACTGCCGATATTGAGTCATGTGAGTGTGATAAGACACAAGATGGATTCAACATGACTAAGCGCTTCCTTGTGGATAAGTTGCTTCATGCTCTTGCCCCATATCACCATCAAATGGTGTGGGACATAAGACAACACCATACCTTCAAGGAAATGACTACAGATGACATCATATCCACCTTTCAACTATTTGAAGAGTCGAAGGCTAATGCCACAAAACATCTTGCCATGCATGGTTCACCATCATCAAAGATCAATCTTGCATTGAAGGCCAAGCATGTATGTGAAGATGAGCAAAGTGAAGAAGAAGAAGAAGATGATGATGATGGTGAAGATGGTAATGAGATTGAATCCAACGAGGGCCCTTCATATGAAGACATGGCTCTCTTTGTCAAGAAGTTTAGCGTGGGAAAATTCAAGGGAAGATTTCCAAAGAAGAAAGTAAGAAAATGCTACAACTGTGAAGAAACCAACCACTTCTCCAACGAGTGCCCTTATGAGAAGAGAGAAGATAAACCAAGGTTTCCCAAGAAGAAGTTGCCAAATCCTTTGAACTCCAAGCTCAAGAAGAGAGATGGAAAAGCAATGGTTGCTCAAGAAGAATCCGATCCGGATGATGTTAGTGGTGTTGCCGGAGTTGCTCAAGACTCTCAAAACACCTTGAGGTTAGTAAACAAGAGTGGTGACGTGGTCACCTATAACTACATGAAAGACTACAAGGGCAACGCTCACAAGTGCCTAATGGCAAAGGCCATGGTTGAAGATGGAGAGGACCAAAGCTCTTCTAACAAGGTCAAGGTAACTCCACGATCAAATCCTCCTCTCTTCACTCCATCTACTCCTAGTGATGAGTATCTTGATGCGGAGGATAGTTATGAGGATGATGATCTAGATGATCCTATGATTGCTAAACTTAATAAGTTCATGTGCTCCCTCAAAGGAAAGAAGCTCACTATGTTTCGTATGCTTATGGAGATGGTGAGTAAGCACACCATCACCATTAAGGAACTCGAAACCCTCGTCACTGAGGAAAAGGAAAAATGTGAAATCCTTGAGCGGAAAGTCCAATATGAGGAAGCATGAAATGATGAACTATGCTTAAAAATTGGTGCAAATATTGATGTTCACACTAATGATCTTGCCTCCTTGAAAAAGGCTATTGACTCTTGCGAAGAATTAATGAATGATAAAAGTAAGCTTGTAAAGTCTCATGATTCTCTATCTAAGGATTGCGAGCTTCTATCCGTGTCTCTCAAGACTAAGGAAGGAGAGCTCACCGTTCTTATAAGGAGTTTTGAGACACTCAAACTTACTTATCTTGAAACTCTAGCCAAGGCTTACTCTTCTCCTATTATCAATGTTGATGCTTGTACTACTAACTCTAGTAGTGATCTAGCATCTATTCTTGAGGAAAATCGTTTTCTCAAGGCTCAAATCAAGAAAGGCCTCATGACATGTGCTCAAGGGCAAAAGAATCTTGATGAGATATTGAGTCAACACACTGAGGTGTTTGCCAAAGAGGGACTTGGGTTTGACCCAAGCACAAGCAAGAAGAAGACGTCCTCTCAAAAGTGCACAACTCCTCTAAAATAAACATTTGTAAGAGAAGGGCACAAGGAGAAAGGTAAGGTTGTGAGTGTGAAGGCCACAAGGGGCATGCCCACTCTCAACAAGCCTAAAGAGTTCATGCCTCCATCCTATGTACTTCGTAGGAATAAGGATGGAGAAGTCTTTGCAAAATTTGTTGGCCCTCGAAATGCATTCCGGTTCTATGCTATTTGGGTCCCTAAGACCCTTATGACTAACTTGAGAGGTCCTATTGCAAAATGGGTGCCTCTAACCAAGTCTTAATTGTGTGTAGGTTGCCTTCTCCGGTGGAGTGAAATGGGTGATTAATAGTGGATGTACAAATCATATGACCAGAGATAGCAAATTGCTCTACGATTTCATGGAAGCTATTCAACCATTCATGAGCATTATGTTTGGTGGAGGTTCAAAAGGATAGGTACTCGGTTTGGGCAAGGTGGCTATCACAAATTACATGTCTCTTGCAAATGTCATGCTTGTCCAATCCCTTAAATACCACTTGCTTTCTGTTTGCCAATTGGCTTCTGTTGGTTATGATACACTCTTTGGACTAATGTATGTGAAAGTCTTTAAGAGAGATACTCTCAAAGTGGCCTTTGTTGGAGAGTTGGATGGCAACCTTTACACGGTTGATTTCTCGAAAGAGAGCACATTCCATGCAACTTGTCTAATGGCCAAGGCTGACAAGGGGTGGCTATGGCATCGCCGGCTAGCCCATGTCGGCATGAGAAATCTTCAAGATCTCTTAAAGGGGAATCACATCCTTGGACTAACCAATGTCTCTTTTGAGAAAGATCGTGTGTGTAGTGCATGCGTAGCCAGGAAGCAACATCAATCAAAGCACCCACCCAAGAACATAGTATCTACTTCAAGGCCCCTGGAGCTCCTTCATGTGGATCTTTTTGGGCCTCCTTCATGGGATAGTCTTGGTGGGAAAAAGTATGGGCTTGTCATTGTTGATGATTACTCAAGATATACATGGGTGTTCTTCCTCAAGTCCAAGGACGAAACGAAGATCACCTTCATTGATTTTGCCAAGCAAGCCCAACGCAAGTTTGACAAAGAAATACGGGCAATAATAAGTGACAATGGCTCTGAGTTCAAGAACTATACCTTGGAATAATTTCTTAGTGATGAAGGGATTGCGCATCAATATTCAGCTCCATACACTCCTTAGCAAAATGGTGTAGCCGAAAGGAAGAACCGTACACTTGTAGAGATGGCAAGGTCCATGTTGGATGAATACAAGTCACCACATAGTTTTGGGCCGAAGCTGTCAACACCACATGCCATGCATCAAACTGGCTCTTCCTCCGCACTATATTGGAAAAGACTCCATATGAGCTTCTAACTGGAAACAAGCCAAATGTCAAGTACTTTCGTGTATTTGGGTGCAAATGTTTCATCCTCAACAAAAGAGAACAGTTAGGAAAATTTCAATCCAAAACAATTGAGGGTATATTTGTTGGCTATTGATCAAACTCTCACGCCTATAGAGTATACAACAAATCCAATGGATGTGTTGTAGAAACTTGTGACATGGTGTTTGATGAATTTAATGGCTCCCATGGGGAGCAAGTTGATCTAAGTGATGTAGGTGAAGACGATTCTTCTCAAGACATTGTGACCATGGGTGTTGGTGCACTTCTTCCTATGGAACAAGAACCTCATAATGATGAAGAAGAAGATGGAAGTCTCACACATCATCAAACTACTTCAATATCCATTCCACCACAAGCTCCTGTTATTCAACCGATACCCTTGGCCCAACTTGTAGAGGATGATCAAGTTCCTCTTAATGATAATCGTCAAGAACAAGATCATCATCAAGTGCAAGAACAAGAAAGTCCAATCATTGATGATGAACCTCAACAAATGCAATATGAACAAGAAGATCTTCCTCCACACGTTAATGATCCATATGTTGAAGATGTGGATGGTGGACATGAAGTTGAACCTCGTGAAACCCTTACCTTCATCATGCCTCGAGTTGCCGATCATGTTGATGTTGACAAAATTATCACCGGCATCTCGGAAGGTAGAGTCACTCGTAAACATTTGACAAACTTTTGTGCTCACTTCTCGTTTGTGTCTAGTATTGAGCCCCTCAAGGTACAAGATGCATTGATGGACAATGATTGGCTAGTTGCTATGCAAGAAGAGTTGAACAGTTTTGAACGCAACCAAGTGTGGTCATTAGTCAAGATGCCATCTACCAAGCACAACGTCATTGGAACAAAATGGATTTTCAAGAACAAGCAAGATGAAAATGGTGTAATCATCCACAACAAGGAAAGGTTAGTGGCACAAGGGTACTCACAAGTTGAAGGTTTGGACTTTGGTGAGACCTTTGCCCCCGTTGCCCGTCTTGAATCCATTCGCATCTTACTTGCTTATGCCGCTTTCAATGGTTTTACATTACATCAAATGGATGTGAAGAGTGCCTTCCTTAATGGTCCTCTACAAGAAGAAGTATAAGTGTCACAACCACCCGGGTTCGTTGATCCCTTTCACAAATACTATGTGTATAAACTTCATAAGGCTTTGTATGGCCTCAAACAAGCACCTCGTGCTTGGTATGATCATTTGAAGAAGTTTTTACTCGATGATGTTTTTGTGAGAGGGATGATCGATCCCACTCTTTTTACTAAGAGGGACAAGGGTGATTTGATCCTATGCCAAATCTATGTAGATGACATCATTTTTGGTTCTCCTAACATTCATTTGTGCAAGAAGTTTGCGGCTTCAATGACCAAGAATTTTGAAATGTCACTCAATACGGATTTGAAGTTCTTTCTCGGATTTCAAATTCAACAATTTTAAGAAGGAATTTTCTTATCTCAAGCAAAGTACCTCAAGGATATTCTAGAAAAGTTTGGTATGTCTGATGCTAGTCCATGCAAGACACCCATGCCAACCAAAATTGCTCTCACTGAAGACACAAATGGTACTCCTTTCGACCCATCTACTTACCGCTCTATGATTGGTTCACTGCTTTATCTTTGTGCATCTAGACCAGACATCATGTTCAGTGTATGCATGTGTGCTAGATTTCAAGCTTTCCCTATGGAAAGTCATCATAAGGCGGTTAAGCATATTCTTAGATATCTTGTTCACACCCCAAAGTTGGGCCTTTGGTACCCCAATGATGCTAAGTTTGATCTCATTGGTTACACGGATGTGGATTGGGATGGAGACAAAGTGGATCGTAAGTCCACATCCGGTGCATGTCAGTTTCTTGGACGATCCTTGGTAAGTTGGTCCTCGAAGAAACAAAATTGTATTGCTCTCTCTACCGCAGAAGCTGAATACATTGCTGCCGCTAGTTGTGCAACTTAGTTGTTATGGATGAGGCAAACTTTGAAGGATTACGGTATCACCTATAGACATGTGCCTCTTCTGTGTGATAATGAAAGTGCCATCAATATTGCTGAGAACCCCAAAGATCATCTCCGCACCAAACACATTGATATTAGGTATCATTTCTTAAGAGATCATGTTGAAAAGGGTGATATTCACATTGATCACATTGGCACAAATTTTCAACTAGCAGGTATCTTCACCAAACCTTTAGATGAAGCAAGGTTTTGTCGACTTAGGCGTGAACTTGGTATCTTGGAGCTTGATAATATTATGTGAAATCTAGTACCCATTCATGCATGAATCTAATGTCTTGTCATGATGTAGGCATATATTTAGGGGGAGGCATTCAATTCATGAATATTCTCACCCTACTTAATGCATAAAAAGAACCAACACTCTCAAAGTTACCATGGTTCTAGAACTATGGTGCTTTAACATGATGGAGTAGTGACCATGCACTCAAAGTTCAAATCTTTTCGTGTCATGTCACGTCTACTCATACATGGTGACATTAGCCACCACTTGTATCACTAGACCAATATTGGAATAGTATATGGCTATTATTGATTGGGGTAGGGTATTAGTTACTAAATAAATAAATTTTTACTGTGGACGGTAATTGTCTTCTCCTCATCATGATCAGCAGCACATACACTTACACCTTGCCTCTTGTCAAAATTCTGGCGTCGGACGTCCGTAGGTTCCGGACGTCCGTGTGGTTCTTCAATGCCGGTCGTCCGTAGGAATCCGTACGTCCGTAAATTCTTCTCTGATTGACATCGCCCGGTCGTCCGGCCTATCCGGACGTCCGTAAAATCCTCTCTGGCTCCCTTAGCTGGCCTTGACGCCGAAACGTCGGACGTCCATAAGACTCGGGACGTCCGAAATTTCTTCTCTGTTACACTCCGCACGGTCGTCCGGACTATCCGGACGTCCGTAATAAACTTTCTGGTACAATCAGGCCGGACATTCGAGGCCTCCAGCCGTCCGTAAAATCATCTCTGTCATATTCCATTTTTCTGGCCCCGACTCCGGTCGTCCATAACCCCCGGTCGTCTGGACGCCTATTCGACTCCGGTCGTCTGGTCGTTTTCACCGGCCCCTATATATAGTGCGCGGTAGGGTTTCACAACTGTTTCCTCATCTCCTCTCCACTGCTTCCCCACCGCCGCCACCGCTCCTGCCTTGTGGCCTCTCACCGCGGCCGCACGCCGCCGTGCCCCTCGCCGGGGCTCCTCTCCGCTCGGGATCTGCTTTGTGGCCTTCGTCCTCGCCGCGGCTCTGCTGTCCTGCTTGGCTTCGCTCAAGCCCCGGTGGCCTCTCTCTCTCTCCGGTTGCTTGTTTTTGGTCCGGTCGCCCGTTTCCTCCGTGTTCCTCCCTTCAAGGTAGGCCATATCTGTCCCCCTCACGCATCTACCCTCTATCTATGGAGGGGTGTTGATTTGTGTCTTCTTTCTCCCCTAGGTCATGATGCCTCGGACCAAGCACTCATCTCGCAAGCAAGTCGCCGGAGGGCCGGCTCGTCCATCTCGTCGTGGTGGCTTCGATGACTCCCAGGAGCAGGCTCGTCCTCGGAAACATGTCGCTCGTCCTCCCAGCTCGTCTAGCGATTCCTCCTCAGAGGGGTCGTACTTTGAGGATGAACTTGAGGAGGTGGAACCGACCCCGTTTGTTGGTGTTCACGTCGCTGCACCCAAGCCGGGCACTCGTCGTCCAACCTTTCAGCCTCCTCCTCCTCCGGTGCAACCCCATGGTGATGCTCTTCACATCTCAATTGAGCCTCCATTACCACTCGGCCGTCATGTTAAGCGGTTCAACGAGGTCCCCAAAGCTTCGTATCTTAAATTGTGTCGCGATGTAGATCAATTTACTGTTGTTAGGGATTCTCAGGACAGTCGCTTTCGCACAAATGTCCAGCCGACATCTTCACCACGATTGTCATCCCTAAAGGCTTGTCACTCCATGTGTGCATTGATCTTGAGCATATTCGCACTCATCCGGAGAAATATCCAGGAGCTATTGAGCTCATTGAGTCATCCAATCTAGCTGCTGCATTTGCATTTAAACATGATTTTAACCACGCTGCCATTCATCAATTCTATGCCACATGTTATTTTGCTCCTGATAACACTGTCACATGGATGACCTCAGACACTGCACTCACAACATCTTATGCTCAATTTGTCACTGCCCTTGGATTTCCCGACACTGGGTTTAAAATCCACAAGGATGATCTCAACCATAGGCCCAAGGGCATTGAGGTCTGTGCGGATCTTATTAGACCTATACCAACTTTGTTTGACATTGAAAAACAAAAGGGTCTAAACCAAGTCTCCATTTGGCGCTCCCCATTCAACATCATTTATCAATGTATCATCCGCACCATCTATCCCAAGATGGGTGACAAGGGCTCCCGCAACAGCTATTGCATTGATCTCATGCATCGCCTCTTTACATCTCCTAAAGGGAAGATCAATGTTCCACACTTTCTATGGCATAGATCCGCCTTGCTAGCTTCCAGCACAAGAGGGCTTTTCCTCATGCACCCTTTATTCAGGCTTTTATCGAGAGCGTAGCTCCCTTTTCCATTGCCCGCACTCATGTGCATGAGCGATGGGTTATTCCCGCTCACATGGCGGCTGATCATCCTCCTCCTCCTACCGCTACTGCTCGTTGCACCGCCGCTAGTGTTCCTTCTCATGCTGCCCATTCTCCTTCCAGTTCTGCACCTTTTGGGCGCATTGCTCGGTTTCTTGGGAAGGCTCACTCTGCCATGATGAAGATGTTGACCTTCCATTGCTCCCAACACCACGATGTTGTCACTCGCATGGTAACTTCCAAGAACGCTCCAAAGGCTCGTCTGAGAGACTCAGGAGTGTATGATGTGAGTGACGATGAGCGTCTTCCTGATGAGCCCCATTCTGACTTTGGTTTCCCCTCGGGTCCTGAGTGGGATGATTTCTTCGACGAGGCTGGTGGCAGTGGTGCTCATGATGATGATGATGAGGATGATCTCTGATGCTCTTATGTTTCCCCCCTATTCTCTATTTTTGGATATTTGGTGCCAAGGGGGAGTAGGCTCTATATGCATGTTCTTCTAGCTCATTATGTAATCGAACTTATTGTTATGATTATGTTTTAGCTTGTACTGAACCTATGTTATGAGTTTGTTGAGTCTGAGATTTGGTGAATCTATATGTGATGAATCTATATGAAGTTTAATTCTTGATTATCGTGTGTATGAGATTTGGTTATATTGGGCATCATTTTGAGGGGGAGCCCTCGTCATGTTTTTGGTATCTATGGTATCACTATGAGGGGGAGCTCACTCGTTGCTCATTCTTGATTATTGTTATTGAGCTCCACAACAAATACTTTCGATTACTATTATGAGTATGCATATGAGTTGTCATCAACTACCAAAAAGGGGGAGATTGAAAGTGCAATCATGCCCTTAATCATATTTTGATGTTGATGACAACACATATGCTAGGGACTAATCATGTTTATCAAGTATATCTCAGGATTATGTCTCAAAGACCGTGTGCATGGATCATGACTAGGGACAAAAAGCATATAACTCAAGAATGGAGATACAAGACATTGACTTCATTTATGGTTTGTTCTTGAGTATAGGGATCCCACACTATTAAGAGGGGATCGTTGGATCTAGTGAAAAACTTGCTCAAAAGCCACTGTTCCTATACCTTGCCTTCGGACGTCCGGTGCTGTATGGACGTCCGGTCCCTCTCGGCTGCCCGGACGTCCGGCCACTTCCGGTCGTCCGGTGTTCCTTTACAGTATGATTTTTACGGATGTTTGAAACTCTCCAGACGTCCGGTACTTTCACAACAGAATCATTTTTACGGATTTCCGGACTCTCCGGTCGTCCGTGCTCCGGATGTCCGGCCCGTCTCAGAAGTCCGTGTCCTGTACACTGGGTCGTGGCTCACAGTTTCACAGCGGCCGGTCATCCGATGACTGTCGGACGTCCGGACCTATTTGTGCCTCCGGACGTCCGACCTATCCTGAGCACTTATGTTCCCCAAACGGTAACTTTTACTCACCTACTATATATATGCCTTTCCCTTCCACGGGATAAGGTTGACCATTCACTTTGAGCATACCAAGAACACTCCTCACTCTCTCTCTCTCATTCACCTACACCAAATCCTAGATTCCCAAGAGTTCTAGGAGCATTTGAGAGAAGTTCTCCAATCAAGTGATAGATCCACTCCTTCCCCTTCTTTGCACCAAAGGAATTCATGATTTGAGAAAGTTTTGAGCTTTCCCCCATCGTTCTTGTTACTCTTGGAGGTTGGAGACTCCTAGGTGGTAGGAGTCATTCGGAGAGGAATCGAACTTTGTGATTACCCTCGGAAAAGTTTGTGAGGGTTTGGAGACCACCCCAAGGTCTACCACTAGTGGTTGAGAAACGCCTCTGTGGTGTTGTCTCAAAGGGAGAATAGGGTGAGCCTTCATGGAGTTGGTGTGCCTTCATGGTAACATCCACCTCTCTAACGGTGACTAGCTTCCCTCCAAGGAAGTGAACATCGGCATACATCCTCGTCTCCTGGAGTTGCGGTTATTCCTAACCCTAACTCTCTACTTGTGGTTACTTGTCTCTGTGCACTTACGTATATCATATTGTGCTTGTTAACTTGCATGCTTGTGTTACTTGCTTAGTATCTAGTACTCACTTGCAATTGTTAGGCTCACCTTCATATTCCACACTATTGCCTAAAATTGCTAAGTAATAATTAAAATTAGTAGTTGTACCTATTCACCCCCCTCTAGGTCCATCTCGATCCTTTCACCTTTGCCACTGTTACAATTACTACAAAACTGGTACTATTAACTTTGCCACCATTACCGTTACTTCCATACTACTTTGCTACTAAATACTTTGTTGCAGATATTAAGTTATACAGGTGTGGTTGAATTGACAACTCAGCTGCTAATACTTGAGAATATTCCTTGGCTCCCCTTGTGTCGAATCAATAAATTTGGGTTGAATACTCTACTCTCAAAAACTATTGCGATCCCCTATACTTGTGAGTTATCAAGACTATTTCTGGCGTCGTTGCCGGGGAGCATAGCTCTATTCTTTGAGTCACTTGGGATTTATATCTGCTGACCATGATGAGGAACTTGAAAGATGAAAAAACCAAGATCTATCCCTCAACTACGAGGGGAGGTGGGGAACTGCCATCTAGCTCTGCACTTGATTCACCTTCTGTTTTGAGTAAACTTGCGACACCTAAACCTGCTTCTGCTATTAATTTTGATATGTCGCTTGTTATTGATGATGCCACTTCTGCTATGCATGATACTTATGATGAAACTACTTCTATGCTTGATAATACTGTGCCACTAGGTGAATTTCTAGATGAACAACTTGCTAGGGCTAGAGAGAATGAAATTATTGAAACTGATAATATTGATGAAAGTGATGATGAAGATTCTCCCCCTAGATATGAATTGCCTGTTGTGCCTGAGGGTTATGTTATGGATGAAGAAACTGCTAGAGATTTTCTTGCTTGCAATGATAGGAATGATCTTAAGAAATTATTAGCTAAGCTGAAAGAAAAATCTCTGACTGCTAGAATGAAATATGACCCTGCTTTTGCTACTTCACGTATCTGTATTACCGATAAGGATTATGATTTCTCTGTCAATCCTGAGATAATTACTCTGGTTGAATCTGATCTTTTTTATGGCTACGAATCTGAAACTCTTGTGGCACATCTTACTAAATTAAATGATATAGATACCCTATTCACTAATGATGAGAAAACTCGCAACTACTATATCCTTAAATTATTTCCATTCTCATTAAAGGGTGATGCTAAGACATGGTTTAATTCTCTTGATCCTGGTTGTGTGTGTAGTCCCCAGGATATGATTTATTACTTCTCTGCTAAATATTTCCCCACTCATAAGAAACAAGCTGCTTTAAGGAAATATATAATTTTGTGCAAATTGAAGAAGAGAGTCTCCCACAAGCTTGGGGGAGGCTTCTCTAATTACTTAATGCTTTACCTGATCATCCTCTCAAGAAAAATGAAATACTTGATATATTTTATAATGGACTAACCGATGCCTCCAGAGACTACCTGGACAGTTGTGCTGGTTGTGTTTTCAGGGAAAGAACTGTTGATCAAGCTGAAGTGCTATTGAATAATATGTTGACTAATGAAAATAATTGGACACTTCCTGAACCAACTCCTAAGCCAACTCCGAAGAAAAAGGGTATTCTATTTCTCAGTCCTGAAGATATGCAAGAGGCAAAGAAATCTATGAAAGAAAAAGGTATTAAAGCTGAAGATGTTAAGAATTTACCGCCCATTGAAGAAATACATGGTCTTAATTTACTGCCTATTAAAGAAATACATGGTCTTGATAACCCGACACAGGTAGTAAAGGTAAATTCTGTCTATAGATATGATAAAGCTGAAATCCCGTCTACCAAGTTTGCTAGTAAATGCCTAGATGAGTTTGATGACTTTATGGTTAAACAAGAGAACTTTGATGCTTATGTTGGTAGACAATTGAAACGTAATGCTTATATGATTGAGCACTTGAATGATTATATGTCTAGAGTTAAAGGTGAACTTAAACTCATTAATAAACATGCTTATATGGTTACCACTCAAGTAGAACAAGTGCTTAAAGCTCAAAATGATTTGCTCAATGAATTAAATAATAATAAGAATGATAATGTTGTTAGAGTTATGACTAGAGGGGGTAAAATAAATCAGGAACCTTTGTATCCTGAAGGCCACCCTAAGAGAATCGAGCAAGATTTTCAGAGAAATAATGTTGATGCACCTAGTCCTTCTAAAAAGAAGAAAAAGAAAAATGATAGGACTTTGCATGCTTCTAGTGAACCTGTTGTTGACACACATGAGAATCCCAATGATATTTCTATTTCTGATGCTGAAACACAATATGGTGATGAACATGAACCTAGTGATAATGTTAATAATGATGTTCATGTTGATGCTCAACCTAGCAATGAAAATGATGTAGAGATTGAACCTGTTGTTGATCTTGATAACCCACAATCAAAGAATCAACTTTATGATAAGAGAGACTTTGTTGCTAGGAAGCACGGTAAAGAAAGAGAACAATGGGTTCAGAAACCCATGCCTTTTCCTCCTAAACCATCCAAGAAAAAGGATGATGAGGATTTTGAGCACTTTGCTGAAATGATTAGACCTATATTTTTGCGTATGCATTTGACTGATATGCTTAAAATGAATCCTTATGCTAAGTATATGAAAGATATTGTTACGAATAAAAGAAAGATACCGGAAGCTGAAATTTCCACTATGCTTGCTAATTATACTTTCAAAGGTGGAATACCTAAGAAACTTGGAGATCCAGGAGTACCAACTATACCATGCTCCATTAAAAGAAACTATGTTAAAACTACTTTATGTGATCTTGGAGCCGGTGTTAGTGTTATGCCTCTCTCTTTATATCGTAGACTTGATTTGAATAAGTTGACAACTACTGAAATATCTTTGCAAATGGCCGATAAATCAACTGCTATACCTGTCGGTATTTGTTAGGATGTGCCTGTTGTGGTTGCAAATGTTACTATTTTAACGGACTTTGTTATTCTTGATATTCCCGAGGACGATAGTATGTCTATTATTCTTGGTAGACCCTTTTTGAATACCGCAGGGGCTGTTATTGATTGCAACAAAGGCAATGTCACTTTTCATGTTAATGGTAATGAGCATACGGTACACTTTCCGAGGAAACAACCTCAAGTCCACAGTATTAATTCTATTGGAAAAATTCCAACGATTACTATTAGAGGTTTTGAATTTCCTCTTCCTACTGTCAAAAAGAAATATGATATTCTTATTATTGGGGACCTGCATATCCCCGTTGAGGTAACATAGTGTTATTCAAAAATTCTCCAGTTTCATGCGACTCGGAATGAGTTTGTTAACAAGACTTGATCAACCCTGTTAGTGGATTCCTTTTGATGAGCATGAGATAGATGAAGTTAGAAAACACAACTCCCTGTACCCTCCTTTTACCTTCTATTATTTAGATTAAATAAAACAAAAATAGTTTTTTCGTCTGTTTTCTGAATTATCCATGCAATAAAAAATACCCCGAAAATAATAGTTCTCCAAATGCCCTGAAATTGAAATATGATTTTTTCTAGAATATTTAAGAATATCTGGCACTCAAAACACATCAGAGGGGCAAGCACCTGGCCACGAGGGTCCAGGGCGCGCCCCCTGCCTCGTGGGCCCCACGTGCCCCCCCTCCACTTATTCCAGCACCCACACATTTCGTCTTCCTCCAAAAAAAATCACTATACAGCTCAAACTCATGTTCTAGCTTGTTTTATGCGATTTTCGATCTCCTTGCTCAAAGCTCCATTCACAAAACTGCTTTGGGGGATTGTTCTTCGGTATGTGACTCCTCCAATGGTCCAATTAGTTTTTGTTCTAGTGCTTTATTTATTGCAAGTCTTTGCTACTAAGGCGACCCTGTTCTTGAGCTTGCATGTCAAATTTGTATGGTCCCAAGTAGTTCTAATGCATGATATAGTCTCTAGGCACTTGTGGGAGTAGTTGCTATCAATTTTATTGAGTTTGGTTCACTTTTATTTTGAGTTACTTAAAATTTCAGAAATTTTCAGAGGGAGAAAATGATGAAGAGATTTTTGAGGGGCTCTTCGAGCCAAAGCTCGAAGGATAAGCAAAGTGAAGAGAATAAGAAGCCCGAATATAATCTTCCTTGCACTGCGGAGGTTCGGCCGTGTGAATGGCCTTGTGATGAGTTCTTGAAGGCAGCCGGGATTCATGATGATTTTTATTATTTGGCTGAGAATGTAGGCCTCACCGACTTCCTCCACGACCAGCGCAAACAGTATCTCCTACTCACTAATATTTTGGTGCAAATTTTTTACTTTCATGCTAGGAAATCACCACCTTCAGTGGAGTTTCATTTATATGATGAGGTTAAGGAGATGTCACTTAGTGAATTTTGTCGGGTCTGCAAGATACCCTTTGAGGGTAGCATAGAGGAACCACACTGTAATGATGTGGAGGGATTTATTAATGTAATTGATGTAGGGGAAATAAGGAAAGTTTCAGGTGCAAGAATTACTAGCATACATTTTCCTGTTCTACGTTACTTTGCAATATTTGCTTGTAGATGCTTGATTGGTCGCGAGAACAGTGGAAATCTTAGTGCTCCTGATATTGTTATTTTGCGCTATGCTTTGTTTCATGATACAACTTTCAGTTTAGTGCTGTTATTGCTAAACGATTAAGTCTGAACCATACAAAGGGCCCCATCTTTGGCGGCATCTTTGCTTCTCGCCTTGCTGCACACTTTGAGATACCTATTAGGCATTATGAGAAAGAAGAAAAGTTGCTACCCCCTGTCTTTATAGATTATAAGAGTATGGTAGCACATGACTTTATTGTTAAAGATAAGAAGAAGATGCTTAAGTATAAACTGATATTTGATCAAAATTATTGTGAGATTATTACCTTGCCTGCGCCCTCTTTGTTTAACATATTTTCAGGCACGTACCTCATCCCGCCGGAGGCCATTTACGCGTACTGGAGGCTGGCACCAGCTCCAGAGCCTAAGCTGGAGCCACCCATGGACCCTTATCGACAGTCTGTTTATCAGTGGAATCCAAAGGAGATTGCCAAACAGTGGCACCCAGAGGACACTCCTCCGTACACTGGAGAGGGTAGCTTTGATCCGTGGGACTAGACCAACTTAGGCCAAAAGCCTAAGCTTGGGGGAGTACGTATTTCTCACTGACATTACATTCATGTTCACACACTCATTCTAGTTGTCGGTGCTCATACTTTTTCATTGTACTATCCATGCTAGTTTATTTTCTTTTTTTCTCTTTCTTTTTGTGTGTTTGAAAAACCTTAAGGAAAACGAAAAAATTTAGTTGTAGCTTTTAGCTAGTTTACTTTCCATGCTTGTAGTAGTAGTAATTTAAAGAAAACCTGAAAAGAGTTCTCGTTCTTCTTTTGCTTGTTGGGAGCTTTCCCGTGTAAATAGTTTTATTTCCTTTCTTTTCTTTGGGGGTTGAAAGGAGAAGACCATGATGAAAATGTTGAAGTGGCTCTCATATGCATTATTGTTGAATTAACCAAGATCCCATATTACCTTGTCTTCTCCCTTGTATTAAATGCTTGCAGATTCCAGCTTAGTCCAATGCACGTGCACTATTATTATTATCCACACCGTTCGGTCGTGCAAGTGAAAGGCAATAATGACGATATATGATGTACTGATTGAGATGAGATAAGCTGGTATGAACTCGACCTCTTTTTTTTGTAAATATGATTAGTTCATCGTTCCTGATTCAGTCTATTATGAATAAACATGTTTGCAATGACAATTTGAGATTATAGTTGCTTATGCCATGCTTAATTAGCTAGGAGTTTATAATGGTTTACCTTGCGTGCCAACATGCTATTAAAATGGTTGTGATGTGGTATGATAGGGTGCTATCCTCCTTTGAACGATTCGAGTGGCTTGACTTGGCACATGTTCACGCATGTAGTTTAAACAAAATCAACATAGCCTCCACGATATTTATGTTCATGGTGAATTATATCCTACTCATACTTGCACTCAGTGTTGATTAATTTTAATGCATGTTCATGACTGTTGTCGCTTTCTCGTGGTCGCTTCCCAGTCTCTTTCTAGCCTTCACTTGTACTAAGCGGGAATACTGCTCGTGCATCCAATTCCATAAACCCCAAAGTTATTCCATATGAGTCCACTATACCTTCCTATATGTGGTATCTACCTGCCATTCCAAGTAAATTTGTATGTGCCAAACTCTAATCCTTCAAATGAAATTCTGTTTTGTATGCTCGAATAGCTCATGTATCAACTAGGGCTATCTGTATCTTCCATGCTAGGCGGGTTATTCTCAAGAGGAGTGGACTCCGCTCCTCACTCACGAGAAAATGGCTGGTCACCGGGATGCCCAGTCCCATGCTTTAAGCAAATCTAATCAAAATAATTGCAAACAAAACTCCCCTAGGGCTGTTGCTAGTTGGAGGCACTCGTTGTTTCGAACAAGCCATGGATTGATGCTTGTTGGTGGTGGGGGAGTATAAACTTTACCATTCTGCTTGGGAACCGCCTGTAATGTGTGTAGCATGGAAGATATCGAGATGTCTTGGTTGTTATGTTGACAATGAAAGTATGACGCTCAAAATATTATTTATCTCTATTTTAAAAATCGAGCTCTAGCACCTCTACCAATCCCTGCTTCCCTCTGCAAAGGGCCTATCTATTTACTTTTAACTTGAGTCATCATCCTCTTATTAAAAAACACTAGTTGGAGAGCACACTGTCATTTGCATGCATTACTATTAATTTATATTGGGTATGACTATGACTGGATCTCTTTTACCATGAATTACAATGTCTATTCAGCCCTTGATCTTCAGAGGTGCTCTGCATTTATGTTTTGCGGTCTCAGAAAGGGATAGTGAGATACCATCTTGTTATATCATATTATGATTGTTTTGAGAAAGTGTTGTCATCAGAGATTTATTATTATTGATCGCTAGTTGATTATGCCATTGATATGGGTAAATTATTGTGAATATGGTTAGTTCATAATCTTTGCTAAAAACTTGAATTCTGGCTTTACATATTTACAACAACAAGAGCAAACAGAGTTTGTAAATTTTTTTCTTTATCACTTTCAGTTTGTCAACTAAATTGCTTGAGGACAAGCAAAGGTTTAAGCTTGGGGGAGTTGCTACGCCTCCATCATATCTACTTTTCAAAACACTTTTGCCCTTGTTTTGGACTCTAACTTGCATGATTTGAATGGAACTAACCCGGACTGACGCTGTTTTCAGCAGAATTGCCATGGTGTAATTTTTGTGCAGAAATAAAAGTTCTCGGAATGACCTGAAACTTCACGGAGAATATTTTGGAATTAATAAAAAATACTGGCGATAGTATCAAGGCTAGGGGCCCCACACCCTGTCCACGAGGGTGGGGGGGGGGGCACGCCTACACCCCTGGGCGCGCCCCCTGTCTCGTGGGCCCCCTGTTGCTCCACCGACCTCAACCCCAACTCCATATATTCACGTTCGCGGAGAAAAAAATCAGAGAGAAGGATTGATCGCATTTTACGAAACGAAGCCGCCGCCAAGCCCTAAACTCTTTCGGGAGGGCTGATCTGGAGTCCGTTCGGGGCTCCGGAGAGGGGAATCCATTGCCGTTGTCATCATCAACCATCCTCCATCACCAATTTCATGATGCTCACCGCCGTGCGTGAGTAATTCGATCGTAGGCTTGCTGGGCAGTGATGGGTTGGATGAGATTTATCATGTAATCGAGTTAGTTTTGTTAGAGTTTGATCCCTAGTACCCACTATGTTCTAAGATTGATGTTGCTATGACTTTGCTATGCTTAATGCTTGTCACTAGGGCCCGAGTGCCATGATTTTAGATTTGAAACTATTATGTTTTCATGAATATATGTGAGTTCTTGATCCTATCTTGCAAGTCAATAGTCACCTACTATGTGTTATGATCCGGCAACCCCGAAGTGACAATAATCAGGACCACTCTAGGTGATGACCGTAGTTTGAGGAGTTCATGTATTCACTAAGTGTTAATGCTTTGGTCCGGTACTCTATTAAAAGGAGGCCTTAATATCTCTTAGTTTCCAATAGGACCCCGCTGCCACGGGAGGGTAGGACAAAAGATGTCATGCAAGTTCTTTTCCATAAGCACGTATGACTACATTTGGAATACATGCCTACATTACATTGATGAACTGGAGCTAGTTCTGTGTCACCCTATGTTATAACTATTGCATGAGGAATCGCATCCGACATAATTATCCATCACTGATCCAATGCCTATGAGCTTTTCACATATTGATCTTTGCTTAGTTACTTTACCGTTGCCACCGTTACAATTACTACAAAACTGCTACTGTTACCTTTGCCACCATTACCGTTACTTCCATACTACTTTGCTACTAAATACTTTGTTGCAAATATTAAGTTATCCTGGTGTGGTTGAATTGACAACTCAGCTGGTAATACTTGAGAATTTTGCTCCCCTTGTGTCAAATCAATAAATTTGGGTTGAATACTCTACCCTCGAAAACTGTTGCGATCCCCTATACTTGTGGATTATCAACAAGTAACAAGTGTAACTAAGGTGCAGCAAGGTGGCCCAATCCTTTTTGTAGTAAAGGACAAGCCTGGACGAACTCTTATATAAAGCAAAGCACTCCCGAGGATACATGGGAATGATTGTCATGTTACTTTTCATCGTGCTCATATGATTCGCGTTTGTTACTTTGATAATTTGATATGTGGGTGGACCGGTGCTTGGTGTTGGGTAACGTAGCATGAAATTTCAAAAAAAAAATTCCTATGCTCACGCAAGATATATCTAGGAGATGCATAGCAACGAGGAGGGGAGAGTGTGTCTACGTACCCTCGTAGACCAAAAGCAGAAGCATTTGACAATGTGGTTGATGTAGTCGAACTTCTTATAGATCCAACCGATCAAGTACCGAGCGTACGACACCTCTGAGTTCTGCACACGTCCAGCGGGATAACATCCCTCACTTTCTTGATCGAGCAAGGTGTCGAGGAAGTAGATGAGTTTCGTCAGCACGACGGCGTGGTGACAGTGATGGTGAAGTGATTCTCGCAGGGCTTCACCTAAGCACCGCAAAACTATGACCGGAGGCGTAAACTGTGGAGGGGGGTGCCGCACACGGCTAACAATTGTTGGTGTGTGTTCTAGGCACCCCCTGCCCATGTATATATATAGGTGGGAGAGGGAGGGGAGCAGCAAGGGGGTGCCCCAAGTAGGAGGAATCCTACTTGGGAGCCTCCCCAATTCGGCCTCCCCCTTCCATAAGTTTCGGAGGGGGAAGGAAGGAGGAGGGAGGAGGGAAGGAAGGGGGAGACTGAATCCCTCCCCTTCCTTCTCTCTTCCCCTCTTTACTTCTCCTCTGGTTCGGCCCATATGGGGGGTGCAGCAGCCCCTGCTGGCTTCTGCGTTTCCCCTCTTGTCCCATTAGGCCTATATATCAATCTTTACCTCTCGACCATTTCGAGACTCCTCGTAATGTCCTTGATCTCATCCGGGACTCCAAACAACACTTGGTCACCAAATCACATAACTCATATAATACTAAATCGTCATCGAACGGTAAGTGTACAGACCCTACGGGTTCGAGAACTATGTAGACATGACCGAGACACCTCTCCGGTCAATAACCAACAGCGGAACCTGGATGCTCATATTGGTTCCTACATATTCTACGCAGATCATTATCGGTCTAATCGTAATGACAACACACGTATTTCCTTTGTCATCGGTATGTTACTTTCCCGAGATTCTATCATCGGTATCTTCATACCTAGTTAAATCTCGTTACTGGCAAGTCCCTTTACTCATTTGGTAATACATCATTCTGCAGCTAACTCATTAGTCACTTTGCTTGCAAGGCTTCTTATGATGTGCATTACCGAGAGGGCCTAGAGATACCACTCCGATACTCGGAGTGACAAATCCTAATCTCGATCTATGCTAACCCAACAAACACCTTTGGAGATACCTGTAGAGCATCTTTATAATCACCCAGTTACGTTGTGATGTTTGATAGCACACAAGGTATTCCTCCGATATCCGGGAGTTGCATAATCTCATAGTCAAAGGAATATGTATTTGACATGAAGAAAGTAATAATAATAAAACTGAATGATCAATATGCTAAGCTAACGGGTGGGTCTTGTCCATCACATCATTCTCCTAATGATGTGATACCATTCATCAAATGACAACACATGTCTATGGTTAGGAAACTTAACCATCTTTGATTAACGAGCTAGTCTAGTAGAGGCTTACTAGGGACACAATGTTTTGTCTATGTATCCACACATGTATCAAGTTTCCGGTTAATACAATTCTAGCATGAATAATAAAAATTTATCATGAAGTTAGGAAATATAAAATAACAACTTTATTATTGCCTCTAGGGCATATTTCCTTCACTCTCCCACTTGCACTAGATTCAATAATCTAGTTCACATCATCAGGTGATTTAACACCCATAGTTCACATCGCTATGTGATCAACACCCAAAGAGTTTACTAGAGTCAATAATCTAGTTCGCATCAATATGTGATTAACACCCAAAGAGTACTAAGGTGTGATCATGTTTTGCTTGTGAGAGAGGTTTAGTCAATGGGTTTGACACATTGAGATCCGTATGTATTTTGCAAATTTCTATGTCTACAATGCTCTGCATGGAGCTACTCTAGCTAATTGCTCCCACTTTCAATATGATGTTTTACAATCATTTTATAGTCATTTTATATCATTTTTTTGGTACTAACCTATTGACATAGTGCCAAGTGCCAGTTGCTGCTTTCTGCATGTTTTTTACATCGCAAGAAATCAATACCAAACGGAGTCCAACAACAGCAAATTTTTTGTGGACTTTTTTGGACCAGAAGACATCCAGTGGGCCGGAGAAGTGCCTGGGGGGGGGGGTGCTCCGAGGGGAGAAAAACCCACCAGGGCGCGCCTGGAGGCCCTGGAGCGCCCTGGTGGGTTGTGCCCACCTCGGGTGCCCCCTGAACCGACTCTTTGCTCTATAAATACCCCAATATTCCAGAAACCCTAGGGGAGTCGACAAAAATAAATTCTAGCCGCCGCAGAATCCAGAACCACGAGATACAATCTAGACACCATCACGAAGGGGTGCATCATGTAACTCTTTTTGCGGTGTGTTTGTTGGGATCGGATGAACTTTGAGTTTATGATCAGATCTATCTTTTTATCCATGAAAGTTATTTGAGTCTTCTTTGATCTCTTATATGCATGATTGCTTATAGCCTCGTATTTCTTCTCCGATATTAGGGTTTTGTTTGGTCAACTTGATCTATTTATCTTGCAATGGGAAGAGGTGCTTTGTAGTGGGTTCGATCTTACGGTGCTTGATCCAGTGACAAAAGGGGAACCGACATGTATGTATCGTTGCTATTAAGGATAACAAGATGGGGTCTATTTCTACATAAATAGATCTTGTCTACATCATGTCATCGTTCTTATTGCATTACTCCGTTTCTCCATGAACTTACTACACTAGATGCATGCTGGATAGCGGTCGATGTGTGGAGTA
This sequence comes from Triticum timopheevii, assembly GCA_963921465.1. NCBI lineage: Eukaryota > Viridiplantae > Streptophyta > Magnoliopsida > Poales > Poaceae > Triticum > Triticum timopheevii. The sequence goes on from OY997268.1 coordinate 622,676,176, forward strand.
ATAGTAGTAGATGCAGGCAGGAGTGGGATCTTGGACGTGATGCCTATATAATGATCATTGCCTAGATATCGTCATGATTATTTGAAGTTCTATCAACCGTAATTTGTTTACCCACCATTTGCTATTTTTCTCGAGAGAAGCCACTAGTGAAATCTACGGCCCCCGGGTCTCTTATTTAATATATTTGCCTTTGCGATCTATTTTCCTTTGCTTTTATTTTCAGATCTATTAAACCAAAAATACAAAAATACCTTGATGCACTTTATTTTATTTGGCGTTTGATCTATCAATATTTACAACTCTCTCACGTCCGTTTGCCAATTTCTGGCGCCATTACTCGAAAGGGATTGACAACCCCTTTAACACGTCGGGTTGCGAGTATTTGTTATCTGTGTGCAGGTGCTGTTTATGTAGTGTTGCTTGGTTCTCCTACTAGTTCGATAACCTTGGTCTCAGGACTGAGGGGAATACCTACCGTCGTTGTGTTGCATCATCCCTTCCTCTTTGGGGAAATACTGACGTAGTTCTAGCAGACATCAAGACGCACTTCTCCGATTTGGGTTCGAGCTTATTAGGCTGAAGCTTTTTCACATAAGCATTGCAACCCCAAACTTTAAGAAACAACAACTTTGGTTTCTTGCCAAACCATAGTTCATACGGTGTCGTCTCAATGGATTTAGACGGTGCCCTACTTAATGTGAATGCAGCTGTCTCTAATGCATAACCCCAAAACGATAAAGACAAATCGGTAAGAGACATCATAGGTCGCACCATATCTAATAAAGTATGGTTATGACATTCGGACACACCATTACGCTGTGGTGTTCCAGGTGGCGTGAGTTGTGAAACTATTCCACATTGTTTTAAATGAAGGCCAAACTCATAACTCAAATATGCGCCTCCGTGATCAGATCGTAGAAACTTTATTTTCTTGTTACGATGATTCTCCACTTCACTCTGAAATTCTTTGAACTTTTGAAATGTTTTAGACTTGTGTTTCATTAAGTAGATATACCCATATCTGCTCAAATCATCTGTGAATGTTAGAAAATAACGATACCCACCGCGTGCCTCAACACTCATCGGACCGCATACATCAGTATGTATTATTTCCAATAAGTCATTGGATCGCTCCATTGTTCCGGAGAACGGAGTTTTAGTCATCTTGCCCATGAGGCATGGTTTGCAAGTATCAAATGGTTCATAATCAAGTGATTCCAAAAGCCCATCTGCATGGAGTTTCTTCATGCGATTTACACCAATACGACCTAAACGGCAGTGCCACAAATATGTTGCGCTATCATTATCAACTTTGCATCTTTTGGCATCGATATTATGAATATGTGTATCACTATGATCGAGATTCAATAAACCATTCATACTGGGTGTATGTCCATAGAAGGTTTTATTCATGTAAACAGAACAACAATTATTCTCTGACTTAAATGAATAACTGTATTGCAATAAACATGATCTAATCATATTCATGCTCAACGCAAACACCAAATAATATTTATTTAGGTTCAACACTAATCCCAAAGGTAGAGGGAGTGTGCGATGGTGATCATATCAACCTTGGAATCACTTCCAACACACATCATCACCTCACCCTTAACTAGTCTCTGTTCATTCTGCAACTCCTGTTTCGAGTTACTAATCTTAGCAACTGAACCGGTATCAAATACCCAGGGGCTACTATGAACACTAGTAAGGTACACAATAATAATCTATATATCAAATATACCTTTGTTCACTTTGCCATCCTTCTTATCCGCCAAGTATTTGGGGTAGTTCCGCTTGTAGTGACCATTCCCTTTATAGTATAAGCACTTAGTTTTAGGCTTAGGTCCAGCTTTGGGCTTCTTCACGGGAGTGACAACTTGCTTGTCATTCTTCTTGAAGTTCCCTTTCTTTCCCTTGCCCTTTACTTCAAACTAGTGGTCTTGATAACCATCAACATTTGATGCTCTTTCTTGATTTCTACCTTCATCGATTTCAGCATCCCGAAGATCTCGAGAATCATTTTCGTCATACCTTGCATATCATAGTTCATCACGAAGTTCTAATAGCTTGGTGATAGTGACTAGAGAACTCTGTCAATCACTATCTTATCTAGAAGATTAACTCCCACTTGATTCAAATGATTGTAGTACCCAGACATTCTGAGCACATGCTCACTAGTTGAGCTATTCTCAACCATCTTGTAGGGAAAGTACTTGTTAGAGGTCTCATACCTCTCGACATGGGCATGAGTCTGAAATACCAATTCAACTCTTGGAACATCTCATATGCTCCGTGACGTTCAAAAACGTTTTTGAAGTCCCGGTTCTAAGCCGTAAAGCATGGTGCACTAAACTATCAAGTAGTCATCATAACAAGCTTATCAAACATTCACAACGTCTGCATCTTCTCTGCAATAGGTCTGTCACCTAAAGGTGCATCAAGGACATAATTCTTCTGTGCATCAATGAGGATAATTCTCAGATCACAGACCTTGTCCGCATCATTGCTACTATCATCTTTCAACTTTTATCTAGGAACATATCAAAATATATAGGAGCTATATCGCGAGCTATTGATGTACAACATAGATATGCAAATGCTATGAGGACTACGTTCGTGATAAATTAAGTTCAACTAATCAAATTACTTAAGAACTATGATACGTCCATTTTGCATCATGCTTTTATATCGATATTTATTGCATTATGGGCTGTTATTACACATGTCACAATACTTATGTCTTTTCTCTCTTATTTTTCAAGGTTTATATGAAGAGGGAGAATATCGACAACAGGAGTTCTGGGACGGAAAAGGAGCAAATATTAGAGACCTATTTTGCACAACACCAAAAGTCCTAAAACTCCACGGAAGTTCTTTTTGGAATTAATAAAAAATACTGAGTGAAGAAAGTACCAGAGGGGCCCCACACCCTGGCCACAAGGGTGGGGGACGCACCCTACCCCCCTGGGCGCGCCCCCTGCCTCGTGGGCCCCCTGGCAGGCCTCCGGTGCCCATCTTCTGCTACATGAAGTCTTTTACCCTAGAAAAAAATCACAAGCAAGCTTTCGGGACGAAACACCGCCGCCACGAGGTGGAGCCTTGGTGGAACCAATTTAGGGCTCCAGCGGAGTTGTTTTGCTGGGGAAACATCCCTCCGGGAGGGGGAAATCATCATCATCGTCATCACCATCGATCCTATTAGTGGGAGGGGGTCAATCTCCATCAACATCTTCACCAGCACCATCTCCTATCAAACCCTAGTTCATCTCTTGTATCCAATCTTTGTCTCCAAGCCTCAGATTGGTACCTGTAGGTTGCTAGTAGTGTTGATTACTCCTTGTAGTTGATGCTAGTTGGTTTATTTGTGGAAGATTATATGTGCAGATCCTTTATGCATATTAATACCCCTCTGATTATGAACATGAATATGATTTGTGAGTAGTTACGTTTGTTCCTGAGGACATGGGAGAAGTCTTGCTACAAGTAGTCATGTGAATTTGGTATTCGTTCGATATTTTGATGAGATGTATGTTGTCTTTCCTCTAGTGGTGTTATGTGAACGTCGACTAGATGACACTTCACCATTATTTGTGCCTAGGGGAAGGCATTGGGAAGTAATAAGTAGATGATGGGTTGTTAGAGTGACAAAAGCTTAAACCCTAGTTTATTGTTGCTTCGTAAGGGGCTGATTTGGATCCATATGTTTCATGCTATGGTTAGGTTTACCTTAATACTTCTTTTGTAGTTGCGGATGCTTGCAAACGGGGTTAATCATAAGTGGGATGCTTGTCCAAGGAAGGGCAGCACCCAAGCACCGGTCCACCCACATATCAAATTGTCAAAGTAACGAACGTGAATCATATGAGCGTGCTGAAAACTAGCTTGACGTTAATTCCCATGTGTCCTCGGGAGCGTTTTCCTTCATATAAGAGTTTGTCCAGGCTTGTACTTTGCTACAAAAAGGATTGGGCCACCTTGCTGCACTTTATTTACACTTGTTACTTGTTACCCGTTACCAATTACCTTATCACAAAACTATCTGTTACCGATAATTCCAGTGGTTGCAGAGAGTACCTTGCTGAAAACCGCTTGTCATTTCCTTCTGCTCCTCGTTAGGTTCGACACTCTTACTTGTCGAAAGGATTACGATATATCCCCTATACTTGTGGGTCATCAAGACTCTTTTCTAGCACCGTTGCCGGGGAGTGAAGCGCCTTTGGTAAGTGGAATTTGGTAAGGAAAAATTTATATAGTGTGCTGAAATTTACTGTCACTAGTTACTATGGAAAGTAATCCTCTGAGGGGCTTGTTTGGGGTATCTTCACCCTGACCACTAGAGCAAAGAGTTGCTCCGCAACCTATTGAACCTACTGAAAATGTTTACTTTGAAATTCCTTTGGGTATGATAGAGAAACTACTAGCTAATCCTTTCACAGGTGACGGAACATTGCATCCCAATTTGCAAATAATCTATGTGGATGAAGTTTGTGGATTATTTAAGCTTGCAGGTATGCCTGAGGATGTTATCAAGAAGAAGGTCTTCCCTTTATCTTTGAAGGGAGATGCGTTGACATGGTATAGGCTATGTGATGATACGGGATCTTGGAATTATAAACGATTGAAGTTGGAATTTCACCAGAAGTTCTATCCTATGCATCTTGTTCACCGTGATCGTAATTACATATATAATTTCTGGCCTCGCGAAGGAGAAAGCATCGCTCAAGCTTGGGGGAGGCTTAAGTCAATGTTATATTCATGCCCCAATCATGATCTCTCAAGAGAAATTATTATTCAAAATTTTTATGCTCGGCTTTCTCTCAGTAATCGCTCCATGCTCGATACTTCTTGTACTGGTTCTTTTATGATGAAGACTATTGAATTCAAATGGGATTTATTGGAAAGAATTAAACGCAACTCTGAAGATTGGGATCTCGAAGAAGGTAAGGAGTCAGGTATAACACCTAAGTTTGATTGTGTTAAATCTTTTATGGATACCGATGTTTTCCGTGAATTTAGCACTAAATATGGACTTGACTCTGAGATAGCAGCTTCTTTCTGTGAATCATTTGTTACTCATGTTGATCTCCCTAAGGAGAAGTGGTTTAAATATAATCCTCCCATTGAAGTAAAAGTAGTTGCACCTATTAAAGTTGAAGAAAATACTATCACTTATAATGATCCTATTATTCCTACTGCTTATATTGAGAAACCACCTTTCCCTTTTAGAATAAAGGATCATGCAAAAGCTTCAACTGTGGTTTGTAAGAGTAATACTAGAACACCTACACCCCCTGAGCAAATTAAAGTTGAACCTAGTATTGCTATGTTTAAAGATCTCTTGGCCGATAATATTGATGGGCATGTTATTTACTTCTACGATGAAGCTGCTAGAATTGCTAGACCTGACACTAAAAATAAACATAGACTTGTTGTAGGCATGCCTGTTATTTCTGTTAAAATAGGAGATCGTTGCTACCATAGCTTGTGTGATATGGGGGCTAGTGCAAGTGCAATACCTCATTCCATATACAAAGAAATTATGCATGATATTGCACCTGCTGAGATAGAAGAAATTGATGTTACAATTAAGCTTGCCAATAGAGATATTATTTCACCAGTTGGGATTGTTAGAGATGTTGAAGTCTTGTGTGGGAAAGTTAAATATCCTGCTGATTTTCTTGTTCTTGGTTCCCCACAAGATAACTTTTGTCCCATTATATTTGGTAGACCCTTCTTGAATACTGTTAATGCTAGGATAGACTGCAAAAGGGATGTTGTTACTATTGGTTTGGGGGATATGTCTCATGAGTTTAATTTTGCTAAATTTCGGAGAAAACCCCATGAGGAAGAATTGCCTAGTAAAGATGAGATTATTGGTCTTGCTTCTATTGCTGTGCCTCCTAATGATCCTTTAGAAAAATATTTGCTAGACCATGAAAATGATATGTTTATGAATGAAAGAAGGGAAATAGATGAGTATTCTTTAAACAGGGACCCATTTTGAAGCACAACTTTCCTGTTGAAATCTTAGGGGATCCTCCTCCACCCAAGGGTGATCCTGTGTTTGAGCTTAAACCATTACCTAATACTCTTAAATATGCTTATCTTGATGAAAACAAGATATATCCTGTTATTATTAGTGCCAACCTTTCAGAGCATGAAGAAAAGAAATTATTGAAAACTCTGAAGAAGCACCGTGCTGCTATTGGATATACTCTTTATGATCTTAAGGGCATTAGTCCCACTCTATGCCAACATAAAATAAAATGGGCTAAACCAGTTGTTGATGACCAATGACGGTTAAATCCTAAGATGAAAGAAGTGGTAAGAAAAGAAATACTAAAGCTTCTGGAGGCAGGTATAATTTATACCGTTGCTGATAGTCAGTGGGTAAGTCCTGTCCATTGTGTCCCTAAGAAGGGAGGTATTACTGTTGTTCCTAATGATAAAGATGAATTGATCCCACAAAGAATTGTTACATGTTATAGGATGGTAATTGATTTCCACAAATTAAATAAAGCTACTAAAAAGGATCATTGCCCTTTACCTTTTATTGATCAAATGCTAGAAAGATTATCCAAACATACACATTTTTTGCTTCCTAGATGGTTATTATGGTTTCTCTCAAATACCTATGTCAAAAGAGGATCAAGAAAAGACCACTTTTACTTGCCCTTTCGGTACCTTTGCTTATAGACGTATGCCTTTTGGTTTATGCAATGCACCTGCTACCTTTCAAAGATGCATGATGGCTATATTCTCTGATTTTTGTGAAAAGATTGTTGAGGTTTTCATGGATGATTTCTCCGTATATGGAACTTCTTTTGATGATCGCTTGAGCAACCTTGATCGAGTTTTGCAGAGATGTGAAGAAACTAATCTTGTCTTGAATTGGGAGAAGTGCCACTTTATGGTTAATGAAGGTATTGTCTTGGGGCATAAAATTTCTGAAAGAGGTAGTGAAGTTGATAAAGCTAAAGTTGATGCTATTGGAAAGATGTCGTGTCCCAAGGACATTAAAGGTATAAGAAGTTTCCTTGGTCATGCCGGTTTTTATAGGAGGTTCATTAAGGACTTCTCAAAAATTTCTAGGCCTCTGACTAAGTTATTACAAAAAGGTGTTCCTTTTATATTTGGTGATGATTGTGTAGAAGCATTTGAAATACTTAAGAAAGCTTTGATTTATGCACCTATTGTTCAGCCACCTGATTGGAATTTACCCTTTGAAATTATCTGTGATGCTAGTGATTATGCTGTAGGTGCTATTCTAGGACAAAGAGTTGATAAGAAATTAAATGTTATTCAATATGCCAGTAAACTCTAGACAGTGCCCAGAGAAATTATGCTACTATTGAAAAGGAATTTTTAGCAATTGTATTTGCTTATGATAAGTTCAGACCTTATATTGTTGATTCTAAAGTAACTGTTCAAACTGACCATGCTGCTATTAAATATCTTATGGAAAAGAAAGATGCTAAACCTAGACTAATTAGATGGGTTCTCTTGCTACAAGAATTTGATTTGCATATTATTGATAGAAAGGGAGCTGAGAACCCCATTGCAGACAAGTTGTCTAGGTTAGAGAATGTTCTTGACGACCCACTACCTATTGATGATAGCATTCCTGATGAACAATTAGCTGTCATAAATGCTTCTCATACTACTCCATGGTATGCTGATTATACTAATTACATTGTTGCTAAATTTATACCACCTAGTTTCACATACCAGCAAAAGAAAAAGTTTTTCTATGATTTAAGACATTACTTCTGGGATGACCCACATCTCTATAAAGAAGGAGTAGATGGTGTTATTAGATGTTGTGTACCTGAGCATGAACAAGAATAGATCCTACGCAAGTGTTAGTCTGAGGCTTATGGAGGACACCACGCTGGAGATAGAACTGCACATAAGGTATTGCCATCCGGTTTTTATTGGCCTACCCTCTTCAAAGATGCCCGTAAGTTTGTCTTATCTTGTGATGAATGTCAAAGAATTGGTAATATTAGTAGACGTCAAGAAATACCTATGAATTATTCACTTGTTATTGAACCATTTGATGTTTGGGGCTTTGATTATATGGGACCGTTTCCTTCCTCTAATGGGTATACACATATTTTAGTTGTTGTTGATTACGTTACTAAGTGGTAGAAGCTATTCCAACTAGTAGTCTTGATCATAACACCTCTATTAAGATGCTTAAAGAAGTTATTTTTCTAGGTTTGGAGTCCCTAGATACTTAATGACTGATGGTGGTTCCCATTTTATTCATGGTGCTTTTCGTAAAATGCTTGCTAAGTATGACGTTAATCATAGAATTGCATCTCCATACCACACACAATCTAGTGGTCAAGTAGAATTGAGTAATAGAGAGCTCAAGTTGATTTTGCAAAAGACTGTTAATAGATCTAGAAAGAATTGGTCCAATAAACTTGATGATGCATTATGGGCCTATAGAACCGCATATAAAAATCCTATGGGTATGTCTCCGTATAAAATGGTTTGTGGAAAAGCATGTCACTTACCTCTTGAATTAGGACATAAGGCATATTGGGCTATTAAAGAGCTCAATTATGTTTTCAAACTTGCCGGTGAGAAGAGGTTATTTGACATTAGCTCACTTGATGAATGGAGAACACAAGCCTATTAGAATGCCAAACTGTTTAAAGGAAAAGTTAAAAGATGACATGAAAAGAGGATACAAAAGCGTGAGTTTAATGTAGGTGATTATATGTTGCTATTCAACTCTCGTTTAAGATTTTTTGCAGGAAAACTCCTCTCTAAATGGGAAGGTCCTTACGTTATCGAGGAAGTCTATCGTTCCGGTGCCATAAAAATCAACAACTTCGAAGGCACAAATCCGAAGGTGGTGAATGGTCAGAGAATCAAACATTATATCTCAGGTAATCCCATAAATATTGAACCCAATGTTATTGAAACCGTAGCCCCAGAGGAATAGGTAAGAGACACTTTCCAGAATGTTTCCGACTCCGAAAAGGAATAGGTATGTGGTACAGTAAGTAAACCAACTCCAAAACAGTTCTAATGGTAATTTTTCTCCGTTTTGGAATATTTAAGAAAATAGGAAAATAAGAAGCAGTCCGGGAAGGACACGAAGCATCCACGATGGTGGAGGGCGCGCCCTACCCCCTGGGCGCACCCCCCAGCCTCGTGGGCACCTCGTGTGCTCTCCGGACTCCGTTTTCTTGCACGATACTTCTTTCGGTCGGTAAAAATTCATTATATAATCTCCCGAAGGTTTTGACCACCGTATCACGCAAATTTCCTCTGTTTTTGTTTCGAGCTGTTTCTAAAGCAGATTCAGAGCAAGATGTCTTCTCAAGAGTAAGTCGGGGAGAGCCGGGTGCCTCATCCGACACTGGAACCAGGAGCAAACAGCGATGCTGGCCACTTTGGGCCATCAACAGAGGAAGAGATGGAGGTCGACTTGAAAAGGATAGATGCCATGGAGGAGGACCAAGAAGTTACCTATCATTTTCGAACCGGATTCATGATGGGGTAGCTACAGAGCTCAACTATCCCAAACTCGGTCATCCCTTCCAATGTTAAATTTCTTTCTTATGAAAATATGAAAAAGAGTGTTGCTTGTTCTTCCGCAGCTATGTAACGTCCTTGGGTTAAAGGAGCTTTAGCCGTCACGGATAAGCTCCGTAAGGAAATAATGGACCTCAAGCAGCAAGCCAATAAGCTCTAGGAGGAGAATCGTATCTTGAGGGGCATCATTGCCAAAAGTATCACATCACCACCTCCGAAGAAAGAGACATAATCACATGGGTATGGGCACTCCCCTTAGCAACTGCCAAGCTTGGGGGAGGTGCCCCGGTACCGTATCACCATCACACTCCTATCTTTACCGTAGTTCAATCCTTTTAGTAATATCTTGGTCTAGTAGAATAAAGTTTTAGTATGATTTAGTTTTGAGTTTTGCTTTATGATCCTTCTATGTAATCGAGTCCATGAGCTATATATAATAAAGATTAATTTTGAGTCAAGGGCTTGATTATCTTGATATGATCTTGAGGTAATAAAATAAAAAAATAAAAAATAAAGATTAAAAGAAATAAAGAGATCATATTGATCTTGTGTGGAGTAATGACTTCACATATAAAGAATATGATGAAGAAAAATTGTTGGGAGTTGACAAGCATAGTTTTGGTCATCGTTGCAAGTAATAGGAAGTAATAAATAAAGAGGGGTTTTCACATATAAATATACTATCTTGGACATCTTTTATGATTGTGAGCACTTATTAAATTATGACATGCTAAAAAGTTGATGTTGGACAAGGAAGACAACGTAATGGGTTATGTTTTCTTATATCCAAAAAAGTATATTGTCATGGATCATCCAACATGTTGAGCTTGCCTTTCCCCCTCATGCTAACCAAATTCTTTGCACCAAGTAGAGATACTACTTGTGCTTCCAGACATCCCTTAAACCAGTTTTGCCATGAGAGTCCACCATACCTACCTATGGATTGAGTTAGATCCTTTAAGTAAGTTGTCATTGTTGCATGCAATAAAAATTGCTTTCTAAATATGTATGATTTATTAGTGTGGAGAAAATAAGCTTTATACGATCTTGTGATGTGGAAGAAATAAAAGTGATGGGCTGCATAATAAAGGTCCATATCACAAGTGGCAATATAAAGTGACGTTCTTTCGCATTAAGATTTTGTGCATCCAACCATAAAAGCACATGACAACCTCTGCTTCTCTCTGCGAAGGGCCTATCTTTTATTCTTGTCTTATACCTTATACAAGAGTCATGGTGATCTTCACCTTTCCTTTTTACATTTTATCTTTCGGCAAGCACATTGTGTTGGAAAGATCCAGACATATATATCCAATTGGATGTAAGTTATCATGAACTATTATTGTTGACATTATCCTTGAGGTAAGAGGTTGGAAGGCAACACTATATGCCCCTATCTTTCTCTGTGTCCGATTAAAACTCCAAACCCATAAATATTGCGTGAGTGTTAGCAATTGTGAAAGACTAAATGATAGTTGAGTATGTGGACTTGCTGAAAAGCTCTTATATCGACTCTTTCCGATGTTATGTTAAATTGCAATTGCTTCAATGACCAAGATTATAGTTTGTTAGTTTTCAATAAAGTTACTGATTCATACTTTACATTGTGAATAGATTGTTACTTTAGCATAAGAAATCATATGACGAAATATATATCTTTATGTTGTTGTCATAAGAATGATCATGATGCCCTCATGTCCGTATTTTATTTTATCACACCTCTATCTCTAAACATGTGGACATTTTTATTGTAATCAGCTTCCGCTTGTGGACAAGCGAGGTCTAAGCTTGGAGGAGTTGATACGTCCATTTTGCATCATGCTTTTATATCAATATTTATTGCATTATGGGCTGTTATTACACATTATGTCACAATACTTATGCCTTTTTCTCTTATTTTGCAAGGTTTATATGAAGAGGGAGAATGCCAGCAGCGGGAGTTCTGGGCTGAAAAAGGAGATAATATTATAGACCTATTTTGCACAACTCCAAAAGTCCTAAAACTCCATGGAAGTTATTTTTGGAATTAATAAAAAATACTGAGCGAAGAAAGTACTAGAGGGGGTCCACACCCTGGCCACGAGGGTGGGGGCGCGCCCCCTGCCTCATGGGCCCCCTGGCAGGCCTCTGGTGCCCATCTTATGCTAAATGAAGTCTTTTACCCTGGAAAAAATCACAAGCAAGCTTTCGGGACGAAACACCGCCGCCACGAGGCGGAGCCTTGGCGAAACCAATCTAGGGCTCCAGCGGAGCTGTTCTGTCGGGGAAACATCCCTCCGGGAGGGGGAAATCATCATCATCATCATCACCATTGATCCTCTCAGCGGGGGGGGGGGGGGGGGGGTTCAATCTCCATTAACATCTTCACCAGCACCATCTCCTCTCAAACCCTAGTTCATCTCTTTTATCCAATCTTTGTCTCCAAGCCTTAGATTGGTACCTGTAGGTTGCTAGTAGTGTTGATTACTCCTTGTAGTTGATGCTAGTTGGTTTATTTGGTGGAAGATTATATGTTCAGATCCTTTATGCATATTAATAACCCTCTGATTATGAACATGAATATGATTTGTGAGTAGTTACGTTTGTTCCTGAGGACATGGGAGAAGTCTTGCTATAAGTAGTCATGTGAATTTGGTATTCGTTCAATATTTTGATGAGATGTATGTTGTCTTTCCTCTAGTGGTGTTATGTGAACGTTGACTACATGACACTTCACCATTATTTGGGCCTAGGGGGAAGGCATTGGGAAGTAATAAGTAGATGATGGGTTGCTAGAGTGACAAAAGCTTAAACCCTAGTTTATGCGTTGCTTCGTAAGGGGCTGATTTGGATCCATATGTTTCATGCTATGGTTAGGTTTACCTTAATACTTCTTTTGTAGTTGCGGATGCTTGCAAAAGGGGTTAATCATAAGTGGGATGCTTGTCCAAGGAAGGGAAGCACCCAAGCACCGGTCCACCCACATATCAAATTATCAAAGTAACGAACGCGAATCATATGAGCGTGATGAAAACTAGCTTGACATTAATTCCCATGTGTCCTCGGGAGCGTTTTCCTTCATATAAGAGTTTGTCCAGGCTTGTCCTTTGCTACAAAAAGGATTGGGCCACCTTGCTGCACTTTATTTACACTTGTTACTTGTTACCCGTTACCAATTACCTTATCATAAAACTATCTGGTACCAATAATTTCAGTGCTTGCAGAGAATACCTTGCTGAAAACCGCTTGTCATTTCCTTCTGCTCTTCGTTGGATTCAACACTCTTACTTATCGAAAGGACTACGATAGATTCCCTATACTTGTGGGTCATCAAACTCCCACTTAGATAGACATCCCTCAAGTCATCTAAGTGATACGTGATCCAAATCAACTAAACCATGTCCGATCATCACGTGAGATGGAGTAGTCATCAATGGTAAACATCTCTATGTTGATCATATCTACTATATGATTCACGTTCGACCTTTCAGTCTCCAGTGTTCCGAGGCCATGTCTGTACATGCTAGGCTCGTCAAGTTTAACCCGAGTATTCCACATGTGCAAAACTATCTTGCACTATGTGAACGTAGAGTCTATCACACCCAAGGTTTTGGATCCCAAGTGGACTTTTTTTTTCTCGCGGGGCAGTGGAATTCTCAGTTACCACGGTAACCACGAAATACCGGAAAAAATTCATACGAAATTTAAATTTTGAATTGAAATTCAATTTTTATCATGCTATATGTTGTTTATGAACCCCTTTGCTTCAGCAACTGTACACCCTAGCGCGTTTAGGTCCTACATATCCTTCTCTTGACTTGAGATCAAGGTGTCGAATCCCGCCGTGGCCTTTTTTTTTTGCTTATCTCCCTTTTTACACTGAAATAGGGTGCAAAAGTGAATACACAAGACTTGAACCCACAACCGCACTAATCGATGGGGAAGCACGAGCAAACTAGTAGACCACTGCTGCCCATGCATTTCCACTGAGTTCCTTCTTTATTTAACTAGACTCTGAATGTTTAAATTCAAAATTTTCAAAAGTTCCAATTTTTTTGCTCGGTACATAGATTTCTCATGGGGTAACAAGAAACTCGGTAACCGCCCGGTATCCAATTTTTTCGCTCGGTACCCAAAACTGTGATCACACCCGATCATCACGTGGTGTCTCAACGCGACGAACTTTTGCAATGGTGCATACTCAGGGAGAACACTTATACCTTGAAATTTAGTTAAGGAATCATCTTATAATGCTACCACCGTACTAAGCAAAATAAGTTGCATAAAAGATAAACATCACATGCAATCAAAATATGTAACATGATATGGCCATCATCATCTTGTGCTTTTGATCTCCATCTCGAAAGCATCGTCATGATCTCCATTGTCACCGGCTCGACACCTTGATCTTCATCGTAGTGTCGTGGTCGTCTCGACAAGTATTGCTTCTACAACTATCGCTAACACATAGTGATAAAGTAAAGAAATTACATGGTGTTTGCATTTCATACAATAAAGAGACAACCATAAGGCTCCTGCCGGTTGTCAGATATCTTACAAAACATGATCATCTCATACAATAACGTTTATCACAGCATGTCTTGACCATATCACATTACAACATGCCTTGCAAAAACAAGTTAGACATCCTCTACTTTGTTGTTGCAAGTTTTACGTGGCTGCTACGGGATTCTAGCAAGAACCGTTCTTACCTACGCATCAAAACCACAATGATGATTTATCAAGTTTGCTGTTTTAACCTTCAACAAGGACCGGACGCAGTGAAATTCGATTCAACTAAAGTTGGAGAACCAGACACCCGCCAGCCACCTTTATGCAAAACTAGTTGCATGTCTGTTGGTGGAACCGGTCTCATGAACGTGGTCATGTAAGGTTGGTCCAGGCCGCTTCATCCAACAATACCACTGAATCAAAATAAGACAGTAGTGGTAAGCAGTATGACGATCACCACCCACAACTCTTTGTGTTCTACTCGTGCATATCATCTACGCATAGACCTGGCTCGGATGCCACTATTGGGCAACGTAGCATGCAATTTCAAAATAATTCCTACGCTCATGCAAGATCTATCTAGGATATGCATAGCAACGAGGAGGGGAGAGTGTGTCTACATACCCTCATAGACCGAAAACAGAAACATTTGACAACGCGGTTGATGTAGTCGAACTTCTTCAAGCTCCAACTGATCAAGTACTGAAAGTACGTCACCTCCGAGTTTTGCACACGTTTAGCGCGATGACGTCCCTCACCTTCTTGATCCAGCAAGGTGTCGAGGAAGTAGATGAGTTCCATCAGCACGACGGCATGGTGACGGTGATGGTGAAGTTATTCTCGCAGGGCTTCGCCTAAGCACCGCAAAACTATGATCGGAGGCATAAACTGTGGAGGGGGGGGGGGGGGGTGCACACAGCTAACAATTGTTGGTGTGTTGATACATCCATTTTGCAACATGTTTTCTTACAGTTAATTTGTAGCGACCCGACCCAAATAGATTGAAGTCTCTGTGCTTAAGTGTCATCCCTGGATCGGTATGCTGACACACACAGTACTCGAGAATTATAACAGAGTTCAATCACACACTTTATTACACCGAGATCCTCAAAAGAGTATTTATTACAATAATTTGGCCAAAAGCCATCTAAAATAAAATAAATGCGGAAGCATCAAAGGTAAATGAGTCCATCCAACTCCACGGCAAACTAAGTGTAGAACAACGACCTATGGCACCTTTAATCCTCGTCGGAAAAGTCTGCAACATGAGACGTTGCAGCCGTGTAGGTCAGCACATGGAATATGCTGGCAATTTCACACTATAGAAGAATAATGAAAAAAAAACTATATCTAAATGCAAAGTTAGCTGGTGGAGGCTCTAAGTTTAATTTTTGCATAAAGCCAATTTTACCCTATAACAAAGGAATAAATTTTTATTTACTAATAAATTAAAATGCCATTATTGAGAAGGTTCCTCCAACTCAATCCCCAAAATTCCCAAGTTATTAGTATCCCAATAATTTCATTAAATAGAGTAATAAGATCAACCAATAATTCACTTCTAGATACTCAAGTTGTCCATAACCGGGGACACGACTAATCATGATTAGTGTGTACACTCTGCAGAGGTTTGTGCACTTTTCCCCACAAGACTCGACCACCTCCATGATCGGAAGATCGAGACATAGTCTTTCTGAAGTATTTCCCCTTAACCCTGGATAGACCGGTACACCTACTTTCCCCTACATCAGCTAGTCTACTACGGAAAGAGGTCACACAACTTACTCAACTATGCCAGAGCCCATAATGGCTTGTGGCTGCACACGGAAGTTTCTAGGCATGAAATATCTTATGATCCCTTTGAGCCTGGGTGGCGGACCTAGGGTAATCACACGGGTACTCCGGGATTCCCCTTGGGCAAGCACTGGTTTCTCCAGGTGCCCCAAACAATCCACCCAGATGTGTATTAAAGTTGCCACCTTAGGTTATCCCATAATTATAAACTCTCGCAACTTGCATGGATCACACATACCAATCCCCGTCTACGAGCATGATTAAGCAATATATGATATAACGAATATTCCCGGGGTGATCAAAGGTCATAGGTTCCTACCACATGAACTACATAGCATAACCACATGTTCCCAATTCTGCTCATGCAATCTTTGAGGGTGAAAGTAATGCATAGTAAAAATAACCGGATATTGAAAAAATATGATCAAAGTGTGAACTTGCCTTGCTGACGACCGTTGAACTCTAAAGATTCATAGTAGCAAGCCTCGCACTCCGGATGATCTAGCGTAAGCAAGCAATAACATACATAAGCATACAAGCAAAGATCCAAAAGAAAACAAATGAAAGACTTCGGAAAACTCCAAAACATCCAAATAAAGTTTCTGTACAGAACGTAATTTTTACAGCAACAAAATTAAATGGTTTTGGTTTTAGCATAAAGTACAAGTCACTAGCTTCGATTTGCAAAAAGAATCACCTAAAACGGAGTTACGAAACTTGAGTTACGGCCTAACGAAGTTTGAATTCAGATCTGTTTGAATTCAAATTTTAAATTTTAAAAAATATTTTTCGTTTGGTTCTTTGGATAGAAAAAGAATCAACTAAATCGGATCTATAGACTAAAAGATATACAAGAAAGAAGAATTGGCATAGAATCTGAGATTGAAAAAAATACTGGAAAAAGAGAAAAATTTGGCCTCGGTGTTCACCGGACTTGTCGCCGGCGACGAGGAAGAAGGCGGCTCCAGTGTGTTTCACCGAAGGACGCGTGCGGGACGGTGTAGAGGACGATGAGGTGAACCACTTAACCAAGTTGTGGTGGTAGATTGCTTCCTGTACACACGGTTAAAGGTCGTCGGACTCCGCGAACTCCGGCGAGCAATTGGAGAGGTTAGAGAGAGAGAGGGAAAAACTCCAGAAGGAGAGGGCTTCGGACGAGGGGCGAGAGGGGCTCCCAGGGGTGCTTTATATAGGGCAAGGGACGTCCAGAGTTGGGTGGGGCAAGATGTGTTAATGGTTGCAATTTCAAGTGCTCATGGTGGCCATTATGGTCGTCTTTGAGGCGCACCAGGGGATGGGAGGGGTCGAGGGAGGCGAGGGGGTTCCATTCAGAGGTGTTTTGGAGCGGGGAAGAGGAAGGGGAGACGTGGGGCGCTAGGGTGGAGATGCTTTGTGCGCTCTCTGTGAATGTACGAGGTAAGGAAGAAGATGACTAGGTTGGGTCGTGAGGAAGGCTGGGCCTTCCTTGGGCCTTGGCTGCATGTTTTTTTAAACGTTTTTCGTTTTTTTACAAAAGCAATGAAACACTAAAAACAAAATAAATACAAGTCTACAAATTTCCAGAAAATTCACATAGTTATATGGTCTTATATATGACCTAGTGAACTTTTATCTGGCCTAAAATGCAAGTTTTTTTAAAAAATAAATAAACATTTTGCTATGTTAATAAAATTTGCATCAAAATAAATTGCAAATAAAACCCAATAAATATACTTATATTTCAATTCAATTTCCAATATTTCTTTTCTCTTTTTGAAGAAGTCCTTTTATCTTCTCTCTTTATATATTTTTTGAAATAATGGAAATAATTTTTTTAAACCAAATTTGTTCCAATTTCCCAACTTTGAAAATTCTCAAAAATGGTTTTAGGGAAACTTCCAAGTCTCTCTTTTGGTCCTTGAGTTTCTCAAAGTTCCTTGGATCAAAATTCAAATAAAACAAATGGGGCAAAAATGCATAAATCATGGATGCATATGAATGATCTATTATAAACATCCAAATTGAAAATTGGGATGTTACAAACCTACCCGCCTTAAGATGAATCTCGCCCGCGAGATTCGGGTTGGTAGCAAAAAGGTGTGGGTGGTCCTGTCGAAGATCTTCTCGTTCCCAAGTGGCTTTTTCCTTAGTATGATGACTCCACTGAACCTTACAAAACTTGATGACCTTGTTGCGGGTAACCCTGCTTGCAGTTTCGAGAATCTTGACAGGCTTCTCCTCATAGGTCAGATCACTATCCAACTGTATGGCCTCAAGTGGCACTGTATCTCTTAGAGGAATATCGGCCATCTCTGCATGGCACTTCTTCAACTGGGAAACGTGAAATACATCATGAACTCCTGACAAGGCTTCGGGTAATTCCAACTTGTAGGCAACTTCACCCATGCGTTCTAAAACTCTGTATGGCCCCACAAATCATGGTGCCAACTTTCCTTTGACTCCAAATCGTTTTACTCCTCGAAGTGGAGACACACGAAGATATGCTCTATCTCTGACTTCATAGGTTACCTCCTTGCGTTTAGTATCGGCATAACTCTTCTGTCTGGATTGGGCTATTTTGAGTCTATCACGGATCAATTTGACTTTCTCCTCTGAATCTCTAATTAAATCTGGTCCAAATAATTTACGGTCTCCAACTTCATCCCACATCAATGGTGTCCTGCACCTCCTTCCGTACAAAGCTTCGAAAGGGGCCATTTTCAAACTAGCTTGATAGCTGTTGTTATATGAGAACTCTGCGTAAGGCAAATTATCATCCCAACTAGATCCATAATCTAGCGCACAAGCTCTCAACATGTCCTCCAGAATTTGATTGACTCTCTCGGTCTGCCCATCTGTCTGCAGATGAAAAGCTATACTAAACTCCAGCCTGGTACCCAAAGTTTCATGTAACTGATGCCAAAACTTTGAGGTAAATTGTGTTCCTCTATCTGATACAATGGTCCTCGGAACTCCATGCAGACATACAATCCTGGTCATGTATATCTTGGCTAACTTAGCACTTGTATATGTGGTTTTCACGGGGATGAAGTGAGCTACCTTAGTCAAGCGATCAACCACTACCCAAATAGAATCATAGCCTGATCGGGTGCTGGGTAATCCTGTAATGAAGTCCATGCCAAGCTTGTCCCACTTCCAATCTGGTATCGGCAAAGGCTGAAGTAATCCTGCTGGTTTCTGGTGCTCTGCCTTAAGCCACTGACATACGTCACATACTACGACATACTCGACAATATCCTTCTTCATACCCGTCCACCGGAAATTTTCCTTCAAGTCCAAATACATCTTGGTGTTGCCCGGGTGTATTGAATAAGGCAAATCATGAGCCTCCTGAAGAATCAATTTCCTGATCTCTGGGTCATTTGGCACGTAAATATGCTTCTCAAGCCATAAGGTTCCATGTTCATCCTCACAAAATCCTTCTGCCTTTCCTTGGTTCATCCTTCCCTTTATCTCCGCAATGCCTTTGTCTAACTTCTGGGCTTCTCGGATCTTTCCCAACAAAGTGGATTGAATTTCCATTGCGGCAACAAAACCTCATGGTACTATCTCCAATCGAAGATCTCTGAGATCATCAATTAACTCCTGAGGTAATCCTCCTGCTGTGATGGTATTGACGTAGCTCTTGCGGCTCGATGCATCTGCCACAACATTGGCCTTTCCTGGGTGATAGTGCAATTTCATATCATAATCCTTTATGAGCTCCAACCATCTTCTCTGCCTGAGATTCATCTCCTTCTGCGTGAAGATGTATTTCAAACTCTTGTGATCCGTGTAAACATCACACCTATTTCCAATAAGAAAATGTCTCCAGGTCTTAAGTGCGTGCACTACGACTGCTAACTCCAAATCATGTGTGGCATAATTCCGCTCATGAGGTCGAAGCTGACGTGAGGCATATGAAACAACTCTTCCTTCTTGCATAAGAACACCTCCAAGTCCCTGACGAGAAGCGTCGCAATATACTTGGAAATCCTTGTGTATATTCGGAAGAATTAGCACTAGGGCTGTGACCAAACGTTTCTACAACTCCTGGAAACTGGCCTCACATTCGTCGGTCCAAACAAACTTAGTGTCTTTCTTCAATAACTCCGTCATGGGCTTCGCAATCTTGGAGAAATTCTCAATAAACCTCCAGTAATATCCTGCAAGTCCAAGAAAACTATGAATCTCTCCGACTAAGGTGGGTGCCTTCCATTCGGTGACGGCTTCAACCTTGGAGGGGTCTACTGCCATTCCTTCTCCTGATATAACATGTCCAAGAAATCCGACTTCCTTCAACCAGAATTCGCACTTACTGAACTTTGCGTATAATTGATGTTCCCCAAGCTTCTCTAGAACCAAGCGCAAATGTTCCTTGTTTTCTTCTTCATTCTTCGAGTAAATCCATATGTCATCAATGAATACCACAACAAACTTATCCAAGAACTCCATGAATACCTTATTCATCATACTCATAAAATAGGCAGGGGCATTAGTCAAACCAAAAGACATGATCGTGTACTCATAAAGCCCATATCTCGTGGTAAAAGTTGTCTTGGGTATATCCTGTTCCCAAATTTTCAGCTGGTGATATCCCGATCGAAGATCGATCTTGGAGAAAACTTTTGCTCCTTGTAGCTGGTCAAACAAATCATTGATCATTGGTAGATGGTACTTGTTCTTAATCGTCACCTTGTTTAGCACACAATAATCTACAACCATTCTCAAGGTTCCATCCTTCTTCTCAACTAGAAGCACTGGGGCTCC
Source organism: Triticum timopheevii (assembly GCA_963921465.1). Classification (NCBI taxonomy): domain Eukaryota; kingdom Viridiplantae; phylum Streptophyta; class Magnoliopsida; order Poales; family Poaceae; genus Triticum; species Triticum timopheevii. The sequence goes on from OY997268.1 coordinate 622,696,768, forward strand.
CCAAGGTGATGAACTCGGTCGAATATAACCTTTCTCCAATAATTCCTTAATCTGCTTCTTAATTTCCTCCAGATCATTTGCGGGCATCCGGTATGGTCTCTTGGATATTGGTCCGGTGCCTGGTAAAAATTTGATCAAAAACTCTATGTCCCGATCCGGTGGCATGCCGGGCAATTCCTCGGGAAATACATCGGGATAATCCTTCACAACTGGTACTTCCTCTTGAAAAACTCCCGAAAGAGAATTCACTTGAGTCCTCCTTGGCGTATGCCTCAACACATACTTGATCCATTTCCCCTCTGGGGTGGTGAGAAGAATCGACTTACTGGCACAATCAATATTCCCTTCATACTTGGATAGCCAGTCCATGCCTAGGATCACGTCCAATCCTTGGAATTCTAGGATAATGAGGTCGGTGGGGAAATGTGTGTCCCTATGGTTAATGGTAACTGAAAACATCCCCGACTAGCCATAGACTCTGCTCCTGGGGAACTTACTAATATTGGTGTTTTAAGGGCTACGATCAGCAACTTAAACTTATCCACAAACCCCCTTGATATGAATGAATGCGATGCACCAGTGTCAAAAACAACAAGGGCTGTGAATGAATTAACCAAGAACTTACCAACAACGATGTCAGGCTGGTCATAAACTTCCTCCACATTGACATGGTTCACTTGACCTCTGGTGAAAGGATTGGGCTTCTTGCCTCCAGAGCTTCCATTTCCATTCCTGTTCTTTGCCTCAGGGCAATCGGTGGCGTAGTGCCAGTTTTCCCGCACTTGAAACAGGTAATGTGCCTCAGATCCTTCGTTGCCGGTGTAGCGGGGTTGGACTGATGCTGATTGTTGTTTCCTCCGTTCCCATTGCCATTCCTATGGCCATTATGGTTGTGTCCATTCCCTCCATGATGTGAATGTCCTCCATGGTTATGGTGAGTGTGTCCACCATACTTGCCGGATCCCGATCCATTTTTTCTCGAGTACAGGGTATAGTGAGGCTTCTGCTGAACTCCAGAGTTGTACTTTCCTTGTCCGTACTTCCTCTTGCGATTCTCCACCTGCTGCTGCTTGCCTTCCAGAATGAGAGCCTTGTCGACCAACTCTTGATAATTGTTAAAGGTAGCCATAGTCAACTGAAGTCCCAGATCATCGTTTAGTCCCTCCAGAAATTTCTCCTGCTTAGCGGCATCATCGGCCACATCTCCGGGAGCATACCTGGATAACTTGCTGAATTCCTCCACATAATCACCAACATAATGATTTCCCTGGCGTAAGTTGTGGAACTCACGCTTCTTCAGACTCATAGCTCCGGCTGAAACATGTGCGGTACTGAATGCCTGCTGGAACTGATCCCAAGTAACATTGGCTATGGGAAATGTAGTGGTGAAATTCTCCCACCATGAAGCTGCTAGTCCATCCAGTTGATGTGCGGTAAAGCGCACCTTCTCAGCGTCAGTGCATCCTGCGGTGGTCTGCTCCCTTCCGATCTTGCGAAGCCAGCCATCTGCAACGATCGGCTCCATGCTGCTAGAGAACACGGGTGGGTTCAGCCTCAGGAAACGGGTAAGGTTGTCGACCGGGGGTGGTGGCGGTGGGTTGTTGTTGTTCTGGTTCTGATTCTGGATGAGTAGCTGCATGAGGGCATTCTAGTTCTGGATCAACTGGGTAAGTTCCGGTGGAAATGTCGGGTCACGTCTTGGAGGCATCTGTTAGGTTTAGAGTGGATGAGAAATTAGAATGGAATAAGGACCTAATGAGAGAAATCACTACCCATATGCTTATGATAGCAAGAAAATTTCAAATCAAGCAATTCACACAGATCACACCACACAAGCAAAAACCTACAGGTAAGGTTATATCCATAAGAGATATGATCTCTTCATACCACCGTAATCATTCATTGGACTCAACTTGGTAGTGGTGGTCTGAACTAAATCTTCTCAAATCAAAGTCAACTCTAGCTTCCTCTTCTTCTTCATCAATGATGTCTTCATAGGTCTGGTCTCATCGGACTGAGCAACTTGGTGATGGGGTTCAACAACTATTTTATTGAAGTGTAGAAGAGATAGAAATGAATAGAGAAGAGTATAGACCAGCGGATATATAAGGAAGTCGTAAAATAGAGTTTTCTTCCTATGGCTTTCCATTTCCTAGTGGTCGCGTCCTACAGTCAGTGTGTGCTCTGATACCATTTGTAGCGACCCGACACTAATAGATCGAAGTCTTTGTGCTTAAGTGTCATCCCTGGATCGGTAGCTGACACACACAGTACTCGAGGGATTATAACAGAGTTCAATCACACACATTATTACATCAAGATCCTCAAAAGAGTATTTATTACAATAATATGGCCAAAGGCCATCTAAAATAAAATAACTGCGGAAGCATCGAAGGTAAATGAGTCCATCCAACTCCATGGCAAACTAAGTGTAGAACAACGACCTATGGCACCTTTAATCCTCGTCAGAAAAGTCTGCAACATGAGACATTGCAGCCGTGTATGTCAGCGCATGGAATATGCTGACAATTTCACACCATAGAATAACAATGAAAAAAAACTATATCTATATGCAAATTTAGCTGGTGGAGGCTCTAAGTTTAATTTTTGCATAAAGCCAATTTTACCCTACAACAAAGGAATAAATTTTTATTTACTAATAAATTAAAATACCATTATTGAGAAGGTTCCTCCAACTCAATCCCCAAAATTCCCAAGTTATTAGTATCCCAATAATTTCATTAAATAGAGTGATGAGATCAACCAATAATTCACTTCTAGATACTCAAGTTGTGCATAACCGGGGACACGGCTAATCATGATTAGTTTGTACACTCTGCAGAGGTTTGCGCACTTTTCCCCACAAGACTCGACCACCTCCATGATCGAAAGATCGAGACATAGTCTTTCTGAAGTATTTCCCCTTAACCCTGGATAGACCGGTACACCTACTTTCCCCTACATCAGCTAGTCTACCACGGAAAGAGGTCACACAACTTACTCAACTATGCCAGAGCCCATAATGGCTTGTGGCTGCACACGGAAGTTTCTAGGCATGAAATATCTTATGATCCCTTTGAGCCTGGGTGGCGGACCTAGGGTAATCACACGGGTACTCCGGGATTCCCCTTGGGCAAGCACTGGTTTCTCCAGGTGCCCCAAACAATCCACCCAGATGTGTATTAAAGTTGCCACCTTAGGTTATCCCAAAATTATTAACTCTCGCAACTTGCATGGATCACACATACCAATCCCCGTCTACGAGCATGGCTAAGCAATATATGATATAACGAATATTCCCGGGGTGATCAAAGGTCATAGGTTCCTACCACATGAACTACATAGCATAACCACATGTTCCCAATCCTACTTGTGCAATCTTTGAGGGTGAAACTAATGCATAGTAAAAAAACTGGATATTGAAAAATTATGATCAAAGTGTGAACTTGCCTTGCTGACGACCGTTGAACTCTAAAGATTCGTAGTAGCAAGCCTCGCACTCCGGATGATCTAGCGTAAGCAAGCAATAACATACATAAGCATACAAGCAAAGATCCAAAAGAAAACAAATGAAAGACTTCGAAAAACTCCAAAACATCCAAATAAAGTTTCTGTACAGAACGTAATTTTTACAGAAACAAAATTAAATGGTTTTGGTTTTAACATAAATTACAAATCACTAGCTTCGATTTTCAAAAAGAATCGCCTAAAACGGAGTTACGAAACTTGAGTTACGACCTAGCGAAGTTTGAATTCAGATCTGTTTGAGTTCAAATTTTAAATTTTAAAAAATATTTTTCGTTTGATTCTTTGGATAGAGGGGATTTCTATGAACTAGTAGGAAAAAGAATCAACTAAATCGGATCTATAGACTAAAATATATACAAGAAACAAGAATTGGGATAGAATCTGAGATTGAAAAAAATACTGAAAAAAGAGAATAATTTGGCCTGGGTGTTCACCGGACTTGTCGCCCGCGACGAGGAAGAAGGCGGCTCTGGTGTGTTTTGGCGAAGGACGCGTGCGTGACGGTGTAGAGGACGATGATGTGAACCACTTAACCAAGTTGTGGTGGTAGATTGCTTCCTGTACACACGGTTAAAGATCGCCGGACTTCGCGAACTCCGGCGAGCAATTGGAGAGGTTATAGATAGAGGGAAAAACTCCAGAAGGAGAGGGCTTCGGACGAGGGGCGAGAGGGTCTTCCCGGGGTGCTTTATATAGGGCAAGGGACGTTCAGAGTTGGGTGGGGCAAGATGTGTTAATGGTTGCAGTTTCAAGTGTTCATGGTGGCCATTATGGTCGTCTTTGAGGCGCACCAGGGGATGGGAGGGGTCGAGGGAGGAGAGGGGGTTCCGTTCAGAGGCGTTTTGAAGCGGGGAAGAGGAAGGGGAGATGTGGGGCGCTAGGGTGGAGATGCTCTGTGGAGGTAAGGAAGAAGATAACCAGGTTGGGTCGTGAGGAAGGCTGGGCCTTCCTTGGGCCTTGGCTGCACGTTTTTTTAAAATGTTTTTCGTTTTTTTACAGAAGCAATGAAACACTAGAAACAAAATAAATACAAGTCTAAAAATTTCCAGAAAACTCACATAGTTATATGGTCTTATATATGACCTAGTGAACTTTTATCTGGTCTAAAATGCAAGTTTTTTTTCAAAAAGAAATAAATATTTCGCTATGTTAATAAAATTTGCATCAAAATAAATTGCAAATAAAACCCAATAAATATACTTATATTTCAATTCAATTTCCAATATTTCTTTTCTATTTTTTAAGAAGTCCTTTTATCTTCTCTCTTTATATTTTTTTTTGACATAATGGAAATGAAGTTTTTTTGAAACCAAATTTGATCCAATTTCCCAACTTTGAAAATCCTCAAAAATGGTTTTAGGGAAACTTCCAACTCTCTCTTTTGGTCCTTGAGTTGCTCAAAGTTCCTTGGATTAAAATTGAAATAGAACAAATGGGGCAAAATGCATAAATCATGGATGCATACGAATGATCTATTATAAACATCCAAATTGAAAATTGGGATGTTACATATTTACAATGTTTTTATCCATCATAATGCTTTTTGGAGTGATTCTAATGCCTTTTCTCTCATAATTTGCAAGGAACACACCAAGATGGAGAATTCCGGCAATTGGAAATCTAGACCTGGAAAAGCTATGTCAGGCCACCTATTCTGCACAACTCCAAATAAGCTGAAACTTCACGGAGATTTTTTATGTATTATTTAAGAAATACTGGAGCCAATAAGTACCAGGGGATCCACCAGGTGGGCTCAACCCACCTGGGTGTGCTAGGCCCCCCTGGCGCGCCCTGGTGGGTTGTGGCCTCCTCGGCCCACCTCCGGTGCCCATGTTCTTATATATAAGTCATTTTGATCTAGAAAAAATAAGGGGGGGGGGGCTTTCGGGACGAAGCGCCGTCGTCTCGAGGTGGAACTTGGACGGGAGCACTTTTGCCCTCCGGCGGAGCGATTCTGCCGGGGGAACTTCCCTCCTGGAGGGGGAAATCATCGTCATCATCATCACCAACAACTCTCCCATCTTGGGGAGGGCAATCTCCATCAACATCTTCAACAACACCTTCTCATCTCAAACCCTAGTTCATCTCTTATATTCAATCTTGTTACCGGAACTATAGATTGTTGCTAGGGGGTGACTAGTAGTGTTGATTACATCTTGTAGTTGATTACTATATGGTTTATTTGGTGGAAGATTATATGTTCAGATACATAATGCATATTAATACCCCTCTGACCATGAGCATGTGGATTATTTGTGAGTAGTTACTTTCGTTCTTGAGATCACGGGATAAATCATGTTGCAAGTAATCATGTGAATTTGATATGTGTTCGATTTTTTGAGTATGTATGTTGTGATTCCCTTAGTGGTGTCATGTGAATGCCGACTACATGACACTTCACCGTATTTGGGCCTAAGGGAATGCATTATGGAGTAGTAAATAGATGGTGGTTGCAAGAGTGACAGAAACTTAAACCCCAGTTTATGCACTACTCCATAAGGGACCGATTGGGCCCCAAAGTTTAATGCCATGGTTAGAATTTATTCTTAATACTTTTCTCGTAGTTGTGAATGTTTGAGGGAGGGTTAATCATAAGTAGGAGGTTTGTTCAAGTAAGAACAACACCTAAGCATCGGTCCACCCACGTATCAAATTATCAAAGTAGCGAACATAAATGAAACCAACATGATGAAAGTGACTAGATGAAATACCCGTGCACCCTCAAAAACACTTTGCTTATCATAAGAGACCGTTTTGGCCTGTCCTTTGCCTTAAAAGGATTGGGCTACCTTGCTGCATACTTGTTACTACTATCGTTGCTTTCTCGTTACAAATTACCTTGCTATCAAACTACTCGCTACTTACAATTTCAGCACTTGCAGACATTACCTTACTGAAAACTACTTATCATTTCCTTCTGCTCCTCGTTGGGTTCGACACTCTTACTTATCAAAAAGAGCTGCAATTGATCCCCTATACTTGTGGGTCATCATGTGTGTTCTAGGCACCCCCTCCCCATGTATATATAGGTGGGAGAGGGAGGGGAGCAGCAAGGGGGAGCCCCAAGTAGGAGGAATCCTACTTGGGCGCCTCCCCAATTCGGCCTCCTCCCTTCCATAAGTTCCCGAGGGGGGAGGAAGGAGGAGGGAGGAGGGAAGGAAGGGGGTGGCCGAATCCCTCCCCTTCCTTCTCTCTTCCCCTCTTTACTTCTCCTCTAGTTCGACCCATATGGGGGGGGGCGTAGAAGCCCCTGCTGGCTGTTGCGTTTCCCCTCTTGGCCCATTAGGCCCATATCTTTTGTCGGGGGTGCCCGGAACCCCTTCCCGTGACACGATATGTACCCGGTACCCTCCGGAACACTTCTGATGTCTGAATACTATCGTCCTATATATCAATCTTTACCTATCGACCATTTCGAGACTCCTCGTCATGTCCTTGATCTCATCCGGGACTCCGAGAAACATTCGGTCACCAAATCACATAACTCATATAATACTAAATCGTCATCGAATGTTAAGTGTGCGGACCCTACGGGTTCAAGAACTATGTAGACATGACCGAGACACCACTCCGGTCAATAACCAATAGCGTAACCTGGATGCTCATATTGGTTCCTACATATTCTATGAAGATCTTTATCGGTCGAACTGTAATGATAACATACGTTATTGCCTTTGTCATCGGTATGTTACTTGCCCGAGATTCGATCGTCGGTATCTTCATACCTAGTTCAATCTCGTTACCGGCAAGTCCCTTTATTCATTCCGTAATACATCATCCTGCAACTAACTCATTAGTCACTTCGCTTGCAAGGCTTCTTATGATGTGCATTACCGAGAGGGCCTAGCGATACCTCTCAGATACTCGGGGTGACAAATCCTAATCTCGATCTATGCCAACCCAACAAACACCTTCGGAGATACCTATAGAGCATTTTTATAATCACTCAGTTACGTTGTGACATTTGATAGCACACAAGGTATTCCTCTGGTATCCGGGATTTGCATAATTTCATAGTCGAAGGAATATGTATTTGACATGAAGAAAGCAATAGCAATAAAATTGAATGATCAATATGCTAAGCTAATGGATGGGTCTTGTCCATCACATCATTCTCCTAATGATGTGATACCGTTCATCAAATGACAACGCATGTCTATGGTTAGCAAACTCAACCATCTTTGATTAACGAGCTAGTCTAGTAGAGGCTTACTAGGGACACGGTGTTTTGTCTATGTATCCACACATGTATCAAGTTTCCGGTTAATACAATTTTAGCATGAATAATAAAAATTTATCATGAAATAAGGAAATATAGAATAACAACTTTATTATTGCCTCTAGGGCATATTTCCTTCACTTGGGTGCTGTCCTTACTTAGACAAGCCTCTCACTTATTATTAACCACTCTTGCAAGCATCCGCAACTACGAAAAAAGAATTAAGATAAATCTAACCATAGCATGAAACATATGGATCCAAATCAGCCCCTTACAAAGCAACACATAAACTAGGGTTTAAACTTCTGTCACTCTAGCAACCCATCATCCACTTATTACTTCCCAATGCCTTCCCCTAGGGCCAAATAATGGTGAAGTGTCATGTAGTCGACATTCACATAGCACCACTAGAGGAAAGACAACATACATCTCATCAAAATATCGAACGAATATCAAATTCACATGATTACTTATAACAAGACTTCTCCCATGTCCTCAGGAACAAACGTAACTAGTCACAAAGCATATCCATGTTCATAATTAGAGGAGTTGAGAGGAGATGAACTAGGGTTTGAGAGGAGATGGTGCTGGTGAAGATGTTGATGGAGATTGACCCCCTCTCTATGAGAGGATTGTTAGTGATGACGATGGCTTTGATTTCCCCTTTCGGGAGGGAAATTTCCCCGGCAAAACAGCTCCGTCAGAGCCCTAGATTGGTTCTGTCCAAGTTCTGCCTCGAGGCGGCAGTGCTTCGTCCCGAAAGCTCTCTCCTGATTTTCTCCAGGTCAAAATCCTCAATATAGCAGAAGATGGGCATCGGAGACCTGACAGGGGACCCACAAGCCACAGGGGCCCGCCCAGGGGGGTAGGGCGCGCTCCCCAGGCTTGTGGCCTCCTGGTGGGTCCCCTCTGGTATTTTCTTTGCTGATTAGTTTTTATATATTCCAAAATAATTCTTCATAAATTTTCAGGACTTGCAGAGTTGTGCAGAATAGGTCTCTTAGGTTTGCTGTTTTCTGGTCCAGAATTCCAGCTGCCGGCATTCTCCCTCCTTATGTAAACCTTGTAAAATAAGAGAGAAAAGACATAAGTATTGTACCATAATGTGTAATAATGGCCCATAATGCTATAAATATCAATATAAAAGTATGATGCAAAATGGACGTATCACACGCCGTCGTGTTGCCGAAACTCATCTACTACTTCGCCCGTCTTGCTGGATCAAGAAGGCGAGGACGCCATCGAGCTGAACGTGTGCTAAACGCGGAGGTGTCATGCACTCGGTACTTGATCGGGTGGATCATGAAGGTGTATGACTACATCAACCATGTTGATAAACGCTTCCGCTTAATGGTCTACGAGGTATGTAGACACACTCTCCCCTCTCGTAGCTATGCATCTCCATGGATAGATCTTGCGTGTGCTTAAATTTTTTGTTTTCCATGCAACGTTCCCTAACAGAGGGAAGGTGACAGCAGCCGCGCAGGGTGTCTAAAAAGCGTTGGTTGCAGAAGGTGGTAGGTCACTAAGGAGAAGAGGAAGTAGCGGTGCAGATGGAGGAGAGGAAGCGCTGACACACAAGGGAGGAGGGGAAGCAGTGGTGTGCCAATGAGGACCTAGTCAACCACCATCTAGGTTGGTAAGGGATGACAAGAGCTTGAGGGGGCAGGAGGAGGGCCAAACACTAGCTATTTAGGAGCGAGAGGGCTGGGAGGGGTTACGGGCAAAATAATCGGGCTTTGTTTGCCCACTAGTTAATAGGCCAGCAACAATTAATTGGCATGACAATCAATTAATTGGTCCGATATACCATTTAATCGGCCGGGCAAGTTAACGTGATGAATTGTTATTCTAGTCGGCCACCTGACAAGTAGCGATTAACTGGCCAATTAACTAATCAGCCAGACGAATTCTTGAACAACGGCAAAACTATATATTAAATAAAAGCAACAATGCCATATATAGAGTTTACTGCATTAGGGATGTTACATGACCCATAGATGTCTATCACGGCTTGTGTCTATCTTCGCACAGCCTCCAGGATTGAATTTTTCACAATACATACATAATCATCAACGACGTCGGCCGAATATCCATAGGCAAACACCCGAACAACCGCGACACACTTTATCAATGTGCTCGCACATATCTCTCACGCTGCACCTGTCCTCAGTTTAAACCATGGATCATGATCCTCAACAACTTTTGCAATGGTGATCCTCAACAACTTTTGCAATGATGAGAGTAAAAGACTGGTGCATCCAAAATCGTCATTGAAAATAATTACCCGGATAGGTTGAACTGGGTGCAAAGTCTCCCACTACTGCAGGATAGTGCTAATGCGACACTACGATCAGAGACCCTTTGCCGAAACTATGTGCGATGCAATAATCGGAAATGGTGGTGTAAAAAACCATCAAAAAAGATGCAAAACGTCTGCAATGGCAGGGTCATCAAACACGGTTCAGATTTTAGTTGCGTGTGCGATGCAGGACACACGGTTAATCCATTCAAACTGTCTGCGATGAGGCAGAACAACAGAAATGGGCAGCCATATCAATGTGTGTGCGATAAACGGCATACGATTAACTCGGACGAACTATTTTTGATTAGGGAACACAACAGAAACGGTTCAACCTAACAAGATGTGTGTGATATGCGGCATACAGTTCACATGGATGAACTGTTTGCGATGAGCCAAAAGAATACAAACGAGTTGTGTAAACAAGATGTGTGTGATACGTGGCAAACAGCCGACTTGGATGAACTGTTTGCGATGAGAAATTACAACACAGACGGTCAACGCAGTTACTTCGTGTGCGATTCTATGTGTACAAAAAACTTTAAAAAATGCAAACTAGTTGCTTGCGGTGGCGGAGTATCGCACACGATGCGTCTGCGAGTCCTCGTGTGTGATGATTAGTATGTTACACATACGTTTTCTGATGTTAACATGTGTGTGAATTTGCAATATGGACAGTTAATATGAAAATGCCTTCCGGTCATCCAGCACACGCTTAAACTCAATGAACTGTATACGATACTAATACTTTCCATGAAAATTTATGAACTTGGGTAACATCATTTGAGTAACAAACGTATAGTGGTTACACTATTCGACAAAAGGAGGATCTTCGTACACAGTTTTGACAACCATATGGTCCATATCTACATATTTAACATAGTAACAACTATCAGATTTTAAGAGGCTAAGGGCCAACAACCATATGGTCCATATCTACATACTTAACATATATAGTAATAGCTAGCACATTTTAAGAGACCGAGGGCCAACACCACAACTATCCACTAGAAGCAGCATGATCACGGCGACTCGGCATCTCGTCAATGAAAAGGAAGAGCCCTCATGTGCCTTGGTAGATTATGAGTAGAACATTGTCTCCAATTTTCCAATATGGATGCATTGCCACGAGAAGCGAGAACTTGTTAATTTGAATGGTTCCATTTCTGCGGGAAATGCAGTACCTTGCAATCACTTTGGAGTTATTAGCAGGCACAAGTGTAATTCGACCACGCCGGGAAATCGATCCAGAAACTGCTATAGGGGGCAATTTTTGTTGATATGTAGAATAAAAAACCATTGTAACATATCGGTGAAGATATAAATATATATATATATATATAGTTTATGATCATCAACATTAAAATAAGACTTTTTACCAGCGTTTTGTGCACACAATTGGCCTTGTTCACTGTGTGCACCATAGGTCTAATTAATCCCATCCAAAATCCAGCGTTCATACGCTGTGCTATCTCTGTCAGATTATCAACAAAGTTTATGACATGCTTCAAGTCCCTCCAGTGAAATTTGGTACACTTAGTAACATACAGATCGTTCACTATGCATCCAACATATCCTGCTTAAAAGGTCGAAAGATATTATTTATTCAGAACATGGCAGAAGAACATATAGTGCGCATAAATTGATAAATAGAATTTGTTACTGCCTAGTAACGGAGTCAGAATATGATATCACAATTGGTTGCTTAAATAGTGATCAATTGGTTGTTTAAATAGTAATATGACAGCAAGGAGAAAGTTGAAAGGACACTAACCTCGATCAGACTTTGACGGATGATGACGTTGGGGAAGTAAACATCCATGTTAATTAGACCAGGCTGTGGTGCACGCACTAGAATTTTATTGCCAGCTTTCAGTTCATAACACTTAGACATTTTTCTCCAAAGGTCCGCATTAAAATAGGAGTGACCATCTTTATGAAGTTTTACACTAACCGTCATTGTAAAACCATGTTGCGTTGTTAATATGACATCCTGGGAGTCATCAGCAAAGTAAAGCCAAGATTTCCTTCTACTCCTGTTCTTGCAAAGCAAGGGATGTACTGCTTGAAATGAAAATTGAGATCATAAATTAGATATATTGAAATAACAGAGCAAGATGCAAATATGACAGTAACTAATAGAACAGATCCATATATATATATATATATATATATATATATATATATATATATATAGAGAGAGAGAGAGAGAGAGAGAGAGAGAGAGAGTGAGAGAGAGAGATGAAAGCAAAATACAAAAATATAGAATTAAAAATAGATAATGTAACAAAGATTTGATGCAAAGATATAGATAATGTAGCAACAAACGGTATATGTTCACAAATTTAGGCCATGCCAACCATGGTAGGTTGAGATTGAACATATCGAGCGCTCCCTGAAGTCATCCGGAATGGTGAGATAGAACTTCGTTTCCGACTGGCCACGACCACAGTTGCCCGATTTGTGCTCGCACTGTGGACACATGAATGAACACCCACAAATCAACTAGAACAAAAATGATTCCACGGCGATTTCCGCCGGTTGATTAACAGCGACGGACGGACTGCGATAAGAGATGAGTGAATATTTTGCTAATTAAGTTGATTACCTTCTCCATGAGAAAAATCCCCGGCCCAATCCTGCAGAAAACCCTAGTTGACCAGAGTCTAGAATGTCGGTGCAGATAGGCGGCGGAAAGCGGTGGAGGTGAAATCCGTTGCCATTTGGAGCGCGACCTACGCCCACCGCCAACAACTGTCGAGCTTAGGGTGTAGAGCTGCGAAGGAGTCCGCGGCGAGTGATTGGGCACAAAGTGGGCGAGGGTTTTCTTTTCCTTTTGCATGTGCGAGTGAACACACACGGTTCGCAGAGGCGACGGAGATGAATCGTGTGCGATAGTAAATCACCAAGATTGAATGGGAATCCAAATTTCCTTTGTCCTTCATCCATGAGTTTTTTTTGTACAATGAACATAAACCCTGCTAATCACCGTGTTCAAATTTGACACTTTTTAGGGTTCATTTACAATATTTAGGGGATTATGTGCATTTGTAGGCATTAATGCATGTAATTCGAATTCAAACAATCAGTGCATGAAAGGGTGCACAATAACGGTCTGGAAAAACCATACTCGTGGTATTTAGTAATTTATCAAGCCTTTTACAAGGAATGGGCAGAGATTTCAATGGAATGCGTGCCAATAGTCAACCACAAACGTGTCATTTATTGGGTTATCAACTATAGAACAATGAAATATGTGCTTGGAAAACATGTCCGCTAGCATGGTGCCATGGTATGTCCTCACCGTGCCCTGGTTAAAAGCTGAGAAGATTTGATTTATATCGTCATGCACGCCCTTCATAAATCGAACCATCACCGAGGAAGTTCAATGCTTTCGAGAGGGAAATCACCAACATTGAAGGGGAATCCAAATTTCCGTCCTAGTTTGTCATTCAGTTTTTTTCCAACGATCAACATACCGCCTCAAATGCAATGTGTTCAAATTTGACATTTTTCCGAACTCATTTACCATATTTAGGGGATTATGTGCATTTTCTAAGCATGAATTATGCACGTAATTCAAATTCGAACAATCGGTGCATGAAAAGGTGCACAAGAACGGTCTGGAAAACCATGCTCGTGCTATTTAGTACATTCCTCATGCCTTTTACAAGGAATGGGCAGATATTTCAAGGAAATTTGTAGCAATAGTCAACCATAAACGCGTCGTTTACTGGGTTAACAACTATACAAAAATGAAATACATGCTTGAAAAAATATGACGCTTGGTGTGGTGCCATGCTATGACCTCACCGTGCCCTGGTAAAAATGTCGTCATGCACGCCTTTAATAAAATGAATCATCACCGAGGAAGTTTCAAGGTTTCGAGGGGGAAATCACCAAGATTGAAGGGGGATCCAAATTTCCTTTGTCCACGAGTTTTTTTCTATGATGAACATACAACCTGCAAATCACCGTGTTCAAATTTAGCACTTTTCTGGATTCATTTGCCATATTTAGGGGATTATGTGCGTTTCCTAGGCATTAATGCACATAATTCAAGTTCAAACAATTGGTGCATGAAAGGGTCCAGAAGAATGGCCTAGAAAACCATGCTCGTGCCATTTAGTAAATTCTCATGCCTTTTACAAGGAATAATGGATAGATATTTCGATGAAATGTGTGGCAATAGTCAACCACAAATGTTTGTTTGTTGGGTTTTCAACAATAGAAAAAATGAAATAAATGCTTAAAAAACATGACGCCTGGCATGGTGCCATGGTATGACCTCACCATGCCCTGATAAAAAATTGAGAAGGTTTGGCTTATGTCGTCATGCACGCCCTTCATAAATCGAACCATCACCAAGGATTCGAGAGGGAAAATCCGCAAGATTGAAGGGGAATCCAAATTTCCATCCTAGTTTGTCATTCAGTTTTTTTCCAACGATCAACATACCACCTCAAATGCAACGTGTTCAAATTTGACATTTTCCCGGGCTCATTTACCATATTTAGGGGATTATGTCACACCCTAGCTAGTTATGCATTAGAGTGTTGCATCATGTCTATTTTTTTCCATCAGAAACTTGAAATGGGGATGACAGAACCCCCAGCCCCCTCTGAAACCAACTAGGGTTTACTAAAAACTTTTTCAATGAACCTGAAATGCCCTTCTAAAATGTCCATCATTTTTGTCTTGGTTCAGAACCTCTGCCAAAAGTGATGCACAATTTCCTAGGTCATCTTAGGGTCTCTGAATTAAATCATAAATATTTGAATTTGGGCATTTAAAATTATATAAAATATTCCAAGTGCTCAAATATCTCCAAACTAAAATGTTTCATGTTGGAAATAATCCAACTATGGACCAGGTGCAGTTTGGTGATTTTAGGAGTTATCTAAGTATTTTTATTAATTCAACAAAGTTGCAGAAAAATAGAAAAAGAAAAAACAGGAAAGGGAAAACTTACCTGGCGCCCGCTAACCAGCCCACCTGCCGGCCCAGCCCAGCGCCGCGCCAGCGAGCTGCTTGCCGGCCAGGCAGGCAGGCAGGTGCTCGACGGCGAGCACCGCATGGGTGCCACGCACCTGCTCGCCGCCTCGCCGCTCTCCTCATCACGCCACGACGGGGATCACTCCCCCTCTCTCCCCCGAACCCCCCAGACACCCCCTCTCCTCTCCAGCTCCTCCCCCTCGCGCTCCCCAGCCATGGCCGACGCCACCGCCGCCGCTCCATCGTCGTAGCCGCGCTCCCCGCCGCCCGTGCCCCGACTCGTCGTGTCCAGAAGCTCCACCGCCGTCCACTTCGTCGGGCTAGCCGAGCCCCGCGTGCTCGCGTGGCCCGAGTCCACCGCACCGACCTCGCCCGAGTCCGCCGTCGCCGGAGATCCCCTTCAATGCCGTCGCCGCATCAGCTCGTCCCCGACCCCGCCGGTGGCCTCTACGAGTGCTCTGTGAGCCTAGCTACCCCTCCTACCCTTCCTCTCTCGCTCCCGAGCCGTGTAGCCATCGCACGAAGATCACCCGCACGCACCGCCGCGGATCTCGTCGCCGACGTGCTCCCGGCCATCCTCCGGCCACCTCACGGTGTCCATCGCACTCACCACGCTGCGTTGGACCCAAACGTGCACTCCCCGCACCTCTTCGCACACCCTAGCCCGAGTTCGCTCTCACCCGAGCTCCGGTGGCCGCCAAAGTCGTCGCCGGCGCCAACTCCGGCCACCCCGACCCCAACTGACTCCGCCAAGAGCTCCGGCTCGTCCTCAGCTCCATCCCGATGCCCTCCGCGACCCATTTGGTGGCCGGAACGGCCAAAACCACTTTCCGCCGCCGCGTCGGGCTCGCCGGCGGCTAAACGCCGGCGCAGCTGACCTGGGTTTGACCGCGGGTGGGCCCTGGTTGACTCCGATGAGTCAATGACAGGTGGGGCCCAGCCCTGTTAACTAAATAGGTTTAGTTTTAATCAAATTTTAACTAAACTAATGACCCTGACACCCTGGACCCACTGTCAGGTTTGACCTGGATGTCTCCGTTGACCCTGACGTCATTCTGACGCATGGCTGACGCAATAAATTAATTTCTGGATTTATTCTAATATAGGAAATTCCAGAATATAGTTTAAACTTCAAAAATTCATAACTTTTAATCTATAACTCCAAATCAGACAAGTTATATATGAAAAATGATCAGAAAAATCCAATCTTTCCATCTGTACTGTTTTCATGCATGATTAAACAAGTTAACTTGATGTTTAATGCAAAACAAGATAAAACACTTTAAAGGGCCATGTATGAGTTTGAAATTTGAATCTTTGGTTCAAATTAGTTCAAACCCTTCTGGTCTTAGTTGCATTAGCCCAACACACTCATATTGCCATGTTTCATGCATGCATCATATTGTCGCACATTGTTTGGTGATGGCTGTGTATCGGTGTTCTTTGCGGCAGGTTCTGCCTCCGAGGAGTACCGTGATTACCCTAGCGAAGAATCGTATCAGTGCATCGACCCATCAGGCAAGCAACCAACCGTTTGATCATATCGATACAATCCCATGTTCTCGCTCTTGCTCTCTTTTACTGCATTAAGACAACGCGTTTCAAACTGCTGTGTGCTCGGTAGTTGAACCCATTTCCTCTGCATGACCTGTCATTGCCACAGTAACTAGATGAAACCCACTAGCATGTGTAGGAGTTGTTTGAGCCATATGTATGTGTTGTTCCTACCTTGCTATGCCTGCTATGCTTAGAGTCGTGTCAGGTCTGGTTCATCTGGGTGATGGGCTAGAGTGAAATGATCATATCAGTTGAGAGTGGTGTGTTGAGCACGATTTGGTAAAGGTATCGATGAGAGGCCATGTAGGAGTACATGGTGGGTTGTTTCATTGAGGCCGTCCTTAAGCACTGAGATCTGTATGTGTGATTTAAGATTCAGCTACTACCATGCATTGGGCCCGAAACCAATGGACCCTCTCGGCTTCTTATTCACCCTAGTCTTCTGTCCAGGAGTTGCAAGTAGTTTCTGGTGTTTGTAGCCTACTGGAGGCCGTGGACAGCGCTGACCGTAGGGGTGGGCTGTGATGCGGTAGGTACATGGCCGGGTGTACCGGATGCCCGTTTGGTATCTCGGGAACCCTGTTCACATCGTTTGGGGCCGTGAGCGAAACTTCGGCCGGATCTCCTCATGGATGGAACCCAAATAGGCGATAAACCTAGACTAGAGACTTAGGTGTCTAGGTAGGTCGTGGCCGACACCCACGTTGGGCTTCCGCTTGAAGGTTGCCGAGTACATGTCGTGTAAACGACGGTAAGTGGTGAGAGCGTGTATGAAGAAGTACACCCCTGCAGGGTTAACCTAATCTATTCGAATAGCCGCGTCCGCGGTAAAGGACTACTTGGTTGCCTATAACAGTTCATAGACAAGTGAAAGTGGATACTCTAAAATACGCAAGATAAGCGTGAGTGCTATGGATGGCGTTCTCGTAGGGAGGCGGGAGCGGATCCATAGTGGTGTATTGATATGGTGAATATGTGGACTCGTGTGCGCCACCTCAAAGGAGTTACTTGCAATCGTAGTTTAGGATAGCCACCGAGTCAAAGCTGGCTTGCTGCTGTTAAACTCCACCATCCCTTTTGTTGATAATGATGCATATGTAGTTAGTTCTGATGTAAGTCTTGCTGGGTACATTTGTACTCACGTTTGCCTATTTTACGTTTTGCAGAGAGACTTCGGTCTTGTTAGTAGTTCCGCGTGGACTTCGACGTTTAGCTTGATACCTCAGCTACGATCTTGTGCCCTCGGCAGGATCTGGTAGATAGTCAGGCTTCTAAGCCTTTTTCATTTGTAGATGTCTGTACCCAGACATGTTAAGTTTCCGCTTGTGCTTTGATTTGTATGCTCTGAATGTTGGGTCATGAGACCCCTGTTTGTAATATCTCGCTCCTCGGAGCCTAATGAATAAATACTTGGGTCGTAGAGTCATGTTGTGATGCCATGTTGTATTTGCACATATCGAGCATATTGTGTGTATGTTATTGAAATGCTTGGTATGTGTGGGATCTGACTATCTAGTTGTTTATCTTTAGTAGCCTCTCTTACCGGGAAATGTCTCCTAGTGTTTCCACCGAGCCATGGTAGCTTGCTACTGCTCCGGAACACTTAGGCTGGCCGGCATGTGTCCTTCTTCGTTCCTGTGTCTGTCCCTTCGGGGAAATGTCACGCGTTGAGTACCGGAGTCCTGTTAGCCCGCTACAGCCCGGTTCACCGGAGTCCTGCTAGCCCAGTGCTACAGCCCGGAACTTACTCGCTGATGACCGACACGTTCGATGTTGGGTCATGGATGCCTGTCCCTGTAAGTCTGTGCCACTTTGGGTTTACGACTAGCCATGTCAGCCCGGTCTCCTTATCATATGGATGCTAGCGACACTATCATATACGTGTGCCAAAAGGCGCAAACGGTCCCGGGCAAAGGTAAGGCGACACCCGTGGGAATACCGTGCGTGAGGCCGCAAAGTGATATGAGGTGTTACAGGCTAGATCGATGTGACATTGAGTCGGGGTCCTGACAGCGTTGGCATCAGAGCCGGACTGCCTGTAGGTTCTCCAAGCCAAACTGGTCGATGTTGAGTCTAAAAATGCTTTAGTTATATATAAGGGAATTGATTGTGGGATGGTACGTAAGGCTCTTCTTACTTCTTTACCTCATGGCATTCTGATCTGAGTCAGTCTATTCTTCCACCGGGGGTTAAGGAATTAGGATCTCTTCTCTCTATCAGGTTCACGTGTTACTAATCAGTAGTACCTTATAGGTTTGATGGATACAAGCCTAGTTCAGTTCTACTACCACATTATGTTGCTAAGATGGACCTGGAACTTTGATATGATGCTGTTGAGTGTGTATGGAATCCTTGTCAAATGTCTCCAAATCCTTTTTGAGCATTTACAGCTGTTATGCTGTCGAAATTTTGCTAGAAATTCTAATGCCTTTGCATTATGGTTGTGCTTTCAGATGGCCACTCGCGACCAGAATCAAGTGGTTCGCCTGACACGATGCCTAGATGTACCCGGCCATACTGCTATGTTGGTCAGGGTAATGACTGAGGCCTGATACCGTTGGTATCCTGAGTACACGGTCGAAGAGCAATTTCGAGACTTCAATCAAAGCCAGTATCTTTGCACTGTCAGGATATTTCCATCTTATCCCGGTTCTACCGAGGCTCTTCACTGCTCCTACGGGCTCGGTGTTACTGTTGAGATGGCTGTGCAGGATGCCGCCTACTCTATGATGACCATCATGCGAGTCAGGACTGGCCAATTTCGGGACTCTGATTTCCGGTATATGCCATCATCACTTCCGGGAGCACAAGGGTATCTCCAGGCTATCTATGCTGATCCCACTCAGGAGGATTCACTAACTCGCACCACTGCTGAGTTGCTCGAGGATAAGGACCGTGAAAACCGGGCCTTGAGAATGGAGCTCTTCAACACCCGCGCTGATCATTGGGCCACCTTGACTCGGTTTGCACCGGCTGTGCAAGCTGGATACATGGATATGAGAGATCTGTATCCTGTTAGGTCTGCTCTGCCAGACGTGATGGGTTGGCGTGATGTAGGAGGCATCACCCCGCCTCGTGGTCCCCGCAGGCAACCGTTTGTTGGTCCAAGACCTCACCCTAGCCCTTTTGGTCCACAAGCTCCGCGAGATCGTCTGTTTCCGGATGCTCACGTTGAACTTCCAGGCTATGGAGGTGACTTCTACGAGGACTACTACGGAGACGTCTGAGTTAGTAGTAGTTCCACTAGTACTGTAACAGTTGTTTTACCGCTGTCCTGCGTGACTTGTGGAATACGACTTTGTGTGTATCATTCCGGAGGTGTATGAAAAATAATGTATAGGAGCTTGGAATGCCTCCGATGAGATGTAATCTCCCTTTCACCGTAGTAGTACTTTGTTGGTCTTGTACTAAACCTGGTATGGTGTGTATGACGATGGAATAAAGAAGCAGTTTTTGTATCTACCATGTCATACAGATGATCATCTTGCATTCCGAGTTATCCATTACATTCTACATTTCGGTGCCAAATCTTATCATCCTGGACTTAACCATTGTCTTGTTTTTCCTAGGATGGTTAACACGCGCAAAAACCCTGCTCCCCAAGAGCAGGCCGAAGGCAGTGAAGTCAGGAATGCAAATCTGCCTCACCCTCCTTCCCTAGCCGAAGTTATGCTGGAAGCCGAGAGAAACAAGCGGGAGACCAACCGTTTGTTGGAGCGCATCGAACAGAACACAGCACACCATCAGAGGAATAACTTGGTGTCACTCAGTGATTTCATCAAGTTACACCCGCCTACCTTCCACCACTCCGTCGAGCCTCTCGACGCCGATGACTGGCTTCGCAGTATTACTCACAAACTGCATTCTGCACTTGTAGCTGAGGCTGATAAGGTCACCTTTGCTGCATATCATCTTGAAGGCCCCGCCAGTCTCTGGTGGGAGAATTATGAAGCTATGCGCCCAGCGGGCCACGTCACTACTTGGGCTGAATTCAGCAAGGCTTTCCGTGAACATCACATTCCGGAGGGTCTCATGGATCGTAAACGTGAGGAGTTCTGTAGCTTCACTCAAGGTCGACTCTCTGTTGACGCTTACAGCAGGGAGTTCGGTAACCTTGCACGTTATGCAACTGAGGAAGTTTCTACCGATGCCAAGAAGCAGGCAAGGTTCCGTAAGGGACTTAGTCCTGAGCTCCGCCGTGACCTCCGTCTGCATGAGTGCACCTCTTTTCAGAAGCTTGTGAATAAAGCCATCAGTGCTGAGACGGGACAGACTGATTTCGATGCATCACGCAAGCATGGCCGTGATTTGGGTTCTTCATCCGGTGCTGGTCCTCAGAAGCGCCGCGTGTGGGTGCCTAACACTGCCCTGCCACCCAGGTTCACACCGAGGCCATCCTTTCAGGCGCCTCGCCCAGTTCAGCAATATGCACCAGCCAAGCCCTATGGTGGTCCAACCAATAATGCTCCTCCACGCACCAGTTCCGTGACTTGTTTCAAGTGTGGGGAATCAGGCCACTATATGCGCGAGTGCCCCCAAACCAACCCCAACCAGACAGCAAAAACTGTTGGCCGTGGCAAGCCGACAGGGAAAGTGTTCTACGCCAAGCCGGCCACTGCTGCACGTGGCCATGTCAACTGTATCTCTGCCGAAGAAGCTCAAGAGGATCCCAACGTCGTTCTCGGTACGCTCCTTGTTAATTGCCACCCGGCGTCTGTTCTTTTCGATACTGGAGCATCTCATTCATTCATATCCGAAAACTATGCTCGCTTGCATAACACCGCCTTCTGTGACATGCCTTCTACCATGGAAATTTCCACTCCTGGTTCTAGATGGCAGACTTCTAGAGTAAGTCATGGAAATGAAATCCAAGTCGACAGACTTGTTTTCCTTGCATCTTTGATAGCTCTCAAATCCTCGGATATTAATATCATTTTGGGTATGGACTGGATGTCAGCCCATCATGCCAAAATTGATTGCTTCTCTAGGACTGTTCAACTCACCCATCCTTCGGGGAAGATAGTCAATGTCTTGACCCGAATAGCCAAGCAACAGTTATTTTTCCTTAACGCCAGCCCTTTGCCAGACCTTGAGGACGTTCCGGTAGTCCGTGATTTTCCGGATGTCTTCCCAGAGGAATTGCCAGGTGTTCCACCCGACAGGGATGTTGAGTTCGTAATAGACCTCATTCCAGGAACCGTCCCGATTGCTAGAAGACCCTATAAGATGGCACCACTAGAACTAGGCGAGCTTAAGAAACAACTCGATGACTCCTTGAAAAAGGGTTTCATCCGACCTAGTTCATCTCCTTGGGCTTGCCCCGTTCTCTTCGTCAAGAAGAAGGATGGTACGGACCGGATGGTTGTAGATTATCGACCGGTTAACCTGGTCACAATTAAGAACAAGTATCCGCTCCCCAGGATCAACGACCTGTATGATCAGCTCGCTGGATCCTCAGTCTTTTCGAAAATGGATTTGAGGTTGGGCTACCATCAAATCAAAATCAGGAACGGGGACATTCCGAAAACGGCTTTTGTTACTCGTTATGGCCAATACGAGTACACCGTCATGTCCTTCGGTTTAACCAACGCTCCAGCCACCTTTTCCCGGTTAATGAACTCAATCTTCATGGAGTATTTGGATAAATTCGTCGTGGTTTACCTCGATGATATACTCATCTACTCCAAGAACGAGGAAGAACATGCCGAACATTTAAGGCTAGTGTTGAAGAAACTTCGAGAGCATCGCCTTTATGCCAAATTTTCTAAATGTGAATTTTGGTTGTCAGAAGTAACCTATTTGGGTCATGTAATATCTGGTAAAGGTATTGCCGTTAACCCTGAGCGAGTTCAAGCCGTCCTTAATTGGACTCCACCTGAATCGGTCAAGCAAGTTCGGAGTTTCCTTGGCCTAGCGAGCTATTGTCGTCGCTTTGTCGAGAACTTCTCCAAAGTTGCTAAACCTCTAACCGAACTCCTCAAGAAAGATAAAAAGTTCGAATGGACTCCACAATGTGAGCACAGCTTCCAGGAACTGAAAAGACGCCTGACATCGGCTCCCGTCCTGGTACCGCCAGATTTCTCTAAGGACTTTGTTATCTACTGCGACGCCTCGCGACAAGGACTAGGCTGTATTCTCATGCAAGATCGACACGTAATTGCTTACGCTTCACGGCAACTGCACCCACATGAGGAGAATTATCCTACTCATGATCTAGAGCTTGCAGCTGTAGTCTATGCACTTAAAACCTGGCGACATTACCTCCTCGGTAATCGTTGCGAGATATTCACTGATCACCAAAGTCTGAAGTACATCTTCACCCAACCGGATTTGAATCTCAAGCAAAGACGTTGGGTCGAGTTGATCACAGATTTCGACTTAGGAATAACTTACACCCCAGGGAAAGCCAATGTCATGGCTGATGCGCTAAGTCGTAAATCTTATTGCAACAATCTGATGTTGCAACAAAGTCAACCACTTCTCCATGAGGAATTTCGGAAACTTAACCTTCACATCGTTCCTCAAGGATTCCTTTCCACCTTGGTGGCGAAACCTACCCTTACGGATCAGATCATCAAAGCACAGAAAGTAGATCCGGGAATTTGCCGCATCAAGAGAAACATCCAGAAAGGAGTTGCGAATTGTTTCTCCATTGATGATCAAGGGGTCGTATACTTCGGGAATCGGCTAGTGGTTCCCAAGGTGCGAAACCTGAGGCGATTGATCCTTAAGGAAGCTCATGAATCTCCTCTCACCATTCATCCCGGTAGCACTAAGATGTATCAGGACCTACGCCTGAGGTTCTGGTGGACTAGGATGAAGAGAGAAATTGCTCAGTATATTGCTAATTGCGACATCTGCCGTCGTGTAAAAGCAGAGCATCAACGGCCTGCTGGCACCCTTCAACCCCTAGCTATTCCTGAATGGAAATGGGATAAAATTGGTATGGACTTCATCACCGGTTTTCCCAGGACCAAGAGAGGGAATAATGCTATCTTAGTCGTTATCGATCGTCTTTCCAAAGTGGCCCATTTCCTACCTGTTCGTGAGAGTATAACTGCTAGTCAGTTAGCAGACTTGTACATCTCCCGAATAGTGTCTCTCCATGGTGTTCCGTTGGAAATTAACTCGGATCGAGGAAGTCTTTTCACCTCTCGATTTTGGGAAAGTTGCCAAAATGCTATGGGAACCCGCCTTTCCTTTAGCACCGCTTTTCACCCTCAATCAAGTGGTCAAGTAGAACGCGTCAACCAGATTCTAGAAGACATGCTTCGAGCTTCTGTTATCTCATTCGGAATGGATTGGGAGAAATGCCTTCCATTTGCCGAATTCGCTTATAACAACAGCTATCAGTCTAGCTTGGGTAAAGCCCCTTTTGAAGTTCTCTATGGACGACGGTGTCGAACACCCCTTAATTGGTCAGAAACCGGGGAAAGACAATTCTTTGGCCCGGATATGATCCAGGAAGCAGAAGAGCAAGTTCGCATCGTTCGTGAAAAGTTGAAAAACAGCCCAATCTCGTCAAAAGAGTCAATATGACCGAAAACATAAGGCTATGACTTTCGAGGTTGACGAGAAGGCTTACCTTCGGGTTACTCCTCTGAAGGGAACCCATCGTTTCGGTATCAAAGGCAAATTGGCTCCTCATTACATTGGACCTTTTCGCATTCTCGCTAAACGAGGAGAAGTTGCCTACCAATTGGAACTACCTCCGCATCTCTCCAGAGTCCACGATGTCTTCCACGTTTCTCAACTCAGGCGTTGCTTCTCGGATCCTATCCGTGGAGTGGACCACGAAACGCTTGATCTCCAAGATAATCTCACGTATCGAGAGTACCCCGTTCGTATTCTCGATCAGGCCGAGCGTATCACTCGACGTTATAATATCAAGTTTCTCAAGGTTCAATGGTCGCACCATTCTGAGAAGGAAGCAACCTGGGAAAGGGAAGATCGTCTTCGACTTGAGTATCCCGCCTTCTTTCCGGAGGAACCCAAATCTCGGGACGAGATTCTTTTGAGTGGGGGTGAGTTGTCACACCCTAGCTAGTTATGCATTAGAGTGTTGCATCATGTCTATTTTTTTCCATCAGAAACTTGAAATGGGGATGACAGAACCCCCAGCCCCCTCTGAAACCAACTAGGGTTTACTAAAAACTTTTTCAATGAACCTGAAATGCCCTTCTAAAATGTCCATCATTTTTGTCTTGGTTCAGAACCTCTGCCAAAAGTGATGCACAATTTCCTAGGTCATCTTAGGGTCTCTGAATTAAATCATAAATATTTGAATTTGGGCATTTAAAATTATATAAAATATTCCAAGTGCTCAAATATCTCCAAACTAAAATGTTTCATGTTGGAAATAATCCAACTATGGACCAGGTGCAGTTTGGTGATTTTAGGAGTTATCTAAGTATTTTTATTAATTCAACAAAGTTGCAGAAAAATAGAAAAAGAAAAAACAGGAAAGGGAAAACTTACCTGGCGCCCGCTAACCAGCCCACCTGCCGGCCCAGCCCAGCGCCGCGCCAGCGAGCTGCTTGCCGGCCAGGCAGGCAGGCAGGTGCTCGACGGCGAGCACCGCATGGGTGCCACGCACCTGCTCGCCGCCTCGCCGCTCTCCTCATCACGCCACGACGGGGATCACTCCCCCTCTCTCCCCTGAACCCCCCAGACACCCCCTCTCCTCTCCAGCTCCTCCCCCTCGCGCTCCCCAGCCATGGCCGACGCCACCGCCGCCGCTCCATCGTCGTAGCCGCGCTCCCCGCCGCCCGTGCCCCGACTCGTCGTGTCCAGAAGCTCCACCGCCGTCCACTTCGTCGGGCTAGCCGAGCCCCGCGTGCTCGCGTGGCCCGAGTCCACCGCACCGACCTCGCCCGAGTCCGCCGTCGCCGGAGATCCCCTTCAATGCCGTCGCCGCATCAGCTCGTCCCCGACCCCGCCGGTGGCCTCTACGAGTGCTCTGTGAGCCTAGCTACCCCTCCTACCCTTCCTCTCTCGCTCCCGAGCCGTGTAGCCATCGCACGAAGATCACCCGCACGCACCGCCGCGGATCTCGTCGCCGACGTGCTCCCGGCCATCCTCCGGCCACCTCACGGTGTCCATCGCACTCACCACGCTGCGTTGGACCCAAACGTGCACTCCCCGCACCTCTTCGCACACCCTAGCCCGAGTTCGCTCTCACCCGAGCTCCGGTGGCCGCCAAAGTCGTCGCCGGCGCCAACTCCGGCCACCCCGACCCCAACTGACTCCGCCAAGAGCTCCGGCTCGTCCTCAGCTCCATCCCGATGCCCTCCGCGACCCATTTGGTGGCCGGAACGGCCAAAACCACTTTCCGCCGCCGCGTCGGGCTCGCCGGCGGCTAAACGCCGGCGCAGCTGACCTGGGTTTGACCGCGGGTGGGCCCTGGTTGACTCCGATGAGTCAATGACAGGTGGGGCCCAGCCCTGTTAACTAAATAGGTTTAGTTTTAATCAAATTTTAACTAAACTAATGACCCTGACACCCTGGACCCACTGTCAGGTTTGACCTGGATGTCTCCGTTGACCCTGACGTCATTCTGACGCATGGCTGACGCAATAAATTAATTTCTGGATTTATTCTAATATAGGAAATTCCAGAATATAGTTTAAACTTCAAAAATTCATAACTTTTAATCTATAACTCCAAATCAGACAAGTTATATATGAAAAATGATCAGAAAAATCCAATCTTTCCATCTGTACTGTTTTCATGCATGATTAAACAAGTTAACTTGATGTTTAATGCAAAACAAGATAAAACACTTTAAAGGGCCATGTATGAGTTTGAAATTTGAATCTTTGGTTCAAATTAGTTCAAACCCTTCTGGTCTTAGTTGCATTAGCCCAACACACTCATATTGCCATGTTTCATGCATGCATCATATTGTCGCACATTGTTTGGTGATGGCTGTGTATCGGTGTTCTTTGCGGCAGGTTCTGCCTCCGAGGAGTACCGTGATTACCCTAGCGAAGAACCGTATCAGTGCATCGACCCATCAGGCAAGCAACCAACCGTTTGATCATATCGATACAATCCCATGTTCTCGCTCTTGCTCTCTTTTACTGCATTAAGACAACGCGTTTCAAACTGCTGTGTGCTCGGTAGTTGAACCCATTTCCTCTGCATGACCTGTCATTGCCACAGTAACTAGATGAAACCCACTAGCATGTGTAGGAGTTGTTTGAGCCATATGTATGTGTTGTTCCTACCTTGCTATGCCTGCTATGCTTAGAGTCGTGTCAGGTCTGGTTCATCTGGGTGATGGGCTAGAGTGAAATGATCATATCAGTTGAGAGTGGTGTGTTGAGCACGATTTGGTAAAGGTATCGATGAGAGGCCATGTAGGAGTACATGGTGGGTTGTTTCATTGAGGCCGTCCTTAAGCACTGAGATCTGTATGTGTGATTTAAGATTCAGCTACTACCATGCATTGGGCCCGAAACCAATGGACCCTCTCGGCTTCTTATTCACCCTAGTCTTCTGTCCAGGAGTTGCAAGTAGTTTCTGGTGTTTGTAGCCTACTGGAGGCCGTGGACAGCGCTGACCGTAGGGGTGGGCTGTGATGCGGTAGGTACATGGCCGGGTGTACCGGATGCCCGTTTGGTATCTCGGGAACCCTGTTCACATCGTTTGGGGCCGTGAGCGAAACTTCGGCCGGATCTCCTCATGGATGGAACCCAAATAGGCGATAAACCTAGACTAGAGACTTAGGTGTCTAGGTAGGTCGTGGCCGACACCCACGTTGGGCTTCCGCTTGAAGGTTGCCGAGTACATGTCGTGTAAACGACGGTAAGTGGTGAGAGCGTGTATGAAGAAGTACACCCCTGCAGGGTTAACCTAATCTATTCGAATAGCCGCGTCCGCGGTAAAGGACTACTTGGTTGCCTATAACAGTTCATAGACAAGTGAAAGTGGATACTCTAAAATACGCAAGATAAGCGTGAGTGCTATGGATGGCGTTCTCGTAGGGAGGCGGGAGCGGATCCATAGTGGTGTATTGATATGGTGAATATGTGGACTCGTGTGCGCCACCTCAAAGGAGTTACTTGCAATCGTAGTTTAGGATAGCCACCGAGTCAAAGCTGGCTTGCTGCTGTTAAACTCCACCATCCCTTTTGTTGATAATGATGCATATGTAGTTAGTTCTGATGTAAGTCTTGCTGGGTACATTTGTACTCACGTTTGCCTATTTTACGTTTTGCAGAGAGACTTCGGTCTTGTTAGTAGTTCCGCGTGGACTTCGACGTTTAGCTTGATACCTCAGCTACGATCTTGTGCCCTCGGCAGGATCTGGTAGATAGTCAGGCTTCTAAGCCTTTTTCATTTGTAGATGTCTGTACCCAGACATGTTAAGTTTCCGCTTGTGCTTTGATTTGTATGCTCTGAATGTTGGGTCATGAGACCCCTGTTTGTAATATCTCGCTCCTCGGAGCCTAATGAATAAATACTTGGGTCGTAGAGTCATGTTGTGATGCCATGTTGTATTTGCACATATCGAGCATATTGTGTGTATGTTATTGAAATGCTTGGTATGTGTGGGACCTGACTATCTAGTTGTTTATCTTTAGTAGCCTCTCTTACCGGGAAATGTCTCCTAGTGTTTCCACCGAGCCATGGTAGCTTGCTACTGCTCCGGAACACTTAGGCTGGCCGGCATGTGTCCTTCTTCGTTCCTGTGTCTGTCCCTTCGGGGAAATGTCACGCGTTGAGTACCGGAGTCCTGTTAGCCCGCTACAGCCCGGTTCACCGGAGTCCTGCTAGCCCAGTGCTATAGCCCGGAACTTACTCGCTGATGACCGACACGTTCGATGTTGGGTCATGGATGCCTGTCCCTGTAAGTCTGTGCCACTTTGGGTTTACGACTAGCCATGTCAGCCCGGTCTCCTTATCATATGGATGCTAGCGAAACTATCATATACGTGTGCCAAAAGGCGCAAACGGTCCCGGGCAAAGGTAAGGCGACACCCGTGGGAATACCGTGCGTGAGGCCGCAAAGTGATATGAGGTGTTACAGGCTAGATCGATGTGACATTGAGTCGGGGTCCTGACAGATTATGTGCATTTTCTAGGCATTAATGGATATAATTTAAATTCGAACAATCGGTGCATGAAAAGGCGCACAAGAATGGTCTGGAAAACCATGCTGTGTTATTTAGTACATTCTCATGCCTTTTACAAGGAATGGGCAGATATTTCAAGGAAATGTGTGGCAATAGTCAACCATAAACACATCGTTTACTCGGTTAACAACTATACAAAAAATGAAACACATGGTTGGAAAACATGACGGCTGGCGTGGTGCCATGGTATGGCCTCACCATGCCCTGGTAAAAATTGAAGAATATTTTTCTTATGTCGTGATGCGTGCCTTTCATAAATCGAACCATCACCGAGGAAGTTTAATGGTTTCGAGGGGGAAATCACCAAGATTGAAGGGGGTCCAAATTTCCTTTGTCCTTTGTCCACGAGTTTTTTTCTATGATGAACATACAACCTGCAAATCACCGTGTTCAAATTTGGCACTTTTCCGGGTTCATTTGCCATATTTAGGGGATTATGTGCATTTCCTAGGCATTAATGCGCATAATTCAAGTTCAAACAATCGATGCATGAAAGGGTCCACAAGAACGGCCTAGAAAACCATGCTCGTGTCATTTAGTAAATTCTTATGCCTTTTACAAGGAATGGACAAATATTTCGATGAAATGTGTGGCAATAGTCAACCACAAATGTTTGTTTGTTGGGTTTTGAACTATAGAAAAAAATTAAATAATTGCTTAAAAAACATGACGCCTAGCATGGTGCTATGGTATGACCTCACCATGCCCTGGTAAAAATTTGAGAAGGTTTGGCTTATGTCGTCATGCATGCCCTTCATAAATCGAACCATCACCGAGGAAGTTTCATGCTTCCGAGAGGGAAATCCCCAAGATTGAAGGGGAATTCAAACTTTCTTCGTTCTTTGCCCTAGAGTTTTTTTCTACGACGAACATACACCCCGAAATCATCGTGTTAAAATTTGGCATTTTTCCGGGCTCATTTACCATATTTAGGGGATTATGTGCATTTTTTAGGCATTTAGCGCATATAAATCCAATCTAGCTACAGGTGCACGGGTGTGATGTGAGGGACGTGGATTGCCGTCAATCGCGGCGCATCCAACGGTGCACATGCGTGATCCACGTGGCCGGGGTTCCGACCAATCATAACGCAACACAATGCGCACACTGTTTCCGGAAGCGATGGAGATGAACCATGTGCAATAATGAACGACCAAAATTGTAAGGGAAGCCAAATTTCTGTTGTCGTTTGTTGGTGAGCTCTTGAATACCACCGGAATGTACGTCTGCCCGGCCCCTCCGTCCCAGAGCTCTCTCCAGGCGTCGTCCATGGCACCGCGGCGCACAGTAACTGGTAAGGAAACGATGGCATCCCGCCGCTCCGCGTTCCTTGCCGCCCACGACCACAAACATGGTAAGGAAGCGATGGCATCTCGCCGCGCCGAGTTGATCGCCGCCGGCGGCCAGACAGTTACATGGGTGGACTTTGAGGCTGCCATGGCCGAATGGGTGGTGGATCTAGAGGCGGTCAAAGCCACACAGAAGGAGCAGAAAAGGAAGAAAGCAGTCAAGAAAAGAGAGTCCCGCCGCCGCAAGAAAAAAGAGGTCGCATGTCGTGGTGAGGAGAGCTTGGCAGAGATCGAAGCATGGTGGGCTGCCGCCTACAAGGCCGGAAAGGAGAACGTCGGCGTTTGGCCAGCATGCCCTGATGGCAGCATGTGAGAAGTAGTTTAAGTTTGTAGTATTAGAGCAAATTACCAGTAGTACTTTAAGTTTATAGTATTAAGGTACAATGTCGGTAAGAGCATCCTTTGAGGGCTTTGAGCATTGATTAGCATGTGTGCCCGTGTGCGTTTTTTTGTGTTAATCATTAGAAGATCACAAAACACACAGTTTCTATGTCGTACCCGTCTGCGCTTTTTTGCGTTAATGACCCATATGTCAGTTACCTGTGCGATATTTCCTAATAAACCATGCGTACCGACCGAAAAAATCAAGTACACGTGTACATTTTTTTGGAGATAGGACCTTCCAACTTTCTTTTTTCTCGCACATGAGTATTTTACGCGCTTCGTCTGCTTTGTGTGTTTCCCCTGCCCAAGTTTCAAGTTTCACACCGAAATTTTCATTAGGCGCGCTATTTTAGAATTTATTCCTCCAACCACATCCCCTTCCCCTCAGTATCCCCCTCCCTCACGCCTCCCCCTACCGGCATCTCAAACCACTGCCGCCGCAACCACAGCTTCAACCACATCTACGTTCTGCTCGGATCCAGTCAGGTAACCCACCAATCTCTATCACGTCTCTAGCCTGATTGCTTAAATGGCGTCTGCGAAACATCCTCATGCCTCCAAATCCCCCCGCCAGGAGCTGATGGCGGTCCATGGCGCGATGGCCGTTGTGCGTGTTGACCCAGAGGAACACCTCGCCTCCGCCGCCGCCACCGACATGGTGCAGGCTCTGGCCCAGATGAAGTCCCCCAGCGACTACCCCCCAGGACTTAACAAGTAAGATCTGACCAGCTAAACCTTACTAATACCACTTGCAACGACTATGATGTGTACGCTTGATGTATTAAACATGTTCATGCCTTGTTTATTTTAGTACTGCATACTGTGTGATGTTCAAATATTACCGTGTCCAGCTCAATTTCACCAATACCAGCAACAAACTTACAATACACAACTCAGGATATCACTAGAGATGCTGCCCATTTGCTAGTTTTAGTGGATGTTAACCCTGTTGTACTTAACATGCATGTCCATGTACTTACACAGGGTCATAATGGCCGATGCTTTTGTTTACCGTCGAGGTGAGCTGCATCCCATGTCTTAGAGTATTTCACATAATTTGTGTAATTGCAGTTTAACTTCTACCATTTACTGGTTGCCTGTAGGTACACATGTCAGTGGCACTGATCCACGCTTCGACCCGGAGGAATAGCTCGCCTCCGCCGTCGCTGACTTTGGGCGAGCTCTGGCCAAGATGAAGTGCCCCATCAACTACCTCTCAGAACTTACCAAGTATGTACTCACCAGTTCAATCTTACCAATGCCAGTTGCAATTAATGGCTATGTTCAATATGGTCGATGTATTAAGCATGTTCTCATAAACATGCCTAACACGTTTTTGCTACTTTCCCTACCTTTTAATAGACATCTGGGCCATTATCTGCTCTCGCAACACCTGCCTTGTGATGTTTAACTATGCCAATTGCATTTTTATCACTACCGGTTCCAATGTCTATTAAGCCTGTTGCAATTAATAGTTGAATCCATTTTTAAACAGTTGTATTTCAATGGCTACAAACTTACAAAACATGACTTAGGATGGTGTTAAGCCTGTTACAATTAACAGTTGTATCCATTTTTTAATCTGACCATTTGCTACCATGCTACTCTCCGCAATGAAGATACCAGAGATGCTGCCCCATTTGCTATTTTTGGTGGATGCTAACCCTGTTGTACTTAACATGCTTGTCCATGTACTTACACAGGGTCACAATGGCCGATGCTGTTGTTTGCTGTCGAGGTTAGCTGCATCCCATGTCTTACAGTATTTCACATCATTTGTGCAATTGCAATTTTACTTCTATCATTTATTGGTTGCCTGTAGGTACACATGCACTGATCCATGCTTCGACCCGGAGGAACAGCTCGCCTCCGCCGCCGCAGACTTTGGGCGGGCTCTGGCTAAGATGAAGTGCCCCAGCAACTACTTCTCAGGACTTACCAAGTATGTACCCATCAGTTCAATCTTACCAATATCAGTTGCAATTAATGGCTATGTTTTGTATTGTCGATGTATTAAGCATGTTGTACTAGACATGCCTAACCTGTTTGAGCTATTTTCCCTACCTTTTTACAGACAACTGGGCCATTATCTGCTCTGGCAGCACCTAGGTGTGATGTTTAACTCTGCCAATTGCATTTTTATCAGTACCGGTTTCAATGGCCATTAAGCTTGTTACAATTAACAGTTGTATCCATTTTTAAAGAGTTGTATTTCAATGGCTACAAACTTACAAAACATGAATTAGGATGTTGTTAAGCCTATTGCAATTAACAATTGTATTCATTTTTTAATCCGTCCCTTTGCTACCGTGCTACTCTTTTGAAATGAAGATATCACTACAGATGCTGCCGTTTTATTACCATTTGCTATTTTTGGTGGATGTTAACCCTGTTGTAGTTAACATTGGCTTTCCATGTACTTATACAGGGCTACAATGGGCGATGCTATTGTTTGCCGTCGAGGCTAGCTGCATCCCATGTCTTATACACCATCTATTCCTAAATATAAGTATTTTTAGAGATTCCAATATAGACTACATAAGGAGCAAAATGAGTGAATCTAGATTCTAATCTAAACTACATCTATAATTCTATATACATCCGTATGTAGTTCATATTGAAATCTCACAAAAAAACTTGTACTTAGGAACATATGTAGTTGTATTTTACATCATTTGTGCAATCTCAGTTTAGCTTCTAA
This sequence comes from Triticum timopheevii, assembly GCA_963921465.1. Lineage (NCBI taxonomy): Eukaryota > Viridiplantae > Streptophyta > Magnoliopsida > Poales > Poaceae > Triticum > Triticum timopheevii. The sequence continues at coordinate 622,729,943 of OY997268.1, forward strand.
CATTTATTGGTTGCTTGTAGGTACATATATGAGCGGTACTGATCCACGTTTCGATCCCTTTTGCGTATGGGGCAATGAGATATTCGTGAACAAGCGTCAAGTGAGGAAACTAAAAAAGATTGTTAGGCGAAAGAAATGGGTGATTGGAATTAAGCTCTTTATTTACACTTTGTCAAAGACAACAATGAACTTTAGGATGATAAGTAATGTGTTACCTTTTCCCCCCGCCCACAACAAGTTACTCTTTTAGACCTTTCATTTATGGATTCGTTATTGAACCATTCGTGTATGATAAATATTGTCTCCTTTTATTTATGGATTCGTTGTTGAATCATTGTGCTAAGAATTTGAATTGCACGTTTCATATTTCAAAATTTCTAATTAGAATAATAAATTATAGGCAAAAATAAAAGGAGAACAGACGGTCATGGAACTTTGCAAACGGTTCTGGCGGTAAAAGCGCTTGTGATGCATAGCCCAATGCCACACAGTTTTATACATCAAATCGTGTGTGATGTAGTTAATGAAAGCAAACAGTTAACCAAGGCAGAGCATGTGTGATAGTTACACCTTTCACACACGAGCGTATACATAAAACTTTGTGGGATGTACATCCGAACAGAAACGTTTTCCCTGAATTGACTGTGTGGGATGTACATAAAAACGGAAACGTATTCTTTGGATTGACTGTGTGTGATATACATATGAACGAAAATGTTTTTCTGAGATTCACCGTGTGGGATGTACATAACTACGGAAATGATTGGGTTTCCATGCCTCGCCCGATCGCACACGGCCCCAGCCTGGGTCCAGGAGGGCCTATCCCCGATGATTTCTTGGTCGTGTGGGAAGAACACCCTATCGCACACACTCACTTGGCGAAAGTTCCAAATGCCGTCGCGGAAAGGAGTTAAAATCCGTTTGTTTAGGACCGACGCGTACCAGTGCCCACCCTTATTCACCACCTCAATGACCTCCAAGCAATCTATGTCGGCCATGAGCGCATGGGAAGATAGTGGCCACACTCAAGTCCGATCACACAATGCTAAATAGTAAAATCAAAATAAATAAAAAGAAAATCTGTCATGGCATTAATTATGAACAAATATTTCATGTGCTTGCAAAGTTTGGTGGTCAAATAACATGAAATGATCTCCATATAAATGAAATACAAATTCTGCTTAAACAGTGCACATATGTTTGTGTATACACTTTTTTTGTATAGAGCTCCTCGGATGTTATTTGGCCACCAATTTTCCAGGCACTCAAATATTTGGTCATAATCGAAGTTAAATGTTTCAGATTTTTATTTATTTGTCTTGCTTTGTTTTCAGCTCAAGCAGGGGTGTATCTGGCTGGAGCATAGAAAAACCACTCTCTGAGCTTATTACACCCCACCTGTCCCGTTAGAAAAAGGCCATGCCGTAAGGTCGACACACAACGAAAACGACTCTCTCAGAGGTGCTCATATATTGATAGTGTATGCGTGCATGCGTTCATGGAGGTGTGTGTATGAGCGTCTACGTGTGTACCGTGTTCAAAAGACATACCACGAAAGCCCACCGTACCAGCTGCAATGAAAAAACCATGATCATCACGTAGAATAGCCTGAGAAAGAAGCGTCACGTCCACGTTCAATTGAACGAGTACCTGGCTTAATCCAACTAGTACGCCGATCGAACAATTCCAGCTGCACGATGTCTCCTCGCCCTGTTTTTTATTTTTCCTTTTTTGGAGGGAGGATTTACTTTCATCTTTCCCCTTGTCGATGCGGGCAATCCGGGACGATCGTACGTAGCCGTGTCCGGAACGGATTAGATCTCCTTTCCGATTCCGATACGCACGGCTCCAGATCGGCGGCAGCACTACCCTATATATTGACAGCATATACGCCACACAAATTTGTATCGGCGGCAGCAGTACGATCGATTACGACCACCAGCAGAGCAGAGGAGAGCAGCTTATCGATCGAGTTGACCCGGCCATGGCGGCGTCGACTTCGCAGCCTTTTACATTGACCGACCTCCCGCCGGACCTCTTAGGCCAGGTCATCGCTCTCCTCCCGCTCCCCGCCGACCGTGCCCGCTTCCGCGCCGTCTGCCGCTCGTGGCGCTCTGCCATGCACGACCACGTCGATACGCCGCAGCTACCGTGGATCGTCCACTCAGATGACACCTTTGTCACCCTTCCCAACTATTACCTTCACAGATGGTCCCCCTTCCCCGAAAACACCAAGCTCATAGGCGCCAGCGGCAGCTGGCTCGCCGTCTACCACGCCGACGCCAATGGTGGTCCGCGGAGCTACATGTTGCATAACCCTTTCTCCAACACAACACTGCCCCTCCCGGGCTTGGACTCGGTCATCGGCAGGGTTCCTGATGAGTTCAAGGTCAGAAAGCTGCTTATGAGGTCCACCCAAGATGATCTTGTTGCCGTGACCACTAACATGAGGGATCGCCGGATTATATTGTGCCGCCCTGGGAAATCCGGCACATGGTTGCTCAAGCGCCGAGCGTTACCATATGCTCGTATTTGTGACATTGCGTTCCTTGAGGGCAGTCTCTATGGGGTCACCTCGGATGAACAACTTATCGAGTTAGAAATTGGTCAGAGAGAAGATGGATGTCCAATGGTTAGAAGTGCTAAATATGTTATCAAACACTTCCTAGGTCACGACGAGGGGGGCGAGCAGGAGGACAATGAAAACGAATCACAAGTGTCGGGCAGCGAGGATGATGAAGTGGTGGAGCCGAGCGAGGCATCGAGTCTTGGGGGTGAAGAAGCATCGGATTACAAAGAGACATCGAGTGATGATGATGATGATGCAGCTGATATGGAAAGCAGCGAGACATCAAGTATCGAGGATGATGACGAAGATACGGAAAGCATGAGCGACGAGGAATCCGACGATGAAAATGAAGTAGAAAACAACCTTGAGGACAAAGATCTGGATGGGTATTGCCCGAATCCCGATGACGTCGAGGAGAACAAATTCATGGATTACACCGCAACTGAAAGATATCTCCTTGAGTCAGGCGGCAAGCTACTCATGATAAGGCGCCGACGTTTTATACGAAACCATTCCACGAGGCTCGGTCACGAGTTCATAACCGATAATGAGGTTGATGATGATTCTGACGCTGACGTCCTAGAGGCAAATCTGCAGGTGGGCTCGTGGGTGCCGGCTGTTACAACATGCACGCTCTTCATCGGTGATGTCTTCTCAAAATCGATTCATGGCTGTGAGGAGGCATCTGAAGAATTCGACTACTACTTCCTTGATGAACACGATGTCACCATCACGAGGGCCACAACCTTACCGGAGTTCCTAGACTGGAAATCGATGTGGTTTTCTCCTCCAGATATAGTGGTTTAAGTTCTTAGTACATGCCAAACTCGCTTGTGTATATATTAGTATGATTTTTACGTAGTGTATTACTCTCCTGATTCTGTTAGTCGCTTGCAGATTTTTCAGAGAAATAGATTATACTAGGATTTTACTTTTTTGTCCCGTTCAATGAACCTATTGCGTTTTTTTCAAGGGGGTTTCCGCTGAAAATTGTCAGATTTTTAATAAAAAATAATATTTTGAGACCTGTGTCTTTAAAATTTGGACACTCAAACGTAGTACTTAGGGCATCTTCAATGCAAGGCTCTTATACAGGCGTTGAGAGAAATAAAAAAAATGTTAAATAGAAAAAAACACATCCAAGCGCTAATGTGTTGCAACGCTAGACGCTACCTGACAAGCGCTAATATAGCCGGCTGCTGTAGCAGCGATTCGTCCCACGCGGCAAGAAATACCCAGGCGCTCGATGCTAGTTGTTGCGTCGATGCCACACCCAACGCCAGGAATCGGCCGGGAATAGATGGCTCAACTGCCAATCGATTAGGCTCCTAGGAACATGCACCAACATACCTGCCGCATCGACATCATTAATAGGATCCATCGATACAACATTAACAATCATAGGCACCAGTGACACGATGGACTCAAGTGTCTCCAGTTCTTTACATGGCATAGTCGAAACCTCCCCTCGCATGATGTCGTCGATGAGTCCACCTCCAAATGCTCTAGGAACAGAGACGAAGCCGAGCTCGGGCATAGTTCCTGAAGCTCGGGCATGATCTGCACGACCGAAGCCACAAGCATGGTGATGGGCTCACCCTCAGTGGTAGACAACACAAGGGACAAGACAGACACGGACAATGAGTTGTCTCCAACACGAGGGGAGAAACATCCATGAAGCTCTACCTCTTCATCCTCCATGAAGCCAACACCGCCCACAACCGGAGGGCACGGCGTCGGTGACCAAGGGGAGATCCTGAGCAGCCTTCGCCCACTCTAGAAAGCTTGCAAAGTTTTATATTTGTAAACAAGGGTGAACGAAATGCTTGCAAAGCTTGCAAAGTCTTTTTTTTTGACAGTACGTGGTCGGTCGTTAGGATTCTAATAACATGGTCAGGCATTTGAGGATACTGTATTCATTTTTTCCGTTCTCGTGCACCGAACGACACGAACTACGGCGATGGCTACAAGCCCGGCCGAAGCCGTCTCGAAATTGTATCCGTATTGATGTGGTCTTTTACCACGTAGGTACGCGACGCAGCTTTCATCTGTGCACTACCACCGGCACAACACTAAATCGAATCGAACCATGGCGGCGACTTTGCGGCCTTCTCATCATCAGTGGGCCGACCTCCTGCCGGAGCTCCTAGGACGGATCATTGCCCACCTCCCGCGCCCCGACGACCGTGCCCGCTTCCGTGCCGTGTGCCGTCCATGGCACCTCGCCGTGCGCCAGCATAATCGTCCGCAGCTGCCGTGGATCATCTACTCGGATGGCACCTTTGTCACCTTCCCCGATCACGGTATTCACCATGGGCTATCCTTCCCCGATGACATGACCTTCGTTGGTGTGTGTCACAGCTGGCTCGTCTTTTACCGCATCGCCGACTGGTGGCGTCGTAGCTATCTCTTGTACAACCCTTTCACCAAATCAACGGTGCCGCTTCTGGGGCTTGACTCCGCCATCGACGACACCTCTCACCGGTTCGAGGTCCAGAAGGTACTTATGGGGTCGACCAAAGATGATATCGTCGCGGTGACGACCAACAATTGCAATTACCCGATCATCTTGTGTCGCCCTGGGAAACACGGCGCATGGTGGCCCCGACGGGGCGAGATGCCGTATGCGTCCATATTTGATGTCGTGTTCTACAAAGACAACCTATGTGGGATCACTAAGAGCAATGATCTTGTTGTGATGGATATTGATCAAGACGACGAGGGAATTCCCTTTGTTAAGGATATTAAGTATGTTATCATGCACCCGTCGGGTGATGATAATGATGAGGAGGAGGAGCGGGACGAGGAAGACGAGTATGAAGACGACGGAGAAGTGTCGAGCAATGACGAGGTGGAGTACAACGAGACATCAAGCATTGACGAGGACGGCGAAGAGTTGGACGATGCATCAATTGTCAACGATGACTCTGACGATGATAAGGTAACAATGAACAAACTGGCGAACAAGGACAACAACTTTAACATTGATGACCACGAAGAAGTGTCGAGCAATGAGGGTGAAGAAGACGTGGATGATGGAGATTACGATGATGGGTCGGGTATCTTAGGTGATTCATTTTTTGAAGGCATGATACCAAACGACTCTGACTACAGGGTTCCGAACGGCACTGAGTATGCACATGGAGAAGACCTAGATGGCATCGTGACCAGTCGACATCTCTTTGAGTCGAATGACAAGTTATTCATGGTAAGGCGGCGAAAATACGTGCCTTATCTCTCTCGTCCTTACAATCTTAAGGTTGAGGTTCCGGAGGCGGATGTCAATGCCGGCGTATGGATTCCTCATACGGACGGCGTGCCAGGTGCATTTTTCATGAGCAAACATTACTCAATACATGTTCCCACATACAAAGAGGCGGGAAAGAAATTTATCCACCACTTTGTAGATGAGCATAATGTGGGGGTCGATTCAAGATCGCGACGGTTTAGTCTAAGTGAGGGTAAGCCGATGTGGTTTTCCCCACAAGAGCCAGTTCTATGACATAAACATTAGTAGCGTTTTCTCTCTTTTGCCTTCATAATGGGAGGTGTAGATTATAGTACATGTTTTTATCCGCCACTTTGTTGATGAGCATGACATGGGCGTCAAATCTAAATCTCGACGGTTTACTCCATAGGATGGCAAGCCAATCGTGGTTCTTCCCGCGAGAGCCTGATTGTATGACATCAATAGTGTTTTCTTCTTCTTCTTAGTGTAATAGAAGGTGTAAACCATGATGCATGTACTCCGTCTGTTTCTTGTGACTCTGCATATAAGATTTTTCTTAAGTCGATTTTCATGAATTTTGACCAAGTTCATAAGGAAAAGTATCAGCACTGAAAATGTGAAATCAATATTATTAGAGGCATCGTGATATTATTACTATAGTACTAGATAGATGTTGATGTTTTTCAATATAAATTGTGTCAAATTTGACAAAGTTTGACTTTAGAAAAACTTTATGTCAACATTTCATTTTATAAATCTCTAGTTTGTTTGTTGTGTCTTTATGTGTGTTTGCGACGTGGCAAAAGGTTCCATGGTAAACTTCAGACGTTAGTGTGTTTTCATGTTTATAAAGGCAATGATGACCAGAGCCTCCGGTGTAGGCGCTGGCAACGCAAGCCGGCCTGTGGTCGCCGCATGTTTGGTCTGGTAATTGCAATCCGTGTTGTCGACCATGCCGTTCCGTATTGATCGTATTGATTGAAGAAGAAGAAGAAGAAGAAGAAGAAGAAGAAGAAGAAGAAGAAGAAGAAGAAGATATGAGTGAGCCAAAAGGACCGGTCCATAGCAATATATACGGCCCTGTGTATGGCAACGTACGTGCTGGACCGGTCCATAGCAATATATACGGCCCTGTGTATGGCAACGTACGTGCTGGTCCGGTCCATAGCAACCCGGTCGAGGCAAATGTAAACGACCCATCGCACTACATAGATATAATTGAACGGCGCCGCCGGCGAAGCAGCAGATCGACTGGATCGAGCCATGGCGTCGACATCGCATCCTTCTCAGCGGTGGGCCGATCTCCCGTCGGAGCTCCTAGGACTGGTCATCAGCCGCCTCCCCTTCCCCGACGACCAGGCCCGCTTCCGTGCCGTGTGCCGTCCGTGGCACTCGGCTGTGCGCGAGCACGTGCGCCCCGAGCTGCCATGGATCATCCACGTGGACGGCACTTTCGTCGACTACGACTACGGTTTTCACCGGCGCGTACCTTTGTTGGAAATATGCCCTAGAGGCAATAATAAAAGTGTTATTATTATATTTCTTTGTTCATGATAATAGTCTTTTATTCATGCTATAACTGTATTATCCGGAAATCGTAATACACGTGTGAATAAATAGACCACAACATGTCCCGAGTGAGCCTCTAGTAGACTAGCTCGTTGTGATCAACCGATAGTTATGGTTTCCTGGCTATGGACATTGGATGTCGTTGATAACGGGATCACATCATTAGGAGAATGATGTGATGAACAAGACCCAATCCTAAGCCTAGCACAAAGATCGTGTAGTTCGTATGCTAAAGCTTTTCTAATGTCAAGTATCTTTTCCTTAGACCATGAGATTGTGCAACTCCCGGATACCGTAGGAATGCTTTGGGTGTACCAAACGTCACAACGTAACTGGGTGGCTATAAAGGTGCATTACAGGTATCTCCGAAAGTGTCTGTTGGGTTGGCACGAATCGAGACTGCGATTTGTCACTCCGTGTAAACGGAGAGGTATCTTTGGGCCCACTCGGTAGGACATCATCATAATGTGCACAGTGTGACCAAGGGGTTGATCACGGGATGATGTGTTACGGAATGAGTAAAGAGACTTGCCGGTAACGAGATTGAACAAGGTATCGGTATACCGACGATCGAATCTCGGGCAAGTAAAATACCGCTAGACAAAGGGAATTGTATACGGGATCGATTGAGTCCTTGACATCGTGGTTCATCCGATGAGATCATCGTGGAACATGTGGGAGGCAACATGGGTATCCAGATCCCGCTGTTGGTTATTGACCGGAGAACGTCTCGGTCATGTCTACATGTCTCCCGAACCCGTAGGGTCTACACACTTAAGGTTCGATGACGCTAGGGTTATATATAGGAAGCTTGTATGTGGTTACCGAATGTTGTTCGGAGTCCCGGATGAGATCCCGGACGTCACGAGGAGTTCCGGAATGGTCCGGAGGTAAAGATTTATATATGGGAAGTCCTGTTTTGGTCACCGGAAAAGTTTCGGGGTTTATCGGTAACGTACCGGGACCACCGGGAGGGTCCCGGGGGTCCACCAAGTGGGGCCACCAACCCCGGAGGCTTGCATGGGCTAAGAGTGGTGAGGGACCAGCCCCTTAGTGGGCTGGTGCGCCTCCCATAAGGGCCCATGGCGCCTAAGAGGTGGAAAGGGGGCAAACCCTAGAGGATATGGGCCTTAGGGCCCATATTGGTGCGCCTCCCTCTCCTCTCCCCCTCTTGGCCGCCACCCTTGATCCCCATCTAGGGCTGCCGCCCCCCCTAGGGGTGGGAACCCTAGAGGGGGGCGCAGCCCCTCCCCTTCCCTATATATATGAGGCCTAGGGCTGCCCATAAGACACGCGATTCAATCCCTCTTGGTGCAGCCCTGCCTCTCCTCCTCCTCCTCCTCTCCCGTGGTGCTTGACGAAGCCCTGCAGGATTGCCACGCTCCTCCATCACCACCACGCCGTTGTGCTGCTGCTGGATGGAGTCTTCCTCAACCTCTCCCTCTCTCCTTGCTGGATCAAGGCATGGGAGACGTCACCGGGCTGTACGTGTGTTGAACGCGGAGGTGCCGTCCGTTCGGCACTCGGATCTTCGGTGATTTGGATCACGACGAGTGCGACTCCTTCAACCCCGTTCTCTTGAACGCTTCCGCTTAACGATCTACAAGGGTATGTAGATGCACTCTCCTTCCCCTCGTTGCTAGTTTCTCCATAGATAGATCTTGGTGACACGTAGGAATATTTTGAATTTTTGCTACATTCCCCAACAGTGGCATCATGAGCTAGGTCTATCGCGTAGATTCTTTGCACGAGTAGAACACAAAGTAGTTGTGGGCGTTGATGTTGTTCAATATGCTTACCGTTACTAGTCCAATCTTGTTTCGACGGTATTGTGGGATGAAGCGGCCCGGACCGACCTTACACGTACGCTTACGTGAGACAGGTTCCACCGATTGACATGCACTTGGTGCATAAGGTGGCTAGCGGGTGCCAGTCTCTCCCACTTTAGTCGGAACAGATTCGATGAAAAGGGTCCTTATGAAGGGTAAATAGCAATTGGCATATCACGTTGTGGTTTTGCGTAGGTAAGAAACGTTCTTGCTAGAAACCCATAGCAGCCACGTAAAACATGCAACAACAATTAGAGGACGTCTAACTTGTTTTTGCAGGGTATGCTATGTGATGTGATATGGCCAACAAGAATGTGATGAATGATATGTGATGTATGAGATTGATCATGTTCTTGTAATAGGATTCACGACTTGCATGTCGATGAGTATGACAACCGGCAGGAGCCATAGGAGTTGTCTTAATTTATTGTATGACCTGCGTGTCATTGAACAACGCCATGTAATTACTTTACTTTATTGCTAACCGGTAGCCATAGTAGTAGAAGTAATAAGTTGGCGAGACGACTTCATGGAGTCATCATGATGGAGATCATGATGATGGAGATCATGGTGTCATGCCGGTGACGATGATGATCATGGAGCCCCGAAAATGGAGATCAAAAGGAGCAAAATGATATTGGCCATATCATGTCACTATTTGATTGCATGTGATGTTTATCATATTTATGCATCTTGTTTACTTAGGACGACGGTAGTAAATAAGATGATCCCTTACAAAATTTCAAGAAGTGTTCTCCCCTAACTGTGCACCGTTGCTACAGTTCGTCGTTTCTAAGCACCACGTGATGATCGGGGGTGATGGATCCTTACGTTCACATACAACGGGTGTAAGACAGATTTACACAGCAAAACACTTAGGGTTAACTTGACGAGCCTAGCATGTACAGACATGGCCTCAGAACACGGAGACCGAAAGGTCGAGCATGAGTCGTATAGTAGATACGATCAACATGAAGATGTTCACCGATGTTGACTAGCCCGTCTCACGTGATGATCGGACACGGCCTAGTTGACTCAGATCATGTAATCACTTAGATGACCAGAGGGATGTCTATCTGAGTGGGAGTTCATAAGATGAACTTAATTATCCTGAACATAGTCAAAAGGTTTTTGCAAATTATGTCGTAGCTCGCGCTATAGTTCTACTGTTTAGATATGTTCCTAGAGAAAATATAGTTGATAGTAGCAATTATGCGGACAGTAGAAAGCTTATGTCCTTAATGCACCGCTCAGTGTGCTGAACCCCAAACGTCGTTTGTCGATGTTGCGAACATCGGACATACACGTTTTGATAACTGCATGATAGTTCAGTTAAATGGTTTAAGAAGAGGCACCAAAGACGTTTTCGAAACATCGCGAAACATATGAGATGTTTCGAGGGCTGAAATTAGGATTTCAGGCTCGTGCCCACGTCAAGAGGTATAAGACCTCCGACGATTTTCTTAACCTGCAAACTAAGGGAGAAAAGCTCAATCGTTGAGTTTGTGCTCAGATTGTCTGAGTGCAACAATCACTTGAATCGAGTGGGAGTTGATCTTCCAGATGAGATAGTGATGTTTCTCCAAAGTCATTACCACCAACCTGCTAGAGCTTTGTGATGAACTATAACAAATCAGGGATAGATATGATGATCCTTGAGATATTCGTGATGTTTGACACCGCGAAAGTAGAAATCAAGAAGGAGCATCAATTGTTGATGGTTGGTGAAACCACTAGTTTCAAGAAGGGCAAGGGCAAGAAGGGATACTTCATGAAATGGCAAATCAGCTGCTGCTCTAGTGAAGAAACCCAAGGTTGAACCCAAACCCGAGACTAAGTGCTTCTGTAATAAAGGGAACAACCACTGGAGCAGAATTACCCTAGATACTTGGTAGATGAGAAGGCTGACAAGGTCGATAGAAGTGTATTGGATATACATTATGTTAATGTGTACTTTACTAGTACTCCTAGTAGCACCAGGGTATTAGATACCAGTTCGGTTGCTAAAGTGTTAGTAACTCGAAATAAAAGCTACGGAATAAACGGAGACTAGCTAAAGGTGAGCTGACGATATATGTTGGAAGTGTTTCCAATGTTGATATGATCAAATATCGTACGCTCCCTCTACCGTCGAGATTGGTGTTTTGCGTTGAGCATAGACATGATTGGATTATGTCTATCGCAATACGGTTATTCATTTAAGGAGAATAATGGTTACTCTATTTATTTGAATAATACCTTCAATGGTCTTGCACCTAAAGGAATGGTTTATTGAATCTCGATCGTAGTGATACACATGTTCATGCCAAAAGATAGTAATGATAGTACCACCTACTTGGGGCGCTGCTACTTAAGTCATATCGGTATAAAATGCATGAAGAAGCTCCATGTTGATGCATCTTTGGACTCACTCATTTTTGAAAAGGTTTGAGACATGCAAACCATGTCTATTGGTGTATATGCATGAAGAAACTCCATGCAAATGGAGCGTTTGGACTCACTTGATTTTGAATCACTTGAGACATGCAAATCATACCACATGGGCAAGATGACTGAAAGCCTCGTTTTCAGTAAAATGGAACTAGAAAGCAACTTGTTGGAAGCAATACATTTTGATGTGTGCAGTCCAATGAGTGCTGAGGCATGTAGTGGATATCGTTATGTTCTTACTTCACAGATGATTTAAGTAGATGTTGAGTATATTTGCTTGATGAATCACGAGTATGAATTATTGAAAGGTTCAAGTAATTTCAGAGTGAAGTAGAAGATCATTGTGACAAGAGGATAAAATGTCTATGATATGATCATAGAGATGAATATCTGAGTTACGAGTTTTGGCACGCAATTAAGACATTGTGGAAATTGTTTTACAACTAATACAGCCTGGAACACCATAGTGTGATGGTGTGTCCGAACATCATAGTTGCACCTTATTAGATATAATGCGTACCATGATGTCTCTTATCGAATTACCACTATTGTTCATGGGTTAGGCATTAGAGACAACCACATTCACTTTAAATAGGGCACCACGTAATTCCGTTGAGATGACACCGTATGAATTATGGTTTAGAGAAACCTAAGTTGTCGTTTCTTAAAGGTTTGGGGCTGCGACGCTTATGTGAAAAAGTTTCAGGATTGATAAGCTCGAACCCAAAGCGGATAAAATGCATCTTCATAGGACACCCAAAATAGTTGGGTATACCTCCTAATTCAGATCCGAAAGCAATATGGATTGTTTCTCTAATCGGGTCCTTTCTCGAGGAAAGGTTTCTCTCGAAAGAGTTGAGTGGGAGGATGGTGGAGACTTGATATGGTTATTGAACCATCACTTCAACCAGTGTGTATCAGGGCACGGGAAGTTGTTCATGTGGCACCTACACCAATTGAAGTAGAAGCTTATGATAGTGATCATGAAGTTTCGGATCAAGTCACTGCCGTACCTCGTAGGGTGATAAGGATACATACTACTTCAGAGTGGTACGGTGATCCTGTCTTGAAGGTCATGTTGCTAGACAACAATGAACCTACGAGCTATGGAGAAGCGATGGTGGGCCCAAATTCCGACAAATGGTTAGAAGCCACGAAATCCGAGATAGGATCCATGTATCATAACAAAGCATGGACTTTGGTGGACTTGCCCGATGATCGGCAAGCCATTGAGATAAATGGATCTTTAAGAAGAAGACGGACGTGGACGGTAATGTCACCGTCTATGAAGCTCGACTTGTGGCGAAGAGATTTTCACAAGTTCAAGGAGTTGACTACGATGAGATTTTCTCATCCGTAGCGATGCTTAAGTCCGTCGGATTCATGTTAGCATTAGCTGCATTTATGAAATCTGGCAGATGGATGTCAAAACGAGTTTCCTTACCAGTTTTCGTAAGGAAAGGTTGTATGTGATACAATCAGAAAGGTTTTGTCGATCCTAAGGATGCTAAAAGGTATGCTAGCACCAGCGATCCTTCTAAGGACTGGAGTAAGCATCTCGGAGTTGGAATGTGCACTTTGATGAGATGATCAAAGATTTTGGGTTTATACAAAGTTCATGAGAAACTTGTATTTCCAAAGAAGTGAGTGGGAGCACTATAGAATTTCTGATGAGTACATGTTGATGATCAGAAATGATTTTCTAGAAAGCATATAGGGTTATTTGAAAGGTGTTTTTCAATAGAAAACCTGGATTAAGCTACTTGAACATTGAGCATCAAGATCTATAAGGATAGATCAAAATGCTTAATAATACTTTCAAATGAGCACGTACCTTGACATGATCTTGAAGGTGTTCAAGATGGATCAGTCAAAGAAGAAGTTCTTGCCTGAGTTGTAAGGTACGAAGTTAAGACTTAAAGCTCGACCTCGGCAGAAAAGAGAGAAAGGACGAAGGTCGTCCCCTATGCTTTAGACATAGGCTCTATAGTATGCTATGCTAAGTACCGCAACGGTTGTGTGCCTTGCTACATATCTGGCAAGAGAGTACACAGGTGATCAAGGAGTGGATCACTAGATAGCGGTCAAAGTTATCCTTAGAGGATATGTTTCTCGATTATGGAGGTGATAAAGAGTTCGGCGTAAAGGGTTACGTTGATGCAAGCTTTAACACCTATCCGAATGACTCTGAGTAGCAAACCGGATACGTATAGTGGAACAACCATTTGGAATAGCTCCAAGTGGAGCGTGGAAGCAGCATTTACAATATGACCTAGAGATTTGCGAAGTACATACGGATCTGAATGTTGCAGACCCGTTGACTAAAACCTCTCTCACAAGCAGAACATGATCAAACCCCAGAACTCATTGAGTCTTAATCACATGATGATGTGAACTAGTTTAATGACACTAGTAAACTCTTTGGATGTTGGTCACATGGTGATGTGACCTGTCAGTGTTAATCACATGGTGATGTGAACTAGATTATTGACTCTCGTGCAAGTGGGAGACTGTTGGAAATATGCCCTAGAGGCAATAATAGAAGTGTTATTATTATATTTCTTTGTTCATGATAATAGTCTTTTATTCATGCTATAGCTGCATTATCCGGAAATCGTAATACACGTGTGAATAAATAGACCACAACATGTCCCTAGTGAGCCTCTAGTAGACTAGCTCGTTGTGATCAACAGATAGTCATGGTTTCCTGGCTATGGACATTGGATGTCGTTGATAACGGGATCACATCATTAGGAGAATGATGTGATGGACAAGACCCAATCCTAAGCCTAGCACAAAGATCGTGTAGTTCGTATGCTAAAGCTTTTCTAATGTCAAGTATCTTTTCCTTAGACCATGAGATTGTGCAACTCCCGGATACCGTAGGAATGCTTTGGGTGTACCAAACGTCACAACGTAACTGGGTGGCTATAAAGGTGCATTACAGGTATCTTTGAAAGTGTCTGTTGGGTTGGCATGAATCGAGACTGCGATTTGTCACTCCGTGTAAACGGAGAGGTATCTCTGGGCCCACTCGGTAGGACATCATCATAATGTGCACAGTGTGACCAAGGGGTTGATCACGGGATGATGTGTTACGGAACGAGTAAAGAGACTTGCCGGTAACGAGATTGAACAAGGTATCGGTATACCGACGATCAAATCTCGGGCAAGTAAAATACCGCTAGACAAAGGGAATTGTATACGGGATCGATTGAGTCCTTGACATCGTGGTTCATCCGATGAGATCATCGTGGAACATGTGGGAGCCAACATGGGTATCCAGATCCCGCTGTTGGTTATTGACCGGAGAACGTCTCGGTCATGTCTACATGTCTCCCGAACCCGTAGGGTCTACACACTTAAGGTTCGATGACGCTAGGGTTATATATAGGAAGCTTGTATGTGGTTACCGAATGTTGTTCCGAGTCCCGGATGAGATACCGGACGTCACGAGGAGTTCCGGAATGGTCCGGAGGTAAAGATTTATATATGGGAAGTCCTGTTTTGGTCACCGGAAAAGTTTCGGGGTTTATCGGTAACGTACCGGGACCACCGGGAGGGTCCCGGGGGACCACCAAGTGGGGCCACCAACCCCGGAGGCTTGCATGGGCTAAGAGTGGTGAGGGACCAGCCCCTTAGTGGGCTGGTGCGCCTCCCATAAGGGCCCATGGTGCCTAAGAGGTGGAAAGGGGGCAAACCCTAGAGGATATGGGCCTTAGGGCCCATATTGGTGCGCCTCCCTCTCCTCTCCCCCTCTTGGCCGCCACCCTTGATCCCCATCTAGGGCTGCCGCCCCCCTAGGGGTGGGAACCCTAGAGGGGGCGCAGCCCCTCCCCTTCCCTATATATATGAGGCCTAGGGCTGCCCATAAGACACGCGATTCAATCCCTCTTGGTGCAGCCCTGCCTCTCCTCCTCCTCCTCCTCTTCCGTGGTGCTTGGCGAAGCCCTGCAGGATTGCCACGCTCCTCCATCACCACCACGCCGTTGTGCTGCTGCTGGATGGAGTCTTCCTCAACCTCTCCCTCTCTCCTTGCTGGATCAAGGCATGGGAGACGTCACCGGGCTGTACGTGTGTTGAACGCGGAGGTGCCGTCCGTTCGGCACTCGGATCTCCGGTGATTTGGATCACGACGAGTGCGACTCCTTCAACCCCGTTCTCTTGAACGCTTCCGCTTAACGATCTACAAGGGTATGTAGATGCACTCTCCTTCCCCTCGTTGCTAGTTTCTCCATAGATAGATCTTGGTGACACGTAGGAATATTTTGAATTTCTGCTACGTTCCTCAACAACCTTTCCCCGACGACACGACATTCATAGGCGCCCACGGCAGCTGGCTCGCGCATAACCCTTTCACCAAGGCCACCGTGCCGCTACCCAGGCTGGACTCTGTCATCGGAAAGGTCTCTGACCGCTTCAAGACCCGGAAGGTGCTCATGCGGTCTGATCAAGATGATCTTGTTGCCGTGACGACCAACAACAGAAATTATCCCATCATCTTGTGTCGTCCACAAAAGTCCGGTGTATGGTTGCCTGAACGGGGAGATAAGCTCTATGACTCCATATTTGACGTCGCTTTTCTTGACAATGATCTCTATGGGATCACCATTCAAAAGGAGCTTGTCGCGTTGTACCTTGACGAGGATGACGATGGTTTACCCAATGTTATAGGTGTTGAGTGGGTTATTGGTGATGACAAGGCGGATGAGCAAGATGACCGAGAAGCGTGGAGCGAAGAAGAAGTAGGAGAAGAGATGAAATACAAGGAGGAGGACGAAGACGATAAAGAAGTGTCGAGCAGTGGTGACAAATTAGAGGTGGATTACAACGATGCAACAAGCCTCGATGCGGTGGACGAAGAAGGATTGAGTGCCACATGCGAGTCCAATGATGATGGTGCAATAGTGAACAAACCCGAGAACAAGGACGATACCTTTGACGACAATGCCTGTCAAGAAGTCTTCAGCAACGAGGGTGAAAACGAACCGAATAGCGAAGAGTACGGCAAGGAGTCAACTGTCCTAGATGGTCCATCTGATGACAATGATATCGATGATGATGATTATGACGACGACGACGATGATGATGACGATGACGATGATGATGACGACGATGATGATGACGACGATGTTGATGAGGACAACGACGACCACTATGATGATGACGCGGCGATATCACGATTCTTGGATGACGAGCATGAATATTACAAAGGTGATTGTTCGATGCCGAATGGCAAGGAGGATGAGGACGACTATTACGGGTGTGTCGAGGGCATGCCATGCGAGAGGGAGAACATAGTGACTAGTCGATATCTTATTGCGTCAAATGGTAAGTTGCTCATGCTAAGGCATAAAGAACACATACCTCTTTCATCCAGAAGCTACACACTCGAGATGGATGTTGTAGAGGCGGACATGGACGCCGGTGAGTGGGTTCCAACGGAGATGACAGGCACATTATACGTGAGCGACCGTCACTCAACATATGTTTCTGCACTTAGTGACGAGGAGGATGGATTAATCTTTTTTTTTGCGGGGAAAGGGAGATTTCATTACTCAAGGAGGCATATCAGCCTTCGAAAGGTTTACAACAAAGTCCAGCCCCGAGCACAGCCAAACTGCAGTGCGGGGTGTAGCACGTCCATACGCGGCAAGCACATGACTAACCTTATTCTGCGAACGACTAATAAGAGTGAAAGAAATCTCCCTACGAGCATCTTGTGCTAGTCTTCGAATCTCCTCAACGAGCACACGGTGCTGCGATCTATCTCCAGTACGTGCTAGCAGCATAGACACCGCTTCGGCACAGTCAAGCTCAACCATAATGGGCAGGTTCGTACGGTAAAGCGCAAGCTCCAGGCCCTCTCTACACGCAGCCAGCTCTGCCTCAAGGCCATTATCACATGTAAGGAGCTGTCTACAAGCAGTATAGATGATGTTGCCTCTATCATCACGAAGAATCATACCACCCCCTGCCTCTCCGGTTGGAGGGACATGGCTGCCATCTGTATTGAGCTTAGCCCACCCCGATGGAGGAGGGGTCCAGTGCAACTCCGGATTGGAAACTTCCCTTGTGTGTATAACCGGGAGGCTATCATGCACCACCATTTTCCCTTTCTCCAAGTCGCCATGAGGGTGCTGATGGATACAAAGCAGAGATGTGATGTACCCATGGAGGAAACGGCGGGATGCTTCTGTTGGGGGTGGCGCCTTATCATGCGTGATCTCATTCCGCACATACCAAGCTCTCCACATGGTCATAAGGACAACCGTACGCGCTATTTCAGACGGCGGCTCAAGGAGGGAGAATAGCCACTCCGGACCATTGTTGCATACAGTATCCACCTCCGGGATTGGCCAATCCAAGGCCATGTCATGCCACAGTTCGCGAGCCAATGGGCACCTGCAGAATGCATGGAACCCGTCCTCACGTTCCATACCACATAGGGGGCATATGTCAGTAAGCTCGAGATGGCGAGAAAATTTGTTGGCCCAAGTAGCAAGCGAGTTGGACACAACTCTCCAAGCAAAGACGCGTACCTTAGGGGGAGCAGGGCACCCCCATATGATCTTCCAGATGGCGCGATGACCATCCGGTGCCCTGCTCGTGGCTGTCACCGATGAACGTTCGCGCTCGTCCATGGCAAGGCGGTAGGCGGAGCGAACGATAAAGATACCATTCTTCTCCGAGCTCCTGGCGATCATGTCGTTGGTGATGCGGGTCGACGTGTGGATGTTGGTGATGGTATGCACGTCCGCCAGTAGGAAGTGGCGTTGTAGGAGGTCCAGCCGCCAAGCGCCAGACGCATCCAGGAGCTCTGCCACTCGTCGAAGCCTGCATGTTCCTTGCCGCGTGATCGGGCGCCCAGTCGGCTGCGTGGGCAGCCAACGGTCCCGCCAGATCCTGATGCTTTGTCCGTCACCCACGCGCCAGACTAAGCCCTTTTTCAAGAGCTCAAGCCTATACTGGATGTCCTGCCAAGTGGGGGATGCATTCCCGGGGAAGACCGTGTCCTCAAGACGCCCCTCCGGGTAGTATTTGGCTTTCAGTACCTGCGCACATAGACTGTTAGGATTGATTAAGAGCCTCCAGGCCTGTCTGGCAAGGAGGGCTTGGTTAAAGAGACGGAAGTCTCTAAACCCCAGTCCGCCCTTCATTTTCTGTTGTTGAATCTTTGGCCACGCGGTCCAGTGAGATTTCCGTTTGCCCTCTACAGAGCCCCACCAAAAATTACGGACCATCCTATTCAGATCATCGCAGACTGACATTGGTAGCTTGAAAACACCCATAATATATGTAGGAATCGCCTGTGCAACTGCTTTAATCATGGTTTCTTTGCCGGCAAGGGAGAGTGTGTCACCCCAAGCAATAATCCTTTTCAAAAGGCGAGACTGCAAATTCTGAAGTTTACCTTTGTTCATACGATCATCTGGGGTAAGGAGGCCTAGGTATTTCTCCTCAAACGTGTCCAAGTCCACATGCAAAACAGACCGGATCCTTTCCTGTTTGGTGGCGGGGCATGAATTACCAAACAAGAGGCTGCACTTGGCCGGATTTATATACTGCCCTGTAGCACGCTCATATGAGTGTAGCACTTCGCACACTTTAGTTGCTTGTTCCTCAACTGCTTTAAAAAACAACAATGTATCATCTGCAAATAACAAATGAGAGATGCCCGGCGCTCTACGACAAACCCTCAATGGAGTTAAGTCTCCTTTCATCTCGCTCTCCTTTAACAATGCAGAGAGACCGTCAGCCACAAAGAGAAACAAAAATGGGGAGAGAGGATCACCTTGCCGAAGTCCCCACGACGGTGCGAACGAGTCCAAGAGGGTTCCATTAAATTTAACTGTGTATCTCACCGAGGTGACGCATGTCATGATCCAGTCCACCCAACGGCGAGCAAAACCCAACTTTATCATCATTCGCTCCAAGAAAATCCAATCCACCCTATCATATGCTTTGGAGAGGTCAAGTTTATAGGCACAAAAATTGTTTTCTGGCTTCTTCTCCTACTGAATGGAATAAATGCACTCAAAGGCCACCAATGCATTATCAGTAATCATCTGCCCAGGGGCGAAGGCACTCTGCTCTGGCGAAATAATTTCATCCAAAATGGGGCAGAGCCGGTTAACCAAACATTTAGCTACAACCTTGTATATGACATTGCAAAAGCTTATTGGTCTGTATTCTGTCAGCCGCTCTGGTTTGTCTACCTTCGGGATAAGAACAATGGAAGTGTCGCTGACCCCCTCAGGCATTCTTCCAGAACTGAAAAACTCCTTCACCCCTTCAATAACCTGCTCTCGCATGACATCCCAGTTCCTCTGGAAAAAACGTGCGGGAAATCCATCCGGCCCCGGCGCTTTGAGAGGTCCAATCTGAAAAAGAGCGTCTGATATCTCCTTATCCGTGAAGTCTGCACACAGACCATCATTCATATTGTCAGTCACACAAGTATTAATCAAATCAATCCGGGTCCGCACAGAGTGTAGTGTCGGCTGTAAAAAGCTTAGTGAAGTACGATGTTGCCATGGACGCCATAATATTGTGGTCCGTCTGGACCACTCCTGCCTCGTCCACAAGCGACTTAATGCGGTTTTTTCGAGCCCGCCACACCGCTTTCCGATGGAAGAACCGTGTGTTTCGGTCGCCCTCCCTGAGCCAGGCGACCCGAGATCTCTGCATCCAAAGCATCTCTTCCCTATATAGAAGCTCGTTCATCCTGTCAGTGGCCTCCCGAATCTCCTTCCTGTCTGCATTCATAGAACATAAACTCTTTCAAGCGGGTACGAGATTTGTTAATTTCTTGAATAACATTGCCAAACTTTTTACGGCTCCAGTCCTGCAATTTTCTCATCATAGTACCCGGGCCGACCGCAATATCACCCAGGTTAAGCAAGGAACCCAAATCTGCCCAAGTATTCATAATTACCTCAGGAAGGGACGGATCCCTCTCCCACATCACCTCATATTGCCGGTAGCGCCTGCCAGACTGCTGCATGGGCTCCTCAAGAACACATCGTAGCAGGATGGCAAAGTGGTCTGAATTCGGCGCCACAAGGTGCTGCACCTTGGCCTCAGAGAACATGTCACACCAAGTGTTGTTAGCCACGACACGATGAAGTCGAACTTTAACATTTGCCTGCCCCGCGCGACAATTATCATAAGTGTAAGGCAGGCCTGCAAAACCGAGATCACCCAAACCACAAACCTCAAGAACATCACGAAAATCAATCATCTGACCTGCGTGTGGCATTTCAGAGAAATGCTCGAAGCTCCACATGGCCTCGTTAAAGTCACCAGCCACGACCCAAGGCATATCAGCTTGCTGGTGAAGGTCACGGAGGAGGGACCACATGTGATGACGGTCCTCCGTCCGTGGCTTGCCGTAGACGCAGGTAAGCCTCCAGGGTGGCTCACCCGCCGCCGCAGTCACATACACATCAATATATCTTTCATTAATATCTTTTACATCGACGATCAGCGACTCATGCCAGCACAAAGCAAGGCCACCACTACGACCAACGCTATCACAAGCATCAAAACCACTTAAGCCTAACAGAGCACGGTACCTCTTCATTTTATTTTTTGGCTGCCTAGTTTCACAAAGAAAAACGATACTAGGGGAGTGAGCCTGGACAAGACTCACGAGATCACGAACTGTCCGGGGGTTCCTCGCCCCCCGGCAGTTCCAACTTAAAATATTCATTGCTCCTGATGGGGCTCTGTTGGCCCCGTCAGTTCACCGACGGCCCCTGGGTCGGTTGCCTCCATAGTGCTCGCCTCTATCTGCGTCTCCTGGCTCATGGACGCCCCTCCATCCACAACCTGTATGTCTTGTCCGCCCTCCGTTCTTCATTTTTTGGGTGAACGTGCATATATGTTGGCTGTTGTAGCTGCATGTTGTTTCTCAGCTATACCCTTGCTGCAACCCGACATGGACTTCCTTAGTTCAGCCAACAACTCATCAACAGATGGGTTACCCGTTGCATGATCAGCAGCATACTCCTCTACCGCACCCGCCGTCTTCATCTGGTTCCCAATCGCCAGTGTTTGCAGCCGCGGATTGAGATGCCCAGCAGCCGTCGATCCACCGTCGGAAGGCTTCGGGCGAGCAGCATCCACGGAGGGAGCCCTATGTGCGCCCCCACCGACCTCCGGGTTCACCTCGGCCACCAGCGACTCCTTGCCGGCCTCGTAAGCAGACGACGACGACATCCCAGCAGACTGCAGCGGCGTAGACACGTGGGGTTTGCGATCCGGCGGCTTGCGTGGTTCCTTGTGCAGTCCCTCCGTAGCCCTAGATGAGTTTTTTAGGAAGAAGAAGACTTCCTTTCCTTGCAGCTGGGGTTAGGGCGTCCCTGATCCTCCTCGTGCCGTGATTCAGCAGGACTCCACCCCTCGTACTCCAAGACGTATGCGGGATCGCAGCGCCTTGGGGAGCCGTGCGATCGATTAGCGGACTCAGCCGCGACTGTTCCGACGTCCAGCCTAGACTGAGACGCGGAGGAAAGGCCACACACAGCCGGCGCGGTGGCCGGCGGTGGTGGCTGCGGGGCGGTCGCCTCCAGATCGCCAAGGGCGAGAAACCCTAGTGAAGAGGCGGCTGGAACGCTAGGCCCCGAGGGGCCAAGCGATCGGTCTGCAGACATGGCCGCTGCTGTTCCGACGGCCAGCCTGGGCTTGGACGCGGAAGGGAGGCCGCACACAGCTGGCGCGGCGGCCGGCGGTGGCGACGGCGGGACTACATATCGACTAGTCGGTATCTTATTGCGTCAAATGGTAAGTTGCTCATGCTAAGGCATAAAGAACACATACCTCTTTCATCCAGAAGCTACACACTCGAGATGGATGTTGTAGAGGCGGACATGGACGCCGGTGAGTGGGTTCCAACGGAGATGACAGGCACATTGTACGTGAGCGACCGTCACTCAACATATGTTTCTGCAGACGAGGAGGATGGATTAATCTGCTACTTCGCACATGTACATGACGTGATAGACCAAGAGTCTCAAACCCCAAAAGAAATAATTGGGAGGATGTCAACGTGGTTTTTCCCACGAGAGCTAGTTGTTTAATTAATGTGGTGTTTATTTATTCATTATGGAGAACTTGTTATTTGTCTATATATAATATACGTGCATTTGCAACAATTATGAGTTCCAAAGGATGTGACAGGGACAATCAATGGAAGCGACCATCACTCAAAATATGCATGAGAAAAAGATTATATTTACATTATTAGTTGATCTCATACACACATCTCATCTCACCACACATGCTATCTCATTAAAGGTCCACTCAACATGCATACGAAAAGTATTCCATTATATTATGTCACTTATATTCAATAAATATTTTCAAACACAAAAAATCAAATGAAATATAAAATATATACTTTTAGTTTTATTTCATATATTATTAATTCAACTATTCATGTTTCATACAATCACATTGACTCAAAATATATTGCAATTGATTCCCATAGCAACTGCGGGGTATTCTCTGGTTTTCTTTACTCGAAAAGCACATTTATTTTTTACCACACAAATGAACATATTTATTAATGATATACTCCCTCTGTGAACTAATCTAATACCTTTTACATCACTATCCTTTCAGATCGCTTTGTGATCTAAAAGGTCTTATATTGGTTTACAGAGGTAGTACTTTACATGCAGCTAGGTCAAACACATTTTGGTGTATATGTACAATTGTTCTGAACTTCTTTTTGAGCCAATAAAATACCTTACGTATGATCTTGAGGCTACATGACAGGGGTGTAATCTTTCCGCAATGTTGTGCTAGAGACAAAGATTCACGCTTCGGTGCTTTGGTGCAGGGTATGGCCCTAGCTATTCAGCACTCAGATGTCCCGCTCATAGTCCAACCGGAATCCTCTGAAGCATTCCTGATTTTATTTGGTCATGGCTTGGCTCGCTCGGTGTAGGTCACCTAGCTGCTGAGATTAGGTCATTGATGGAAGACAGGGGCTAAGTAAAGAACCCCAATGTATGGAGAAACTTTTGCCTCTTGAATGCAACCCTATAACAATGAAACAAAACCCCTATTCTTCCCCGCGAAAAAATAAAATTAAAACTACCGTACATCAAAATCTATTGAAGAATTTTGAGGGTTTAGCGAACAGGAGGCGAGCAAAACTCCCGCTCTACCGGTCGGTGGCGACACCGGTTCCCTTGCCCTCTGCCGGACGCTATGGCAGCGGGAGGGTGAGTGTCCCTGGATCTATGTGTCCGGTACGTGTTCCGTAGGATCTTCAAGTTCTTCTTCATCAGTGAAATTGGGGTAGAGGCTACTATGGGAATAATTGCTCCGCGGCTTCCCCATGCCGATGTGCTTCCTCGAAGTGGTGTTAACGAGTCAGAGGATGGTGTTGAATGTTGCCCATTAGGCTTGTGAGAGTAGTGTTTGACTATTAAGGATGGCAATTTTACCAATGGGTACGGGTACCCGCGTGTACCGTACCCGCATGGGCAGGGTATGGGCACACTTTTATACCCATGAGTAATACCCATACCCTACCCGTTAAGTTATGGATAGAGTACAGGTACAACCTTCTACCCACGGGTATACCCATACCCTGCCCGTATGTGAACTAATGTTAAGTTTTCATCAATTAATCGTTAATTTGTCACGTGGCTCGTCTACTCCTATTGAATTAGGAGTATGTTGTGATTTCTAAATTTTGATAATGGTCATTTACTCATCTTCCTATTACTGAGCTGAGATAATTGACTTATTTGTCAAATGTGCTATGAATGAGTGCCAAATTGTGAACAACTTGTGTACTATTTGTTCTACCCGCTAGGTACCCAACGGGTACGGGTACCCGTTGGGTATGAGTATGGATAAAGTTTCATACTCACGGGTACGGATATGGATAGAATTTTGTACCCACTGCGGGTATGGATATGGTATTGCTCTAACCTGCCCATACCCTACCCATTTCATCCTTATTGACTATCATGACGGCATCCTATAGAGCTAAAAAAATTTAAATAATACTTTTTTTATTAATTTGCACAAATATTACGTTGAAAAAATAAATTTTAAAAATAATACACCGTCAGCCCGCTGCCGGCCGACTGGGCCTAATCAGCCCGCAGCAGGCCGAGTGGGCGCAGTCGACCAGTAGCCGGCCGACAGCTGGCCCGCCTACCATGTGTCGGCCGCGCATTGGGCAGGCCACGTCGAGAGGGGGAGGGAGGGAGCTGTCGGCGCGGGCGGTCACGGGTGGTGTCGTGGTACTAAGACTGACAGTAAGAATAGAGGGTACGTAGGAGGAGGCAAGGTCCTAGCTACGGTGAGGTTGTACGCAAGTGTTTACGAGTTCAGACTTATATAGAGTGCGCCAGGACCCTAGCTCCTCTCCGTTACAGGGGGTTCAGTGTTCATAAAGGAGGGGCGTTACTTGTAACGCCAACTTTAAGTGTCATTAATGTCCATAAAGGCTACGGAGTGAATGTCCGACCGTTGTAGTTCCGTTTGACTCCTGGTCTTCATAAGTCGAGTGGTTTCTCATATGGTTGAGTGATCTTCGGAAAGTTGGGATACCCGAGTGATATGATTGGTCGAGTGGATTGCACCCGACGTCTTCCTTGGGTACTCCCTGTTATCACTTGAGATTCTCTGCTTCTAGGGTAGTGACCTTGGGTAGGGCACGTAGGTCAGGCCTATGACCCTACCCTAGATCTATATCCTCATCACTAGCCCCCGAATGGATTGAGGACCGAGTGGAAAAGAAGATTGCAGTGAACTTCGCTTCAACCTTTGTGCTTCGCGAGTACCTGCGTTGAATGGGAGGTTCGTGTCAGAGCTTCAGCTTCGTTGCAGTTGTCTCGATCGATTCAGAAGTTGCCGAGTGAATTAGTAGCATTGTCTGTCGATTGTTGTCTTCTGTTGCGAGATCTCCGACACGATTGGTTATCGTGTATTCCGGATTCAGCGGGATTCGAAATTTCGGGGAAGCGCGCGGGGCGGGATGCGCCTCGGTAATCAGGACGGATAAGTAGGAATGCCTCGATCCCTGCGCCACCTTTTTCGCCACGTATCCGGCGTGCAACTGCTGCGGGGATTTGACAGGATCGCCCAGGCCCGCGCGTCAGCCACTCGGAAGTGGGCCTTTAAAAGGCGACGATGCCAAGGCGTTGCACTGTGCGTTCCCAATCTCCCCCTTTCTCCTCCGCTTCTCCACCATGCGCAGCTCCTCCGCTCTCGACGCCGCCGCTCGGCCACAATGGTGAAAGACAAGACGGCAGCGCTGGAACGCGCGAATAAGGCGACGGGAGCGGCGAAGGGCAATAAGACTCAACGGGGGTCGTCGTCGCGGTCGGCGCTACCGCCGGGCTGGATCCAAGGCGATTGGATTCGGTCTTCGCTTTGGCAGGAAGATCTGGACGAGCTCGTGGAGTCCGGGCTGATCGCCAAGGGTGCAGCGAGGTTGCCGGAGGGGGAGATGGAGCCACAGCCGCGACCGGGTGAGTGTGTTCTGCTCGCCACCCATGTCGACCGAGGCTTCTCACTTCCTCTGTACCCCTTTTTTCGTGGTTTCTTGAACTTCTTTGGTGCCCAACTCCACCACTTTTCTCCCAATACCATCACATATCTTGCCGCATTCGTGTCCATGTGCGAGAATTTTCTGGGGTGTCGACCGCACTGGGGTCTTTTTAAGCATATCTTCACCATTCGTTCTCAGTCGGTGAAGAAAGCAAACGCGAGTGACGAGAAAACACATGTCATTCAGATGTGTGGGGTTTTGGGTATCTAGAAGAGGCAGAGGAGCTCTTTCCCTTCCATGACTCTCCCCGAATCGGTCAGGGGCTGGCAGTCGACCTAGTTCTATTGCCAGGACCTCGCAACCCCAGGCCAGTCGACCGGACTCCCCCACTTCACTTTTGATCGTGTTCAGACTCCTTCTTCACTAAAAGTAACCGCTGCTGAGAGCGTGGAGACGAACATGCTAGTTGAGAGGGTGGTCCAACTGATCAACCAGGGCGTAACTGGCATGGATCTGTTGGAAGTATTCCTCAGTCGATGCATCCAGCCTCTCCAGGCTCGTTACCATCCTATGTGGATGTACTCTGGGGCTGACGACACCGCTCGGGTTCATCCAGAGGAAGTACAAGCTAAAACGGTGGCCCTGTGGTTGAAGAGCATCACAGGCAACAAGGACAACCACAGAGGAGCCAGGAGAGTCATCCCCTTCAGTGATGAGAATCTGCCAGACAAGGTGTGTCTTTTATCTCCGACTGCTTTTGGGTACACATTCCGACTACCTCTGAATCCGACTGACTTTTACTCGACTTCTTGTCTTGTAGGTTTTTAATGAGATGTACTCGATGCCCAATGGAGAACAAGTTCTGGAGTAGGGTCAGGAGGGCGGGGACATCGCGGAGGAGAGCAATGAATGTGAGTCCTCTGAAGAGGAAGACGAAGAGGAAAGCGACGAGTCGGACGATGAAGAAGCAGTCAACTCGCCGCCCCGCTCGGAATGTCGATCCAAGCAACATCATGAACCAGAAGGCGAGTGCGGTAAGAACATGGCCCCAAGCACCCAAACGCAGAAACGGACTCGGACGTCGACTTCGGTGCCGACTGAGGAGGTGGCCAAGCAGCCCAAGGTCGTGCCCCAAAAGACTCAGAAGACTCTGCCGAGGATCAAGATGGATGTTCCAGTTGCCTCAAGGTGAGAATTTCATCTTTCTGCGTCCCTTTCTTACGATTGGCCTTTCTGTTGGTTACCGAATGGATCGTGCATCTTTCCAGCCCAACCTCTGCCGCAACTGATATGGACATTGACAAGGCCTCAGGAGATGAGGAAACCGACGACGTTGCCACCTCCAGAGCTAGTAAGTCCGCTTGATTTAAACTTATTTTGTTGATTGGATTGCTTGCCAGTTGAATTTCTATTTTTCCCTTTTTGCTCCAGCTCCACGGGAAGTTGTTGTGCTTCCTGATGATGATGAAGAAGAAGTGCCTCTGAGGGAGAGGAGGAGGAAAGGCAAGGGCTCGAGCGGGAGAGTGCTTGAGGTTCAAGCCCCTCAGTCGACGCCGGTGCTTGAGACATCGGTCGAGCGATCCGGAGATCCGGTTCAGACCAACGTCACATTCGCCGACCCGCTGACGACGGATCGCCCATCAGGGTCGACTGTTTAGACTCCTGCTGCCCCAGTGCAACTCCATGAGTCCGACCCAGCGGCTGCTTCGGCCACCTTGGCGCCATCACTCTTTGATGTGTACCAAACCCCAGACGACTCGCCGAGTGCTGCCAGGGAGGCTCTTTGTCAGGTGAATCTTGTTATGGAACAAGTGAAGGTGATGCACGAGGCCAGTCAGGTGGCCTATAAGGCCAGCACTGCTCTGCAAACCAATGTCAAGGTCAGTTAACTCCCGGCTGAACTTTTGAATCATAAAAATTGTCGTTGTTGCTTCACTGCCTGTGTGTGCATCTACTATCATGGGTCTATGTTTTGTATCCGATCACCCACTAGGGTGTGCTTGTCTTGAAGTTTAATATGTCTTCCACTCTCCTCGACTATTGACTCAAGCTGGGCAGACCATGCCGAGTGTAGATCCAAACCGGCGGGGGCACGCTAAGTGCACCCACTGGGTCTAGTCCCCGAGACCACGGTCGACTGCTGGCAGTCGACTGGGGTCTGAGAATCCACCCCCTTTTTTTGACTCAAGCTGGGCAGACCATGCCGAATGTAGATCCAAACCAGTGGGGGCACGCTAAGTGCACCCACTAGGTGTTAGTCCCCGAGACTACTGTTGAATGTTTGATTCGGTAGTAGTCTTAGAGTAACTTTCACTGTGATTGTCTTTCTGACGACTGATATATCTCTCTCGCTTACTGTAGAGGTCTTGTGATCTTGGGGCTCAACTTTCTGAGTTGAACAGGTAGCAAATCAGCCTCCATCTTGATCTTGAACTAGTGAAGAAGAACCTCAAGACTGCTCAGGAAGAAACGGCCATCATGGGAGGTAACCAATCAACACTTGTCCACCTTATGGCTTGCACCTTTCAGTGTTTTTTCTTTCAGTCTCTTTGAACCGAGTAACTTCACACGGACAGATGTGCATGGTGAAAATCGTCAGCTTCAAGCTCGTCTAAATAGTGTTGTTTCTTTAGAGAGAATGAAGGAAGCTCTGGAGAAGAAGGATCTGGACCTCGCTGCTGCTCAGAAGGAGGCGAGAGAGAAGACGGCGCTTGCGGACAAGAAGCTGGCTTCGGTCAGCAAATTGGAAGAGGAAAACTCGAAGCTGAAGACTGCCATCTCTGATGCCAATCGGGAGGTCGAGAAACTGAAGAAGGACAAGGAGAACCTGACCAATGAAGTCGGAAGCCTCAAAGCCAGGACAGGTGAGCTGGAGTCCTATCTGGGGCAACTTGCTGCAAAATTGGTCCTGAATCTTGAAGGTATCATCATTCGACTGATTGGTTGCCGTCGATTGGAATGCCTCGTTGTACTGTCGACTCACCATTTTCCTTGATTATGCAGAACTTTGCGAGGACTTTGAGGCTGAGACTGGGCGGGTTGAGACAGGTCTCGACCCCATAAATTGTCCTGTTAAAGATGATGTTGCGATGAGCTTGTTGTGGTTGGAATCGCGAAGGGACAGTGCAGTTGCTTATCTGGCTCGACTGAAGGCGGCGATGACTCGGGTTGATGCCGAACTCTGGCCCCAAGCGGAACTTTCACAAGATCTCGAGTCGTTGATGACTCACTAAACCAGATCCCTAGCCGAGTGCAGGAATGGAAGAAATCATCCGCCCGCTGTGGTGCTGACGTTGCCTTGTCATTGGTCCGAGTGCACTACAAAGACGCCAGAGAGGACAAGCTGGCGGCCCTCAAAGTTGCGAACACCAAGAAGCACACCTTCCAGTCCTTCATGGACACCTTCCTCGAGGCTGCCACTCGAATTGCATACAACATTGACCTCGACAGTTTCTGTGATCCAGCCAGCCCCTCTCTGAACGAGTGACCGAAAAACATTATGCCCCACATTTATTTGCCTCAGAATGCCGAGTGATCATGTAACCGTTAAACTCTTTCGGGCTTGATGCCCGAGTACTCTTTCCTGCTGCGGTTCTGAACTTTTGTAGGGCTTATTCGAAGTTGGATTTCTTTGAATATCGTGGCTTTTGCTATGCTTCTTACACTATTTCTGATTGTCCCTCGGTTCCGAGCTGATTTGATCTTCTCACCCTTCGCCGAATGAAAGTACATTGTACTTGTGACGGAGCTCAGTCGTGGTGTTCAGTCGACACCTTGTCGTCCTTGCGGGTAGAGACGGAACATTGTATTTGTGGTGTAGCTCGGAGGTGTTCAATCGACACCTCGTCGTCCCTGCGGATAGGGATAGAACGCACATTGTATTTGTGGCATAGTTCAGAGGTGTTCAATCGACACCTCGTCGTCCCTGCGGATAGGGATGGAACACATGTCGTATTTTGTAGTGCCGAAGTCCCCAAGTGGGAGGGTTGCTCTCCACTCGGAGTGTTTTTACTTAGGCGATTACGGGGTCGCAGCTAAGTCTCCGAGTGGGAGGATTGCTCTCCACTCGGAAATGTTTTTAACTTAGGCGATTATAGGGTCATAGCTAAGTCCCCAAGTGGGAGGATTGCTCTCCACTCGGAAATGTTTTTAACTTAGGCGATTACGGGGTCGCAGCTAAGCCCCCGATTGGGAGGATTGCTCTCCACTCAGAAATGTTTTTAACTTAGGCGACTACGGGGTCACAGCTAAGCCCGCGAGTGGGAGGATTGCTCTCCACTCGGACATGTTTTTAACTTAGGCGATTACGGAGTCACAGCTAAGCCCCCGAGTGGGAAGATTGCTCTCCACTCGGAAATGTTTTTAACTTAGGCGATTACAGGGTCGCAGCTAAGCCCCCGAGTGGGAGGATCGCTCTCCACTCGGAAGTGTTTTTAGCTTAGGCGATTACGGGGTCGCAGCTAAGCCCCCGTGTGGGAGGATTGCTCTCCGCTCAGAAATGTTTTTAACTTAGGCAATTACAGGGTCGCAGCTAAGCCCCCGAGTGGGAGGATCGCTCTCCACTCAGAAGTGTTTTTAACTTAGGCGATTACGGGGTCGCAGCTAAGCCCCCGAGTGGGAGGATTGCTCTCCACTCAGAGTGTTTTTAACTTAGGCGATTACGGGGTCACAGCTAAGCCCCCGAGTGGGAGGATTGCTCTCCACTTGGAGTGTTTTTTAACTTAGGCGATTACGGGGTCGCAGCTAAGCCCCCGAGTGGGAGGATTG
The DNA here is from genome assembly GCA_963921465.1 of Triticum timopheevii. Classification (NCBI taxonomy): domain Eukaryota; kingdom Viridiplantae; phylum Streptophyta; class Magnoliopsida; order Poales; family Poaceae; genus Triticum; species Triticum timopheevii. The sequence continues at coordinate 622,760,860 of OY997268.1, forward strand.
CTCTCCACTCGGAAATGTTTTTAACTTAAGCGATTACGGGGTCGCAGCTAAGCCCCCGAGTGGGAGGATTGCTCTCCACTCAGAGTGTTTTTAACTTAGGCGATTACGGGATCGCAGCTAAGGCCCCGAGTGAGAGGATTGCTCTCCACTCGGAGTGTTTTTTAACTTAGACGATTACGGGGTCGCAGCTAAGTCCCCGAGTGGGAGGATTGCTCTCCACTCAGAAATGTTTTTAACTTAGGCGTTTACGGGGTCGCAGCTAAGCCCCCGAGTGGGAGGATTGCTCTCCACTCGAAATGTTTTTAACTTAGGCGAATCGGATTCGCGGCTAAGTCACCCACTAGGGAATTTAGACACAAATGCTTATAGGAAACTGATCATTATGATATTGCAGAAATCTTGTCTTCGGAATGCAAACTGAAACACTTTCATTACAACTCGTCAGGTCGAGTGATCTATGTGTAGAAGTGATGGAGCAGATCTGTGTTCCATGCTCGTGGCTCGTCTATCTTCTTGGCTATGTTGTAGATGTGGTGGGCTCCGTTGTGAAGCACCTTGGTGATGATGAAGGGGCCTTCCTAGGCCGGGGAAAGTTTGTGAGGTCACTTCTGATCCACTCAAAGAACCAGGATCACGATCACGATGTAATTACGATCACGATGAACAAGATGCATAGGATAGAACTTCTGGTGAAATTACAACTTCAATTGTTTATAATTCCAAGATCCCGTATCATCACATAGCCTATACCATGTCAATGCGTCTCCCTTCAAAGATAAAGGGAAGACCTTCCTCTTGACAACATCATCGGGAATACCTGCAAGCTTAAACAATCTACAAACTTCATCCAGAAAGATAAGGTGTAAATCAGGATGCAATATTCCATCTCCTGCAAAAGGATTAGCTAGCAGTTTCTCCATCATACCCGAAGGAATTTCAAAGTGAAAATTTTTAGTAGGCTCGGTAGGTTGAGGAGCAACTCTTTGCTCTACTTGTCGGGGAGAAGATGCCCCGAACAAGCCCCTCAAAGGATTAGTTTCCATAGTAACAAGTGATAGAAAATTTCAGCAAACTATATAAATGTTTCCTTACCAAGTTCCACTCACCAAAGGCGCTTCACCCCCCAGCAACAGCGCCAGTAAAGAGTCTTGATGACCCACAAGTATAGGGGATCTATCGTAGTCCTTTCGATAAGTAAGAGTGTCGAACCCAACGAGAAGCAGAAGGAAATGACAAGCGGATTTCAGTAAGGTATTCTCTGCAAGCACTGAAATTGTAGGTAACAGATAGTTTTGTGATAAGATAATTTGTAACGGGTAACAAGCAATGAAAGTAAATAAAGAGCAGCAAGGTGTCCCAATACTTTTTGTAGCAAAGGACAAGCCTGGACAATTTCTTATAATGAGAAAAGCGCTCCCGGGGACACATGGGAATTATCGTCAAGCTAGTTTCATCAAACTCATATGATTCGCGTTTGTTACTTTGATAATTTGATATGTGGGTGGACCGGTGCTTGGGTACTGCCTTTCTTGGACAAGCATCCCACTTATGATTAACCCATATTGCAAGCATCCGCAACTACAAAAGAAGTATTAAGGTAAACCTAAGCATAGCATGAAACTAGTGGATCCAAATCAACCCCTTACGAAGCAACACATAACATAGGGTTTAAGCTTCTGTCACTCTAGCAACCCATCATCTACTTATTACTTCCCAATGCCTTCCTCTAGGCCCAAATAATGGTGAAGTGTTATGTAGTTGACGTTCACATAACACCACTAGAGGAGAGACAACATACATCTCATCAAAATATCGAACGAATACCAAATTCACATGACTACTAATAGCAAGACTTCACCCATGTCCTCAGGAACAAACGTAACTACTCACAAAGCATATTCATGTTCATAATTAGAGGAGTATTAATATGCATAAAGGATCTGAACATATGATCTTCCACCAAGTAAACCAATTAGCATCAACTACAAGGAGTAATCAACACTACTAGCAACCCATAGGTACCAATTTGTGGTTTTGGATACAAGATTAGATACAAGAGATGAACTAGGGTTTGAGAAGAGATGGTGTTGGTGAAGATGTTGATGGAGATTGACCCCCCCCCCCCCCCCGATGAGATTATCGTTGGTGATGATTTCCCCCTCCCGGAGGGAAGTTTTCCCGGCAGAATAGCTCTGCCGGAGCCCTAGATTGGTTCCGCCAAGGTTTCGCCTCGTGGCAGTGGAGTTTCGTCTGCTAAGCTTGCTTATAATTTTTTTCAGGGTAAAAGACCTCATATAGCAGAAGATGGGCACGGAGGGCCAGCAGGGGGCCCACGAGACAGGGGCACCCCCAGTAGGGGTGGGCGCGCCCCCCACCCTCGTGGCCAGGGTGTGGGCCTCCTCTGGTACTTTATTTGCTCAACGATTCTTATTAAATCCAAAAATGCCTTTCGTGGAGTTGCAGGTCTTTTGGAGCTGTGCAGAATAGGTTTCCAATATTTGCTCCTTTTCCAGCCAGAATCCCAGCTGCCAACATTCTCCCTCTTCATGATAAACCTTGTAAAATAAGAGAGAATAACCATAAGTATTGTGAAATAACGTGTAATAACAGCCCATAATGCAATAAATATCGATATAAAAGCATGATGCAAAATGGCCGTATCAGGCGGTCGACTGGATTTAAGTATATGCGTGTGTGTTACAGGGGGTGCGAACCCTTGTCCCAGAGGAGGGGGTGGCTTATATAGAGTGCGCCAGGACCCCAGCTCCCCTCCGTTACAGGGGGTTCAATGTTCATAAAGGAGGGGCGATACTGATAACGCCAGCTTTAAGTGTCATTAATGTCCATAAAGGCTACGGAGTGAATGTCCGACCATTGTAGTTCCGTCTGACTCCTGGTCTTCATAGGTTGAGTGGTTTCTCGTATGGTCGAGTGATCTTCGGAAAGTTGGGATACCCGAGTGATATGATTGGTCGAGTGGATTGCACTCGACGTCTTCCTTGGGTACTCCCTGTTATATCTTGAGCTTCTCTGCTTCTAGGGTAGTGACCTTGGGTAGGGCACGTAGGTCAGGCCTATGACCCTACCCTAGGTATATATCCTCATCAGGGGGCGCCCCTGTCAGCCTACTGCGAGCCAATCGGCCTGCTGCTGGCCGACAGGGTGCGGCCCCACCTCATGACAGCTGGCCTGGCTCCCTGCGGCCTTATCCTCATTTTCCTCCATACTCCACACGAGAGCTTCTGTTCTTCTTCTGTTCTTTCCTTCTCCTCTCTCTACACGAAAATGCCTCCAATTTCTAGACCGAAATGAGCCGGTTTTTTGCGGTTTTGGCAACGTGAATGGATTCAACTTAGTTAGGGCAGCCAAAAGAGGTCTCGATCTACTGATGGGGTAGCTCATGGTGGTCGTGGTGAGCATTTTGGTGGAGGTGGTGGTGGTGAAGTTGGGGCAGTGTGGTGGAGGTGAAGCTCCGGCAGTTTGGTGGACACCGTTCGTCGTTCTTCGTTCACACGCACGCTTCAAGGGTGTATTTCAACAAACATTTTATTTTTCATAGGTGCTCCGGTAGTATTTGTTAATATGTTTCAATGTGGAAGAAATTACGTCTGCGTGCGATTGTTATTTGCCCCGGTAGTATACGTAAATATATTTAGATGTCAACTAATTAGTTGTGTAAAAATGTGTAGTTCCTCCGGTAATATTCTGTACTATAAGTGGATGTCAAGTATTTAGGAGTGTCAGTATTTGTAGTAGCTCCGAAAAAGGTCCGTAATATAGGCAGTCCAGTAAAATATATTAATTTGTCAATATTTGTAGTTGCTCCGGCAAATATTTGTAATATACTTGTAGGTGTGTGAATTGTATTAGTTGCTCCGTTAATATTCTGTAATATATAGCTAGCTAATATATAGACATGTCTAATATTTGTTAGTGGGGGTATTTTAAGTTGTTGCTTAATATTTGTATTTTGTTGTTGAGAAAAAAATAGGTGAGCCGAGATGTCCGATGTAGTGAAGTTCAGATTTTACTACGGTCCTGGTACTGTCCAAACAACTGAGATGGGAGCAGATCTGAGTGAATTTACTCATATAGAGGTGCCAATGAGCGCACCTCAAACATGGTATGTCAGTCAATTGAAAGAATGGATTGCGGCAAGTTTAGGTCTTGATATTGAAACACACACCGTCGATGTTCATGCATTGTGGACACGGTCAATTTCAATAATTTACTTTTATTTGAGGCCAATAGAGCGAGACTCCGATTGGGTGCGGTGATTACAAGGTTGTGAACAAAGGGGATGCAATCCTATTGCTTTAGTGCTTTCCGTCATGAAGGAGGTCACTGCACATGAAGGCGAGGGTGGCTACGATGCTGGTCATAGCAGTGTAGGGAGGCAGTTATCTATGTCAAATGCTGGAGATGATGGTTACAAACAAGGACAAAGCAGTCAGGTAGAAGGAGGAAATGCTTATGGTTATGAACCAGGGCAGAGTAGTTAGGTAGAAGGAGGAAATGCTTATGGTTATGAACCAGGGCCGGCAGAGTAGTCAGGTAGAAGGAGGAAATGCCGATGGTGATTACAATGGTGAGGTGGATGCTGATGAGGTAGACGGGCACATGTAGGACCAGATGGAAGAAGAAGACACCGATGTTGAAAGGGGTCATGCCAATGATTCCGATGAGTCAGATGAAGAAGAAAATGCAGAGGAGGTCCCGAATCCTACATCGTGGAATCATGACTTCTCATCTGCAATGACCGTGAATGATGGACATGATTCAGCCTGGGAATATCACTAGAACAATTTTGCGACGGGTGCTATGTATCCGAACAAGCAAGCCCTGAAGGATGCAATAATTAATTGGGCAATGTCCACGCAAAGGGTTTTCATTGCTCAGGTGTCCAGTCAGAAATACCTGACAATGGTATGCAAGAATGCAGATTGTCCCGCCAGGGTGCACGGCTTTCTCCCTAAGTATGGCACAAGTTGGGTGATCAGTGACTTAGTTAATCACACTTGTCTTATTCCCTGCATCCCTCAAGTTCATGCCAACCTTCCATCGACGCTTATTGCTCGATTGTTTTACGATGAGATAGTGCAGGGCAAAGCTATGAAAGTGAAGACAGTCCAGACAAAAGTCTTTGCCAGGTTCAAGTACATAATTTCTTATGGCAAGGCTTGGAGGGCTAAGCATGCGGCGCTTGAGAGGAGATTTGGTTCTTATTTTGATGCATATGACTCTGTTGTCCAGCTCCTCCACACCCTATAGCAGCGGAATCCAGGCACCTATATCGATATCCAAGACATGTTCATGCCAGAGTTCCCAACTGTGAGGGTGTTGCATCGTCTCTTCTTCTCTTTTGGTGTATGCATTGAAGCTTTCAGGCATTGCCGACCGGTGATATGTGTTGATGGTACATTTCTCACAAGCAAGTACAAGGGTCAGATCCTGACAGCGATAGGTCAAGACAGCCAAAATCAAGTTGTCCCACTCGCATTTGCCGGAGAGTGAGAACATTGAAAGTTGGACATGGTTCTTCAGCCAATTGAAAATATCAGTTGTGAAGGAGAAGCCCAATGTGTGCATCCTTCATGATAGGCACGCAGGTATACTCAGTGCGATAAGGACACTGACAAACCCAGGCCCTGAGGAACAAACTCCATGGGTGGACTTGCAGAGCCGTTGGTGCATGCGCCATCTGGGGGCTAATTTCTTCTCACAGTTTAGAAATAAAAACCTAATGAATCTGTTCAAAAAACTCTGCAAGCAGAACCAGTTATGGAAGTACAATTTGTTACGTGACAGACTTAATGTGTGCACGTAGAGGCACGTGAGGGACAGGAAAGCTGCAAGAGATGCAGCGGTGAGGGACATGTTGAAGCAGTAGCTGCACAGTTGGCAACAGAAACAGCGGACGTGGAGGAGGAGCCTGTTGGGCTATGTGACCTTCCATGCTTTGACCCACCTGGTACTAGGAGAAGGCTCGGGAGATCGATTAAAACTTTCGAGCAGTGGATAGAGAATGAACCTCTTGAGAGGTGGTCTTTGCTACATGACACATTTGGAGCAAGGTACGGTGTCATGACAATGAACCTCGCGGAAACATACAACTTTATCCTTAGAGGAAACCGGGCATTGCCACTTACAGCCATTGTTGAGGGTATTTTCTATGGCACCGTGAAGTATTTCAGAGATAGACACCAAAAAGTAGAGCAACATATTTTGAACAACCCGAATACACGTTACTGTGAAAGAGTCACGAAGTACATGGACAGCAAGATGCAAAAAGCTAGGTCACACACTGTAGTCGCCATCGGTAATCAAGAAAGAAGGTTTGAGGTCCGCTTAGCCAACAACAAATTCGGATGTCCAAATGAGCTGAGGACGCATGAGGTGAGAATTGGTAATGAAGCTTGGCCAACGTGTGAGTGCACATGCAACAAACCGAAATTGCTTCACCTACCTTGCTCACATGTACTTGCTTCTTGCGGACAGCTTGGAATGGACGCAATATCGTTTGTGTCTCCATTTTTTCTAAAAGAGTCTATCCTCAATACCTGGCAGGTGAGCTGATGGGTTTTCGATCAATGGGTAACTTCAACAGCGTCAACCCCGCTGAAAGGCGTTACATTCCAAACCCAGAGCATATGCGTACAAGTAGATGTAGACGGCAGTGTGAGCGCATCCGGAATGATATGGATGAATCTGAAGCAGGAGGTCCAACTAGGCAATGCATTCTATGCAATGAATTTGGCAATAGGGACACTAATTGTCCCACTTTCGTCACTGGGCGTGGACGAGGCAACCGGGGACGAAGAGGAGGTAGAGGAAGTAGAGGAGTAAGAGGGAGAGGAAGAAGATAAGCTAGCAATACTATTAAGTGTGCCACTGTGTTCTGAATTTGTATTAAGTGTGGCACTATATTCTGAATTTGTATTAAGTGTGGCACTATGTCCTGGATTTGTATTAAGTTTGACACTATGTTCTGAATTTGTATTAAGTGTGACACTATGTTCTGAATTTTTATTAAGTGTGGCACTATGTTCTGAATTTTTATTAAGTCTGACACTATGTTCTTTTATTAAGTGTGGCACTATGTTCTGAATTTTTATGTGCAGGAATGTCGGGAATGTGGTTGCTGAATGTGGACATTGATAGGGGTCATCGTGCTGCAATATGGCATGAGCGCAAGGTTGAGCCTCTGGTCACTCGCACTCCTAAGGAGAACTGGATGATACAGCAAGGATGGGTTCAGCGGTACGTGCTTTATTAATTTGCACACTGACATGCATATTAATGGGAGACACTAACTGAAAAGTTCTGTGATGAAGGTTGAAATGGTCCGGCCTATTACCTTTCGCGCATCTGGTTGAGTCCATCCCGGGCTGCAAATGCCTCGCCATCGACTCCTCCTTGTTGAGCTGCTTAGTGGACCATTGGAGGCCAGAGACCCACACATTTCACTTCGGATGGGGAGAGATGGCTCCTACTCTCGAGGATGTGTCACTTTTGCTGGGACTACCGTTGGCAGGTCATGCCATAGGACCATTGGATGCACCGGCTGGTTGGGAGCAAGGTCTTACACAACGTTTTCATGGTGTTTTCGGATGTTCCGGATCCGGTATGGGAGCATCATGGACCTAAGTATGATTGGTTGCTCAATTTCCAGGTTATTTCCCCTACCTCTTATCTTCAAATTATCGTGCATATGGTTTTATAGAAAATACCCGCGGCTTACTTACTAAAACTTTCTATTTGCTTAATGCAGATCCAGAAGTTTCAGGCGCCATTGAGTGCGGAACAGATCACTCAGAGCCTGGAGGCCTACTTAATGTGACTTTTCGGCAAGGTGATGTTCACAGAGAACCATGTCAGCACTATTAGCGCGCTCTACATCTCTATGGCACTCGAGATAGCGAGCGCTCAGACGGCAGATCAGATCCGACAGAGGAGTTGGGGTTTGGCGGTCTTAGCGGCTACATACCGAGGTATGTGCAACGGTTGCCAGCTTATATCGAGAAAGCCAACCCTTCTTGGATGCCCTCTATTCCTACGGATGTGGTCGTGGGAGAGGTTCTCTATAGGGCGACCAGATGTACGTGTTAATCAGCCTATAGATGCCATATTTGATGCTGATGGCATCGACATGCCTACTTTTGGTCTGTGTTGGACACGTCGCGAGGTATGTATTGTGTTATAGTTTAATGCATTTTTTGTGTGCACCAGAGATAGTTCAATGCTAGCGGCTACTAACATTTGTTTTCTGCAGAGACGCTTTGCTAGTGATCAGACCAGAAAGGCATACACGGCACTGAACGAGCAGTTCGATACGTACATTGGGGTCATCTGGCAGCCCTACACTGAAGCAGCCATAAATGCGAGATACCCTGGTGGTATGTCTTTGTTGTGCACAAGGGACCGAGATTCCTGGATGACGAAATCAAAGATCATCTTCGATATCTTTGTCGAGGAGATGGCACAACATAGGGTTATGAGGCAATTTGGTCTTCTGCAGTTGGAGCTACCTCCCCCTACAGAGAACCCGGTGCCATCACACATCCACATGTATTAACCAGTTTTACAATGTTGCATTTTCTTTCATAGTGCTCAATTCAAAGGGCATGACACCATAATTATCTTTCATAATTGCTGAACACACACCACTATTTTAGGACGACAAGGAAGGGCATGACTAGGACAATTGTTGAGTGGCTAGGTAGACTAGAGCCGCATGTTATAGAATGGGAGACAGCAAACACAAATCTATAGCACGAGAATCACAATTTTGAACTCAATGAATTCAATCTCTATTTGCGGCGCTACATGACCGGAACACGGTTACGCATCGTTGAGCACTCTCACCCAGAGGAGATACTTGATCCTACTCCGTCGGATACGTACCCGAGCTATGATACTTCGGTCTCTTGGCAGTACCCGGTAAGATATATTTTCTTTAAGTAATGTTGTCACATACATTGGCGTGCATACTTAATAATCGTCCTGAAAATTTGCAGGCTACCTTGACACATGAACTCTACAACGACGTGACCACCTTTGGACGATCACTGTCGTCAGGACCTCTTCTTCACCACCATCCTGTCATACAACCCTTTTTGGAAAGGATGCAGAACAAAATACAGGCTGTCTACGAGGCTATCACGTGCACCCGGAGAAGCGACGTTCCACCTCCTACAAAAGGATTAGATAGCAGTTTCTCCATCATACCCGAAGGAAATTTCAAAGTGAACATTTTCAGTAGGTTCAGTAGGTTGAGGAGCAACTCTTTGCTCTACTGGTCGGGGCGAAGATGCCCCGAACAAGCCCCTCAAAGGATTAGTTTCCATAGTAACAAGTGACAGAAAATTTCAGCACACTATATAAATGTTTCCTTACCAAGTTTCACTCACCAAAGGCGCTTCACTCCCCGGCAACAGCGCCAGAAAAGAGTCTTGATGACCCACAAGTATAGGGGATCTATCGTAGTCCTCTTGATAAGTAAGAGTGTCGAACCTAACGAGGAGCAGAAGAAAATGACAAGCAGTTTTCAGTAATGTATTCTCTGCAAGTACTGAAATTGTAGGTAACAGATAGTTTTGTGATAAGATAATTTGTAACGGGTAACAAGCAATGAGAGTAAATAAGGAGCAGCAAGGTGGCCCAATCCTTTTTGTAGCAAAGGACAAGCCTGGACAATTTCTTATAATGAGAAAAGCGCTCCCGAGGACACATGGAAATTATCGTCAAGCTAGTTTCATCACACTCATATGATTCGCGTTTGTTACTTTGATAATTTGATATGTGGGTGGACCGGTGCTTGGGTACTGCCCTTTCTTGGACAAGCATCCCACTTATGATTAACCCCTATTGCAAGCATCTAAAACTACAAAAGAAGTATTAAGGTAAACCTAACCATAGCATGAAACTAGTGGATCCAAATCAGCCCCTTACGAAGCAACACATAAACTAGGGTTTAAACTTCTGTCACTCTAGCAACCCATCATCTACTTATTACTTCCCAATGCCTTCCTCTAGGCCCAAATAATGGTGAAGTGTCATGTAGTCGACATTCACATAACACCACTAGAGGAGAGGCAACATACATCTCATCAAAATATCGAACGAATACCAAATTCACATGACTACTAATAGCAAGACTTCACCCATGTCCTCAGGAACAAACGTAACTACTCATAAAGCATATTCATGTTCATAATCATAGAAGTATTAATATGCATAAAGGATCTGAACATATGATCTTCCACCAAGTAAACCAATTAGCATCAACTACAAGGAGTAATCAACACTACTAGCAACCCACAGGTACCAATTTGTGGTTTTGGATACAAGATTGGATACAAGAGATGAACTAGGGTTTGAGAAGAGATGGTGTTGGTGAAGATGTTGATGGAGATTGACCCCCTCCCAATGAGAGGATCATTGGTGATGACGATGGTGATGATTTCCCCCTCCCGGAGGGAAGTTTCCCCGGCAGAACAGCTCTGCCGGAGCCCTAGAATGGTTCCGCCAAGGTTCCGCCTCGTGGCGGTGGAGTTTCATCTCGTAAGCTTGCTTATGATTTTTTTTCATAGTAAAAGACCTCATATAGCATAAGATGGGCACCGTAGGGCCACCGGGGGGGCCCACGAGTCAGGAGGGCGCGCCCCCCACCCTCGTGTCCATTTACTTGGCAGGGAATGTACAAAGGCAGTTGCAGTGTGGTACTTGAGGCAGTGGCCACACAGGACCTTTGGATTTGGAACTCCTTCTTTGGTATGAACTCACAATGATATCAACGTGCTGCAGTGCTCCCCTGTCTTTGCCAAGCTCATCGAAGGTCATGCTCCTCCATGAACTTCGAGGTCAATGGGCGCCACTACAACAAGGGATACTAACTAGCAGGTTACATCTATCCGAGATGGTCCACATTTGTTAAAACTATTTCAAACCTGTGCCAGGAGGCAAGAACTCCTACTTTGCCAAGTGTCAGGAGGCTTGCAGGAAGGATGTCGAGTGGGCATTTGGTGTGCTCCAATCTCGATTTGGTCTTGTCCGGTACCCCGCTCAGACCTAGTCGAAAGATCAAATATGGGAAGTCATGGCTTGCTGTGTCATCTTGCACAACATGATCATTGAAAGAAAGCAGGAAGAGCTAGTGTTTGACACTGAACCATATTACGAACGTGTGATGAAATATGAGTTTCCGTTTGTTGAACTGTTTGATTTTGTATCGATAAAAAGCTTATGTTCAATTTGTGCCCAAGCACGCCAAATATGGGTTGCGCCGAAAGTTGGTCAAAGGGCCGATTTGCACCGAAAGTGGGCCGAAATCGGCGTCCCCGGGGGGGGGGGGGGGGGGGGGGCTCGGAACCCGAGGCCCCCCACGCCGAGTTTGTCACTAGAGCGCCCCCAGGCAGCACTATTTGAAGCCCCTGGGGGACCGACCGAGTGGAGATGCTCTAAGGTATGTCGCTAAATTAGACTCTCTGGGATAATGGCTGAAGGTTACATGGTGGAAATTACGACATAAGAACACGTAGTTCTCATAGATCGCCACCCTTATTCATCACATAGACAACCTCCACACAATCTAAGTTGGCCATGAGCTTATGGGAAAGCCAAGTTAGGTGCACCCCCATGATGAACGGTGAGATAAAAAATATAAAAAAAACTAAATAATCTTAAAGTTGGTGGCATTGGTTGTGAACAATTTTTTGTAGGTGCTTGCAAAGTTTGATGGCCAAATAATATCAAATGATCTCCATACAAACAAAACAGAAGTTCTACTCAAACAGCCCACAGACGTTTGAGCATAAAGCTTTTTTATAGAACCCTCAGATGTTATTTTGACACAAATTTTGCAAGCACCCATAATATTTGGTCATAATCAAAACTACAAAGTTTCAGATTCTTTTGATTTGTTTGCTATGTTTTCGATGATCATACGTATAGCGGTGGTGCATCTAGCTGGGACATAGAAAACCACTCTCTGAGGTTATTGTACCCCACCTCTCCCGTTAGAATAAGGCCCTCGCCTCAGCTGTCAACACATTATATTTTTGACATACTACGAAAGCTCAGTCTCTCATGAATGCTCATAGAGGTAGGATATGCGTACATGTCTTCATAAGGGTGAGTGCATGTATGTATGCCTGAGCATCAGCATCAGTACTATGTTCGAAAGACATACGACGAGAGCCCGTGGTAATCGGCTGCAACGAAAAAAAACCATGACCATCACGTAGAATAGCACCCGGGCCACCAGAGCCTAGGAAAGAAAGCGTCACGTCCACGTTCAGTTTAACGAGTACCTTGTCGACCGTGGCCGTGTCCGGAACGGATTAGATCTCCTTTCCGATTCCGAGACGTACGGTTCCAGATCGGCGGCAGCACTACCTATATATTAACAGCATACGCCACACAAATTTGTATCGAATCGATAGCCCCTGCTACGATCGATTACGACCATCAGCAGAGCAGCGTATCGATCAAGTTGACCCATGCATATGGCGGGGTCGACTTCTCCGTTGGCCGGCCTCCCGCCGAACCTCTTAGGCCACGTCATCGCTCTCCTCCCTCTCCCCGCCGACCGTGCCCGCTTCCGCGCCGTCTGCCGCTCCTGGCGCTCCGCCATGCACCACCATGTCGCGCAGCTACCGTGGATCGTCCACTCGGATGACACCTTTGTCACCCTTCCCAACTATTACCTCCACAGATGGTCCCCCTTCCCCGAAAACACCAAGCTCATAGGCGCTAGCGGCAGCTGGCTCGCCGTCTACCACGCCGACGCCAATGGTGGTCCGCGGAGCTACATGTTGCATAACCCTTTCTCCAACACAACAGTGCCCCTTCCCGGGTTGGACTCCGTCATCGGAAGGGTTCCTGATGAGTTCAAGGTCAGAAAGGTGCTTATGCGTTCGACCCAAGATGATCTTGTTGCCGTGACCACTAACATGAGGGATCACCGGATTATATTGTGCCGACCTGGGAAACCCGGCACATGGTTGCTCAAGCGCCGAGCGCTACCATATGCTCGTATTTGTGACATCGCATTCCTTGGTGCTAGTCTCTATGGGGTCACCGCGGATGAACAACTTATCGAGCTACAAAGTGGTCAGAGAGAAGATGGATGTCCAACGGTTAGAAGTGCTAAATATGTTATCAAACACTTCCTAGGTCATGATAAGGGAGCCGAGCAGGAGGACGATGAAGACGAATTGGAAGTGTCAGGAAGCGAGGATGATGAAGTGGTGGAGCCGAGCAAGGCATCGAGTCTTGGGGGTGAAGAAGCATCGGAGTACAAAGAGACATCGAGTGATGATGATGATGATGATGATGATGGTGATGATGATGATATGGAAAGCAACGAGCCATCAAGTATCGAGCATGATGATGAAGATACGAAAAGCACGAGCGACAAGGAATCCGACGATGACAATGAAGTAGAAAACAACCTGGAGGACATAGATCTGGCCGGATATTGCTCGAATCCTGATGACGTCGAGGAGAACGAATTCATGGATTACACCGTAACCGAAAGATATCTCCTTGAGTCAGGCGGCAAGCTACTCATGATAAGGCGCCGGCGTTTTATACCATGCCATTCCACGAGGCTCGGTCGCGAGTTCATAACCGATAGTGAGGTTGATGATGATTATGACGCCGACGTCCTAGAGGCAAATCTGCATGTGGGCTCGTGGGTGCCGGCTGTTACAACATGCACGCTCTTCATCGGCGATGTCTTCTCAAAATCGATTCATGGCTGTGAGGAGGCATCTGAAGAATTTGACTACTACTTCATCGATGAACACGACGTCACCATCACAAGGGCCACAACCTTCCCGGAGTTCCTAGATTGGAAATCGATGTGGTTTTCTCCTCCAGATATAGTGGTTTAAGTTCTTAGTACATGCCAAACTCGCTCGTGTATACACTAGTATGATTTTTACGTCATGTATTACTCTCCTGATTCTGTTAGTCGCTTGCAGATTTTTCAGAGAAATAAATTATACTGGGATTTTACTTTTTTGTCCCGTTCAATGAATCTATTGCATTTTTTTTCAAGGGGGTTTCCGCTGAAAATTGTAAGATTTTAAATAGAAAATGATAATTTGAGTACTGACATGCACCATCTACATGCAACCGCAAAAAAAAAGAGAAAGAAAATACACCATCTACTAGAGACGCTCTTAGAATTGGCGGCACTTCATTAGCGGAGAGACATATACGCCACCGTTGCGGTTTAATATGCAGCAGGGTTTTATTTGCCGATCGTTTCCGTATCGAGTCTGATTTCCTTTCCCTCTGCACTACGAGTTTGATCCCAGCTGTACACGTACAAGGCAGCTTTTCTTTTCTTTTATCTCCGCACTACAACCGGCACAACAATAGATCGACTCCAACCATGGCGGAGACTTTGCAGCCTTCCTCTCATCATCAGTGGGCCGACCTCCTGCCGGAGCTCCTAGGACGGGTCATCGCCCGCCTCCCGCGCCCCGACGACCGTGCCCGCTTCCGTGCCGTGTGTCGTCCATGGCACCTCGCCGTGCGCCAGCATAATCGTCCGCAGCTGCCGTGGATCATCTACTCGGATGGCACCTTTGTCACCTTCCCCGATCACGGTATTTATCATGGGCTATCCTTCCCCGACGACGTGACCTTCGTGGGCGTGTGTCACAGCTGGCTCGTCTTTTACCGCATCGCCGACTGGTGGCGACGTAACTACCTCTTGTACAACCCTTTCACCAAATCAACGGTGCCGCTTCCGGGGCTTGACTCCGCCATCGACGATACCTCTTACCAGTTCGAGGTCCAGAAGGTACTTATGGGGTCGACCAAAGATGATATCGTCGCGGTGACAACCAACAACTGCAATTACCCGATCATCTTGTGTCGCCCTGGGAAACCCGGCGCATGGTGGCCCCGACGGGGCGAGATGCCATATGCGTCCATATTTGATGTCGTGTTTTACAAAGACAACCTATGTGGGATCACTAAGAGCAATGATCTTGTTGTGATGGATATTGATCAAGACGACGAGGGAATCCCCTTTGTTAAGGATATTAAGTATGTTATCATGCACCCATCGGGTGATGATGATGATGATGACGATGATGAGGAGCGGGACGAAGAAGACGAGTACGGAGACGATGGAGAAGTGTCGAGCAATGACGAGGTGGAGTACAACGAGACATCAAGCATTGACGAGGACGGCGAAGAGTTGGACGATGCATCGATTGTCAACGATGACTCTGACGATGGTAAGGTAACAATGAATAAGAACAAGAACAAGGACAAACTGGCGAACAAGGACGATGATAAGGTAACAATGGATGACCACGAAGAAGTGTCGAGCAATGAGGGTGAAGAAGACGTGGATGATGGAGATTGCGATGATGGGTCGGGTATCTTAGGTGATTCATTTTTTGAAGGCATGATACCGGACGACTCTGACTACATGGTTCCGGACGGCAATGAGTATGCACATGGAGAAGACCTAGATGACATCGTGACCAGTCGACATCTCTTTGTGTCGAATGACAAGTTACTCATGGTAAGGCGGCGACAATACGTGCCTATGCTCTCTCGTCCTTACAATCTTAAGGTAGAGGTTCTGGAGGCGGACGTCGATGCCGGCGTATGGACACTGCAGATGGACGGTGGTGTGCCGGGTGCATTCTTCATGAGCAAGCATTACTCAAAACATGTCCCCACGTATCAAGAGGTGGGAAAGAAGTTTATCCACCACTTTGTAGATGAGCATAATCGTGGGGGGCGATTCAAGATGTCGACGGTTTACTCTACGGGATGGCAAGCCGACGCGGTTCTTCCCGCAAGAGCCAGTTGTATGACCTTAATATAAGTTTCTGTTAACTCTGCATATAAGTTTTTCTTAAGTCAGTCTTGGTAAAGTTTGACCAAATTGGTAAAGAAAACATGAAATTAGTTTTCATATACTAGTTTGACTTGAGAAAAATCTCAAGTGAATATTTCATTTTATAAAGCTCTGCTTTGTTTGCTGTGCCTGTATATATGTGTTTGTGACGCCTCGGCGTTGGCCTTTTTTTTTCAGTTCTCGTGAGCCCAACGACACGAACTGCGGCGATGCCTACAAATCCGTGATCGACGTGACCGTTCTTTACAGACGAGATCTCTTTGCGGATCGTTTCCATATCGAGTCAGATAGATTTCCTTTCCCTCCTCCACACAAACCCCAGCTGGGCACCTAGTATATACTGTATTACCGGACCACGTACAGTAGCTAGGTACAGACACGTACGACCAATCTTTTATCTCTACACTAGCACCAGCACAACAGTAGACTCGAACCATGGCGTCGACTTTGCCGCCGTCTTCTCATCAGGCCAACTCCACCGCGCGACCCCAAACGAACGTCCGTTTTGTCCGGATTCTGTCTGTTTGGGTAGGAATTTGGGGTCGTGTCCGGGCCTGTCCTGGGATGCGGTGACCGTGCGCCCAGCAAGCGGCCACATTCCGGACGCATCTTGTCCGCGTATTATTTCTTTGCAAGTCCTTAACTTTATTTCATCATTCATTTTTGATACATGAAAAATACATCATCACATTTTGACTAGTAAAGCAAGACCAAAGAAAACAAGAACCACAAGAATACATTTTAGAAGATACCCAATTTTCATAAATGCTCCCTTGAGTTGGGTTAGGGCCTTCTCGATGCACTCGTTGTTGATCTGTGGAGGAGGCTCGATCTGGCATCCTCCTTTCTTCTTCAAGCCAAAAGTAGATGTTGCTTCCTCAGACCTAGTCTCGTGTCTAGCCTCTAATTTAGCAATAAGTGCACTTGTCTCATTTACAGCCTCTATGCTAGCTAAAAGTGCACAAACATGTACTAAATTTCGCTCTATCAATATATCAATGTACTCTTCTTCCCAATACCAAAACTTGCATCCATTCTACACAACAAAATTTGAAGTTAGCACAACTAATCAAATCTAGAGCACAAAACCGAAGCTAAAAAAACGCATACCCCATCATTTAAGCACTTGATGAACACCCATCCGGGATGTTCCGGCGTTGTAGACACGCGGCGCACGACCATCCTTGGGCAGTGGTCGCACTTAATGAATGGCAACGGTGCGCCGGCGAGCTTTTGGGCAAACACCGAGCCCGGCTGACCGCCATTCGTGTATCTGCCGGCGGACCACCGATGGTGCAGATCCGAGCGGCTAGAGGAGGAGCCACTATCTGCATGTGACCTTGCGGCCCTGCCAGGGCCTTCCCGCGAGGTGCCCGGTCAGTCCATGGCCCGGCCCGGCCTCCCACAGCCAGCCGAGCTCAAGACCGATCAGATCCGCCCCAAAACCGGCCGGCGGGTGCGCAAACCAGGTGGCCGTGGTTGGGTAGCTCGGCGGCGCCGAGGGGAAGGGGTTGGGAGAGTTCGCTTTCGAACTGCACGACTGCAATGGCAGCGGCAGCGAGAGGAAGAGTGGGAAAGAGTGGAGGGGTGCGGCCGGAGGGAGAGGGGGGCGGATAAAAAAAGGCCCGCCTTGTGCCACCGACGGGCGGGCCAGGGGAGGACACGCGCAGACGGCCCGCTCGTCCGCGTGGTGTCCGTTTCACCCCAAAAGCAGCGCAAACTTGGGTCGCGGATGGGTCGAAAGCGAACACAAAACGGAAAAAGTCCGTTTGCTCCCGCGCGCTGGGCCGCCTCTTTTGTCCCTTTTACCCCAAACAGACGGGGCCGGACAGGATAGGGTCGCGCGGTGGAGTTGGCCTCAGTGGGCCGACCTCCTGACGGAGCGGATCATTGCCCGCCTCCTGCGCCACTAGTAGAAAAACACCTAATAGTCCCGGTTCGTGAGGGCCTTTAGTCCCGGTTCATGAACCGGGACTAATGGGTCGTTACTAATACCTCCACCCATTAGTCCCGGTTCAAACAAGAACCGGGACTAATGTGCCTCCACGTGGCTCTGTGCGCCCAGCCCAGTCAGGGGGACTTTCGTCCCGGTTGGTGGCACCAACCGGGACCAAAAGTCCATGTTTTTTTTGGAAAGTGGCTGCTTTAGGGGTTTTGGGGGTTATTTTTAGGTTGTTATATTAGCTAGCTAATAGAGAGAAGTGTCCTCTCTTATATCTTCGTCCTTGGTTTACCAACGCTGCTGCTATATATGTTCATTTTACCCGCTGATATAATAACTCATGCATGCTCGCATACATCAGCATATATAATAACAAGTATTCGTCCTACTAATCATGCATCATCATACAACTTTTACTCGTTATTAATAATAAATCATACGATCATCATCCTCATAGTCATCGAACCCAACCCTACATAATTGTTCTTAACACATGATCATCAGTATCAGGTAGGACCTAGACACCCTTAAGGTAAAATAGCATAAAACAATATAGACCCTGACTCTCCATTATGAAGAATGGCGATCATCCTGTCTCCAATTTTTGCCCTTCGCTGAATGTTGCTTCCAAGAAGCTCCTTACGACTGTCCATACATTTTTTCCATTCTTTCATTGTCATGTCTCCACTTATTTTAGAAACCCGGTATGGACAGTTGAGATTCGTAGGACGACCTGGTTGTATGTTCAAAACATGAAGGCTACCGTGTGTATACATCAGATGAGGCACACAATCATTCGGGATTATCTGTTGAAAAACATAGTAATAACTTTGTAGTTAGCAATGATATGATGTACTAGTTTTAGAAGTGTGCAAAAAGATGCACGGAAGTTGTAATAGTAAAAAATCTTACCAGGGTATCTCCATGGTAGTTACCGTAGTTCAACACGTGCACTAGTGGCACGTATTGACCATAATATTGAGGAGTTTGATTGTAGACATTGTAATTCTCAAGATCAGTACAAAATGCGACCAGATGATTTTTCTCCTGATAAGTTAGTTCGGAGCCTTCGGTGTAGTAGGTTATGTCTACCATCTTCCGCACATTCTTTGAAGAATGAAAATAAGCTGTCAATGGAGAATAAGTTGTCAACTATTTTGAAATAAACAATATAAATTACTTAATAACTATGTTAAGCTCACATGGGGGAAGAATTGGAGGTGTATCCACAAGGACGAAAATCGTAGGTCTCTCTTGCTCGATTGTAGGATCACCAAGATCCATGGTAACAAGCATACCCTCATCAAAACCATACATCTTGCAAAGTGCTTCCCAATTTTTGCAACCAAAATGGGTTACACTCTGAGCATTGTACAGCTTTACTTGAAAATCCACACCATGATGGGTACTTAGAATAATTTTTTTGGTTTCGAAACTTTCATGGTCTTCAAAACCCATCCTCTCCAAGACATAGCGTCTTGCAAAGCATGGGATAAGCTAGTCGAATTGGAAAAGATGAAAAATATTGTCATGATTAAAATAGTTGAAGTCATGAGTAATTACGAAAAAAACTATTATCGTCGGTTGCGTACCGTATGAACATCGAAGGTCTTCTCGAGCTTAATGCTGAAGCGACGATCTTCGTCCAGCACAATGAACCTGTCGCAGATACCTCGGTCGTCGTGGCACCAGTCGCACTCCCCCGGGCGGTTTTCGTCGTCCGATGAGTACGACATTTCCGGCCTACGTTCATAATTCAAATATTAAACTAGATCGTTATTATTAATCACGGGTTGACTATCGATGATCGATGTACGTAGCTCCTCCTTTCATTCCCGAATGCATTATTATATTAAATTGTCTAGCACACGGGAATGAAGGAGAACTTATCCAATATGAGCATTCAATAAGCAAAACCAAATCATAAAATAAGCAAAACCAAATCATAAAATAAAGTATAGTATTCAAATTAGCTTGCATTCAATAATTATAAGCAAAAGTACATCATCTCTTGGTGTCCGTACATCGTCGAATATTATCACTAATACAACTAGAACCGTAGCGCCCGACGGGTATCGACGCGGGCGGTGGACACCCAAAGATAAGGAATCATCACAGGATCATAGCTCCAGTGAGATCCCTGAAGAACCTGCCAGGTATTGTCGAATCTGCCCTCCAATGCAACCATGTAGCGACGGACGTGCTCGTCCTCCTCGCTGACACGGTGACGTACCACCTCCGCGGTGTCCGGATGCCTCACCACCATCACTAGCCCACGTGACCGCCACCAAACAAGGATCGGGTCAACAACGGGCTGCCTCCTCACCAACCTACGTCCCCCGGAAGGTAGCACCTCCCAATACCAGCCCGGCGGAGCCCAGTCCTGAACATGGCCCAGATCAAGCAGGCCTCCACCGCCGAGTCGACGACGACGAGGATGCGGGATAGGCATCGCCGACGTCGATGCGGCAACTACTTCTATATATAGTTAAATAAAAGTAGTTCAACTACTAAGCACTTACTATAAATAAATAAGTAGTACTTACTAAAAACAAACTACTTCTATATATAGTAAAATAAATTAGTTTATTAAATCAACTAGCTAGTTCAACTATATATAAACTACTTATTTTTTTTCCTTTTTCTAAATACTATGAACAAAAAAATCATTAAAATTCTATGAACAAAATTAATTACTACACATCTAACCTAACAAAAAAAATCTAATCTAACAAAAAAAATCTATGAACTACATATCAAAATTACTACACATCTAATCTAACAAAAAAATCTAATTAATGTAACAAAAAAATCTAACATAATATAAGCAAATTAATTACTACACATCTAATCTAACAAAAAAAATCTAATCTAACAAAAAAATCTATGAACTACATATCTAAATTACTACACACATCTAATCTAACAAAAAAAATCTAATTAATCTAACAAAAAAATCTAACATAATATAAACAAATTAATTACTACACATCTAATCTAACAAAAAAAATCTAATCTAATAAAAAAATCTATGAACTACATATCTAAATTACTACACACATCTAATCTAACAAAAAAATCTAATTGATCTAACAAAAAAAGCTAACATAATATAAACAAATTAATTACTACACATCTAATCTAACAAAAAAAATCTAATCTAACAAAAAAATCTATGAACTACTACATATCTAAATTACTACACATCTAACCTAACAAAAAAATCTAATTAAATCTAACAAAAAAATGACGGGGGCCGGCGTACGGCCGGCGAAGGCGACGGCGAGGTGCTCACGTACGGCCGGCGACGGCGACGGCGAGGTGCGGAGCGGGGCGGCAACGGCGTCGAGGCGGCGCGGGCCGGGGCGGCGACGTCGATCGGGGCGGCGCGGGCGGGCTGGGCGGGGCGCGCGGGCGGCGACGACGCGGGGCGGGGCTGGGCGGGGCGGCGCGGGGCGGCGACGGCGTCGGGGCATGGCGGGGCGGGGCGGCGACGGCGTCGGGGCGGGGCGGCGACGGCGTCGAGGCGGCAGAGACGCGCGGCGACGGGAGTGGAGCAGGAGAGATCGAAGTCGCGCTAAGTGCTGTATATATAGCAAAAGCTTTGATCCCGGTTCGTGGCACCAACCGGGACCAATGCCCCCTTTAGTCCCAGTTGGTGCCACCAACCGGGACCAAAGGCCTCTTTTCAGCAGCCCAAAGGGCGGGAAACGAAGACCTTTGGTCCCGGTTGGTGCCACCAACCGGGACTAAAGAGTGGCATTGGTCCCGGTTAGGGCCACCAACCGGGACCAAAGGGTGGCATTAGTCCCGGTTGGAGCCACCAACCGGTACCAATGGACCCGTCTAACTACTTTTTTATTTTCTGCAGTTGTTTTTTTGTTAATTCTTCCTGCAGCTGTTTTTTTAGTCCCACCTCGCTAAGCGAGAGGCACTCGCAGCTGTTTATAAGCCCTGAGTGCAGAGACGATGACGAAGAGGCCCAATGCTCCTGCACGTTGGTTAGCTTCAAGCCTTGAGGAATACGGTAGACTGCACAGAGCTATGTGCAGTGCAGTTGACACTATTCCGAAAGGCTTGAAGCAAATTAACAAGCATTGCCTCTTTTTTATTTTTAATGACTTATTACAACTGAGAAATAAAAAGAAAAGAAAATAATTGTGATTAACTTTACTAAAATATGAGCATAGATGCTTATTTTTAATGACTTATTACAATTCAAAAATAAATAGAAGAAAAAATAGTTATGATTAACTTTACTAAAAAATGAGCATAGATGCTTATTTTTAATGACTTATTACAACTGAGAAATAAAAAGAAAAAAAATAAATATAGCTGAAAAGGAAAAAAAACTATATAGAAAACTACTCAGAAATGAATTGAAGCAAAAAATAGTTGTGATTAACTGTACTAAAAAACGAGCATAGATGCTTATTTTTAATGACTTATTACAACTCAGAAATAAAAAGAAAAAAAATAAATATAGCAGAAAAGAAAAAAAAAACTATATAAAAAGATACTCAGAAATGAATTGAAGCAAAAAATAGTTGTGATTAACTGTACTAAAAAAGGAGCATAGATGCTTATTTTTAATGACTTATTACAACTCGGAAATAAAAAGAAGAAAAAATAGTTGTGATTAACTTTACTAAAATATGAGCATAGATGCTTATTTTTAATGACTTATTACAATTCAAAATAAATAGAAGAAAAAATAGTTATGATTAACTTTACTAAAAAATGAGCATAGATGCTTATTTTTAATGACTTATTACAACTCAGAAATAAAAAGAAGAAAATAAATATAGCAGAAAAGAAAAAAAAACTATATAAAAAGCTACTCAGAAATGAGCATAGATGCGCTTATAGAGGAAATTCAAATTAAATTCATAACAAATTTCAAGAGAAATTCGTATGAATTTAGCCTAAATTCCCTATATAAGGGCATCTATTTTTATTTTCAGAGGAGATCAATAAGGCAGAGAGGGAGGGGCTTATAAACCGGCCTGATTCCCCTCCGGTTGGCGAGGTGGGACTAAACTTTGGCCGCAACGAGGACCAACCCTTTAGTCCCGGTTGGTGGAATGGACCGGGACTAATGGTCGTCCTTTGGTCCCGGTTTAGGCCACCAACCGGGACCAATGGTGGTGGGCCAGGAGCGAGGGCCATTGGTCCCGGTTCGTCCCACCAACCGGGACCAATAGGTCCAGACGAACCGGGACCAATGGCCCACGTGGCCCGGCCGGCCCCTGGGGCTCACGAACCAGGTCCAATGCCCCCATTGGTCCCGGTTCTGGATTGAACCGGGACTAATGGGCTGGACCGGCTTGGACCATTGGCCCCTTTTCTACTAGTGCGCCCCGACGACTGTGCTCGCTTCCATGCCGTGTGCCGTCCATGGCACCTTGCCGTGCGACAGCATATATAATCGGCCACAGCTGTCGGGGATCATATCTACTCGGGTGGCACCTGTAATTCGTCACCTTCCTCGATCACGGCAGTTCCATGGGCTATCCTTTCCTTCCCCGACAACGCATGCTTCATCAGCGCGTGTCACAGCTTGCTCGTCTTTTATCGGCCGCGTCGTAAACTTGTGGTGACGTAGCTATCTCTTGTACAACCTTTTCACCAAATCAAGAGTAAATTTGTCAGCGCCCCTGAAGCTGACCAAACCCACGGTGCACGGCCCAAGCGTGCACGCATGGCCAACAAGCGAGTGTTGGGCCCGGAGTGGGTGACAGCGGCCCAGGCCCACGCGGCGACTACTTAAGCCCCAGCTCTCAGAGGAAGAAGCATCCAGTGGATCACCGAACGAACCGACGGCGGCCACCTTTCCCTTTCCTCAAACCCTAGTTCTCGCATCGCCATTATTGTAATCAAATCGAGCCTGTATTCGAGAGATTGAGCTGTTAATCCATATACTCCTGAGTGAGATCCTATCAAAATTGCATAAAACCACCACTTTGAGGGCTGGGTTCGCGGAAAACACTAGGATATAGAATCGCTGCAGAAAACACCATGTAATTGTTTTGCAAAAACCACTGATCGGCGGATCGAGCCGTGTTAAATGAGTTTATGACAGGTGGGGCCCGTTTTTCGCCTATGTGGCACTCCAGGCTGTCCCGACAGCCGGCAGACGGTGTTAGACAGCGCCATTAGGTCTCCGCTTTAGTCATCGCTGCATCCGTCTCTTTTCCCCTCATTCTTCTCCCCCCCCCCCTCGCTCCCGCCGCCGTCGCCCCCTTGCCCCTTGCACTCCAGAGATGCGTGGTCCGGCGAAAGGTGGAGTTGCTGGTGGTGGCGCTTCACCCGGCAGCGCCGCATGCATTGTAGGTAGTGGAGGAGGACCCGCAGTGGATCAAGGTGAGCTTTGCGGGAGCTCGAACCCTAGCAAGCCGACAGAGGAAGAGGAGGAGGAGGATGAGGGAGTCCTGGATTATGGGGTCCTTGCGCGTCTAGGCTATGTGACATGGGCCGGACTAATGGGTCATGAAGATACAAGATTGAAGACTTTCCCCCATGTTCGGATGGGACTCTCCTTTGCGTGGATGGCAAGCTTGGCGTTTGGATATGAAGATTCCTTTCTCTGTAAACCGAGTTTGTACAACCCTAGGCCCCTCCGGTGTCTATATAAACTGGAGGGTTTAGTCCGTAGAGGTAATCATAATCATACATGCTAGACATCTAGGGTTTAGCCGTTACGATCTCGAGGTAGATCAACTCTTGTAACCCCTATATTCATCAAAGTCAATCAAGCAGGAAGTAGGGTATTACCTCCATCAAGAGGGCCCGAACCTGGGTAAACATCGTGTCCCCGTCTCCTGTTACCTTCGATCCTTAGACGCACATTTCAGGACCCCCTACCTGAGATCTGCCGGTTTTGACACCGACATTGGTGCTTCCATTGAGAGTTCCACTATGCCGTCGTCAAAAGGCTCGATGGCTCCATCAATCATCTACGACGATGAGGCCGTGAGGGAGATTTTTCTCCCCGACCAAATCTTTGTATTCGGCGGCTTTGCACCGCGGGCCAACTCGGCTGGCCACCTGGAGCAGATCGACAGCTACGCCCCTGGCCTCGGAGCCCTTCAGATACGGAAGATGTTCATGCGGTCTGACCATGATAATCTCGTCGCCGTGACGACCAACAACAACAATGTCGTCCACCAAAGTATGGTGTATGGTTGCCTGAACAGGGAGATATGTCCTATGACTTGATATTTGCGTCTCTTTTTCTTGGAAACATAGTAGAAAACAAAAAAAAATATCGCCCTACAATCACCAAAAACAATATGAAGATGCAGAAGGGGTTTAGATCATGATCGTTATCGACTCCAAGTAGCAGCGGAAGTAGATGAGTCGGTGTAGATGGAACTTGGTGTCCCTCAAACTATAGATGAACAATCACGCGAACCGCCCATGAACGGTCACTCGAACTGAAGACCGAAAACATGGTCTTTCTACATTTTGCAAGCCCCTTCAGAATTAATCACCACCGAAGAATTAGAGGAGGATGAGCGACACGTGGATTCTAATTATGAGTATTAGAGGAACTAGAACTAGCTCTAATTATCTCAACTAGAACTAGTATAATAGAGAACTAGATGAGGCCCCAAAACTTGTTTGTTCAGAAGGTGCCAAGGTTGGAGGGGGAGAGGGGCTGCCACTAAGAAGGGAAGGAATCCCTTGTAACACCCCAAATTTTCAATTTGAAATGTTATACATAGATCATCATTGCATATCATAATTTTATTGCATTTTGGCTTGATCCCAGAAATTTCCCGCAACTCAAGGACCCACGGAGAGAGTAGGAGATTTCGTTATTTTCATATTTGAGTTTTCTCAAATTTTGAAAATAGGATCATTTGATTTTATTTATTTTATCTTCAATTATTTCTAAAAAAATATGAGAGAGAGAATAAAATGACTTTCTCAAAATAAAGAAATATTGAAGGTTTAATAAAAAAATCAAATAAGATTTTTTTATTTGGAGTTTATCGCTATTTTATTTGAATTTAGGAAAAATGCGCATTTTTCAAAATTGCATTGAGGCCCCAAATAAATGTTCACCTTGTCTAGCTTGATTTTAGAAGCCGGGGAAAAGTTATTTCAAGATTTTTGGAGTCCGTTTAGTATTTTTTTTTGTTTGTTTTTCTGCGCGAAATTATATAAAAAAACGAAACCGACTTTGGGCCGTGTTCGGCCAGGACTCCGCCTGGCCGGCCCCTTTAAATAGCGACCCCCGAGCCCACCAAGCCACCAGCCCCAAACCCTAGCCACGCCGCCGCCCGCGCCGCGCGCTGCCGCCGCTGCCGCCACCGCCGCTACCGACGCCGCCGCCCGCCGCCGCCGCCCCGGACGCCGCTGCCCCGCCGCCGACCCCACTGGACCCCGCCACCCCCTCGCCGGAGTAAGCCGCCGCCTCGCCGCCGGCGGTTTTCCTCGAGAAAACCGTTCGGTTTTCCGCCGGTTTTTCGTTTGGTTTTTTAAAAAAAAACTAGATCTGTTTTTTTCAGTTTAATTTATCTAGCGAGCGTTCGCTCGTTCGTTCGTTTTAATGAACGGTTTTCGTCGTTTAGCCGCAGACAGCGAACGTTCGTTCGTTAGCCTGTTCGTCCGCGAAGTACTTATTGTATGCTTGTTTGTTTGCGATAGAGTACCCGGAGTGCGCCGCTTGCTACTTTGAATCTCTAGGTTTCGCGGATCATCAGCAAGGCAAGTAATACTTGATCATATCCCTTTTCATACCCAGTTTTTATACATTAGATCAATCTTCAAACATTGCATGATTAGGATCTAATTAAACTGTGGGTTTTGGGAAAGTAGATGAGGTAGTACCTATTACCTGTTTTATTTTCAAACCCTTGGGGTTACTTCTACGTTTGCTTATATTGTCATGCTATGCTAGTAGACGTGGATTTGGTGAGTGTATCCATGACAGATGTGAGTTTGTTAATTAATGGTTTATTTAAGGTGGCAACTTAAACACACATCTGGGTGGATTGAGCTACCTGGGTATTCCAGGATTGCCTAATTTTTTTGGACCGCCACCCAGGCTCAAAGGGATCATGAGATTATTCATGCTAGAAACTTCCGTGTGCAGCCACAAGCTACTATGGGCTCTAGCATAGTTGATTAAGTCGTGCGAACTCTTATAGTGGTAGACTAGCAGATGTAGTGGGATGTAGGTGTAACTGTCTACCCGTTCGTAAGGTGCTAGTGCTTCTGAAAGACTATGTCTCGGTCATCTGTTTCTCAAACACCATGTAGTGCGAGAATACTAACGGAGGAAATCGAGTCTTGTGGGGAAAAGTGTGCAAACCTCTGCAGAGTGTATAACACTAATCATGGTTAGCCGTGTCCCCGGTTATGGACATCTTGAGTATCTAGTACTTAGATTATCATGTGAATCTCATCATGTTACTTTAATTAATATTGTTGGGTTTAATGATGATGCTTAATTGGGATTGAGAATGCTATCAACATTCTCAATGTTTAACAACCACCATGATAGTTAAATAAAATTTATTCCTTTGCAGTAGGAAAAAATTGGCTTTACGCAAAACTGTAATCATAGAGCTTTCCACCAGCCATATATGCATGTAGTATAGCATTACTCTTTCATATTACTCTCTATGTGTTACATTGCCAGCATATTCCATGTGCTGACCCGTTTTCGGGCTGCAACGTTCATGTTGCAGACTTTTCAGACGACGAGTAAGGTGCCTTTAGGTCGTGGTTCTATCCTCAGTGATGCTGTTGGAGTTGATGGACTCGCTTATCTTTCAAGCCTTCCGCTGTTATCGTTATCAGATGGCCTTAAGCCATATTTATTGTAATAAGTTCTCTTTTGAGACATTCGATGTAATAAGTGTGTGATTGCTACTCTGTTATAAAGCCTTCGAGTATTGTGCGTGTCAGCATTACTGATCCAGGAATGAAACTGATGCACAGAGGTCAGACTGTTTGAGGTCTGGTCGCTACATCCCTCCTTGGTGCGCCGGCCATAGGGGGAAGGGACCTTCCCCCACTCCAAGTCGGCCTCCCCACCATGGAAAGGGGGGCTTCCACTATTGGGGCATGGTGGCACAATACTCCTTCCACCACTTGGCCTTTGAAGACCAGTTGACATTAAATAAAATATAAAAATCTCCTTACAATTACTAGAAGAAGTTGGCCTGACTCTAGTAAATATCTAATTAGCAGAACCATTGTGTGAAGTTGCAGGAAATTAATCATGTTTCATGTTTGAAAAAAAATCAGCAAACAGTAAGTGTTCTTCAGCATGACCCACCACTGTATGTGCGAGAGAAAATAGCTAGTTCAACCCAAGAAGTAAGTTTGTTTGCCCATATCTACTATTTGCTCATGTGTTTGTAGTTTGCTCATATATGCTTGTTTGCTCATGTGACTGTTGTTTTCTCATACAAAGAGAAGCAAGGTAGAGAGATGGAGTTGAACAAGGGCCTCTACCAGAAAATGCTTTCATTCATAAACAAAGTTAGTCACAACAACCAGATCTGCAAAGTGTTAGAATATAAACACCTGGTCAAAGTCAGTCAAAGCCATTGTTTTTATCAACTAACCCAAGGCAATATACCTGTGTGGAGCACCCCCTGTTGCTCTACTTGGTCAGATGTGTATAATCACTTGATTATTTAACATTCCCAGTTTGCTTATCCTTGCATGATAAACGATTTATGGCTTCCTAATCATAAACAGTGGAACCATGCTCTTGTTAATCAGCTCTTTGCTCAGCCTACTACTTCTATCATATTGAACACTCTTATCATTCAAGATAACAACCCAGACATCCTATGTTGGGATTTAACTCCTACAAGAAAATGCAATACTAAGAGCGCTTATAAACTGCGCTTATAGGATCTTCAGGTCACACTCAACCATAGACCCACACCTCCCCCTTTGCAGGTTTCAAGCATACTTAAGCAGGTTTGGAAACTCAAGACTTTGGCCCCTAGAATCAAAACATTGGCATGGAGACTGCTCAGGAAGGAACTATCTACAGGTCTGAGAGCATGTAAGGAATGGCACTCTTTTTCACACCATGCATGAATGACGCTCTTTTTCAGACAAAATTTCATTGGCCAAGTTTGCCGCTCTGAGAGATATCAATGCCCCTTCTTCTCTCTGGGATATCAGGCAACACTTAGTAGCCTTCCATTACAACTCTAGCAAGACAATTACAAAGCACATTCCATATATCTAAGAATTTTAATGTCATTGCTCATGGTTGCCCTCATCAGGTTTTGAAATCATCTTCAAAACTTGTCTTTGCATGCACCAAACTAGCTCATAGGCAATCTAGCTGTAATTTTATACAGAAACTTGTTACTTCGGACCGCTCTCTGTTTTGTCTTCATGTTGTACTATGTATCTCAACTATGTTTGGAACGAATTTTGGCGCCTTTTGTGCCGCCTTCCTGTTGTTCAATTTTCTTTGGAGAAGTCGGTCGGTTAATTAGACTGTAATATGTTGTATTTCGGCTGTGGCAAGTATTTTTACTTTAGAGTATATGGGAAAATGGACACCATGAAAGGTTTTGTGTTTAAATATATATATCTATACCTAATAATAATAAAATGACTATTGCTTCTGGCGGTACGTCACAAAAATTGCTCGCAAAGTTGCAAAATATTACCCATCAATGCCACCTTTTTTTAGAATCCCCATCAATGCCACCAAGTGATAAAAAATGGTTTACACAAGGGAATTCACCGCCTGGGCCGGCCTATGCTGTAGGGACCTCCTATACTGCGCTCTGCGCTGGCAGAAGACACAGCGCATCTATTTGGGCCGGCCCATGTCTGGGCGGCCTGTTTTTTGAATTTCATTTTATTTTTATATTTTGTCTTCACTTTTCTACGTTTAAATAATTTGGGACTTCAAAAAAGTTCCGAAAATTAGGAAAAATAGAATTTAGAAATAACTTTATTTAATTATATAATATTTGCGGGTTCAAAAAATGTTCGTGATTTTGTAAAACAATATTTGATTATTCAGAAAATATTCAAAAATTTGAAAATAAATGTTCAGGAAATAAAAAATGTTCATCATATTTTGAAGAGATCGTGTTTTAAAAAATGTTAATGAAATTGAACAAAATCTTGCCAGTTCAAAAAATGTTCATAAATGGAAAAATATCCTAAACATTCAAAAACTGTTCATGACTTACTAAATAGTTTATTCATTCATAAAATGTTCACTGATTCAAAAACGATCATACATTTCAAAAAATGTTTGTTAAATAAAAAAATCTGAATTTCAAAAATTCTTCCACTAATTTCCAAAAAATAAAAATGTTCGTCGAATCTAGAAATGTTCGCCAATTCAAGAAAAACATTTAAAAAATGATCACAATTTTCTGCAAATTGTATAAAATTTTCATGAATTTGAAAAAAGCTTCTTAATTTTATAAAATTTACAAAAATTAGTAAAAGTGTTCTGTAATTTAAAAAATGTTCATGGGTTTTAAAATATTCATGATTTCACAAAATTGAGAGTGATAGTGTATCTCGTTGATGTCGTAAAATGTTGTCATAGGTTCATGGCCATTGAAAATTATGAATTTTTCTCCCGTCGCAACGCACGGCCTTTTCGGTAGTACAAAAAAAGACACCACAAAAGATTTTGTGCCACGCCGACCTCCCCCAAGTCGTTGCTTACGCCGCGCCTTTTGCGACCTGTAGGCCTCGGGAAAGGCAGTTTCGCTTGGCTCTTATTATCTTTTGGCCCTCCTTCGCCTCTACTTGTTGACCGGAGAGAAAAATATGGGAACCCTATTCCAGCCGCCATGGCCAGAGCCCAGATCCGGCGCCGGCGCCATGGAGAATCATGTAACACTCGTGCCATAATTTTATATAAAAATAAGAACTGTCCATGCCCGTCATAGATCGGGAAACCCATCCACTTTTCAATTTACTTTCCAAAGAGTATACTCAACGAACGCCCATTGTAACTGCATCACAAGGCTGCTGCTGCATCGATGCTGCTAATGGTAATTGTTGAGTGATTTCAAAACATAAAATTCATCCATCATACACCACCAAAGAGGTTCAGTTCAGAGGACGTATATATGCATGTGTTCAATTGGATGAGCAAGCCCTGTTGGTCCTTGAGCATAAATGATTGTAAACCAATATCAGTGGTTGGCCCACGCACCCCACAAGCTCATGTGACATTCTGCCATTGTTTAGCTCCTAAATGTCCAACACAAACAACAAGGGAATTATACTTACCGCAGATAATCAAGCATGTACCGCTAAAAGAAAAATGACACATATGGGTTGTTATAGAGACAATTTGTGTCCTTGGTAAATGATTCAACACATATAAGAAGCTTTATTTGGCTTGCAACAAAAACGTGATTCAACGATAGCTTCCTACTTGTGGTGACATTGGGCGTGTGTACCTCTTCGAGGAATTATACTTTTTTTAGTAGACTCTTCAAGGAATTATCATGACATCCGTTTTCTACCAGTTTCTTTTGAAAAATAATAATTCAAGTTCAAGTTCATTTTATGTTTCCCATTTGAAAAAGAATGTAAGGAAAAATTGCATTCACCATGAAACTTAAGACAAGTGTTTGTGCATATGAGAAAAAAAATGCTCAACGTGTTTTTTGGAAAAATGTTTGCGGTGTGTTATAATTGTCGACATGTTCTTGAAAAATGTTCGTCATGCATTATTTCACGTGCATTAAAACAATTGTGTAAAACTAATCTTACATATGAGGAAACACATACAAGTTAAACATTTTAAATACATTTCTAGAACTTATTATTATTACACAATATTTTTTTAAAACGTTGGCTATTGCTCAACTTGTTGTCAATTTTGTAATAATTTAGCATTAAGAAAATACAATGAAGACACAATAATTGTGTGTACTTGTCCACCTAATTTAAGATACGGAAATAAACACAAACTTGGACAAAATAAAAACGGTTGTGGGGCAAATAATAGGGCAAAATGATAACCATTTTCTAAAATCATTATGCAATTTAAAAATACAGTGAGGATACATAATACTTGTGCACGCTTGTGGTCATGAATGAAGATAAATATATTTATTCTTTCATTTTTTTTCAAATCCATACAAATTTTAGAAAAAGCTCATGAAACACAATATTTAAGATATAATAAAGATTTAAAATATACAACTAATTGTATATTAGTAATGATTTTTATTTTTTATATGGTAAAAATGGACACAAAACCTAGGAGAATATAAAATGGAAATCGTAAGAAAAAACGCATCAGCACAATAGTAGCGTTCTAGCTATTCGTTATGCTTGTCTAAAAAAAAGCTATTTTCGTTACACTTACACGGGTAGCTCTGCTTGGTCATTTGGCTAGCTTGTGTTGTCAATTTGGCAGGAGGTGTCGGGTTCTAATCTCAGCATGGAATTTATTTTTCCATCTTATTCCTCTTCGGCATGCTGACCTGTGGGTCCTGTATCTCTACTGTACACTTATGTGGTACTGTGCATATCAGGAGACGTAGTCAGGACCGTACGTGTGACATATTTTCATCTTCGCCGACCGTATCAGGAGCATTTTTTTTTTTGCGAATGGACCGTATCAGGAGCATTTCGCAAGTTGCAGGACCGTTGTGTTACGTGACAACTAGTACAAGGAGCTTTAGGGCATGTACAATAGTTGATAAGATATAAGATAGTCTTATCTTAAGACTTGCATGTAATTTAGAGATAACAAAGAAAAACGTCTACATTGGTCATCTCTTAGCCTTATCTTCAATAACTAACTATTCCTAAAAACATGGTGAGACATATTGTGCTAAGAAATCATCTCTTGTCTTCTCTTTTCTTATGAGTTATCTTTCCTCCACCTCATCATTTATCTACGTGGCACTTCTAAGATAGCACCATTGTACATGCTCTTACTAGTGCATGTTGGAGGAGGCCTACTGACTCTGGGGAAAAACGGATCGCCCCCAGACTCAGACAACCCGGTCTCTTTTTTTTTTGCGCTGGGATGACCCGGTCAAAATTGAGGCCACACACAAAATCCATCGTTTGTATCGCTTCCTAACTGGTTTACCTTTCTTAGAGAGCTTAGAAAAATTTTCGGCGTGCCCAGCCGCGACCGCAACGACATCGGCCATCTTAAAAAAAAAAAACAAAGACGATGAAATTTGGTTAATTTAGACGAAATATCGGAGATGTGTCTCGGTCATGTCTACATAGTTCTCGAACCCGTAGGGTCCGCACGCTTAACGTTCGATGACGATTCGTATTATGAGTTATGTGATTTGATGACCGAAGTTTGTTCGGAGTTCCGGATTAGATCACGGACATGACGAGGAGTCTTGAAATGGTCGAGAGGTAAAGATTCATATATTGGAAGGCTATATTACGACATCGGAAAGGTTCCGAGTGATTCGAGTATTTTTCGGAGTACCGGGGAGTCAGGGGAATTCGCCGGGAGAAGTAATGGGCCTTATTGGGCTTGAAGTGGAGAGAGGGGAGAAGGACAAGAGGTGGCGCACGCCTCCCCCTGCCCAAACCGAATTGGACAAGGGGTGGGGGCGCTGCGTCCCCCCTTTTCCTTCTCCCTCTCCCTCTCTTTCCTTCTCTCCTACTCCGAGTAGGAAAGGGAATCCTACTAGGACTTGGGAGTCCTAGTAGGACTCCCTATGCTTGGCGCGCCCCCTAGGCCGGCCGCCTCCTCCCTCCCTCCTTTATATACTAGGACTTGGAGTTTAGTATTCAGTAATATCCTTGTACATGGGCACGGGTTGCAAGACAAAAAGAGGTGGAGGAGGAGCTTTGGCGGCCCTCCAAGACGAAGGGACGATGGAAATGCATCATGGTGAGGGAGGAGAAGATCACCCAGCTCCCCAAGGCCGGGTATGTACCAATGCCGGAGCTCGTTCTGCTTTGGCTAACGGGTTGGGTGGCCCCTATTCTGCCACCTGTGCCTCGACCCCGCCCGAATGAGCGGTGTAATTTGTCTCTCTCATCTCTTTCGAGGCCTCGGTTTTCGCATCCATCATTTTTCTCCTCCGAGACCTTCATTTGTATGGCCTCTAGCTAGTTTCACCATCTAGAAAAACCCAAACTCCATCCTCCACATTGCTTGCCTGCTTCATCATATTTTGTACGAGAAAAAGTCCAGTATCCGCTCCAGAAAAATCCACTCAACCCTGTTGTATGCGCGACCAATGCGGCTAATAGAACGGACATCGCTGGAAGGTCCGAAATAGGTGCCGTCAAAATTGCTATTCATCTTCCCCTAAAAAAAATAAAAAATTTGTATTCATCCAGCCTATCC
Organism: Triticum timopheevii; assembly: GCA_963921465.1. Taxonomy (NCBI): domain Eukaryota; kingdom Viridiplantae; phylum Streptophyta; class Magnoliopsida; order Poales; family Poaceae; genus Triticum; species Triticum timopheevii. The sequence continues at coordinate 622,795,012 of OY997268.1, forward strand.
ATCATTTACTGTCTATTTTGTAGTATGTGAGAGAGCGCTAGCTGAATTCCAGGCCGCATGTTAGTACTATTACCCGAGACGAGAAAAGAAACGTTGAGACGTGACTTCCCTGGCGTTGACGCGTGAAAAAGAGAAGTGCTTACGTACTCCGTGCCCGTGCGCCTCACACAAGACAACGGAAAGCTCTCTGCTCCTCAGATCCGATCCGAGCCTAGCTATCTCCTCCGACTTCACGCGAGCGGAGCAAACCCTAGCCTAGCCGCCATGGCTCCTTCCCCTCCACCCTGCACCACCTTGAGATCCACCTTGAGATCCTCTCATCCTAGTCTGTAGAGAGAGAAGAAGAGATTGACTCTGTCTCATCCTCCAAGGAAAACTTGCCCTGGTGAGTGCTGGATTGATCTGGCCCTCATCAGAGAGAGAGAGAGAGAGAGAGAGAGAGAGAGAGAGAGAGAGAGAGAGAGAGAGAGAGAGAGAGAGAGAGAGAGAGAGAGAGAGAGAGAGAGAGAGAGAGAGAGAGAGAGAGAGAGAGAGAGAGAGAGAGAGAGAGAGAGGAGAGAGAGAGAGGAGAGAGAGGAGAGAGAGAGAGAGAGAGAGAGAGAGAGAGAGAGAGAGAGAGAGAGAGAGAGAGAGAGGAGAGAGAGAGAGGAGAGAGAGAGAGAGAGAGAGACGGAGAGAGAGAGAGAGAGAAGAGAGGAGAGAGAGGAGGAGAGAGAGAGAGGAGAGAGAGAGAAGAGGAGAGAGAGAGAGAGAGAGAGGAGAGAGAGAGGAGAGAGAGAGAGAGAGAGAGAGAGAGGGAGGGAGAGAGAGAGAGAGGAGAGAGAGGAGAGAGAGAGAGAGAGAGATATTTTTGCCGGCGGACGAGCCAAGCAGCCCGGCCGTAGAGGCGGGCCGGCGCCGGGGAAGGGGAAGAAACGGATCTCCCCTCCCCTCCCCTTTGCCCACTGTTCCTCTCATGAGTCCTGACCCTCAGTCAGATCCATCCGCCCGCCTCTCCTCTCATCTCATCTCATCTGCTGTATTGTATTGTTTTCGAGTCTACTATTCCATGTTTCACACATCTGCAAACGATTCCTTCCTTCTGATCCGAGTTGCTTTTTTCCTCTCTTGTTCTTTCTTCTCACTAGAATAGAAATAGAATAGAATAGAATAGAAACAAAGAAACGCGCAGGTCAGAACCCTCACTAGAAAGTTTTCTCTGGCTATTCTGTGTTTTCGTCTTCTGCTGATGATTTTCATCTGCTTTTCGTGGATGCGTTTTTTTTTTTGTTCCTTTGCCCTCTGTTCTCTTCTCTTCTTCTCATGTCACAACTAGTTTTTGACTGTTTATTAAATTTCATTCACGTTTTCCCTTAATTTGTTTCTTCACCTTTCTGACCCGCAGTCTTTTTTTCCTTTTTACCTCTCTTTGGGGAAACAGGTACCCCGTCTTCTTCTTCTTCAGCACGGACGCCTTTCTCGACATCAAGGATGGCAAAGATATATATATATATATATATATATATATATATATATATATATATATATATATATATATATACAGAGGTGAATATATATAAAATAATCATGGATGTAGATTGTGGTTAGACCTGTCTTATAAGTTGTGGGTGACAAAAGTGATATTCGATAGAAAAAAGATTACTGCTCTGCTCTCGGATTGTCATATCTCTGTACCAAACATGTACATACATAATCCTACTATATTCTTTATTTATGTCAATGATTTTTTTATAACTGAAAAGGATGTGATTCATTTGACCATGTCTTAATAAATTCGATCGTGTCGATTTGCCCTTCAAAGTTATTCTTCTCTTTCTCGCTATATCACAATCACCCGTATTTGTTCATCTTTAAAACATGATGATCATATTTTTTTCAATACTTTTGGGTCAAAAATCCTTCTAGCTAGTTGGTTTTGATGATGGCAAGTTATTGTATCTAGTGGGTAGGGTGTAAGCTATGATGAATGGATTCGAGACAATGGAATATTTATCTTCTTTTTTTTTGGTTGGACACGCAGAATAAGAGGAGGAGGAGGCAACAATCATTCCCTCGTGCACGTACCAATATCTTGCTAAGTAACCTTTCCCTTTTACTTTGTTATTATAATTGATGAATTTCTTGATCACATAATGCTTTCTGGTCTATGGATTTCTTGATAGCTTCACAGCACAACTCCCAAGTGTGTTCCACCTTATATAGAAGCAAACAGAAAATAAATATACAATTTTGGTTCAAACCTTGACTAACAAAAATACAATTTATGTGCTACGCAAAGTATATCATTGGATTTGTATTTTAAAGAGGATTTCCAACCGTATAACTTTGTGACATAGTTTTATTTTATTAGTTAAATTTATAGTCAAAGCTTGGCCCTAAATACGAGGTGGCCAATAAACCCAAACCGAGTGAGTAATTGCTAGACCACACACACATACAGTAGTGCACCAGTAAGGCCTCCTTTGGTTTACATCAAGTTTGTAGGAATTTTGTAGGATAACGGTTCCTACAGAAAATATCCCCTTAGAGCCCTTTGGTCTGTAGGAATGAACTTCTATTCCAATGCAAAATTGGTTCATATCCTTCACATTTCAAAGGAATAAAAAAATTTTAGCTCAGACCTCGGGCCTCTTTGATTCCCATGATTTCCAAAACATTGGGATAGGAAAAATGTAGGAACAGGATCATGTCAGGATGTTTGATTGTGCATAGGAAGAATGTATGATTCTTTCAAAGAGATTGGAGTAGATGAATTTTTTCCCCATGAAATTTAGTGCAAATGGATCCTAAAGAAAAGAAAAACCACATGGTTTGGAATCCAATGAATCAAATAAACCACATAAGGAATAATTCCTAAGGATTAGAATCACAGATTGTGCATTTCCAATAATTTCCAAGCACCATCCAATCAGTAACATTTGCATGAAAACCATATCACTGCCAAACCATCACAGATAGCACATTTCCAATAATTTCCAAGCACCATCCAATCAATAACATTTGCGTGAGAACTATATTACACTCCCAAACCATCACAGATAGCACATCTCCAATAATTTCCAAGCACCATCTAATCAATAACATTTGCGTGAAAACTATATTACACTCCCAAACCATCACAGATAGCACGTTTCCAAGCACCATCCAATCAATAACATTTGAATGAAAACTATATTACACTCCCAAACCATCACAGATAGCACATTTCAAATAATTTTCTAGTCATGCTCCCGGTCTTTTGCAAATATAGAGCAGTTCAAAGTAAGTTCACAGACATGACCACCAAACATTAGACCTCGCTTTTGTTTAAACGAATGTTTTAGCGCATTTTCTAAACCGAAGGCTTGAATAGTGCCACCATAGGAAATTTCCTATTCCTAAGTGTTCCCACTTTTACTTTTTGAACCAAAAGAGGCCTAAGTTTCCATAGGTTTCTACAGATCAGTGACAAACAGGATTAAAACATATATGACTGCTTAGCTTGACAAGCATATTATCACCAGGAATGAAAACAACCAATGAGTTCACAAAGCATGTATCGATTTCTCATAAGAATTAGCACAAACACCTAGAGCGATCAACATAGACTCTCCCAGGTTCACAGGCAAAACACGGGACCATGCATGTATTTTGCAAATCTTTATGTCCCCGTATAATGTTCCTATGTGCTTGGTGTGTTGTACAGGGTGGATTGCCATAAATAAAATAGAAGAAGAATGGAAGTTGATCCCCAGAAAATAAAAGAATAGGAAAACAAGCAAGTTGGCAGTATCATTGTATTTCCAAGGCTGTAGCTGGACTGGTTTTCTGAATGTTAAATTACTGTATCAGTCGTCGTTGCCATGTATTTTATATACCTATGCCATCACAGATAACACATTTCCGATAATTTCCAAGCATGCTCCCGGTCTTTATCAAATATATAGCAGTACAAAGTTCACAGACATGACCCCCCAAACATTAGGCTCGCTTGGTTTAAACAAATTTTGTAGCGCATTTTCTAAACCGAAGGCTTGAATAGTGCCACCATAGGAAAATTTCCAATTCCTATGTGTTTCCACTTTCCATTGATCCAAAAGAGTACTAGGTTTCCGCAGGTTTTGTCAGATCAGCAACAAACAGGATAAAAACATGTATGACTGCTTAGCATGACACACTTATTATCATCAGGAAAATAACCAAAAAGTTCAAAAAACATGCATTAATTTAGCATAAGAATTAGCACAAACACCTAGAGGGATCAACCTAGACTCTCCCAAGCTCACAGGCAAAGCTTGTGACCATGCATGCATTCTGCAAATCTTTATCCCCCCTAACGTTGGTTGCTATGTGCTTGATGTCTTGTACAATGTGGGTTATGTGCTGCTGTGTTGTTTCTGTCCAGTGTGAAAAAGTGGAATGCCATAAATAGAATAGAAGAAGAATGGAAGTTGATCCCCAGGAAATAAAAAGAATAGGAAAACAAGAAAGTTGGCAGTATTATTGTATTTGCAAGGCTGTAGCTGGACTGATTTTCTGAATGTTAAATTACTGTATCAGACTTGGTTACCATCTATCTATCTATCTATTATATACCTATATGACAGAAGACATGATGAGGTAGCCAGAAGACTAGAGTATGGGTGGAACTAATAGCATCTCAATTCTTAAGAGATGCAATCTCTGTCCTTCCTGAGTGTGTAGGCCATGGTGGAGGCTACCGGCGAGAGGCTGTAGCGGAAGCGGTCACCGGTGACGGTGAGGCTCAGATCCCCATCATCGACTAAGCCGTGGTGTATACCTGGACATTGCCTGCTAGGACCGGGGCTTGTTCCAGGTTAGTTTGTTTGTTGGCTCACAGTTACCATTGCACATTGGTCTCTGTTGCTATGCCTATGTTTGATCAACCCAAACAAACCTACCATACCAAAGACAGACATGTTTCAGTTAACTTGATTTGGTACTTGCTTGGTCATCCTGATACTATAATTGCTCTTGTGTTTGTTTGCAGTTAATGAACCACAGCGACATGGTGGAGGTAATGAAGGCTAAGTATTCCACAGCACAGCAGAGCACAGCACAGCATGCAAGCATATCATCATGAGGGAAAAAAGAGGCAGTCAAATTTCTTGATTACCCAGACAAGGCCTAATCATCATCATCATCATCATCATGGCAATAGCAATAGCAATAGCAATACTAGTGTAGTAGCAAGGTCACATGATGAGAAGAGCAGAATCCCATAAACAAGAATGTTGCAGAGTAGTACTAGTGGTAGGACTGAGAGATCTGAATTCCACAGCATGCAAGCAAGCAAGCATATCATCATCATCATGAGGGAAAAAAGAGGCAGTCAAATTTCTTGATTACCCAGACAAGGCCTAATCATCATCATCATCATCATCATGGCAATAGCAATAGCAATAGCAATACTAGTGTAGTAGCAAGGTCCCATGATGAGAAGAGCAGAATCCCATAAACAAGAATGTTGCAGAGTAGTACTAGTGGTAGGACTGAGAGATCTGAATTCCACAGCATGCAAGCAAGCAAGCATATCATCATCATCATGAGGGAAAAAAGAGGCAGTCAAATTTCTTGATTACCCAGACAAGGCCTAATCATCATCATCATCATCATCATCATGGCAATAGCAATAGCAATAGCAATACTAGTGTAGTAGCAAGGTCCCATGATGAGAAGAGCAGAATCCCATAAACAAGAATGTTGCAGAGTAGTACTACTGGTAGGACTGAGAGATCTGAATTCCATAGCATGCAAGCAAGCAAGCATATCATCATCATCATGAGGGAAAAAAGAGGCAGTCAAATTTCTTGATTGCAAGAGAAACTAGTAGTATTCCACAGCATAGCATATCATCATGAGGGAAAAAGGAGGCAGTCAAATTTCTTGATTACCCAGACGAGACAAGACCAAATCATCATCCATTAGCACCAGTAGTAGTAGTAGAATCCATCCCATAAACAATTGATTGCAGAGTAGTACTAGTACAGTCCGGCCGAGGCAAGATTTGCAGAGTACGGACCGGCGGATCTAGCTGAACTCTAACGGTTGCGCTTTGGGTTCTCTGCTTTGCCCTTGGAAGAGGCGTTTTCCTTGCCCTTGTTGGTCTTGGTGGTGTCCTTTGCCGCCTTTTTGTCCTTCCTCCTCTGGTTCTCGAGACGCTGCGGCGAGGTTGTGCTCCAGCTTGTCGTGGATCTTGGCCTGCTCGGCCTCGCAGCTTGCCTGGTGGAAGTCCTCCAACCACCATTGGTGGCACCACAGCCACTTGTTGCAGCTGGTGCAGTAATGCCACGCGCGCCCGTCTCCTGCGCCGTCGCCCCCACCCCCTGCTTCACCGTCCCCGCCCCCGCCCCCCGCGCCCCCTCCGGCCATCTCTCTCGCTGGACCTGATCGCCGCCGCCGCCGCTCGCTAAGACTCGCACGGGAAAACCTACCTACCTGCTCCTCGTTGCAACAGAAAGAATGCTTTGGGTTCGGGCGGGCCAGACTCGGGCGTAGCGCATGCACTTCTCGGTCGGCCCTACTAGATAGACCAGGCCTCACATAGCCCAGTTGAAAGAAGGCCCATTTATCCCATGTGCAGCAGATGCGTATGGGCTGTACTCGAAGCGTTACTCCTGAGTGTATGTGAATCACCTTTGCCTCAAAAAATAGACATGTCGTTTTCATTAATTTTTGGAATGTTTTGCCGTACGTGTGCAGCATCTGTCTCCTAAGCTCCTCGCCACACGTCCTACACTTTGTTGTCGTCCGCCGGCTAGCTGGCACAGGCCGTTGCCCAGTATTTGACAAAAAACTTACCACATGAGGGTTGCCGTCCCACTAAACTACCACATTCAACAAAAATTGACTAATAATCATTAATTTTTTTAAAAAAATTTGTGACTAAAACTATCACTTTTAAAAAATGGCCAGTTTAGACGATTTAAACATGTTTATGACACGCGGGACACTCATCAAGGCTGACGTGGCGGTTGACTCCTATTTTACTTTGACTGTTAAGTTGACCATTATGATAGGTGGGGCCCACACGCCATTCTTCTTCCTCTCTCTATCTTTCTTTAGCATTTTTCCAAACACCTCATGTGCAGCTTTCAGCCTGCGCCCCAGCCGCCCCCTCATGCTCCGGTGGCCTTTTCCGCCTTGCACTCCGGTGGCCTTCCATGCCAGAGGGTGTTGGAGGAGAAGCCCGCTCAGCTGCACGCGAAGCCGAGGTGCTGCGAGCTCTAGGCCCCTGCTGCAGCCGCCCTCGCCGGCCTCCCTTCGAGCTGGAGCTCGTGGTCAGCGGCAAGGAGCAGCAGCGGCGCTGCAAGCAATAGCACCACCGGCCTCGCCCACCTCGACGCGATCCACGTCGCGCTCGCCGAGCTCCTGTTCATCCCGGAGCCCTCGCCGCACTACACAGCGGGTAAAACAGCGTCGACTGCCTCCTCGACGGCTTCCTGCACCTCTCCGACACGCACTACATATTCCAGGAGTCGCTCCTCAAACTCCGAGCCCACGCCATCGAGCCGCATGCCGCACTCTGCCGCAGGCCACTGCCGTGTTTACGGCCGTCGGAGCCGTGTCCTTCGCTACCACCTCCAAAAAGACCGGCACGACATCATCCTAGATAGGAGTAGTAGCAGCGGCCTCAAGCAGCAGCACCCGACTCTGGCCTCGCTCTCGCCTCCTACGATGATCGCGGGTGAGTCGGAGCTCCGCAACACTCTCCTCCCCTTCTGCTGGAACGGGACATCGAGGCTCCTGCCTGCCATGAGGCTCGGTGCAGTTCGCGAGCACCACGGTGAGCAGCTCCTGCAGCGCACGCGAGAACCATGGCAAGCACCTTGGCGAAGCACCTCGGGCAGGTGAGGCGCGCACCTCGTTGTCGTCCTAGGTGCGCAAGGATGAGGCGTCCTGTGGACCATCTTCCTCGGTCAGGAGCAGCGAGGGAGTCTTCACGGCGGGCGCGTCACCGGAGTTAACCTGCTTCCCTCCCATGCACATGAGGTGTTTGGTAAAATGCCAAAGAAAGATAGAGAGAGGAAGAAGAAGAATGTCGTGTGGGCCCCACCTGTCATAACGGTCAACTTAGCGGTCAAAATAAATGGAGTTGACTTTACCGTCACATCTGCCCTGACGGGTGGGTCTCGCATGTCCTAAACTGGTCATTGTTCAAAAGTGGTAGTTTTTAGTCACAAAATTAGAAATTTTGGTAGTTATCAGTCACTTTTTTGAATGTGGTAGTTCAGTGGGACGACAACCTAAAGGAAATATGCCCTAGAGGCAATAATAAAGTTATTATTTATTTCCTTATTTCATGATAAATGTTTATTATTCATGCTAGAATTGTATTAACCGAAAACATAATACATGTGTGAATACATAGACAAACATAGTGTCATTAGTATGCCTCTACTTGACTAGCTCGTTAATCAAAGATGGTTAAGTTTCCTAACCATAGACATGAGTTGTCATTTGATAACGAGATCACATCATTAGGAGAATGATGTGATTGACATGATCCATTCCGTTAGCTTAGCACTTGATCGTTTAGTATGTTGCTATTGATTTCTTCATGATTTATACATGTTCCTATAACTATGAGATTATGCAACTCCCGTTTACTGGAGGAACACTTTGTGTGCTACCAAACGTCACAACGTAACTGGGTGATTATAAAGGAGCTCTACAGGTGTCTCCGAAGGTACATGTTGGGTTGGCGTATTTCGAGATTAGGATTTGTCACTCCGATTGTCGGAGAGGTATCTCTGGGCTCTCTCGGTAATGCACATCACTATAAGCCTTGCAACTAATGTAGCTAATGAGTTAGTTACGTAACGAGTAAAGAGACTTGCCGGTAACGAGATTGGACTAGGTATTGAGATACTGATGATCGAATCTCGGGCAAGTAACATACTGATGACAAGGGGAACAATGTATGTTGTTATGCGGTTTGACCGATAAAGATCTTCGTAGAATATGTAGGAGCCAATATGAGCATCCAGGTTCCGCTATTGGTTATTGACCGGAGACATGTCTCGGTCATGTCTACATAGTTCTCGAACCCATAGGGTCCGCACGCTTAAAGTTAGATGATGGTTATATTATGAGTTTATGTGTTTTGATGTACCGAAGGAGTTCGGAGTCCCGGATGAGATCGGGGACATGACGAGGAGTCTCGAAATGGTCGAGACGTAAAGATCGATATATTGGACGACTATATTCGGACTTCGGAAAGGTTCTGAGTAATTCGGGTATTTTTCCGAGTACCGGAGAGTTACGGGAATTCGCCGGGAGTATATGGGCCTTATTGGGCCATACGGGAATAGAGGAGAGAGGCCAAAAGGAAGGAGGCGCGCATCCCCCTCTCGTCCGAATTGGACAAGGGGTGCAGCCCCCTTTTCCTTCTTTCTCTCCACCTCTTTCCTTCTCTCCTACTCCAACAAGGGAAGGAGGAGTCCTACTCCCGGTGGGAGTAGGACTCCCCTCTTGGCGCGCCCCCTCCTAGGCCGGCCGCCCCCTCCCCCCTTGCTCCTTTATATATGGGGGCAGGGGAGCACCTCTAGACACAACAATTGATCTCTTGATCTCTTAACCGTGTGCGGTGCCCCCCTCCACCATAATCCACCTCGATAATATCGTAGCGGTGCTTAGGCGAAGCCCTGCGTCGGTAGAACATCATCATCGTCACCACGCCGTCGTGCTGATGGAACTCTCCCTCAAAGCTCGACTGGATCGGAGTTCGAGGGACGTCATCGAGCTGAACGTGTGCTGAACTCGGAGATGCCGTGCGTTCGGTACTTGATCGGTCGGATCGTGAAGACGTACGACTACATCAACCGCGTTGTGCTAACGCTTCCGCTTTTGGTCTACGAGGGTACGTGGACAACACTCTCCCCTCTCGTTGCTATGCATCACCATGATCTTGCGTGTGCGTAGGAATTTTTTTTAAATTACTACGTTCGCCAACACAACCCCCAATGTGGCACTCCCTCCGATCCAATTACTCGTCATGGTCTTAGTTTCAAATTTGAACTAAAACCACGACGAGTAATTTGGAACGGAAGGAGTAGTTCTTTGTCAAATACTCGCCGTTGCCCTGTCATCGAAGTCGCCCGATGGCGGTGAGGTCTCATACGAACCCGCCTCCCAGTCGGTCCGGCCCGCGTGAATGGCGGTGCCGCCAGTCGTGGCATCGTTTCCATTCGCCAACGCCTGCCCCATTGCAGCATCCTCCTGGACGTGGCGCGTGCGCCGGTGTTCTGTGCGGACTCGAAGAGCACCTGTTGCTGGTCGAAGAACGCCGTGCCGGATATGTGAGAGCTCGGAGGTGACACAGGTTGTGCAGTTGATGGCCTGACGCAGGTTTAAATAGTACTCCCTCCGTCCTAAAATTCTTGTCTTAAATTTGTCTAGATACAGATGTATCTAATACTAAAACGTGACTTGATATATTCGTATTTAGACAAATCTAAGACAAGAATTTTGGGACGGAGGGAGTACTCCCTCCGTTCGAAATTACTCGTCACAAAAATGATGTATCTATAACGAAAATATACCTAGATACATTCATTTTTTGGACGAGTAATTCTGAATGAAGGGAGTAGATAGAAAACCGCAACAGACATGACAAACGACTATCGCGCCTAATCGATGCCCAGCAGGCGGACGAACCAGCAACCAATTTCAATGCAGTGGGAAGCTTTTTTTTCTTTTTTTGGCGGTGGAATCAAGTAGCCTTACAAAAAAATACACTTCTGTGATGATATGTGTTTGTCACAGTAGGTCACGTTTTCTGTCATGCATATACATTCATGACGATTTTATGACAGAATCAAGATAGTCATACCTGTGTTGTCGTAGAAGTGTTCCATGACATTACCAAAATTATCATCACGGAAGTGTCCACTTCCATGACAATAAATCGCGCGTCATAGAAGTGCTTTCGTCAAGGGTGACCGACACGTGGCATCCACTGTAACGGGACATCGTTAACCGCCGTTAAGTTATCGGGTCCGGTTTTGGATCCGATAACCCGCTAACAGCCACGGCCAATGTCTATTTTCCACGTGTAAAATTCTCATTGGCTGACGGATCCACGCGTCAGCTCTGTGTTGGCACAAATGTCACTCATCCAACGGTCGAGATGGGCCTATGATATGTTGACACGTGGACGGGCCCAAAAGTGTCCCATAAAGTTTAAATGGGCCGGCCCAACTGAAGGCCCATAAGATTTAGTGGACCATATGGGCTGGCCCCAGCTAAAGGCCTACAAGATTTTGCAGACCATAATAGGCTGGCCCAGCTAAATGCCCACAAGATTTAGCGGACCATAATGGGCCAGCCCAGCTAAAGGCCCACAAGATTTTGCAGACCATAATGGGCCGGCCCAGCTAAAGGCCCAACATTCTTTGCCAAATCGGCCCATCAATGGCCTGTCCTAAACTTGTCATCATCGCGGCCCATGGTCACTTTTGGCCCGTTAACAGTCCGCTAAGTAATTGGGCCGAATTATGGCCCGGTGTATTTCCGGCCTGTTAAAGGTCCTGCTTCATTTGGGCCCATTTACAGGCCATCAAAACTTTCAGCCCATAAATGACCATGAAGGATTAGGGTCATATTCGGCCATGTCTGACATTTGGCCTGTTAGAGGCTCACTATAGATTTGGGCCACTTACCGCATGTTGTCATTTTCGGCCTATTAATGCCGGACGAAAACCATTGGCCATATGTGGCCCAACGTCATATCGGGCCCATTAACGGCCCATATAAAAATGACGATAATCTAGCCCGACCGAAGTTCCGGCCTGTTAAAGGCCCGTGTATTAGGTCGACGCATTTACGGCCCGTCCGAATTTCGGCCTGTCAAAGATCCGCATCATAAATGGGCCACCATTTCGGCCTGCTAAGACCAGTGGGTTATTTGGCACAATCGGGGCCCAATCTCACTTTTGGTCTATTAAAGGCCCATATTTTTTATGGGTTCGAGATATTTAGACCTATAAACGGCCTATTTTTACTGAGGGCCCAAATTATGTTTACGTCTGTTAAATGCCCACTATGGGCACATGCCTACCAGAAAAATATGAAAGCTTATGCTAATTTAGGCCCATATATTTTTAGTGGGCTACATGTCAATTTCGGCCCGTAATCGTTTTTAGCACAATTGGAATGGGTCCGACGAATGTTGGCATGTTGGGATCCTACAAAGCTTTCGACTGAATACATTACTAAGATAAACCTACACTATACAAAAATAGCGTCGTAATTACTGCATCATATGGCAGCATCATGAATGCTGTATCACAACAAAATAAATTCCAACCATATAAAAAAAGGCTTGGTGGCATAAAGTTTACTGTCCTTCAAGATAAAAGCACCATCAGATGTATAGAATCACAAATCATTTGACCTGAGTGCTAATGTTTCAGGCTATAAAATCTGATGGAGCAGCACGATCTCCACCTTTTTTCCACCATTGCTTTTGAACAACGAAGCGAATGTCTGATAGTCTGGTTTCAAAACCATTCATATCCTGATGACATTTGTCAACCATTATTCTTGTTTCCGAAACAACGTCCATTAGGGATTGGACTTGTGTCTGAAGCTCAGATATATCACTCTGTCTAGTAGGAAGATTTTGTTCAGTAGGCGATTTGGACGAGGTTACCTTGACAACCAACCCGGAATTACGCAGGAAGGTGCTTTTTGCATTGTTAGTGGAGAGATACTGACGCACTACAGGAAGAGGTGACATTGTGCCTGTGGTAGCCTTGTCACCTTCAGGTGGGTTTGGCTGTTCAATCATTTGTTCCATAGCTTCCTGAAAGTTTGAACTTGTAGATTAGTGTACCAGATAAGTTACTAATGAGAGAAAAACAAACAAAGTAGGTTAAACATTTATACATAACTTATTTTGGTGAACTACTGCAATACATTAGCATGTATTGTAGTGCCAACTACATAAAAAAATCACTTTCGGAACATATGTCCATGTAGCATGGCTACTGTATTGTCTATTTCCTCACATTCCTTGACATCTAAGGATAAAGAGACATGGTTTAAAGTAGGATGAACATAGTATGCCATGATTCATATCATGGGCAAACAGATATAAAATAAACAGGCTAGTTTATCATTGTGTGCGTACATGAACATAACAACTAGATTACAGATCAAGACCAAAAGAATATCCTTCATCTCTTTTAAACCATGTAAGGTAAAATGATACGTTAAGACAACCGTGTATAAAAGTGAACAGAGTAACTGACATTGGCTATAAACCAAGTAGTTAAATGAACACATCACAGTATCAATCAGTTCAAAGGCAGGAGGAGTAAGGACTTACAACAGCGGCTTGAACTGGTGTGCTCATGCCCTTCATCTTGCTGGTGTGGCAATCCTTGAAGATTTGCACTGCATTCGGTTCAGGTTCTTTTTGGTCTGCACGGACTTTCCTCTGTATTTGGAACAAGTCAATATAGATACGATAATATGGCACAAAAAAAGAAGGAAGTAGCAGCTATTTACAAAAGCCTCGCGGTGTGCAATATAGCTACGAGATCCTGTTGTCTGTTGGAATTTTACTTTAGAACGGCTGATTTTGTTCTTCAAACAGTTAGCCTAGAAGAAGATACACTTGTAAGACACATACATAAATACAAGTTCAATATATGGTCTGATCAAATATATATAGCCTACCTGATACTTTGGATCAGACCAGTGTTTAACGAGGGTTGTTCAGTCTTCATCTGTAATATATTCCACTGGAGATGTTTGGGCGATTTCATTGTTAGCCTTGCCTTCAAAGTGAGATTTTCTAAGGTGGTACCGATACTGTCGCAGAGCAGACTTAAAAACATGAGTGCATGCTTGTTTAGTTGCATCATCTTTCGGATCCAATTTGAACCTCATCTGTTTAAAAAAGAATGTGAGTCTTATTAGGAGGAAGCTAGAAAGTATGGGACAGAGCAAGACAATATTATTAATTGCGATGAATAACATTACTTACGGATAAATGGTCAAGAAAGGTGTTAAACTGGGTATTGTCTTTCTCATTCCTGTACTGGATCCATGTTGGGAGGATACGTGCATGACACCTAACGACAATGGCTGGCTTTGATACTAACTTGGCTGATTCTGCAGCATCACGTGGCCTTTTTAAACCTGCCTCAAAATGGATCTCCATTCTTCCTCCTTTAGATTTTGTTAATCTGTCAAACATTATCCCTAATGTCTGTTTCCGCTTGCGCCGTGGTGCTAGTTCAACAACGAATATGAAAAGTGTTAGTGTACATCAAACTGTGAGAGTACATATAAAGGAGCATGCAACTGCAACTTGACCCGGTCAGGTACCGTCTTGGTGTTGATGCTCATGAGGTTCATCTGATCTTGCCAAGTCCTGTTGTGTCAGCAGTGCTTCGGAAGTAGTGTTAGGTGTGAAGGCAGCTTGGGAACTGGTCAGTTCTGGAGCAAACGAACGAGTAACTCGTTGAGATGCTGGTACAGTTGAAGCGGATGCTGCAGCTGGTGGAGTAGGTGATACTGTGTTTGTAGATTTAGCCGGTGGACTTGGACCTTCTACTGCACTATAAGTACCAGCAGAATCTCGACGGCAGATCCTTTTCCGTTTCACCTGACGAGTAACACCACTCCCTACTATATTATTTTCCTTGCTCTTTTTGACTTTGCCATGTCAAGCCGTACCCACAACACAAAAGAATAAAATCGCTCTTCAGAACTCATTGATGCATGATACAGACAAGCAATACTTTGATATAAGACAATCGTATGAGGATGGAATATATAAGAAAAACAGGACGGCATGACATATTCACAGCTACGATGTGCAAACTAAGCAGAAGGATTTTCAAGAAAATAGAAGTAATGCAAGCTAGCCACCATATAAAAGATGCAACCAATATTACTCTGCCAAGTTAAAAGTGTCTTATCATAAGTGACAATTCAAAAAAAATAGAAGCAGTACAACATAGAAATCAATGCAAGATGCAACCACCATCAAACTGCCATGTTAAAAGCGTCTAATCATGAGTGACTGATGCGGGATACACAACAAGAGTACTTTGATGTAAGAACATGGTATGATAGATAGATGTAGTGTATTCTTGACACAGAAAGCCATGTCATATGCACATGTATAACGTATAAATTTAGCAGGTGCAATTTAATCAAAATAGAAGAAATACAGACTAGACAACATATGCAACATGAAACCAATTATCACACTGTCAACTTAGAGCAAGCACCAGCGATGGTGGAGTATGGGAGATGAACTCATCATGTAGACTTGGGACTTCAACTTCATTAGCAGTACCAGTGGCAAATCTAGAGAGTCTCTGTTTGCGTCGGTGCGGAGGACCACCAACATCCCTAACTTACTCTTTTCCTTCCCATTTTCTGATATTGCCTTATGAAGTCAAAACCACAAGAAGATGAATAAAATTAGCTCTTCATAACTGGTTGATGCATGATACAAACGAACACTACTTTGATGTAAGGCAAGCGCATGATAGGAGGATGGAATATATACAAAAAAGACAGCGTTTCATATTCACACATACGATAGGAGGATGAAATATGTATGAAAAAACAGTAAGCGGAAGGCATTTCAAGAAAATTAGAAGAAATGAAAGCTAGACACCATATGAACATGCAACCAATATCACTCTATCAGGTAAAAAGTGTTTTGTCGTAAGTGCCATTTCAAGAAATTAGAAGCAGTACAAGCTAGAAGACAATGCAAGATGCAACCTACATCACAATCCCAAGTTAAATGTGTCTTATGGGTAAGTGATCGTTGGAGGTATAAGTTGTAAGCTACGTAGATGCAATTCAACATAATCAGAAGCAATACAAACTAGACATCATACGGAAAACACAACCACATATAACAGTTCCAAGTAAGAGCAAGCACCTGTGATGGTGGAGTAGGGGAGATGTGCTCATCATGTACACATATGTTCTATCAGGTAAATGACAGCGTTTTGTTGAAATTAGCTCTGCATAACTGGTTGATGCATGATACAGACGAACACTACTTTGATGTAAGGCAAGCGCAGGATAGGAGGATGGAATATATACAAAAAAAGACAACATTTCATATTCACACGTACGATAGGAGGATGGATTATGTATGAAAAAACAGTAAACCGAAGGCATTTCAACAAAATTAGAAGAAATGAAAGCTAGGCACCATATGAACATGCAACCAATATCACTCTATCAGGTAAAAAGTGTCTCATCGTAAGTGCCATTTCAAGAAATTAGAAGCAGTACAAGCTAGAAGACAATGCAAGATGCAACCTACATCATAATCCCAAGTTAAATGTGTCTTATGGGTAAGTGATCGCTGGAGGTATAAGTTGTAAGCTACGTAGATGCAATTCAACATAATCAGAAGCAATCAAACTAGACATCATACAGAAAACACAACCACATATAACAGTTCCAAGTAAGAGCAAGCACCTGTGATGGTGGAGTAGGGGAGATGTGCTCATCATGTACACGTATGTTCTAGAAATAGGAACACGTGTCATATTCACAGGCATTATGTGTAAAATAAGCAGATGCAATTCAAGTTAGAAGCAATACAAGCTAGACATCATACGCAACATGCAACCACATATAATAGTGCCAAGTTAAAGCAAGCACCTGTGATGGTGGAGTAGGGGAGATGTGCTCATTAGGATGTGCTACATTGACTGTCCAACCTTGTGTTGTCTTGCGAATCTTGTTGGGAGGATGACGGAGTAGAATCTGTAGAGACCCCATGTTTGAGTTGCTCCGAAGGACCACCATCATCCACTGCCGGACTAATTTCCTTCAGCTGTAATGATTTTGCATTGTGAAGTCAAACTGATAAGAAAAAGGAATAAAATTCGCTCTTCAGAACTCATTCATGCATGATACTGATGAACACTACTCGGATGAAAGGCAAACACATGATGCGAGGATGGAATATGTATGAAAAACAGGATGACGTGACATATTCACACCTATGATGTGGTAACTAAGCAGAAGGCATTTCAACAAATTAGAAGCACTGCAAACTAGACATCATATGAAAGATGCAACCAATATCACTCTGCCAAGTTCAAACTGTATGGCGTTTCAACAAATTAGAAGCAGTACATGCTAGAAATCATATGCAAGACACAACCAATATCACAGTGGCGACTTAAAGGTGCCTTATCATAAGTGACTGATGCGGGATATGCAAGAACAGTAGTCTGATGTAGAAACAGGAACACATGTCATATTCACAGGCATTATGTGTAAAGTAAGCAGAAGCAATTCAACAAAGTTAGAAGCAATACAAGCTAGACATCATATGCAACATGCAACCACATATAGTAGTGCCAAGTTAGAGAAAGCACCTATGATGGTGGAGTAGGGGAGATGTGCTCATCATCTACATAGCTACGTTGACTGTCTAGCCTTGCGTTGTCTTGCGAATCTTGTTGGGAGGATGGCGGAGTAGAATCTATAGAGAAACTCCATTTCAGTTGCTCGGAAGGACCACCATCATCCTATGCCTTGCCAATTTCCTTCAGCTTTATTGATTTTGCATTGTGAGGTCATACCAACAAGAAAAAGGAATATAATTCGCTCTTCAGAACTCATTCATGCATGATACTGACGAACACTACTCTGATGAAAGGCAAAATCATGATACGAGGATGGAATATGTACGAAAAATGGACGGCTTGACATATTCACAACTATGATGTGGTAACTAAACAGAAGGCACTTCAACAAATTAGAAGCACTGCAAACTAGACACCATATGGAAGGTGCAATCAATATCACTCTGCCAAGTTAAAATTGTCTCGTCATAGGTGGCGTTCATCAAACTAGAAGCAATACATGCTAGAAATCATATTCAAGACGCAAACCAATATCACACTGCCAACTTAAACGTGTCCCATCATAAGTGACTGATGCATGATACACAAGAAGAGTACTTTCATGTAAGAACATGGTATGTACCAAAAACAGGAAAGCGTGTCATATTCACACGTATCATGTGTAAGCTAAGCAGATGCAGTTTACACTAATTAGGAGCAATACAAGCTAGACACCATATGCAACATGCAACCAGATATCACATTGCCAAGTTAGAGCAAGCACCTTGGATGGTGGAGTAGGGGAGTGGAGACTTGGACCTTGTAATGCACTATCAGTACAAGGAGAATCGGTACAGATGCTCCGTTTACGTTGCTGCAGAGGACCATCATCATCGCCTTCCTTACTCTTTTCCTTCCTCTTTCTTGATTTGCCTTGTCAAGTCAAACCCACAAGAAAAAGGAATAAAATTTGCTCTTCAGAACCCATTGATGCATGATACTAACGAACACTACTTTCATGTAAGGCATCCGCATGATAGGAGGATGGAATATGTATGAAAAACAGTACGTCGTGACATATTGACATGTATGATGTATAAAGTGTAAACTAAGCACAAGGTGCTTAAACTTGTTAGAATCAATGCAAGCTAGAAACCATGTGAAAGATGAAACCAATATCACTCTGCCAAATTAAAAGGGTGCCCTAACAAATGTATTTGACCAAATTAGAAGCAATACATGGCAACAGGCTAGAAATAATATGCAATATGCAACGAATAAAGGTGGCTCATCGTAAGTGCTTGATGCAGGATACAAAAGAGAGGTAGTTTCATGTAAGAACAAGGTTAACACATAGATGTAGTGTGTACCAAAAATAGGAAGGCATGTCATATTCACAGGTATAATGTGTAAACTAAGCAGATGCAATTTACCCTATTAGAAGCATTACAAGCTAGACACCGTATGCAACATGCAACCACATATCACACTGCGAAGTTAGAGCAAGCACCTGTGATGGTGGTGTAGGGGAAGTGCGGTCTTCAAATACAGAGCTACATTCAATATCTTCATTTAGGCTTGCTGTTTCTTGAGAATCATGTGGAGAGGATGAAATTGCATTCTTTATAAGAGTAGTGCGTCTCATATTAACCCACGCGCGTGACTGTCTCATCATAAGCAATAGATGCAGGATACACAAGAACAGTAGTTTGATGTAAGAACATGGTGTGATAGGCAGATGTAGTATGTACCAAAAACAGGAAGGCGTGTCATATTCACATGTATAATGTGTAAGCTAAGGAGATGCAATTTAACAAATTAGGAGCAATACAAGCTAGGCACCATATGCAACATGCAACCAGATATCACACTGCCATGTTAGAGCAAGCACCTTGGGTTGTGGAGTAGGGGAGATGAGATTTGGAACTAGCATTGCAGTACGATTAGCAGGAGAATCTGCAGAGATCATCTATTTCGGTTGCTCCAGAGGACCACCATCATTCCGTACCTTCGTCCTTTCAGATTTTGCCTTGTCAAGTAAACACACAAGAAAAATGAATGAAATTCGCACTTCCAAATTCATTGATGCATGATACTGACGAACACAACTTTTATGTATGGCGACCACATTGTAGGAGGATGAAATATGTATGAAAAATGCTAAGTAGAAGGCATTTCAACAAATTGGAAGTAATGCAATCTAGACACCATATGAAAGATCCAACCAAAATCACTCTACCAAGTTAGATGTGTCTCATTATAAGTGGCACTTCAACAAATTAGAGGCAATACATGTTTGAAATGATATGCAAGATGCAACCAATATTACACTGTCAACTTGAAGGTGTATCGTCAGAAGTGATTGATAGGGATACACAAGAAAAGTAGTTTGATGTAAGAACATGGTTAATAGAAAGACGTAGTATGTACTAAAAACAGGAAGGCATGTCATATTCAAAGGTATAATGTGTTAACTAAGCAGATGCAATTTACCCTAATTAGAAGCATTACAAGGTAGACACCATATGCAACATGCAATCACATATCACACTGCCAAGTAAGAGCAAGCACCTACGATGGTGGTGTGGAGGAATTGCGGTCATCAACTAGAGAACTACGTTGACTATCTTTATTTAGCCTTGTTGTTTCTTGAGAATCATGTGGGGAGGATGACACTACACTCTTTAAACGAGTAGGGCGTCTCACAGTAACCCACTGGGGTGACTATCTCATCATAAGTGATTGATGAGGGATACAAAAGAGCATTAGTTTGATGTACGAACATGGTTAATAGACATATGTAGTATGTATCAAAAACAGGAAGGCATGACATTATCAAAGGTATAATGTGTAAAGTAAGCAGATGCAATTTAACCAAATTGGA
The DNA here is from genome assembly GCA_963921465.1 of Triticum timopheevii. NCBI lineage: Eukaryota > Viridiplantae > Streptophyta > Magnoliopsida > Poales > Poaceae > Triticum > Triticum timopheevii. Next base: position 622,815,247 of record OY997268.1, read on the forward strand.
AGCAATACAATCTAGACACCATATGCAACATGCAACCACATTTGACAACGTGAAGTTAAAGCAAGCACCTGGGATGGTTGTGTGTGGCAATTGAGATCATCAACTGCAGAGCTACGTTTACTCTCTCCAACTGCTGACATTCACCCTTTAGAGCGCTAAAACGCTTAGTGCTTATCTTCGAATTACACTGGAGCGACTTCTGTCTTTTCTTTTCTGCATTCATCAACACTGCGTCAGAGTCTGAAATACCCATGCATAAAAAAACAATAGTGTGAGTATGGGTGAAGTGTGTGCACAATTAGTACAGTGTAAAGGTAGCAGATAGCAGATCGGTGAGAAATAAATGATGGGAGACATATGATAGCTCTAAAACATGCATAACACTAAATCACTATATGATTCTATGAAAATAACAGTCGACTGAAAACAAATAGGTCCGTCCATTTTTTCTGCACCGTCCGATGTACAAAGAACGGGCAGATCACCTTCATCTACCTCCAGCCAGTTAGTGTTGACGATCTTCCTCGAAACGCCAGCGACCATCGGCCCAGTATTCCTCCTCTGCCTGTGCCCTCCCCTCGACCTCACCGCACCGCCGTGCTTGGCACCGCCCCCAGCCATCCATTCAAGCCCCGCCGACCTCCAGATCGGGCGCAAGCAGCTCCTGCGCCCCACACCCATATGATAGACACTGATGCGCCACTTCCCTGGGGAACAGGCGGACTAGGTGCTCCGCGCGCCTAAGTGGGTGCTGCTTCTTTTAATTTCGGTTCGACTGACCCTGAATTGAAATCCAGGCGGGCTACTGACCTCTAGCAAAGGTGAAATAGTAAAGGAAGGAAACCTTGTGCATTTAGTATCACGAAGAAGATGCAGTAAGAAGCGCTCAACTAGTTTCTTTCGTGGGATGAATACGGTGCAGGCTACTGACCTCTTTGATTTCACACTGTTTAGTTTCTTCTTGAGAAGGCAACATGTTAAGAAAATTATAAAACTCATTGTACTTTTTGATATAGTTGTCGTCAACCAAGAGGCTCCTAGGAACATGCCCCAACATACCTGTGACGCCCGGATAATCAAGCTACAGTAACCTCTGCTAATGACGCCATGTCACCTCCGTTACTGTCGCTAATCTCGCGTTAGTTCAAAACGATTCGAATTCAAACTTGAATTTTTGGCAAACAAACAAAGTTTTCAAACTTTAAAACAAAAATGTTCGGACCGTGTCAAATATTGCATAGATAATTATGGTGAAGTAAACACATTTTTAGAAAATGCATAAATATTTTAAATTGAATAAAACAGAAAGGAAAATAAATAAAAAGAAACAAAACAAAACAAAACAAAAATAACAGACCCCCCCCCCCCCCCCGCTGGGCCAAGTGGCCTAGCTGGCCTCCGCCGCCCGAACGGGCCGGCCCAACCGCCCCACACTCCCACTCCCTATACCCCCTGGGGGCACCGAACCCTAGCCCCACGACCACCACTCCCCCACTCCCTCTCGTTAGCCCCCACCTCTCGATCCCATCTGGATCGGGAGGGGTTCGAACCCGGCGCCCTATCGCCGCTGCTCGGAGCTCCTCCGCCCCGTCCTCATCTCCTCTCCGTCTCCCCTCGCTCCGGCGAGCCGTGGAGCCATCGCCTCCGCCCAGCGACTCCTCCCTCCGTCCTTCGGCGACCGGCCTCGCCCCGAGTGGATCTGGATCGGGGCAACCGACGCCCCGACCCGTCGCGCGCCATCGCCCCACCACTCCCGACGCCGACGTCCCGGAGCGCTCCATCGCCGGCATGCCTCCTCCTACGTCGACGTCGCCCCCGTCCTCCTCCACAACGGACCTCCCCGACCTCCGTCGAGCCCGCTGCCCTGTCCCTACAAACCCCGGTGAGGACCCCGGTCCTCCTCTCTCCCTCGCCCCGCGACCATTGCCGCGCCCACCATTGCTCCGCTCCGGCCGTGACCACGCCTCGCGCGCTCCGGCCCCGCGCTCACCGCGGTCGGGCCGCACCCTGGCCATGCGCCGCGCCGTCCGGCTGTGCCGTTCGCCCCGCGGTCACCGCGCACTGCCACCCGCGCCGTCCTCGCGGCCACCACGGCCTCGGCCGCTCCCGCTCGACCCGTGGCCGCGTCGACCTCCCCCGCGCCCTCTTCCCCTGGCCACATCCACTCCGGCGATGTCCTGCTACTCTCTCGCCGGCGTCCCCCTCCGGTGACCGCCCGACCTCGATGGCCTCGTCCCGCCCTGCGGGCGAGCACTCGCTCGGGTGCGCACGCACCCGCTAACGCCCGAACCCGATAGGCCCCTATGGCCCTATGACATGTAGGGCCCGCCCCAGAACGTAATTAAGAATAAAAATAAAAATAATTAATTAATTAATTAATTAACTTAATTAATTTTATTAATTAAATTAAACAACTAATTACACATTAGTTACCTAATTAACCTGATCTATTAATTAGTTAATTAAGTAGTCAACGACAGTGGGGCCCACCCCTAATTGATACTAATTAAGTTAAATAAATGTTTAATTAAAATGTGTCATGCTTAATTAAAATGTGTCACTGACCAATGGGACTCAAGCCGGCAGTCGGGTCGGGTTTGACCGGGTCAAGCTCTACCAAACTCATGCCCGAATAGTTAATGGGCACAGAAGCAGACCCACAACCCTACCCATGGGTCTGGAGTCAGACCCATGCCCGAACCCGACGGGTAACCCAACCCATTTTTGAAGTGAATATTTATTTTTTACACTAAAAATAGTGCGTCATGCGTCCTGCCAAGTTTTCAGTTCTTTTTAGCAGCACTAGCCATTGGGCGCAGCAGTCGCTTCTCGCGGTAGCCACTTCCAATCGATGCAATAGCGCCTGCCCATGGGTCTCTTATATAGGCGAAGCTGCGCCTCTCACCAGCGCCCCTAGGCGAGGTGGTACTAAACAAGCTAGCAACCAGCGTCGTTGTCTCATTGCCACTCTCATTTCCATGTGCTATCGTGCATGTAAAGCAGGATACAAGTTGGGCTGCTTTGGAGGCCCAACTGGCCGAAATGTTATTCTGCTAGAGGGCTTGAGGCTGCTAGCTAGCCCACTCAGCAGTAATGTTGGGCTGCTGCTTAGCTTCTTATTAACATGTAAGGGCCTTACGAGGAGCGACCGAGAATAAATAAAAGTAGAGCAAAGATACATGCATCGCTACTAGCAGCCTTGGGTTGTTCTAAAGAAATTAATTACCAAGTATCTTCATCAAAACGTCCACACGTAATATAAAATAAAATTATATTTTTAATCGGGTGACCCATCGGGCGACCCATGGGTAGAACATCATGCCCATACCCTACCCATGACTAATCGGGTTACCCATCGGGCTTACCCATGGGTGAATATGACGACCCATACCCTACCCATTCGGGTCGGGTGCCCAAGGGCGCGGCCGCCCATGGGTCGGATTGCCGGGTTGAAGTGGGACCCACTGGTCAGGTTGACCAGTCAACTCTGTTGACTGCTGACGTCAGCATGACATCGTGCTGATGTCATTATTCCATTTTCGAATTAATTTAAATAATTAATTAAATTTCAGAAATTAATAAAATCTTTAGAAAATCATAACTTTTAATCCGTAACTCGGATTAAATTATTTTCAACATGAAAGTTGCTCAAAACGACGAGACGATTTCGGATACGCAACCCGTTCGTCCGCCACACCCCCTAACCTATCGAACTCGTAACTTTTCCCCCTGGTTCATCTGAAAACGCGAAACACTGGGAATACTTTCCCGGATGTTTCCCCCCTTCACCGGTATTACCTCATACCACGTTAGGGCACGCCTAGCATCACGCTTTGCTTTGTCATGCATCGTTATGCATCTGTTTGCATTGTATTCATTGTTTCTTCCCCCTCTTCTTTCGCTAGACACCGAGACCGACGCCGCTGCTACCCGGTACGACTACGGAGTTGACGACCCCTCCTTCTTGCCAGAGCAACCAGGCAAGCCCCCCCCTTGATCACCAGATATCGCTTATTCTTCTCTATACTGCTTGCATTAGAGTAGTGTAGCATGTTACTGTTCGGTTATTCCTATTCTGTTGCATAGCCTGTCATTGTTGCTACAGTCATTGATACCCTACCCGCAATCCTAAATACTTAGTATAGGATGCTAGTTTATCATCATTAGCCCTACATCCTTGTCAGTCTGCCTTGCTATACTATTGGGCCGTGATCACTCGGGAGGTGATCACGGGTATATACTATACATACATACATACTGTACAGATGGTGACTAAAGTCGGGTCAGGTCGATGAGTACCCGCAAGTGATTCTGATGAGGGGTATGAAAGGACAGGTGGCTCCATCCCGGTAGAGGTGGGCCTGGGTTCCCGACGGCCCCCGACTGTTACTTTGTGGCAGAGCGACAGGGCAGGTTGAGACCACCTAGGAGACAGGTGGGCCCGGCCCTGTTCGGCGTTCGCGGATACTTAACACGCTTAACGAGATCTTGGTATTTGATCTGAGTCTGGCCATTTGGTCTATACGCACTAACCATCTACGCGGGAGTAGTTATGGGTATCCCGGCGTCGTGGTATCAGCCGAAGCCTTCTTGACGTCAGCGACTGAGTGGCGTGCGCCGGGTTGGACTGCGTTAACGCAACTTCCTTTGTAATGGAGGTTGCTAGGTCTGCTCACCGGCCGCGTACGCAACGTGCAGGTGTGCTAAGGGCGATGGGCCCAGACCCCTGTGCGCTTAGGTTTAGACCGGTGTGCTGACCTCTCTGTTGTGCCTAGGTGGGGCTGCGACGTGTTGATCTTCCGAGGCCGGGCATGACCCAGGAAAGTGTGTCCGGCCAAATGGGATCGAGCGTGTTGGGTTATGTGGTGCACCCCTGCAGGGAAGTTAATCTATTCGAATAGCCGTGATCTTCGGTAACAGGACGACTTGGAGTTGTACCTTGACCTTATGACAACTAGAACCGGATACTTAATAAAACACACCCTTCCAAGTTCCACAGACAACCCGGTGATCACTTTTCCACAGGGCGACGGGGGGAGGATCGCCGGGTAGGATTATGCTATCCGATGCTACTGGAGATGCTACTTGGAGATACTACTTGGAGATGCTACTTGGAGGACTTCAATCTACTCTCTTCTACATGCTGCAAGACGGAGGCTGCCAGGAGCATAGTCTTCGATAGGACTAGCTATCCCCCTCTTATTCTGGCATTCTGCAGTTCAGTCCACTTGTATGGCCTCCTTACACATATACCCATGCATATGTAGTGTAGTTCCTTGCTTGCGAGTACTTTGGATGAGTACTCACGGTTGCTTTCTCCCTCCTTTTTCCCCCTTTCCGTTCTTTCTGGTTGTCGCAACCAGATGCTGGAGTCTAGCAGCCAGACGCCACCGTCGATGACGACCCCTACTACACTGGAGGTGCCTACTACTACGTGCAGCCCGCTGACGACGACCAGGAGTAGTTAGGGGGATCCCAGGCAGGAGGCCTGCGCCTCTTTCGATCTGTATCCCAGTTTGTGCTAGCCTTCTTAAGGCAGACTTGTTTACTTATGTCTGTACTCAGATATTGTTGCTTCCGCTGACTCGTCTATGATCGAGCACTTGTATTCGAGCCCTCGAGGCCCCTGGCTTGTATTATGATGCTTGTATGACTTAAGTTGTGTTGTGATATCTTCCCGTGAGTCCCTGATCTTGATCGTACACATTTGCGTGCATGATTAGTGTATGATTGAATCGGGGGCGTCACAAGTTGGTATTAGAGCCAACTGCCTGTAGGAATCCCCCTTCCCAACTCCTTGGCCGAAGTCGAGTCTAGACATTACAAAACTTTTACTAACATGGTTGTGTGCCTTACGGGCCCACGTCGCCATTGGGTGGTACTAGGATCGTTTTCTCCTCGATCTTACTCTGGGACTCTAATCTCTCTTCTATTCGGGTTAAATGAACTTTGCTAAATCTAACCTTAGGATCTCGTTATCACTTTCACCCGGAGAGCCCCTTATTACTGATGATCGTCGGCTGCACCAGAAGACCCTGAAGATACTCTCCGCTGTTAACTCGAGAACTTGTGTTCATCGCATTTGCAATTCCCCTTTCACCGTAAACCCTTATGGATAACTACTTGCAGTTGTTATTCCTACCTTCGTCCCCAATTGGTCTTGCTATTACAAGATACCCCGAAAAACTCGTCGTTGTTTCGATAATCCTTTGAGCTTATTGCCTTGCTGTTCTTTGTCACCTGAATACCCCTACGGTTGATTCTCGCACTTATCGAGTATCCGCTCATCCCCCAGTTGTTCATGTGTTACACAAAAGTCTTTGAAATACCATTCGATATTCCGAAAATCCTCAGCAACCTATTGCTCTAGAATTTCTTGTTTGCTTTCATTATGATTAATCCCATAAGTATAGTAATCATATTGGCATCCTTTGTCACCATCATTTTTGAGTCCGTTGATTCAATACGTTATGAATGTTCGCAATCATCAGTCGAGTCCTAGGATTATCTTTCCGGCTCAGACGTCATTTTGAACATGAGCTGGTTCTCGACCAAACTATCTGTCGTCGAAATGTGCCTCTGGTATATTCAATTGACCAATCCTTGATCAGAACGTCTGCTTTTGATCCTTTGTTTTGGAAATCATAATTCCTTTGCATCTAAGCTTGGATTATTCAGATGGTTCCATAACCTGTTGCATTTGCATTCCTTCCTCTTCTGGTTGAGTATCGATACTCACATCAGATCCTTTGTGGACCATCAAGTCCTTTGTTGGATTGTTATCCGACAGTGTCCTTCACATTTGATCACTTTGTGAGTTCTTCCCCTGATACATAATGCCTTTGTTAAGTTGTATCCTCTGCTTGGCCAACCATGCTCTGTTCTCGGGCTTGTGTTATTTACTCTTGAAACTTGTGGTATATGTTTCTAAGAAGCCCCTATGGGTTGAACATATGCCTTCTCTAAACCGTGTGAACCCGAAAGTTTTCACGAATCATACTCTTCTGGTGCTTCGCCAGATAAGATTTCAAAACTGCAACTTCATCGAACGTGAGAAGTGAATGAAAGGTTATGCATTGGAGAAGTGGGAGTCGACCTTGAACTTGTGTTCATGCCCATGGACACGATGTAGATCTTATCATTAAAGCTTCTCTTAAATTAATTATTCCTTTGGTATAAGTTCATCTTATATCAGGGATCTGGCCTTTTTCAATCGTGGTTCCGATCATGTTCTCTTTTAAATACCATTTCTCGTGCAAGTTTTAGCACTTGTCTTCTATAGAGCAATACCCCGGTCCAACCTCTACTTTGATATGTCATCGAGTATTACCCCCCTGGTATCTCGATATTATCATGGAACTGCATAACTTCTTATGAGTTCTTCATCAAGTGCTACCTTCCCACTGATTCCAATTTTTCACGGGCTCTAAGTTATTAAACACTCATAGACACCGATAACTGAATCGAGTCGGCACTGCGGTTCAACAGCTCTTCAGTAAGCTTCTATAAGTACGAGTTTGTACCCAATCACGCCATTCCTAGCCTGTTTGGCTATATCGTTGTCGTGCTGATTCTAACTGTGCTACCTGGTCCTTATTCTCGGAGCACCAATTTGCGACGATAGCTAAGCTTACGTCGATTTTCCTCGTCATACCCTTTCACCTTAAACAACAAGCTTGAGTTCGAGTTTGTGTCGTAACTGTGGTTCCGATAACCTCTTGCTTCACCATTCCCTTGACTTGGTGTCATCGCTGATTGATTACATGTTCATGAAATCTCTCGACAAATGTGTCGTGATCATCATCAACCTTATGAGCTCTTCCAGGATATCAACCGGAGTCATGATGAGAAATACCATCCTTGCCCTCGATGATTTGTGTTGTCATCGACCACTTTATTGCCTTCCGTTCAACACAAACTTGTTCGTGTTTTGTGTTATACCTTAAGATGCTTGCTATCCAGCATTTGTTCGTCTTTACCTTGGAGTATTACCCTCCTTTATGTCAAGAATGTCGTGAGAATTTCACCACCTCTTAAGAATTCTTGGTATGGTGATACTTCTCACCATCACCATTCTTCTTGGGTCCTCGTGTTGATCCCAACCAGGGTACCAACAAGTGAGCGGTGCTGCTTGGATTCCGCCCTTCTAGCAACCATATTGCTTTGAAGTTAATGGTCGACCGTTCATTCTTAGACTATTGATTATTGAATCACCATTCCAATGTTGGCCGTGCAACCCAGCCCATATTTCGGGTGCACCTTTCAACCAATGTTTAATTGTGTATGTTTTCCTCGAGCATGCATCATTATACCTTTTGATCTGACAAATGCTATCCCCTTGTTCACATAATTGTGGAAATCCACCTTTTTGGAAATCTCAAGGATTGTTACTGACTCCATCAGCTACCCCGTCATCCTCTTTTTGGTTTAAATGATGAACTCTTGAGTTGAAACTTGCTTCCATAGTACATTCCCCAATAATCTTACAATGTCGTCTCATCAATTTGTTTTGCACCTTTTCTTCTCGGGCATCCTGAGTCTGAGGTATCCTGACACCAATCAGATCTGAATCTCAGTCAGATATGATGGTGGGAACATATTTCCAAGAGTTATAACGTTGGTCTTTCTATGACCCGATAAGGTGATGTCATGCCTAGCACACCTGACCGGAGGACCTATTGTTATAATTTTCCTTTTAGCAATGCTATCCATTCTTCCATGAGGAAATTGTAAGACTTATTCTACAAGCTGTTCCTGATGGATCCTTCGAGTATCCAAAGTCTGATCTTTACCCAGTGACCACGTCAAATGCTATCTCGAAGCATGTCTGTGATACTCTGATTTTCAACAAGAACATTTGAAGCCCAATGCTAAATGTTTCTTGCTCAATTATCCAAACACCGTTGTATGGGTAATGTCATGAAATTTCTCGCCCCTACCTAAGGAGTTTTCTACATAATATCCTGTCATGGATATCATGCTCTGCTTATCCTTGGGAAGGATATACCCCTGAAATATGTGTTTAAACACATTATCCTTTCCATTGTTCTATTTAATCCGAGAATCTCATTTTCCTTTCCATGGGTTTTCTTAACCCTTCTTGTGATATATATGTAGAACACCTTGGTGTACAAACCGTGTCAGTAAGACCATGTTTCTATTGTTGATGACATTCCGGCAACCACTGATGGATGAGAACTTTGCCTATTGGTCCGCCTCGTTCAACGAGCAGGAAAATGGTTCTCTTCGTCCCTCGCCCTTGGTATCGATGTTGTTGCCGACATAACTGACAGACTACCCTCTGACATGCCTTGCTTACATGATCGTGCAAGATGTCACCGACCTTCCTACTTTTAACCACATGGTGGGCCCATAACCCACAGTTCCACAGGATTGAAACCTGACTCTCCTGTACACCCCCGGTTTCCAAAGTTATTCCTCGAGCTTGACTTCTTATGTGACTCACGGGCCACCTGCCAAGCGATCTATTCGGGTATCAAAGACAAAACTTATTCCCATTGCTCTGGACCCCTTTTACACTTTGTTTCAGGCATCGAACGATTGCCTACCCGCTTGAAACTTCTCATGGCACCTTCTTACTTTGCTCTCGATATCTTCTTAAGTTTCAATTTGAGAGATACTTATGCTTCTTCCCCTGAGCTAACCGTCTGATGCTCAATTTTGTTAGAATCCGTCCTTATAGAGTTTCCCCCTCTTATCCTTTCGTAAGTACGGTAAAGATCCCGAAGGAAGAATGACAACTTCATCATGATGCATCGATGCATAGGAATGGAGACATCAACGCTATGGATTGACCTCTTCGAGAAGAGTAACCAAGACCGAGAAGACACGTTAGAATTTCGTAACCAGACCTTTCCCCCTTACTCCACCTCTTAAAATCTCGGGACGAGATTTCTTGTAGTGGAGGAGAATTGTGACGCCCGGATAATCAAGCTACAGTAACCTCTACTAATGACGCCATGTCACCTCCGTTACTGTCGCTAATCTCGCAATAGTTCAAAACGATTCGAATTCAAACTTGAATTTTTGGCAAACAAACAAAGTTTTCAAACTTTAAAACAAAAATGTTCGGACCGTGTCAAATATCGCATAGATAATTATGGTGAAGTAAACACATTTTTAGAAAATGCATAAATATTTTAAATTGAATAAAACAGAAAGGAAAATAAATAAAAAGAAACAAAACAAAACAAAACAAAAATAACAGACCCCCCCCCCCCCGCTGGGCCAAGTGGCCTAGCTGGCCTCAGCCGCCCGAACGGGCCGGCCCAACCGTCCCACACCCCCACTCCCTATACCCCCTGGGGGCACCGAACCCTAGCCCCACGACCACCACTCCCCCACTCCCTCTCGTTAGCCCCCACCTCTCGATCCCATCTGGATCGGGAGGGGTTCGAACCCGGCGCCCTATCGCCGCTGCTCGGAGCTCCTCCGCCCCGTCCTCATCTCCTCTCCGTCTCCCCTCGCTCCGGCGAGCCGTGGAGCCATCGCCTCCGCCCAGCGACTCCTCCGTCCGTCCTTCGGCGACCGGCCCCGCCCCGAGTGGATCTGGATCGGGGCAACCGACGCCCCGACCCGTCGCGCGCCATCGCCCCACCACTCCCGACGCTGACGTCCCGGAGCACTCCATCGCCGGCGTGCCTCCTCCTACGTCGATGTCGTCCCCGTCCTCCTCCACAACGGACCTCCCCGACCTCCGTCGAGCCCGCTGCCCTGTCCCTACAAACCCCGGTGAGGACCCCGGTCCTCCTCTCTCCCTCGCCCCGCGACCATTGCCGCACCCACCGTTGCTCCGCTCCGGCCGCGACCACGCCTCGCGCGCTACGGCCCCGCGCTCACCGCGGTCGGGTCGCACCCTGGCCATGCGCCGCGCTGTCCGGCTGTGCCGTTCGCCCCGCGGTCACCGCGCCACTGCCACCCGCGCCGTCCTCGCGGCCACCACGGCCTCGGCCGCTCCCGCTCGACCCGTGGCCGCGTCGACCTCCCCCGCGCCCTCTTCCCCTGGCCACATCCACTCCGGCACTGTCCTGCTACTCTCTCGCAGGCCTCCCCTTCCGGTGACCGCCCGACCTCGATGGCCTCGTCCCGCCCTACGGGCGAGCGCTCGCTCGGGTGCGCACGCACCCGCTAACGCCCGAACCCGATAGGCCCCTATGGCCCTATGACATGTGGGGCCCGCCCCAGAACGTAATTAAGAATAAAAATAAAAATAATTAATTTATTAATTAATTAACTTAATTAATTTTGATTAATTAAACTAAACAACTAATTAAACTAATTACACATTAGTTACCTAATTAACCTGATCTGTTAATTAGTTAATTAAGTAGTCAATGACAGTGGGGCCCACCCCTAATTAATAATAATTAGGTTAATTAAAATGTTTAATTAAAATGTGTCACTGACCAGTGGGACCCACTGGTCAGGTTGACCAGTCAACTCTGTTGACTGCTGACGTCAGCATGACATCGTGCTGATGTCATTATTCCATTTTCAAATTAATTTAAATAATTAATTAAATTCCAGAAATTAATAAAATCTTTAGAAAATCATAACTTTTAATCCGTAACAAGGATTAAATTATTTTCAACATGAAAGTTGCTCAAAACGACGAGACGATTTCGGATACGCAACCAATTCGTCCGCCACACCCACCTAACCTATCGAACTCGTAACTTTCCCCCTCTGGTTCATCTGTCCGAAAACGCGAAACACCGGGAATAATTTCCCGGATGTTTCCCACCTGCACCGGTATTACCTCATACCTCGTTAGGGCACGCCTAGCATCACGCTTTGCTTTGTCATGCATCGTTATGCATCTGTTTGCATTGTATTCATTGTTTCTTCCCCCTCTTCTTTCGCTAGACACCGAGACCGACGCCGCTGCTACCCGGTACGACTACGGAGTTGACGACCCCTCCTTCTTGCCAGAGCAACCAAGCAAGCCCCCCCCCTTGATCACCAGATATCGCCTATTCTTCTCTATACTGCTTGCATTAGAGTAGTGTAGCATGTTACTGTTCGGTTATTCCTATTCTGTTGCATAGCCTGTCATTGTTGCTACAGTCATTGATACCCTACCCGCAATCCTAAATACTTAGTATAGGATGCTAGTTTATCATCATTAGCCCTACATCCTTGTCAGTCTGCCTTGCTATACTATTGGGCCGTGATCACTCGGGAGGTGATCACGGGTATATACTATACATACATACATACTGTACAGATGGTGACTAAAGTCGGGTCAGCTCGATGAGTACCCGCAAGTGATTCTGATGAGGGGGCTGAAAGGACAGGTGGCTCCATCCCGGTAGAGGTGGGCCTAGGTTCCCGACGGCCCCCGACTGTTACTTTGTGGCGGAGCGACAGGGCAGGTTGAGACCACCTAGGAGACAGGTGGGCCTGGCCCTGTTCGGCGTTCGCGGATACTTAACACGCTTAACGAGATCTTGGTATTTGATCTGAGTCTGGCCATTTGGTCTATACGCACTAACCATCTACGCGGGAGTAGTTATGGGTATCCCGGCGTCGTGGTATCAGCCAAAGCCTTCTTGACGTCAGCGACTGAGTGGCGCGCGCCGGGTTGGACTGCGTTAACGCAACTTCCTTTGTAATGGAGGTTGCTAGGTCTGCTCACCGGCCGCGTACGCAACGTGCATGTGTGCTAAGGGCGATGGGCCCAGACCCCTGTGCGCTTAGGTTTAGACCGGCGTGCTGACCTCTCTGTTGTGCCTAGGTGGGGCTGCGACGTGTTGATCTTCCGAGGCCGGGCATGACCCAGGAAAGTGTGTCCGGCCAAATGGGATCGAGCGTGTTGGGTTATGTGGTGCACCCCTGCAGGGAAGTTAATCTATTCGAATAGCCGTGATCTTCGGTAACAGGATGACTTGGAGTTGTACCTTGACCTTATGACAACTAGAACCGGATACTTAATAAAACACACCCTTCCAAGTTCCACAGACAACCCGGTGATCGCTTTTCCACAGGGCGACGAGGGGAGGATCGCCGGGTAGGATTATGCTATGCGATGCTACTGGAGATGCTACTTGGAGATACTACTTGGAGATGCTACTTGGAGGACTTCAATCTACTCTCTTCTACATGCTGCAAGACGGAGGCTGCCAGAAGCGTAGTCTTCGATAGGACTAGCTATCCCCCTCTTATTCTGGCATTCTGCAGTTCAGTCCACTGATATGGCCTCCTTACACATATACCCATGCATATGTAGTGTAGTTCCTTGCTTGCGAGTACTTTGGATGAGTACTCACGGTTGCTTTCTCCCCCCTTTTTCCCCCTTTCCGTTCTTTCTGGTTGTCGCAACCAGATGCTGGAGTCTAGGAGCCAGACGCCACCGTCGATGACGACCCCTACTACACTGGAGGTGCCTACTACTACGTGCAGCCCGCTGACGATGACCAGGAGTAGTTAGGAGGATCCCAGGCAGGAGGCCTGCGCTTCTTTCGATCTGTATCCTAGTTTGTGCTAGCCTTCTTAAGGCAGACTTGTTTACTTATGTCTGTACTCAGATATTGTTGCTTCCGCTGACTCGTCTATGATCGAGCACTTGTATTCGAGCCCTCGAGGCCCCTGGCTTGTATTATGATGCTTGTATGACTTATTTATGTTTTAGAGTTGTGTTGTGATATCTTCCCGTGAGTCCCTGATCTTGATCGTACACATTTGCGTGCATGATTAGTGTACGATTGAATCGGGGGCGTCACAATACCTGCCGCATCGATATCATTAATAGGATCCATCGATACAACATCAACAATCATAGGCACCACTGACACGATGGACTCAGGTGTCTCTAGTTCTTTACATGGCATAGTCGAAAGCTCCCCTCGCATGAGGTTGTCGATGAGTCCACCTCCAAATGCTTTAGGAACAGAGACAAAGCCGAGCTCAGGCATAGTTCCTGAAGCTCGGGCATGATCTGCACGACCGAAGCCACAAGCATGGTGATGGGCTCACCCTCAGTGGTAGACAACACAAGGGACAAGACAGACACCAACAATGAGTTGTCTCCAACACAAGGGGAGAAACATCCATGAAGCTCTGCCTCTTCATCCTCCATGAAGCCAACACCGCCCACACCCGAAGGACACGGCGTCGGTGACCAAGGGGAGATCCTACTCAGAGCAACCTTCACCCGCTCTAGAAAACTTGCAAAGCTTTATATTTGTAAACAAGGGTGAACGAAATGCCTCGGTCGTTTTTTTTGTCAGTAATAACATGGTCAGAAATTTGAGGATACTGTATTGCCGAAAAAGGCTCTCGCTCTGCTTTATATATAAAGAACGATCACAGCAATCCAGTACAAACACAAGTCATTACAACACACGCACACATCCAAGGCAAGATATATAGGCACTGAGCGCGGCAACACCACCCCTAGCACTACCACCGCGGAGAGATGAAGCCGCATATGACGAACCGTGGGCTCCAAGGCGGCGCCTTCAGGAAGGATACGACACCGGAGCGCCGCCACCGCCCAATCCGAGGATCAGAGTTTCCCCCGGAGCCGCACGACGGGCAATGAGAGCTGCGACGACGCCTTCAAGAAGGGAACGAGCTTCGCCGCCGCCAGTCCGTCCGAAGATAGAACATGTTTTCACCCCGGCCAAAACACACCGCCGCCGAACGCCACACCCCGGCAACCATGCCGCCCACACGGCCATGGCCACCGGGCAGCACCAAGCCATGACCTCTACCCGAGAGACCACGCAACCACCACCAGGGCCGCCGCCCCGGCATCCAAGACCTTGACACCACCTCACCCGAGACCTGCCGCTATCCCAATCAAAGAGACGAGCGGAAAGATCCCACCTTTCGCACCACCGGCCGACCCCCAGCGCCGAGACCCCATAGGCCGGCCACCTAACCTCCATCGACCCGTCCTGCAGCACCGGGCATTAGGCGAGCTCGATACCACAACACCGTGTGCGAGACGAGGTCAGTCCTGCTGCACGTGCGCGAGACGAGCTTAGTCTTGCGGCACTGTGCACGAGACGAGCTCGAACCTGCGCATCGGGGCGCGAGACGAGCGATGGACCGCAGCTGGGGGACGGTCAATCCTTCGACGAAGATAGCGGCCGGGAGCCGATGAGATGGATCAAAGGTCGAATCGAGCCGCCTACAAACGAGCCGACGCCGAAAAAACCAGCCGCCGATGTAGCCGCCCCGCCGAGCTGCCGTGATGCCGGCTCGACGAATGGAAGTCGCCACACCAGATGGCCATGCCGCCTCGCCGCCACCGTCCACAGCCGGAGCAACAGCCATGCCGGGCCGATGCCCCAACCCGCGCCGCCCGCCGGAAACCGCCAGATCCAGCCGGCACGCACCACCACCGCCGCCACCAAGCCGCCGCTGCGCTGGTCACCACACCGTCAGCAGCCGCCGCCCGACGCCCAGGAGCGCCCGGCCGCGCCGCCCGCAGCCCTCGCCGCAGAAGCCCCCACGCGCCAGATCCGCGCCGCCACGGCTCGGCCCCGCGCGACCCACCACCATCTGCGCCGCCCGCCACGCGACCACCACCCAGCGCCAACCAGCACGCCAGCTCGACGTTGCGCTGTGGCGCCCGATGCCCGCGCCGCGCCCCAGCCGGAGAGGAAGACCCGCGTCGCTCCTCTGCCAGCGGGGGAACCAGAAGGCCCCGCCGCCGCCGGCCCAAGCGAGCTTTGCCCGGCCAGGCCCTCTGGCGGCGGCGGGAGAGGAGGAGGGAGGGGGAGGGGACTTGGGGGCGCCGCGCCGGAAGCCCTCCCCGCCGCCGCGCGGGGGCGGCGCGGGAGGGGGAAGGTGGGTCGGAAGGGAGAGCCCCTCAGAATCCCAGGGGCTTACTTCGATGGCCACCGAGGATACTGTATTCTTTTTTCCGTTCTCGTGCACCGAACGACACGAACTACGGCGATGGCTACAAGCCCGGCCGAAGCCGTCTCGAAATTGTATCCGTATTGATGTGGTCTTTTACCACGTAGGTACGCGACGCAGCTTTCATCTGTGCACTACCACCGGCAGTCCGGCACAACACTAAATCGACTTTGCGGCGACTTTGCGGCCTTCTCATCATCAGTGGGCCGACCTCCTGCCGGAGCTCCTAGGACGGATCATTGCCCACCTCCCGCGCTCCGACGATCGTGCCCGCTTCCGTGCCGTGTGCCGTCCATGGCGCGTCGCCATGCGCCAACATAATCGTCCGCAGCTGCCGTGGATCATCTACTCGGATGGCACCTTTGTCACCTTCCCCGATCACGGTATTCACCATGGGCTATCCTTCCCCGACGACATGACCTTCGTTGGCGTGTGTCACAGCTGGCTCGTCTTTTACCGCATCGCCGACTGGTGGCGTCGTAGCTATCTTTTGTACAACCCTTTCACCAAATCAACGGTGCCGCTCCCGGGGCTTGACTATGCTATTGACGACACCTCTTACCGGTTCGAGGTCCGGAAGGTAATCATGGGGTCGACCAAAGATGATATCGTCGCGGTAACGACCAACAATTGCAATTACCCAATCATCTTGTCTCGCCCTGGGAAAGCCGGCGCATGGTGGCCCCGACGGGGCGAGATGCCATATGCGTCTATATTTGATGTCGTGTTCTACAAAGACAACCTATGTGGGATCACTGAGAGCAATGATCTTGTTGTGATGGATATTGATCAAGACGACGAGGGAATCCCCTTTGTTAAGGATATTAAGTATGTTATCATGCACCCATCAGGTGATGATGATGAGGCGGATGAGGAGGAGCGGGACGAGGAAGACGAGTACGAAGACGACGGAGAAGTGTCGAGCAATGACGAGGTGGAGTACAACGAGACATCAAGCATTGACGAGGACGGCGAAGAGTTGGACGATGCATCAATTGTCAATGATGACTCTGACGATGATAAGGTAACAATGAACAAACTGGCGAACAAGGACAACAACTTTAACATTGATGACCACGAAGAAGTGTCGAGCAATGAGGGTGAAGAAGACGTGGATGATGGAGATTACGATGATGGGTCGGGTATCTTAGGTGATTCATTTTTTGAAGGCATGATACCAAACGACTCTGACTACAGGGTACCGGACGGCACTGAGTATGCACATGGAGAAGACCTAGATGGCATCGTGACCAGTCGACATCTCTTTGAGTCGAATGACAAGTTACTCATGGTAAGGCGGCGAAAATACGTGCCTTATCTCTCTCGTCCTTACAATCTTAAGGTTGAGGTTCTGGAGGCGGACGTCAATGCCGGCGTATGGATTCTTCATACGGACGGCGTGCCAGGTGCATTTTTCATGAGCAAACATTACTCAATACATGTTCCCACATACAAAGAGGCGGGAAAGAAGTTTATCCACCACTTTGTAGATGAGCATAATGTGGGGGTCGATTCAAGATCGCTACGGTTTAGTCTAAGTGAGGGTAAGCCGATGTGGTTTTCCCCACAAGAGCCGGTTGTATGACATAAACATTAGTAGCGTTTTCTCTCTTTTGCCTTCATAATGGGAGGTGTAGATTATAGTACATGTTTTTATCCGCCACTTCGTTGATGAGCATGACATGGGCGTCAAATCTAAATCTCGATGGTTTACTCCATAGGATGGCAAGCCAATCGTGGTTCTTCCCGCGAGAGCCTGATTGTATGACATTAATAGTGTTTTTTTTCTTAGTGTAATAGAAGGTGTAAACCATGATGCATGTACTCCGTTTGTTTCTTGTGACTGCATATAAGGTTTTTCTTAAGTCAGTTTTCATGAACTTTGACCAAGTTCATAAGGAAAAGTATCAGCACTGGAAATGCAAAATCAATATTATTAGAGGCATCATGATATTAATTTTCATATAATATTAGTATATTACTATAGTGCTACATAGATGTTGATGTTTTTCAATATAAATTGTGTCGAATTTTACAAAGTTCGAATCTAGAAAAACTTTATGTCAATATTTCATTTTATAAATCTCTACTTTGTTTGATGTGTCTTTATGTGTGTTTGCGACGTGGCAAAATGTTCCATGGTAAACTTCAGACGTTAGTGTGTTTTCATGTTTATAAAGGCAATGATGTGTAGGCGCTGGCAACGGAAGCCGGCCCGTGGTCGCCGCATGTTTGGTCTGGTAATTGCAATCCGTGTTGTCGACCATGCCGTTCCGTATTGATCGTATTGATTGAAGAAGAAGAAGAAGAAGAAGAAGAAGAAGAAGAAGAAGAAGAAGAAGAAGATACGAGTGAGCCAAAAGGAAACCCACTTCAATATATACGGCCGTGTGTATGGCAACGTACGTGCTGGACCGGTCCATAGCAACCCGATCGAGGCGTCTTTCGTCCACGTATTCATCGTATTGACGTGGGCCTCTTCCACGCAAACCCCCGGATACAATCCAACACCTCCAGGTATAATTGAACGGCGCCGCCGGCGAAGCAGCAGATCGACTGGATCGAGCCATGGCGTGCGTCGACATCCACTGGTAGAAAAAAGCCCTTTAGTCCCGGTTCGCAACAGCCTTTAGTCCCGGCTGTGCAACCGGGACTAAATATGCGCGACTAAAGACCCCCCTTTTAGTCGCGCCTCTTACGGACCGCGACTAAAGACCCGTCCACGTGGGCGCCCGTGGTCCGTCGGGGTGGAGGACCTTTAGTCCCGGTTCTCGTGGCCAACCGGGACTAAAGGCCTCCTCCGCAGGTTTAGGGTTTCAGCCCCCCTAAACCTGGTTTCTTTTTAATTTGTAGTGTTTTATTTGTTTTATATTTTATTTTGTGTTTTATTTTATTTTTGATGAAGTTTCAGTACACATATTCTACGCTACTATATACATGCATATGAAATTTCAAACAAGAAGAATTCAAGAGGAATATATAATATATATTTAATCTCGGGTGACCATATACAACTTCGAACAAGTTTCCATACACAATTAGGATGGATGACCATATACAACTTCGAACAAGTTTCAATCTCGGGTATGCATATAAATTTCTTCGTCCTCGGTATAGTGTTCTCCTTTAGGATTGATGACTTCCCTCATGAAAAATCTTGCTAATTCTTCTTGAATTGGTCGGAAGCGAGCTTCTGGACTAAGCCTCCTCCGCAAGTTATCCGTAGCGTTCCGCACGCTATCTGATGCCTTTCGCTCAGTGGTGTGTCTCCGGATGTTCTCACAAACATAGTATCCACATAGATTGGTCCCCGGTGGCTGCTTATCCACATTAACTAACCTTCTGAAATCTAGTTCATGTTTGAATTCACCGACAATTTCTTCTGAGAACCGTCTCCAAACCCTACAGGGCAAAGAAAATTAAATGAATAAGGGAGTTATTAGTTACTTGATATTAGGAAATGAACGAAAGAGACAGATCGATATAGAGCTCAAATGATTGAAAATAATTACTTTTGCAGCATTTTTCTCATGTCGGCCCAACGCTTTGGATCCGAATCCATAGAGTCCATGATTAGAACTCTGGAGGTGTGAAGTTCAATATTTAGCAGAATCCAGTGGAACCTGCGGACACGTTACATGCACAGTCATGCATAACTCATCGATTAGACATACCATGCATGGAGTAAACAAAAGAGAATGGGTACAAGAGAGAAACACTCACCCAAAATGGTAAGGAAATAGAATATGACTTTTGAGTTGATGCTTTCTAAGAAACTTGTACAGGTCTTTCTCCACGTCTTCGGGGTGATGTTGTAACACATGTCCATTAACGATATGTGGGTCAATGAACCCAACATCATGGACGTTTCTTATTTTGCATTCCCAAATCTTCAATCTGCATAATAGCGTACGCAACAATATAGTTAGGACAATATATATATATATAGTGCAGGCAATGAAGAACGAGATGAGGTAGAAATATATCACTTACAGAACGTAGCAACTCAGCATAGATTTGTCGAGGTCGCGCAGATTGAACAGCTGGAACAATTCACTCATATGAACTTCTACAGAGTACCGTTTGATGTGATGCTCATCTGTAACATCCGCATAAACATATTCTTTGTCGGCCCATGTTATGAATTGCTTGTACCAACGTAGCAGATTTCGCATTTGTGGTGGTAGACTCTTTTCCTGCGCAGGCTCGACGAGAGGCCCATTCCGCACATATTGTAATGCTATCTCACATACTGGCGCATCCTCAAGGTCTAAGAAGGCACGAAGAGTCAAACCCATCTCGGACGCTTGTTTCATGGCACCCGCTACAGTCAATCCAAGTGCTGCCGCAGCTGCTATGATCTCGGGGTCCTCTTCCGGACCGGCTTTCACTATGAGCGGGGGGATCGATTGTTTCTTCTGCATCCCGAGCTGGTCAACTTGTTTCCTGCTTTTTTTACTTTCTTCTTTCTCCTCCTTCAATATTTTTGCTTGCCTACGAAGTTCATGTCCATAGTCGTCAAGCATATTCAGCTCGGCTTGGGACGGTGTCGTCAAAAAATCCTTAGCCCACTTCTTTTGCTTCTCAGTGAATACTTGCTTGGGCTCAGGCTCTTTTTTCGCCTTCATATCCGCCTTCCATTTCTCATAATCAGCAGACGCGGCCAATTTGATTTCAGCTTCACTAAGTTCCCCAGGCCTTGGGAGGAGAGGCTTCAGTGATGGCTCCGGTACCCTTGTGGTCTTAGGTACATAAGGGTCCGGGTTAATAGTCCAGGAGCGGGTTTCCTTGCTGTCCGCCTGCTTCTGCTTCTTCGCCGGAGGTGGATTGGGGGGCATCGTACCCGCCGGAGGAGGATTGGGGGGCGTCGTACCCGCCGGAGGTTGTGGATCGGGGGACGGCGTCGAATGGCGTGAAGGAGGTGTAGGTGAACCACCACGACCACCACCACCGCCACCACCGCCACCACCACCACCACCATCGGAGGGGGGTGGACTTGCTAGCCTTGGCACCTCGCCTGGAAACATTATGTACTTCTTTTTCCATAGAATGAACTGGCGCTTGACATCTCCAAGTCTTCTCTCCCCTTCGGGTGTAGGTTTGTCAATCTCTAGGTCCTCAAACCCTTGGACTATGTCTTCCACCGTGACACGAGCATAGCCATATGCAATGGGGTTGTTGTGGTGGAGTGCTCCAGGTGTACAGGGTAAAGCACTGCCGCTAGCTACCTTCGTGGAAACGTTCCCCACGGGATAATGCAGATCACATTCTTTCATCTCCTTTACATCATCCACGGGGTAGTGAGGCTCCGGTGCATGAATCTCGATCATCGGTGCACTAGCACCAGGCGGGGCATCCGTGGAAGCCACGCTGCTTCTCCGCTGCTGGCTTCCGCGATCCGCTTCATGATCTTCATGCGGCCCTGCAGCCGATTTTTCTTTCACTAGTTCATGCACGGTCTGCTTCAACTCATGGAGTTCCGATGCTAACTTCGTCATAAGATCTGCATCCCGGTCCGTCTTTCTCTTACGGCTTCTGTAACAGTACGGGTCATTGTCCTGGGAAAACCCTACTTTCCACGGAACTTTGCCTTTGCCTCGTACACGTCCTCCGTGTTCATCATTCCCGAGGGCTATTGTCAGTGCGTCTATCTCTCTGTTGAACTTGATCAAGCCCTCTTGAGCTTGGGTCATTGCGTCAATAAGGGCTTGGGTGGGAGCAAACTGTCTCTGCTGGTGAACACACACCCCTGTCTCCGGGTCTAGCGATCCCTCATGCCCGTACCACCAGCTTTTGGCCCTTGGGTCCCATCCCTCTGTACCTAGAGGGATTCCTCGCACCCTCAGGTCCTCCTCCATCTTCTCCCACCTAGGCTCCGAAAGGCGGTATCCTCCTGGCCCCATAATATGATGGTACTTTTTCTTACTCGCATTATCCTTATTTTTTTTTGATATTTCCTTGAAATGCTCCGATTGCTTTTGCCTCACAAATTCTGGCCAATCATCTTTCAGTTTCTCATGTTGTCCATTGAAATCCGGAGTCTTGCCCTTGTTGACATAGTCACGGGTTAAATTTTTCTTGAAGTTCCGGAATGCTTCGCCCATCTTCTGAAGAGCGAACTCTTTAACTAGCCTCCTCCTCTGACGTCCACCCGGAACCTCGTTACCGAATTCATCGACTTTGTTGTATTCCGGAGGTAGAATGAAATGTTCCATAAGCTTTCTCCAGCAATCCTTTTTCGTTCTCTTGTCGACAAAACTGAAACCAAGACGTGCCTTCTTTGGCTCCTTCCATTCCTGGACGGTGATCGGGACGTTGTCTCTAACAACGACTCCGCATTGGTTGATAAACTTTGAGGTGTGCTGTAGGGGCTTGCCGGTTTCACTGACAAACTCAATGGCATATGTTTCTCCTGTTTTCATCGCCTTGGATTTGCCACGCTTTGTCGTACTCGATCCGGAGGGCTAAAAAAAGAAAGAGAGTCGCGCGCGTTAATACATATGTATTCACATTTCAGTAAGTTTGTATCACGAGAGGCTCAATGTATATATATACCTCGCCGGAGGTGGTTGCTACTTGCAATTCGAGATCGTCGTTTGTTGACGGTTGACCTCCGTCGACAATGTCCGTTCCTTCACCTTCTTGATCATCGACAATCTCTGTTCCACCGTCAAGGTTCAGATAAGAAGAGACTACATCCTCTTGTTGCTCATATTCTGAGCCCGGCACATAAGGAATCTCGTTGTTGATGATGCCCATTAAATAACGTTCAGCCTCCGGATCCCTAAGCGGCTCGGTTCTATCGTCCGCTATATGTCACTCCTGCATGTAGTAAAAATTCTTTAAGTATAAAGGAATTAAAAAATAAGATTAAGGGGACATAGAGGAGGAGGAATTAAAAAATAAGATTCTTTAAGTAAAAATTCTTTTTTTCTTCTTCTTCCTTTCTTCTTCCTCTTTCTTCTTTCTTTCTTTTTCTTCCTTTTTCTTTCTTGTTTTTTCTTCTTCCTTTTTCTTTCTTCTTTCTTTCTTCTTTCTTTTTTTCTTCTTCCTTTTTTTTCTTCTTTCTTTTTTTCTTCTGTTGTTTTCTTCCTTTTTCTTTTTTTCCTCCTTTTTCCTTTTTTCTTCCTTTTTCTTGTTTTTCTTCTGTTTTTCTTTTGTTTTCTTCTTCCTTCTTTCTTCTTCTTCCTTTTTCCTTTTTCTTTCTTCTTCTTCTTCCTTTTTCTTCTTCCTTCTTCTTCTTCTGCCGGCGTGCGGAGGACGGCAGGCAGGGCCAGCGGGCGGCGGGCGGCAGGGCGTCGGGCGGTGGGCGGCGGGCGGCGGGCGGCGGGCAAGGGCGCAAGGCACGGGCGGCGGGCAAGGGCAGGGCACGGGCGGAGGCGGCGCTCACTGGGGACGGGGGCGGCGGCGCGCAGGGCTTCGGCATCGGCGTCGGCGTCGGGGCAGGGCTTCCGTGTCGGCGTCGGGGCAGGGCTTCGGCGTCGATCGGCGTCGGGGCAGCGCTTCGGCGTCGAGAGAGAGGAGAATGGGAAGTGGCAAAACTGCTAAGTGCAGTATTTATAGACGCACCTTTAGTCGCGGTTGGAGAGGCGGACCGCGACTAAAGGTACCCTTTAGTCGCGGTCCGCCTCCCCAACCGGGACTAAAGGGTACTCTTTAGTCGCGGTCCGCCTCCCCAACCGGGACTAAAGGGTTTTGGCGCCGCTTAAGTTCCCGCGCAGAAAGACCCTTTAGTCGCGGTTGGGGACAACAACCACGACTAAAGGGTACCTGTGGGCCTGCTGGGCCTTCTGCGGGCATGTTTTTTGTTTTCTTTTTTGCTTTATTTATTTTGTTTTGTTTTTCTTCTTTTTTTCTTCCTTTTTCCTTTTTTCTTCTGTTTTTTCTTCTGTTTTTTTCTTATGTTTTTCTTCTGTTTGTTTTTTTCTTTTGTTTTTCCTTTTTTCTTCTGTTTTTTTCTTCCTTTTTCCTTCTTTCTTCTTCTTCCTTTTTCCTTTTAAAATCAGAAAAATAAAACTAATTCATTTTAAAATCTTAAAAATACAATTATATATCAAAAAAATCAGAAAAATAAAACTAATTCATTTTAAAACCCCTTGAAGGTTTGACAAAAGGTTTGATACATCATTCAGTTCATCGACCAAATACAAAGTTTGGTACAATAAATTATTACACATCAATTCTTCCCTTGTGTCCCTGCTTGCTTATGATTGTGCCGTATCCATGAAGCATCCTCATCATTTAACTTAATGCTTGGGTCAGTGTTCACTTTGAAGGGCGGAATTTCACCAAACATATTATAATCTTCTGACATGTCTGTC
The DNA here is from genome assembly GCA_963921465.1 of Triticum timopheevii. Classification (NCBI taxonomy): domain Eukaryota; kingdom Viridiplantae; phylum Streptophyta; class Magnoliopsida; order Poales; family Poaceae; genus Triticum; species Triticum timopheevii. Next base: position 622,839,459 of record OY997268.1, read on the forward strand.
TTGTCCTCCACTCCCACGATGTTTCTTTTCCCTGAAAGAACAATGTGGCGCTTTGGATCATCGCATGATGTACTGATCGTTTTCTTATCTTTCCGTTTCCTCGGTTTGCTACTCATGTCCTTCAAATAAAAAACCTGAGCGACATCTTTGGCAAGGACGAATGGTTCGTCAAGGTAACCAAGATTGTTGAAATCCACCATTGTCATTCCGTATTGCTCGTCCACCTTTACCCCACCTCCTGTTAGCTTGAACCATTTGCACCGGAACAAAGGGACCTTAAAGGAGGGTCCATAGTCAAGTTCCCATATCTCCTCTATGTAACCATAATATGTGACCTTTGCCCATTCTCGGTTGCTGCATCAAAGCGGACACCACTGTTTTGGTTGGTGCTCTTTTTATCTTGGGCGATGGTGTAAAATGTATTCCCATTTATCTCGTACCCTTGGAAAGTCGTTATAGTCGAAGATGGTTTCTTGGCCAACATGTACAGCTGATCTCCAACATCATTGTCATTCATTAAATGTTTTCGCAACCAACTGCCGAAAGTCTCCATGTGGGCCTTTCTAATCCAGGATTCAGGCTTCCCCGGGTTGTTCGAGCGTAAAATATTCTTGTGTTGCTCGAAGTACGGAGCCACCAAGCTGGAATTTTGCAGAACTGTGTGGTGTGCTTCAGTCATAGAATGACCGTCCATACATATCGTGGATTCCCTTCCGATCTTGCCTTTTCCACTTAGTCTCCCCTCGTGCTGCGATTGAGGAATACCAATTGGCTTAAGGTCAGGAACATAGTCAATACAGAACTCAATTACCTCCTCATTTCCATAGCCCTTGACGATGCTTCCTTCTGGCCTAGCACGGTTACGAACATATTTCTTTAATACTCCCATGAACCTCTCAAAGGGGAACATATTGTGTAGAAATACAGGACCGAGAATGGAAATCTCTTCGACTAGGTGGACCAGGAGGTGCGTCATAATATCGAAGAAGGATGGTGGGAACACCAACTCGAAACTGACAAGGCATTGGACCACATCGTTCTGTAACCGTGGTAGATCTTCTGGATTGATTACCTTCTGAGAGATTGCATTGAGGAATGCACATAGCTTCACAATGGCTACTCGAACATTTTCCGGTAGGAGCCCCCTCAAAGCAATCGGAAGCAATTGCGTCATAATCACGTGGCAGTCGTGAGACTTCAGGTTTTGGAACTTTTTCTCCGACATGTTTATTATTCCCTTTATATTCGACGAGAAGCCAGACGGGACCTTCATACTACTCAGGCATTCAAAAAAAATGACCTTCTCTTCTTTGGTAAGAGCGTAGCTGGCACGACCTTGAAACCATTCCGGATGCCGGTCATCTGGGTCTTTCAAAAGTTGCTGGTCCTGCCGTGCTTCCTTTGTATCATTTGTCTTCCCATACACGCCCAAGAAGCTTAGCAGGTTCATGCAAATATTCTTCGTAACATGCATCACGTCGATTGCAGAGCGGACATCTAGGACTTTCCAATATTCTAGCTCCCAAAATATAGATTTCTTCTTCCACATGGGTGCGTGCCCGTCAACTCCCCGCGGAACTGATTGTCCGCCAGGACCCTTTCCAAAGATGACTTTCAAATCCTTGACCATATCAAATATCTCAGCACCAGTACGTTCCGTAGGCTTCGGCCGGTGATCTGCCTTCCCGTTGAAATGCTTGCCTTTCTTTCTTACGTTATGATTTCGGGGAAGAAATCGACGATGACCCAGGTACACGTTCTTCTTACAATTAATCAAATGTACACTTTCAGTCTCATGTAAGCAGTGCGTGCATGCATTGTATCCCTTATTTGTCTGTCCCGAAAGGTTACTGAGAGTAGGCCAATCGTTGATGGTTACAAAAAGCAACGCTCGTAGGTCAAATTCCTCTCCTTTGTGCTCATCCCAGACACGTACACCAGGTCTGGCCCACAACTGTAAAAGTTCTTCAACTAATGGCCTTAGGTACACATCGATGTCGTTGCCGGGTTGCTTAGGGCCTTGGATGAGAATTGGCATCATAATGAACTTCCGCTTCATGCACAACCAAGGAGGAAGGTTGTAGATGCATAGAGTCACGGGCCAGGTGCTATGGCTGGAGCTCTGCTCGCCAAAAGGATTAATGCCATCAGTATTTAGACCAAATCTTATGTTCCTTGCGTCAGCTGCAAAATCTTTGAAAACTTTGTCGATCTTTCTCCATTGCGTTCCATCACCGGTGTGTCTCAACTCCCCGTCAGACTTACGGTCCTCTTTGTGCCATCGCAACGACTTGGCATGCTTTTTGTTCATGAACAGACGTTTCAACCATGGTATTATAGGAGCATACCACATCACCTTGGCGGGAACCCTCTTCCTGGGTTTCTCGCCCTCAACATCGTCACCAGGGTCATCGCCTCTGATCTTATAACGCAATGCAGTGCATATAGGGCATTCATTCAAATTCTCGTATTCACCGCAGTAGAGGATGCAGTCATTAATGCATGCATGTATCTTCAGAACCTCTAAACCTAGAGGGCAGACAACCTTCTTTGCTTCGTACGTACTGGCGGGCAACTCGTTATTCTTCGGGAACATATTCTTCAACATTTTCAGCAAATTTTCAAATGATGAGTCACCTACACCTTCCTGTGCCTTCCATTTTAGCAAATCCAGTGTGCAGCCCAGCTTTTTTAGACTATTATCGCATCCTGGATACAACGACTTTTTGTGATCCTCTAACATGCGATCCAAATTCTCCCTCTCCTTGTCAGTTTCGCAGCGTCTCCGTGCATCAGCAATGGTCCGACCAAGATCATCAGCGGGCTCATCATGTGCCTCTTCTTCACCTTCACCTAACCCTTCCCCACCTTCAGCATCATCCTCCATGAAAGTATCACCGAAATGATCATGATAGTTGTCATCGATATCATCCCCTTCTTCATCTTCTTCCATTCTAACCCCTCTTTCTCCATGCTTGGTCCAACAATTATAGCTTGGCATGAAACCATGCCGAAGCAGGTGCATGTGAACGTCTCTTGAGGAGGAGTAACCCTTCTGATTCTTACAGACAGCACATGGACAGATAATAAAACCTTGCTGCTTGTTCGCATTTGCCACTACGAGGAAATCTTTCAAACCCGTAGTGAACTCGCCGGAGAGTCGGGGACCGTACATCCATTGCCGATTCATCTGCATTATTATTATATAAAGTATATAATTAACCATGATGCATTTGTTAAACTAACTAGCTAGAAATAATACAAATTAAACAATGAACTAGACACATGCGTATTTTATCAATGACACATGAAAGCTTCAAGTTGCTAACCGCGATCGCGGAGGAAAAATAAATGAGAAAGCTCAAGTGTGGCTCGGACACTTCATATCATGTTTGTTTCAGGCTCTCGGGCATTTCATCAAACACCTTGTGTGCATAGGAGAAACCAAAAGCAAACCCACCACAACCTTCTGAAAATTGTGAAGTGAGCTGAGTGAAGTGAAGTGAGCTGAGTCCTATATATAGGGATGGGCCTTTAGTCCCGGTTGGCCTGGCCAACCGTGACTAAAGGCCTTCGGGGACCTTTAGTCCCGGTTGGCCAGGCCAACCGGGACTAAAGCCCCTCCCGTCCGCCAGCTGTCGGCCGAGCGCGCTGGGCCCAGATAGTTGGTCGCGGGTCTTCTCCCGAACCGCGACTAAAGTCCCCTTTGGTCGCGGTTCGATTGTTTTGGGGACTAATGGGGGCGTATGGAAGCCTCTTTTTCTACCAGTGATCACATCCTTCTCAGCGGTGTGCTGATCTCCCGTCGGAGCTCCTAGGACTGGTCATAAGCCGCCTCCCCTTCCCCGACGACCGCGCCCGCTTCCGTGCCGTGTGCCGTGCGTGAGCACGTTTGTCCGAGGCTGCCATGGATCATCCACGCAGACGGCACTTTCGTGGACTACGACTACGGTTTTCACCGCCGTGTTCCTTTCCCCGACAACACGAGATTCATAGGCACCCACGGCAGCTGGCTCGCGCTCTACCGCACCGACGCCATCACGGGGCGACGCAACTATCTTCTGCACAACCCTTTCACCAAGGCCATCGTGCCGCTCCCCGGGCTGGACTCTGTCATCGGAAAGGTCTCTGACCGCTTCGAGATCCGGAAGGTGCTCATGCGGTCCGACCAAGACGATCTCGTCGCCGTGACGACCAACAACAACAAGTATCCCATTATCTTGTGTCGTCCAGGAAAGCCTGGTGTATGGTTGCCCGAACGGGGAGAGATGCCCTATTACTCCGTATTTGACGTCGCTTTTCTTAACGGCCATCTCTACGGGATCACCGTTCAAAAGGAACTTGTTGCGATGTACCTTGACGAGGATGAAGATGGTATACCTGATGTTATAGGTGTTAAGTGTGTTGTCAGTGGTGACAAGGCATATGAGGAAGACGATGGAGAAGCATGGAGCGGTGAGGAGCTGGAATACTGGGATGCGTCAAGCCCCAACGAGAAAGGTGAAGACGATGGTGAAGTGTCGAGCAATGCCGACAAGGCTTCAAGCCTTAATGCGGCGATGGATGAAGAAGAATTCGGTGTCATAGACTGGTCTGACTATGATAGTGCAACAATGAAAAATTATGAGAATGAGAAAGATACCTTCGAGGACAACGCCCATCAAGAAGTCTCGAGCAATGAAGGCGAAGAAGATGCCATGAGTGTTGAGTGTTTTATCGGTGATGACGAGGTGGAAGGCGATGGGGAAGTGTGCAGCAGTGACGAGGAGGTGGATGATGTGGAATACCATGAGATGTCAAGCTACAACGAGGAAGACGGAGACGGAGGTGAAGCGTCGAGAAATGACATCAAAGAAGAGGTGGGTTACAACGAGCTGTCAAGCCTTAATACGGTGGATGAAGAACAATTCACTGTCATAGATGGGTCTGACGATGATAGTGCAACAATGGAAAAATATGAGAACGAGAAAGATACCTTCAAGGACAATGCCCATCAAGAAGTCTTGAGCAACGAGGGCGGAGAAGAGTCCGGGAGCGACATGGAGTTTACTGTCCTAGATGGTCTTTATGAGTATGATATCGATGATGAGGCAACATGGCAACCTGTGGATGACGAGACCAATTATTACAAAGGTGGTTGTTTGATGCCGGAGTGCTGGGAGGATGATGAGGGTTACGAGTACAATGGGATGCCCTGCGAACCGAGGGACTGCACAGTGACCACTAGACGTCTCATCGAGTCGAATGGCAAGCTGCTCATGCTGAGGCGGAAACAACATATATCACATTTAGATTTAGTCAACAACTCCTCCACACTCGAGGTGGAGGTCCTAGAGGCAGACTTGGATGCAGGCAAGTGGGTGCAACCGAACGTGACAGGCACACTCTACGTAAGTAAACGTCACTCGAGATACATTCCCGCAGTTAGCAACGAGGATGAACTGGTATGGTACTTCGTGAACGAGCATGACGTGACGGATGCAGAATCTCAGACCTCCGAAGAAAGAATAGGGAGTATGTCAACATGGTTTTTCCAGCAAGAGCTTGTTGTTTAATACACCAAATGCTTTTTCACCATCGACAATGAAGAAGTCAATTAAGCGCACCACATGTAATTCTTGCATTGCTTTGTTTGTTTTATCTGTTTTTACTGCTCGTTAGTGTCTCTCTAGAAAGTATTTAACTTTGTGGAGAAAAATTGGACACCACCAGAAATTTGAGTCAGGCGTAAAGCAAAAAAATTGAGGGAAAGATGTGAGTATATTGCATCGTTAGATTTGCTTGTTGGGCTATCAGCCTTCATGGGGCCCTGTGTGACGAAGCAGCCATACATGGATGGTGCGGCCGATTAACAGGTATAGCTTGTATTTTCTTTTATATAAAATCTCTAAAATGTACGTATATTGTTTGTGAGGAGATTTTTAAAATATATGTACCTCGCTATTTATATAATCATGTGAATAATAAGAATCAAAGCGTTCACGTATACCAAATAAGTGTATGTATGTGTATTTTAGAAAACATGTCCATATTTTGTAGCATAATCGTAGTAGTACACAATCCATGTAAACCCAATTGGAATCGTGTTGGTGAAAAGCTTGAACAATGAATCTGAATGCACTGTTGAGCACACAGAAAAAATAATACTAGTAGGACAGGCTTACAGAGCATAGGGATCTGAATCATACAAACATTTTGAGGCAGGTAGCCGTGAAGCCGCAACTGGGCGACAAAAACAATTCCCGAAGTGTACGTGCGCCACCAACCCCACCACACCACTGTTGCACACAGCAGAGGAGGAATGCAAGCATGATTGGGCTAGCTGGGGTACCTGAGCCAAGGTGAGAGGCCAATTGGATTCCATCTCTCTCAATTATACAACTCCACAATCCCACCCCCCATGTGACAGACAATGTGAGAGATGACATGATATTCATATAATTGGTGCCCATTGATTGAATTCAATTGAATTGAATGAATAGATACAAGCTGGATGAGTTGCATCATGCTGCATAGTAGTACTGTATGCTGTTGTCAAATTCACAACCACCCTAACCCTAGCAGCAGATATGCCAAGCTAGCTAGCTAGTGTAGGTGTTTTATATTTATATGTAGTATTTCTATATATCTAGGCTGCTTGGTTGATGATGGATGATGAATGATGATGTGCTAGTGCTGCTGTTGTAAGGTTTATAGAATGAATGAATGGTGCTGCATCGCTCATGTCAAAGTCATGCCTTCTTCTTCTTTAATCAAGTGCATATTGTATGTGCATGTTGACATCAGACTGTCACAATGAGAGCTAATCAGATCGAACATTGTTTGGGACTACCTTGGCCTTGGTTGCCACACTGAGGATAAAAGTAGTACTGTATGTGTGGATTGATTCCAGATGCATGAAACCAATACAAAATTTCTTGCAGATCTTGATCCTGTCAGTTTTTTGGCAGTATAATTTTTTGCAAGTTGTGGTAGTAGTTTGTAATTTTGCTAGTTGTGATGGATAATAGTAGCTGGAGTCAGTCAGCAGCAGCAAACACTCGGACAAATGAAATTGAATGTATTGAATTCAATTCAGGCAGTATCCATTCCAGAGTTTCAGACATTAACAGAGGTTTTTTTTTTTTTTGTTTGGTCACTCTCAAGACCAGACCAGACCAGATGGATGCAGGGGAGGATGGCATGGCACGGACATGGCAGCTGCTGGAATGGCAGGAGCTGATCGATGGTCGGTGGTGGATCGCGCCGGCCGGCATGCATGCGTTGGTTTCCTCTTGTTGAGATGAGATTCAGAGGTCGAGGAAGCCCGTCTGGCGGAGCACGGCGTTGCGGACGCGGCAGAGGTCGCGCCCCTTGAGCGTCCGCCCGGCGCCCTCCAGCACCGACGACGACCGCGCGTGCCGCCGCGCCGCCACCACGTGCGGCGGCACCATCTCCTCCCCATCGTCTTTGTCCTCGTCTTCCTCGGACTCATCGGCCTCCTTGGCGCCGCGCTTCGCGTTGTCCCTGGGCCTGGCCGCCTGCCCCGGCCACACCGGCACCCTCACCGGCGCCGACTGCCTCGGTGTCGGTGTCGCGGCGCCGTGACACGGCCTCGCGGGCACGGCCAGGGCCATCCCGGCGTGCAGCTGCTGCGCCTCGACATCTCCACCGCCGTCGCCCTCCGCGAGGAGCGACGAGAGCCCGAAGCTCTGCGGCACGGCGTGCGCCGCGCGACGCCGCGCGCTGGCGCCGGCACGCCGAGTGGTCACCACCGCAGTCTCGGCCGCCCACCCGTCCACGTCCCCGCCGGCCGGCCAGACGACGTCGCTCTCGTCCAGCTCGAAGCAGGCGCCGTCGTGGCCCGGCTCCGGCTGCTTGAGCAGGCCAAGAAACCGGAACGCGCCCGCGCCGGGCGACCTCGGCATCTCCATCGACCGACCGTCCGTCCGTCCGCCACAGGTCACGCACACCCACCCCAAGAGGCCAAGGCCACCTCAGAAGGCAAGAGCTATCTCCCCGTGACCCCCCTCTCCTCCTCGCCGGACGCCACGGTCCCGGATAAGTAAGTATTGGGTCTGGCTAGCTGGTTTTGCCACGCTCGGCCTCGGGTTCACCACGCTTTGGGTATATAAAACCGTGGGCTATGTGGGGTTGCTGCTGGAACTGTAGAGGAAGGAAGCAGAGGGAGGAGAGCGACGGTGGTGAGGCCACCGGACCGGAGGGGGAGGGACCTGAAGAATCTCCAGGTGGATGCAGTTGGGACTCTTTCCTGGATTTGGATCCACTCTGCGCTAATAAACCAGTAAAATAAATGGTGATGAGATCTCTTATTTGGTTTAGCAGGATCGAAACGATCCCATCCTCCAGCTGCACTGCACATGTGGCAATTGCCTCACTGCCTGCCTCTTGTTTTTTCTCTAGTGACCATTTGCTTCGAAGAATCTTGGTGCGTAGCCTAGTCATTTACACCACGTTCCGCAATTCTACATCTCTTATTCTAGATTGTTAATTTGATCAAATAAAATATGTGTTGTATGTCATCAAAAAATTACATCCAAAATATGTGTTACTCCCTCCATTCCTAAATATTTGTCTTTCTAGAGATTTCAACAAGTGACTACATACATACGGAGCAAAATGAGTGGACCTACACTCTAAAATATGTCTATATACATCCGTACGTGGTAGTCCGTTTGAAATCTCTAAAAAAACAAATATTTAGGAACGGAGGGAGTATATGTCATGTTGATAAAAGGTCTTTTTTTTGGAAGACGAGGTTTCAAAACATAAATTTTTCGTCACAAATAATACCATCTGTTTTGGTAGTGAGTCAAATTGCGGACATAGAAGCACACGCATGCAGATGCGCCCGCATGGAATTGATACTTGGTTCATCCTTAAAATTAGTAGTGCTACTATCCAGGTTTATTTGTCCTTATCGTATTTTGGGTCAAAGTTTAATCATGTACTCCCTCCGTCCAGAATTACTTGTCGAAGAAATTGATAAAAATTGATGTATCTAGAACTAACCTATGTCTAGATACATCCATTTCTCCGACAAGTATTTTCAGACGGAGGGCAAAATGTTAATGCATATGCCATAAAAAGTTAAATATGATCATCCCCTCTGCTTCATGAGAATTGGTTGATTCCACGTGAGAATCAAAAGTAACAAATCTGGTGTGATTATAATTATGTTTGTATATTTCCAAATTAATGGTCTCAGGAGTTACGCAGCACATGCCAAAGTTGCTTTGCTGGATGTTTGTCTTCGAGTAAATATTTGTTTGAAGAGTCTTTTGGTCTGTACCTTGGTCACTTGCAACACGTTCAGCAGCTATCGTTGTTTGGTGCTCGCTCCATTATTAATGTACTAGTAGCATGCATTTGTCTGATTCCACATCAAGAATCAAAAGTAGAATGAAATTAATGTTTACCGATTCTCAAAGCACGGGTTTACACACTGAAAATTCAGATTCCTTTCTAGATTATCCTAGCAAATCAAAAGGTAGGAAGTAGATATGAAAAACGGAGTTATTATAGAAAGAGTAGAAGTGTGATGTGGATTTTGGAAGAGGCATTTACTCACTGGTTTAGTTAGCAAAAATTTACGACATACTCCCTCCGTCCTGATACATCCATTTTTATCCATCTTGATGACAAGTATTTTAGGATGGAGGGAGTATTAGCTAAGGAATGATAACATGTTACTACGTGTTTTTGGAAACAAGTTTTCCGATGATTTTTCATAAAATCAATTTTTAGTTAGTTTTTCTGTTAACATAAGACTATATCATTCTTTATTTGAATGGAAAAAAGTAGGAAAGCACAGATGTGTGTTCTTTTTATCTGATCGCCTCTTGAAAAGAAGTAAGTTCGCCTTCCCGAGCACCTTGGCGCAGGCCACTTCAAGTTCTTCCGCTACGTGCGTAAGGACAAGGTCATCGCCTTGCCTTGCTCCATTGCTCCATCGCTGACTAGCACACCAATTACACTATCTGCAACGACACAAATATCAAGCCCTAATCGAACATCGAGGATGCATACCGCCAAAAGAACAATAAAAGTAATAATAATAAGAAGAAAACTACACAACCTATGACTTGTACCAGCACCAAAGCCATCCACCGCCGTGGCAACACACGAGCTACGATAAAGGTTCTCCGGAAACAACACCTGATGATGCTTAAGAGCTGTCGTCTCGCGGTCCAACCACTGCAGGTCAGATTTTAGGTTTTCACCCTGAAGAGCACATCTGAGCAGACTCTAAAGCAATGCCTTCAACAAGGCACATGAAAACATCATCATTGTCAAGTTCATCCATCAAAGGTCGGGCCTAGGGTTTTTACCCTAGAGCTCGAGACCAAGCGCTCGAAGAGTACCATCAAACCAAATACATAGTGTGTTACCGCCACCCTTTGTCAAACAAGACGAAGCTGCATGGAAAGGCATCCACACACCATGGTCACGGGAGTCGAAATCCAAACCGTTCCATGGCATTCATGCCCGAACGTGGCTGCTCGCTTACACATCCTTAGCATTGATGTCACCATGTGGTCAAATCTATGCGTACGAGAATAGAACTGGCGCTCGGGACCTACGCCCCGTCCATGCTCCATATAACTGTGGCACGCCATACCATGCAAACGTGTTGCACAACTAGAGAGCTTCTCAAGCAAGTGATCGTTGCATGAGGAGGCATCCCGCTGCCACCGTCGGCCTAGCGGGCTTTGCTCTCAACGTCCGACGACAACGGTGTAGACGAGTAAAGGAGGTGGTGCCGTGGCGGGGACAGCGACAGCTAGGGTTTCACCCTGAGACCCCCCATGGGCGACGCGAGCGATCTTCAAAATTGCGTCTCACAAGTCACAACCCTTAACACGATTGCATTTTGCAGAATTTTATATGAATATTACCGAAAGTAATTTCATCTTGTCAAAGCTTGTGGCGAATGTATGTCCTGATGTGGATTTGGCCCTGACGGGGAAATGTTCTCTTCGCCATGTTTACGTTCAAATCAACATGTAGTTCCAATTTGAGTAGCACAACAAACACAAAAGTAGTGATTGACAATAACCGGTGCTACTAAGTAATTTACTTGTAGTAGACGATGGTGACTGAATGGTTTGGTTAGTTGGTCGTGAGGTTTCTGTTGGCTGAGGTTTACAATTCGACAAAGCCCGATGGAGGCTGTTGTCTACCATGGTGGTGGCTACATGTAGACTAGTGGAAAGTTGGATGGTGACAGTGGCCTGTGGAACGTTCCAAACAAACCAATCCTCGATACAACGTATCTATCGTTATTAATTTATTAATTACATTTTTCCTTTCTTAACTTCCAGGAAGTGCATGCACACAAACATGCATCATTGTGCATGTATGACGACGGAGCATGTGTCCACTAAGACATGGAAGATGCATGCGTTTTGTGTTTGCTCTCTAAATTCATTGGGCATATATATCCAGGGCAGGAATGGAATAGGATTAACGACAACCGTTGATTAGTACTCCCTTCGGTCACAAATATAATTAAGAGCATCTACAACCGGACCTGTTAAACCCGCCTCATATGGCAGAGCGGGCCGGCCGGCCGGCCATTGCCCGGTCACATTTTTTCGACCCAGACGGACGACTCAAACGTCCGGACTGACCGGCACCCTCCATATCCAGCCCAAACATGGGGCGAATATGGGGTGGCCAGGGCACGCCCGGACGCGTCCGCCTAACAAGCCCGACCCACCACCGACCCCATGGATGTCCCACAAAAAACCCATCAGCCTCGTCGGTTTGAAACCCTAGCTCACTCACTCTCCTCTCTTGCTCCGTCCTCTCCTCTCCCCTCATCGATTCCGATCGAATCCGGCACAATGTCGAGCTCCGACAGCCGCTCCGATGATGAGGTGGATCCGGAGTATGAGCTTGCCCTCCGCACCGCCTTGGAGCGGTCCAAGGTGGACACCGGGGGCAGCTCTGGATCTGCAGCCTCGCCGCAGCCGCCGCTTCCCCGTCGGCGCATCTCGAAATCGATTCTTGTGCCCGCCCCGCCGGCCCGGACGCGCACGCCGGAGTCAGAGGCGCGTGCTGCCCGCCGCGAGAGGCAGCGAGCAAGGGAGAGGGGCGCTGTGGAGAGCTTTGTCCGCTGCCGGCGTGGGCCGGCAGAGCCCGACGAGGACGAGTGGCTCATTCAGTGGGTCTACCGCCGGTCACTTACGCCGGCGGAGATTGGACGCTTGGCGGCTCCGCTGGAAGAACACGAAGGCTCTCCGGCTTGCCATCGAGCAGAACGAGCGGGAGGAGAGGGAGAAGGCGATGGAGGCGGCTCGGCTGGCCAAGCTCAGGTGCCAGCAGGACCGGGCCGTCCAGCGCCTCAAGGGCCTCGTCATCGTCGACTCCTCCTACTCCAACGACGATGACGACCATGGCTCCTCGTCTGACGAATCAGACGACCCTCCACCAACCGTGGACTCCTACATCAGTGCCGGAGACCGGAAGGGCAAAGGGCCGGCGGCGAGGAAGTGGTGAAGAAGGTCTCTATTTATGTTTGATTATCGTATTTGGTGTTTGAACTTGTCCAGCGATGAACTGTTCCGATCTTTTGGATGATGTAAAGTGGGTTTATATGCATTTCATTCTCCGTTTCATGCCGATTTTTTTGTACGTTGTTGGATCAAGTAGAGTAGTTTATCACGTGCATGCGTAGTATGGATATAGGGTACATGATATGAGATACTCGGATGTGGAGAGGCAAATTTGAGGCGTGCCCGGTTAGTGCCCGCGGACGCGCCCGAACACGTCCGCGGGCGTTTGAGGGGTCGGATTTGCTGTCCGTGGCTATAGATGCTCTAAGATGGCTTGGATATTTCAATATGAACTATGTATGGACTGAAATGAGCGAGAAAGGGCTAAAATGTGTTTATATACATTTGATTCACAAAATAGTTAGGACATCTTATATTTGTGAACAGAGGGAGTACTACCTTTTGTGTTAAGACATGGAAGATGCATGTGTTTTTGTGTTTGCTCTCTAAATTCATTGGGTATATCCAGGAGGCAATGCTACACTTACGTAAAGGAACTACTTTTACGTATTAGCCAACATGGAAAAATATGATTGGTGTTTAGGGGAGTTGGGGCCCGCCCTGTGAAAATCAGGGGGGATGTTTAGATTAGCTTGGAACGTTTTGAACCTTGCGTATACTCTTTCGTAAGTTTAGCATCTTGGATATCCAGGGAAGGGATGGAATAGGATCAACATGACGTTTTTTTGACACTCAGTGTCTTACATTAAGAGTATGGAACAGAGGGAGTAGCTAGCTTGACGGTGATGACCGAAATGGTTGGTTGGCTGCGGCTAAGGATAGGACCCGATGGAAGGAGGCCGTGGTCTACCAATCGTGGTGGCTAGCTAGATGTAGACTATAGAGGAAAGTTGTGTAGATTGATGGTGAGGGTGGCCTGTGGTCTCCAACGTTCCCAACTGGCATTATATTTCTCGGTGCAATGCATCTGCATGCCGATGATTCTCTCACTTTGTGTCTAAGATTTCGAGTTTGCATGCGTAATTGCGTCGATGGAGCATGTGGTCGTCCACTGGAAAAGACACGTACGGAAATTGCAATGTCTGCGCGTGCAGCACACCATTATGCTATGCATGCACGGCAGTACATTTTGTCCAACAAGTCGGGTCGGGTTGTTTGCTCTCTTGACTGATTGTTTGGGCCGGCGAGCATGATTTCCTTTGTGCATGCATGGTGACAGTCTCCATCAGATAGCAAACAAAGTCCCTCAAAAAAAAAAGGAAACAAAGTGAACCGGCGAACGGACGGACGGCTGCGCGCGCGCGGGCGCTGGGACCGGAGACCGGACGTGGACGTGAATCATTTCATTGGTGGAAGGGCATGCATGCATGCTGCTAGCGCTAGCGGATGGCCGGCGATGCACTCGTGACACCACCGCGCGCACGCACCGGCCGGTGGCGGTTGGCGTGGGACGACGACGAGGTTAGACCTAGCCGAGCGGGCGCCCACAGTTTGTACGTCGTACTGCGTGCGTGAGCGGCGGGCATGCAGGCGGCCATGACGACGGACTGCATGCGCTCCTCGTGCACCCGTGAACAAGTCAGGGTCATCTACGCAAGTGCAACATGCTCGAGTAGATGTCCGCCGGCGTCTGTTTGGGTCGGCATGGACAAAAGTAATGGCCCAACGCGCCGACCCAAACTCAAACCGTCCGCCTGGCGTCCGCACTGACCCATTTCCGGCCCAAAACTGCGTCTGGAATGCGTCGGCGCGGACGCGCCGCGCGTCTCCTCGCCGTCCGTCGCGTCCCCACCTGGCGGCCACCCAAGCGCCACCGGTCGTCTTATTTATGACGACCACCGACGCGTCAGCCAGTGCGCGCGTCCTTTTTTAACCACGCGTGCGGCTGGGTCGGCCTCATCCACTTCTTCCGTCCACATCTGGCCCCCCACCACTCCCTTTGCTTCCTCGCCGGCGACCGCAAACCCTAGCGCGTCCATGGGCCTCTTCGGCAGCAGCAAGGGCAAGGGCAAGGGCACCCCGGCGCCTCGTCATCCCGTGCTCCCCCTCCCCCTCCACCGCCGGCGCGTTGTCGCCCTGAACACCGGCGCCTGCACATCCCGGTGCACCAAGCGCGGTGGCACTGGGAGTACAGGCAGCCCCTCCCCTACCCCGACGTGACGCTGCCGCACCATTGGCATTTGGATCCAAACTGGATCCCGGTGCCGGCGGTTCCGCGGACCCAGTGGGCGCACGACGACAAGGTGCGCCGGAGTAGCGTCGGCTGCCGGAGTACGCCGCCGACTCTCCCAACTGGGAGGCTTGGTTCGTCCTCGAACACGAGGAGCAACAGCGCTCGGGTGTCGACGCCGTCCCGCCGCTGTTCCCACCGCCGCTCCCGAAGGTAGAGCCGGAGGAGATGGAGGCGTAGGTGGAGTACCAAGCCGCCCTCGAGGAGGCCCTGCAGCACGCGCTAGAGGCTAGCCGCATCGACGAGGACGCGCACTGGGATGGGCTGGAGCAAGCCCTTGCCCTGTCGGCGGCGGGGGACTCCGTCCACAGCCCGCTCTTCGTGCCGCCGCCTCCACCATCGCCGCCCGTCCAGCCCAAGCCGGAGCCGGAGCCGTCGCGTAAGCGCTCCCCGCCTCCACCCACTTGGCCGGAGGAGGCCTACTCGTGGACGGGCCAGTACCGCGAGTGGGGTGAGCGCGCCTCCCGCCCACTTCGCCGCCACGCCGGAGGAGGAGGCGGCCCACCTCGAGCGATGGAAGGAGCACTGGCTCCGCCAGGAGCAGGCCGACGGCAAGGAGCAGATGCGCTACGAGGCCATGCTCCAGTGCGACGCGGAGGCGCTCCGGCTCGAGGAGGAGGAGGAGGAGCGCGCGCGGCTAGTGGCGTCGAGAGCAAGGGCAAGGGCAAGGCCGACGACGTCTAGGGCAGCGTGCGGGGCGGCAGCAGGCGGGCGCAGACTTTTTTAATGTTTATTAGATTTAGGTGGACTTTGGCCGGCGTTTGACCGGCCACTTTATGTTTAATTATGTTTATTTCGTGTAACTTGTTTTTTTTCACGCCCGTAAATTTGGGTCGGTCTCTCCGTTGGACGGTCGAGCCGACCCATTTTAAAATGCGGACGCGCACGTCCGTCTGGCCGACCCAAACGGACAAAAGCAGACAAAGCACGCGTCTGTTTGTCGCCCCGTTCGAGTTGCTCTAACAGCTAGCATCTGGTCCGTCCAATGTGTGGTTGGGATGGAGCCATGCAGGGAGGAAAGCTTGGTTTCAGGCTGGCTCAGGGTGAAAGTCGCTCATCTGATTGCTGCTGCGGCTACATTGCGTATGCATATATCGCATCACTGTCCGACATGACAAAGAAAAGAAAGATAACACGGAACTACCCTAGAGACTACAGCCGCCGCTGAGCCTTTTCCAGATTCCTTTGTGCACGCACGCCACCACACTGCACTGTTCTACACTCCTACTGCTACTGCTACATGATGGATCCATCGATGCGGCGAGAGGCCAGCCTGGACCTGGACCGTGTGCCGCCCACCGTAGAGGAGAGGAGAGGAGCTGACCGCTCACTGCTGCAAACTTATGTGTGCAGTACGTCTGCGGTGCAAGGAGACGCCAAACCATTTTTCACCACCCGGGTGACCGCGCACGTAACAGCAACTCCAACCGGGCGACCAAAATGGACACATGCTTTGTCCGCCTTTTATCCATTTGAATCGGCCCAGCGGATGCCCGTGTCCGTTTTTCGATTTGGGTCAGCGCGTGCACACAACACTGGCCCGGCCATTTTTCAATTCACGCCCAAAATATTTGTTATATTATGCTTCAAATTCAAGTACTCCAAGATGTAGAGATGGTCCTCGTGGTGCCAGTGATGTAGAGGGGAGATTCATTCACCTCCTATCTCGTGGTAGATCACTTCTACTTTGTACTCCATCAACAATCAATGCAACAAAGCAGGACATATATAGGGATTTACCTCTTTGAGAGGGCCTGAACCAAGATAAACCACGTGTGCATTCATTATCGGGTAATGAAAACACCGCCATTATCGGGTGCATCCATCACAGGTCGGACCTAGGGTTTTCACCCCCGAAGCTCGAAACCCAGTGCTCAAAGACTACCATCAAGCCAAAGACATAGTGTGTCACCACCACTCTTTGTCTTAGAAGACGAAGCTGCATGAAAAAGGCCATGGTCACACGAAGTTGAAATCCAAAGCGTTCCTCGCATTCATGCCCAGACGTAGTTGCTCGCGTATGCATCCTTGGCATTGATATCACTAAGTGGTCAAATCTATGCGTACGAGCGTTGAACTGTCAGACAACATGAAGAGCCGAACATCGTCGGGATCCTCACATGCACGTGCGCTAAAAACCCTATGGCAGAGACGGATGACAACAATTGCGTCGACAATTATGTTGCCGACGCAAGCCGTAGCCGTACCACCCCAACTCGTGGATGCCCGTTTTTGCGTCACCGCCGTTGTTTGCACTTTGCCACTGCCACTATGGACCAGCCCCCGAGCAGGCATTGCCGGATCCTGGCGTTCAAGGCCCATTATCAGGGCGTCGCCACCCACGTAGCATGACGACCACCCTGGGCACTCGGGTCCGCCGCCCCGTCCATGCTCCATGTAACTGTTGCGCGCCATAGGAGGCCGATGTGTTGGACATCACCATTTAGAGAGCTTCTCGAGCGAGTGATCGTTGCACGAGAAGGCATCCCATTGCCACCGCCGGCTAAGCGGGCTTTGCTCTCAACATCCGACGACAACAGAGTAGACGAGTAAAGGAGGTGGCGGGGACAGCGACAACTAGGGTTTCACCTGAGACCCCCGTGGGCGACACAAGCGACTCTCAAAATTGTGTTTCACAAGGCACAATCTCATTTCGCAGAATTTTACATGAATATTACCGGAAGTAGTTTCATCTTGTCAAAGCTTGTGGCGAATGTAAGTCCCGATGTGGATTTGGACCTTGAGCAATACAGCGAACACAAAAGTAGTGATTGACAATAACCGGTGCTGGTAAGTAATTTGCTTGTAGTTACGATGGTGACTGAATGGTTTGGTTAGTTGGTTGTGAGTTTTCTGTTGGCTGCGGCTTACAATTCGACAAAGCCCCATGGAGGCCATTGTCTACCATGGTGGCTACATGTTAGACTAGTGGAAAGTTGGATGGTGACAGTGGCCTGTGGGACGTTCCAAACAAACCAATCCACGGTGCAACGTATCTGCCGCTATTTATTTATTGCATGTACTCCGCTTCAAGAAGAACAAAACACATGCTTATGTTTTTCTTTCTTTTGCAAGAGAAGTGTGTGTATGACGATCGAGCATGTGTCCACTAGGACATGGAAGATGCATGCTCTCCAAGTTAGTTAAGGGACGGGCGGAGCCATTTTGGGTTTGCTCTCTTCATTCATTGGGTATATCCAGGGCAGGAATAGGACCAAGATCAACACCATATGTGAGGGAGTACTACCTTATGTGAGAAGGGCAACTCCAACACAGACCCTTAAACTGCCCGTCAATCAACAGGCGTCCCTATGTTCAATCAAAATATTAATCTATATATTTTTACGCTGAAAAATTACAAACTCATTTGATTTTTCGGGAAAGAAAACCCTAAACTGCCGTGATTTTCTGGAAACCGCTTCTTCTGGCCCAGCTGGGAAAACCAGTAGCAAGAAAGGAAAACGTTGGTTTGATCTAGTCAACGCTGGTGGTGAATATACGAAGTCCGAAATGAAACTTGAAAGTGTATACTTTCTAATGGTATAATTTTTAAACTATATGACTCATCTTATGTTGATCAAATTATAGATCTAGAGATACACGCAAGCCTTATAAACGAAAAAAAAGGTAGTAGTTTGACGATGGTGACTGAAGATGGTTGGTTGGTTCGTCGTAAGCTTTCTCTTGGCTGCGGCTAAGAATATGACAAAAGCCCGATGGAGGCCGTGGTGGCTAACATGAAAGCTGTGTAGATGAACGGATGGATGGATGGTGACAGTGGCCTGTGGAACGTTCCCAAACAACTATTTCGGTGCAATGTATCAGCCGTTAATTATTCATGATTTGCACTTTCTTATTAAGTTTGTGTTACTTTGTGCTGGAAGTACAAGCATGCACACACATGCGTAATTGCGTGCATGACGATGGAGCACACACCACATTTTCTCCAACAAGTCGAGGAACGGACGCAGCCATTTTGCGTTTGCTCGCTTAATTGATTCTTCGGATATTTTGGTTGCGAACATTCCACCGTTACATGAAATCTCGACGCAAGGACGCTGCCACGTCAGATTTGAAAACTAGTTCACTGTAAGAGAAAAGGCAGCGAACACCTTACTTTTCCAAACAATCCCCACGCACGGCACTGGCTGGCTAGTGTCATGGTCTTGCACATGGGATACCTGGATTTGAATCCTAGGGCCTCCTTATTTTTTTGCCTTCTTGTAGGTACATGGCATTTTTCTAGAAAAAAAGAACATGACAGTATATTATTATTTTTAAGTATGTCACACGACAATTTAAACATTTTTTTCACAAGTCAAGTTTTGTAGAAGATATCATTTTATATTTAAAGAGATGGCAAGTTATATTAAGAGATGTCATTTTTTTATAATAAGGAGATGCCACTTTTATATAAGACTTGACATTTTATTATTATTAAGAGAAGAAATTTAATATTAAGCGATGGCATTTTTTATTATTAGGAGATGACATTTTCATATTGAAATATGACATTTTTATATTTAAAGATAAGAAATTTGCATATTAAGAGATGAATGTTTTTAATTAAAAAGGTGGCATTTTTGTATTAAGATATGACATTTTTATTATAAAGAAATTACTCCTTTGAGGTACCCACTACATTTTTCAACCGTTTATAATTTTTCAAAGTATGTCACATGGCAATTTTCTAAAAAAAATCACAAGTCAAGTTTGGTTTTTCTACACGGCATCTTTAATATTAAGAGATGGCATTTTTTCTAATATCATGGCATTTTTCTTCTTCTATTGTTGACATGGAAAGTCAAATTCATAGGACCATGGCAAGACTGAAAACATTTTTAACATCCATGATTAATTTCTGATAGTAGAGGACATCATTTGGCCATGGAGTATCTGCTCCCAAGCTAAAATGCTCCCCCATGAACAGTAAAAAAGGAAAAAAATGATTTTTTATGGTAAACTTTGACAAATGTTTTGTATGCTTGCAAGATTTCAGAACAAATGACATTCATGGAAGTCGTAGTAAAAAAACGATGCTCCAAAAATGCGAGTTTTGATAATATTTTAGACCGTTGATTATGTTTTTTTTTTGAAAAAAATTAGTGATAGAAGTTTTCAACGCTTGCAAAAGTTCATTATGAAGTGACATTTGTAGAAGCTGTGGCTGGAAAAAAGATGCTCCAAAAATGTCATTTCGAAATGCATTTTGGAATGATGATTTTGTTTTTCTTGGCCACGACTTCTACAAATGTCGTTTCACGATGAAGTTTTGCAAGCGTCGAAAACTTTGTCAATGTTTGTCACTAAAATATCTATTTTTAAAAATTTTGTGTCAATATTTTCTGATATTACTATTCACCCGAGTTCATTTGAACACCCAAGTTCATTTGAACTCGGGACTAGAAGACTACTTCCGCGTTCAATGGGGGCTTCCTCTTTAGTGACCGGACGCCAGTTATTGGGGCCCTTTATTCTTTGGGCGAGCAGAGCAGAGGATGGAAGGATCGCCGACCATTAAATTAAGTTTTTTACATGCTCATTTTTGACAACTTAATAATCCCTCCGTCTCAAAATAAGTGTCTCAACCTTAATACAACTTTGGGTATTAAACATCGTCGTTGACACTAAAAGTGTGTTATAAAAAGTTACAGAGGTAGTACCTTTGTGCATGGTGACAGTCTCCATCAGATATAGCAAACAAAACTTTTTGAAAAGAAAAAAGATATAGCAAACAAAGCGACGGACGGACGGGCGGCGGGGACAGCCGGCTCCACACCACACCGGAGACCGGACGTCGACGTGAGTAATTGGTTATTGGTGGTAGGGCATGCAATGCCAATGCAATGCATGCAGCTAGCTAGCGGACGGTGGGAGATGGATGAATGGCATGCACTTATATTGAGGATCATGAATGGCATGCACTCGTGACGCGACCGCGCGTGGGGGCGAGGACGGTCGGTAGGGACGTAGGGTACGTGACTGAGCATGCACCAGTGAGTGAGTGAGTGAGTCAGGCTATCGTAGCAGCAAGTTGAGTTGAGGCTCATCTCGAATCTCGACGACTCCAAAGAGCGGGTGCAGGTGCACTGCAGCGGGAGGGTGAAAGTGAGATATGAATATGATGCGTCGCTGATTGCTGCTGCAGTGCGATGCGACATGCATGAAAAGAAAGATAACACGTACAGTACGTACGTACCCAACCGACCGGCGCCAGATTTGTGCACGCACGGCACGGCACGGCACTGTCCTACTGCGTGATCGATATGAGTTGTGCCACTCCGGCCGGTCTTCGCAGCTGCCACCGCCCGCTGGACAGCAGAGGATCCTGCCTGCACTGCGTGGAAGATATATATGCAAGGACAAGACGGAGACAAGTACGTACCATGCATGCATTTTCTTACCACACAAAGATTTGCACATTGCACGCAGACTCATATATATGCAAGGAGAAGACGGACCCTAGTAGATACAACGAGGGTGAAAGTGGAATATGATGCGTCGCTGAATGCTGCTGCTGCTGCTGGCCGACATGAAAGGATAGGATGAACTACCATACTCTACCCTATCCTACCCTACTCTACAGTAGTAACAGGATGCCTTTCCAGATTTGTGCACGCACCGCACGGTCCTACCATCTCTGGCTTATTGAGTCCTCGTGGCGTCCTCGAGTATCTCAGATGCATGTATGCAGGTGCTGGCCAAGATGGGTTCTACACATACGTGTGGCGAAGAGCCCAAGATTACGTCAAGGTTCAGCGTACAGCTCACCTAGCAATCCTGCATCGACATCGTTCTACACTACATCTGCATCGAGCCGGCAAACCTGCACCGTCGCCCACCACAATCTTCGAGCCATGTCCATAACCGCTGCACCAAGCTATCTTCGCCAAGCGATCTGCACCGACCCGCGCCACATCATCGAGTTGTATGACTACATCACACCTGAGGAAAAAAAAAATCTTCGTCGAGTACATCTACGAGAAGCGACCACGACATGTACCATCCACACGTCAGGCCGGTGTGGAATGCGTGCAATTCTTCATCGACTTCTTCAGCACGACACGACATCGACACCCCGTCGCCACGAGGGACGCCTCCAAGCGACATCATCGTCGACATGTCGCTGCATCGCCGACACTTCACCGCTAAGGTCTTCATCAACATGGTCTTCACCAACATCATCGTCGACACACCGCCACCGCCTCGTCCACAAGATGGACAACTAGCGTCCTCTGACAGATTTTTTCTGCAAGACGCGACCATGACGACGGCAATGATCGCGTCACGACGACGGCATCAACCGCGTCATCCACGACAACACGACTGCATCGACACGGCGTCACTACAGTGACGACCCTACATGACCACACGGTTCTGGCAAAAACGATGTGTGCTCGATGAGCTTCCTCCGGTCTTGGCAAAACCGGCGGACTCATCGCCGACGACACCCTCTGACATCCGCAAGGTGTATCGTCCACGTCTGCAGCCCCGTCATAGCGTTTTTTTTGCGTCTCCGGCTTTGTGCGGCTTCATCATTCACGACGACCACATCATCGACCACGACTACCTCGACCACGGCTACATCACCATGATCGGCTACCTCGACATTAATGGCTACGTCTACAGACATTAATGGCTACGTCTACAGCAACTCATCGGCAAAAACTCCAGTCAACAGCGTCCGCCTCGTCACTTGCGTCCACGACACTCCCGCTGTGACTGCGGGAGGGAATAGAGGAGAAGGCAGGACGACAATAGAAGGGGACGCAATCACCGCCCTAGGTGCCGACCCATCAGAGACGCAGTTGATGATGGCGCGGCGGAGAAGACGACGGAAGTACAAGAGTTCAAATTCAGTCGTCATCGTCCGCTTCACTCCCGCTACGACTGAGGCGGAATGTTAGAAATATAATTGGGTTTAAGTTAGAGATAAAGAGATAGAGATAGAATTAGTTTAAACTACATGTAACTTGTCTTGTACTCCAAGTCTATACCCCTCTTGTACTCCTATATATATCCTACACAAGGGTCAGATCAATACAACAACAAACACTAGTCATACTACAATTTTCACATGTCCACCCAAATAAGTAACGTGTTCATCTCCAACACTGACACAAAAATTTCTTCCCGTATTCGTTCGCAGACATGGATGTGAGAGCCTGCCATCCAAAACTAGCCACATAGTCCGGTTACAATTCAAATGAAATTCAATGAAAATAAACAAATTTGATTCAAACTGAAACAAACCAAACAAGATTCGTTCACACCACTAGTGCAGAACCGGGCAATAGCACCGGTTCGTAAGGCCCTTTAGTGCCGGTTCCATAACCGGCACTAAAGTGTGGGCACTAAAGCCCCCCCCCCCCTTTAGTACCGGTTCAGCACGAACCGGTGCTAAAGGGAAACCACGTGGCACGAGCCAGCTCCACGGGCCTGGAGTCCTTTAGTACAGGTTGGTAAGACCAACTGGTACTATAAGATTTGGGGGGTTTTAGTTTTATGATTTCTTTTTTATTTAATTTTGTGTTTCCATTTTAATTCTTTTTCGTTTGCTGGTATTTTACGATACTACACATTGTACACGTTATGCATATATATATATATATATATATATATATATATATATATATATATATATATATATATATATATATATATATATATATAAATAGAATTTCTAGTAGAACCAAACATGCATATATATATCATCAATGTCTCACAAACCATCATATTAATTAATTCACACATACACACATGTATAGCTATATACAATTTCTCCTACATATGCATGTTGCCTTTGGAGCCAGTGGCATTATAGCCTAATTGGTGCCTTCGGAGCACGATGACAATTGGAAGTGGTTTTCATTGGGGCGGTAGCGGGTAATAGTATTCTTCCTTCGGATTTATGACCTAGTGGAGCAAAAATCCCGCTATTTCCTCTTGAAGTGCTTCTACGCGCTCCGTTTCTAGGAGCTTTGCCCGCACCTCTCTGAACTGTTAAGAAGGAGATCAATATGCATGTGTATTAGTTGTGTGACTAGATATCGATAATGGTGTAAAAATTGTGAATAGTGTTTTGACAAGCGTACCCATTCCTGTCTTTGAGATCTGCTCCTTTCGGACGCCATCATGCGAATGTTCTCGCAAACGCAGAATGCACACAGATCAGTCCCCTGCGCCTGCTTCAGGGCCTTTACGAGAATGGAATTTGATCAGATAATAATTAATCAAGCATGATAATTAAAGAGATGGCAGCTAGCTAGCTAGCTAGTACTACTTAATTACTTACCTTGGGTCTTCCCCATTTAAGCTTTTCTTTCCATTCGCCGTCCGTAACCCTGATGAACCTTGCCCAAGCCCTGCCCGCCGAAAAAGAAAATGAATAAAGGGGTTATTAAATGGTTCATATCATGAAATGACGAACTAAATAGGCCAAGATATATAGTTAATAATGATTGAAATTACCTGTTGACTATCCCAAACAAGATGTTATAGTCAGTTTTTTCTTTGAGTAGTGAGTCCAGTATTTCAACTGTTCCGGCGTCAACTTTAATGATACACAAGACCCAGTGATATCTGCATGCACACACGTTTGCATGTCTTAATTAAACGGACATATGTAAGCAAAAACATGTAGCTAGTTAGTAGGCAAAAACAGAGAATTTGTAGTACAAGACAGTGTGACTCACTGGAAGTTGTAAGGAAGTAGTATATCTTCATTGTATTTGAGGCGCTTTAAGAACTCTAGCATGCTGTCCTCTACGACCTTTTGATGACGTTCATCTATTTTCCATGTGTGTTCATTAACGGTGTTTGGGTCAATGAACCCAATGGCATAGCGTCCACCTTTTCTCATTTCATACATTTTCATCCTGCATATAATACCACATAAAAGAATATAGTGAGGATAATTACAGGTAATGATAAGGATCACTACAGCTAGCTTGAGACTTAAATTACAGAAAGAAATCACTTACAGACAATAGCAACTGACGATAGATTTGTCGAGTGCGTCTTGATTGTATAACTGAAACAGTTCAGAATACTCAACGGACACAGCTTTCTCATGGTAGTAATGATCCTCCTTGACATTCACCATGAGGGACAATCGATCGGAAATCTTGGTAATGTTCATGTACCATTGATGCAATTCATACATTCTCGTTGGGAGGTTCTTGACCTTGTCTGGCTCGACCAAAGGTTGGCCCCGGACATATTTCCGTTTTATTTCATCCTCTCTAAGCACAGGCATGGGCTCGATCTCGAGGAGTTGTCCAACAGTGATTTTGAGAACTTCAGCCTGCATTATATGCTCCTCCATTATTACCACATTGCTCACCTCAGGAACGTAAACTGTTTGCCCACAATAATATTGGGCGCGCGTACTGTCACGTGTTGTTGGCACAACAAGCGAGGGGATCGATTGCGCCGCCTGTTCTCCCAGCTGGGGAATGGTTTTCCCGCATTTTTTGACAGCTGCTTCTTGTTTGCTCGATCCCGAGCTCGCCTCCTTACGTACATGTGCTCGATTTAACTTCCTGATGTGGCGCTCATAGTCTGTGTCAACAGGCTCGGGAGCTGGTGGTTGAGCCATACGAATGAAGTGGTCAATCGTTTCCTCAGGCACTTTCTCCCTTGGCGGCGGTGGCGGTTTCGGTGCAAAATGGGCTTCCACCTCGGACTTTGATATGGCTGCGATTTCCTCCTCGGACCTGTCATAAGCCCTCTGCGGAAGAGGCGTGAGGCTTGGACCATATTTATATCGCTTGCCTCCGCCTGTACTTCCTGTACTACCTCGACTCATACCGCTACGCACCATAGCTGTGGGGTGTCTCTTCTGTGATTGCTGAGGCAGCGAAGACGGCTGACGGGGCTGAGTTGGACGAGGAGGAGTGTCCGCCTGAAGCTGTGCCGGACTTGGAGGAGGAGTGGCCTGAGGTTGTGCCGGACTTGGAGGAGGAGTGGATGTCTGACGCTGTGGTGGACTTGGAGGAGGAGGAGTGGCCTGACACTTTGCCGGACTTGGAGGAGGAGTGGCCTGACACTTTGCCGGACTTGGTGGACTTGCAGGAGCGGGAGACTGCTGACTCGGTGGCGGACTTCGACGAGGAGTCGGCTGACGCGGTGTCGGTGGCCTTCGAATGATGATGCAATCCTTTTTCCATAGGATGATACGATGTTTGGCGTCTCCGAGAAAGCGCTCGTCGTCACCTCCAGGATAGTCAAGCTCTAGCTCCGAATATGGGTCCACCACCTCATCAACCAAGACACGAGCATAGCCCACTGGAATCGGGTTGCAATGGAAGGTTGCCTAGGGGGGATTTGTAAAAGCAACGACGTCCGCCACCTTCATGGATATGTTCTTCATTTTGACGTGTAGCTCGCAGCTAGTGTTCTCCGTGATGTCATCCACGGGGTATCTACCCAGCATTGCATCGTCCGGGGCGGAACCCACGCTGCTTCTCGGCGTGGATGTGGCGGTGCTATCCAATGCTGGATCATTCGCTAGCTGCTGCAGCTGCTGAGACCCCCTTTGCTGGGTAAGTGAGTCGATCTGCTCCTGCTGCCGCTGGAATTTGACTAACAATTCCGCTTGACTTGCTTCTAGGCCTTGAAGGCGTTCATAGTCCCGCTTCCTCTGCTCCTCCTCCATCTTCCTCTTCTTCTCCTCCGCAATCTTCTTTCTCGCACGGGTTCTATAGTCGGTGTTCCAGTCTGAGAACCCCTCATACCACGGAATAGCGCCCTTGCCTCGTGTTCTTCCCGGGTGTTCAGGATTTCCCAGGGCACGCGTAAGCTCGTCGTTCTCTCTGTTGGGCTGGAACACCCCCGATAGTGCCTCTTCTATTGCAACAAGTATCGCATCGTCGGCTCCCTTCAGACTTGCCCTCGTCGAAACATTGCCTGTCTTCGGGTCCAACTCCCCCCATGCGCATACCATCGTCCTAAGTAAACAAGATGCATAAACATAATAAACATCACATGCAATTATATAGTTGTGACATGATATGGCCAATATCATATAGCTCCATTGATCTCCATCTTCGGGGCTCCATGATCATCTTGTCACCGGTTTGACACCATGATCTCCATCATCATGATCTCCATCACCGTGTCTTCATGAAGTTGTCACGCCAACGACTACTTCTACTTCTATAGCTAACGCGTTTAGCAATAAAGTAAAGTAAGTTTACATGGCGTTCTTCAATGACACGCAGGTCATACAAAATATAAAGACAACTCCTATGGCTCCTGCCGGTTGTCATACTCATCGACATGCAAGTCGTGAATCCTATTACAAGAACATGATCTCATACATCAAAATTCATCATTCATCACAACTTCTGGCCATATCACATCACATGATCAATCGCTGCAAAAACAAGTTAGACGTCCTCTAATTGTTGTTGCATCTTTTACGTGGCTGCAATTGGGTTCTAGCAAGAACGTTTTCTTACCTACGAATAACCACAACGTGATTTTTGTCAACTTCTATTTACCCTTCATAAGGGCCCTTTTCATCGAATCCGCTCCAACTAAAGTGGGAGAGACAGACACCCGCCAGCCACCTTATGCAACTAGTGCATGTCAGTCGGTGGAACCGGTCTCACGTAAGCGTACGTGTAAGGTTGGTCCGGGCCGCTTCATCCCACAATACTGCTGAAGCAAGAAAAGACTAGTAGAGGCAAGCAAGTTGACAAGATCCACGCCCACAACAAAATTGTGTTCTACTCGTGCAAAGAGAACTACGCATAGACCTAGCTCATGATGCCACAGTTGGGGAACGTTGCAGAAAATTAAAATTTTTCCTACGGTTTCACCAAGATCCATCTATGAGTTCATCTAAGCAACGAGTCAAGGGAGTGAGTTTGCATCTACATACCACTTGTAGATCGCGTGCGGAAGCGTTTAAAGAACGGGGATTATGTAGTCGAACACGACGTGATCCAAATCACCGGAGATCCTAGCACCGAACAGACGGCACCTCCGCGTTCAACACACGTACGGAACAGCCACGTCTCCTCCTTCTTGATCCAGCAAGGGGAGAGGAGAGGTTGAGGGAGATGGCACCAGCAGCAGCACGACGGCGTGGTGTTGATGGAGCTGCAGTACTCCGGCAGGGCTTCGCCAAGCGCTATGGAGGAGGAGGAGGTGTTGGAGAGGGAGAAGGAGGCAACCAAAGGCATGGGGTGAAAGCCCTCCTTCCCCCACTATATATAGGAGGGCCAAGGGGGGGGGGGGGGCGCCGGCCCTAGGAGATCCAATCTCCTAGGGTGGGGCGGCGGCCAAGGGGGGTTTCCCTCCCCCCCAAGGCACCTAGGAGGTGCCTTCCCCTCCTAGGACTCTTTCCCCTTGTAACCCTAGGCGCATGGGCCTCTTTGGGGCTGGTGCCCTTGGCCCATGTAGGCCAAGGCGCACCCCCTACAGCCCATGTGGCCCCCCGGGACAGGTGGACCCACCCGGTGGACCCCCGGGACCCTTCCGGTGGTCCCGGTACAATACCGATAACCCCGAAACTTGTCCCGATGCCCGAAACAGGACTTCCCATATATAAATCTTTACCTCCGGACCATTCCGGAACTCCTCGTGACGTCCGGGATCTCATCCGGGACTCCGAAAAACATTCGGGTTACTGCATATACATATCCCTACAACCCTAGCGTCACCGAACCTTAAGGGTGTAGACCCTACGGGTTCGGGAGATATGCAGACATGACCGAGACGACTCTCCGGTCAATAACCAACAGCACGATCTGGATACCCATGTTGGCTCCCACATACTCCACGATGATCTCATCGGATGAACCACGATGTCGAGGATTTAAGCAACCCCGTATGCAATTCCCTTTGTCAATCGGTATGTTACTTGCCCGAGATTCGATCGTCGGTATCCCAATACCTTGTTCAATCTCGTTACCGGCAAGTCACTTTACTCGTACCATAATGCATGATCCCGTGGCCAACACCTTGGTCACCTTGAGCTCATTATGATGATGCATTACCGAGTGGGCCCAGAGATACCTCTCCGTCATACGGAGTGACAAATCCCAGTCCCGATCCGTGTCAACCCAACAGACACTTTCGGAGATACCTGTAGTGCACCTTTATAATCACCCAGTTACGTTGTGACGTTTGGTACACCCAAAGCACTCTTACGGTATCCGGGAGTTACACAATCTCATGGTCTAAGGAAGAGATACTTGACACTGGCAAAGCTCTAGCAAACGAACTACACGATCTTTGTGCTATGCTTAGGATTGGGTCTTGTCCATCACATCATTCTCCTAATGATGTGATCCCGTTATCAACGACATCCAATGTCCATAGCCAGGAAACCATGACTATCTGTTGATCACAACGAGCTAGTCAACTAGAGGCTCACTAGGGACATATGGTGGTCTATGTATTCACACGTGTATTACGATTTTCGGATAATACAGTTATAGCATGAATAAAAGACAATTATCATGAACAATGAAATATAATAATACTTTTATTATTGCCTCTAGGGCATATTTCCAACAGTCTCCCACTTGCACTAGAGTCACCAATCTAGTTACATTGTGATGAATCGAACACCCATAGAGTTCTTGTGTTGATCATGTTTTGCTCGCGAGAGAGGTTTAGTCAACGGATCTGCGACATTCAGATCCGTATGTACTTTGCAAATTTCTATGTCTCTATCTTGAACATTTTCACGGATGGAGTTGAAACGACGCTTGATGTGCCTGGTCTTCTTGTGAAACCTGGGCTCCTTGGCAAGGGCAATAGCTCCAGTGTTGTCACAGAAGAGTTTGATTGGCCCCGACGCATTGGGTATGACTCCTAGGTCGGTGATGAACTCCTTCACCCAAATCGCTTCATGCGCTGCCTCCGAGGCTGCCATGTACTCCGCTTCACACGTAGATCCCGCCACGACGCTCTGCTTGCAGCTGCACCAGCTTACTGCTCCACCATTCAACATATACACGTATCCGGTTTGTGACTTAGAGTCATCCGGATTTGAGTCGAAGCTAGCATCGACGTAACCCTTTACGACGAGCTCTTCGTCTCCTCCATAAACGAGAAACATGTCCTTTGTCCTTTTCAGGTACTTCAGGATATTCTTGACCGCTGTCCAGTGTTCCTTGCCGGGATTACTTTGGTATCTTGCTACCAAACTCACGGCAAGGTTTACATCAGGTCTGGTACACAGCATGGCATACATAATAGATCCTATGGCTGAAGCATAGGGGATGACACTCATCTCTTCTTTATCTTTTGCCGTGGTCGGTGACTGAGCCGTGCTCAATCTCACACCTTGTAACATAGGCAAGAACCCTTTCTTGGACTGATCCATTTTGAACCTTTTCAAAATCTTATCAAGGTATGTGCTTTGTGAAAGACCTACGAGGCGTCTCGATCTATCTCTATAGATCTTGATGCCTAATATATAAGCAGCTTCTCCAAGGTCCTTCATTGAAAAACATTTGTTCAAGTAGGCCTTAATGCTGTCCAGAAATTCTATATTATTTCCCATCAAGAGTATGTCATCTACATATAATATGAGAAATGCTACAGAGCTCCCACTCACTTTCTTGTAAACGCAGGCTTCTCCATAAGTCTGCATAAACCCAAACGCTTTGATCATCTCATCAAAGCGAATATTCCAACTCCGAGATGCTTGCACTAGCCCATAAATGGATCGCTGGAGCTTGCATACTTTGTTAGCGTTCTTAGGATCGACAAAACCTTCCGGCTGCATCATATACAGTTCTTCCTTAAGATGCCCGTTAAGGAATGCCGTTTTGACGTCCATCTGACATATCTCATAATCATAGTATGCGGCAATTGCTAACATGATTTGGACGGACTATAGCTTCGCTACGGGAGAGAATGTCTCGTCGTAGTCAATCCCTTGAACCCGTCGATAACCCTTAGCGACAAGTCGAGCTTTATAGATGGTAACATTTCCATCCGCGTCCGTCTTCTTCTTAAAGATCCATTTGTTTTCTATCGCTCGCCGATCATCGGGCAAGTCTGTCAAAGTCCATACTTTGTTTTCATACATGGATTCTATCTCGGATTTCATGGCTTCAAACCATTTGTTGGAATCTGGGCCCGCCATCGCTTCTTCATAGTTCGAAGGTTCACCGTTGTCTAACAACATGATTTCCAGGACGGGGTTGCCGTACCACTCCGGTGCGGAACGTGTCCTTGTGGACCTACGAAGTTCAGTAGCAACTTGATCCGAAGTACCTTGATCATCATCATTGGTTTCCTCTTCAGTTGGTGTGGGCATCACAAGAATATTTTCCTGAGCTGCACCACTATCCCCTTCGAGAGGTAGTACTTCATCGAGTTCTACTTTCCTCCCACTTACTTCTTTCGAGAGAAACTCTTTTTCCAGAAAGCATCCGTTCTTGGCAACAAAGATCTTGCCCTCGGATCTTAAGTAGAAGGTATACCCGACAGTTTCCTTAGGGTATCCTATGAAGACGCATTTTTCCGACTTGGGTTCGAGCTTTTCAGGTTGAAGTTTCTTGACATAAGCATCGCATCCCCAAACTTTTAGAAACGACAGCTTAGGTTTCTTCCCAAACCATAATTCATACGGTGTCGTCTCAACGGATTTAGACGGTGCCCTATTTAAAGTGAATGTAGCTGTCTCTAGAGCGTATCCCCAAAATGATAGCGGTAAATCGGTAAGAGACATCATAGACCGCACCATATCCAATAGAGTGCGATTACAATGTTCGGACACACCGTTACGCTGAGGTGTTCCAGGCGGCGTGAGTTGTGAAACGATTCCACATTTCCTTAAGTGTGTACCAAATTCGTGACTTAAGTATTCTCCTCCACGATCTGATCGTAGGAACTTTATCTTTCGGTCACGTTGATTCTCTACCTCATTCTGAAATTTCTTGAACTTTACGAAGGTCTCAGACTTGTGTTTCATTAAGTAGACATACCCATATCTACTCAAGTCATCAGTGAGAGTGAGAACATAACGATATCCTCCGCGAGCCTCAACGCTCATTGGACCGCACACATCGGTATGTATGATTTCCAACAAGTTGGTTGCTCGCTCCATTGTTCCGGAGAACGGAGTCTTGGTCATTTTGCCCATGAGGCATGGTTCGCATGTGTCAAACGATTCATAATCAAGAGACTCTAAAAGTCCATCAGCATGGAGCTTCTTCATGCGCTTGACACCAATGTGACCAAGGCGGCAGTGCCGCAAGTATGTGGGACTATCGTTATCAACTTTACATCTTTTGGCATCCACACTATGAACATGTGTAATATTACGCTCGAGATTCATTAAGAACAAACCATTGACCATCAGAGCATGACCATAAAACATATCTCTCATATAAATCGAACAACCATTATTCTCAGACTTAAATGAGTAGCCATCTCGTATTAAACGAGATCCAGATACAATGTTCATGCTCAAACTTGGCACTAAATAACAATTATTAAGGTTCAAAACTAATCCCGTGGGTAAATGTAGAGGCAGCTTGCCGACGGTGATCACATCGACTCTGGAACCATTCCCGACGCGCATCGTCACCTCGTCCTTCGCCAGTCTCCGTTTATTCCGCAGCTCCTGCTGTGAGTTACAAATATGAGCAACGGCACCGGTATCAAATACCCAGGAGTTACTACGAGTACTGGTAAGGTACACATCAATTACATGTATATCAAATATACCTTTGGTGTTGCCGGCCTTCTTATCCGCTAAGTATTTGGGGCAGTTCCGCTTCCAGTGACCCTTCCCCTTGCAATAAAAGAACTCAGTCTCAGGCTTGGGTCCATTCTTTGACTTCTTCCCGGTAACTGGCTTACCGGGCGCGGCAACATCCTTGCCGTCCTTCTTGAAGTTCTTCTTGCCCTTGCCCTTCTTGAACTTAGTGGTCTTATTGACCATCAACACTTGATGTTCTTTCTTGATTTCAGCCTCTGCTGACTTTAGCATAGAGAACAATTCAGGAATGGTCTTTTACATCCCTTGCATGTTGTAGTTCATCACAAAGCTCTTGTAGCTTGGTGGGAGCGACTGGAGGATTCTGTCAATGACCGCCTCATCTGGGAGGTTAATATTCAGCTGGGTCATATGGTTGTGCAACCCAGACATCTTGAGAATGTGCTCACTGACAGAACTATTTTCCTCCATCTTACAACTATAGAACTTGTCGGAGATGTCATATCTCTCGACCCGGGCGTGAGCTTGGAAAACTAGTTTCAGCTCTTCGAACATCTCATATGCTCCGTGATGCTCAAAACGCTTTTGGAGCCCCGGTTCTAAGCTGTAAAGCATGCCGCACTGAACGAGGGAGTAATCATCAGCACGAGTTTGCCAAGCATTCATAATGTCTTGGTTCTCTGGGACGGGAGCGTCACCTAGCGGTCCTTCTAGGACATATTGTTTCCTGGCAGCTATGAGGATGATCCTCAGGTTCCGGACCCAGTCCGTATAGTTGCTGCCGTCATCTTTCAGCTTGGTTTTCTCTAGGAACGCGTTGAAGTTCATGTTGACATGAGCGTTGGCCATTTGATCTACAAGACATATTTGCAAAGGTTTTAGACTAAGTTCATGATAATTAAGTTCTAATCAAATTATGAACTCCCACTCAGATTAGACATCCCTCTAGTCATCTAAGTGTTACACGATCCGAGTCGACTAGCCCGTGTCCGATCATCACGTGAGACGGACTAGTCATCGTCGGTGAACATCTTTATGTTGATCGTATCTTCCATACGACTCGTGTTCGACCTTTCGGTCTCCGTGTTCCGAGGCCATGTCTGCACATGCTACGCTCGTCAAGTTAACCCTAAGTGTTTTGATGTGTAAATCTGTCTTACACCCGTTGTATGTGAACGTAAGGATCCATCACACCCGATCATCACGTGGTGCTTAGAAACGACGAACTGTAGCAACGGTGCACAGTTAGGGGAGAACACTTCTTGAAATTTTGTAAGGGATCATCTTATTTACTACCGTCGTCCTAAGTAAACAAGATGCATAAACATAATAAACATCACATGCAATTATATAGTTGTGACATGATATGGCCAATATCATATAGCTCCATTGATCTCCATCTTCGGGGCTCCATGATCATCTTGTCACCGGCTTGACACCATGATCTCCATCATCATGATCTCCATCACCGTGTCTTCATGAAGTTGTCACGCCAACGACTACTTCTACTTCTATAGCTAACGCTTTTAGCAATAAAGTAAAGTAAGTTTACATGGCGTTCTTCAATGACACGCAGGTCATACAAAAAATAAAGATAACTCCTATGGCTCCTGCCGGTTGTCATACTCATCGACATGCAAGTCGTGAATCCTATTACAAGAACATGATCTCATACATCACAATTCATCATTCATCACAACTTCTGGCCATATCACATCACATGATCAATCGCTGCAAAAACAAGTTAGACGTCCTCTAATTGTTGTTGCATCTTTTACGTGGCTGCAATTGGGTTCTAGCAAGAACGTTTTCTTACCTACGAATAACCACAACGTGATTTTTGTCAACTTCTATTTATCCTTCATAAGGGCCCTTTTCATCGAATCCGCTCCAACTAAAGTGGGAGAGACAGACACCCGCCAGCCACTGATGCAACTAGTGCATGTCAGTCGGTGGAACCGGTCTCACGTAAGCGTACGTGTAAGGTTAGTCCGGGCCGCTTCATCCCACAATACTGCTGAAGCAAGAAAAGACTAGTAGAGGCAAGCAAGTTGACAAGATCCACGCCCACAACAAAATTGTGTTCTACTCGTGCAAAGAGAACTACGCATAGACCTAGCTCATGATGCCACTGTTGGGGAACGTTGCAGAAAATTAAAAATTTTCCTACGGTTTCACCAAGATCCATCTATGAGTTCATCTAAGCAACGAGTCAAGGGAGTGAGTTTGCATCTACATACCACTTGTAGATCGCGTGCAGAAGCGTTCAAAGAACGGGGATGATGTAGTCGAACACGACGTGATCCAAATCACCGGAGATCCTAGCACCGAACAGACGGCACCTCCGCGTTCAACACACGTACGGAACAGCCACGTCTCCTCCTTCTTGATCCAGCAAGGGGAGAGGAGAGGTTGAGGGAGATGGCACCAGCAGCAACACGACGGCGTGGTGTTGATGGAGCTGCAGTACTCCGGCAGGGCTTCGCCAAGCGCTATGGAGGAGGAGGAGGTGTTGGAGAGGGAGAAGGAGGCAACCAAAGGCATGGGGTGAAAGCCGTCCTTCCCCCACTATATATAGGAGGGCCAAGGGGGGGGGGGGCGCCGGCCCTAGGAGATCCAATCTCCTAGGGTGGGGCGGCGGCCAAGGGGGGTTTCCCTCCCCCCAAGGCACCTAGGAGGTGCCTTCCCCTCCTAGGACTCTTTCCCCTTGTAACCCTAGGCGCATGGGCCTCTTTGGGGCTGGTGCCCTTGGCCCATGTAGGCCAAGGCGCACCCCCTACAGCCCATGTGCCCCCCCGGGACCGGTGGCCGCACCCGGTGGACCCCCGGGACCCTTCCGGTGGTCCCGGTACAATACCGATAACCCCGAAACTTGTCCCGATGCCCGAAACAGGACTTCCCATATATAAATCTTTACCTCCGGACCATTCTGGAACTCCTCGTGACGTACGGGATCTCATCTGGGACTCCGAACAACATTCGGGTTACTGCATATACATATCCCTACAACCCTAGCGTCACCGAACCTTAAGTGTGTAGACCCTACGGGTTCGGGAGATATGCAGACATGACCGAGACGACTCTCCGGTTAATAACCAACAGCGGGATTTGGATACCCATGTTGGCTCCCACATGCTCCACGATGATCTCATCGGATGAACCACGATGGCGAGGATTTAAGCAACCCCGTATGCAATTCCCTTTGTCAATCGGTATGTTACTTGCCCGAGATTCGATCGTCGGTATCCCAATACCTTGTTCAATCTCGTTACCGGCAAGTCACTTTACTCGTACCATAATGCATGATCCCGTGGCCAACACCTTGGTCACCTTGAGCTCATTATGATGATGCATTACCGAGTGGGCCCAGAGATACCTCTCCGTCATACGGAGTGACAAATCCCAGTCTCGATCCGTGTCAACCCAACAGACACTTTCGGAGATACCTGTAGTGCACCTTTATAATCACCCAGTTACGTTGTGACGTTTGGTACACCCAAAGCACTCTTACGGTATCCGGGAGTTACACGATCTCATGGTCTAAGGAAGAGATACTTGACACTGGCAAAGCTCTAGCAAACGTACTACACGATCTTTGTGCTATGCTTAGGATTGGGTCTTGTCCATCACATCATTCTTCTAATGATGTGATCCCGTTATCAACGACATCCAATGTCCATAGCCAGGAAACCATGACTATCTGTTGATCACAACGAGCTAGTCAACTAGAGGCTCACTAGGGACATATGGTGGTCTATGTATTCACACGTGTATTACGATTTCCGGATAATACAGTTATAGCATGAATAAAAGACAATTATCATGAACAATGAAATATAATAATACTTTTATTATTGCCTCTAGGGCATATTTCCAAGAGACGTACCACCTCCAGCGGGGCCGGGTCAACTGGCCCACGCGAACGCCACCAAACGAGATCAGGGTCGACGACGGGACCCGGGGCCGGGTTCCTCATCAAGCGGCGCGCCCCTCCAGGCAGCACCTCCCAGTGCCAGCCCGGCGGAGCCCAGTCCCGGACATGGGTCGGCTGGACGTCGTCGCGGACGGGTTGACGGCGAGGATGCGGGCCGGGCATCGTCGAGAACAAATACTAGCTATATGCCCGCAAAAAGTAACAATTTTTTAATGATTATATTTTGATAACTAAAATTTCTAACATTTCTATATAACATTAATTATGCTAATCTAAATAATCTAAATAACACTAAAATTTCTAACATTTCTAACATTTCTATATAACACTAATTTCTAACATTTCTATATAACACTAATTTCTAACTGATTAAACACTAATTATATCCATCTAACATACATTCATACATATATAATAGTGAAAAAATAATAATCTAAATAATCTAAACTAATTAAACATACAAAATACGTGTGTGTGTACTAATTAAACACTAATTATCTAAACTAATTAAACATACAAAATAATAATCTAAATAATCTAAACTAATTAAAGACTAATTATCTAAATTAATTAAACATGCTTGTGTGTGTGTACGGGCTCGGGGAGGGCTCACAGCGGGCGACGACGACGGCGAGGCGAGGCGACGGCGACGGTGAGGCGACGGCGAGGCGACGGTGGGGACGGCGCGACGGGGACGGGGACGGCGCGACGGGGACGGGCCCGGGGCGACGACGGAGACGAGGGCGGCGACGGGGACGGGGGCGGCGACGGGGACGGGGGCGGCGACGGAGACGAGCGGCGACGGAGACGATCGAGGGCGGCGGCGACGGCGACGGAGACGGAAACAGAGGAACGAACAGAGAGGGAAACTGAAATTTTCGTAGCCGTTGTATATATAGAAGGCACCTAGAGTACCGGTTGGAACCATCAACCGGTACTAAAGGCCTGTTTTGGCCAGGCCAAGCGGCGGGTAGCGACCCCCTTTAGTACCGGGTGGTGGCACAAACCGGTACTAAAGGCCCCCCCTTTAGTACCGGTTTGTGCCACGACCCGGTACTAAAGGGGGTGCGCTGGCGCAGGTGCGGTGCGGCAAGTTTAGTCCCACCTCGCTAGCCGAGGGGCGACCGCACTGGTTTATAAACCCCCGTGCGGTCACTCTCTCGAGCTCCTCTCCAAAGCAGGCTTACTGGGCCTACGTGTTCTTTGCAGCCCTGTGGGCCCACTTGGCCTTTGCGGGCCTGCATCCTGGCCCAACGACAGGTTGGGTTTCTAGTCGTATGCAGGCCGCTCTGGCCTAGTAGGCGGGCTTATTTTTATTTTATTTTTTTGCTTTATTTATTTTTGTGTTTTTTTGTGTGTGTATTTAGAGTTTCTTTGTGAATATTTTTGTTTTAGGTACAAAAAATTACAAACTTTCTGTTAGTGCCCGTAGTTTTCAAATTTGAATAGTTTAAATTTTGAATTATTTGAAATTAGTGTGAATCACTAGTTTGTGAATAACTTTACTTTAAAAATCAGTAAAGGCATGAAAGAATTTGTTTGCACATAAAATTTCTTCGCGTTTCAAATGCCAAAACACATAACTACCCTAACTATTACAGAGATTCCCCTCTCGGTGCGAAACACAGAAGAAAGTGATGATAGCTAGTGAAGCCGATCACATCCCAGATCTTTGGGTGTGAAACTTTTTTTTCGCGTGTGTCCCTTTGCGCCGTAACCATGGAAAATCTTCATCATTTAACGGGATGCTCGGGTCAATATTCACTGTGAATGGAGCAATTTCATCAAACTTTTCATAATCTTCTGACTTGTCTGTCTTGTCATCCACTCCCACGATGTTTCTCTTCCCAGAAAGAACTATGTGCCGCTTTGGCTCATCGTACGATGCATTCGCTTCCTTATCTTTTCTTTTTCTTGGCTTGGTAGACATGTCCTTCACATAGAAAACCTGTGCCACATCATTGGCTAGGACGAATGGTTCGTCTGCATACGCAAGATTGTTGAGATCCACTGTTGTCATTCCGTACTGCGGGTCTTCCGTTACCCCGCCTCGTGTTATATTGACCCATTTGCACCGAAACAAAGGGACCTTTAAACCACGTCGATAGTCAAGTTCCCATATGTCCTGTATATAACCATAATATGTTTCCTTTCCCGTCTTGGTTTCTGCATCAAAGCGGACACCACTGTTTTGGTTGGTGCTCTTTTTATCTTGGGCGATCGTGTAAAATGTATTACCATTTATCTCGTACCCTTT
This sequence comes from Triticum timopheevii, assembly GCA_963921465.1. NCBI lineage: Eukaryota > Viridiplantae > Streptophyta > Magnoliopsida > Poales > Poaceae > Triticum > Triticum timopheevii. Next base: position 622,878,096 of record OY997268.1, read on the forward strand.
GAAAGTCATTATATTCGAAGATGGTAACTGGGACAGCAAGTACAGGTCATCTTCAATAGAGGTGTCATGCATGGTACGTGTCTGCAACCAGCTGGCGAAACTCCTGGTTTGTTCACGTGTAATCCAGTCATCAGACCGCTCCGAGTGTTTGGAGCGTAGCAAATTCTTGTGTTCATCCATATACGGAGCCACCAAGGCGGAATTCTGTAGAACTGTGTAGTGTGCTTCAGTGAGAGAATGTCCGTCCATACATATTATTTGTTCCCCTCCTAGCGTGCCTTTTCCATCCAGTCTGCCCTTATGCCGCGATTCAGGAACACCAATCGGCTTAAGGTCAGGACTAAAGTCAATACAAAACTCAATGAACTCCTCATTTTGATGGCCCTTGGAGATGCTTCCTTCTGGCCTAGAACGGTTATGAACATATTTCTTTAAGACTCCCATGAACCTCTCAAAGGGGAACATATTGTGTAGAAATACAGGACCCAAAACGTTAATCTCTTGGCACAGGTGAACTAGGACGTGTGTCATGATGTTGAAGAAGGATGGTGGGAACACCAACTCGAAACTGACAAGACATTGCACCAAATCATTTCTGTAACCTTGGTATGATTTCTGGATCGATTACCTTCTGAGAGATTGCATTGAGAAATGCACATAGCTTCACAATGGCTAATTGAACGTTTTCCGGTAGAAGCCCCCTCAATGCAACCGGAAGCAGTTGCGTCATAATCACGTGGCAGTCATGAGACTTTAGGTTCTGGAACTTTTTCTCTGCCATGTTTATTATTCCCTTTATATTCGACGAGAAGCCAGACGGTACCTTAATACTGAGCAGGCATTCAAAGAAGATTTCCTTCTCTTCTTTGGTAAGAGCGTAGCTTGCATGACCCTGATGTATGCCGTCTTCTCCATGCATATGTTGCTGGTCCTCCCGTGCCTCAGGTGTATCTTTTGTCTTCCCATACACGCCCAAGAAGCCAAGCAGGGTCACGCAAAGATTCTTCGTCACGTGCATCACGTCGATTGCGGAGCGGACCTCTAGGTCTTTCCAATATGGCAGGTCCCAAAATATAGATTTCTTCTTCCACATGGGTGCGCGTCCGTCAGCGTCCTTTGGAACAGATTGTCCGCCAGGACCCTTTCCAAATATCACCTTCAAATCCTTGACCATATCATGTACATCAGCACCAGTACGGTGGTGAGGCTTCGTCCGGTGATCCGCCTCACCTTTGAAATGCTTGCCTTTCTTTCTTACGGGATGCCTGCTCGGAAGAAATCGACGATGTCCCAGGTACACATTCTTCTTACAACTATTCAAATATATACTGTCGGTATCATCCAAACAGTGCGTGCATCCGTGGTATCCCTTGTTTGTCTGTCCTGAAAGGTTACTGAGAGCAGGCCAATCATTGATGGTCACGAACAGCAATGCCTTTAGGTCAAATTCTTCCTGTTTGTGCTCATCCCATGCACGTACACCTGTTCCATTCCACAGTTGTAAGAGTTCTTCAACTAATGGCCTTAGATACACATCAATGTCGTTGCCGGGTTGTTTAGGGCCTTGGATGAGCACTGACATCACAATGAACTTCCGCTTCATGCACAACCAAGGAGGAAGGTTATACAAACATAGAGTCACAGGCCAGGTGCTATGGTTGCTGCTCTGCTCCCCAAAAGGATTAATGCCATCTGCGCTTAGACCAAACCATACGCTCCTTGCGTCATCTGCAAACTCCTTCCCGTACTTTCTTTCGATTTTTCTCCAGTGCGACCCGTTAGCGGGTACTCTCAACTTTCCGTCTTTCTTACGGTCTTCTCTGTGCCATTGCATCGCCTTGGCATGCTCTTTGTTTTGGAACAAACGTTTCAACCGTGGTATTATAGGAGAATACCACATCACCTTGGCAGGAATCTTCTTCCTGGGGCGCTCGCCCTCGACATCACCATGCTCATCGCGGCTGATCTTATAGCGCCATGCACCACATACCGGGCAAGCGTTCAAATCCTCGTACTCATCGCGGTAGAGGATGTAATCATTAGGGCATGCATGTATCTTCTGCACCTCTAACCCTAGAGGGCAGACAGCCTTCTTTGCTTCATACGTACTCTCGGGCAATTCATTGTCCTTTGGAAGCATATCCTTTATCATTACCAGCAACTTTCCAAATCCCTTGCCAGATACACCATTCTCTGCCTTCCATTGCAGCAATTCCAGTGTGTTGCCCAGCTTTTTCTTGTCACCTACGCAATTCGGGTACAACAATTTTTTGTGATCCTCTAACATGCGCTGCAACTTCTTCTCCAAATCACTTGCGCAGTTTCTCTTTGCATCGGCAATGGCCCGACCTAGATCATCAACGGGCTCATCTGATGCCTCTTCTTCAGCTTCTTCCCGCATTGCCGGCTCAGCTTCTTCCCGCATTACCGGCTCAGCTTCTTCCCCCATTGTTGTATCATCGTACTCAGGGAACCCATGGCCAGGATAGCTGTCGTCGTCCTCTTCTTCTTCATTGTCTTCCATCATAACCCCTCTTTCTCCGTGCTTGGTCCAAACATTATAGTGGGGCATGAAACCGGACTCAAACAGGTGGACGTGAATGGTTCTTGACGTAGAGTAATTGCGACCATTCTTACAGCCAGCACATGGACAAGGCATAAAACCATCCGCCCGCTTGTTTGCCTCAGCCGCAAGCAGAAAAGTATGCACGCCCTCAACGAACTGGGGAGAGCATCGGTCATCGTACATCCATTGCCGGCTCATCTTCATTACACAACACCGAATAGACCAAATTAATACAAGTTCATACATAAAGTTCATACAACACTTAAATGCAACAAACAAATAACTCTCTAGCTAAAGCATTTAAATGCAACAACAAATGTGATCAAGATCGCAACTAAGGTAACAATTGATCCAATAGCATAATGATACCAAGCCTCACTATCGATGGCATATTTTCTAATCTTTCTAATCTTCAAGCGCATTTTCTCCTTCTTGATCTTGTGATCATCGACGACATCGGCAACATGCAACTCCAATTCCATCTTCTCCCCCTCAATTCTTTTCAATTTTTCTTTCAAGTACTCGTTTTCTCTTTCAACTAAATTTAACCTCTCGACAATAGGGTCGGTTGGAATTTCCGGTTCACATACCTCCTAGATAAAAATATCTATGTCAACTTGATGGACATAATTTGTCATAAACACGGAATGCAACAAATAGTTTTAAAAGAGAATATACCACATCCGAATCATAACAAGGACGAGGGCCGACGGGGACGGATATTAAAACCATGGCACTATGTATAACAAAGAACGTACGGGTAAGATAATTATTATACGAGTAACTATATATCCAAATCACACAAACATCAATTTTTTATATAAAATTTCATGAACAAGAGGCTCACCACAAGGTGGTGCCGGCGACGGGACGATGCGGGCGATCGACGGTGCTTACGACGGAGATTTAGAAGGCACTAACTAAACCACACCTACATATGCAAACTAAGTGTTATTTTGACCTCAAATTGCATATAAATCAAATACTAGCACATATATATATATATTTCCTTCCAAATTACTAAAATCACAAATTAATAACTATATAAAGCATTGCAAGAGCTAATCTAGCAATGAGAGATGAAAGGACAAAGTTGCTAACCTTTGTGATCACTTGAATGGATGGGGGCCTTCAAATGTTGACAAATTTTGGGCAAAATGTGTGATGAGCTCGAGGGGAGAAGAGGAAGAACAGAGAGGAGAGGAGAGGGGAAAGGGGGAAGAACAGAGCGAGCTGGACGAAGGGTTTATATGCAGGAGGACCTATAGTACCGGTTCGTGGCACGAACCGGTACTAAAGGTGCCGGGTGGGGCCCAGACTGGCAACATCCTGCCACCACCCTCATTAGTACCGGTTCGTGGCACGAACCGGTGCTAAAGGTTAGCCACGAACCGGTACTAATGGGAGCGGCCCGGCTAACCGTTGGAACCGGCACTAATGTATACATTTGTGCCGGCTCTAATACAAACCGGCACTAATGTGCTTCATGTTTGACCCTTTTTCTACTAGTGCACTTGGATGATCTTTACATAAAACTGAATGTGTTTCATCTAAACTGGAGCAAATTCATTACATTTACACATATTTCAACTAGACCGGACTCTCAACCTAGAGTAAAATAACCGCTAGCACCCGTTCCCCATCTGGCCAACCATGTGCCCTAGAAAATGAAGCCACACCCCCTCCACAACCCTCCACTGACATGTCTTCCCCATGTCCAATAACCCGCTCCTCGGACTACCAGATGCCCTGGAGAAATATGCTTCAGCGAGAGGGGAATAATAGCCTCTGTTTCCCCCGTACCTTCACTATTTCCGACTGCGCTGCTCATCGGAGTGACCACCGCTTCCATGAAGCACGGATCAATGTTGATTTTGGGGGCAGGGGCGGACGATGGCCAGCGAAGAGGGAAAGTCGCCGGCTGTGTACATAGGTTGTGTCCTTCATTGGACCCAAGTAGCGGTGTCCTCCCATGGTCTACGTGTCCTTGCTGTCGGCAGCGGGCCACGGATGTCCTGGCCGCCTCATTGATCTTTGCGAAGCCGACTTCTTTCTCCTCCAGCAAGGAGCGGTTTCGCGAACGTTGAATATGTTTTGAAATATGAGAATACTTATTAAAATTGTGGACATTTTATAATTCATGGCTATGTTTTTATTTTGCCAACAATTTTTGATTTGGCAAGCAGTTTTTGAAATAGTGAACACCTTTTGGAATTCTCAAACATTATTTAAAATTAACCAATATTTTTGAAATTCACGAACATTTTTTGAATTTGTGAACATTTTTAGAAGATCATGGCCATTTTTTATTCATGAACATTGTTTTGATTTCATGAACATTTTTTAAGAATTCAAGAACTTTTATTCAAGTTCATAAAAATCATATTCTAGACTTGTTTTTGAAATACGTTGATTTGTTAAATTTTAAATATTTTTGTATTTGTGAACATTTTAAAAATCTTGTAACAATTTCCTATTTTGAAAAAAAATTAATAGTAAAAACAGAAGAAAAAAATATGCTGCCATCGACCGGCCCAAATCGTGCAAAGTGTGTGTGTGTTTTGGATGTTATCCTTTGGGTGCGGATTTTTGCGGGTCGGAGGTAGTTGGTAGAAACCCTCGCCCGCATCACCGGCCAGGAGGTTCGCCGCCGTTCTCAAACAGTAGCACGCGTGAGTTCTTGAGCGTGTAGGTTTGTTTTTTCTCTTCTTTTCTTTTGCTTCATATTTTTAAGACATAAAATTACTTAAAAATAATGAAAACCACGAATTTGAAAATTTGTTTAACACATATTCAAAAAATGTTCAAGGGGATAAAAAACTTTAATCATGAATTTGACAAATGTTGAACATGTATAGAAAAATGTTTCTAATGTATACAAAAACGTACAATGTATATTTGAGAAAATGTTAATCATTTATTTTAATTATGTAAATCTAGTGTAAAACAATTGTTAGTATAGTTATAATGTTTTCTGATATCATTAAAAGTACATTTCAACATGAATTAGAATTTTTTTTAAATATATCCAAACAAAATTTCAAAATCATGTGCTTGAAAAAATGATAATTATGTATTTGGAAAATATTTAAGGTGCATAAAAAAATATTTCTGGTGTATACAAAAGATGTATAATGTTGATGAAAGAAAGTAACATGTTGATGTATAGTGTACAGACCAAAAACATATATTTAAAAAAATGTTAATCATGTGCTTGAAAAATGTTTAACGTGCATACAAAAATGTCTCATGTGTTGACGAAAAATATGTAATGTGTATGAAAAGAAAGTAGACATCAAAAAAGATATTTTAAACAATTAACCTTATGTATGAAAATGTACAATATGTATACAGAAATGTTCATGGTCGGGCGATACCGCCACGGCTATTTCTCGCCCCGTTGCCGCGCGAAACAACACCGGGGGAGAGGGGCAGAATCATCACCATCACGAGAAGCACAAATTTTGACCAAATATAGAATCAACATTCTTCATGAGACGACAAAACACACAGGAAACTTATATTACAGCACACACACGTAATCATCTTAAACCAGGCCGATGGTTGTGGTGGGAGCTTGTCAGTCTTTCTTGTATTTTACCCCCTGCCTTCTATAAAGCTAAGCCACGCACTTTGCATGCTCTTGAAAAAAAAAGTAGAGATTATAACGTGCTAGCATATATTATCATTAGTTTGAGTATATACGATAACTAGAAAAATATCTTTGCACACAGCTAGCCCTGTGCTGACCGGTGACACAACAATGCAAACATCTTAGGTTTTATTGTCGTGAGATTGCGAGTGGCTTTAGGTCGATGATCCGCGCCATTGTCATCCTCTTTCTGACTTGTGGGCCCAGCATGTCAGAAAGGCGTTTAGAAAAGGTAAATCGGGCACTTTTCACACTTGGTAGTTTTTTGTCACGGATTAGGACAAAAGTGGTAGTTTTCCTCACAAAAACGTAAAATGATAGTTTCTGGGCACGGTTCCATGAATTGTGGTAGCTTTTGGTTATCTAAGAGATTAGGTGAAAAACCATGATTTGATTGGTTTTTGTATCATGCAGTTAGCAACAAGAGACGAAGAAGAAGATTCTCGATGATCGCTTTTGCGGAAGCATGATCGGTGTTGCCACTAACGAACAAAAATAATGTGAGGGAGGGAGGAAGAAATCAACAGGAAAAACAAGACACATTGTGTTTCGGTTATTTAAGTTCTCTGACGATACATCCAACCGGCCACCAAATACAGCGCAGACATGTGTGAAATCTTAAACAAAACTCAAACGGCTGCAATATCAGCTTGATATTATAATATTACCCTTTATCGGTAAAAAAAACTGAACTAGATTTATCGCGTACGAAAACAATCTTCAGAAAATTGCTAGCTTATACAGTCGTGTAAAATATGCAGAAGTCGTGATGATGAACAACATTATGTCAGCTGGATCAAAGTGGTCATACCCTGTAAGCAGCTGATGAGATCCATCCATGGAATGGCTTCAGGGCGCTCTCGTATGCTTCTTCCACCATCTCTTGCAGGCTTGACTCTGGGTTCTTCACTAATCTCTCCAGCAAACGTATCGAGAAATCCGCCGACCTAAACCGAACGCGTTTCCCGACACGTGAGAACAAAGGTTTGGAAATAGAATTGACATATATGGTATACAAACAAATATGTTAGATGAGCAGACGGTCCATGTACAGTTAAGTTACCTAGCCAGCCAGATGATTGCCCTGGTACAACTGCTGGTCTTCCTTGAGATCCCTTCCTCCACTTTTTCCATCACGATCGCCGTCAAGCTCGCGTATTCCGAAGAGTCTCTTGCATGGCGATGCTGTAATCTCTGCATAAGGAAAGATAGATAACTGTCATCGCTTTACTCAATTGAAACGCGGAGTCGGTATGCTCGGTCGGTCGCTTAGTTATGTGAAGAAATGCAATGTGGAATGCAGGCCAACATTGTGGTAAGATGATTTCATATAAAGAGCAACCACCTGAACATTTTGCTGAATGTCTTGCCTGGGGACTAGCAGCGTTGGCCCGATCGCATCTTTGCCGGCGAAAAACAAAGCATCTGTTAGTTCAACCTCCAAATTTTTTTTAAAAAAAATTTGAATTTGCAGATATATCTATAGTGAAAGAAGAGCAAGCCAAGCTGGGTTTCATGTGAATGTAAGTAACCAACCAAGGACATGGAGAAGGTGGTTGGAGACGCAGAGGAGATCCATGGTGGATGACGTCATTTTCTGTTGTCGATCTTCACCGCCTCCCGAGGTGAGCAAGCAGAGGTCCTCCATGGCCATCCTCAGCTCAGACTTGCCCCTCTCCATCTTCCTTCTCCCTTTCTTCAGAGCTCAGCTACTACCTTGGCTTGACATCTGGCTCCATGAATCCATCCTATAGTTATATAGACACACAGAGAGAGAGAGAGAGAGAGAGAGAGAGAGAGATTGGAGCTCATTTGCTGCCATTTCTTGGAGCAAATGAAATGATGGGGTGTCAACTACTGGATGCCATTTCAATAATAAACAGCTGCGTCCAGAACCCTCCATGTATGTGAAGCACTTGAGAGCAGAGCATAGAAGCAAGTGGTGCATTTTTCTTTAGGAAGAGAGCAATGGTGTTCGTATTGTTAGGAGCAAAGTAAGAGGTTGTGGCTCTGTCGCCTAGCTTGTAAGTGGATGATCTGATTCAGCTGGCATCTGGCCTTGTACTTGTACTTGTGGTGGTGTCGTTAATCCATTGCAACTTTGTGTTGTTTTCATTTGGAGATGAGTGCAACTTTGTGTTGTTTTCACCTGGAGATGAGTGAGGAGCAGAGATGTCATGTGGCTGCCCAGGTGCAAGAAGAAATGATACGCTGAGGAGTGAGTGACATATGAGATGCCCTCACAAAGTAGAGGAATAATATCTGAGGGTTATGAACATAATGTCGTCATCTAGTCTAGTTGGAGAAGAAAATCATAATGTCATCATCCATCAACCCAACCCAACGCAGACCAGACCAGTTGATAGATGATTTGCTTACAATTCGTGTTAACAACTTTGTTCCAATCAATCTGGGATAAGCTTACGTCCGTATAATCTACTACTCCCTCCGATCCATATTACTTGCACATTTCATCATCTAGTGGGACGACATATTTGCTCTAGCAGGCTCGAAAGATAAGACATTGGCTTGCCTACTTTTGAGTAGCCCAACTGGAGCACACATTGGCAGCAGCATGTGGACTTGTTGGACAAAACAAACATCAGTCCATGCTTGCATTGCATTTGCATGCATGTAGAACAAAATCACGGTCACCTCTACAGCACTAGAGACTGGGCCATAATTCTACTAGCTAGCTAGGACTAGGAGACCATGTGAACAATCAACATTCAGAAAGTCGCATGGTTGACAATGTTAAGGCCTAAAACATTTTGGTGGTTTAGATGGGCATATCTATTCTATGCACAAAAACGGGGTACATTTTTCAAGATGGAGAAAAAACGCATGTCATTCAGTAACAAGTAACCAATCCTTGTAGGTGCATACCACAACAATGTACAGTTTATCAAGCACACGGACCGCTCGCCCACCGGACACCAGAATCCGAGCGGTGAAGCGAGGTCTCGGCGGAGCATCGAGGCTGCCATGGCGGAGCGACCATCTCGCTCTCTTTTATTTTTATTCTTTTGTGATGGGTGTAGAAGAAAAGAGAAGGCCGAGAAAATGCGGTCCGTCCGTCTCTCCTCTTAACAGCTTGGGCCGGCCTCTCGGTTTCGGTTACTCAAAAAACAAAAGTTGAAATGGTCACAAGTGCACGGGTTTTTTTTTTGAATAATCTGAAAATTGCTCGACACACCTGCCTGTCGTGTGGTATTTTTTAATACTCCCTCTGTCCCAAAATAAGTGTCTTAACTTTGTATTAACTCTAGTATAAAGTTGTACTAAGGTTGAGACACTTATTTTGGGACGGAGGGGGTAATAACTAGGGAATACCCCATGCATTGCTGCGAGAATTAACTAAAATATATCTTTGATGATTTGATTGTATGAAGCATGAGTAGTTGAACTAATAATATATGATGAACTAAAATAAAAAAGGAGTACATGTTATATTGTTTCGGAGGGCTCTTTGGATGGCACAAAACAAAAAACGTAGCCACAAGAAAACAAAATGATGTTGACACGTGCTTTCGAAGCACGGAAATTCTGCAAAAGGTACCTTCGCACGGCGTGATGGAAAAATACACTAGAAATTTGGAGTGCTGAGAGGTGGAGTGAAACGACAGTCTATTGGACTTCTCATTGGGAAAATAAAACCCGGTTTGAACTCATGTTGATATTCTTATGACGCGCATTGCCAGCGTACGTTCACTGGGGCGGGGGGGGGGGGGGGGGGGGGGGGTATAACAAACATGAAGGTTTTTGCCATGTGACAACAGTTGAAAATAATAATGAAATTTCCACCTGGACATTATGAAGAGAATTTTATATTTGTCGTGTTGAAAATTGCCTTGTCAACATATATTTAATTTCCATCGTAACAATGATGCAATTTGCCACTTTTCAGAATTAAATTTGCCTTGGATGTAAAACTTGCCATGGATTTATATTGTGCTTGTGAGAAGGCAGAAATTTGCCATATCGATAAAGTGAATAGTATATAAAAAATAATTTACCATGGTATGTTATTAATAAATTTTCCATGCTAATTAAAATAGATTTTCCATGGTCTAAATAATAAAATTACCATGATCTAATTAATAAAAATGCCATGCTAATTCCAATAATTTTGCCATGGTTTAATTAATAAAATAGCCATTCTACATACAATATATTTGTAAGTCTGCTAAGTTTGCCATGGTAACTCATCTAAAGAATGTAATTTGTGTAGATTTTGACATCATACATACATACTACTTGTCATGATGCTCTTAGAAAACAAATCATGACTTGCCATGCATGAGAAACTAAGTTTGCAAATTTCTAAAAATTGCCATGTTTTGAAAGTATGAAGTAGACCATATTTGTTTTTATCTTTTTTGCAATGGACAAAAAGTAAAATATTTTCTGGTACATGAAAAGGAAAAGTAAACTTGCAAGCTGCTCCTTCCATTCATCCCAAGGACATCGCAATCGCAAAAGTAGGTGGAAACTTGTTAGTGTTGACGACCCCAAGGCCACCATATTCATGCGGCCGACACACAATCTCCCAATTCACCATGCATTTGGCCTTGGTTATCCTATCCGATCAAAACCATAAGAAATAGCATAGCCATTTGTTCATGAGGTAAAGCGTTGACTGGCCACTACCAGCCCTACATTCGGTCCTTGAACGCAAAAATTCTATTCCCGGTGAGAGCAAAGCACTAGCAGAGATGACGTCTGTAAGGTTTCGTTTGGCTTTGCTCCCACCACCCTCATCTATATAGTACTTAAGAGAGTCATCCCCAATAACCTATTTAGTAGCTAAGACTATCCTCCTCAGCAGTGTGCCATGTCGACAATTCTCCATCCACCTCATGCATTCCATCTCAGGAAGTCGACAAGCCAGGAGCATGTGCCCTCTGGCCAGCGACGGTACAGGAAGGACGACTCGGTGACAAGGGAGACCCAGTGCTTGCACGTAGCGGTGCACTGGAAGAGGTTGGGGACCCCGTTGACAAAGAAAAATCGATTACAGAAAAAAGGCAAAGAAAAAGTATAATTCACAATTGACATGCCCTAATTTGTAAAGAAATAACATGATATACTTTATAAAACTTTCCCTCCTCTAATTTATAAATTTACCATGGTATAGTCAATAAATGTGACATAGTATCCACAAAATAAAAATTGACATGGTATAAATTATAAACTAACATGAATATATTTGCCATCTAACAAAAGTCGAAAAGCAAATAAATTTCTCATCCGGATATTATGAAAAAAAATCATGTTTGAAATTACCATGTTGCGTATATTTAATTTCCATTGTAACAGTGATGTAATGTGCAAATTTATTCCTTTTATTAGGAAGAAGGGGTCCGTTCGCTGCCTTGGGCTGAATTCCCTCTGTATCAAGCCACGAGCAATTTATTCCTGGGCTGCCCGAGGCCCAGTTTACCACCAGAGGGCACCGTTTCGGCCTCTGGAACAGCAGCCCATAGGACAGCTGGGCCAGTGCGGGTGAGATTACTGTACATAGAAGATCAACGGCCAGAAAAGTCTAGATGATGAAAACAGACGGCTAGAAATGCAAATCACTGAGAGGGCCCGCTTTAAACTCGGTTTTACTGTCCTTAATTACAGTGTTTATTGCCTATTTTAACACTTCTCAATTCCTTTTAGTGCCCATTTCAAAATAGTACTCCCTCGATCTCATAATGTAAGATGTTTTTTGACTCTAGTGTAGAGTCAAAAAAACGTCTTACATTATGAGACGGAGGGAGTATCTTTTGAAAAAGATAGCGACGGCCCCTCATGGGTTGCCCGCACGCCCACCATGTGCTGAAGTGAGTTTCGTGTCTTGATACGTCACACGTAAGTCACAATTAAGTCATCCGTCGTGCCAGCTCTATATTGTACGTACATACATACACACAAATATGACCCGGCAACTGTTCATCATGCGGGACTACATGGAAATTAGATGTGCAAGTATGTGTAGCCATTCATTCATAAGGAAAAAGATAGAACTAGCACATTTGTCCACTAGCCTTGGTCCTTTGCTCGAATCATATGACCCGTGAACAGCTCGTACAATTTTTGTAGCGCTTCGAAGCACACAAATCTCTCTTTATCTCGCATGTACAGTATAGAACAATTCCCACACACCTCTAGAGCAATACAGAGACATAATCACTGCTGGTCAGTACCGGTAAAGGGCATGCTTTTTCAGAGGGGTGATCACATCACTGACAATAGTCGATTAATCATGGATGTAAGTAAGATGCATATCATTCAGTAAGGCGCATACCACAACAATGAGCAAGTATACATAATTGTGCAATTACTAGTGTGTTAGAGCATCGACTTGCCAAATCCGGCATCCCATATGTCCGCAGGCCCGCGCTGACACGTCTGCGGACTGTGATCGGGCAGTCCCCAAATCGACGTCCACAACCGTGTGTCTAATATCCAACACCCTATATCCATACTTAAGCATACAACATGGAACGAAATTACGTAGATCAAACGCACATAGAAATGCTGAAGCAAACATACATACAAAACCGACATCAAACGGACATAATTTACATAAACATGACCAAACATAAATTATGGTTATAGTAAGCTATAATAAATGACTGGGGCTTTTTAGCTCTTGGGCTGCACATTTTCAAAAATTCAAAAATGGAATTTGTAAGTTTAAAAAACTGAAAATAAATACACAAATACTTGTAGTTGTGTGTCAATCATCATTATGAAATACATTTTGATATGAGGTGTACCAAAAAAGCTTGTACTTTCTAGTGGATAGTACATGTGTTAGAAATACTTAATTTTATTAATTTTGTGTAGCTCACATAAAACGTATGTTTCCATGAAACTGTACAAAAGTATACATCCATGGGTATGCGAGTATTTCTTTTTAGAATTTTTGTCAAACCTATTTTTTTAATTTCGGGCGCCATGGAGCTTGAGCCCCATTAGTAATTCCCGGGCAATAAACACTGTCATATTGACGTCATAATTAGTGTTTCCATATAAATGCCTAATTTCAAATTTTGCACCGGGCCCCTAGATTCTCAGGTACGGGCCTGCACACGTGGCATGTCAAATTGACGGTCCCTCATGGCTTGCCCACACGGTGCTGAAGTGAGTTTCGTGTCACTTCGTTGGCTACGAGTAAGTGATAACCCATTTCTCATGCCCACTCTATATTGTACATACATACATACATAGAAATATGACTTGACAACTGACCCTTGGATATTCATCATTTGGCACTACTGGAAATTAGATGTGCAAGTATGGGTAACCACTCATTCATAAGAAAACAAATTAGTACTAGCACATTTGTCCACTAGCCCTGGTCCTTTTCTCAACTCATACGACCCGTGAACAGCTTGTACAATTTTTGTATCGCTTCGATGCACACAAATCTCTCTTTATCTGCATGTACCGGTAAAAGGCATGCTATTTTAGAGGGGTGATCAAACTGAAGGTAGTCAATACTATTAAGCATGGGCGAGGTAAGCCACGCGTGAACGATTGGCGATCTGAAGGCGATCTAGGTTTTGCCCACGGCCGCCGGCGGCGGGTGCCGCCGCCTGTCTGCTGTTTACTACTGCAGGGGTCATGGGCCCCTCTTGGCCACTAGCGTGATGTCCTGATCTGATCCTGATGAGAGAAGGAGAACAGAAGAGGTAATGTGGTTCTTGGTTCTGCGGTTTGCTGGCTTTTCAGAGGATCAGGAGCCTGCATAGTTCATGTCCCAGCGCGCGTCTCGCGAAGCTGGTTTTCTGTCCCGGCACATCTCTTTTGCCTTGCAAGGTGTTGTGATCGGTTTACTGTCCCTCCGTAGTGTTCCGATTGCGGTAGGGTTTTTATTCAGTTTGTCTGCTCAATCGACTTTGTCGGAGGAGTATCGTGTGAGTTTTAGAAGGATTAAATTTTATTGGTGGCGGTCTCCAAGGTGAGGGAGGCTGACCGGATGCAATGAAAATACTCAGTTGGAATTGTCGTGGCTTGCAGCAAGGCGCGGCGGTCAGGGCCCTCCTTGAAGTTCACACGAGCAGGAGCCCTGACATAGTTTTTCTATCGGAAACACATTTAGATGAATTCCCGGCAGAGTGTCTGAGGAGGAGAATGAAGATGGATCATTAGGAGGTGGTCTGTAGTGATGGTAAAAGTGGCGGGTTGGTTCTATACTGGAAGGAGGAAGCGGCTGTCTCTCTGAAGTTCAAGACAAACAATTTCATTGATGTATATGTTGGAAACGATCCGGATAATATGTGGAGGTTCACTGGTATGTACGGTGAACCACGTTGGGAAGATAAGCATCTCACCTGGCAGAGGATGCGTGATCTAGCTGGCATTAGTGATATGCCTTGGTTGATCATGGGAGATCTGAACGATATTGCATATTCTTTTGAAAAAGAGGGGGGGGGGGGGGGGGGGGGGGGGGGGGGAGACCTCGTCCAGACATATATATGAAGGCATTCCGCGATGCTCTTGATGACTGTCATCTTGTTGACTGTGGATATGTGGGAGATAAATTCACTTGGCAACGAGGCATGATCCGAGAAAGACTGGATAAAGCACTTGCAAACGATGGGTGGCAAAGGAAATTTGCGAATGCTACTGTACATCATCTGAATTATAGCAAGTCTGATCATAGGCCTATTCTGATGTCTCTGGATGAAGAGCCGGTGCACGAGCATAATGGGCCGGCCCTGCACAGGTTTGAATCAAGATGGCTGAAGGAGAAAAGATTTTTGGAAGTTGTGCAACAAGCATGGGATCGGTCTCATGCTCCAGCTGGGAATGTTTCGTTGGCTGACAGATTAGCGGCTATCCACAAGGACCTGCACGTTTGGGACAGATCAGTCCTTAAAGGTACAAAGAATAAACTTCACAGTGTAAAAAAGGAGATGGAGGAGGTCTCGAGGCGAGAACTGTCAAGTGAAAATGTAGCGAGGCAGAAGGAACTAGCGATGGAGATAGAAAAATTACTAGAGATGGAAGAAATGTATTGGGCTCAACGAAGCAGGCTGAATTGGCTGCAGTTTGGAGACCGTAACACAGCGTACTTCCAGAACTTTGCCTCAGCAAGACGTGTGAGAAACCGTATTAAAAAACTAAGGAATGCCCAGGGTGTCTGGCAAGAAGGTACGGCGTATTTGAATCCTCTAATTTCAGATTATTTTGCTAGTCTATTCTCTATTGAGATTGAGGAACCGGACCCAGTTTTCATAAATCATGTCGTGCCTCGTGTTACAGAAAACATGAACAATGAGCTTCTGAAACCATACTCTACGGCAAAAGCACCAGGTGCGGATGGATTGCATGCCCTGTTCTTTAAAAAATGTTGGCACGTTTTTGGAGATTTACTTACAAGTGAAGTGTTGAGCGCAATAAATAATAAAGTTGTTCCTGATGGTTGGAATGATACTGTGATAGTTCTAATACCTAAAGTGGATTCCCCAGAAAATATATCACAGTATAGGCCTATCAGTTTATGCAATGTCTTGTATAAAATCATCTCTAAAATGATTGCTTTTCGTTTAAAGGCTATTTTGGATGAAGTAATATCTCCTGTCCAGAGTGCTTTTGTACCTGGGAGATCAATTTCTGACAACATTCTCATCGCCTATGAAAGTATGCATACTATAAAAAACAAGAAGAAGGGCAAGATAGGATATTGTGCAGTAAAGCTTGATATGCACAAGGCATATGACCGCGTTGAATGGATCTTTTTGGAAAGAATGTTGAGTAGGCTCGGCTTTCATGGTGATTTTATTGACTTGTTGATGGCTTGTGTCAGTTCAGTTAAATATAGAATCAGATTTAATGATCAAGAGACAAATATGTTTGTGCCAAGCAGGGGCCTCCGTCAGGGGGACCCGTTATCACCTTATTTGTTTCTCTTATGTGCAGAAGGGCTTTCAAGTGCTCTAGCTCAACAAGAGGAGGTTCGTGGCATAGGGGGTGTTCGGGTGTGCAGAAATGCACCATCAGTATCTCATTTATTATTCGCTGATGATTCCCTTATACTCATGAAGGCAGATATGATTAATGCAACCTCGTTGAGATCAGTGCTTGATGCTTATTGTGCTAATTCAGGCCAGCTTATTAGTGAAGCCAAATGCAGTATTTTTTTCAGTCCAAATGTTGATGTGGAAATAAAAGCCCAGATGTGTACTGAACTTAATATCCACATTGAAGCAATTTCTGAAAAGTACCTGGGCCTACCCTCTATGGTGGGGCTGGATAAAAGTGATAGTTTTGTTTATTTGCTTGAAAGGATCATCGAAAGATTGAAGGGATGAAAGGCAGTAATTCAATCCATTCCAGTGTTTGCCATGGCTGTTTTTAAGATCCCCAAAAAATTATGCAAAGAGATGAATGATGCTATGTCTGCCTTTTGGTGGGGAGATTCTGAGGATCAAAAGAAGATGCACTAGTTTTCTTGGTGGAGAATGTGTGTTCCAAAAAAGTTGGGCGGCATGGGATTTCGAGATCTATTTTCGTTTAACATGGCTATGCTCTCAAAACTGACATGGAGATTGCTAAATAATCCTGACTCACTTTGTGCTCAAGTTTTGAGAGCGAAATATTATCCTGATGGGAAATTACTGAATGCAGGTCCAAAAAATGGCTCTTCTTACACCTGGCAGAGCATTTTTGCAGGACTACAAACTTTTAAGCGTGGACAAATTTGGAGAGTTGGCTCGGGAGAAAAAATTAACATTTGGGAGGACCATTGGATCCCAAATAGTCATTCCAGGAAAGTTTTTACCAAGAGGGGAAACTGTATTTTGCGTACTGTTGATGAGTTGATTGATCTACATAATGGTAGCTAGGACGAACAACTTATCAGAGATATTTTCTTACCCATTGATGCGAACAATATTCTTGCAATTCCGTTGAGTCCACATCTACAGGAAGATTTTGTGGCATGGCATAAGACAAAAAACTTATGTCCGTTCTGCCTATCACATTGAATGGGATCATCAGTTCGGCGCACGAACTAGAAGAGAAGATGGGCAAGGCTCTGCTGAACCGAACCCGGTATGGGACATTTTATGGAAGCTGAAAATTCCAAGTAAGATTAAGGTGTTTATATGGAAGGCTCTGCATGGTACAGTTCCAGGCATGGCGATTCTTGCTTCGCGACACATACCCGTCTCACCACAGTGCCCTATTTGTCGCTCGGGTCCGGAGAATATTCGACACTTGTTATTCACATGCACTCGTGCACGGAAGGTTTGGTCTGCGCTCGGGCTCCTGGATATCATTGATGATGCACTGATTGCAGACATGAGGATCAGTAGTACTTGAGCATATTATTTGCAACCCAAACAGGAAGTCGCCAGTCCTGGTTATGTTAGGATTGCAGGAATCAGTAGCCGTTGCGTGTTGGTATGTATGGTGGCAAAGGAGGGAAGCAGTGAAGGGCGAAACTGTAGCGGATCCCCCCTGGACGGCCTTTGCAATTCAGGCTCTAGCATCAAATTTTGGAGCTGTTTCCCATTCCAGTAAACCACATGAAATAACATGGGAAAAGCCAAGCCGTGGATGTTATAAATTAAATACAGATGCTGCTTTCCGCCAAGATGGTTCGGGTGCAGTTGAAGTAGTCATACGTAATAGTGCAGGTGAGGCTGTGGCAGGAGCTGCAAGTCCTTTTCAAACGGCCTTTGATATTGCCTCGGCGGAGGCCCTTGCACTTCTAAAAGGACTAGAATTAGTTGAGAAGTTGGGCTGCACCCATATCACATGTGAGTCCGATTCATTGGAGCTCATTCAGGCATGCAATGGGGAGCTGGAGATCTATGGTCCTTATTCTGCGACTTTAGCTGACTGCTTTGCGAGAGCCAATATGATTGATGGAGTTTGTTTCTCCCACTGCCCTAGGGAAGCCAATCGAGTTGCTCACCATCTGGCGAAGCACTCTTATGATACTCAGTCTGCTTTTGATTGGAATGGAGATCCACCCAATTTCATTCTTCCTTATGTAATAAATGATGCAACTCTCTTGACTGTGAAATAAAACACCGATAGGCTTTCCCTTCAAAAAAAAGCATGGGCGAGGTAAACAATCAATAGTCAAAAAATCACATCATAGACAATATTATTAATATAACCCTAAAACAAGTTGGTGCTTAATGCACAAAAAAAAGAGGTGGGGGCATTTTTCTAATGTAAGGACGATGAATATAATTCTTTTTACGCAAAACTATCAATCTAGTCGTTTTCAATCATGACAGTACAATGAACATCAGAAATAATAAAAATTACATTCAGATCCATAAACCACCTATCGATGACTACAAGCACTGAAGCGAGCCGAAAACGTGTTGCCGTCATCGCCTCTCCCTCGCTGAAGCCAGGCAAAACCTGTTGTAATAGACAGTCAGGAAGTCGACATGCTAAGGCCCCATAGGACTAGCACAACAGAATAACAACCATCGTTGATGAAAAGTAGCGTAGATTGGAATGCTCCAACCTGAAAACACACGAACATTGAACAACTACGACAGGGTCGTGGCAAATTCATCAAGTACGATCCACCGGAGACACACCTCCAGATGCCCACCGACGATGTTAAACACACCATCGGGACAGAGCTAGGCATGATGATTTTAATGATGCTCACGCAAGTATAGTAATTGCAACATGCAAGAGAGCATCATGAATCACATGCAAGCACATTTAAACATACCACACTTCCTATGCATAGGAATTTTGTGAGCAAATAATTTATTAAAACAAGAATCAACTAGCATAAGAAGGCAAAACAAGCATGCCTTTAAAATTTTCAACGCATAGAGAGAAAACTTGATATTATTGAGATATGTAAAAGCATATGTTCCTCTCTCATAATAATTTTCAGTAGCATCATGAATGAATTTAACAGTATATATAATTATCACATAAAGCATTCTTTTCATGATCTACAAGCATAAAAATTCTATTGCTCTCCCCATAATCTAATTTCTTCTCATTCATAATAGTGGGAGCAAATTCAATGAAATACCTATAATATGATACTTGATTATAATCATGATGAGAAGCTTCATGGCAACTATTATTTTTTATAGCATACATGTCATCATCATAATCATCATAGATAGCAACTTTGTTGCCATAATCAATTGAAACCTCTTCCGAAATAGTGAAATCATCATTAAATAAAGTCATGACCTCCAAATCCACTTTCATAATTATAACAATAAGATTTAACATTCTCCAAAATAGTGGGACCACTACTACCTAGAGTTGACAGTCTTCCAAACCCTCTTTTTTGTGGCGGTGACTAGGTTCGCTCGGTGCTTTTCCTAGAACTTTACTTAAGTGAGCCATCCTCACTAACCTATTTTTATCTAAATATGCAATATATCCACCTCAACAATGTGCCATGTCAACAATTATTCACTCGCCTCATATATTTCATGTCAGGAAGCCGACGGGCAAGGAGGAGTGGAAGGTGCTCTGGGGCCAACGGCGGCGTAGGAAGGATGGCACGGTGACTAGGAAGACCCAGCGCTTATGCGCGGTGGTGCACTACAAGAGATCGGCGATGCCGGGCGTGCGCCAGGATCTCTAGCAGAACGTTTTCCGATAGCCTTACAAGTGAGAGAGTTGCACGGGCGTGTGCATGCCTGTTCAAACAAAAGAAAAATATAAACAAGAGGTGGCTAATATGGACCACTCCCCTATGGTTACAATTTTCTCAATGCTGCGGCTTAAATGTTTTGAAATTACTGCACGAACAACAATTACCAGCCGAACTTTGGACGATGGGAGGTTTCAATGGTGATGTTCACTTTTGGACTACGCATGGATGGCTTGATGCGCTGCATCATCGTAAATCATCGAGAATGTGTCGGCCGTGTAGCAGCGTTCTAAAGGACTTTCATCAGTGTGATTTCGTGATGAAATTTTCTATGCACAAGAAACATTTGTGAAAGTATGTCACAAAAAAATCAGAATTTTTTTGAATTTTTTCCTTTTTTTTACTGTTCACACCAAGAGCATTTTTGCTTTGGGTGCAGAAAGGTACTTCCGCGTTCTAAATGTATATATTGCCGTTGGTGTTTCTCATTTTTAATATATGCCTTAAATGTATATGTTGCTATTAGTGTAACATTGTAAGCACAATCCTTTGATGCCTATGTTGCTGCTGGTGTAACAGTGTGAGCAGAATGCTTCCATGTCGTGTCCCTCTCATTACCTGTCTGCTCCCAGATCTCAATATTCCCCAAATCTAGCATGCCTTGGATTGTTGCCACATTTGCATATATAGCAGGTTGTTAATACTCCCTTTGTTCTGTAATGTAGCACGCAATTTTATTTTATTTTTAAAAGTCAAAATTTGCAAACTTTGATCAAGTTTATATACAAAACTATTTATATCTACAATACCAAATGTATAATATATGAAACTACTTATTATAATGAACCTAATAATATATGTTTGGCATTCTAGTTGTAAATGTTTTTCTCTAAAAACTCGGTTAAAGATTGCAGGGTTTGACTTATCAAAAAATCTATATGCACTACATTAAAGGGAATAGTGAATTGTAGTATAGCTCTTCATGCTCTGCACACAGCTCAAGTAAGCTTTAATTCTGTTTCATTGGGAATTTTCCCAATTATTGGCTAGCTTAATTTTGAGCTGTCATGTACTTTATATGTTCCTACTTTCTAATTTGCTCAGAGCAAGAGTTTTTTTAGATACAAGGCAGGAGCCCTGCCGATTTTATTAAGCTAGGAAGAAGCGAAAAAAATATAAACCATGGAAATTCCCAAACAGCCCACCGCCACCTAACAGGACCACCACCCAGAGAGATAGAAAGCGAGGTGATTAGAAACACCTTCAAGAACGACGGCCGAGGGCACCGTTGTCGCCGGCATCGGCCCCTGTCGACTGCAAAGAACCTTAAGTAATAGTCTGACCAAGCCAACAACACCACCACCGCTGCCCCCACTCCGAGTAAACACGATCCGATGTTTAGGAAGTACTAGCTGAATGCCCGTGCGTTGCCATGGAACAACAAATTTAGGCAATTCTATATACGAATGGCGGGTATTATGCCTCACGGCTCCACAATATAAACGTATCTATCCATCACTATAGCATAGCTTACACTCTCTTATAATCTTAGAAGATCATTTTCTCTCCCTCTACCGCTATCCATAATGCAGGAATCACTGAAATGAATGACAATGATATTGCTTTGTAATTTTTTCACTAAATCCAAAGGATTATTTGCCTCTGAAAGGATAGAATTTTGAATAATATTTGAGCACACACATCGTCTCGAAGACAAGATAAAAATCATAAGTAAATTCAACATTTAGGAATTTTTTAGAGATAATAAAGCATAGTATTAAAAAACATATTGCATACTTTGATCTCACTGAACGAAGTTGGCAGAGTATATGAAGTTCATATGCAGCTTCCAGGTTGTACAAATAAATATAAGTATTAACAAAACTTAACCAGAAACAAACATGCCACCATCAACTTACTTAGGTGCTGATGACATTTTCTGTAGAAAGACCACAATAAACCAAATCAGAAATTGAAGAATCAGAACTCACTGATATCTAGATTAGATCTTTCAACTTTTGGTGTTCCTTGAATAAAATGTAAAGAGAAACAATCCATGAATTTGCATATTACATAGTACCAAGGTTAGGCACACACCCAATATATAGGGTACTTGCACTTTCGATCGATCAAAATATTTAGTATTTTGCATCCCAGAAATATAGACGCTTTCTTATAATTAATACCTCTACTTTTTTCATCTTACTAACAATTTTCAGGAATGGAAGAAGGTAAAAAGGTTTATCTCAAGTATAGAGATTCTGAAAGTGACAGACCAATATAAAACAATTTAATCTTGGGTCAAATGACTATGCTAGTTAAACTGATCATATCATATTTGTTCCAGAATATCCATTTTCATGCCAAAACAATATATATGTATAAGACTCTGAAAAATTGTTCTCAATCCTTGAATAAAATGAACACACTTAAAATAATTAGTTTACATACATACTGCACAGAGTCTATTATGAATACGGAAGTTCAGTTGCACCTAGACTAATACTGATTTTCATGTTCTCTACAAACAAAAACTTCATCCGTCAAAGCAAAAGAACCGAGTTGCACAAAGTCTTTTATGAATACAGAAGTTCAGTTACACCTTGACTGATACTGATTGTCATGTTTTCTACGAACAAAAACTGCATCCGTCAAAGTGAAGGAACCGACATTCGCTAAAGACAAGAAATCGACCTTAGGGCACAATTAGGTAGTGAGCATATGTGATTCTTAATATACAAGTTCTAAATTAATGCATGTCTGGAACCACTGGTACCTCCATTCGGTTGTTCTAGATCATTCGATGGAAGTATTCCTCCATAACAACCAATATTGAGGATCTCAACTTTTTCAAAGCCTATGACCACTAACCTGCATCCAACATCGATGCAAATATATAAGTTAAATTATGAACTTAACTGGAACCACACAAAACCATTTTCTCGATATGAGTAGGTCAAACGGAACATATGATGAAAACTCCAACTGCATTATTTAATAAAAAAATGGCCGAATAACACACCAATTTTAATAAAATAACAGGCATATACTCATATGTAGCAGTATCGCTTCCACCAGTAGCACCAATTTTAGGCTAATAAAAGAATATGTAAGGTACATTAGTGCTTGTATGGCAAAAAAGAAGAAACCTTTTTTGTTTGTAGAACATGACAAGTACATCTTTTTATGTTTCAGAAGAAAGCACTGCACCACCATTATTTATCAGAATTACCTCATGTTTTATCTCACAAAAACACAGTCACCAATGGTAGCACATTAGCACACAAATCCCTTGCATTCTAAACCGAGCACAACGTAGTAATTTGTCATAGTAGGAGAACAACTCAAAGAGAGTTTACGAAGGATGGTAGAAAATCAAATAACTAATCAAAGATTGCTAGATTGGTAGATGACAAAGACCAATGACACAGATGAATGCATTGCCCATAAAGAGAAACCCCGGAAGGGGAAATATACCCCAAAAAATCAGTAGAGTAGAATGGAGAAGAATGGCCTCACTACTGGCTCAGGTTCACCTATCTGGAAGCAGCGAGGCTGGCATGATCACCAAACAGGCTCACGTTTCATGCAATTTTTTTATTCTCTTGGTGAACAGTGTGTACAACAATGAACTACTTTGAAAAAGAAAATATGACTGTACACCGTGAGCACCATAAGTGAAGCCGCATGTAATTTGGATTTGCCATGGGCCACAAAATACGACATGGGATTCATCTACAGATTAATGTGTTACCTAAAGAAAATGTTTGACCACAAATGTATATGCCATGTGAATTTCAAGTTACTTACAACTCCAATTAATAGTGTATATGTAATGTCAATTTAAAGTTGCGTAAAACTGCAATTCATAGTGTTTTTCATGTCAATTTAAATACGTATCCTATTTTTTATGCACAAGACTTAGAGGTTGACCCTGTCTAGCTAAGCTGTGGGTCAGTGGTTAACATGGATGAGAGGAAAACATCACCACATCCTATTCTCTCATTGTCATGGTAATGATAGCAAGAAAAAACAGATTGCATAAACAACAAAAAGATGGGAATTTTCATCGCTTCCTAGCTCTCTTGTTCATTGAGACGGCAGAAGGATCTAATGATCGACTCGATGCTTAAAGTGAAATAAAGTTGACTGCATTATCGACAAGATGACAGGGCAAATTGGAAACAACGATCAAGATTAGCAAGCAACTACATTAGTGAAGTGAGTGATCACACTTGATAGTGGATGGTGCAGAAGTACTCGAAAAATAAAAGAAACATATGCATACAATGGAACAAAGATTCTACAAGGAATTTTTATACATAATTCTCAGTCCTAATTCTCGTATCAACAAATGTATTGAGTTCCTGTTTCCTGAATTAGGTCTGTTTGGCAAGATACACCAAAAAGAATTTGTACGGATTGTGTGATCAAAAGAGGGGGGGATGAGGGGCAACAGAAAGTGCTGTTTTTATATTAGATGGATCAAAGAACAGCTGTTGAATACCGGTGCATATACCTTACAATGCAAAGTTTCAAATATTGTAGTAATAAGTAAGAACAAGTTCATATTATCATATATACATAGAAGTGCAAGGTTTCAGGATTCAGAAAGGGACAAAAGACCTCAGTCATATGATTCCATAGTGGAGCAGCCACCGCTGCGTCCGCCGACAAGATGATGGCAATCATGTTGTGGGGCGCTGTGTAGAGTTTGGGCTATGACTCTTTGGTTGTGAATCGCCACTGTTCTTTTCCTCGCATCTCAAATGGCAGCTAATAACAAGAAGAAGAAACAATCCTTAATACATTGCAAAAGGACCGACATGGAAATCACCAAGAACCACCTCACAATACTGGAGGCAAGAGGACATTTCTCAAACATCTCCCCATCTCCAACCCGTGACTGCTATAGGAACGAGTAGTGTTGCTGAATTTTGAACAATCCTCATAGGGGTTGACTCCTCCGCCGAGCTAGGGTTCGTCAGCATAGCGATGGCCCACGCTCTCACGGCATGGGTTGGTCGATGTCGCACTCAGCCATGACGAAGCGGCAGCCGCGGCATCTGCACTGATGGCCCTCGCCCTCGCAGCCCTGATCGACTGCTGCGTGCCACCGTTACCATGCGCCGACGATGCCCTTGCAGCGTTTTCCTGTGAGACCACGCTGGGCCGTCCTCAAGGCGCCCACCTGCAAGAAGCCAAAACATGGACGATATAGTCACCGGGCAAGGACGAGCCACGAGCCATGGACATGGGTGGGTTGAGGCTGATCCCTAGATCGGACTGGGGATGAGATGGGGAACATAGGCGAGGCAGGAGCGGGAGAGTGTAGGTGCCGGGGTGGTTTGGGACTTCGGGTTCGGGAGAGATATCCTCTGCAGATTGAGATCGTGGGAGAAGTGGAGGACGTGCAGGTTTTCATGTTTTTTGCTGCTTTTTTTTTTGAGGGAGTGTTTTTCGCTGCTTTGGAACGTGGATTTTCTCGGTAGACTTTTTTCTGCGTGGAAATCGTACGAGAGCGGGAGACGTGGGTGGGAGGACGTATCCATAGTTTCTGTCGACTAGTCAATGTGTACGTGCAATGCACGTTAATTTAAAAGTGTATTAAGTGCATGCGGATATTAAGTAGGAATTTGCGTGTTATTAAGTGATTAGCACTATATTTGGCATGAAATTAAATGCACGCTAAACGTGTTGAGTGCTCGACATTGAAGCAGTCTAGGTCGTTGGATTGACATGATTTGATGGCCGAGATTAATTGGATCTGCCCCTTTGGGTCTTTTTATATTGGTATAGATATGATGCACAACACATAAGAAGGATGACAACCACACCTGGATCATGGAAACTTACGAGCTTCATGGCTTACACAGAGACATGCCACTGCTTGTAGGGTCATTGTTCACGCACATTTGTGATGACCTAATTAAGAGATAAGAAGCCCTCCACCACCGGTGTGCCTCCATGAGGCCATCGCCATGTGTTGTTGTTGTTGTTGTTGTTGTTGTTGGAATGTGATCGTTATGGTGGAAGGTCTACGGGGAGGAGGGGGCGGTGATGCCACACCTAGATGGATACTCTCTCGGTTCCTAAATATAAGACGTTTTGGCAGCTGAATTGAGCTGCCAAAACGTCCTATATTTAGGAACCGGGGAAGTACTTGACAAAAAAAATAACATGCTACAACATATCAGAACATAACCACGGAAAAGAGAAGCTTAGAAAAAAAATTATAAGAGGCAAACTGAAATCAAAGGCCCATCAGAAAATGTAAGAAAGCGGACGACGCCGAGTGACTGAAGACTGTAAAAAGCGGGCGATACCGAGGCAAATTGAAATCAAAGGCTCATCAGCAATCATAATTACCGGCCTCCTGTGACGCCTCGTCACCCGATCAAGACAACGCTTTCTTCACCTTCGCCTTCAACTTCTGTGGCCTCAACTATTACTCGATCTGAGCAAGGGAACCCACCAGCCTGCGATATGATAGCATCCATAGATCGATCTAAGCAAAGATATATCATATATGAGGCAACCAAGTTGTCTACACTGGTTTCTTAAGATATTCCTAGAACCTATTAAAATCTGCATGGCCTTTTTGCAAGTTAATTTTGTAGGGATGGCATAAATAGTTTTAGCATAAAGGATGAGAAACATGGGACATACCTTATTTCTTACTAAAATATTCATAGAAATAGTAACGGCCAAATTTACATCCCAGAGACGTGTCCATTCTAAAACAAAAACATATGGTACTTTGGAACAGATGTAGCAAGTACAACTACAACTAAGACGAGATTTGCACACACCTGTGTGTGTATGCACGGTACTATTCATAACTGATTTGTATCAGTATGTAGAGCAATAATAAGGCAAAAGTGAACTTGCTCCAAATGAAAGAAAAAGTTGGAGCTAATTATCATTAATAGCTAAAAAATATCTACTGAAACCAGTACTGTTTCAAGCATAGTATGAAGAAAATTTATAAAGACCTTAAATAGAAAAAACCAATCTGGTATTATATTTGCATCTCTGTACTGAATAAACATTTAATAACTATATTATTTTTCAGTTCAAAGACATGCGTTAAATAATGTCCATCAGTAGTCAGAACAGGTCACTGGGAACACCTCAATTTTGCACCATCGAGAAGCGTACGAAGATCTTCTTGTCCAGGAAGATCGTCCTCGTGCACCATCACTTCCTCACTGGACAGAACAAATTAATCCAGCAAGTTAGTGATCCTAAAAGATTATAACACCACAATCTTTGGGGCAATAACACAAGCACCTGGTGCAGCGGAGAGTGGTGTGCATGTGGGTCGCCTGCTCGTGGAGGCGTCGAAAAGCCAATAGGGACCGAGCGCGCCGGTGCTGCGTGGTGGCAGCGGGGAGGTCCGGCAAAGGGAGCAGGGAGGCAGGCGATGAGGCCCGGCGATGTCGGCATCTGGGAGGCTGTTGGCGATGTTGGTTGGGAATGGACGCGACGTGCGGGCAGCAATGGGGCACCGGGCGGCTGTTGGAGGTGGATGGCGAGGCTCCGGCCGCCGTCCTTCGGGGACCCTTGGTCGGTCAGCGACGGATCTGGCGACCTGGTCTCCCGCGTCCACGGAGGCCACCAAGCAGAGGAGGACGGCATCGATGGGCCACCCCCTAGACCTCTCGGCGCCCGGCGCCCTCAGGAGTAGGGGCGGCGACCGAAACAGCCGTCGGCATGGGAGTGGCGGCGACCGGAACAGCCGTCGGCATGGGAGTGGCGGCGGCCGGCGCGGGAGGCAGGCCGGCGAGGGAGGGGAGGCGTGCGGCCAGCGCGGGAGGCGGAGGCGGGGGCGGCAAGGGACGCGTGCGGCCGGCGTGGGAGGAAGGAGGAGCGGAGAGGTCGTGCGGGCGTGGGCATAGTGCGCAGTGGTTTTTTTTTTTGAAAGGGTGTGTGTGGATTAATGATCGTTGCTTAAGCGTGGCTTGTTGTGTTAAACACGGAGATATTTTAGACCCTTGGATCTAGTAAATAGACAGTCCGTGTTATTTGGATCTGCCTCTCTCTTTCTTTTATAGGGGTAGTAGATGCGTGCAGCTCAAAAAAGGGGTAGTAGATGCGTGGCCAGCGTGGATGGGAGGTCAAACCATCACGACATTCGATCCCCTTTAATAGTAGAGACTCTTTGACAATGCCTCCATGGAGGAAAAGGCGCCCTCCAGCGCCATGCATCATCATCGGTAACGACCCTCGTCGAATCAAAGGTTTCCCAGAGCCTTATTCCTCGCCACCTCACCAGATCCGGGTAGGGGGGAGAACCTGTGAGACCGAGCCACACGGTTCCGTTCATATTCATCAACGGCGGATCGCACCAACAAGGAGCAAAAGGATAGCACGACCAGACAACACCATTGAGGGCTACTGGAGTCGACGCCGGCACCACACGAGCCCATGTCCATCCCACAATTCCGATGCGCCCGTCGCGCATCACCACCACCGCATACCATGGCGACAACAATACAACAACGCCATGCATCCACAACCCTGGCAACCACAATAAAATTGCCACGAACGCGCAGTCGTAGTACCAGCAACCACCACGAGAGTGGCCACCCGGGACCAGATCGGGCTCGCAACGCAATTGCGCACCACCCGTGCAGTCGTCACCACCGCAGCTCCCTGTTAGCAGCAGCAAGCGGCCACATAAACACCGAAAGCTGGCCCAAGAGATCAGGGCGAGATCGAACACCTCCGGATCGGGCTCCCGAGCCCATGCGATGCCCCATCCCTGAACGCGGTGATGCAAGCCACGCCGCAATGGCCGCCAACTCGTGGGCAAGCCACACCACAACGCGGAGAACCGATCCCGCCGCCGCCGGCTGCCTGTGGGCTTTGCCTGTCGGAGGCTTCTGACAATGGCGAGAGGAACAAGGAGGGGGAAGGGGCTGCAGCCGGAGAGCTGGCATCACCGCCCGTGTCGCCCCGGGGAGAAGCAACATGGGGGAAGGAGGGCAAGAGGGAGTTTAACTTCTTCGAGCATCTCCAGCCGCGCCCCCAACAGGCCCCCAGGGCGACTTTTTGGGCGCCGACGCCAAAAAAAGCCTCAATCGCGCCCCCAAGATGCCGAAATCCGTCGGCTAGGCCCATTTTTAGACCGGCAATCCCAGGCCAAAACCAGCGCGCTGGGGGCGCCCGGGTGCTCCGGCGGAAGGGAAAACACGTCTGGGCCACACTGTCAGGCGAAAAGTCAAGGAAATCGTCCAGATTCACTCCCCACCCCCGCGCTCGGCCACCACCCCTGCCGACCCCGGTGCCGCCCACCGCCCAGCACCGCTAGATAGGCCATTCCCCGCCGGAAAGGATAGAAGGTTTCGCCGCGGCAACCTCTTCACCACCTTCCGGGCGAGTTGTCTGGTGCCCCGGCCGCGCAGGGCGGCATACCGGCGACTGTGCGCCTACGACGCCCGCCAGGTATTCGGCGATTTGTCTTCCCGACCCGGCGATGGACTCAGACGACGAGGAGGCGCACACGGTGTTGCTGGAGGAGGAAGCCAAAGCCGACGTCCAGGAGGATGAGCATCTCATGGTCCTCGCAGGAGATCCGAGACCCATAGGTGCATCAACAACTGCAGCATGATCTGGTGGAGCACCTATGGAGGCTCAAGGGCAACGCCTAGCTCGACGTGTGATGAAATAAGAATTTTTATTTGTTGAACTTAATTTGTATTGAATTATGTTGTTGAACTATTTGATTTCTATTGATTTTCGGTAATGAACTATGTGATTAAAGAATTACTTGTGTTGAATTTGCGCCCAACGACGACGAACAGTGGCCGATTTGCGTCGATATCGGGCTGATTTGTCGCCGAAAATGGACCGAAAAGTGGGCGCTTTGCCAAACAGATGGGCCGATATCGGCGCCGGGGGCGGTGATCGGGAACCCAATCGCCCCCAGCGCCGATTTTTGCGCCGGCTCGTCCCAGGCGGCAATTTTCAGGCCTCCTTGGGGTGGGGGCAACGGCTGGAGATGCTCTTAGATATTAGGTGAAGATGGAAGAAAGAGTTTTAGTTAACAAGGAAGTGGTGCCAAACTTGGTAGGGATATTTTACGCTAGGACGATTTTAACACCCAATAAATGGCTTTGCCAACTTGATGGTAAAAAAACTGTTCTTGCTAGAAAACAGAGAAGCAGAAGAAGGAAATTGTGTAGCAGTTCTTATCAGTTTAAATGGAGATAGAAAAGGACTAGAAATAAATAAATTATAAAAGTAATCAAGAAGTATTCCACTTAATTAATAAACAACACCTGACCACACTTTGAAAGATGAAGAATGAGCGACTATTCTCCTCTGTTCCGATGAAAGCAAAACACCAGCAGAGGACCGTTTATAGGAGGTTCCATTTTGGCTTTTACTCCCATCACGCTCATTTCTTTAATGATTAAACGTACACGCATATTATTCCTTATAGTTTACAACAAAAACGTCGCGTGGAAGGCTCTGGAGCGAGCACTGCGGGCCTGGGCCGTGAAAAAGTTCATCGATTTTGACAAAAGTTCATCGAATTTGAAAAAAGTTCATAGATTTTGAAAAAAGTTCATCGATTTGGAAAAAAGTACATCAAATTTGAGAAACGTTCACCGAATTTCAAAAAAAGTTCATCAAATTTGAGAATAAGTTAATCGATACTGAAAAAGTTCATCGAATTTAAAAAAACGAGCACTAAAGAAAACAAAGAAAGATGAGAATAAAGAAAAAAGAAAAAGAATAAAAAAAGAAACCAAACTGAAGAATAAAGTACAAAAGAGGTAAACGAGGTAACTAGTCACTCGTGGGTGGCTGTTGTGGTGGCTGTAGCCGTGTGGTTGCAATAAGGGGATTATCATCTAATTACTTTAATGATTAAATGTACGCTCGTGCATTATCAGTGCATATTATTGCAGATAGCTTACAAATCCGTCTGCTTGCTAGCTTCACTATTTGAGCACGTTCGGTTGTTTATAATTGATATGATCTAAACAGAAACACGGGGACAGGTTTAGAACAGAAACAAGAGGTGGCTAATATGGACCACTCCCCTATGGTTAGTATAAGTGTTGTTTTTTGTTATTATAAATTCCTTAAATGTATATGTTGCTGTTGGTGTAACTGTGTAAGCACAGTCCTTGGGAGCCCATGTTGCTATTGGTGTAACAGTGTGAGTACAGTGCTTTGATGTCATGTCCCTGTCATTACTTGTCTGCTCCCAGATCTGAATATTCCCCAGATCTAGCATGCCTTGGATTGTTGGCACATTTGCATATATAGGAGGTTGTTAATGATGAATTGTTGTATAGTTCTTCTTTCTCTGCACACAGCTAAAGCTTTAACTCTGTTTCAGCTGGAATTTTCCCCATTATTGGCTAGCTTGATTTCGAGCTCTCGCTTACTGTATTTCTTCATACTTTCAGGAGTTTTTCTTTTGCGGTCAAGGCATGAGTTTTGTCTATTGTATTAAGATAGGAAAAGGCAAAAGGTAACTAAAAAACATTTTAAAAAAACACGCCGATGCGGACCCAAACAGCCCACCACCACCTAACACGGCCACTACCCGGAGAGATAGAAAGCGAGGTCTTCGAAAACGCCTTCAAGAAGGGAAGCGACACCCAAGTGCACTGTTGTCGCCGGCATCGAGTCCCATCCACCACAAAGTTTTATTGCGGACTTGTGCTCGACCCCTCCACTTGTGCTCGACCCCTCCAACAAACCTTGGGTAATGGTCCGACTAAGTCAACAAGGATTATCGCCGCACCCACTCCGAGTAGGCACGATCCAATGTTGAGGAAGTACTCCTCGACAATTACTCCAAGAAGGAAAAAGGGTGCCCTCGAGCGCCATTATCATCGGGAACGACCCTTGTCGAATCAAAGCTTTTCCCTGAGCCTTATTCCTCGCCACCTCGATTGACTCCGGGTAGGGGGCCTAGCCGATGCGAACTTGCGAAACTGAGATGCGGCTCCGCTCATATTCATCAACAGTGCATCGCACCAAAACGGAGCAACAGGGCAGCATGGCCACGCAACACCATGGAGGACCGTTGGAGTCGATGCTAACACCACATCGGCCCAGATCTAGCTCACAACACCACTGCACCCGCCGCGCAGCACCACCACCGCAGACCATGGAGACACCAGTACCACAACGTCGTGCGGGCGCAACCCTGGCAATCGTGATACCAATGCCACGAAGACGCAGTCGTAGAACTGTCAACTACCATGAGAGCGGTCCACCCGGGTCCAGATCAGGTTCACAATGCAACTGCCCGCCGCCCGCGCAATCACCGCCGATGTATTCGTAAGCGGCCACGCTACAACGCAGAGAGCAGATCCCGCTGCCGCCAGCTCCACGTGGGCTTTGCCTGCCGAAGGCTACCGACAACGGTGAGAGGGGGGAGGGAGGGGGTTGCAGCCGGAGAGTTGGCATCACCGCCTGTGTCACGCTGGAGGAGGAGCGACGCGGTGGGCAAGAGGGAGTTTAACATCTGAGATATTAGGTGAAGATGGAAGAAAGAATTTTACATAGTAGCAAGGAAGTGCTGCCAAACTCGGATGTGATATTTTGCGCTAGGACGATTTAACACACAATAATTGACTTCACCAAATTCATGGCCGAAATCTGTTCTTACTAGAAAACAGAGAAGGGGAGATAGAAATAGAAGAAGGAAACTGTGTAGCTGTTCTTATCAGTTTAAATGGGGATAGAAGAGGACTAGAGATAGTAGAATAAAGAGACTACAGAAGTAATCAAGAAGTATTCCACTTGATTAATGATAACCAGCACCTCACCACACTATATAGAAAGATAAAAAGTAAGAGACTATTCTCGCCAAAATTTGTACTCCCTCCGTTCACTTTTATAAGTCGTTTCAACAAGTTAAAATGGACCGTTTTGCATGTTGTGTGAAATGTCTTCAATATCTTAGAAAAGTGAACGGAGGGAGTAGCTAAAGTGAACGGAGAGATGACCTCATGAGTGTCTAAAGTGTCAGATCCAAAATAATTAATGCCATGATCTCACCTCACCATGTATGCGGCCGCGATGACTAGACAAGCAGGCCCGTCATCCGTCCTCCAGCACCATCACCACTCACATAGTCAAATAGTATCACCATCATTCCATCCAGCATCACCATCAGAAAATCGACTACTAGTAGTATTACCCAGAGCCATCATTCGCTCCGTTTCATGTGCTGAAAGCAAAGCATTTTGTTTCTGTCGAGAGCAAAGCATTTCTCTTTAGATTCCCCTCGTTTTCGGTACAGTTGTAGTACTCCCTTCGGTCTTTTTTACTTCGCATATACAATCTGTGTCAAGTCAAATTTTATAAAGTTAATTTGATCAAATTTATATTAAAATATATCAACTTCTACAATATCAAATATATATATTATGAAACTACATTTCATAATGAATCTAATAATGTCGATTTAGCATTATGAATATTGATACTTTTTCTATAAATTTGATGAAAGTAGAAATACTTTAACTTCGGATAAAACTTATATACAAACCAAAAAGGACCAAAGGGAGTACTCCACATGCACACACACACTGGTGCGCAGGTCTAGGGTAACAGTGGATACATTGCACTAGCTACCTCTTTAGTCTGGTCATAGTGGGGAGTAACTTAGAGCATCTACAGCCAAACGCCCGCAGACGCGATCGGGCACCTCCGCAGACAATGACCGATCATGCCTCAGATTAGCCACTCTGCATATGCCTCTCTCATATTTCATCCCTTAGATTCATACAAATCATGCAAAAGAAATATTGCTTACTACATGCTACGTACTACCCTATCTAGTCTTCGTCGCCGGAGATGACTACGACAGCGGTGTCGGGCGTCGGCTGGACGGGCGGGTAGGAGGGCTCCGGCTCATCCTCCTCCTGCTCGACCTCATCCATGTAGACGAACATCTCCGCCTCCTCCATGGCCTCTTGCGCCTCCGTCTCCTGCCTGCAATGGCATCTGGCCTCTGCAGCCGACTCCGACCGGAGGGAATCGATGATGCCCTGCTGCTCCGTGCAGATCTGTGTCGCCAGCGTCCCCACATCCTCCTCCTCCTCCTCCTCCTCAACCTCCAACTCCTCCTCCGGATCCACTGCATCCGGAGGTAGCCCCGCAGCGATCCGGGCTTCGAGCCTAGCCCGGACCTGCTCAAGGAGCTTGAGCCGGCGCTCTGGTGTCAAAAATGGCTCACTCCTCACCCGGCGGCATGGGGGCATGGCTACTAGGCGGCCGGGTGGCGTGGAAAGTTGTGGCGGCGGCGGACAGGCGGAGGCAAATGTGGATGAATGGTAGGGTTTCGGTGCCGTCGGTTGACTTATATAGCCGGGCCAGGCAGTACGCGGCCCGTTGGAGCGGCGCCACACGGCGCCACTAGTTCGACGAAGGAGATGAGCTTCGGACCGTTGGGTTTTCGGGCGTTTCCGAGTGGGACCCCGCCGTCAGTCCGATGTGGCGGGCGCGCCCGGGAACCCCCATATTTGGGCTGGATATGAGGGGTGCCAGTCAGCCCGGGCGTTTGAGAGCCGTTTGAGGGGTGGGCGTTTGGATCAAAAAATCGTGACCGGACAGTGACCGGGCGGCCCGCCCCGGCGTATGAGAGGGTTTGAGGCGCCTGGATGTAGATGCTCTTATAGAACACTTTTGTCTACGTAGAAGAGAGAGACATGAAAAAAAGTCAAAGGAATAGGCAGAGCCTGCCTCTTGCCTCTGTGTGTGCTTCTAGATAAAAATATTTAAGGAAAGAAAAAAGATAGAGAGAAAGTAAAAAAATAGCTGTAAAACCTTTTAACCAACCTTATAGTCAGCCCTGTTATATAAATAATTACTAATGCTAACACTTTTTTTTCATAATGCTAACACTTGATCATACGGCACACTCATATAGCCAGCGTGTGATATGCGTCCCCCAGGATTACTGGCAGACAACAGTCGGTAGAAGGTTCCGTTTTGGCTTTGTGCTCCCATCACCCTCATTTTCTTTAATGATTAAACGTGCGTCCCCCAGGATCAATATCAGTTTGCAAAAATGTATGCTTGCTAAGAAACAAATTAATTTGGGAAAACTTCCAAAACTGTTACTTCATCCTGTCCTGGCATCTCCATGGCGCGACTTCTCCCGCTAAGTCTAGGTCGCTAACTAACCCCCACATGCCCAGCCCCAGCTAGCCGAATTCAATTCATTTTCAGTACTCGCTTTGACGAGGACGGCGCCACACCGACACTGCACGATCTCCCTTGTCTCTATCAATTATTTGAAATTTTGGCCACCTGCGCGAGCGTAATGACAGTAAGTATTAAGAGCAACTCCAATGCAGCTATCCATTTCGTCTGCCGACGCCCGTTTGGGTCGGCACGAACAAATGTGCTGGCCCAACGCGTCGACGCATTCCCAAAACGCGTCCACTTGGCGTGTGGGCGGATCCACTTGCGGCCGAAATGTGTCGGCGCGGACGCGCCGCGTCTGCGTCCTTTCAGTGTCCGCCATGTACCCACCTGGCGGACATCCTGTAGAAACTGAACGCACAGTTTGTATTGATCTTCAGCTCATATATATACAGAGTACAACACTACAACGCACACCCGTACTTGTCTAACCAACTAACAGACTCCCACTATCTACCCTAGAAGCTAGGAGGCAGGCGAGGCATGCCGTTCGTGATTAGTTGGAGAAGTACGTGGGCCTGCAGACTCATTCCAATACCCCCCCGCAGACGGAGCGTCTCCGTTGGTGACGCACAGGCTGGATCTGAAATCCTCAAACGTGGCGGTCGGCAGCCCTTTGGTCATGATGTCGGCGAACTGCGAGGTGGTCGGCACATGTAGGACGCGAAACTGACCAAGAGCAACTTTCTCACGAACAAAGTGGATGTCGAGTTCGATGTGCTTGGTCCGGCGGTGATGTACAGGATTTTGAGCGAGGTAGACGGCCGACACATTGTCACAGTAAACAACTGTGGCTTTGTCGATGCCGGAGTGAAGCTCCTGGAGAAGCTGTCGCGTCCAACAGCATTCGGCAACGGCATTGGCCACAGCGCGGTACTCCGCCTCTGCACTGGACCTGGACACAGTGGGTTGCCTCTTGGACGACCAAGAGATGAGGGAGCCACCAAGAAACAGGCAATAACCAGAGATGGAACGTCGTGTGTCGGGGCAACCGGCCCAGTCGGCGTCACTGTAAGCGACAAGCTCATGCGGCGGTGAGGAGCTGATGGTGATGCCGTGGCTGACCGTCCCGCGGACATAGCGAAGGATGCGCTTCACCATGGACCAATGGGGCTGCCGAGGAGCGTGCATGTGTAAGCACACCTGCTGAACAGCATAAGTAAGATCCGGGCGCGTCAACGTGAGATACTGCAGTGCACCGGTGATACTGCGGTATGTGGTGGCATCATCGGCAAGTTCTCCATTGGAGGCAGAGAGCTTGGACCGCGTGTCGACCGGAGTTGAGGCCGGCCTACAATTTGTCATGCCAGCACGATGCAGCAAGTCCTCAGCGTACTGATGTTGATGAAGAAAGAACCCCGCCGAGGTGCGCCGCACTTGGATGCCGAGGAAGAAGTGCAGCGCGCCCAAGTCCTTTAGCGCGACGGCGTCGGTGAGTTGCGCGATGACACGGCGGAGTAGTACGTCTGACGAGGCGGCGAGGACGATGTCGTCGACGTAGAGTAGCAGGTAGGCGATGTCGTGGCCATGACGATAGACAAAGAGCGACGCATCGGAGCGAGTCGCCATGAACCCAATTGTCCGTAGACAGGTGGTGATCTTTGTGAACCAAGCGCGTGGAGCCTGCTTGAGGCCGTAGAGCGACTTGGATAGAAGGCACACATCATGTGGGCGTGCCTCGTCGAGGAAACCCGCAGGCTGCTGACAATAGACATGCTCGGTTAGCTCACCGTGGAGAAAGGCGTTTTTAACGTCAAGCTGGTGGACGGGCCAATTCCGAGAGGCGGCGAGCTGGAGGACGATGCGGATGGACGCCGGCTTGACGACGGGCGAGAAGGTGTCGTGGTAGTCTATGCCGTGACGCTGGGTGAAGCCACGAACGACCCACCGCGCCTTGTACCGATCCAATGTGCCGTCGGGATGCAGCTTGTGGCGGAAAATCCACTTGCCGGAGATGACGTGGGCGCCGGGCGGCCGAGGAACCAAGGTCCAGGTAGCGTTGGCGCGGAGGGCGTCAAATTCCTCCTGCATGGCCTGTCGCCAGTGAGCATCCGCGAGGGCTGCTCGAACCGACGTGGGAACAGGTGACGGAGAAGGTACGGTGGCAGTGAGAATGTAGTCGTCATCGTACTGCGTATTGCGGCGAGTGATGCCCGCGCGAGCCCGTGTCAGCATGGGATGAGCACGGCCGGGCGGCGGTGTTGGGGTAGAGCCACCGGCGAAGACCACAGGGGAGCTGCAGCCACTGGTCGCAATCGACGGAGAAGGTGCAGGCGTTTCTGCAGCTGTGCCGGGCAAAACTGCTGCCGTGGCAGCACAAGTCGCCGCCGAGGCGGCCGAATCTGCTGTCATGGCAGCCGTACTGGGTGACGCACGAGCTGCAGCCGACCCGGGCGACGAAACTGCTGTCGTGGCAGCAGTAGTCGCTGCCGAGGCAGCGGAATTTGCTGCCATGGCAGCCGATCCGGGGTGCGCCGCTGCGGTAGCCGAGGGTGTCGGAGCAGCAGCCGATCTGGACGACGAAACTGCTGTCGTGGCAGCAGTAGTCCCTGCCGAGGCAGCGGAATTTGCTGCCATGGCAGCCGATCCGGGGTGCGCCGCCGCGGTAGCCAAGGGTGTCGGAGCAGCAGGCGGCCGACGCGGCGACCCGGCGAGGAGTAGTGGCGGCGAGGTATCCCTGGTGAGGACTCGGTTGGACGCAGAGGGAGGCGCCGGGACCTGCGCAAACGGGAACGAGTGCTCGTCGAAAAAAACGTGACGTGATATGATGATCCGGCCTGTGGTGGGGTCGAAGCACTTGTAACCAGCATGATCAGGAGGGTAGCCCAGAAATATGCACGCCTTAGATCGAGGAGAGAGTTTGTTGGGAGCCGTGGCTGTAGTGTTAGGGTAACATAGGCATCCAAAGACTCGTAGGTGGGAATATGATGGGGGTTTTCCGTAGAGGAGCTCAAAAGGTGTGACATGTTGGCGAGGCCGGCAAGGGCGCAGGTTGAGAAGATAGGTTGTGGTGGCGAGTGCGTCGGGCCAAAATCTAGTAGGCGTGGAAGAGTGGAAAAGGAGGCTACGCAGGCCCTCGGTGAGAGTTCGGATGATCCGCTCGGCACGTCCGTTTTGTTGAGAAGTGTAGGGGCAAGTGAGGTGGAAGACAACACCGTGGGTGGAGAGAAAGTGGCGAAACGCTTTATTGTCGAATTCACGACCATTGTCGGTGTGGAAGGAGAGGATGGGTCGTTGGAATTGCGTGGCGACATACGCATGAAATGTAATCAACACCTCAAAAACATCAGACTTACGCCGGAGAGGAAACGTCCAGGCAAAATGCGTGTGATCATCAAGAACAACGAGGAAATACTGAAACCCAGAGTTACTAAGTACCGGGGCAGTCCACACATCACAATGGAGCGTATGGAAGGGGAACGGCGCAATATTATTGGATTCACTGAAAGGCAAGCGTACATGTTTGGCTAGCTGACAGGCATGGCAAGTATGAGATGTAGTTTTATTACAATGGAAATCAAAGTTGTCTAAAACATGTGATAAAGCAGCGCGTCCGGGATGTCCAAGCCTTTGGTGCCATAAATCGGCTGTGAGGGCGACAAAAGCAGTGGGAGAAGCAGTAGCGCCGGAGGTGAGATGATAAAGATCGCCCCCGCTATTACATCGGAGCACCACCGTCCCAGTACGAAGGTCCTTAACAGAGAAACCAAAAGGGTCAAATGTCACGGACACAAAATTTTCACGAGTAAGTGCACGAACAGAGATCAAGTTTTTGATGAGAGAAGGAGAAATCAGAATATGACTAAGAGAGAGAGGGGTGGAAGAGGTGGCGATGGATGTGGAGCCAGTGTGGGTGATGGGAAGAGGGGCACCGTTGCCAACTAGAATATGAGATGGGGAGGAGGAGGGCCGGACAGCCGAGATCATACCGGGGTTGCCTGCCATATGCGACGACGCACCGGTGTCGAGGATCCAGTCACCGCCACCGGAGTAGGGCTGCTGCTGCATGGCGAGAAGGGCGGCCTGAAGGGCGCTGGTGTCCCATGGGACCGTTGCGGCGGCTGGTGGCGCAAGAGCAGTAGGCGGGCCGGCGCCGTAGGTTGTCGCGGCGAGCCCAAGCGGAGGACGAGGGCCGAGCAGACCAGCCGTAGGTGTAGCAGATGGGCGCATCGTTATGGGCCATGCGTTGAACATGCCGGTCCAGGGGTTGACGCCGGCGTGGCCGTACGACGGCGGACGCGGTGCGTACGCAGGCAGAGGTGGCGCAGCCTGTGGTGGAGGGGGCCCGCCATGGCCACCTTGGCCGCCGCCGTTGCCGCCCTTGCGCCGCTTGCGGCCGCGCTGCCCGCCGCCGTTGCCCGCATGACCACTGGCGCCGCTTGGGACGCCATGGGCGCCGTTGCCACTAGATGGGTAGGGCACATCAGATGGCTGAGCAGAAGTGGTAGCAGGCGGTGGAGGCGGAGGGCGCCCGGCGTAGAGCGCAGTCGCGGACTCGTGGGAGGCGGCGTGATCGATGCGGCGCTCTTCCTGGAGAAGGTAAGTGCGTGCTTGCAGGAACGTGGGCAGCTTGGAATCGTCGTACGTCATGGTAGAGATGGCGTGGGCGAACTTGTTGGAGAGCCCGCGGATCATGTTGGAGACGAGGCCACGGTCGGTCACCGCCATCCCGCAGTCGAAGAGCGTGTCGGCGAGGGTCTGGAGGCGGGTGAAGTAATCGGTGATGGAGAGGTCGTTTTGATGCAGGCCGTGGAACTCCTCCAGAGCGAGAATGCCCTGCTGATTCCGATTGGAGAGGAAGAGCTGCCGGATCGCCGTCCAGAGCGTGTACGCCGTGGGGTTCCGGTGGTTGACCGCGCCCCGAACTTGGGCGGAGATGGAGCCGAGAAGCCACCGGATGATACATCAGTCGATCTGCGTCCAGACGGTGTCGGTGAGCCGGTTCCGGGCGTCGACAGTGCCATTGACATGGTCCTGGATGTTGTAGGACATGAGAAGGGCATGGAGGAAGGAGCTCCAGGTGGTGTAGTTCGGGGGGTGCAGCTCAAGGGTGACGGGCATGGCGGAGGCTATGTTGAGAGAGAGGATGAGGTGGAGAGGCACGGAGGGGCTGGCGGAAGGTGGATCGCCGAAGGGGTTTGTGCCGGGGCCGGAGCCGGAGCCGGAGCCGGAGCCGGCGGAGGAGAGGTCAGAGAGATCCATCGAGGGGCGGAAGCGAGGAAGGAGATCGTGGAAGTGTCTGATACCATGTAGAAACTGAACGCACAGTTTGTATTGATCTTCAGCTCATATATATACAGAGTACAACACCACAACGCACACCCGTACTTGTCTAACCAACTAACAGACTCCCACTATCTACCCTAGAAGCTAGGAGGCAGGCGAGGCATGCCGTTCGTGATTAGTTGGAGAAGTACGTGGGCCTGCAGACTCATTCCAATACATCCAACTACCGCGGCCGTCTTTATTAGTGACGACCGCCCACCGCAGGCCCATGCGTCAATGACGGCGATTGACCTTTGTTAATCTGAGCATGCGGTGGGGAGCAGTTGTTCGCCTTCGAGCATGAGGAGGCCCGCAGGTGTGGCGTCCGCGACGTGCGGCATGGCTCCCCGTCGCCAACCCTCGTCATGCAGGGCGAGGACTAGGAGGCAGAGGCCGCCTACCAGGCGGCGCTGGCGGCAGTCTTCCACGAAAGCGAGGAGGAGGAGCGCCGCAAGGAGGAGGAGGAGGCGTAGCAGGAGCGCATGGCGGAGGCCATGCCGCTGTCTGCGGCCGGCGACTGCGTCGTGTCACCGTTGAGGCCGCCGTTCCCCGTCAAGGCCGAGCCGGCGCCGACCCCCACTGAGCCCATCGAGCGCTGCTCTTGGACCGGGGTGGTGCGCGTTAGCACGCCGCCGGTCTGGCTGGGGGCGTCGGCGGAGCAAGAGCAGGCGTGCTTCGAGCAATGGTACCAGCAAAGGCTGGCTGAGGAGCGCCGTGAGGGGGAGCACCTCGAAATGCTGGAGCGCGACGCCGAGGAGGAGCGCCGCGAGGCGGAGGAGGAGGAGTGTCGTGCTCGCGCTGGTCCAGCCCAGCCGGCAGCAAACAACGTCGCTAGAGCCTGGTCGACGGCATTCCTGTGGGCTGGCCCGGCGCCGACGCTCATCACCTCACCGGCCCCGACGCCGCCGCCGCATTGGGCAACGCACCTCCTAATAGTGTGTAGTTTAATTTAATGTTTTATTTAAGGTAATAGTGCACTATTGCCGGCCTTTGTGGCCGGCATTAATGTTTAATTAACATCTTTTCAAAATGTGTGGTGGAATGTTTTTTTTCGCGCCGGCTAAAGAATGGGTCGGGCCAGCATCGGGCGCAAGCGCCGACCCAAATGCAAAAGCGGACATGGGTGTACGCCGGGCCAACCCAAACAGACAAAATGTAGACAAAAGCGTCGTCCGTTTGGGTCGGCGCATTGGATTTGCTCTAAGCATATTGTAAGATGCAACTAGTCTGATCCGCTCCCATGGGTGCGCCATCATCATTGGTAACGACCCTCGTCGAATCAAAGCTTTCACCATAGCCTTATTCCTCGCCACCTCAATAGACCCGGGTAGGGGGTAAGCCGATGCGAACCTGTGAGACCGAGCCACGTCGCTCCATTCGTATTCATCAACGAGGATCACGCCAACAAGGAGCAAAAGGATAGCACGGCCATACAACACCATGAAGGACTACTGGAGTCGAAGCCGGCACCACACGACCCAGATCCATCCCACAACTCTGATGCGCCCGCCGCGCATCACCACCACCGCACACCATGGCGACAACAATACCACAACGCCGGGTTGAGATCCTCTGCAGTACCGTGTGGTGCTGTAGTGTCGATGACATGTGGGGCCAGGTCCCACATGGCAGTGACTGTACAGCACCGTACAGTACTGCAGAGGATCCTAACCCCACAACACCATGTAGCCGCAACCCCGGCAACCGCGAAATTGCCACAAACACGCAGTAGTCGTACCAGCAACCACCATGAGAGTGGCCTACCATGCCCAGATCGAGCTCGCAACGCAATTGCATGCCGCACATGCAATCGTCGCCACCGCGGCTCCCCGTCGGCAGCAGCAAGCAGCCACACTGTCACAAACATCGGAAGCTATCCCAAGAGGTCAGGACGAGATCGAACACCTTCGAATCGGGATCCCAAGCCTACGCGTTGTCGCCACCTTGCTACTGAGCCACCCGCAGCACTAAACGCGATGATGCAAGACACACAGGACACAGCGCCGGCCGCCGCTGCGAGGCCCCCAATTTGTGGGCAAGCCACACTACAAAGCGGAGAGCAGATCCCACCGTCGCCGGCTCTGTGTGGGCTTTGCATGTTCGAGGCTTCTGACAACGATGAGAGGAAGGAGGAGAGGAAGGGGTTGCGGACGGAGAGCTGGCGTCACCGCCCGTGTCGCCCCGGGGAGGAGCAACGGGGGGGGGGGGGGGGGGGGGGGGGTGCGAGAGGGAGTTTAACTTCTAAGAAAATGTGTGAAGATGGAAGAATGAGTTTTACATAGCAAGGAAATGCTGCCAAACTTGACAGGGATATTTTACGCTTGGACAGTTTTAACACCCAATAAATGGCTTTACTAAACTGATGATAAAAAAGGGTTAAAATCGGCCA
Source organism: Triticum timopheevii (assembly GCA_963921465.1). Lineage (NCBI taxonomy): Eukaryota > Viridiplantae > Streptophyta > Magnoliopsida > Poales > Poaceae > Triticum > Triticum timopheevii. The sequence goes on from OY997268.1 coordinate 622,920,760, forward strand.
AGATGCAAATAGAAGAAGGAAATTGTGTGTAGCAGTTCTTATCGGTTTAAATGAAGATAGAAACTAGAAAAGTAATCAAGAAGTATTCCACTGAATTAAGTGCATAATAGGTTTGCTGCCCATTTTTGGCTTGCCAAATATTGGCAATACCAAAGACTTGCCAACTATGGCAACTTTATAAGAGATAGGCACGAACCAACCAAGTAGTAGCCAATATTTGACACAATACCAAACTTTGGCATTGCCAATTTTTGGTAACGTACCAATTATGCTCTAATAACCAACACCTGACCATACTTTAAAAGATGAAGAATGAGCGACTATTCTCCTCTATTCCCGATGAAAGCAAAACAGTAGCAGAGGACCATTTATAGGAGGTTCCATTTTGGCTTTTACTCCCATCACGCTCATTTCTTTAATGATTAAACGTACGTAGCTGTCAAACGTACGCGCATATTATACCTTATAGTTTACAACAAAAACGTCTGCTTGCTAGCTACTGTATTTCTTTAAAAAGGAAATATTGACAAACTTCCAAAAACTATTTCTTCATCTTGTCCTAGCAAGACTACCATCTCCGTGGAGCGAGTTCTCCCGCTAATTGCAAGTCACTAACCGTTGAAATATGGAGCGGGCTTTAGACTCATTCAACAATTTCTAAAAAAACTCTAAGGGCCTATGTGTGCTATACGACTAGGTGGTGAAATTTTTAGTACCACCCCAGATTTGAAAGAAGAGTTGGACCTCTATGTAAGGAGTTCTCTTCTACATGTTGTTGGAGTTTGAGAAGATGAGTGGTTCCCGCGCGCTCCTTCATCGCCTGCCTTGTGGTGACCTATATCACGGCAGTATCTGTTTTTCGTGAGGTGACTAATGCGCTGGTGCGGTACGGAGGGAGAGCAAGGTGCTTTTTTGATGCCTAATGTTGCTGTTGGTGCAACAGTGTAGGCACAGTGCCTTGGATAGTTACTCGTCTGCTCAAAGATCTAACACGCCTTGGATTGTTGGCCCATTTGCATGTATATATAGCTGGTTGTTAATGGTGAGAGATTGGTGTCTAGCTCTCTCTTCTTGCTCTTCTTGCGAGTTGTGGTGATCAATGGCTGCTCCTTCCGGTCCCGGTCCCGGTCAGGAACCGCCGGCGGGGAGGCAGTTGAGCTACCACCTCGCCGCTGCTGTGAGGAGCATCAACTGGACGTATGCCATTTTCTGGTCCATCTCCACCGGCCCAGCGGGGTAATTACACTTTCTATTCGTCCTCCCAGTCCATGAATTTGTTTTTTTTTACAGGTCGCATTTCAACGTTTTTCATCTTAAAATTTTACACACATACACATAACATCCTTGTTTATTTGCACAAATTTTTTCAGATTTTTTTGAAACCGAAAAGTTTGAACTTTGATTTTTCTTTTTTTTTTAAAGGCCTCCGTGGAGGCCGAGAGCCAAACGCCTGTTCTCAGTACTATAGTACTACCTCCGTGCTAAAATAGAAGACGTTTTCAGGTTAAACTAGCTAGCCCGTAAAAATATCTTATATTTTAATACGATGAAGTATATACTTTTTGAAGCAAATACCCGAGCTAAGCTAGGTTCCTACTTTTCATGTATCAAGCCCATCGGTTTGTTTTCATTTGTATTGTAGAGTTCTGGCGTGGAAGGAAGGATTCTACAATGGCGAGATAAAGACGAGAAAGATGACCAGCTCAACCACGACGACGGAGCCGAGAAGCCAGCAACTGAGGGAGCTCTACGAGTCGCTCTTGTCCGGCGGCAACTCCGACCGCCGGGCAAGGCTCTCGCCGGAGGATCTCGGTGACGCTGAGTGGTACTACACCATAAGCATGAGTTACACCTTCCGGCCTGGCCAAGGGTACGCCTCTGTCCAGATGCATTATATTAGGCGCCTAACGAAAATTAGGTGTTTCCACAACGTGACACAAGTTACTTCGATTACCATCCGACCAGGATAAAATTGATGGTGGATTTCAACAGTCGTATACTAAAACCGTACACTCAAATGCCAAGTGCACAGACCTATGCAAAACATCTAAATGACGAAACCTCACCAGTGCTAAATAAAAAAAAATGCGAGAAAACTTCCGACCTATTCATCTTCAATCATGACAGTATAACAAACACCAGAATTAATGAAAATTACATCCAGATCCGTAAACCACCTACCGACGACTACAAGAACTGAAGCGAGCCGAAGGCGCGCCGCCATCATCGCCCTCCCTCGCCGGAGTCGGGCATAATTTGTTGTAGTAGACAGTCGGGAAGTCGTCGTGTTAAGGCCCCATAGGACCAGCACACCAGAGCAGCAACTGCCACTGATGAAGAATAACGTAGATCGAAAGGATTCAACCTAAAGACACACGAACGTAGACGAACAACAACCAGATCCGAGCAAATCCACCAAGGATAGATCTGCCAGAGACACACCTCCACACGCCCACCAACTATGTTAGACGCATCACCGGAATGGGGGCTAGGCGGGGAGACTTTTATTCCATCTTCAGGGAGCCGGCGCCGTTTCGTCTTCCTGAACAGGACACAAACCCTAACAAAACTGAAAGAAGCGACTAACAACGGAGCTCTCCCGCCGGCCCTTGCCATGATCCACTGCGCCCCCATGGCCCTAGGGTCACTGGAGGCAAGGCAGACCTGCGGCGGCGCCGGCGAGAGGCACGATTCCTAGCTTTTTTTGAAGAGGACGAGGCGGTCACCAGTGCTAAATAATTAAATGGATAGAGTTTAGCTACAACAAGTTAAGTAACTAAGCTTTGGGACTTTAGTCGTTAAACTCTTAACACCTTACCTAAGCACTTATGAATTGGAGAGACCTAATGCACCTGGACGGAATGAGTACCGAAAATGTTTTTTTGATCCTGGAATCCAGTGAGCTTGGATTTTCTAAAAAAAATCTAGAACAAAAATTTCAAGTGTCTAAAAAAACAAATCTGAAAATTATTTAGTCCTGAGGTGGGAACACCCTTCTTTTGCGGGGAAGGGTGGGTACACCCTTATGTACCGTACAACTTGCCTTCTAGTGCATGGGAATCTGAACCATGTGCAAAATTTATTTGCATTGTTATATTGGATACTGTTCATCATCTAGTGAATCCGTATTTTGTTTCGGACCATAGTTTAGAAAACCTGACTACATTGCCGAACCATTGAGCCTGTCGGTTCAGGTTTTCACCGGTTGGACCTCTGGATCACCAGTTTATTTTCTGGTTTATTACCATAAAATAATATATGTCGAGTAATATATAGATGCTAATATAGTGTAAAACAGCGGTGAAATAAAATTACTTCCTTAACCTGGACAATAAAGTAGCAGAGCCAGATTGGTAATTGGGCCTTGGCTAGGCCCTGCCTGATACTCCAGCGACCTGGGAACCACTTCTCCTAGCGAAAATTTTCGGTTTCTATAAACCAGGGTCGCCAGTTGTGGCTTGGTAATCCTCATGACCCTTTTTGTATTCCTATGAACTTCCCGGTTAATCAATAAATAGGCCTTCACTGCAAAAAAAAACTTCTCATGAATTCTATAAGAACATTTTTTTTTTCTGGATTTTGTTCTTCAAAGGCCTGGTTTATTCACCGGTTTTTTCAGAAAACCAGCCAGTTTGTGTGAAATGGTCTTATTAGCTTAAGAAACCGCCAAGGCCCGTGCTCTAGTTGGGTTTTTTACCTATGTTTCTGATAGAGCTATTTTGTGCTAATCTGTACGATACCGCGTGAATCAAATTGCAACTCCTGCACCTAGCACCTTCAGGCCTCCTTTGGTTTGTAAGAATTTTGTAGGAACTCTATAGAATAGGATTTGCAAAGGAAAAATTCCTTCGAAGCGCTTTGGTTTATAGGAATGGATTTCTGTTCCTATGTAGGATAGGAATCAATCCTTCACATTTTGGAGGAAAAAAACATTAGCCTAGACTCAATGAAAAAATTCCTATCCTATGCACCAGATGATATCTCTTTCTCTGTAGAAATTGAGATGCATGTCATCTCACTTTCTATGATTTTTCTATTCCTATAAAATTCCTATCCTATGCACCAAAGGAGGCCTCAGTCATTTCCATCATCTTCACTGAAGCTACTAGTCAGAAGGTTCAGTTGTCCCTTTCTCTCACTATTGTAGAATAGGCTAGCAATGACGTGCACAAGTTGCCTAGCAGTGGCAGGCATTGATGTGGAGGGTGCCTGCCACTGACCTCCTACCACTACTAATAGTTTATCAGTGGCGGGCAGGGCGCCAACCACATATAGAAGATTTCCGGTGGTAGGCTTTAGTTCCTACATGCCATAGGTCTTACAGGTACCACTGCTCGGGCCCCTACGCGACCTCTGCTGAGGGAACCTACAACAGTGGATGTACCATCATTGACGGGCTTGAGGACCCATCCTTTTTTCTCATCGCTGACATTCATCTTCTGACAGGTGTCTCTAGCCGGGTAAGGGCTATAAGTGAAAACGTACTATGCAATAGTATAAATATGCGGACGTGAAAATAGCAAGCGATACATGCACTATTTGCTTTTACAAATCCACGAATTCATCTTTTTTATGTCACTCACATGTACATCTATATAAACATGTGAAATTATTTTCAGATTTTTCTTCAAATCTTTTTAATACAATTTATAAATAAAATGAAATTTTGGCCTTGTACGATCTGGCTACGTGTGATATAGTGACATTAGTACCTAGTACATACTTGGCCCAATATAATCACAACCGTTGCTAGAGTGAATACGTACTTACTGAAGTGTTTGTTCTGTCAGGTTGCCAGGCAAAAGCTTTGCGAGCAATCAACACGTTTGGGTGTACAATGCTCAATGCGCAGACACCAAAACTTTCGAGCGCGCACTCTTAGCAAAGGTATCCCATATATCTCACGCTTTGTATACATCTTTTGGTCGTTAACTAACTACTAATATACTCCATCGTGGTGCCTACCGGACGCTTATAAAAAGACCGTGCCTATTAAGGTCAGCACACCACTTCCATCACGCTTCCATCGTTGCATATGCATTGCATCTATCACGTACGTGTGTTACCCTTCACATCTCTCATCTCAAGCTGGCTCGCATTTTTTCAGACAGTCGTTTGCATTCCCTTTATGGGTGGTGTGCTCGAGCTCGGGACGTCGAATCCAGTGAGTGGGCATGATTTTCACTTTTAAAGGAATTTCATATGGATTTTGGAGGATTTCGTTCTTTAGGATCTTTTCCTATAAAACTTATTTGGTTTGTAGGATTAGAAACCATATAAACTATTCATGTGGTCTACTTTATATACGTTCCAAGGTAAAAAAAATCCATTGAGTCTAACCTCATGGATTTTTTCCTTGTTTCTATAACAATTATGCATTGCACCTAATGCTATAGGAAAGTTCCTGCATTTTTCATGTGGTGCAACCAAACAGCTTCTATTATAGATTCCTCAATCACAGAATGGTTTATCATTGACGGGTGGGCGGCCCATCATGAGGTATTCGTCAGTGGTGACCTATAAGCAGAGAGGCCATGTCACTAACGGCCACAATTCTTCCGTTGTGGGCTGGGAAGGGCTTGTAGAATTAGCCCGTCAGTGATACAAGTCCGGGGGCGTGAAAATTGTCATGTCTACAGCTTGTTCTGTGCAGCCCGTCTGTGGTGACTTGTTTCCTACTGCTAGCACCTAGCAGTGCCTGAAAACCCATTGCTAGCAATGCAGCCCCAGCCGCACTGCCTCTTAGCAATCCCAGTCGTTGAGGGAGCACATTTCCTATATACATAATTACATATACATACACACATATTGCATTCTAAGCACATACAAATCAAGATATATTCATCTACGACATAAGCAAAATTTGATCTTCTAAGATTTCAACTATATTACATAGTTTACAATCAGTAGAATAATACATCCATACCATATGCATCATAAATTGCATCTAATGGGAAGTTGTAGAAACCTAATAGACATAGTTCTAGAAATCTAATAAGTTGCCAACAAATGAAATATGTTGCTTTCTTGGTTACGTCATTGCCTTCGCAATGGGTGCCAAAAGATGAGCAGGCCAATGTCTTTCCAAGACCATAACCCCACAATCAGGATGCGACACCCGAAACATCCAACACCTAAGACCCTTGTCAGTTCCATCTTCCGATTTGTCCGGATTATGCTCATGGTAATGTCTGTTTGTATAGCATCATCAAAATAGAAGATCTTCACGGCTATGACATTCCAGCAACACTGTACAAAACACTCTTTCAGATAAATGTCTCTTGTATAGTGTGCCAAAACATGGCACTAACGGCGAGATGAAGTAGGTCTCTCCCTAATCTACCTGTTGACACATAAATAAAGAATTTGTTCAGTTTTGTGCTAATAGCATATCCAATCTTAACAAGTATAATCAGTTGAATCAGATGTTTGGAGATCAAATGTTGGGGTAAAACATAACAATGCTTTTCTTGGTTACATCGATGCCCTACTCATGGCAAAAATTCTCACAGGAGAACTTAGATCCATCACCAGTAGTTTTGTACAATGTGCCAAACTAGGCCCCATGTTTTTAAAATTCAATTCAACTTAGCAACGCAAGATTCAAAATTTTAAAAACTCATACTTAGTTTAATTCAAGATCAAGGTCATGTGAATGCTACAAAAGCAAGCTGAGGTTTTATTGAATTCATGCTCCAGCCAACTCATCCAAAAGTCCAAACTGATGGAAAGAGGTGGGCAACATTTTTCATCACCCCCTCATGTCTAGCCTATTTTAGTCCTTAGATGTGGGATCAACGTAGGTCGTAGTACCATTTTATATAATACTGCGTTGGCAGGGTCTCGAACTCAAGACCTCTTGGCTCAAACACCATACTGAATTCATGTTCCAGACAAATCATCCAAAAGTCTGAAGTGATGGATAGAGGTGGGCAATATATTTCTACAGGTTTATTAGGCATAAACATGTCAACTTTATGAATAATAGGCTTAGGTATGGACAAAGTTGTGATATATCTGAGTTTGCTCTTTGCAGCATCGCACGAAAGTCAGCAATGAAAGCCAATAGAAATTGGCCCATACTAGTTGAATGCAAGCTTAAGACCGTGCAAATGCTACAAGAGTAAGCTGAGCTTCATCAGGAATGTAGATGGCAAGTTTATAGATAGCATTGTTAGCTACATGTTATGTATAAAGTTGTGATCTATTTATCTAATGAACATGAACTTGGTATTGTAGCATCACACAATAAAAAAGCCTCAAAACTCAGCAATAAAAATCAATATAAATGGCCTCAGACTTGCATATATAGCATGCATATAGCACTAACTTCTAATGACCGGCGCTAAAATCATGGCCAATGGGCTACATATGACTAAGTTAGAAACCAAATCAAGGGAAAATATCAGGTGGGCCCAAAATGTTATCTCTTCCCCAATGTATTTGTTGATGCAATAAAGGCATGTGGTGTAGGAATAACATATGTGAGGACCGTGTGGAGTATATCATTGGATTAGGCTACGAATTAACCTTATGTAAAGAATTGGTCATGCTTTTATCAGCCAACAGAAACTAGCGCTTACATTACTTCAGGAAATTTACTCACAACTGGCAATAGAGTACCTTTGCTACCCATATGTAAACAAGATGCTAGTTTTATTTATTTAGCTAGTATGCAAAATAATAGCTTAGACCTAGGATGTTGTTCCCTTGAATAGTAAGCACTCTTTCTCCTGCTGGATCATGTAACCACGAACAATGCCTATTTATACAATTGGTTGCATGTACAAAATTCGTTAGGAGATAGGCATGCTTACAAATGATAGAAGCAACAAAAATTCTTGGTCCATCCATTGAAACCATGGCCAACAATTATGTCTCACCTTTCTTCCTTCTTATAATGAAAAGGAAGTGCTCCTGCTGGTTGCAAGAAAATTGGATCACATAACCCCCAAAACTGTCCAATTTGGATGACATAACCCCCTCATCCTTAAAACCAAGTTCTTAATCCCCTAAACTATCTTAAACCAGACAAATCACCCCCCCCCCCCCGCCCGAACTCAACTTGAGCGGTATGGGACGGCTATTTTGCCCAGCGACCGGCCACGTCGGATAGGGGCTAGTGCGTCCGGTATAAACGAAGCCCCGAGCCAGTTCCAACCAGACCCGTCCCCTGCCCTTGCCCCTTTGCCTCCCTTCTCTTCTCCTCCCTCCCAGATGCAATATTGAGAGGAGCACCAAGAAAAGCAGCATGCTACTGGAGCTTCCATCTACAACCTTTAACACATATGCTCTCTGTCCAACTGTCTAAACACAAGATTTTCACTCTCTTCGTTCTTGTCCAAACATCATCATGTACATCCTTAATTAATTGTTGCTGGAGAGGTGTGCCTGGTTTATCCAACCACTGGAAGAACAAGCATCCACCAATGCCTCCAATCTTGCAACAAAACAAAGCGGGGTATTCTTTAGAGAACAGAAACTACCAATCAATGGTTGCACTTGTGATATATCCATTCCTGTATTGTAATCGCTCCACGAAATCCAGCAAGGCATCTTCACATCGCACTCGCACTTGAGAATCGGCTTGTACTCGTATAGTGGGAAATTGAAAGACCCAAATGACAGTGGTCTCGCCTCATTGAAAAACCCGCGACAAGCCTGTGCTTCCTGTGATCATAATCACCATGGTGTGTGGAGGGGAGGAGGAGCAGAAAACCTAGTGGCGTTGGAGGAAGAAAGGAGAAGCACCGATGGCGCAAGAAAGCAGAAGAAGCGGCGACTCGTTTGCTTGAAACCGGCTCAGGGGCTCGTTTTAAACCATATGCATTAGCCCTGTCCAATGTGGCCAGTTGGTGGGCTCAACCTAGGCGCCAAGTAAGCAAAACAGCCGTCCCATACCGCTCAAGTGGAGGCTGGGGAGTGATTTGTCCGGTTTAAGATAGTTTAGGGGATTAAAAACCTGGTTTTAAAGATGAGGTGATTATGTGATCCAAATTGGATAGTCCTGGGGGTTATATATACATTTTTCAAGTTATTCTTTAGAAAACCAGGTAAATAAAAAAGCTAGGATATGCATGCCATGGATATTACCCAACTTAGAATAGGGTTTAGGGTGTAGGCTTAAGGAGTTGGCTTTAATGAAATTAGAACCAAATCCTCAGGCCTAGAGCTAATAACCTATTGTCTTATTATGAGATTTTTCATCATTAGCAAAATATAATTTTTCCTGTCAAAGGTATAGAGTGCCTCGGTATTAGTGAGTGAAAAATTTCCTATTCTTGTAGGATTCAGTATCCCATGTCATCTAAATGCTGCATTTTTAGAATCTTGTGAACCAAAGCGTCCCCAAGAAACATGTAAATGTTTACTAGCTCAGAGATACGACTATCCTAGCCAGATTTTCCGTACAACCATCAGTGATGTGTCAACCCGTCATCACACAATTATTGTTAGATATACGACATGCAATGGAGAACGGAGAAGATCGAATCAACACAAAGGGACACAAGATTTTAACATGGAAAAACCATCCAATGTGAAGGGAAAAATACAAGAGACAGTCAGAGAAACTTTATTATATCGGTAGAGGTTACAAACACTGGGGATTTACAATGATGAAGTTATCCCGTGCGGCGGCTTACAAAGGATATATATTCTAGCGGTTACCTAGGCTAATATTGATCCATACCTCCCATCTCCTCCATGGTTCAAGCCTCCCGGCGACAGGTCTCCGCTCCGCTCCGACAGAAGTTATCCTTTATATAAATTTGGATCACAACTTAAAACTTACCACATACATGTTTCTATTCCAATCAATCTGAGACATGTGTCATTTCTAACATATTCGGCCACTCGTCAACAATGATCCATCAATGATAGCCTAGTGTATTTCCTTCAAAAATTGATAGCCCAGTGTGTAGACTATTACTAACTTGTTAAGGCATAGCCTAGTGGTGGAAAGGGACCGACGCCTTCCCACCAAGCCAGGTTCAAGGATGGTACCTGCAATATGGTTTATTGCACCAATTATACTATAGGGGGCTTCCTTACTTACTCCCCTCCCTCCCCCCGTGGTTCTTTTCACTCTGCATATAAAATTAGTTTGAAGACAAACTACACGAAGTTTTTATATAGAAAATATGAACATGTATAATACTAAAACTACATAGTATGTAAATACATTTCATGATGCAACTGACAATATAGATTTCATATTGAGAGTGTTGAATTTTTTAATATAAAGTTAGTCAAACTTTTAAAGCTTGACTTTGACTATTTTTTATATGTAGACTAAAAAGAAAAGTGGGAGTATAACTCATGTACAAAACACATGCTCATTTTTGTTGGCAAACAAAACATGTTTATCATGACTAGCAGTATGAATTGTTTTTTGCATGAGGATAACACAAACTACCAAATCAACAGGAGGACACGTTTTTCCATTTCATCGGTCCATATCCTATAAACCTAAGAGAGTCATCTCGACTAGCTTATTAATCTCAACATGCAAGCGTGCCACCTCACCATACAAGTATGACTGGGATAAGGCCCATCTCAACATGCAATCATGCAAGGGAAAAGACCCACCACAACATTCACCCATGAATGGAAAAATGTTTTCGATTTAATTATTCTACTTATATTTAGTAAACATTGTTACAACTATACATAATCAAATATAATAAGTCATATGCATTTTAAATTTTGGTTCTCATGTTATCAACCCAGTTTTCATCAACCAATTCTCGTAGAAACGCGCGAGGTATCCTCTAGTTAATGAAGTGCTACTAACAAAGTGCAATCAATGGACTTGCTAGGTTTTGGAGGACTCGAACATGGTGCATCAGATCGGCACATCTTTCTGGGAGCTTCACTTACCATCGTTCCCGGCATGCTCGAAATCAGAGGAGCCAAGCTCCAACCCATCATTAGCAAACGAAACCGGCGAGGCTGGCATCGTGTTGGAAGACCTTGATCACAATGCCATTGAGAGGATGATCTCTGAGCTAAGGGAGGTCGAGTGCCTCTCTGACGTCAACCTTGAGCGCGTCACAAAGGAGATGGATGAGTTCCAATTCCTCCTCGAGGGGCTGGACAGTTGTGCCCTCGAGGACAACTGGGTCATGGACGGATCCTTTGAGTTCATTTCTTCCCCGCAAACGGTGTCGTCTATGGACTACCCATGCACGGAAGATGTGATCGTCACTTTAAGTAGCTCCGTTCAAGGTACTCGACCATCCTGTTTTATAGTCTGGAGGAGGTCACTGGAGTTAAAAGATATGGTTGTGCGGGTCACCGACACAGAGGAGTCACAGAAGTTGCTAAAGAAAATTGTGGCTGGCGGTGCATGGACGAACAATGGTGATGGTGGCAGTATGGCGAGAGCTCAGGATAGTAACATCAAGAACCATGTCATATCAGAGAGAAGGCGTCGCGAGAGGCTCAACGAGATGTTCATGGTTCTCAAGTCACTCGTCCCGTCCATTCACAAGGTAGTAATATTAAATGTGGTATTCCCCGGCTGCCGTATAGAAATATTCAGTTTTATTTTTTATATTCCCTTCTAAAAGAATTTTTAGTTATCTTGCACACATTTCTTTTTAGCGAATTGCACCATTTTTTTTTCATACAATAGCTTTTATTTCTGGATCATTGTTAATTGCAGGTGGACAAAGCATCAATCCTCCTACAAACGATAGCTTATCTCAAGGAGCTGGAGCAAAGGGTAAAAGAGCTAGAATCCAACAGAGCAACAATAGAATGGAGGGTCCATGATGTCGTAGGCGGGAAGAAGAATGTCTCAGTTGGATCCAAGAGGAAGGCATTGGAGAGGGAGCATAATGATGGCCAGAGCAACATCGTCAATGTGACCGAGATGTAGGGATTATCTGTGTCCTACAACTATTTAATCCCATTTGGAAATAGTTATTCACTATATATGGAACTATTGTTGATGGAGCTATAACTTGAGGAATCTATACATACTCATGGTGTACTTGAGTAAATACTTAATGAATATTATTGGAATTCGGTATCAAAGAATATACAGGAAAAATCACCTGAGTACAAATACTAATTGGAAGGAGCTAGGTTTATTGTCAGACTACAGCCCTGATGAAATTAACCTACATAAGTAAATTGATATTTAATTATTACACATGACTCACACATGTGTGTTCGAGGATGAAAGCAACATTGTCCAATTACAGATGGATTATATTATGGTTGTTAATCTTATCTGGATTATGTTTAAAACACAAGTTTAAACAACTTGAAAAGTCACATTTGTAAAACACACATGATCTTAGAAAATAGGAGCACAAGGCTAGTCGTAGTGGGGAGTAACTTAGACTCTAGTGTCATGTATATGATACTAATCAATGTTACTACATTCATAGTGCAAAGTATCATGATAGATGCATTTATTAGGTCGTAGACTCACTTTGCATTAGGTTGCGTTATGTTATGGTGCATATTTAGAGCAAGTACAATAAGTTGATGTAAATGGACTATGAGGATTTAGATATTGTGTTTTGCTGAATTGGAAGAGAGAGAGAAAAGAAGCTGGATGTAGATTTACAACCGGATGTAGCACGGGCTCCAAGAAGTTTTGTAAGCATGGAAGGTGGGTCATATGTTAGTAAAGTAACACTTGTAGCTAACTGTGATACATGTTAGCTATTACATTGAATATAGATGACATGGAAACATGATATAGACAAAAACCGGCTATATTACTAACCATGCTCTTATGTTACCATAAACACCTCTCTCATCATTACCTACTTGCCACATTAGCAAACATACCTTGAGGTGTGTTATGTTACTAGTTAAGCTACTTCCACTATGTCTAGCCTAAGTAGGTTTTGTTGGGGAACATTGCAGAAAATAAAAAAAATTCTACGGTTTCACCAAGATCTATCTATGGGTTCATCTAGCAACAAAAGAAAGGAGTGCATCTACATACCCTTGTAGATCGCGAGTGGAAGCGTTCAAGAGAACGGGGATGATGGAGTCGTACTCGTCGTGATCCAAATCACCGGAGATCCTAGCGCCGAACGGACGGCACCTTCGCGTTCAACACACGTACGGTCAGCGTGACGTCTCCTCCTTCTTGATCCAGCAAGGGGGAAGGAGAGGTTGATGAAGATCCAGCAGCACGACGGCATGGTGGTGGATGCAGCAGGGATCCGGCAGGGCTTCGCCAAGCGTCTGCGGGAGGGAGAGGTGTAGCAAGGGGAAAGGGAGGCGCCAAGATGCAGGGTGCGGCTGCCCTCCCTCCCCCCTCCTTATATAGGGTCCCCAGGGGGCGCCGGCCCTAGGAGATGGGATCTCCTAAGGGGGGTGGCGGCCAAGGGGGGAACTTGCCCCCCAAGGCAAGTGGAGGCGCCCCCTCCCCTAGGGTACCCAACCCTAGGCGCAGGGGGGCCCAAGGGGGGGTGCACCAGCCCACCAGGGGATGGTTCCCTCCCCACTTCAGCACACGGGGCCCTCCGGGATAGGTGGCCCCAACCGGTGGACCCCCGGGACCCTTCCGGTGGTCCCGGTACAATACCGGTGACCCCCGAAACTCTCCCGATGGTCTAAACAGCACTTCTTATATAAAATTCTTCACCTCCGGACCATTCCGGAACTCCTCGTGACATCCGGGATCTCATCCGGGACTCCGAACAACTTTCGGTTTGCTGCATACTAATATCTCTACAACCCTAGCGTCACCGAACCTTAAGTGTGTAGACCCTACGGGTTCGGGAGATATGCAGACATGACCGAGACGCCTCTCCGGTCAATAACCAACAGCGGGATCTGGATACCCATGTTGGCTCCCACACACTCCTCGATGATCTCATCAGATGAACCACGATGTCGAGGATTCAATCAACCCCGTATTCAATTCCCTTTGTCAATCGGTACGTTACTTGCCCGAGACTCGATCGTCGGTATCCCAATACCTCGTTTAGTCTCGTTACTGGCAAGTCACTTTACTCGTACTGTAATGCATGATCTCGTGACCATACACTTGGTCACATTGAGCTCATTATGATGATGCATTACCGAGTGGGCCCAGAGATACCTCTCCGTCATACGGAGTGACAAATCCCAGCCTCGATTCATGCCAACCCAACAGACACTTTCGGAGATACCCGTAGTGAACCTTTATAGTCACCCAGTTACTTTGTGACGTTTGGTACACCCAAAGCACTCTTACGGTATCCGGGAGTTGCACAATCTCATGGTCTAAGGAAATGATACTCAACAATTGGAAAAGCTCTAGCTAAACGAACTACACGATCTTTGAGCTATGCTTAGGATTGGGTCTTGTCCATCACATCATTCTCCTAATGATGTGATCCTGTTATCAATGACATCCAATGCCCATAGTCAGGAAACCATGACTATCTGTTGATCAACGAGCTAGTCAACTAGAGGCTCACTAGGGACTTGTTGTGGTCTATGTATTCACACTTGTATTACGATTTTCGAATAACACAGTTATAGCATGAATAATAGACAATTATCATGAACACAGAAATATAATAATAACCATTTATTATTGCCTCTAGGACATATTTCCAACAGTCTCCCACTTGCACTAGAGTCAATAATCTAGTTACATTGTGATGAATCGACACCCATTGCGTTCTGGTGTTGATCATGTTTTGCCCTAGGGAGAGGTTTAGTCAACGGATCTGCTACATTCAGGTCCGTATGTACTTTACAAATATCTATGTCTCCATCTTGAACATTTTCACGGATGGAGTTGAAGCGACGCTTGATGTTCCTGGTCTTCTTGTGAAACCTGGGCTCCTTGGCAAGTGCAATAGCTCCAGTGTTGTCACAGAAGAGTGTAATCGGCCCCGACGCATTGGGTATGACTCCTAGGTCGGTGATGAACTCCTTCACCCAGATTGCTTCATGTGCTGCCTCCGAGGCTGCCATGTACTCCGCTTCACATGTAGATCCTGCCACGACGCTCTGCTTGCAACTGCACCAGCTTACTGCCCCACCATTCAAAATATACACGTATCCGGTTTGTGACTTCGAGTCATCCAGATCTGTGTCGAAGGTAGCGTCGACGTAACCCTTTATGACGAGCTCTTCGTCACCTCCATATACGAGAAACATGTCCTTAGTCCTTTTCGGGTACTTGAGGATATTCTTGACCGATGTCTAGTGTTCCTTGCCGGGATTACTTTGGTACCTTCCTACCAAACTTACGGCAAGGTTTATATCAGGTCTGGTACAGGTCATGGCATACATGATAGACCCTATGGCTGAGGCATAGGGGATGACACTTATCTATTCTTTATCTTCTGCCGTGCTCGGGCATTGAGCCGAGCTCAATTTCACACCTTGCAACACAGGCAAGAACCCCTTCTTGGACTGATCCATATTGAACTTCTTCAATATCTTATCAAGGTATGTGCTTTGTGAAAGACCTATGAGGCGTCTCGATCTATCTCTATAGATTTTGATGCCTAATATGTAAGCAGCTTCTCCAAGGTCCTTCATTGAAAAACACTTATTCAAGTAGGCCTTTATGCTGTCCAAGAGTTCTATATCATTTCCCATCAAAAGTATGTCATCCACATATAATATGAGAAATGCTACAGAGCTCCCACTCACTTTCTTGTAAATGCAGGCTTCTCCATAAGTCTGCATAAACCCAAACGCTTTAATCATCTCATTAAAGCGAATGTTCCAACTCTGAGATGCTTGCACCAGCCCATAAATGGATCGCTGGAGCTTGCATTCCTTGTTAGCATTCTTAGGGTCGACAAAACCTTCCGGCTGCATCATATACAGTTCTTCCTTAAGGTGACCGTTAAGGAATGTCGTTTGGACGTCCATTTGCCATATCTCATAATCATAGTATGCGGCAATTGCTAACATGATTCAGACGGACTTCAGCTTCGCTACGGGAGAGAATGTCTCATTGTAGTCAATCCCTTGAACTTGTCGATAACCCTTAGCGACAAGTCGAGCTTTATATATGGTAACATTACCATCCGCGTCCGTCTTCTTCTTAAAGATCCATTTGTTTTCTATCGCTCGCCGATCATCGGGCAAGTCTGTCAAAGTCCACACTTTGTTTTCATACATGGATCCTATCACGGATTGCATGGCTTCAAGCCATTTGTTGGAATCTGGGCCCGCCATTGCTTCTTCATAGTTCGAAGGTTCACCGTTGTCCAACGACATGATTTCCAAGACAGGATTGCCGTACCACTCTGGTGCGGAACGTGTCCTTGTGGACCTTTGAAGTTCAGTAGGAGCTTGATTCGAAGTACCTTGATCATCATCATTAACTTCCTCTCTTGTTGGTGTTGGCACCATAGGAACATTTTCCTGAGTTGCGCTACTCACCGTTTCAAGAGGTAGTACTTCATCAAGCTCTACTTTCCTCCCACTTAATTCTTTCGAGAGAAACTCTTTCTCCAGAAAGGACCCGTTCTTGGCAACAAAGATCTTGCCTTCGGATCTTAAGTAGAAAGTATACCCTATGGTTTCCTTAGGGTATCCTATGAATACGCATTTTTTCTGACTTGGGTTCGAGCTTCTCAGGTTGATGTTTCTTGACATAAGCATCACATCCCCAAACTTTTAGAAATGACAGCTTAGGTTTCTTCCCAAACCATAATTCATACGGTGTCGTCTCAACGGATTTAGACGGTGCCCTATTTAAAGTGAATGTAGCTGTCTCTAGAGCGTATCCCCAAAATGATAGCGGTAAATCAGTAAGTGACATCATAGATTGCACCATATCCAATAGAGTGCGATTACGACGTTCGGACACACCATTTCGCTGAGGTGTTCCAGGTGGCGTGAGTTGTGAAATGATTCCACATTTTATTAAGTGCGTACCAAATTCGTGACTTAAATATTATCCCCCACGATCTTATCGTAGGAACTTTATCTTTCGGTCACGTTGATTCTCTACCTCATTCTGAAATTCCTTGAACTTTTCAAAGGTCTCAGACTTGTGTTTCATCAAGTAGACATACCCATATCTACTCAAGTCATCAGTGAGAGTGAGAACATAACGATATCCTCCGCGAGCCTCAACGCTCATTGGACCGCACACATCAGTATGTATGATTTCCAATAAGTTGGTCGCTCGCTCCATTGTTCCGGAGAACGGAGTCTTGGTCATCTTGCCCATGAGGCATGGCTCGCATGTGTCAAACGATTCATAATCTAGAGACTCTAAAAGTCCATCAGTATGGAGCTTCTTCATGCGCTTGACACCAATGTGACCAAGGCGGCAGTGCCACAAGTATGTGG
Source organism: Triticum timopheevii (assembly GCA_963921465.1). NCBI lineage: Eukaryota > Viridiplantae > Streptophyta > Magnoliopsida > Poales > Poaceae > Triticum > Triticum timopheevii. The sequence continues at coordinate 622,938,049 of OY997268.1, forward strand.
GACTATCGTTATCAACTTTACATCTTTTCATATTCACACTATGAATATGTGTAACATTACGCTCGAGATTCATTAAGAATAAACCATTCACCAGCGGGGCATGACCATAAAACATATCACTCATATAAATAGAGCAACCATTATTCTCGGATTTAAATGAGTAGCCATCTCGAATTAAACGAGATCCTGATACAATGCTCATGCTCAAAGCTGGTACTAAATAACAATTATTGAGGTTCAAAACTAATCCCGTAGGTAAATGTAGAGGTAGTGTGCCGACGGCGATCACATCGACCTTGGAACCATTCCCGACGCGCATCGTCACCTCGTCCTTCGCCAGTCTCCGCTTATTCCGCAACTCCTGCTTTGAGTTACAAATATGAGCAACCGCACCGGTATCAAATACCCAGGAGCTACTACGAGCACTGGTAAGGTACACATCAATTACATGTATATCACATATACCTTTGGTTTTGTCGGCCTTCTTGTCCGCTAAGTACTTGGGGCAGTTCCGCTTCCAGTGACCAATTCCCTTGCAATAAAAGCACTCAGTCTCAGGCTTGGGTCCATTGCTTGACTTCTTCCTGGCAATTGGCTTACCAGGCGCAGCAACTTCCTTGCCGTCCTTCTTGAAGTTCTTCTTACCCTTGCCCTTCTTGAACTTAGTGGTTTTATTCACCATCAACACTTGATGTTCCTTTTTGATCTCCACCTCCGCTGAATTCAGCATTGAATATACAGGAATGGTCTTTTCCATCCCCTGCATATTGAAGTTCATCACAAAGCTCTTGTAGCTCGGTGGAAGCGACTGAAGGATTCTGTCAATGACCACGTCATCCAGGAGATTAACTCCCAGCTGAGTCAAGCGGTTGTGCAACCCAGACATCTTGAGTATGTGCTCATTGACAGAACTATTTTCCTCCATCTTACAGCTGAAGAATTTGTCGGAGACTTCATATCTCTCGACCCAGGCATGAGCTTGGAAAACCATTTTCAGCTCCTCGAACATCTCATATGCTCCGTGTTGCTCAAAACGCTTTTGGAGCCCCGGTTCTAAGCTGTAAAGCATGCCGCACTGAACGAGGGAGTAATCATCAGCACGAGACTGCCAAGCGTTCATAACGTCTTGGTTCTCTGGGATTGCTGCTTCATCTAGCGGTGCTTCTAGGACATAGTCTTTCTTGGCAGCTATGAGGATGATCCTCAGGTTCCGAACCCAGTCCGTATAGTTGCTGCCATCGTCTTTCAGCTTGGTTTTCTCTAGGAACACGTTGAAGTTCAGGTGGACATGAGCGTTGGCCATTTGATCTACAAGACATATTGTAAAGATTTAAGACTAAGTTCATGATAATTAAGTTCATTTAATCAAATTATTTAATGAACTCCCACTTAGACAAACATCCCTCTAGTCATCTAAGTGAAACATGATCCGAGTCAACTAGGTCGTGTCCGATCATCACGTGAGACGGACTGGTTAACATCGGTGAACATCATCATGTTGATCGTATCTTCTATACGACTCATGCTCGACCTTTCGGTCTTCCGTGTTCCGAGGCCATGTCTGTACATGCTAGGCTCGTCAAGTCAACCTAAGTGTATTGCGTGTGTAAATCTCGCTTACACCCGTTGTATTCGAACGTTAGGATCTATCACACCCGATCATCACGTGGTGCTTCGAAACAACGAACCTTCGCAACGATGCACAGTTAGGGGGAACACTTTTCTTGAAATTATTATGAGGGATCATCTTACTTACTACCGTTGTTCTAAGTAAACAAGATGAAAAACATGATAAACATCACATGCAATCATAATAGTGACATGATGTGGCCAATATCATATAGCTCATTTGATCTCCATCTTCGGGGCTCCATGATCATCTTCGTCACCGGCATGACACCATGATCTCCATCATCATGATCTCCATCATCGTGTCTTCATGAAGTTGTCACGCCAACGACTACTTCTACTTCTATGGCTAACACGTTTAGCAATAAAGTAAAGTAATTTACATGGCGTTCTTCAATGACACGTAGGTCATACAAAAAATAAAGACAACTCCTATGGCTCCTGCCGGTTGTCATACTCAATGACATGCAAGTCGTGATTCCTATTACAAGAACATGATCTCATACATCACATATATATCATTCATCATTCATCACAACTTTGGCCATATCACATCACAAAACACTTGCTGCAAAAACAAGTTAGATGTCCTCTAATTGTTGTTGCAAGTTTTTACGTGGCTTCTATAAGTGATCTAGCAAGAACGTTTTCTTACCTACGTTAAAGCCACAACGTGATTTGCCAACTTCTATTTACCCTTCATAAGGACCCTTTTCATCGAATCCGCTCCAACTAAAGTGGGAGAGACAGACACCCGCTAGCCACCTTATGTAACTAGTGCATGTCAGTCGGTGGAACTTGTCTCAAGTAAGCGTACGTGTAAGGTCGGTCCGGGCCGCTTCATCCCACAATACCGCTGAAGCAAAATAAGACTAGTAGTGGCAAGAAAGTTGACAACATCTACGCCCACAACAAATTGTGTTCTACTCGTGCAAAGAGAACTACGCATAAACCTGGCTCTGATACCACTGTTGGGGAACGTTGCAGAAAATAAAAAAAATTCTACGGTTTCACCAAGATCTATCTATGAGTTCATCTAGCAACGAAAGAAAGGAGTGCATCTACATACCCTTGTAGATCGCGAGCGGAAGCGTTCAAGAGAACCGGGATGATGGAGTCGTACTCGTCGTGATCCAAATCACCGGAGATCCTAGCGCCGAACGGACGGCACCTCCGCGTTCAACACACGTACGGTCAGCGTGACGTCTCCTCCTTCTTGATCCAGCAGGGGGAAGGAGAGGTTGATGAAGATCCAGCAGCACGACGGCGTGGTGGTGGATGCAGCAGAGATCCGGCAGGGCTTCGCCAAGCGTCTGCGGGAGGGAGAGGTGTAGCAAGGGGGAAGGGAGGCGCCAAGATGCAGGGTGCGGCTGCCCTCCCTCCCCCCTCTTTATTCAGGGTCCCCAGGGGGGCGCCGGTCCTAGGAGATGGGATCTCCTAAGGGGGGCGGCAGCCAAGGGGGGAACTTGCCCCCCAAGGCAAGCGGAGGCGCCCCCTCCCCTAGGGTTCCCAACCCTAGGCGCAGGGGGGCCCAAGGGGGGGGGCGCACCAGCCCACCAGGGGCTGGCTCCCTCCCCACTTCAGCCCACGGGGCCCTCCGGGATAGGTGGCCCCACCCGATGGACCCTCGGGACCCTTCCGGTGGTCCCGGTACAATACCGGTGACCCCCGAAACTCTCCCGATGGCCGAAACAGCACTTCCTATATATAATTCTTCACCTCCGGACCATTCCGGAACTCCTCGTGACGTCCGGGATCTCATCCGGGACTCCGAACAACTTTCAGTTTGCTGCATACTAATATCTCTACAACCCTAGCGTCACCGAACATTAAGTGTGTAGACCCTACGGGTTCGGGAGATATGCAGACATGACCGAGACGCCTCTCCGGTCAATAACCAACAGCGGGATCTGGATACCCATGTTGGCTCCCACACACTCCTCGATGATCTCATCGGATGAACCACGATGTCGAGGATTCAATCAACCCCGTATTCCATTCCCTTTGTCAATCGGTACGTTACTTGCCCGAGACTCGATCGTCGGTATCCCAATACCTCATTTAGTCTCGTTACCGGCAAGTCACTTCACTCGTACCGTAATGCATGATCTCGTGACCAAACACTTGGTCACATTGAGCTCATTATGATGATGCATTACCGAGTGGGCCCAGAGATACCTCTCCGTCATACGGAGTGACAAATCCCAGTCTCGATTCGTGCCAACCCAACAGACACTTTCGGAGATACCCATAGTGCACCTTTATAGTCACCCAGTTACGTTGTGACGTTTGGTACACCCAAAGCACTCCTACGGTATCCGGGAGTTGCACAATCTCATGGTCTAAGGAAATGATACTCGACAATTGGAAAAGCTCTAGCTAAACGAACTACACAATCTTTGAGCTATGCTTAGGATTGGGTCTTGTCCATCACATCATTCTCCTAATGATGTGATCCCGTTATCAATGACATCCAATGCCCATAGTCAGGAAACCATGACTATCTGTTGATCAACGAGCTAGTCAACTAGAGGCTCACTAGGGACTTGTTGTGGTCTATGTATTCACACGTGTATTACGATTTCCGGATAACACAGTTATAGCATGAATAATATACAATTATCATGAACACAGAAATATAATAATAACCATTTATTATTGCCTCTAGGGCATATTTCCAACAGGTTTCACCCTCTAGCCTCAATATGCATTATCGACGGCACCACCAGTAAAAACTTAAGACATAAGAATAGAGGGTAGGCCGAAATCAAAAGCTCTTACATTGATATCAGCAAAGGTTTTGGTCGCGGTTTAACCGGGTCCATACCAAACTCTATTGTCACCACTAGTGACCAATTTTGATGCATCTGCGGCAAACACTGCATTCAAAAATAGTTCACAAGAAAACAAAAAAAAATGAGAACTTTTATTTTTCAGTGAAAATTGTATTGCCATGGAAGTACTTTTATGCTGCCACGGCAGCAGATTTTGTTGTTGTCGCGGTTGTTTTCTATAAACTTTCAAAACTTAATAAAAATAACAACTTATAAATAAAAGGGATAGAGAGAAGTGATCAAAACTTCAGAATTTTGTACTTTTGAAAAGAATTTGATAACCAAGGTGATCAGGCCTAATTAACAAACATTTTCAAATTTACAATACTGACAAACTTCAAACAACACTTATGTTTCCTCAACTTGGATAGGAAAGGTTCCAATCATAAGGGTTTGATATTTCCTTTTAGACGGAATAATGGGCAGTTCAAATTCATCAATAATGATAGTTATAATTTTTGCAGCCTTTTGGGAACCATTCCTTTTATCAAACTTCTTCAAAAAATAAGCAGTATGCTTATTCCCATTAACATGAAAGTAACCATGTTTTTGTTAGGATCAATGATAACCCTTGCGGTATTAACAAAAGGTCTCCCAAGAATGACATATAGGTCGTTATCCTCGGGCATCTCAACTCTCAAGTACAACAAAGTTTGTTAAAGATCAAAACATTAGCAACCATAAAAGGTACATTGTCAGATATGCTTATAGTTATAGCAGTAGTCTTATCAGATATTTGCGAAGATATATCAGTAGGCCTAAGTTTATCAAGTTAAATCTTTTATAAAGAGAAAAAGGCATAACACTAACACATGCACCTAAATCACATAAAGCAAACTTAGCATAAGTATTATTAATGGTGCATGGTATGGTAAGTATTCCTGGATCTCCAAGTTTTCCAGTAACATTTTCTTCAAGAGAGTAATTTGTAAGCATTGTAGATGTCCCCGGTATTTGAAATATTCCTCTTAATAGTAACAATATATTTCATATACTTGGAATAAGGAGGAACTTTAATAGAATCGGTCAAAGGAATTTGCATGTAGAGAGAACTAAGCAAATCAACAAATCTAGCAAAATGTTTTTTTGAACCTTTCAACAGTAGGAGAACCTCCTACTGTTTTTGTATTAATATAAAAGGGGGTAACAAATTACATGAGGATATTTACATGATGACTTTACAATTCACCCTCCCTTTGGGAGGTGGTGAAGAGGTTAAACTATAGAGGAGAGGATGAGTGGGATGAGATTTTTATGCTTTTCCTTAACCCTATAGGTAAGGAGAGAAAAATCAGTCTTAAGCCTATTTAACCATGAAGTCCTTGAGGGCATCATCCCCCTGAAGTGTTTGTTGTTGCGTTCTTTCCAGATACTCTAGGCAGCAGTCAGGAAGAGCTCCATGAAGAGGGGCCTGTTCCAGATATTTTTGGCAGACACAACTTTTTGTAGGCGATGTTGGCCCTGAATCCAAGAAAACCCCAGGCTGGACCAACATTCAGCACTGAATTGACATTCAAAAAAGAGGTGTTCCAGTGTTTCCTCAATGTGCTGCCCACAAAGGATACAGTCATAATCATTTCCTATATTGTAGTGTCTCCTCTTGAGCATATTCCGCGTGTTTAGTCGGTCAGAAAGGAGTAACCATCCAAAAACTTTAATTTTCATGGTGGATTTTGATTTCCAGAGCCAGTAAAATGCCTGATGGGCCCTCACGTCTCTGAAGTAGAAAGTGTAATATCTGTGAGCAGTGTATTTTTCCGTTCCCCAAATATAGGTCCAAGTGTCAGGATCATTGGATAGAGCCGTTTCCCTCGTGTCTGCTTGTAGTTGGCGCACCTCTGCATGGGCCTGAGCCAAGAGGGGCAGGTGAAACGCCTCATTCAAAGACGTGATGGACAAGAAATCCCTCACATAGATGTCTTCATTGATTGTGTAGGATAGAGCGCGCGGGTACTTCTCATCAAAAGTGGTATCTTGCCATAGATCTTTCTAGAAGAGCACGTTGGATCCATTATTGACATGAGCGTTTGAGATGCCCCAAAATATTGGCATTAGTTTGGCAACATCACGCCACCAGAATGAACCACAAGGGTCAGCAGCATGCGGAATTTAATTCACGTAGTATGTGTCCCATACGAGCTCAACCCAAGGCACGTTTCATCTATTGTAGAATTTGTGTAAATATTTTAACAAGAGTGCATCGCCTTGGATCCTGGGATCAATCACTCCCAATCCACCGCTTTCTTTTGGGCGGCAAACCATTTCCCAGGAGGCAAGGGAGTTGCATTTGTCCCCTTGCTCCGTTTTCTTCGTCCACAGACACTTCCTTCTTATTTTGTCAAGGAGCTCAATGATTTTGGTAGGCAGTTGAAGCATGCATAACGCAAAGATAATGAGTGAGGTGATCACCGAGTTGAGCAGGGAGAGTTTTCCACCGTATGAGATCATGTTGAGAGTAGCAGTCAATCTTCTCTCCATGGAGCATACCAGAGGCATGAGATCAAGGACAGTTGCTCGAGTGGTTCCAAGCGGGAGCCCTAAGTACGTGAAGGGCATCTTTCCAACCGCGCATCCAAAGATATTAGCAATTTCTTCAGTCTTTGCAGTATTAGCATTGATTGGAATGAGAGTAGATTTGTGAAAATTTATTTTCAAACCAATGGATGTAGCATAATCAGTCAAAATATCCTTGATAACTACCGCCTGTTGTGCGCATGATGGTAGAAATAGTATGGTATCATCGGCATATTGGATGACTGGATACTCTTTTTGATGTGGGGAGGGGAAGGGCAGATTTATCTGACAGTGTGCAAATGCATCGTTGATGGCCGCTTGGAGGAGATCTGCCGCAAGCACGAAAATGAGTGGTGAAAGAGGGTCCCCTTGCCTGACCCCACATTTGCAAAAAAATGGCATCCAGGAATACCATTTAGGAGAACAGAGGATTTGGCTGATGAGAAGATGCAGCGAATCCATGTGAGCCATTTGTCATTGAATCCCATGTTTTTCATAATCTCAATCATTGCATCATGCTCAATTGTATCGAAAGCTTTGGCAAAATCAAGCTTGAGGAGCATGATTTCTTTTTTGGAAGTGTGGCATTGATATATATACCCGTATGCCCATGCGAGGCAGTCCTGGATAGTCCTCCCCTTGAGAAATCCATATTGATTTCTATGAATAATCTTCAAAATGACTTTTTGTAGTCTATTTGCCAAGATCTTAGTGATGACTTTTAGGCAGCAGTTTAAGAGAGTAATCGTCCTGTAATCATTAATAGATTCAGGTGATCCAATTTTCGGAATGAGAGTTATGAATCCATCATTAATGCTTTCCAGATTGAGATCACCATTGTGGAATTGACTGCAGAGGTTGTAAAAATCCTCTTTAATGATTGGACAACATCTCTTAAGAACAAGTCCAGTAAAGCCATCCTGTTGGGGAACGTAGTAATTTCAAAAAAATTCCTACGCACACGCAAGATCATGGTGATGATATAGCAACGAGAGGGGAGAGTGTTCGTCCACGTACCCTCGTAGACCGTAAGCAGAAGCATTAGCACAACACGGTTAATGTAGTCGTACGTCTTCACGATCCGACCGATCCAAGCACCGAACGTACGGGGCCTCCGAGTTCAGCACACGTTCAGCTCGATGACGATCTCCGGCCCTCCGATCCAGCAAAGGCTCCGGAGATGAGTTCCGTCAGCACGACGGCGTGGTGACGATGATGATGTTCTACCGGCACAGGGCTTCGCCTAAACTCCGTGACGATATGACCGAGGTGGAATATGGTGGAAGGGGGCACCGCACACTGCTAAGGAACGATCCGTAGATCAACTTGTGTATCTTTGGGGTGCCCCCGCCCCCGTATATAAAGGAGCCAGGGGGGAGGAGGCGGCCGGCCTAGAGGGCGCGCCAAGGGGGGGAGTCCTACTCCCACCGGGAGTAGGACTCCCTCTTTCTAAGTAGGAGTAGGAGAAGAGGGGGAAAGAGGAGGAAGAGGGGAAGGAAAGGGGGGGCGCCGCCCCCCTTCCCTTGTCCTATTCGGACTAGGAGGGGGAGGGGCGCACGGCCCCCTCCTGGCTCCTTCCCTCTTCTCCCTCGTGGCCCATGTAGGCCCATTAACCCCCCGGGGGGTTCCGGTAACCTCCCGGTACTCCGGTAAAATGCCGATTTCACCCGGAACTATTCCGATGTCCAAACATAGGCTTCCAATATATCAATCTTTATGTCTCGACCATTCTGAGACTCCTCGTCATGTCGATCACATCCGGGACTCCGAACAAACTTCGGTACATCAAAACTTATAAACTCATAATAAAACTGTCATCGAAACGTTAAGCGTGCGGACCCTATGGGTTCGAGAACTATGTAGACATGACCTAAAACCATTCTCGGTCAATAACCAATAGCAGGACCTGGATGCCCATATTGGTTCCTACATATTCTACGAAGATCTTTATCGGTCAAACCGCATAACACACGTTGTTCCCTTTGTCATCGGTATGTTACTTGCCCGAGATTTGATCGTCGGTATCCAATACCTAGTTCAATCTTGTTACCGGCAAGTCTCTTTACTCGTTCTGTAATACGTCATCTCATAACTAACTCGTTAGTTATAATGCTTGCAAGGCTTAAGTGATGAGTATTACCGAGAGGGCCCAGAGATACCTCTCCGACAATCGGAGTGACAAAACCTAATCTCGAAATACGCCAACTCAACATGTACCTTCGGAGACACCTGTAGTACTCCTTTATAATCACCCAGTTACGTTGTGACATTTGGTGGTACCCAAAGTGTTCCTCTGGTAAACGGGAGTTGCAAAATTCTCATAGTTACAGGAACATGTATAAGTCATGAAGAAAGCAATAGCAGAATACTAAACGATCATGTGCTAAGCTAACGGGATGGCTCATGTCAATCACATCATTCTCCTAATGATGTGATCCCATTAATCAAATGACAACACATGTCTATGGTTAGGAAACATAACCATCTTTGATTAATGAGCTAGTCAAGTAGAGGCATACTAGTGACTATATGTTTGTCTATGTATTCACACATGTATCATGTTTTCCGTTAATACAATTCTAGCATGAATAATAAACATTTATCATGATATGAGGAAATAAATAATAACTTTATTATTGCCTCTAGGGCATATTTCCTTCAGTCTCCCACTTGCACTAGAGTCAATAATCTAGATTACATAGTAATGATTCTAACACCCATGGAGTCTTGGTGCTGATCATGTTTTGCTCGTGAGAGAGGCTTAGTCAACGGGTATGCAACATTCAGATCCGTATGTATCTTGCAAATCTCTATGTCTCCCACTTGGACTTGGTCCCGAATGGAATTGAAGCGTCTCTTGATGTGCTTGGTCCTCTTGTGAAATCTGGATTCCTTTGCCAAGGCAATTGCACCAGTATTTTCACAGAAGATCTTCATTGGTCCTGATGCACTAGGTATGACACCTAGATCGGAAATGAACTCCTTCATCCAGACTCCTTCATTCGTTGCTTCAGAAGCAGCTATGTACTCCGCTTCACATGTAGATCCCACCACGACGCTTTGTTTAGAACTGCACCAACTTACAGCTCCACCGTTTAATATAAACACGTATCCGGTTTGCGATTTAGAATCGTCCGGATCAGTGTCAAAGCTTGCATCGACGTAACCTTTTACGACTAGCTCTTTGTCACCTCCATATAAGAGAAACATATCCTTAGTCCTTTTCAGGTATTTCAGCATGTTCTTGACCGCTGTCCAGTGATCCACTCCTGGATTACTTTGGTACCTTCCTGCCAAGCTTATTGCTAAGCATACGTCAGGTCTGGTACACAGCATTGCATACATGATAGAGCCTATGGCTGAAGCATAGGGAACATCTTTCATTTTCTCTCTATCTTCTGCTGTGGTCGGGCATTGAGTTTGACTCAATTTCACACCTTGTAGCACAGGCAAGAATCCTTTCTTTGCCTCATCCATTTTGAACTTTTTAAAAATTTTGTCAAGGTAAGTGCTTTGTGAAAGTCCTATTAAACGTCTTGATCTATCTCTATAGATCTTGATGCCCAATATATAAGCAGCTTCACCGAGGTCTTTCATTGAAAAACTTTTATTCAGGTATCCCTTTATGCTATCCAGAAATTCTATATCATTTCCAATTAACAATATGTCATCTACATATAAAACTAGAAATGCTACAGAGCTCCCACTCACTTTCTTGTAAACACAGGCTTCTCCAAAAGTCTGTATAAAACCATATGCTTTGATCACACTATCAAAGCGTTTATTCCAACTCCGAGATGCTTGCACCAGTCCATAAATGGAACGCTGGAGCTTGCACACTTTGTTAGCACCTTTTGGATCAACAAAACCTTCCGGCTGCATCATATACAACTCTTCTTCTAGAAATCCATTCAAGAATGCAGTCTTGACATCCATTTGCCAAATTTCATAATCATGAAATGCAGCAATGGCTAAAATGATTCGGACAGACTTAAGCATCGCTACGGGTGAGAAAGTCTCATCGTAGTCAACCCCTTGAACTTGTCGAAAACCTTTCGCAACAAGTCGAGCTTTATAGACAGTTACATTACCATCAGCGTCAGTCTTCTTCTTAAAAATCCATTTATTCTCAATAGATTGCCGATCATCGGGCAAGTCAACCAAAGTCCATACTTTGTTTTCATACATGGATCCCATCTCAGATTTCATGGCCTCTAGCCATTTTGCGGAATCTGGGCTCATCATCGCTTCCTCATAGTTCGTAGGTTCATCATGGTCAAGTAACATGACTTCCAGAATAGGATTACCGTACCACTCTGGTGCGGATCTTACTCTGGTAGACCTACGTGGTTCTGTAGAAACTTGATCTGAAGTTTCATGATCAATATCATTAGCTTCCTCACTGATTGGTGTAGTTGTAACAGGAACCGGTTCTTGTGATGAACTACTTTCCAATAAGGGAGTAGATACAGTTATCTCATCAAGTTCTACTTTCCTCCCACTCACTTCTTTCGAGAGAAACTCCTTCTCTAGAAAGCATCCAAATTTAGCAACGAAAATCTTGCCCTCAGATCTGTGATAGAAGGTGTACCCAATAGTCTCCTTTGGGTATCCTATGAAGACACATTTCTCCGATTTGGGTTCGAGCTTATCTGGTTGAAGTTTCTTCACATAAGCATCGCAGCCCCAAACTTTAAGAGACGACAACTTTGGTTTCTTGCCAAACCACAGTTCATCAGGCGTCGTCTCAACGGATTTTGATGGTGCCCTATTTAACATGAATGCGGCCGTCTCTAAAGCATAACCCCAAAACAATAGCGGTAAATCAGTAAGAGACATCATAGATCGTACCATATCAAGTAAAGTACGATTACGACGTTCGGACACACCATTTCGTTGTGGTGTTCCAGGTGGCGTGAGTTGCGAGACTATCCCGCATTGTTTCAAGTGTAGACCAAACTCGTAACTCAAATATTCTCCTCCACGATCAGATCGTAGAAACTTTATTTTCTTGTTACGATGATTTTCCACTTCACTCTAAAATTCTTTGAACTTTTCAAATGTTTCAGACTTGTGTTTCATTAAGTAGATATACCCATATCTGCTTAGATCATCTGTGAAGGTGAGAAAATAACGATATCCGCCACGAGCCTCAACATTCATTGGACCACATACATCTGTATGTATGATTTCCAACAAATCTGTTGCTCTCACCATAGTACCGGAGAACGGTGTTTTAGTCATCTTGCCCATAAGGCACGGTTCGCAAGTACCAAGTGATTCATAATCAAGTGATTCCAAAAGCCCATCAGTATGGAGTTTCTTCATGCGCTTTACACCGATATGACCTAAACGGCAGTGCCACAAATAAGTTGCACTATCATTATCAACTCTGCATCTTTTGGTTTCAACACTATGAATATGTGTATCACTACTATCGAGATTCAATAAAAATAGACCACTCTTCAAGGGTGCATGACCATAAAAGATATTACTCATATAAATAGAACAACCATTATTCTCCGATTTAAATGAATAACCATCTCGCATCAAACAAGATCCAGATATAATGTTCATGCTCAACGCTGGCACCAAATAACAATTATTTAGGTCTAATACTAATCCCGATGGTAGATGTAGAGGTAGCGTGCCGACCGCGATCACATCGACTTTGGAACCATTTCCCACGCGCATCGTCACCTCGTCCTTAGCTAATCTTCGCTTAATCTGTAGTCCCTGTTTCGAGTTGCAAATATTAGCAACAGAACCAGTATCAAATACCCAGGTGCTACTGCGAGCATTAGTAAGGTACACATCAATAACATGTATATCACATATACCTTTGTTCACTTTGCCATCCTTCTTATCCGCCAAATACTTGGGGCAGTTCCGCTTCCAGTGTCCAGTCTGCTTGCAGTAGAAGCACTCAGTTTCAGGCTTAGGTCCATACTTGGGTTTCTTCTCTTGAGCAGCAACTTGCTTGCCGTTCTTTTTGAAGTTCCCCTTCTTCTTCCCTTTGCCCTTTTTCTTGAAACTAGTCGTCTTGTTAACCATCAACACTTGATGCTCCTTCTTGATTTTTACCTCCGCGGCTTTCAGCATCGCGAAGAGCTCGGGAATAGTCTTGTTCATCCCTTGCATATTATAGTTCATCACGAAGCTCTTGTAGCTTGGTGGCAGTGATTGGAGAATTCTGTCAATGACACTATCATCAGGAAGATTAACTCCCAGTTGAATCAAGTGATTATTATACCCCAGACATTTTGAGTATGTGTTCACTGACAGAACTATTCTCCTCCATCTTGCAGCTATAGAACTTATTGGAGACTTCATATCTCTCAATCTGTGCATTTGCTTGAAATATTAACTTCAACTCCTGGAACATCTCATATGCTCCATGACGTTCAAAACGTCGTTGAAGGCCCGGTTCTAAGCCGTAAAGCATGGCACACTGAACTATAGAGTAGTCATCAGCTTTGCTCTGCCAGACGTTCTTAACGTCGTCAGTTGCATCAGCAGCAGGCCTGGCACCCAGCGGTGCTTCCAGGATGTAACTTTTCTGTGCAGCAATGAGGATAATCCTCAGGTTATGGACCCAGTCCGTGTAATTGCTACCATCATCTTTCAACTTTGCTTTCTCAAGGAACGCATTAAAATTCAACGGAACAACAGCACGAGCCATCTATCTACAAACAAACATAGACAAGCAAGATACTATCAGGTACTAAGTTCATGATAAATTTAAGTTCAATTAATCATATTACTTAAGAACTCCCACTTAGACAGACATCTCTCTAGTCATCTAAGTGATCACGTGATCCAAATCAACCAAACCATGTCCGATCATCACGTGAGATGGAGTAGTTTCAATGGTGAACATCGCTATGTTGATCATATCTACTATATGATTCACGCTCGACCTTTCGGTCTCCGTGTTCCGAGGCCATATCTGTATATGCTAGGCTCGTCAAGTATAACCTGAGTATTCCGCGTGTGCAACTGTTTTGCACCCGTTGTATTTGAACGTAGAGCCTATCACACCCGATCATCACGTGGTGTCTCAGCACGAAGAACTTTCGCAACGGTGCATACTCAGGGAGAACACTTCTTGATAATTAGTGAGAGATCATCTTAAAATGCTACCGTCAATCAAAGCAAGATAAGATGCATAAAGGATAAACATCACATGCAATCAATATAAGTGATATGATATGGCCATCATCATCTTGTGCTTTGTGATCTCCATCTTCGAAGCACCGTCATGATCACCATCATCACCGACGCGACACTTTGATCTCCATCGTAGCATCGTTGTCGTTACGCCATCTATTGCTTCTATGACTATCGCTACCGCTTAGTGATAAAGTAAAGCAATTACAGGGCGTTTGCATTTCATACAATAAAGCGACAACCATATGGCTGCTGCCAGTTGCCGATAATTTCGGTTACAAAACATGATCATCTCATACAATAAAATATAGCATCACGTCTTGACCATATCACATCACAACATGCCCTGCAAAAACAAGTTAGACATCCTCTACTTTGTTGTTGCAAATTTTACGTGGCTGCTACGGGCTTAGCAAGAACCGTTCTAACCTACGCATCAAAAACCACAACGATAGTTCGTCAAGTTGGTGCTGTTTTAACCTTCGCAAGGACCGGGCGTAGCCACACTCGATTCAGCTAAAGTGAGAGAGACAGACACCCGCCAGTCACCTTTAAGAACGAGTGCTCGTAACGGTGAAACCAGTCTCGCGTAAGCGTACGCGTAATGTCGGTCTGGGCCGCTTCATCTCACAATACCGCCGAACCAAAGTATGACATGCTGGTAAGCAGTATGACTTGTATCGCCCACAACTCACTTGTGTTCTACTCGTGCATATAACATCAACGCATAAAACCTAGGCTCTGATACCATTGTTGGGGAACGTAGTAATTTCAAAAAATTTCTTACGCACACGCAAGATCATGGTGATGATATAGCAACGAAAGGGGAGAGTGTTCGTCAACGTACCCTCGTAGACCGTAAGCGGAAGCATTGGCACAACACGGTTGATGTAGTCGTACGTCTTCACGATCCGACTGATCCAAGCACCGAACGTACGGGGCCTCCGAGTTCAGCACACGTTCAGCTCGATGACGATCTCCGGCCCTCCGATCCAGCAAAGGCTCCGGAGATGAGTTCCGTCAGCACGACGGCGTGGTGACAATGATGATGTTCTACCAGCGCAGGGCTTCGCCTAAACTCCGTGACGATATGACCGAGGTGGAATATGGTGGAAGGGGGCACCGCACACGGCTAAGGAACGATCCGTAGATCAACATGTGTATCTTTGGGGTGCCCCCCGCCCCCGTATATAAAGGAGCCAGGGGGGAGGAGGCGGCCGGCCTAGAGGGTGCGCCAAGGGGGGGAGTCCTACTCCCACCGGGAGTAGGACTCCCTCTTTCTAAGTAGGAGCAGGAGAAGAGGGGGAAAGAGGAGGAAGAGGGGAAGGAAAGGGGGGGCGCCGCCCCCCTTCCCTTGTCCTATTCGGACTAGGAGGGGGAGGGGCGCGCGGCCCCCTCCTAGCTCCTTCCCTCTTCTCCCTCGTGGCCCATGTAGGCCCATTAACCCCCTGGGGGGTTCCGGTAACCTCCCGGTACTCCGGTAAAATGCCGATTTCACCCGGAACTATTCCGATGGCCAAACATAGGCTTCCAATATCAATCTTTATGTCTCGACCATTCCGAAACTCCTCGTCATGTCCGTGATCACATCGGGACTCCGAACAAACTTCGGTACATCAAAACTTATAAACTCATAATAAAACTGTCATCGAAACGTTAAGCGTGCGGACCCTACGAGTTCGAGAACTATGTAGACATGACCTAAAACCATTCTCGGTCAATAACCAATAGCGGGATCTGGATGCCCATATTGGTTCCTACATATTCTACGAAGATCTTTATCGGTCAAACCGCATAACAACATACGTTGTTCCCTTTGTCATCGGTATGTTACTTGCCCGAGATTTGATCGTCGGTATCCAATACCTAGTTCAATCTTGTTACCGACAAGTCTCTTTACTCGTTCTGTAATACGTCATCTCATAACTAACTCATTAGTTATAATGCTTGCAAGGCTTAAGTGATGAGTATTACCGAGAGGGCCCAGAGATACCTCTTCGACAATCGGAGTGACAAAACCTAATCTCGAAATACGCCAACTCAACGTGTACCTTCGGAGACACCTGTAGTACTCCTTTATAATCACCCAATTACATTGTGACGTTTGGTAGTACCCAAAGTGTTCCTCCGGTAAACGGGAGTTGCATAATTCTCATAGTTACAGGAACATGTATAAGTCATGAAGAAAGCAATAGCAGAATACTAAACGATCATGTGCTAAGCTAACGGGATGGGTCATGTCAATCACATCATTCTCCTAATGATGTGATCCCATTAATCAAATGACAACACATGTATATGGTTAGGAAACATAACCATCTTTGATTAATGAGCTAGTCAAGTAGAGGCATACTAGTGACTATATGTTTGTCCATGTATTCACACATGTATCATGTTTCCGGTTAATACAATTCTAGCATGAATAATAAACATTTATCATGATATGAGGAAATAAATAATAACTTTATTATTGCCTCAAGGGCATATTTCCTTCACATCCGGGCCCGGTGCCCTATCAGCAGGCATCTCTCGAATAACTATGTCGATATCATCATGGGTGAAAGGAAGCGTTAACTCATCAAGTCCTTCACATTTTTTGATTATCCTGGGAAGGTCAAATTTCATGTTGCATGGATGTGAGGAACCCATCCTTTCTTTGAAGGCCTGATAGGTGAGTGATTCTTTTCCCGCATGATCCTCAATAATTGTTCCATCACTGGTCCTCAAAGAGGCTATGTTGTTCTTTCTGTATCTTTCTGAGGCCATAGACTAAAAAAACTTTGAAGGTTCATCTCCAAATTGCACCCATCGAATTGTACACCTTTTTTTCCAGTAAAGTTATTGGTATTTTAGTAATCTCAGAATGTGTGCTTTGAGAATGCGGCGGAAATTTGCTTCAGGCACAGTGAGAGGACGTTTATTTTCCAAATCATCAAGCTCACAAAGGGCTTTATTTGAGTTTTTGATGGCCACCGAGAGCTTTGAGATACCCTTACTCCAATGTTTGAGATTTCTGCGATGGGTTTTGAATTTTTTACATAGGACAGTGGCAGCGTTAGTGGAATGAACTGGTTTGGCCCAAGAGTCCTCGACAACTTTCATAAAACCCGGGTGTTGAACCCAAAAGGATTCGAATCGAAATAATTTGGATTTGGGTATATTGGTTTCGATGGTGATCACATAGGGTATGTGATCGGAAACAGGTTTTCCTAATGGCTTGACCAAGGTTTTTGGATATGACTGAGTCCAATTGGAACTTGTGAAAAACCAATCCAACTGTTCGAGTAAAGGGTCCATTTGCATGTTGCTCCAGGTAAAAGAACGACCTTTAATTGGTAGTTCAATTAGGCTCTGACATCGTATGAAGTCATTAAAGTTGTTCATATCATTCATGCTTCCACCTGGTTTGTTGCGATTCTCTGGTGCACGAATAAAATTGAAATCCCCCACAAACTACCAATCTTCAGAGGATGGAATATTAAGATTACACAGCCATTGAATGAAGTGCTGTCATTGATCACCTTGTCAAGGCCCATAAACGTTGACGAGTGTCCAGGTTTGGGCAGATTGGGTAGAGCGAAAGCGAGTGACCAGAGCAAAATCCTCAGAATATAAGACATCGACAGAGAAGATTGCACTATTCCAAATTGTGGCAATGCCACCAGAAGCTCCAAGAGACGGTACAAAAGCGAACTGATCAAACCGACGGGGGCAACAAGACTTAACAAAAGGTAGATCAAACGAGGATTTTTTTGTCTCTTGCAAGCAAACAACTGCACAACCACTAGACGAAATAGCATTCGAGAGAGCTAATTGTTTGTCTTCAGAGTTTAGGCCACGGACATTCCAACACAAAACGTTCCAATTAACCAAAAGAGGCATGAAAATAAAGGGTAATAAGAAGGTGATCAGAGCTTAATCAGAAGCTGTGGGCTCCTCCTCATTGGTGGCCAGCAGGGCATCTTCAGAGAGTTCTTCTACAGGAATGGCACAGAGCATCGTGCCAACTTGCTGGATCACTTGAACGGGTGTCGGTGGTGGTACGTGTGCCTCATCCTCCTCCCTTATGCGTAGAGCCGTCGGGACCATCCTGGGTTTAACTTTGGAAACCTTCATTTTGCTGTCTGAAACCTGATGCACTTTGAACCCATCATATTTATTTGAGCGAGCACTTCGGCGCAGGGCTATGGAGCATTCAGGCACAATTGCCTTACCTTTACGAGCCCGAGATGTACCAGACTCAAAAGGAGGAGGGTTAAGACCGGGATCATTCGGCATCTCGACCAAAGCAGAGTTATCAGGAGCAGCATCAGACATAGCCTGCAGTTCTACCAGCGGATTTTCTTCGGCAGCAGTGACCTCCTCAAGTTCCCATTCAGATGCCTCTTTGATTTCTTCAATAATCACAGAGGAAGAACTAGTATTGGCAATTGATTTGGAAGCCGAAATGACTGACAACAGACCTCTGTTCTCAGCTACACTAACTTGAAAAGTGACTGAATCCTGTTTGAAACCATACCTACCCCTCTAGGGCCCATAAGAAGCCACAAAGGGTCTGACAGCTTCAGTTATGTAGGAATTCAGCCGAAACATGGGCAAGCTGTCACGCAGGAGCATGGTAGAAGTGAAAGTTCTATGAGAAGAGATATCCACATGCAAACCAGCTGCAGACAAAGTCAGAGAGATCTCCACAAAGTTGGCAGACAGAGCTTCAGATTCATGGCTGCCAGAACTGATTAAAGGAGGGATCTCAGACCTGGCAATACCAGTACCAGCAGAGATGGCCAAAGCAGAGCTGCTCGCTTCTTGGGGCCAGAATTGGTTCATGAGAGCCACCGGAACCATAACATATGCGTCAGACACCGTGGCACTAGAGTCAGAGCTAGAATACGCCGAGATAGAATCATTCCAAGCAGCAGCCGGACTATCCTGAAGATTTTGCGGGGGCACAACACCATGTTCCACTTGCAGACCCTCTCCAGCGAGCCATTGCTGGAAATTGTACAGAACAAGGGGTTGCTGGGGAGGTGAAGGCGGCCAATTTCCCCATTGGGGGTGCATCTCGATATCACTTCCTGCATCCACCACAACATTCTCATTTTCCTCCGCAACAGCGGCGTCCGCCATCACGTTCTGCGCCATCCAGTTATGTAACTGTTGCTGATACAACTGTTCAGCGTTGAGCCCTTCACCGTGGAGAGGATGAGGAATGCCATTTGCAGGTGGCGGGTCCTCACCAGTAGGAGGAACATCAGGTATATGGGCATCCCAGTCATTGCTCCGCAAAACTGTGACAGCTACAGTCCAGGAACGACGCGCTCCCCCAATCTGTCGCACCACCAAACTCTTTGGCACAAAACGCAGATGAACAACTCGAGCTTTAATGAGGACAAACCTCTTATCCCCTCTAGGATTATGCCAATCCACCAGAGCACCAAACGAATCCACAGACTTGTGCATGTAGTGTTGGGTTTGATAGTCATAAGGAAAACCAACATACAAGATCCACACCTCCGGCCCAAAAGAAGTCTGACGCATGTTCAAAGCAGCATCATGGGGCACAAAAGAAATGATAGTGTGCTCTTCTACTTCATTCTCATCCAACTCAAATGTGGTACCAACGACAGCATCACGGACCAAAGAGTTTGCAAATCAAAAAATCCCAATTCCCAGAGGATGATCTAGTACTTCAGCAGGGTAGTAATGAGATTCATGAAGCAAACCTTCCACGATGTTGCGCAGATCAGCCTTTCGGTGATGGGGGACGAACCGATTGGCCTCCGCAATGGCCAGGAAATCATGGCGCAAAGGAGGGATTGCAGACACCACCATATCCGCGCGCACCTTGCGATGAGCCGAGCCAAGCTCAATGGTCATGCCAAATGTTCATGTCTTTAGTTTTAGAAAGCTCATTACGAAAACACACAGGTTTTGAACAAATGGCTCTCTTTATTTACCATAATTCCTAGCTTCTTTATTTCTCTTACCATGTTTCTTAATTTGAACATGAACATCTTCCTCTATAGCAGGTTGTACTTCTCCTTCATTTTCCTTATCAGACTCTATAACATCGTCATTCTTATCATCTTGTTGAGAGGGTTCTTGTTCATCCCCACTCCGAATCTCAACATCAGAAATAGAAACATTATTAGGATTCTCTTGAGTTTCATTAACAATATGAGGTTCCCGAGAACTATCATAAGCAGGTTCAACCTGTTTAGACTTATTTTCCTTTTTCTTTCTAGATGAACGAGAAACATTGTTATCAATATTTTGAGAATCTTCTTTCTATTCTTTTAGGGTGTCCATTAGGATATAGAGGTTCTTGAGTATGGGCACCTCCTTTAGTACAAACATAAGCATCATATTTCTTAGCAGATTTAGCCATATCACGCAATAAATCTGCACTCGGCACTTGTTTAAGTTGAACCTGTATCATTCTAGGCACCACCGCCAAAGATGGAGGGGAGCGATCAGGTAGAACTAGGAGATTCTCAAGGGTGCGGGGAGGAGAGAGAAAGAAGAAAAATGTGGAGAGGAGCTAAGGTGACTGGGAAAGAATCAGGTGCCCCAAAGTCTCGTATGCTCCCATGCTCCAACGCTCAAAAACTCAAATTTGAATGTTTCAGAAAGTCCAGAAAAACACAAGACATATGTCTACATCCCCTAAAAAGTAAATGTTCAAATTCGAAATGCACAGAGAAACAAAAGTAACAAATCCAGCATCAATAGTGTCCCAAAAAAAAGACAAGAATAAACCATGTTCACATATAGATTTGTCTTGTTTTGTTTCCCGATGTGTGTTTTGATTTTAGATTTGAAATATATGGGGATTTTAGATTTGAAATATATGGGGATAACAGATACATGTCTTGAGAACATTCACAAAAAAAAAGGGCACATTCTTATTTTATTGTTGTTTTTAAACATGGGAGCAAAATATTCTCCCTAGGAGACTCTCAAGGGTACAAGGAGGAGAGAAAAAGAGAAGGAAAATGAGGCCCATGCAGTTTCTTTTTCTTGGACTACTCCTTCAGCGTCATTTTGACAACATATACATAAAGAAGTTTGACTTAGGATAAAGCTACAACTTCAAATAATTTCAACAAACTGAGTAGATAGATAGGGACAAGTGATCCAGACAGCCAAAAGGTACCACTTGGACATTGACCCTAATACAACAGAGGTTTGAATTTGGAAGTCAAAAATACAGGGCACAACATACAGACACTTGAACTAGATGAAAGTACAGGCTCATCTTCTCATCCGTCGTCTATTACAAGTCATACAACATACTTTAAGGTATATATATGTGTTACAGATACAAAACAATGCCGCGCACCTATGGTTCGGATGGGTAAACACATTACTCTACACAAACTCTGAAAATTCACATCGGAGCAGTCAAGGGGAGGGGGGGCCGCATAAAAATCAACTGTGGTGGGGTTTTTGAATTGACCCAGAATGCATGTCGATATACATGTCGCACTGTCCAGACACAGCTAGTCACACATACAACAAGACATCATCGTTCAGCCGGTGATGATGCCCGCCAGGACATCGGTCTTCCCTCTTGCGAATATGGTGTACACCAGGCGTATCGCGTCTAGCCAGCCGTCGAGAGACTCCCAGGTATCAGCAACCTGACACGGCAAAAACATAGAGGTGGACAATTAGTTTGAAAACCAAGAACGCTTTCTAAGGCATCAGATCAAGAGGATTTCAAGAAGAGGAGGTGCATACCAAGAACACGGGCCCATGAGTTGTGTTTATACAAAGGCCGGCGCCAGGGGGCAGGGTCAGATCGGAGCATGTGGACACTGAAACTATGTCCGCAACGTCTACCTTGATAAACCTTTTGGCTTTCTCCACGAGCGCGTTTGCTTTGACAGGTGCACTTTCGGGATCATTGACCTTAGATTTATGATTGTAAACTCAGTAGCATAAAACAAGATGGATCCTAGCAGTGATATGAATAGACACACAAGTAGGCTATGCGTTATCATCAGTAACACAACTACCTGCTGGAGTTCCGTATGGTTTAAGATGAACTGTGACCTCTCCCAATGTTTGTGTGGTGCAATGGGGTCGTCTGCCGGAGGAGCAGTCAAATACCCCACTTTCAAATATGGCAACGGTAGCTGCAAAGCAAAGCATAGCAGCAAGGATGTCCAAACTCCATAGTTACGAGTTGCTGATTTTGACAAAGATATGGTCTGAACAAGACTGGGCCAACATATATGCATAATTACCAAAAAAAAAGGAGGATGAATATTGTGCTCAGTGTTCGCACACTGAGGGCGCACTCGCATATTTTACTGGAAAGGCACACTTACAAGTTCAGAGTTTCCATTCTGTAATTTGCTGAATCATCTTAACAAAAGGAGGCATTTCATGATTTGTGTGCTTCTATAGTTAGACTAGTTTTTATGTTCCACTTTGTGCACAGCAATATAATCAAGTCAATTGCATTTCAAATAAATGTGCATAACTTTTAGAATATGATGGATAACTCGCGGCTAGCTAAAGCAGGAGTGCTCCCAGGTACGCACACCAGCATTCTGGTCTCAATCCCCGCAGGGTGGGTGCCCATATATCTTGTTTAAACCAATGCCACCAGGGACTAGTCCCTAGTTAGCCAAGTTTTTACTGATATCTGCAAAATCAAGATCCCATATTCGGATATTCCTATTTGAACCCTGACACCAGACAATAACAACATTACAGGACAGCTCAGTTCATCAACGATCTACCAGAGCAACAACCGCGGTCAAAAAAATACAGAGATGCACACATAATAAAATTGTAGGTTGTAGAGTAAAAAGAACTGAAATATTACAGCTGCCAACGTACCATTGAGCGGACCAACCGTAAAGCACTGCGATAAACCTGAATTATGCAAAACAACAGCATTTCAGTAGGTGTTGACAACTGTCATGCCTAAATATAATTAATGAGTAACCAACAACTGGAATTAAACTTCTAGACACATCGTGCTGAAAGGCCCACAATCATGCATATGACAACTATGGATTTGCTCATTTTAGAAAAGCCATAAGGAGCTATCAAAGCCCATGGGCTACTGAAAACTGGAAGCAATAAAAATGGTAGACTGGCGCACAAGTATAACAATCAGAAAGTACTGAAATGGGTGACGAATAAGAAGTTCTACATCAACAAATATAACACTGTGTTAATTAAGATATTATTACAATCAAGTGCAAAAAGTAGGGACTTTCATAACTAAGGGAAATAGAATAAAGCTAAGTTACAATATTTTATGGCACGGGATGACTGCATTGCTTAAAATTACAATGTCAAATCTCAAGCTTCCAGAAAGAACCAATAACGAAATTAGCAAGCAGCAGAGTGGCAAATGAAGAAATCCACATACCGAATAACTTGGCTTCAATGCATGAGCAGCTGCAACGTAAATAGCAGACTGACTATACAGATCATTAGGAGAGGTATCGGCCCCTCCAGACCTCGAGGTATCCTCTGCCAAGCCATACTGCAGCACAAAAAGGAAGCAAGAGGGCGTTGATTATTGTTACCGCAGAGTAGCATAAGGTAACATGCATTCAAATTGAAGCGGTGCTGTTCACCGATTCAGTCACTATGAAACAGATCTAGGAAACACACCAGGACAGTTCCAAGGTTGTAGATAGCCCGGTGGAAGTCAAACTGCAACTGGATGGCAGAACGAAACTGTGCCACAAAACAAAAGGAACTTAGTTTCAACACTTCCTTGAATATACATTTTGTGATAAAGCAATGCTCAGAAGTAATTTCCACAAAGATGGAAAGTGGAACTACCTTACTTATAGCTGTTTTTATGATTGTTTGCTTGTCTTTAGCAGGAACAATCGCGCTCAATTCCTGCATCACAAGTTTGTACCCTTGAAAATGAGTGAAAAGCAAAATGTATGGATGAAGAGTTTGTCATTTCTGATACTACAGTGCATACGCTAATGTACCTGTAGTCCAAGGCCCCAGTTGTTGAGAGCCTGCAATCAAAGAGACAGACACACAATAACTGAGGCATGAAGATTAATGGCCAATTACATAGATTTAGAGGATTGATGGAAAACGAGAAGAAATTAACTACTTCATGCAAGATCATGGAATTTGAATGTAAAAGGTCTTATTTCAGAGAACTGATCTGACATACAGAAGAAATTAACTACTTCATGCAAGATCATGGAATTTGAATGTAAAAGGTCTTATTTCAGAGAACTGATCTGACATACAGAATGTAAAGCAATTTAACTTGATGTATCAAATATGAGAACTTTATGTAACTTGGGCATAAATGGATGGAATCATTTAAACAGTGTTCTCAGAAGAGGTCATCTAATGGAGATGTAAGCCGTTGATGTTTTATCCAGAGGATGTATACAAAATCATAAAGATTGACTGCTCAAAAGCAACTGTACGGACTCTCACACGGTTTTCTCCAGTGCAACCTTATAACTGCGGTAGTGTGGAGTAATAGCAAAAAGAATATCTGTGCGATATCATATGTTTGGTGATGGTGTGTGTTTATGTTGCCGGTATTCGTGATGAATATTGTTCGCACCATATTCCAATTGTTTCCTACGGTGAACTTTCTACCACGTTATTTAAAACACTTCAAAATTAGGAGAAGCATTTATTATTTTCCATAAATCAGTCAAGAGAGTCAGTACTCACCTGGGGGCTGTTCCAACTTAACTGGACTGCCTTGTCGTAGTTCCTTATAGCCTGAAAAGGAAGAAAACAATGAGTATATAGTAACTCATCAAAATCCAGCATTTGAACAATATAGTATTTTTTTAATGTGGAAAAAAATGACCAGGCCATTTTTCCAACGTAATGGTAAAAATCGGGAATGTTATCAATCAGTTAAGAAGCACACCCTTATTCTTAAGAAAGAATAATATGCAGCAAGAAGGAAATGGTAAGGGACTAAATATTATATTCTACTTAATGCTTGGAGTTGCAACTTGATTTCTAGACTAGTACCATTTGACAGAGTAACTATGTAATCAAGAATTATAAATAAATATTATTAGATTGTAAGTTCAGTTAGCGACTTAAGAAAATAGCATTGGCCCTTTTCTACTGACAATCTGAACAACACCAAAACTGGAACAGAGCATGGGAACTTGAAATATAGCAGAACAGGGGATTTGAACCTTTTGCCCTTTGGTCTAGCATAGTAAAAACAGAAACATCACAGAATGCAAGCAAACGTTAATAACATTGTTCATTACCTGCTGCCAGAGTTCTTCAGCCTCTTTGGTACGCCCACGCATTTTGGCCCGATCAGCTATAGCAATAGCCCAATTGTAATATGCCTACAAGGATAAGAAAGAGGCGTGAAAAGTTGGGAACTGTGATGTTTCTCAGCAGAGTAGCAAGTTATCATGAGGCATAAATGATATTCATGCGTGTCTCATTGATTTCTATATAAAATTAGTAGTCCATGCCAAGGCACTATGGTACCAATTCTCTTTGGCATAACAAGGTAACAATCTTAACAACTTCCAATAGAGTTCAGAACATGAACCAATAAACTCGGAGTGGTGAACTTACATCATACAGTGTTGGGCAAAGTCGTGTAGCTTCGGCATACTTCTTGCAAGCCTCCTCAAGTAATGAATCTTTCGAAGAATCAGAATTAGGATCCACGTTGTCTGCACTTTCCTGCAAACATATTTGAAAAGGTTAAAATATTTCCCCCGCAATGTTCATTTTACTAGCATGCTTTAAGCAACAGAACAAACGAAGGCCTGCAAAGGTCGTCTTCAAGTAACGTACGAGCCGGTGTGTACTGCAAATAAGGAATGCACTTTTACCTGGAGAACTAGGGCCCAGTTATAATATGCATCAGGGTCTTCTGGATTTCTTTCAATGGCGCTTATATATCTGCAAAATGTACCGTTAGAAAACATGCAAAGTTTGAGCTAATTATAATATTACTACAAGATTAGGTTAATCAGGTGAGAAAAACAAAAACCTTTTCGCTGCAAAGGTAAGAATACGTTGGCGAGAGCGACCTTCCTCATCAACTCCAGTGACACTATTTATCAAGTCCATGGCAACATCATGATGGGTTGAGAGTTGCAGGCTGTCCTGGCTGAAATGGACAAATGGAAGAGTTTTATAACTTGTATTTATCATAGCTAATTCAAGAATGTCTCAATAACCGAATGCTTAAATGTTATACTCTATTATTTCCCTTTTGGCAGAAGATAAATTGGCAGTGCCAGTTGTTAAGAAGGCAACTTGTAGTCACATGACATGAGGCCATGGGCCAATATATACACGTACTGGACTGGTCTAATATATGGAAAATTGGAAACTAAATACATATCTAAACCTAAGGAAAAGTAGCATCAAAACAATAACTATATTGGTTGATAACATAATTTGGACTAATCAAGCACCCATAGCATATTAAATGTGTGCTGCTACAGGCTTTGCAGTGCGTCAGTCCCCTGCACCCCACAACTCCAACTATTTCCTCCATCCCATTCTCTATCCCATGAGCGGCGCCTGGCGCTACAGCTACTTCTCCCGCCCACTCGGATAAGTTCTCCTCCACCCCCACTTCCCACTAGCCACTGACGCTTCGCTGACCCTCCTCTCCCCCACTGCCGCCTTCTCCTCCAGCTCCACCGTGTCGCAACCTCCCTCCAACTAGGTGCTAGTTGGACTAGTGAAGCATCCATAGTATATTAAGTTGGCGCTGCTACAGGCTTGCAGTGCGGCAGCACCCTGCGCCACAAAACTCCATCCGTTTCCTTTTCTCCCCCCACCAGCGGCGCCCAGCACTATCCCCCCCCCCCCCCCCCCCCAACTGCCCACCAACGCTTCGCCACCCCTCCTCTCCCACACTGCCACCTTCTCCTCCAGCTCTGATGCCTTGCCGCTGCCTATGGTCGTCGACCGTCATTGCCTCCAGTGGTGTCAAGTCGGGGCGCAGCTGTCCCCAGAACAAGCTCTCAGCTAGGCCCATCAGGGCACTCCTTACTTGTCAGACGCCGCTGGCCGGCGTCACCGTCGAGGACGCGCACCCCACCCCTCTTTACCCAGCACCTTCCTCTTCCCAGATGCCTCCTCCACATCCACATAGCTCAAACAGCGCAATGTAGGTCGGGCGGTGCTTCACATATTTAAGCGTGCACGCCCTAGACATTGGGTTGCTACCTACAATAAAAACATGGACCTGTATTCCATGCCTACTAGCAGCAGCCATGTGAAGCAGCACACAGCACATTTCGTTCCAAGCTTTACGGGACATGAATCAACACATCTAGTCAATTAACCCGTCCTGCAAAATGACATGACGGATCCAGCCTGAAACATCTGACTAACAAGTGAGCCGGCCAGGCAACCCATATGCGCAATTGGAAGCAGCAAGCAAGCAATTCAGGTTCAGCGCAGCAGCAACGACCACCGTACAGATATAGAGCTAAGCAGTAGCAGCGCAATTACACGTAAACTACATTAGAGATCTGATGAAGGATGCTCTGCAACTAAGCGCAACCAAGCGGCACAAGACTACCGCTAAAGTAGATGTCGTTGGTTGGGCCGATCGAGATCCGGACGGCCCGGCGCGGGCAGGGAGGAAGGGAGGGAGGGAGGGAGCGGGCAGTGACCTGGAGCGCTCGGGGGTGGCGGATCCGGCCCCATTCCCGTCGGCGGCGAAGTCGGATCTCCCGGCGGCGGCCTCGGCGGCCTCCCCGAGCAGCTCCCCCATGGTGTAGGGGCGCCAGCCGTCCGCGTTTGTCCCCGCGCCCTTGGACGGCTCCGATCTCTCCGGGACCTCCTCCTCTTCAGCCGGTGCGGCGGCAGGCGCCTCCGCGGCAGCGGGCGACGCCGGCTCCGGCTCGTCCTGGTCCGCGGCGCCGTTGGGGAGCTCCGGCTCGGAGGGGTCAGCGGGCTTGGGCTGCGTGGACTCCTCCATGTCCGGCATCTGCGAGAGATCTGGGGCTGGCTGCCAAGTGCGGGCGATCTCCAACTGTGGTGTGCTGTGGGGGTTGAGAGCAGGAGGGAGAAGCTTCTTGCCACGTCCTTGGCCCCACTCCTCAGTGTGCAATGCGCTCTAAACTTTGTGTGTTTTGGTGGCATCACCAAAGCAGACCCTCGAATCCCTCGCATCCGACCGGACCAAGCGCGGCACCCATCACTACACAGAAAGGTCTGAATGTCCGTTTTCCCGCAAATCAGAACCAAACAAAAAGAGACTTTACGGGAGTCCGGACATCCTCACGATAAACCAAAGCCGCCACGTACCCCACCTATTCGTCCGGATGGTGGAAGACCGCTGACTATTGTTGTTAATTGGCAGAAGGCTAACATGTCAAATGCCGGATAGTGATCAGTGTTTGGGCATTCGGCGGAAGCTTTGCAAATAGATTTGGGTATTTGGCTGAAGGTGGGCCTTCATACGAGAGCTCCGGCGACTTATTTGGATGGTCAATTACACGGGGTCAAGGAGTTGCCTAGGGCGTATTTGGTTGCTCGCATTAGGCGCAACTGTGCCCCGTGCGGGGTGTGTTTGGGTTGCATGGTATGCATCTGCTTCTCGGGCTGCACAAAACTTAAAGCACCATTGGGCCTGTGTGCGAGGGAACGGTCGAATCGACGGTTTTTGCCGAGCCATGCGTGCCCCTTCGCTGCACACATCGGGAAGCGCGGGAGACAGATGGGACGGCTCATAACTTTCCTCCCTCTCTTCAATCACCTCCCACTCCCCATTCACACCGCTCTCTCATTTTCTCCTCGCCGCCCCTTCATGCTCCCTCTGATGGCACTCCCACCGCCATGCCGCCTCGTCACCCCCATCGTCACCGGCAGCAACCCAATCCAAGACCGGTGGGTGGTTGGCCTCGCCAACAGCGGCATTGACCTGATGGCTGCCATCCGCGTGTCGCCCCCCTTCTGCACCAGCCGCGTCCTTCGGCTAATGCGGTGTTGGTCGCTATGGCTCCGTCTCCATATTTGGACTTGTTGGTCCCGAGTTCAAATGCGCCGCTGTTGGGAACTGAGGGAGTCCTGGATTAGGGGGTATCCGGACAGCCGGACTATATACTTCGTCCGGATTATTGGAGCGTGAAGATACAAGACTCAAGACTCTGTCCCGTGTCTAGATGGGACTCTCCTTTGCGTGGAAGACAAGCTTGGCGATCCGGATATTATATTTCATTCCTTGTAACCAACTCCATGTAAACCCTAGCCCTCTCCGGTGTCTATATAAACCGGAGAGGTTGGTCCTTAGAAGGCCAATCACAATTACAATCATAATCATCATAGGCTAGCTTCTAGGGTTTAGCCTCTACGATCTCGTGGTAGATCTACTCTTGTACTACTCATATCATCAATATTAATCAAGCAGGAAGTAGGGTTTTACCTCCATCGAGAGGGCCCGAACCTGGGTAAACATTGTGTCCCTTGCTTCCTGTTACTATCAGCCTAAGATGCATATATGGTGGACACTCCGAACGAAACCAATGGCGATGAGGCAACGGAGGATAACCCCTCAGGGAAAAAAGCAAAGCATGGGCGTCGTTGGCGCCGCTCCAAGCCCCGCCACAGCAATACCGGCCCAGGAGACAAAAACAATCCGGATGGTGCCGAAGAGGGATACAACCCTGATCAGCCTGCCTTCGAGCAGGCCGAGCAGGAAGACAGGCAGGTCAGCCCAGACGAACAGGTGACTGACGGATATCCAGAGGAGGACAACTACATGCCCCCTCCGAAGACAAAATTAGCCTCGGCGACGACAAGTTCGGCGTGCCTGAGGACCCTGTCGAGCAAGAATGCTTCAACCGTCGGCTTATGGCCACTGCGAGGAGCCTGAAAAAGAAGCAACAACAACTCCAGGCTGATCAAGACCTGCTCACAGATAGATGGACTGAAGTCCTGGCAGCTGAGGAATACGGACTCGAGCGCCACACAGCTGACCGGCCACCCCGTGGTCGGGATAAAACGACATATCAGCCTGAATACCAGCCCACACCCCCATGCCAATACACTACGGCCCGGGGCAACAGGCAAGACCTGCAAGATATACTGGAAAACAAAGCAGGACATCCAAGATCGATCTACGGATCACGGGGGCACGCCCCAGCACGCGACAATGACCGTCACGCCGGATACATTATCAACAAGTCCGGCCGGGCCGAACACAGCCACCCAGTCCAATTTGAACTGCTTAGCCACATAGCACGGCACAGAGACGCCGCGCACCCCCTCTGCTTCACTGACGAAGTGATGGATCATGAATTCCCAGAAGGGTTCAAACCCGTAAACATCGAATCATACGATGGCACAACAGACCCCGCAGTATGGATTGAAGATTTTCTTCTCCATATTCACATGGCCCGCGGAGACGACCTACACGCCATCAAGTATCTTCCCCTTAAGCTCAAAGGACCCGCCCGACACTGGCTAAACAGCCTGCCCGCAAATTCCATTGGCAGTTGGGAAAACCTGGAAGACGCATTCCTCGACAACTTCCAGGGCACGTATGTACGACAACCGGACGCCGATGACTTGAGCCACATTACTCAACAGCCCGGAGAGTCAGCCAGGAAATTCTGGACTCGGTTCCTAACTAAAAAGAACCAAATAGTCGACTGTCCGGACGCTGAAGCCCTGGTGGCTTGTAAGCATAATATCCGTGACGAGTGGCTCGCCCGACACCTCGGCCAGGAAAAACCCAAGTCCATGGCAGCTCTCACAACACTAAGGACCCGCTTTTGCATGGGCGAGGACAGCTGGTTGGCTCGCAGCAGCACTACGCCACATTCTGGTAATTCGGATGTCCGTGACAACAACGGCAAGCCACGGCGCAACAGACACAAGCGACGGAATAACGGCGACAACACTGAAGACACGACAGTCAACGCCGGATTCAGCGGATCCAAGTCCGGTCAGTGGAAAAAAACGTTCAAAAGAAACAATCAGGGACCGTCCAGTCTGGACCGCATACTGGAACGCTCGTGCCAAATTCATGGCACCCGAGACAAGCCAGCCAACCACACCAACAGAGACTGCTGGGTGTTCAAACAGGCCGGCAAAATAAACGCCGAAAATAAGGACAAGGGGCTGCACAACGACGATGAAGAAGAGCCCCGGCGTCCGAACACAGGGGGGACAGAAGAAATTCCCCCCCCCCCCCAGGTGAAAACGGTCAACATGATCTACGCCACTCACATTCCCATGGTCAGCTTGTCCGATCACCTTTGATCGTAGGGATCACCCTACTAGCATCTGTCATGGTGGCTCAGCCGCATTGCTCCTAGACCCAATCATCGACGGATTCCACCTCATGCGAGTCCTTATGGACGGCGGCGGCAGCCTGAACCTGCTTTATCAGGACACAGTGCGCAAAATGGGCATTGATCCTTCAAGGATCAAGCCCACCAAAACCACCTTTAAAGGTGTGATTCCTGGAGTAGAGGCCCATTGCACGGGCTCTATAACATTGGAAGTGGTCTTCGGATCTCCGGATAACTTCCGAAGCGAAGAGTTAATCTTTGATATCGTCCCCTTCCGCAGCGGTTACCACGCACTGCTGGGACGAACCGCAATCGCTAGATTCAATGCGGTACCACATTACGCATACCTCAAGCTCAAGATGCCAGGACCGTGCGGGGTCATAACAGTCGACGGAAACATGGACCTCTCTCTCCGAATAGAAGAGCATACTGCAGCCCTCGCGGCGGAAGTACAATGCGGCCTCCTCCGACAAACCAATCCGGCGACAACAACTTCGAGCACCGTCAAGCGAGTCCGGAGCACCCCGCAACAGGATCATCAGGCACGCCAAGAGCGCGACTAGCAGTCCGGCCTCTGCCCAAACCCCATCAAATCAGCATTCGTGCCACATGTACACAATTACGCACTCAAAATACCATGGGCGTAGGCGGAGGCGCAGCAGTGACTCAGTCAACAGTGCGGTATAACCGCCACATACCTTCATAAACCTCCCTTTTTATTTTTCAGGACATTGCTCTAGAAGCAGCCTCTTCAGAAGAGCCGGATTGTCGGACTTACATAGGAGAGAAAACCAAGGAGGAAACAGGCTTTGCGCACAAAGGAAAATACCCAGGTGGAATCTGTTCATGATCGTTATACCTGTTTTACATACCTACATGCAGCCTGCCCTTGGATAGGATATGTTAAATAGTCCTATTTACTTTTGCTTAAATGCAACCATTATAAACATACGCCTAAACGTATTATTCATCAATAAGAGATAACATATAGCGTTAGCTTATTATTCCTATTTGCGCATTTTTTCTTGCAAATATTTATTTAATATTGCATCCGTACACCTTGGTATGATTAGTTTGCCAGGGGCTTCATATAGCGCCTCATAATACAGCAAAACAAGTCCGAACACTTTCATCAGTGCGGCAACCCCAAACTTATAGCACTATATGCATCAGCTCCGAATCACGTCTTGGGTCAATAGTTGGGTTTGCCCGGCTCCCTTTTTTTGGTACCTTACGTTCCGTTATATCGGCTAAGGTAGCGCAGGGAGAACTACTGCGATTATATCCCGGTTCTTCCGGACGAGCACCTCAGTAGAGAAAGCCGAAAACTGACCGGCATGATGCGGCGAGAGCTGGTCGTTGTTCGAGAGGTATCAAAATCCTTAAAGATTTTTCCGCTTTAGGCGATGAATCGGCTTCATCCGATTTAGGCGTATATAGCGCCCCAATTCGGCCCTCCGAATTCTAGGGGCTTCGCCGAAATTTAAAATTATAGACTTCTATGGCTAAGTGAAAGTTATAAAGCCGCATAGTCCAATTGCCTTGTTCGCTGTGCCCGATACCTCCTTAAGGGACCAAAAATTTGGATAAAGAGTATCCGGGTTTTTCCAGGAACACCCCGGTGCTAGTTATGTGGGGGCGGAAGCCGACGACTAGCCTACTTTCATAATTCTATAAACAGCCGCACAGAAGGTAATATTTTAAATCAAATAGTGCTACATAGCACAAGTAACTTCGTCTTTAAATCACAACAATGATAGAGGTACATTTATTCAAAGATCTTGTCCTTGGTATATTCATCGGCCACGAGACGAGCGCCCTTCATAACGCCATCGTAATATTTCTCGGGATAGCGATGCGCCTTGCCCTCCGGCGGCCCGTCCTTCACCAGTTTCTGAAGGAAATATGCCCTAGAGGCAATAATAAAGTTATTATTTATTTCCTCATATCATGATAAATGTTTATTATTCATGCTAGAATTGTATTACCCGGAAACATGATACATGTGTGAATACATAGACAAACATAATATCACTAGTGTGCCTCTACTTGACTAGCTCATTAATCAAAGATGGTTATGTTTCCTAACCATAGACATGTGTTGTCATTTGATTAACGGGGTCACATCATTAGGAGAATGATGTGATTGACTTGACCCATTCCGTTAGCCTAGCACTTGGTCGTTTAGTATGTTGCTATTGCTTTCTTCATGACTTATACAAAGTTCCTACAACTATGAGATTATGCAACTCCCGTTTACTGGAGGAACACTTTGTGTGCTACCAAATGTCACAACGTAACTGGGTGATTATAAAGGAGCTCTACAGGTGTCTCCGAAGGTACATGTTGAGTTGGCGTATTTTGAGATTAGGATTTGTCACTCCGATTGTTGGAGAGGTATCTCTGTGCCCTCTCGGTAATGCACATCACTATAAGCCTTGCAAGCAATGTAGCTAATGAGTTAGTTACGGAATGATGCATTACATAACGAGTAAAGAGACTTGCCGGTAACGAGATTGAACTAGGTATTGGATACCGACGATCGAATCTCGGGCAAGTAACATACCGATGACAAAGGGAACAACGTATGTTGTTATGCGTTTTGACCGATAAAGATCTTCGTAGAATATATAGGAGCCAATATGAGCATCCAGGTTCCGTTATTGGTTATTGACCGGGAACAGTTCTAGGTCATGTCTACATAGTTCTCGAACCCGTAGGGTCCGCACGCTTAACGTTACAATGACAGTTTTATTATGAGTTTATAAGTTTTGATGTACCGAAGGTTGTTCGGAGTCCCGGATGTGATCACGGACATGACGAGGAGTCTCGAAATGGTCGAGACATAAATATTGATATATTGGACGACTATATTCGGACACCGGAAGTGTTCCGAGTGATTTCGGAGAAAACCGGAGTGCCGGAGGGGTTACCAGAACCCCCCGGGGAAGTATTGGGCCTTAGTGAGCATGAGGGGAGAGAGAGGGCAGCAGCCCAGGAGGTGGCGCGCCCCCTCCCATGGGGAGTCCGAATTGGACTAGGGGAGGGGGGCGCGGCCCCTCTTTCCCTCTCCCTCTCCCTCTCTTTCCTTCCCCCTTCCTCCTTCCTAGTTGGACTAGGAAAGGGGAGTCCTACTCCCACTAGGAGGAGGACTCCCCCCTCCTTGGCGCGCCCCCTAGGGCCGGCCGGCCTCCCCCCTTGCTCCTATATATACAGGGGCAGGGGGCACCTCTAGACACACAAGTTGATCTTCATTATCGTTCCTTAGCCGTGTGCGGTGCCCCCCTCCACCATATTCCACCTTGGTCATATCGTTGCGGTGCTTAGGCGAAGCCCTGCGTCGGTAGAACATCATCATCATCACCACGCCGTCGTGCTGACGGAACTCATCCCCGACACCCTGCTGGATCGGAGCCCGGGGATCGTTATCGAGCTGAACGTGTGCTGAACTCGGAGGTCCCGTACGTTCGGTACTCGGATCGGTCGGATCGTGAAGACGTACGACTACATCAACCACATTGTCATAACGCTTTTGCTTACGGTCTACGAGGGTACGTGGACAACACTCTTCCCTCTCGTTGCTATGCATCACCATGATCTTGCGTGTGCGTAGGATTTTTTTTGAAATTACTACGTTCCCCAACAGTTTCTCCGCATCCAGCTTGCCCCAATGCACCTTCATGCGGGCAAAGGCCCGGCGGGGACCCTCAATGCAAACGGATCGCTTGATAACTTCAAGCCGCAGACAGGCATTCACCATCCGCTTGATCAAGCTGAAGTAGCTAGTGGGCAGGGGCTCACCAGGCCACATCCGGACTATGAAATCTTTCATAGCCACCTCGGCCGCCCTGTGGAGTTCGACCAACTGCTTCAGTTGGTCACTCAGAGGCATGGGTGTTCGGCCCCAGCATACTGGGACCAGAACAGCTTCTCCGTGGAGCTCCCCTCCTCGGCACGGTAGAACTCCGCGGCGTCTGAGACGCTCTGTGGCAGATCTGCGAATGCCCCTGGAGAGCTCCGAATTCGGGTAAGTAAAAGAAACGCCTCCTCCACATGCTTGCTTTGCATAAAGAATGTCTTACCCGTTGTTATCTTCTTGGCCGCCTAGATTTCCTGTTGTGCCTTCTCTGCTTCGGCCTTGGCGTCTTTCATACTCACAAGGGCCTTCGCAAGCTCGGACTCTTTCATCTTAAGATCATGCTCCAAGGACTAGAACTTTTTACCGAGTTCCTGGAGCTCTTGCTGTTCCTTGCCTACCCTAGCATCTTGCTTCTCGCGCTCTTTGCGCTCTAGAGCCGCCTTGTCCTCGGCCTCGGACAGCGCTTTCTTCAGAGACGCCACTTTGGTGGTGGCCCCTGTTGCTAAGTCATGATGCTTTATCGTTAGAATAACCAATTTTGCCTATTCTTCATTATATGAGAGCGGGGAATTACTCGCCTTTGTTCTCTTCGAGCTGCCTCTTCGTGAGGTCGAGCTCTCCCTGCGCCTGCTCCAGGTCCCATTTTAGTCCGGCAACCTCGGCTGTGCGGACAGCAGCGGCAAGCAGCACAACCTGCTTATTCACATGCACACTTATTATTAGACTCCTGCGGATTATAATTGACCCTCCGTTTGGCTTTTCTTTCCGAATACCAAACAGAGTATCAGGGGCTACTACCTATCGGGTGGTAATTTCACACATTTTTATTACTTGCCTCAAAACCTATCAGGAGGCTGGTGCAAGCTTTGGTTAGTCCGCTCTTGGCGGACAAAACCTTCTGAATCACCGCACTCATAAGAGTACGGTGCTCTTCATCCATGGAAGCGTCGCGAAGCGCTTCCAGCAGATAATCCGACGCCTCGGGCGTAACGGAAGTCCTTGGCATGGACGGCTCGCCCTCCCTAACGACGGGCTGCTAGCCTGAGTCCGGAACCGTTGGAGGTTCCGGAACAGTGTTCGACTAAGAGCCCGGCCTACTGCGGCTCTCATCGACACGATCCATGGGGATCTTGAACCCCGCGTGTCCGACATCTGGAATTCC
This sequence comes from Triticum timopheevii, assembly GCA_963921465.1. NCBI lineage: Eukaryota > Viridiplantae > Streptophyta > Magnoliopsida > Poales > Poaceae > Triticum > Triticum timopheevii. The sequence continues at coordinate 622,974,490 of OY997268.1, forward strand.
GCCTTGGGGCGTCAACAGAGTCACCCCCTCCCCCCGCTCTGGGAGCCTTCGGGACAACACCTCCGTGTCATCCGCGGGCTGAGGAGTAGTGGCCATTGGGAGCGAGTTCATCGCTGAATCGCTCAGGGACCCATCCGAAGACGATACCTCGGGATGAACCCTGGCCGGACTGCATATATGTTCGGCGTTATAAAAAGACTATGAAGTAAAGTCACGATAGAGTGCGGATACTTACGATCGCGCTAGGGGCTCCCCCCTGGTCAGCCACCCCTCCTCGCTATGGGCGGCCATGGCGGAGTAGTCCGGAAGGGACACCTTTCCCTTCTTGGACGTCCTAGCCTCCTCCTCCGGGGTGGCTTTTCTCTTTTTCTCCTCCCTAGCGCGGGGAGGTAGAGTTTCTTCTTGCTTCCCCCCGCCTCTGCGGGAGGAATCTGCCTCGTTGTCATCGGACGACGTGGGTATGACGGCCTTGCGCCAAGGGCCTTTCCCGGCCCCCTGGCCTGCCTTCTCAGGCTCCCCATCCTCTCCGGATGGGGCGACCTCTTCTTCTTCTTTTTCCTCCCCTTCAAGGGAGGAGTGTGACTCGTCATCTTCGGACGAGGCTTCCGGCACAGCCTTACGCCGAAGACCCTTCCTGGTACCCGGGGCCTTCTTTTCGGCCTTCTTCTCTGGTGCCTTGTAGGGCGCATGGACTAGCATCTCCGTCAGGAGAGCATCACCTGGGCCTTCTGGCAGCGGAGCCGGACAGTCAATCCGCTCCGCTGTCTCCACATAATCCTGATTAAATATGCACAATTACTTAAGACTCCCCCACGAATATATTGGGAAGAGTTGAATCCGGTGGTAGTCAGAAAACTCACCGGACGAGGAGGCTGCGCGGCGTGAAGTCCACGGTCCTCGGATATGGGAGGAGGTACTTCGGAGGCCTTGAACAGCACCTTCGATGCGTCTTTATGCGTCATGCTATAGAGCCACCGAAGCGTCTGGTGTTCGGCTGGGACGAACTCCCACAGATTAAATGCCCGCCTTTGGCACAGCAGAATCCGGCGAACAAGCATGACCTGGATCACGTTGACAAGCTTGATGTTCTTGTCCTTCATGCTCTTGATGCAGTTTTGGAGTCCGGTCAGCTCTGTAGGTTCGCCCTAGGCCAGGCCCTTCTTTTCCCAGGAGGTGAGCCGCATGGGGGTTCCGGATTAGAACTTGGGGGCCGCTGCCCAGTTGGCACCGCACGGCTTGGTGATGTAGAACCACCCGACTGCCACCCTTTCACGATCTCCGCAAAGGAGCCGTCAAGCCAGGTGACGTTAGGCATCTTGCCCACCATGGCCCCTCCGCACTTTGCTTGCTGGCCGCTCACGATCTTCGGCTTCACGCAGAAGATTTGCAGCCACAGGCCAAAAGTGAGGCCTGATGCGGAGGAAGGCCTCGCATACAACGATGAACGCCGAGATGTTGAGGACGAAATTTGGGGCTAAATCATGGAAATCTAGCCCGTAGTAGAACATGAGCCCACGGACGAAGGGATGAAGTGGAAATCCCAGTCCACGGACGAAGTGAGCGACAAACACGACCCTCTCGTGAGGTTCCAGGGTTGGAATGGCTTGCCCTTTGTCCGGTAGCCGGTGCGCGATGTCTGCGGCCAAGTATCCAGCCGCCCAAAGATTCGCGATATGCTTCTCTTTCACGGTGGAGGCCACCCACTTGCCTCCTGCTCCAGACATGTTTAGCTATGCGGAGAAGACTTGGACTAGGGCGCTGGAGCTCGAAGGGTCAAGGGTGGGCAAAGGAGGAAGAAGGCGTGGGTAAAAATGGGGAACTCTTATCCCTTTATAAGAGGCGACAAAAGCGGTGCGCCTCCCGACGTGCCCGTCGAGAATCTCTTAGTTCCCAAGCGCCACAATTGATGGCACAGTGGGATTACCCATACCCGTATTGATGAGAATCTCGTGATAAGGGGAACGATCTCTAATTTGACAAGACGTGTCAAGGAAACCGCCTCGCAATATGCGATGTGGCTGGTTGTGGGAAAACGGTTCGAATAATGACCCGACCGTAATGACATGTCACGTTGTCTAAAAAAAAGTTGTCAGCAGATTGCATTTGTGAAATATCATTCTCTCTACGGTGGTATGTGAAGATCATTTTGCAGATCCGGACACGGTTTAAGTGTTCGATAATTACTTTGGAGTATTCGGAGAAGGAACCCGCCTTGCAATGCCGAAGACAAGACTATGCGCCGGACTCATCATCATTGAAGCCTGGTTCAGGGGCTAATGAGGGAGTCCTGGATTAGGGGGTATCCGGACAGCCGGACTATATACTTTATCCGGATTATTGGAGCATGAAGATACAATACTCAAGACTCTGTCCCGTGTCCAGATGGGACTCTCCTTTGCGTGGAAGACAAGCTTGGCGATCCGGATATTATATTTCATTCCTTGTAACCGACTCCATGTAAACCCTAGCCCTCTCTAGTGTCTATATAAACCGGAGAGGTTGGTCCTTAGAAGGCCGATCACAATTACAATCATAATCATCATAGGCTAGCTTCTAGGGTTTAGCCTCTACGATCTCGTGGTAGATCTACTCTTGTACTACTCATATCATCAATATTAATCAAGCATGAAGTAGGGTTTTACCTCCATCAAGAGGGCCCGAACCTGGGTAAACATTGTGTCCCTTGCTTCCTGTTACCATCAGCCTAAGACGCACAGATCGGGACCCCCTACCCGAGATCTGCCGGTTTTGACACCGACAGGAACCCAGTGGCCAGCGTGATTTTTTTTACCCTCGTTCAGGGGTTTTCTGTGCCGAGCACGGAAGGGCCATAGACGATGGCGCCCTCTTCCTCTACCTCGTGTGTCACTACTAGCATCGGCGCATCGGCTGGGCATGGCCGGGCTGTACTCTTCGGGCATCCCCGTGTTTCCGCCATGGTTTTCTCCTCGGCCAGCCTATGCTCCAACGGCAAACCACTCCGGTATGTTCCCTTTTTTCTCCTTTGCTCATAGATGTAGTTTAAGGTTTGTGCTTAGACTGCAATTGGATTGGGTTGGATTAGATCCGATCCGATTCGATTCAATCTTATTGCAATCCAATGGATTTGATTCCAAGTGACTCCTAGTGCAGATGAGAACTGCCTCGTGATTGATTAGTGACTCTTAGGATGCAAAATTGGTGCGTGTTGTTGCTAGACTCGTAGCCAATCGTGCTTGTCGTTTATGCTAGGTTGGTAGTGAATCGTGCTTGTTGTGTTGCTGGATTTTTGTTTGATGTTTGTTTATGCTACATAAGTGCTACCGCCACTGATTTGTGTTGTTCATAGTTAGGGTTTCCGCATGATTGTAGTATGTGCATGGTGATTAGTGTAGGTAGGAAAAATGTGCATGCTCATATACATTTTGCTTGTATAAGTAGTAGGAACAATCTGAATGCTGCCTAATTTGATGCCTTTTTTGGTGATCATGGACATAGCATTTGTGCATTCCGCCAAATGTGGAAGTGGCACTGATTAATGGTAGTTGCCAAACATGCAGTGCTATGTTTAGATCATGGCGGTAATGATTGGCAACTGCCACTAATTAGTGGCACTTGCACTTGGGCAATGTTATGTTCATATCATAGCACTGGTCGTTTGCAACTGCCAATCATGTTGAAACTCGCACATGACGAGGAGGATGCCAAAACATTTGGAGAGATTGAGCTTGAGAATGAGAGGCTGCAACTCGCGTAGGACATGGAGGATGCCAAGATCATGTTGCCGGACGAAACCCTCTTGGATGACCATGCAAAGAAGTGGCTTGCGGCGAAGAAGAGGGAGATCAATGAACATAGGGAGTACGAGGCGGCGAGAGCGGCTGCAGCAGCAGCGGACCATGCGACAAAGATGCAAGTGGAGCATGCGGCCCGGATGTAGGTGGAGCAGGACGCAAGGACGGACTCGGAGCAGGCGGCATGGATGGTGTCCGACAAGCCAGCGAGACATCCATCACGCTTGGACATTTATTTCATTTTGGCATGTCCGGATTGTGGGAACTATGATTTGCTTTGTTTCGTTTTGAACTTTTGAATTTTGACAATTTGTCTCGTACAATCGACGTGCATGGATTGCGTGGATTTGAGGCTCTGCATTTGAGATATATGGATGTGCGGCAGCACATATGAGGCCTCCCCGAGCAGCTCGCCCATGGTGTAGGGGCGCCAGCCGTCCGCGCTCGTCCCCGCTCCCTTGGACGGCTCCGATCTTGCCAGAACCTCCTCCACAGCCGCCACCTCCTCTGCCGCCGGCACGGCGGCAGGCGCCTCCGCGGCAGCGGGCGACACCGGCTCTGGCTCGTCCTGGTCCGCGGCGCCGTTGGGGAGCTCCGGCTCGGAGGGGATGGCGGGCTTAGGCTGCGTGGACTCCTCCATGTCCGGCATCGGCCGAGATATCTAGGACTCTCATTGTCGATCTCGCAGCGTCGAATGATACGTCTGCATCGTATCTATAATTTTTATTGTTCCATGCCAATATTATTCAACTTTCATATACTTTTGGCAACTTTTTATATACTATTTTTGGGACTAACATATTGATCCAGTGCCCAGTGCCAGTTCCTGTCTGTTGCATGTTTTATGTTTCGCAGAAACCCCATACCAAATGGAGTCCAAACGGGATAAAAACGGACGGAGAATTATTTTGGAATATTTGTGATTTTTGGGAAGTAAAATCAACGCGAGACGGTGCCCGAGGTGGCCACGAGATAGGGGCCCACGCCCACTCCAGGTGGGCGCGCCCCCAACCTCCTGGGCCACTCTTAAGGCGGTTAATGCCCTTCTTTGTCTGCAAGAAAGCTAATTTTTGGAAAAAGATCTGGGCGAAGGTTTCAATCCAATCGTATTTACGGATCTTCGGATATAAAAGAAACGGTGCCAGGGCAGAATCCTAGAACGCAGAAACAGAGAGAGACAGAGAGATAGATCCAATCTCGGAGGGGCTCTCGCCCCTCCCAAGCCATGGGAGCCAAGTACCAGAGAGGAAACCCTTCTCCCATCTAGGGAGGAGGTCAAGGAAGAAGAAGAAGGGGGGGGGGCTCTCTCCCCCTTGCTTCCGGTGGCGCCGGAACACCGCCGGGGGCCATGATCATCACCGCGATCTACACCAACACCTCCTCCATCTTCACCAACATATCCATCACCTTCCCCCCTCTATCTACAGCGGTCCACTCTCCCGCAACCCGCTGTACCCTCTACTTGAACATGGTGCTTTATGCTTCATATTATTGTGCAATGATGTGTTGCCATCCTATGATGTCTGAGTAGATTTTCGTTGTCCTATTGGTGGTTGATGAATTGCTATGATTGATTTAATTTGCTTGTGGTTATGTTGATGTCCTTTGGTGCCCATCACATGAGCGCGCGCGTGGATCACACCATAGGGTTAGTTGTATGTTGATAGGACTATGTATTGGAGGGCAAGAGTGACAGAAGCTTCAACCTAGCATAGAAATTGATGCATACGGGATTGAAGGGGGAACAATATATCTTAATGCTATGGTTGGGTCTTACCTTAATGAACATTAGTAGTTGCGGATGCTTGCTAATAGTTCCAATCATAAGTGCATAGAATTCCAAGTCAGGGATGACATGCTAGTAGTAGCCTCTCCCACATAAAACTTGCTATCGGTCTAGTAAAGTAGTCAATTGCTTAGGGACAATTCCGCAACTCCTACCACCACTTTTCCACACTCGCTATATTTACTTTATTGTTTATTTATCTAAACAGCCCCTACTTTTTATTTACGTGCTTTTTATTATCTTGCAAAGCTATCCAACAACACCTACAAAGTACTTCTAGTTTCATACTTGTTCTAGGTAAAGTGAATGTCAAGCGTGCATAGAGTCGTATCAGTGGCAGATAGGACTTGAGAGAGTATTTGTTCTACCTTTAGCTCCTCGTTGGGTTCGACACTCTTACTTATCGAAAGAGGCTACAACTATCCCGTATACTTACGGGTCATCAAGACCTTTTTCTGGCGCCGTTGCCGGGGAGTCATAGCGTGGGGTGAATATTCTCGTGTGTGCTTGTTTGCTTTATCACTAAGTAATTTTTATTTGTTGTTATTAGTTGTTCTCTATCTTTAGTTATGGATATGGAACACGAAATACCAAAAAAATTAGGTGTAGATGCTACTCATGGAGATGGGGAACCTCCTAAAACCCTTGATGCTCGTTATGTGAAAGAAATTATGCACTACTTTAATAATCCTGAGAAACTATTATGAATCAACGTGAATTATGTACTACTTTAATAATCCTGAGAAACTATTATGCTCGATGCTACTTTAATCATGTACTACTTTGTTATGGGAGACACGTTGGATCAACCTGAATACTTTAGGGATTATCGCTTGACACAAAAAGGGAAACTATTATGAGATCAAATTTCTATGTTGCATTGGTATGCTCGTCAACTATGCTTGATACATGATTATACTTGTTGCTCTAGGATGAAGGCTCCACACCTTCCCTTTTCATGCAAATTCAATGATAATAAAACCTTAGCTTCTTATGCTAATGGTAGATATGATTACTATGATGTGGAACAGATAGAAGAATTTGTTGCTTTTATGGGTGCTTATGAGATTGAATCTATGTTTAAAGCGTTTGACGATTTTGATGATTCAGTTTATAGACCAGAAAATTTTGCTATACTTAGATATTGCTATGAAAATTATGAATACAATTACAATATTAATGCATTTATTGAGAAAGTCTCCGCTGTCCAAGAAGAGACTAATATTTTGCAGGAAGCTATGGAAGAAGAAATTGATGAAATTGTGAGCTCATTGGATGAAAAAGATGATGAGGAGAGCGAAGAACAAAAGGAGGAAGAGCGGATTGATCACCTGTGCCCACCTTCTAATGAGAGTAACTCTTCAACTCATACATTGTTTAATTCCCATTCGTGCTTACCGAAGGATGATTGCCATGATGATTGCTATGATCCCGTTGATTCTCTTGAAATATCCCTTTTTGATGATGCTTGCTATGCTTGTGGCCAGGATGCCAATATGAATTATGCTTATGGAGATGAACTTGCTATAGTTCCTTATGCTAAAAATGAAATTGTTGCTATTGCACCCACGCATGATAGTCCTATTATCTTTCTGAATTCTCCCGACTACACTATATCGAGAAGTTTGTGCTTATTAAGGATTATATTGATGGGTTGCCTTTTACTGTTGCACATGATGATTTTGATAGATATAATATGCATGTGATTGCTGCTCCTACTTGCAATTATTATGAGAGAGGAACTATATATCCACCTCTCTATGTTTCCAACACGATAGAATTGCAAGAAACTGCTTATACTATGCATTGGCCTTTACTTGGTGTGCATGAATTGTTCTTTTACGACATGCTGATGCATAGGAAGAGAGTTAGACTTCGTTGTTGCATGATATATGTTACTTTGTGCTCACTACTAAATTACAAATCATTGTTAATTAAAATTGGCTTTGATATACCTTGGGATCCGGGTGGATCCATTACTTGAGCACTTTATGCCTAGCTTAATTGAAAGTGCGTTATATCGACTAGAGGGGGGTGAATAGGCGATTTTTATGAATTCTTCACTGAGGAATTTGCTGGTGAGGAAATTCCTTAGCGAAGAACTACTTGCAGCGGAATGAGTACTCAGAAATAAACATAATAGGATACAAACATAGTCATCATGATGAAATGAAGACTAGCACAGAGTACAGAAAGCGTAAACACAGGATAACAAGATGAAGACAAACAGACTGAAGAAATTGAACTGAGGAATTTGTGAAAGTCTTCAGTCAAAGTCTTCAAGCACAGATATGAACAACATACAACACAGTAATGATGAAATGAAAGAGTTGAGGAAATAGAACTAGTTAGTTGGTGAAGACAATGATTTGGTAAACCAGTTCCAACTGCTGTCTCAGTTGTACGTCTGGTTGGAGCGGCTGAGTATTTAAACTCGAGGACACACAATCCCGGACACCCAGTCTCCGAGCCGCAACTCAGGACACCCAGTCCTCACCGTATTCTCCTTGAACTAAGACCACGCAGGCCTCGTCCAATCACTCGTGGTAAGTCTTCAGGTGACTTCCAAACCTTCACAGACTTGGTCACTCGGCGATCCACAATTCCTCTTGGATGCTCTAGACCTTGACGCCTAACCGTCTGGAAGAAGCACAGTCTTCAAAGGTAACAAGCGTCGGATCCACGCAGGATCAATTTCTTCAGTGATGCTCAATCACTTTGGGTTTGTGGGGGTTTGGTTTTGGGATTTTCCTCACTTGATGATTTTCGCTCAAAGTCCTCGGAGGATGGGTTGCTCTCAGATGACAAGAGTCAAGTTCTCTCGGAGCAGCCAACCAGCTAGTAGTTGTAGGGGGCGGCTATTTATAGCCTAGGGAGCAGCCCGACATGATAAGACATAAATGCCCTTCAATGATATGACCGTTAGGTGGATAAGATATTTTGGACAGCCGGCGCGCAGCACAGCAACGGTCGGAAATTTGACTCTCAAATTCCTCAGGGCTATCATGTTCCTCATTGTGTAGGCAATTCGCACTGGCGAATTCCTAACTCCTCAGTCAGAACAAAGTCCTCAGTGACCAGAAGAACTGCGTCTCTGTCACTGAAGAAATTGACTGAACTGTATGAGATTTCCAATGGCTTCACTCGAAGGGATTGGTAGGTGTAGGATTTTGAGTTGAGCATCACATGGAAATTTTTCCTTAGTATTTCCTCGACCCCCTTTAACAGTACGGTGTTTCCTATGACTCAAGAAGGAGAAAATAAAACTACGAAAACAAAAGTCTTCACGCTTCATGTTCCTCAAGTGAATACCAAGTCTTCAAGGTCACACCAATTTGTTCATTGTCAAAGTCTTCAGAAAGTCTTCAGAATATCTAAGTCTTCAGTCGAAGAACTTCATTTTTAGGGGTCGACTTTCTCCGTAAATATCAAACTCCTCATAGACTTATAGACCTGTGTACACTCACAAACGCATCAGTTACTTAACCTATAAGTCTTCAATACACCAAAATCACTAAGGGGCACTAGATGCACTTAGAATCTCCCCCTTTTTGGTGATTGATGACAACATAGGTTAAGTTTTCAACGGGGATAAACATATGAAGTGTAAATACTGATATTGAGGAATTTGATTGCAAGATATAGAAGAACTCCCCTGAATATGTGCATAGTGAGGAATTTTCTTTTGAGGCAATGCACATTTGAAGAATTGAATCATGGAGATCTCCCCCTATATCTTGTAATTCATACACGCATTTGATATATAATATGAAGAATTTGAAATGCATGATGAAATATGGTGCCTGATGAGATTCAGCATGCGTGCAATAATATTAACGAGGAATAAGCATGCAGAATAGCACATCAAAAGTATCAGAGCTCAGTGCATCAAAAGCATCAGAGCACGACCAAAAGTATCAAGGCACCATCGGATTTAAGATTACAACTCGATCCAATAAAAAGTTTCGGAAGAACGAGAGTTGTAACTTAACAAAACGCCCATAATATAAACCCGCTTGAAGACTAACTCAGATTTCTCCCCCTTTGTCATCAAATGACCAAAAGGGTCGAAACTGAGGACTAACGCCCCTGAAGAATTTCAAGTCGATGGAGGAGCGCCAGCGTTGTCGGGGTTGGTCGTTGAAGTAGGGCCTGCCGCAGTGTCATCCAAATATTCATGTTCATCAGTTTCATGCGATGAAGAATAAGAACTGGCCACCATATCAGGAACTTTGACTCTCTTGAATTTCTTTGGAGGTGGTGCAGACCAGTCAAATGCTTCCTGGAGACCCATAGTCTTCAGTTCTTCCGCGGAATATACATGAGTGAGAACAGCCCAGGTGCAGTTGAGGGTTTCATGAAGGTGATACTGATTTTTCTTCACTGCATTATGGGTTGAGGTCATGTTGTGAAGAATTGCAGCAAATTGACGCTTCACCCATTTGTTATTGCGATCAACCTTCTGATGAAGACTGAGTAGTAACTCACGGTCAGTCATCACCCTGGGTGCTGTTGCTTGAGGCTTTTGCTTGGCTGATGTATTTGCGGCAGTGTCATGTGTTGCAGAATCGTCATTGGTGGAGTAAGATGTAGCCAGACGGAATTGACCATCCAATGGACGAGTGCCTTCATCGATCACAGCAGCTGCCTTGCCCTTATCATCAGATGATGAAACTGGTCGCTTGAGGACTTCAATGGGCGGCAAGTAGCTACCATGGTTCAGAGTGTCAGCCTTGTAATTCAGTGAAGATCTTGCCCTTATGAATCTCATAATCCAAGGTGCATAGGGCTTCAGCTCAAAAGGTGACATAGCAACATTAGCCAAAGTCCTCATGAAGAAATCATGGAAGTTGACGGGAACGCCATGAATGATGTTGAAAAGCATGTTCTTCATGATGCCAATGACATCTTCATCATTTGAGTCGTGGACTTTGATGGGACTCATTGTCTTCGTCAGGATTCGATAGACAGTCCGAGGCACATATAGCAGTTCCTTGACGAGGAATTGGTTCGAGGGGCCTGCCCTGGCTTCAAAGGCTTCATGAGCACTTGCATATAATGATCTGTCAGTTCGCGGTCATTGTAGATGCAACATGCACTGTCATGGGGAGGATCAAGAGGAAGGACACGAAGCAATTCAGTTGCTGGTGCCTTATAGTGAGTGTTTTCTGTCATCCAATCCAGCACCCATGTATTGACATCTTCAGCATCTCCGGTGATATGCAAAGTGGCATAGAACTGAAGAATGAGTTCTTCATTCCAATCACAGATATCAGTGCAGAAATTCAGTAGTCCTGCATCGTGAATAACTCGGAGGACTGGCTCGAAGCACGGCAGAGATTCCATATCCACATGAGGAATATGCTCATGATCGAAGATTTTGTCCTTGTCGAAGAGCACTGAGGAATAGAAGTTTGCTTGAGTAGCAGTCCAGAAACGTCTCTTCCTTATGCGAGCAGAGTCATATGGATTGTAATCAGTGAAGAACACATGCTCAGAAAAGAAGTCTTCAGCCTTGAATTTTTGCTTGCTCGAGAACGGATTCTTCGGTTTGGGCAGAGGAGTGTTAGTGATTTGCAGCACAACCTCAGGAATCGCGATCTCAGGTGCTTCAGGCTGAGGAATTTCTGGTTCCTCTTCTTGTGCAGTTTGGGGATCAGCAGCAGGTTCTTCAGCACTAGCGGCTGGAATTTCTTCATGAACAGACGATGTGGGATGAGTTTCTTCAGAGCCCATTTGAACAGTTGTAGCCGGGGACTGAGGAATTTGTTGAATAGGAGTGAAGAGAGGAGTATTGGGATGCTAACTTTCCCAAAAGTCATCTTTCATCACAGGTGTAGTGCATCCAATATCCATATCTTCATCTTCTTTTTCAATTTCCTCAACACCAGCCTCTTCAGCTATGAACTGAGGCATAGGTGAGGAAATGATTGGCGTTGAAGGGGTTGCTTCCACTTCAATTTCTTCATCAAACTGCTCTGAAGTAGCAGCAGAATGATTTTCTTCACCAGATCCGCTTGGGATCTTGTAGTCTTCGCCATAGGGAACGATTTCCTTGGATGACATGGAGGAAATCGGAACGGCATCAATGGGATTTTCAAGTGAGCTGGTCATTGGCTTCATTTTCTTCGCGGCCGAAGAATTTGACGCAGCTGATGCCTTCCTTTTCTTCACTGCAGCTCGCTCTGCAGCCTTGGTCTTCTTCACTTCATAAGCAGAAGGAAGAATTGGAGTTGGTGTTGCCGCAGGAGGAGCTGAGGACTGTGGTTCATTTTCTTCAGGCGCAACTGGTGCAGTTGCCCTAATCTCTTCAGTTTCTTCACGCGCACCACTAGTGGATGCCCTGGGAATTTCTTCAGCGGCTGGAATGGAGTCATCAGCCCTGGAACTTGTATTCTCATCAGCAGGTTGAAAGTCATCAGCAGTGCTGGCATGTTCTTCAGCAGGCTGAGCAGAGGTTGTAGCCTGAGGATTTTCTTGTTGCGATGGAGCTGCAACAGTTGTCATTTTCTTCGTCAAATTGATGAATCTCACTTTGGCTCCTTGCCAATCAGCATTATATGCATCGAAATCTTTGTTGAGGGCTTGGATCTCAGATTGAGCCTTGAGAAGTTCTTCAGGTGATAGTCTGACAATGTTCTTCTTCAGAAGCTTCTCCTTTCTAGCTTGTGCTCTCTTTATCTCACGAGCCTTTTCAAACTTCCATTTCTCTTCAGAGATGAAATGGGTCAGCATATGACTTTGACCAGGAGTCAGAGGCAGATCAGGCATTGGAGTGTTTGGATCCTGATGCCATAAGTCGATGAAGTCGAGGATCTTCTTCGGATCCAAAAGCAGAGGCACATGTGTTCCTTTGGCTCTAGCGGCCTTTGCTTGTCTGTCTCTGATGATTTCTGCAAGTTCTTCATCAGAAGCCTCGTCATCAGAGGGCACTTGGAAAGCAACCTGTTTCTTTCTTGGACTTGGCCGAGGACCGCGTCCAGTTGTTGCTTTTGTCTTCAGCAGAGTGGGGCCTGATGAGGACATTGGTGCAGCTGAGGAACTTGCTGAGACACCAGAAGTAATTGAGAAACCCTGAGTCCTTTGACATGTAGCCAGATGCACAGGAGTTGAGGACTTGGAGAGAGCTGCTGAGGACTTTGGTGGAGCAGCAGTAGCATGAGGAATTTGCCGTGAGGGCGCGGCTGAGGAACTTGGCCGTGAGGGCGCTGATGGTGAAGCACTTGGCTTGCGAGCAGGCTTCTTCGGCATTGATTTCCTCGGCTTGACCGAGGTCTCAGCGGCAGTAGCAGCAGCAGAATCCTCATTGAATTTCCTCACTGCCTCCTTGGTTTGTCTTGCCAATTTTGCTTGGCGCCTAGCCCATTCTTCAGGAAAGTCTTCACCACGTTTGATGCTAGTGGGATCAGCGACTTGGCCAGGTGCCAATGGAGCTCTTGGGCATGGAGGATTTAAGGCGAATTTCTTCATGTACTTTGGAGTAACATATCGATATTCCCTCCATTCTCGTGCCCATCTTCGTTCAATCCTCTGGATGCGCACTTTGCGCTGATTCTTGTTTTCTTTGCCAAACTTGGCTTCATCAGGTGTGCATTAATCCTTGTATATTTCATCAGGGATCTCGAAAGCAGTCATGACCTCCGGTTTCTTTCCTCCTTTCTGCGGTCTCTTTCCTTCAGCCATTTTCTTCAGATGAGGAATTTGAACAATTGAACACTCTGAAGAAGTATGTAGTTTTTCTTCGAGGAACGCTGCAAATGAGTTAAGTTGATGAGAACCTAGTGATTCAGCAGCGGACATGAGTACTTGTGAACGGAGTGTAGGTGTGAGGAATTTGGAGAGGTCATATGCGTTCTCAGAAGATTTTTCGAAAAGACAAGTTTTGAGGAATTTGACCAGTTGAGCCTTGAGGAATTTCACTAAGCGTTCTTGTCTTAGGTTCCAGAGTTGTACAGATCGAAAATCCGCACAATTGAGGAATCTTGAAGAAATGAGTGCTTAGAGAGATGGATCAAGAGCATACAGTGTGTGAGGTGTTCATATGTGAAGATTTGAAGAATAAAACACCTTTGAAGATTTTCAGAAAAGTTTGAGAATCAAGGCGAGTAATAAAAGTGACTTTTAATTACCCGAACTGAAGAACACGACGAACAGAGATGAACAGCGGTGAAGTTCGTCAAGTTAGATCTCCCACGCCCTAACTTGGCAGAGGGAGACAGCTACGGCGGCGGCGGAGTGAAGATTTCCGCAGCCGGCGCGAGTACGACGACGATGAGGTCGAGGCAGTGAAGCTCTTCCTCACCGGCGACGATGAAGTAGCGGTGGCGCTAGGGTTTGAGGAGAGCTCGAGCGAGAGACAGCGACCGAGCGGAGTAAATGAAGTAAGGAAGGGGAGAGGGGTATTTATAGCCACGGTAAAAACTGTTCGCCCGAAGATTTTGGGACGAACATGCCCCTGCCCTTTCTTCTTCACACGACATGTGTCACCCACGTACTGCGCAGATGAGATCGTGTAAGATCGTGGGTGATTATAATAATGCATCGTGGGATGCGGAACGGTTTGAGCGGTAAAACCGAAAATCTGGATAAGATTTGTTTTAAAGTTTCGTTCGCAATTTCTTCAGCTGACAAGGACATAGTGAAGACTTTGAACGAGTTTCAATCAGAACGCACATGAAGAATTTGTGAATAGATTGGGTTGAGTGTAGCATAGAGGGGGAAGGGTCCGATCACATTCACTTAGCAGAAATCGCAACTTGAAGAAATAGCAATAAGTGAATGTTGTAGAGGACATAAACTCACACATATATATATATATATATATATAGCCAATGAAGAAAAACGACGGAAACAGTGAAGATTTTGCAAAGTTGAAGAATTTGAAAGAACTGAAGAATTTCAAAAATGAGGAAAAACTCAAATTGAAGATTTTCAACTTTTGTGGTGGCGTGACCCACCGTATAAGAATGATGATTTCAGACACCGCGTACAATTGTCGTAGGGTTCTGAGAATCAAATTCTTCATTAATTTCTTCACACTTAGAGTGTTATTCTTCATTGATTGAAGAAAAACGTTTCTTCATGTGTTGCACATCTAAGTCATCAATTCTGCATAAGGGTTAGGATGTGTGTCCTTTTCAAAGAACATTCGAAGATTCTAAGATATTTAGCTCACACCGCAACTTGCTAAATCTCTTCTCATCCAAGGGCTTAGTGAAGATATCAGCTAGCTGTTCTTCGGTCTTCACATGCTCGATGGAGATGTCGCCCTTCAACACATGATCACGAAGAAAATGATGACGAATCTGGATGTGCTTAGTCTTCGAGTGCTGAACTGGGTTGTGAGCAATCTTGATGGCACTCTCATTGTCGCAGAGGAGAGGCACATTCTTCACGTTGATGCCATAGTCCTTGAGGGTTTGCTTCATCCAAAGCAGTTGAGCACAGCATGAGCCAGCAGCAATGTATTCAGCTTCAGCAGTAGACAGTGATACGCAGTTCTGTTTCTTCGAGGACCAACAGACCAAAGATCGTCCGAGGAAATGACAAGTGCCAGATGTTGACTTGCGGTCCACACGATCACCAGCATAGTCAGAGTCAGAATATCCAATGAGATCAAAAGCAGAGCCCTTGGGGTACCATAATCCTAGTGTTGGTGTGTGAGCTAGATATCGAAGAATATGCTTCACAGCCTTATGGTGTGATTCCTTCGGTGTTGCTTGAAATCGGGCACACATGCAAACACTAAGCATTATATCTGGCCTAGATGCACATAAGTACAATAAGGAACCAATCATGGAGCGGTATACCTTGTGATCGAAGTCAATACAATTTTC
Organism: Triticum timopheevii; assembly: GCA_963921465.1. Lineage (NCBI taxonomy): Eukaryota > Viridiplantae > Streptophyta > Magnoliopsida > Poales > Poaceae > Triticum > Triticum timopheevii. Next base: position 622,989,885 of record OY997268.1, read on the forward strand.
ATTAGTGCATAGATGGCCATTTGTGGGCATAGGAATTTTGACGCCTTTGCAATCTTGCATGCCGAATTTCCTCAGTACATCTTTGAGGTATTTCTCCTGAGATATGAATATGCCATTGCGCTGCTAATGAATTTGAAGACCTAAGAAGAATTTCAATTCTCCCATCATAGACATTTGATATTCTTCACTCATCATATAGGCAAATTCATCACTATAACGTTGGTTAGTACAGCCAAAGATAATATCATCAACATATATTTGGCACACAAACAGTTCACCATCATATGATTTAGTAAAAAGAGTGGGGTCGAGTGAACCGGGTGTGAAGCCATTCTTCACGAAGAATTCCTTCAATGTATCATACCACGCCCGAGGGGCTTGCTTGAGGCCATAGAGGGCCTTATTGAGTCTGAAGACTTTGTCAGGATTCTTTGGATCTTCAAAACCCGGGGGTTGAGCAACATATACTTCTTCCTCAAGCTTACCATTGAGGAATGCACTTTTCACATCCATTTGATATAAGATGATATCATGATGGTTAGCGTAAGCAAGTAATATGCGAATAGCCTCAAGTCTAGCAACAGGTGCAAAAGTTTCATCGAAATCAATTCCTTCAACCTGTGTGTAGCCTTGAGCTACTAGTCGTGCCTTATTCCTCACCACAAGGCCATTTTCATCTTGCTTGTTGCGGTAGATCCACTTTGTGCCAATGATATTATGCTTGCGAGGATCTGGGCGATTGACCAATTCCCAGACATTGTTCAGCTCGAACTGATGTAATTCTTCTTGCATAGCCTGAATCCACTCCGGCTCCAGAAATGCTTCATCTACCTTAGTGGGCTCTGTGATAGAGACAAAAGCATAGTGCCCACAAAAGTTAGATAAATGTGATGCTTTTGAGCGTGTGAGAGGACCTGGTGCACTAATGTCATCGATGATCTTCTCCACTTGCACTTCTTTTGCAACGCGTGGATGAGTTGGTTGTCGCTGAGGATTTTGATCAGCATTTTCTTCAGCACCATTTTCCTCATCTTGTTCTTCAGGTGCATCAGTTCGACGTTCTTCATGAACAAGAATGAATTCTTCAGCAGATTCTTCAGTCGGAATGACATCCTCAGTTGCCTTGAGCTTGATAGCATCCTCAGGTGCTGGTTCATATTGGGTTTCTTGTGAGTGAGGAGTTCATAGGCAGTCTTCTTGAAGAATTTGTGAAGATACACTCTGTTGATGATGTGGCAAGCAGTATCAATTGCATCAATCCAAAAACGCTGAGGCGTTTTGTATTCATCAAGCATAGTGCGAGCCATCTCAACAAGAGTTCTGTTCTTGCGCTCCACGATGCCATTCTGCTGAGGAGTATAGGGAGCAGATAACTCATGAGTAATACCAAGTTCATCAAGATATGCATCAAGACCGGAATTCTTGAACTCAGTTCCATTGTCACTTCTGATATGCTTGATCTTCACACCAAAGTTGGTTGAAGCCCTCGAGGAAAATCGTTTGAAGACTTCCTGCACTTCATGTTTGTAAGTAACAATGTGTACCCATGTATATCGAGAATAATCATCAACAATGACAAAACCATATAGAGATGCATCATTAGTGACTGCTGAATAATGATTAGGTCCGAAGAGGTCCATGTGAAGCAATTCGAATGGACGAGTAGTGGTCATGATAGTCTTTGCTGGATGCTTGGCCTTGGTCATTTTTCCGGCTTCACATGCTCCACATAAGTGATCCTTGAGGAATTTGACATTCTCAATGCCAATGACATGCTTCTTCTTCACAAGCGTGTTCAGATTCCTCATGCCTGCATGACCAAGTCGTCGATGCCATAGCCAACCTTCTAAAGCTTTTGCAAGTAGACACACGGCTGGTTGTGGTCCTGTAGAGAAATCAACAATATACAGATCTCCTCTCCTAAAGCCTTCGAAGACTTTGGAATTGTCAGCTTCCATAATCACAACACAGCGATATTTTCCAAAGACAACAACCATATCAAGATCACAAAGCATTGAGACTGACATGAGATTGTATCCTAAGGACTCAACAAGCATGACTTTGTCCATGTGCTTATCCTTAGAGATAGCAACCTTACCAAGACCCAATACCTGACTTTTGCCTTTGTCAGCAAAGATGATATGCTTCAGAGGTGACGGTGATAAGGGAGCATCCATCAATAGATTCTTGTCACCAGTCATGTGATTTGTACATCCACTATCGAGGACCCATTCAGTGGTTTTGGGTTGAACATCCTGCAGATGAATTAGTGTAGCTTACAATCTCATATGCTTCATCAGTGAAGAATATGATATCAAGTTCATCAGATGAATTTCATCAAGCAGTAAACAGATATAGCAATATGAGGACGTGTGAAATGAAAGTTCATTTCATCATGATTCGCCTGTGTCCCTTCAGGCATTTTCGTCAGGTCCCTAGCAAATTCTTCAGACGTTAGAGCACGTCTGGAGACCTGACCCTGCAGAAGAGATTAGTTCTTTTTCTTCACCACCCACATCTGGAGGGGTGGCAAAGAGTTCATCATTCTGTGAGCACCATATGAGAAAGGTGGCAAAGGTGCCAAACCATTTCGTTTCACATAAGAGGGGTTAGGGTAAGCATATGAATAAGCATAGTAATTCTTCGAGGACTTATGAACATAATGGTTTGAATAATAATGCACATATTCATAGCCCTTAGCTCTACCCTGCGAGACAGAGTTGTTAGCACGATGATAATCATATGAGGACTTTGATCCAGTTGAGGAATTTGATCCATGTGAAGAATTTGGTCCATATGAATAATTTGATCTGGGGTTCCTGTTCTTCACAGGTGGTGTCATGAGGACATTCACCTGAAGACTTTCAACACAACTTTTGGGAACCCAGATTTTCTTCATAGGGGAACCGTTCCTGCAGTTAGTGCCAACATATCTAGCAAATACTTCACCATTCTGATTTTTGAACAGTTTATAGTTGGATTCAAATGACTCATCAGAAGAATGAGGAGATTCACATGTAAAGCCAGATAAGTTAGATGGATCAATTGGAGGTCCCTTTGCAGCAACCCATGAGGTTTTGGGGTACTGCTCAGGCTTCCAATATGTTCCATCAGCATTGAGTTTCCTCTCAAAGGCAATACCCTCTTTCCTAGGGTTTCTGTTGAGGATCTGCTTTTTGAGCACATCACAAAGTGTCTGATGCCCTTTGAGGCTTTTGTACATGCCTGTCATGTACAATTCCTTCATCCCTGCATTGTCAGTGATACTAGCAATGTCCTCAGGTGAGGAATTAGTGATAGCAGAGGCAGATGAAGAATTTGTAACAGTTGAAGCATTTGAACATTCAGGTGAAGAATTAGCAGATTCACGTTCAATGCACTTTAAGCATGGGGGAACAAATTCTTCCTGTGAAGCGCTGATTTGTTGAGCTAGTAATGAATCACGCTCCTTCTGAAGATCTTCATAACACACTCTTAGCTTTTCAAGATCTTCCTTTCTCTGAAGAGATTCAAGAGAAAGCTTCTCGAGATCAGTCAAGAGGGTATTATGTTGATCTTGAAGGGCGTCAAACTTGGAGTGAATTCTCTGAAGACATTCACCCAATGCTTTTGACTGGTCCATTTCTTTACGCAACATATCATCACTTTTGTCTAACATGTCTTGAGTTTGTTCCAAAGCCGTTTGTTGTTTAGTAGCAATGCAAATGAGTTTGGAATAGCAAGATTCAATGTCATCATCAGATTCATCATTATCAGATTCATCATTATCAGATTCATCATCACAGAATTCTGATGAGGAGCATTTGGTTACCTCAGCACCGTCTGCCATGAGACATGATGCAGAAGATGATGATTCTGGCTCGAAAGTCATTGTTTTGAGAGATTCCTTGAAGTCCTCAAACAAGGGATCATGACAAGTTCGATGACCTTCATAGACATCAGAGATTCGGTCCCAGATAAGCTTCGAATTGTCAAGATGCATAATGCGCCCGAATTGATTTCTGGATAGGCAGGAGCAAATGATATCCTTCGCTATGATGTCAAGTCGAGTGTACTTGCGAATATCATCAGCATTCGCCATCTTGCATAGATCAGTAAGACCAATCTCAGTGACGGTCCACAGCTCGCTGTTCTTTGCCATGAGGCGCTTCCTCATCATGGCCTTCCACTTGGGATAGTCATGACCGTCAAAGATAGGGCATGTCACTTTCTTCATACCTGCGGTCGACATAACTAAAACTCCAGGCGGTTAAACCAAAATCACACAGAACAAGGGAGTACCTTGCTCTGATACCAATTGAAAGTGCGTTATATCGACTAGAGGGGGGGTGAATAGGTGGTTTTTATGAATTCTTCACTGAGGAATTTGCTGGTGAGGAAATTCCTTAGCGAAGAACTACTTGCAGCGGAATGAGTACTCAGAAATAAACATTACAGGATACAAACATAGTCATCATGATGAAATGAAGACTAGCACAGAGTACAGAAAGCGTAAACACAGGATAACAAGATGAAGACAAACTGACTAAAGAAATTGAACTGAGGAATTTGTGAAAGTCTTCAGTCAAAGTCTTCAAGCACAGATATGAAAAACATACAACACAGTAATGATGAAATGAAAAAGTTGAGGAAATAGAACCAGTTAGTTGGTGAAGACAATGATTTGGTAAACCAGTTCCAACTGCTGTCTCAGTTGTACGTCTGGTTGGAGCGGCTGAGTATTTAAACTCGAGGACACACAGTCCCGGACACCCAGTCTCTGAGCCGCAACTCAGGACACCCAGTCCTCACCGTATTCTCCTTGAACTAAGACCACGCAGGCCTCGTCCAATCACTCGTGGTAAGTCTTCAGGTGACTTCCAAACCTTCACAGACTTGGTCACTCGGCGATCCAAAATTCCTCTTGGATGCTCTAGACCTTGACGCCTAACCGTCTGGAAGAAGCACAGTCTTCAAAGGTAACAAGCGTCGGATCCACGCAGGATCAATTTCTTCAGTGATGCTCAATCACTTTGGGTTTGTGGGGGTTTGGTTCTGGGATTTTCCTCACTTGATGATTTTCGCTCAAAGTCCTCGGAGGATGGGTTGCTCTCAGATGACAAGTGTCAAGTTCTCTCGGAGCAGCCAACCAGCTAGTGGTTGTAGGGGGCGGCTATTTATAGCCTAGGGAGCAGCCCGACATGATAAGACATAAATGCCCTTCAATGATATGACCGTTAGGTGGATAAGATATTTTGGACAGCCGGCGCGCAGCACAGCAACGGTCGGAAATTTGACTCTCAAATTCCTCAGGGCTATCATGTTCCTCACTGTGTAGGCAATTCGCACTGGCGAATTCCTAACTCCTCAGTCAGAACAAAGTCCTCGGTGACCAGAAGAACTGCGTCTCTGTCACTGAAGAAATTGACTGAACTGTATGAGATTTCCAATGGCTTCACTCGAAGGGATTGTTAGGTGTAGGATTTTGAGTTGAGCATCACATGGAAATTTTTCCTTAGTATTTCCTCGACCCCCTTTAACAGTACGGTGTTTCCTATGACTCAAGAAGGAGAAAATGAAACTACGAAAACAAAAGTCTTCACGCTTCATGTTCCTCAAGTGAATACCAAGTCTTCAAGGTCACACCAATTTCTTCACTTTCAAAGTCTTCAGAAAGTCTTCAGAATATCTAAGTCTTCAGTCGAAGAACTTCATTTTTAGGGGTCGACTTTCTTTGTAAATATCAAACTCCTCATAGACTTATAGACCTGTGTACACTCACAAACGCATCAGTTACTTAACCTATAAGTCTTCAATACACCAAAATCACTAAGGGGCACTAGATGCACTTACATTAATGGCTTTAAAGAAAGCGCTGCCAGGGAGACAACCCGGAAGTTTTAGAGAGTCATTTATTTCTGATGAGTGCTTTTATATAGTTTAAAAACAAAAAAATAAAGGGGGGAACCCAAAATTTTTTCAAAAAGGAAAGTGAAAGTGAGAAAGACAAGCATTGTTGAAGTGGGAGCTAGCCTTGAACTTTTGTTCATGCTCACGGAAACTTTGTGAATCTTGATTACTGAAACTTTTCATCAAAAATAATTATCCCCTTGTACAATTCCATTGTATTATAAAAATAATGTGCTAAGGTTTGCCTTTTGGATGTTTACAATGCTTGTTGGTTTGTACGGTGCAGGGCAGAAACTTTGGCTGTAGTGCGCGATTTTTCGTTTTTAACTGGAACGTCAAACAGTTCTGATTACTTTTGCACTGTCTTGCTGTACAAATTTTTTATTGTTCCTAATTTTTGTAGAATTTTTGGGGTACCAGAAGTATGGTGAATGTTCAGATTGCTACAGACTGTTCTGTTTTTGATAGATTCTGTTTTTGATGCATAGTTTGCTTGTTTTGATGAATCTATCAATTTATATCAGTGGATTAAGCCATGAAAAAGTTATGTGCAAAAACAAAATATGAATTGGTTTGCTACAGTACTTAGATTAGTGATTTGCTTTATTATACTAAAGGATCTTACCGAGTTTTCTGTTGAAGTTTGTGTGGATGAAGTGTTTGATCGAGGAGGTCTTGATATGAGGAAAAGGAAGAGAGGCAAGAGCTCAAGCTTGGGGATTCCCGAGGCACCCCAAGTAAATATTCAAGGGGACTCAAGCGTCTAAGCTTGGGGATGCCCCGGAAGGCATCCCCTCTTTCTTCAACAAGTATCGGTATGTTTTCGGATTCATTTCGTTCATGCGATATGTGCAATCTTGGAGCGTCTTTTGCATTTAGTTTTCACTTTTCTTTTATGCACCATGCTGGTATGAGATATTCCTTGGTTGATTTATAGAATGCTCATTGCACTTCACTTAAATCTTTTGAGTATGGCTTTATAGAATGCTTCATGTGCTTCACTTATATCATTTGAAGTTTGGATTGCCTGTTTCTCTTCACATAGAAAACCACCATTTGTAGAATGCTCTTTTGCTTCACTTATATTTGTTAGAGCGTGGGCATATCTTTTGTAGAAAGAATTAAACTCTCTTGCTTCACTTATATCTATTTAGAGAGATGACATGAATTGGTCATTCACATGGTTAGTCATAAAATCCAACATAAAACTTGTAGATCACTGAATATGATATGTTTGATTCCTTGCAATAGTTCCGTGATATAAAGGTGGTGATATTAGAGTCGTGCTAGTTGAGTAATTGTGAAATTGAGAAATACTTGTGTTGAGGTTTGCAAGTCCCGTAGCATGCATGTATGGTGAACCGTTTTGTAACGAAGTTGGAGCATGAGGTGCTCTTTGATTGCTTTCCTTATGAGTGGAGGTCGGGATTGCGCGATGGTTAACTCCTACCAACCCTTCCCCTAGGAGCATGCGTAGTAGTACTTTGCTTCGAGGGCAAGTAGACTTTTGCAATAAGTATATGAGTTCTTTATGACTAATGTGAGTCCATGGATTATACGCACTCTTACCCTTCCACTTTGCTAGCCTCTATTGTGGCGCGCAACTTTCGCCGGTATCATGAAGCCATTATTTACCTTCCTCAAAACAGCCACCATACCTACCTATTATGGCATTTCCATAGCCATTCCGAGATATATTGCCATGCAACTTCCATCATCTTCATATACATGACTTGAGCATTCATTGTCATATTGCTTTGCATGATCGTAAGATAGCTAGCATGATGTTTTCATGGCTTGTCCATTTTTTGATGTCATTGTTATGCTAGATCATTAGACATCCCGGTACACCGCCGGATAGAGTCATATCTTTGTTCGAGACATCGAGTTGTAATATTGAGTTGTAAGTAAATAAAAGTGTGATGATCATCATTATTAGAGCATTGCCCAAGTGAGGAAAGGATGATGGAGACTATGATTCCCCCACTAGTCGGGATGAGACTCCGGACTTTATGAGAAATAAAAGAGGCCAAAGAAGCCCAAATAAAAAAAAGGAGGCCAAAGAAGCCCACCAAAAAAAGAAAAAAAAATAAAAAATGAGAGAAAAAGAGAGAAGGGGCAATGTTACTATCCTTTTACCACACTTGTGCTTCAAAGTAGCACCATGTTCTTCATAGAGAGAATCTCCTATGCTTTCACTTTCATATACTAGTGGGAATTTTTCATTATAGAACTTGGCTTGTATATTACGATGATGGGCTTCCTCAAAATGCCCTAGATCATCATGAGCAAGCGAGTTGGATGCACACCCACTTAGTTTCTTTTGTTGAGCTTTCATACATTTATAGCTCTAGTGCATCCGTTGCATGGCAATCCCTACTCACTCACATTGAATCTATTGATGGGCATCTCCATAGCCCGTTGATACGCCTAGTTGATGTGAGACTATCTTCTCCCTTTTTGTCCTCACAACCACCACCGTATACCACCATAGTGCTATGTCCATGGCTTGCGCTCATGTATAGCGTAAGAGTTGAAAAAGCCGAAGCGCGTTAAAAAGTATGAACCAATTGCTTGGCTGAAACCGGGGTTGTGCATGATGGGAGTATTTTGTGTAATGAAGGTGGAGCATAGCCAAACTATATGATTTTGTAGGGATGAGCTTTCTTTGGCTATATTATTTCGATAAGACATAATTGCTTGGTTGGTATGCTTGAAGTATTATTGTTTTTATGTCAAAAGATAGACTATTGCCTTGAATCACTCGTATATTAATATTCATGCCATGATTAGACATATGATCAAGATTATGCTAGGTAACATTCCACATCAAAAATTATTCTTTTTTATCATTTACCTACTCGAGGACGAGTAGGAATTAAGCTTGGGGATGCTGATAAGTCTCCGTCGTATCTATAATTTTTGATTGTTCCATGCCAATATTATTCAACTTTCATATACTTTTGGCAACTTTTTATACTATTTTTGGGACTAACATATTGATCCAGTGCCTAGTGCCAGTTCCTGTCTATTGCATGTTTTATGTTTTGCAGAAACCCCATATCAAACGGAGTGCAAACGGGATAAAAATGGACGAAGAATTATTTTGGAATATTTGTGATTTTTGGGAAGTAAAATCAACGCGAGACGGTGCTCGAGGTGGCCACGAGATAGGGGCCCACACCCACTCCAGGTGGGCGCGCCCCCACCCTCCTGGGCCACTCTTAAGGCGGTTGATGCCCTTCTTTGGCCGCAAGAAAGCTAATTTTTGGAAAAAGATCTAGGCGAAGGTTTCAATCCAATCGGAGTTACGGATATCCGGATATAAAAGAAACGGTGCCAGGGCAGAATCCTAGAACGCAGAAACAGAGAGATAGATCCAATCTCGGAGGGGCTCTCGCCCCTCCCAAGCCATGGGAGCCAAGTACCAGAGAGAAAACCCTTCTCCCATCTAGGGAGGAGGTCAAATAAGAAGAAGAAGAAGGGGGGCTCTCTCCCCCTTGCTTCCGGTGGCGCCGGAACGCCGCTGGGGGCCATCATCATCACCGTGATCTACACCAACACCTTCGCCATCTTCACCAACATCTCCATCACCTTCCTCCCTCTATCTACAGCGGTCCACTCTCCCGCAACCCGCTGTACCCTCTACTTGAACATGGTGCTTTATGCTTCATATTATTATCCAATGATGTGTTGCCATCCTATGATGTCTGAGTAGATTTTCGTTGTCCTGTTGGTGGTTGATGAATTGCTATGATTGATTTAATTTGCTTGTGGTTATGTTGCTATCCAATGGTGCCCATCTGAAAGTGCAACTATCCCTAGGTGGTTTTGGTAATTCATAACAACATATAGCTCATTGAGCTAATGCTATTCCAAGACTATTATTTCAGGAAAGCTCAATGAATGGCATGGCATGGATGATGAAAGTGGATCCCTCAAAATACTAATGACAAAGGATTGGCTCAATCTCAAAAGCTCAAGACTCTTCATTTTATATTTTAGTGATCCAAGATCACATTGAGTCTATAGGAAAAGTCAATACTATCAAGGAGGGATGAGGTGTTGCTTAATGAGCATCTTGCTTCATGTGCTTAGTGATATGCTCCAAATAACCTCAACTACTTTCTCACATCCACAAATGACCTAAACCTAAAGTCAAACTCGGCCCCACTGATTCTTTCTATCCGGCGCCACCGAGTTTGTGTGTCACAGCCACTGCCACAAACCGTAGGCAAATCGGTCCTACCGATAGGGATCTCGGTCTCACCGAGATGGGATTGTAATCTCTTTGTTTCCCTTCGTAACGTTTTGGTCTAACCGAAGTGAGCGATCGGTCCCACCGAGATTGCAATGTAAACTCTCTGTTTCCCTTTTGTAACATTTCGGTCTCACTGAAAAGAGCAAATCGGTCCCACCGAGTTTACCTGACTAACTCTCTGGAAAGCTTATTACCAAAATCGGTCTCACCGAGTTTGTGTAATCGGTCTCACCGAGATTACGTTATGCCCTAATCCTAACCATATCGGTCCTACCGAGTTGCATGTCGGTCCCACCGAAAATCCTAACGGTCACTAGGTTTACTAAATCAGTCCGACCGAGTCTGTTGAATCGGTCCCACCGAGTTTGGTAAATTGTGTGTAACGGTTAGATTTTGTGTGGTGGCTATATATACCCCTCCACCTCCTCTTCATTCATGGAGAGAGCCATCAGAACAAACCTACACTTCCAACTTACCATTTCTGAGAGAGAACCACCTACTCATGTGTTGAGGCCAAGATATTCCATTCCTACCATATGAATCTTTGATCTCTAGCCTTCCCCAAGTTGCTTTCACTCAAATCTTCTTTCCACCAGATCTAAAACCTATGAGAGAGAGTTGAGTGTTGGGGAGACTATCATTTGAAGCACAAGAGCAAGGAGTTCATCATCAACGCACCATTTGTTACTTCTTGGAGAGTGGTGTCTCCTAGATTGGCTAGGTGTCACTTGGGAGCCTCCGACAAGATTGTGGAGTTGAACCAAGGAGTTTGTAAGGGCAAGGAGATCGCCTACTTCGTGAAGATCTACCGCTAGTGAGGCAAGTCCTTCGTGGGCGATGGCCATGGTGGGATAGACAAGGTTGCTTCTTCGTGGACCCTTCATGGGTGGAGCCCTCCGTGGACTTGCGCAACCGTTACCCTTCGTGGGTTGAAGTCTCCATCAACGTGGATGTACGATAGCACCACCTATCGGAACCACACCAAAAACATCCGTGTCTCCAATTGCGTTTGAATCCTCCAAACCCTTCCCTTTACTTTCTTGCAAGTTGCATGCTTTAATTTCCGCTGCTCGTATACTCTTTGCATGCTTGCTTGAATTTTGTGATGATTGCTTGACTTGTCCTAAGACACCTAAAATCTGCCAAACTCTAAAATTGGGAAAAGGCTAAGTTTTTAATTGGTCAAGTAGTCTAATCACCCCCCTCTAGACATACTTCAAGGTCCTACAAGTGGTATCAGAGCTTTGGTCTCCATTTGCTTTGATTTCCATAGCTTTTGGTGGTCATAGCCTTGGTTTCACAACCTAGGAGAGTATGGCGTCTAGTGAGGGAAATTATCACCGTAGAGGTCCTTACTTTGATGGTACTAACTTTGCTAGTTGGAAGCATAAGATGAAAATGCATATTCTTGGACATAACCCCACCGTTTGGGCTATTGTGTGTATTGGCTTGCAAGGTGAATTCTTTGATGGAAGAGAACCAAACTGTGAAGCTAGCACGGATGAATTGAAGATGTTGCAATACAACGCTCAAGCCCGTGATATCCTCTTCAACGGGTTGTGCCCCGAAGAATTCAACAAAATCAGCCGTCTTGAGAATGCAAAGGAAATTTGGGATACCTTCATTGATATGCATGAAGGTACCGACTCCATCAAGGAATCCAAGTTGGATGTGCTCCAAAGTCATCTTGACAAGTTCAAAATGAAGGATGGTGAAGGTGTCGCTGAAATGTACTCTAGGCTTGCACTTATCACAAATGAGATTGCCGGCTTAGGGAGTGAAGAGATGACCGACAGATTCATCATCAAGAAGATCCTAAGAGCATTGGATGGAAAGTATGATACCGTGTGCACATTGATCCAAATAATGCCAAACTACAAAGATATCAAGCCAACAGAAGTCATCGGAAGAATTGTTGCTCATGAGATGTCACTCAAGGATAAGGAGGAACTTCACAACAAGTCAAGTGGTGCTTACAAAGCCACAAGTGAAGCCCCCACATCATCAAGTGAGAAACAAACCTTCAGTGAAGAATTGAGCTTAATGGTGAAGAACTTCAACAAATTCTACAAGAGTAGAAGCAAAGAAAGAAGCTCCAAGTCAAGGTCCTACAATGACAAAAGATCTTCTAGTCGAGAGCGAAATTGCTACAATTGTGGTAGACCCGGACACTATTCCAATGAGTGTACGACACCCTACAAAAGAAGAGAAGACTCTCCAAAAAGAAGAAGCAAAAGAGAAGAATCACCACCAAGAGAAAGGAGGAGTAGAGATGATCATTATGAACGAAGACCCTCACGGAGAAGCAAGGATTCGGAAAGGAAGGACAAGTCATCAAGGAGCTACACAAAACAAAGACATCAAGATCATGTTGGTGAATGGGTATCCGGCTCCGACTCCGACAATCACTCCGAGAGAAGCTACCACTCCGACTCCGAATATACTCAAGATGAAGGTGTTGCCGGTCTAGCACTTGTGTCAACCAACTCCTTTGACATATTTGACTCACCAAATGAAAGAATTGGAAGATGCTTCATGGCCAAAGGTCCAAAGGTAACACATCCCGAGTATGTTGATTTCAATAGTGATGAAGATGACTTGCTTGTGGATGATGATTTACTTGTTGACAACTCTAGTGATGAATACTATGATGAAACGTCAATTAATCAAGCTAATCAAGATAAAACGAATGACAATGATAAGGAGAAGATTGAGCTTCTAACTAAAGAACTAAACACTCTTAAGTTAGCTCATGAAACTATCTTCGAAGATCATCGAGAACTTTTAAGAGCTCATGAGAAGTTACGCTTTGAAAAGCTAAATCTTGAGCAAGAGCATGAGTTCTTAAAGGCAATCAATGATGATCTTCGTAATAAAAGTTCTTCTTACATTGCCAAACGTTTACTCTTATCTACTTACATGCCTCAAGTCAAGTCTAGTAACAAGTACAGGAAAGATCCTTCCTCTAGTAGTAACAATAATAATGTCAAATCAAATATTGTTACTTCTAGTAGTTCTCTTGATTCCACTAATGATTCTCTTAGCCAAGTTACACTTGAGCAAGAAAATAGCTTATTGAAGGGAATTATAGAGAAAGGTTTTTACAAGAGCCTTGCCGCGAGTAAGCAATTTGAGGGAATTGTACGCAAGCAAGGAAGGCACCGGAAGAATCAAGGTGTTGGTTTTGAACGAAAGTTCAATGCCAATGGAGTTGAGTGGGAAGAAGATCAATACCCCAAGACGAAGTTTGTTCCTCAACAAGAGAAGTATGATCCTACTTCCTTCAAAGGAACACAAGCACAAGATGATCTTCCACCACAAGACCACAAGAACAAAGGCAAGGATAAGCTTCAAGAAGAGATTGATGCATTTGAAGAAGCACCTAAGGCCTCGGTCAAGTGGGTTCCCAAGACTACGTCAAGTTCTACTTCATCAAGTACGACTACGACTCCAAGGATTCCCATCAAGATGATGTGGATCCCAAAGAAGAAGAACTAGAGAGTTCTTGAGGGTGACTCCGCCAACATTCTTCACTCATATCATTTTGGCAACGACAAGTGCAATCAACTTTCACATCGTGCACTAGTTCAAGGAGTCACAAACCCTCATGTTGGTAAGGCAAGGGACAAGGTAACCTAATGATTTCATGGACATCATCGTGTGTGTGCATCACTCTATGTCTATGGATATTCTTGTTTGTTCCTTGTGGGACTAACCCATGTAGGTATGTTGAAAGTGCAACTCACTCCAAAGGATTGCTCCAAATGATCTACATCAACATTAAGCATCCACATCTTCAACAACTACATGAAGTCATCATCGACAAAACCCAAGGTTAGTTCATCCCTCTAAAGGGGATCTCACATCTAGGGGGAGCTTAACTCTAAGAATTGAGTCAAAGCAACTCTAATGGTGTGAACACATCAATGCATTATGTAAAAGTGGTAACCCCACTTGAGCTTAAACGATGAGTATGACCTATGATCAAATGTTCTCATTTGACTCCTAAGTCAATATACTCATATATAGATGACCTAGTCATCGCCAATTGTTTGATAGATGCTAGAATTGGATGTGCATGCTTTGCCACATATTTCATTTGCCATCTTATTGTGTGAGCATGTTGGTGCATATTTTACTCATTCGAGGACATCCACTTGTTGTTGATTGATTGGCTTCTTTTTCTTTTTGCCAAGTGGATGGACAAGAATGCCTAAGAACCTTCTCTAGCTATCTATGCTTTTCTCGTCTCAAACTCTATTCATGCTACATCACAAAATTTGATCAAGTCAGATTCGAACCACTCTGTGTGAGGAGCACTCGGAGTCCCCGATTCGTCATAGACTTAAATTTCCAAAACTTCTTTGTGATTCTCGGTCTGACCGATTCCTCCATTTCGGTCCTACCGAGATCACTAAGTCGATCTAGGTTTTCAATCTCGGTGCAACCGATTTGAACTTTTGGTCACACCGAGTTGCAGTAACTGTACACAGTTATGCATCTCGGTGCCACCGAGTTGTTCCACTCGGTCACACCGACAGGGTCGGGCTATATATACTCACGGGCAAAAATTTGGAAATTCCTCCGAACCTCTTCGCCCGCGCAATAGCTCGCTCTGCCACCAGGGTCTCCGGACCGTCTCCTCGTCGCCAGCCGCCTCCTGTCGCTGGTCTCCGCCGCCGTCAACGGAATTCACCCCTGCCATTGCCGCCATAGCGAGTTCATCGCCAAGCTAGGGTATGGACTCGATCATAGTGCTATCCTCGTCCGATTCCTAGCAAATTGTGTTCATAATGATTCTTGCCATGATTGAAACACTCCTATCCAGTCAATACAATCCTTAGATTAGATGGGATTTGAAAATTTAGGGTTAGGTTTCCGCCGAAACCATCTCGGACCCACCGAGTTGAAAAACTCGGTCCCACCGATTTGGCTAATGCCATTGCACTAGCAACTCTCGGTCTGGCCGAGAATTGCTAATCGGTGTGACCGATTTTTGGACTTTGTGAAACCCTAGCAGTCTTGGTGCCACCGAACCGTGACTCGGTCCAACCGAGTTCACCAGTTTAGGTTCCAAAACTGCTTCGGTATCACCGAGTTTGAAAATCGGTTGATCCGAAATGCTTTCTGTGGAAAACTAAAACTGAATTTTTGAATCATTCTTTTGCAAAAATCTCTGCATTTTGTGATGCTCATCCATTCTATCTCATCTATAACTATTCACAGGGTCAGCAGTCAGTGATTTGCAGCATGTTAGACCAAAGTCATAGTCAGAACAAGTCAGAAGAGCACAATCACATGAGTGAGGGCACTAGTCCCTCTAGCACTTCAGATGAAGGCAGCAGGAGCACCCCAAGCAATCTGCCTAAAGCTGCCACCAGGACAAGGAAGAAGAGAACCTCAGAATCTGAGGATGAGGATTATTTGGCAGAAGAAGAATAGCTTATTGAAGGGAATTATAGATAAAGGTGTTTACAAGAGCCTTGCCGGGAGTAAGCAATTCGAAGAAATTGTACGCAA
Source organism: Triticum timopheevii (assembly GCA_963921465.1). Lineage (NCBI taxonomy): Eukaryota > Viridiplantae > Streptophyta > Magnoliopsida > Poales > Poaceae > Triticum > Triticum timopheevii. Next base: position 623,005,555 of record OY997268.1, read on the forward strand.
GCAAGGAAGGCACCGGAAGAATCAAGGTGTTGGTTTTGAATGAAAGTTCAATGCCAATGGAGTTGAGTGGGAAGAAGATCAATACCCCAAGACGAAGTTTGTTCCTCAACAAGAGAAGTATGATCCTACTTCCTTCAAACGAACACAAGCACAAGATGATCTTCCACCACAAGACCACAAGAACAAAGGCAAGGACAAGCTTCAAGAAGAGATTGATGCATTTGAAGAAGCACCTAAGGCCTCGGTCAAGTGGGTTCCCAAGACTACGTCAAGTTCTACTTCATCAAGTATGACTACGACTCCAAGGATTCCCATCAAGATGATGTGGATCCCAAAGAAGAAGAACTAGAGAGTTCTTGAGGGTGACTCCGCCAACATTCTTCACTCATATCATTTTGGCAACGACAAGTGCAATCAACTTTCACATCGTGCACTAGTTCAAGGAGTCACAAACCCTCATGTTGGTAAGGCAAGGACAAGGTAACCTAATGATTTCATGGACATCATCGTGTGTGTGCATCACTCTATGTCTATGGATATTCTTGTTTGTTCCTTGTGGGACTAACCCTTGTTCCTTGTGACATCTTTTGTCCTACCCTCCCGTGGCAGCGGGGTCCAAGCGGAAACTAAGGGATATTAAGACCTCCTTTTAATAGAGAACCGGAACAAAGAATTAACACATAGTGAATACATGAACTCCTCAAACTACGGTCATCACCGGGAAGTATCCCGATTATTGTCACTTCGGGGTTGTCGGATCATAACACATAATAGGTGATTATAGACTTGCAAGATAGGATCAAGAACACACATATATTCATGAAAACATAATAGGTTCAGATCTGAAATCATGGCACTCGGGCCCTAATGCTAAGCATTAAGCATAGCAAAGTCATAGAACAATCAATCTCAGAACATAGTGGATACTAGGGATCAAACCCTAACAAAACTAACTTGATTACATGGTAAATCTCATCCAACTCATCACTGTCCAGCAAGCCTACGATGGAAGTACTCACGCACGGCGGTGAGCATCATGAAATTGGTGATGGAGGATGGTTGATGATGATGACGGCGACGAATCCCCCACTCCGGAGCCCCGAGCGGACTCCAGATCAGCCCTCCCGAGAGAGATTAGGGCTTGGCGGCGGCTCCGTGTCGTAAAATGCGATAAAACTTTCTCTCTGATTTTTCCCTCCCCTAACGTGAATATATGGAGTTGGAGTTGAGGTCGGTGGAGGTCCAGGGGGCCCATGAGATAGGGGGTGCCCTATAGGGAGGGGCGTGCCCCCCTGTCTCGTGGACAGGGTGTGGGCCCCCTGGTGTATTTCTTTCGCCCAATAATTCTTATTAACTCCAAAAAGTGCCTTCGTGGATTTCCAGGACATTCCGAGAACTTTTCTTTTCTACACATAAAACAATACCATGGCAGTTCTGCTTAAAACAGCGTCAGTCCGGGTTAGTTTCATTCAAATCATGCAAGTTAGAGTCCAAAACAAGGGCAAAAGTGTTTGGAAAAGTAGATACGTTGGAGACGTATCAACTCCCCCAAGCTTAAACCTTTGCTTGTCCTCAAGCAGTTCAGTTGATAAACTCAAAGTGATAAAGAAAAACTTTTACAAACTCTGTTTGCTCTTCTTGTTGTAAACATGAAAAGCCAACATTGAGGTTTCAGCAAATATTATGAACTAACCATACTCATAATAGCACTTAGGTCTCACAATTACTCATATCAATAGCATAATTAGCCAGCGAGCCATAATAATAAAACTCAGATGACAACACTTTCTCAAAATAATCATAACATGATATAACAAAATGGTATCTCGCTAGCCCTTTTTGAGACCGCAAAACATAATGCAGAGCACCTTTAAAGATCAAGGACTGACTAAACATTGTAATTCATGGTAAAGGAGATCCAGTCAAGTCATACCCAATATAAACCAATAGTAATGAATGCAAATGACAGTGTGCTCTCCAGCGGGTGCTTTTAAATAAGAAGGGTGATGACTCAACATAAAAGTAAATAGATAGACCCTTCACAGAGGGAAGCAGGGATTTGTAGAGGTGCCACAGCTTGATTTTAAAATAGAGATTGAATAACATTTTGAGCGGCATACTTTTGCTGTCAACGCAACAACTATGAGATGGCTGTATCTTCCATACTACATGCATTATAGGCAGTTCCCAAACAGAATGGTAAAGGTTTATACTCTCCCAACCACCAACAAGCATCAATCCACGGCTTGCTCGAAACGACGAGTGCCTTCAACTAACAACAGCCCGGGGGAGTTTTTTTAATTAATTTGATTTGCTTTGATCTTTTTGGATCATGGGACTGGGCATCCCGGTTACCGGCCCTTTCTCGTGAATGAGGAGCAGAGTCCACTCCTCTTGAGAATAACCCACCTAGCATGGAAGATATAGGCAGCCCTAGTCGAAACATGAGCTGCTCGAGCATACAAAACAGAATTTCATTTGAAGGTTTGGAGTTTGGCACATACAAATTTACTTGGAACGACAGGTAAATACCGCATATAGTAAGGTATAGTGGACTCATATGGAACAACTTTGGGGTTTAAGGAGTTTGGATGCACAAGCAGTATTCCCGCTTAGTACAGGTGAAGGCTAGCAAAAGACTGGGAAGCGACCAACTGAGAGAGCGAGAACAGTCGTAAACATGCATTAAAATTAATTTACATTGAGTACAAGCATGAGTAGGATATAATCTACCATGAACATAAATATCATGAAGGCTATGTTGTTTTGTTTCAACTACATGCGTGAACATGTGCCAAGTCAAGTCACTCAATTCATTCAAAGGAGGATACCATCCCATCATTCCACATCATAATCATTCTAATAGCATGTTGGCACGCAAGGTAAACCATTATAACTCATAGCTAATCTCTAAATGTTATTGCAAATATGTTTACTCCATAATAAGCTGAATCAGAAACGATGAACTCATCATATTTACAAAAACAAGAGAGGTCGAGTTCATACCAGCTTTTCTCATCTCAATAAGTCCATCATATATCGTCATTATTGCCTTTCACTTGCATGACCGAACGATGTGTATAATAATAAGAGTGCACGTGCATTGGACTAAGCTGTAATCTGCAAGCATTCAACTCAAGAGAGAAGACAGGGTAATATGGGCTCTAAGTTCAATAAACAATCATGCATATAAGAGCCACTAAGCATTTTCAATATGGTCTTCTCGACCCCCAAAGGAAAGAAAAGAAAATAAAACTATTTACACGGGAAAGCTCCCAACAGGTAAAAAGAAGAACCAGAAATCTTTTTGGGTTTTCGTTTTAATTTCTACTACAAGCATGAAAATTAAACTAACTAATTTTTTTGGTTTTTCCTTAAGGTTTATCAAACACACAAGAAGAAAACTAGAAAAAGAAATTTAAACTAGCATGGATAATACAAAGAAAGAGTATGAGCACCGACGACTAGTGTGTGAACATGAATGTAAAGTCGTTGAGAAATACGTACTCCCCCAAGCTTAGGCTTTTGGCCTAAGTTGGTCTAGTACCAAGGACCACCTCTACTCTCCCCAGTGTACTGGGAGGTGTAATCAGGATACCATTGGCTGGTCATCTCCGGATCCCACTGGACGGATGATGCACGATAAGGGTCCAGTTCAGGTTTCGGCTCAGGTTCAGGTTCTGGAGTAAAAGCTTGGGCTCGATGATTGTTCACCGCTTCCGGTGTGACAAGAAAATTTTCTGGAAGCAAATCAAACAACAGAGGCGCAGGCAAAATAATAATTTCAAAGTGTTTCTTATTAAATCTAAGTTTATACAAGAGCATCCTATCTTTGTTTTCAACAATAAACTTGTGTGCTACCATGCTCTTGTAATCTAAAATGTGAGGAGGCAATTTTGTCTCCTCTTTCTCATGGTGCCTAATGGGTATATGAAAATGTCTAGCAAGACATGAAGCATAGATACCTCCAAATATGGGGCCTTTTGTACGATTCAGGGCTAGCCATTTAGCAACAACGGCGCCCATACTAAAAGTATTGTCTCCAAGTAAGGCATGTTGAAGAATGATAATATCAGGAACGCTCAAGTTTCCACTATTTCCACGACCAATCAAACATCTACTAGCAAATATGCAAAGTAGCGTAAAACAGGAAAGTGTATGCTAGAGACTTTTGCCTCGGAACCCTTCTTTGGCTCCTCTACAACTATAGTTTTAACAAAGCCATCCACATATTCACGATGGGGCTCCTCTAATTCTCCCTCATAAGATATCCTACATACCGCACAAAAATTACATAAAGACATTTTTTGAATTCATCATATAAATGAAATGATACTGAAGGCGGTGACTTCTTAGGATAATAATAAAAGTTTTGCACGAAAGTATTGGTGAGTAAGAGATATTGATCGATTCGGTCATTGATGAAACCGGTGAGGCCGACAGTCTCGATCAAAGAATAAAAATCTTCATGAATTCCAGCTTCTTTCAAGAAATCATTGCATGGCCATTCACACGACCGTACTTCCGCTAAGCGAGGAAGATTATACTTGGCTTTTTCCTTCTCTTTGGCTTGTTTTTCCTGAGAGCCTTGGCTAGAAGAGCCCCTCAAAAATTTCCTTAACATTTTCTGAAAATTTCTGAAATTTTAGTAAACTTCAAAATAAAAGTGAATAAAACTAAACAAGATTGGTAGCAACTACTCCTACAAGTGCCTAGAGCCTATATCATGCATTGGAATTGCTTGGGACCTCATAAATTTAACATGCAAGATCAAGAACATGGTCACCTAAGCATCAAAAAATTGCAATGAATAAAGCACTAGAACAAACACTAATTGGACTAATGGAGGAGTCACATACCAAGCAACAATCTCCCAAAGCAGTTTCGTGAATGGAGCTTTGAGCAAGGAGATCGAAAATCGCAGCAAAATGAGCTAGAACTCGTGCTTGAGCTGGATGGGGATTTTTTTGGGTAGAAGATGAAGTGTGTGGGTGCTGGCATAAGTGGAGGGGGGCCACCAGGGGCCCACGAGACAGGGGGGCGCGCCCTGGGGTAGGGGGCGCGCCCTCCACTCTCGTGGCCTGGTGCTTGCCCCTCCCGCAGTGATTTCAGTGCCTAAAATCCTCAAATATTCCATAAAAAATCATACTAAATTTGCAGGGCATTTGGAGCACTTTTATTTTCGGGATATTTTTTTAATGCACGGATAATTCAGAAAAACAGACAGATAATACTATTTTTGCTTAATTTAATCTAAATAACAGAAAGTAAAAAGAGGGTACAGAAGGTTGTGCCTTCTAGTTTCATCCATCTCGCGATCATCAAAATGAATCCACTAACAAGGTTGATCAAGTCTTGTTAACAAGCTCATTCCGAATAACACGGAACCGGAGAAATTTCGAATAACACTAAGTTACCTCAACGGGGATATGAAAATCGCCAACAATAAGAATACCATACTTTTTCTTGACAGTAGGGAGAGGAAATTCAAAACCTCCAATAATAATAGTTGGAATCTTTCCAATAGAATTGATGCTATGAACTTGAGACTGTTTCCTTAGAAAGTGTACCGTATGCTCATTACCATTAACATGAAAAGTGACATTGCCTTTGTTGCAATCAATAACAGCCCCTGCGGTATTATGAAAAGGTCTACCAAGGATAATAGACATACTAGCGTCCTCGGGAATATCAAGAATAACAAAGTCCGTTAAGATAGTGACATTTGCAACCACAATAGGCACATCCTCACAAATGCCGACATGTATAGTAGTTGATTTATCAGCCATTTGCAAAGATATTTCAGTAGGTGTCAACTTATTCAATTCAAGTCTATGATATAAAGAGAGAGGCATAACACTAACACCGGCTCCAAGATCACATAAAGCAGTTCTAACATAATTTCTTTTAATGGAGCATGGTATAGTTGGTATACCCGGATCTCCAAGTTTCTTTGGTATTCCACCCTTAAAAGTGTAATTAGCAAGCATGGTGGAAATTTCAGCTTCCGGTATCTTTCTTTTGTTTGTAATGATATCCTTCATATACTTAGCATAAGGATTTACTTTAAGCATATCAGTTAAGCGCATACGTAAGAAAATAGGTCTAATAATTTCAGCAAAGCGCTCAAAATCCTCATCATCCTTTGACTTCGATGGTTTAGGAGGAAAGGGCATGGGTTTCTGAACCCATGGTTCTCTTTCTCTATCGTGCTTCCTAACAACAAAATCTCTCTTATCATAATGTTGATTCTTTGATTGTGGGTTATCAAGATCAACCACAGGTTCAATCTCTACTTCATTGTTTTTACTAGGTTGAGCATCAACATGAACATTATCACTAGGTTCATGTTCATCACCTGATTGTGTTTCAGCATCAGAGATAGAAATATCATTGGGATTCTCAGGTGTGTCTACAGTAGGTTCACTAGAAGCATGCAAAGTTCTATCGTCTTTCTTTTTCTTCTTTTTAGAAGAACTAAGTGCCTCTAAATTGTTTCTCTGAGAATCTTGCTCGATTCTCTTAGGGTGGCCTTCAAGATACAGAGGTTCCTGAGTCATTCTACAGTTCTAGTAGCCACTCTAACAGCATAGTCATTTTTATTATTTAATTCATTAAGCAAATCATTTTGAGCTTTGAGTACTTGCTCAGCTTGAGTAGCAACCATAGAAGCATATTTGCTAATGAGTTTAAGTTCACCTTTAACTCTAGCCATATTATTGCTCGCGCATCCTATCTCGAAAGCATTATTCTTTAACTCTCTACCAACATAAGCATTAAAACTTTCTTGTCTAGCCATAAAGTCATCAAATTCATCTAAGCACGGGCTATGAAATTTAGTAGAGGGGATTTCAACTTTATCATATCTATAGAGAGAATTTACCTTTACTACCTGTGTCGGGTTATTAAGACAATATGGTTCTTCAACAGGCGGTATATTAAGACCATGTATTTCTTCGATAGGAGATAAATTCTTAACATCTTCAGCTTTAATACCTTTTTCTTTCATTGATTTCTTTGCGTCTTGCATATCTTCAGGACTGAGAAATAAAACACCTCTCTTCTTCAGAGTGGGTTTAGGAATAGGCTCAGGAGTTGGCTCAATTGGTTCAGGAATTACTTCGGGAATTGGCTCAGGAAGAGTCCAATTATTTTCATTAGTCAACATATTATTCAATAATATTTCAGCTTCGTCGACTGTTCTTTCCCTGAAAACACAACCAGCACAACTATCCAAGTAGTCCTTGGAAGCATCGGTTAGTCCATTATAAAAGATATCAAGTATTTCATTTTTCTTAAGAGTATGATCAGGCAAAGCATTAATTAACCGGAGAAGCCTCCCCCAAGCTTGTGGGAGACTCTCTTCTTTGATTTGCACAAAATTATAAATCTCCCGCAAGGCAGCTTGTTTCTTATGAGCAGGGAAATATTTAGCAGAGAAGTAATAAATCATATCCTGGGGAGTACATGAAGGAAATATGCCCTATAGGCAATAATAAAGTTATTATTTATTTCCTCATATCATGATAAATGTTTATTATTCATGCTAGAATTGTATTAACCGGAAACATGATACATGTGTGAATACATAGACAAACACATAGTCACTAGTATGCCTCTACTTGACTAGCTCATTGATCAAAGATGGTTATGTTTCCTGACCATAGACATGTGTTGTCATTTGATTAATGGGATCACATCATTAGGAGAATGATGTGATTGACATGACCCATTCTGTTAGCCTAGCACTTGATCGTTTAGTATACTGCTATTGCTTTCTTCATGACTTATACAAAGTTCCTGCAACTATGAGATTGTGCAACTCCCGTTTACCGGAAGAACACTTTGTGTGCTACCAAACGTCACAACGTAACTGGGTGATTATAAAGGTGCTCTACAGGTGTTTCCGAAGGTACATGTTGGGTTGGCATAATTCGAGATTAGGATTTGTCACTCCGATTGTCGGAGAGGTATCTCTGGGCCCTCTCGGTAATACTCATCACCTAAGCCTTGCAAGCATGTAACTAATGAGTTAGTTATGAGATGATGTATTACGGAACGAGTAAAGAGACTTGCCGGTAACGAGATTGAACTAGGTATTGGATACTGACGATCAAATCTCGGGCAAGTAACATACCGATGACAAAGGGAACAAAGTATGTTGTTATGCGGTTTGACCGATAAAGATCTTCGTAGAATATGTAGGAACCAATATGGGCATCCAGGTCCCGCTATTGGTTATTGACCGAGAATGGTTTTAGGTCATGTCTACATAGTTCTCGAACCCGTAGGGTCCGCACGCTTAACGTTTCGATGACAGTTTTATTATGAGTTTATAAGTTTTAATGTACCGAAGTTTGTTCGGAGTCCCGGATGTGATCACGGACATGACGAGGAGTCTCGGAATGGTCGATACATAAAGATTGATATATTGGAAGCCTATGTTTCGACATCGGAATGGTTCCGGGTGAAATCAGCATTTTACCGGAGTACCGGGAGGTTACCGGAACACCCCCGGGGGGTTAATGGGCCTACATGGGCCAAGAGGGAGAAGAGGAAGGAGCAAGGAGGGGGCCGTGCGCCCATCCCCCTCCTAGTCCGAATAGGACAAGGGAAGGGGGCGGCGCCCCCCCTTTCCTTCCCCTCCTCCCCTCTTTCCCCCTTCTCTCCTACTCCAACTTGGAAAATGGGAGTCCTGCTCCCGGTGGGAGTAGGACTCCCCCCTTGGCGCGCCCCCTTAGGCCGGCGGCCTCCTCCCCCCTGGCTCCTTTATATATGGGGGCGGGGGGCACCCCATAGACACACAAGTTGATCTACGGATCGTTCCTTAGCCGTGTGCGGTGCCCCCTTCCACCATATTCCACCTCGGTCATATTGTCGCGAAGCTTAGGCAAAGCCCTGCGCCGGTAGAACATCAAGATCGTCAACACGCCGTCATGCTGACGGAACTCTCCCTCGACAGTCGGCTGGATCGGAGTTCGAGGGACGTCACCGAGCTGAACGTGTGCTGAACTCGGAGGCTCCGTACGTTCGGTGCTTGGATCGGTCGGATCGTGAAGACGTACGACTACATCAACCGCGTTGTGCTAACGCTTCCGCTTACGGTCTACGAGGGTACGTGGACATACACTCTCCCCTCTCGTTGCTATGCCATCACCATGATCTTGCGTGTGCGTAGGAAATTTTTTGAAATTACTACGTTCCCCAACAGTGGCATCCGAGCCTAGGTTTTATGCGTTGATGTTATATGCACGAGTAGAACACAAGTGAGTTGTGGAAGATATAAGTCATACTGCCTACCAGCATGTCATACTTTGGTTCAGCGGTATTGTGAGATGAAGCAGCCCGGACTGACATTACGCATACGCTTACGCGAGACTGGTTTCACCGTTACGAGCACTCGTGCTTAAAGGTGACTGGCGGGTGTCTGTCTCTCTCACTTTAGTTGAACCGAGTGTGGCTACGCCCGGTCCTTGTGAAGGTTAAAACGGAGTCTATTTGACAAACTATCGTTGTGGTTTTGATGCGTAGGTAAGAACGGTTCTTGCTAAGCCCGTAGCAGCCACGTAAAATTTGCAACAACAAAGTAGAGGACGTCTAACTTGTTTTTGCAGGGCATGTTGTGATGTGATATGGTCAAGACGTGATGCTATATTTTATTGTATGAGATGATCATGTTTTGTAACCGAAGTTATCGGCAACTGGCAGGAGCCATATGGTTGTCGCTTTATTGTATGAAATGCAAACACCCTGTAATTGCTTTACTTTATCTCTAAGCGGTAGCGATAGTCGTAGAAGCAATAGATGGCGTAACGACAACGATGCTACGATGGAGATCAAGGTGTCGCGCCGGTGACGATGGTGATCACGACGGTGCTTCGGAGATGGAGATCACAAGCACAAGATGATGATGACCATATCATATCACTTATATTGATTACATGTGATGTTTATCCTTTATGCATCTTATCTTGCTTTGATTGACGGTAGCATTTTAAGATGATCTCTCACTAAAATTATCAAGTAGTGTTCTCCCTGAGTATGCACCGTTGCCAAAGTTCGTCGTGCCGAGACACCACATGATGATCGGGTGTGATAAGCTCTACGTCCATCTACAACGGGTGCAAGCCAGTTTTGCACACGCAGAATACTCAGGTTAAACTTGACGAGCCTAGCATATGCAGATATGGCCTCAGAACACGGAGACCGAAAGGTCGAGCGTGAATCATATAGTAGATATGATCAACATAATGATGTTCACCATTGAAAACTACTCCACCTCACGTGATGATCGGTTATGGTTTAGTTGATTTGGATCACGTGATCACTTAGATGACTAGAGAGATGTCTGTCTAAGTGGGATTTCTTAAGTAATATGATTAATTGAACTTAAATTTATCATGAACTTAGTACCTGATAGTATCTTTCTTGTCTATGTTTGTTTGTAGATAGATGGCTCGTGCTGTTGTTCCGTTGAATTTTAATGCGTTCCTTGAGAAAGCAAAGTTGAAATATGATGGTAGCAATTACACGGACTGGGTCCGTAACCTGAGGATTATCCTCATTGCTGCACAGAAGAGTTACGTCCTGGAAGCACCGCTGGGTGCCAGGCCTGCTGCTGATGCAACTGACGATGTTAAGAACGTTTGGCAGAGCAAAGCTGATGACTACTCTATAGTTCAGTGTGCCATGCTTTACGGCTTAGAACCGGGTCTTCAACGACGTTTCGAACGTCATGGAGCATATGAGATGTTCCAGGAGTTGAAGTTAATATTTCAAGCAAATGCCCGGATTGAGAGATATGAAGTCTCCAATAAGTTCTATAGCTGCAAGATGGAGGAGAATAGTTCTGTCAGTGAACATATACTCAGAATGTCTAGGTATAACAATCACTTGATTCAACTGGGAGTTAATCTTCCTGATGATAGTGTCATTGACAGAATTCTTCAATCACTGCCACCAAGCTACAAGAGCTTCGTGATGAACTATAATATGCAAGGGATGAACAAGACTATTCCCGAGCTCTTCGCGATGCTGAAAGCCGCGGAGGTAGAAATCAAGAAGGAGCATCAAGTGTTGATGGTCAACAAGACCACTAGTTTCAAGAAGAAGGGCAAAGGGAAGAAGAAGGGGAACTTCAAAAAGAACGGCAAGCAAGTTGCTGCTCAAGAGAAGAAACCCAAGTCTGGACCTAAGCCTGAAACTGAGTGCTTCTACTGCAAGCAGACTGGACACTGGAAGCGGAACTGCCCCAAGTATTTGGCGGATAAGAAGGATGGCAAAGTGAACAAAGGTATATGTGATATACATGTTATTGATGTGTACCTAACTAGAGCTCGTAGTAGCACCTGGGTATTTGATATTGGTTCTGTTGCTAATATTTGCAACTCGAAACAGGGACTACGGAATAAGCGAGCACTGGCCAAGGACGAGGTGACGATGCGCGTGGGAAACGGTTCCAAAGTCGATGTGATCGCGGTCGGCACGCTACCTCTACATCTACCATCGGGATTAGTTTTAGACCTGAATAATTGTTATTTGGTGCCTGCGTTGAGCATGAACATTATATCTGGATCTTGTTTGATGCGAGACGGTTATTCATTTAAATCAGAGAATAATGGTTGTTCTATTTATATGAGTAATATCTTTTATGGTCATGCACCCTTGAAGGGTGGTCTATTTTTATTGAATCTCGATAGTAGTGATACACATATTCATAATGTTGAAGCCAAAAGATGCAGAGTTGATAATGATAGTGCAACTTATTTGTGGCACTGCCGTTTAGGTCATATTGGTGTAAAACGCATGAAGAAACTCCATACTGATGGACTTCTGGAATCACTTGATTATGAATCACTTGGTACTTGCGAACCGTGCCTTATGGGCAAGATGACTAAAACACCGTTCTCCGGAACTATGGAGAGAGCAACAGATTTGTTGGAAATCATACATACAGATGTATGTGGTCCGATGAATGTTGAGGCTCGTGGCGGATATCGTTATTTTCTCACCTTCACAGATGATTTAAGCAGATATGGGTATATTTACTTAATGAAGCACAAGTCTGAAACATTTGAAAAGTTCAAAGAATTTCGGAGTGAAGTAGAAAATCATCGTAACAAGAAAGTAAAGTTTCTATGATCTGATCGTGGAGGAGAATATTTGAGTTACGAGTTTGGTTTACATTTGAAACAATGCAGAATAGTTTCGCAACTCACGCCACCTGGAACACCACAACGAAATGGTGTGTCCGAACGTCGTAATCGTACTTTACTTGATATGGTGCGATCTATGATGTCTCTTACCGATTTACCGCTATCGTTTTGGGGTTATGCTTTAGAGACGGCCGCATTCACGTTAAATAGGGCACCATCAAAATCCGTTGAGACAACGCCTTATGAATTGTGGTTTGGAAAGAAACCAAAGTTGTCGTTTCTTAAAGTTTGGGGCTGCGATGCTTATGTGAAGAAACTTCAACCAGATAAGCTCGAACCCAAATCGGAGAAATGTGTCTTCATAGGATACCAAAAGAGACTGTTGGGTACACCTTCTATCACAGATCCGAAGGCAAGACATTCGTTGCTAAGAATGGATCCTTTCTAGAGAAGGAGTTTCTCTCGAAAGAAGTGAGTGGGAGGAAAGTAGAACTTGATGAGATAACTGTATCTACTCCCTTATTGGAAGGTAGTTCATCACGAGAACCGGTTCCCGTAACATCTACACCAATTAGCGAGGAAGTTAATGATATTGATCATGAAACTTCAGATCAAGTTTCTGCTGAACCTCGTAGGTCTACCAGAGTAAGATCCGCACCAGAGTGGTACGGTAATCCTATTCTGGAAGTCATGTTACTTGACCATGATGAACCTACGAACTATGAGGAAGCGATGATGAGCCCAGATTTCGCAAAATGGCTAGAGGCCATGAAATCTGAGATGGGATCCATGTATGAAAACAAAGTATGGACTTTGGTTGACTTTCCCGATGATCGACAAGCCATTGAGAATAAATGGATCTTTAAGAAGAAGACTGACGTTGATGGTAATGTTACTGTCTATAAAGCTCGACTTGTTGCAAAAGGTTTTCGACAAGTTCAAGGGGTTGACTACGATGAGACTTTCTCACCCGTAGCGATGCTTAAGTCTGTCCGAATCATGTTGGCTATTGCTGCATTTCATGATTATGAAATTTGGCAAATGGATGTCAAAACTGCATTCTTGAATGGATTTCTAGAAGAAGAGTTGTATATGATGCAGCCGGAAGGTTTTGTTGATCCAAAAGGTGCTGACAAAGTATGCAAGATCCAATGTTCCATTTATGGACTGGTGCAAGCATCTCGGAGTTGGAATAAACGCTTTGATAATGTGATCAAAGCATATGGTTTTATACAGACTTTTGGAGAAGCCTGTATTTACAAGAAAGTGAGTGGGAGCTCTGTAGCATTTCTAGTTTTATATGTTGATGACATATTATTAATTGGAAATGATATAGAATTTCTGGATAGCATAAAGGGATACTTGAATAAAAGTTTTTCAATGAAAGACCTCAGTGAAGCTGCTTACATATTGGGCATCAAGATCTATAGAGATAGATCAAGACGCTTAATAGGACTTTCACAAAGCACATACCTTGACAAAATTTTGAAAAAGTTCAAAATGGATCAGGCAAAGAAAGGATTCTTGCTTGTGCTACAAGGTGTGAAGTTGAGTCAAACTCAATGCCCGACCACAGCAGAAGATAGAGAGAAAATGAAAAATCTTCCCTATGCTTCAGCCATAGGATCTATCATGTATGCAATGCTGTGTACCAGACCTGACGTATGCTTAGCAATAAGCTTGGCAGGAAGGTACCAAAGTAATCCAGGAGTGGATCACTGGACAGCGGTCAAGAACATCCTGAAATACCTGAAAAGGACTAAGGATATGTTTCTCGTATATGGAGGTGACAAAGAGCTAGTCGTAAATGGTTACGTCGATGCAAGCTTTGACACTGATCTGGACGATTCTAAATCGCAAACCGGATACGTGTTTATATTAAAAGGTGGAGCTGTAAGTTGCTGCAGTTCTAAACAAAGCGTCGTGGCGGGATCTACATGTGAAGCGGAGTACATAGCTGCTTCTGAAGCAGCAAATGAAGGAGTCTGGATGAAGGAGTTCATTTCCGATCTAGGTGTCATACCTAGTGCATCGGGACCAATGAAGATCTTCTGTGACAATACTGGTGCAATTGGTTTGACAAAGGAATCCAGATTTCACAAGAGGACCAAGCACATCAAGAGACGCTTCAATTCCATTCGGGACCAAGTCCAAGTGGGAGACATAGAGATTTGCAAGATACATACGGATCTGAATGTTGCAGACCCGTTGACTAAGCCTCTCTCACGAGCAAAACATGATCGGCACCAAGCCTCCATGGGTGTTAGAATCATTACTATGTAATCTAGATTATTGACTCTAGTGCAAGTGGGAGACTGAAGGAAATATGCCCTAGAGGCAATAATAAAGTTATTATTTATTTCCTCATATCATGATAAATGTTTATTATTCATGCTAGAATTGTATTAACCGGAAACATGATACATGTGTGAATACATAGACAAACACATAGTCACTAGTATGCCTCTACTTGACTAGCTCATTGATCAAAGATGGTTATGTTTCCTGACCATAGACATGTGTTGTCATTTGATTAATGGGATCACATCATTAGGAGAATGATGTGATTGACATGACCCATTCTGTTAGCCTAGCACTTGATCGTTTAGTATACTGCTATTGCTTTCTTCATGACTTATACAAAGTTCCTGCAACTATGAGATTGTGCAACTCCCGTTTACCGGAAGAACACTTTGTGTGCTACCAAACGTCACAATGTAACTGGGTGATTATAAAGGTGCTCTACAGGTGTTTCCGAAGGTACATGTTGGGTTGGCATAATTCGAGATTAGGATTTGTCACTCCGATTGTCGGAGAGGTATCTCTGGGCCCTCTCGGTAATACTCATCACCTAAGCCTTGCAAGCATGTAACTAATGAGTTAGTTATGAGATGACATATTACGGAACGAGTAAAGAGACTTGCCGGTAACGAGATTGAACTAGGTATTGGATACCGACGATCAAATCTCGGGCAAGTAACATACCGATGACAAAGGGAACAAAGTATGTTGTTATGCGGTTTGACCGATAAAGATCTTCGTAGAATATGTAGGAACCAATATGGGCATCCAGGTCCCGCTATTGGTTATTGACCGAGAATGGTTTTAGGTCATGTCTACATAGTTCTCGAACCCGTAGGGTCCGCACGCTTAACGTTTTGATGATAGTTTTATTATGAGTTTATAAGTTTTGATGTACCGAAGTTTGTTCAGAGTCCCGGATGTGATCACGGACATGACGAGGAGTCTCGGAATGGTCGAGACATAAAGATTGATATATTGGAAGCCTATGTTTGGACATCGGAATGGTTCCGGGTGAAATCGGCATTTTACGGGAGTACCGGGAGGTTACCGGAACCCCCCCGGGGGGTTAATGGGCCTACATGGGCCAAGAGGGAGAAGAGTAAGGAGCAAGGAGGGGGCCGCGCGCCCCTCCCCCTCCTAGTCCGAATAGGACAAGGGAAGGGGGTGGCGCCCCCCCTTTCCTTCCCCTCCTCCCCTCTTTCCCCCTTCTCTCCTACTCCAACTTGGAAAAGGGGAGTCCTACTACCGGTGGGAGTAGGACTCCCCCCTTGGCGCGCCCCCTTAGGCCGGCGGCCTCCTCCCCCCTGGCTCCTTTATATACGGGGGCGGGGGGCACCCCATAGACACACAAGTTGATCTACGGATCGTTCCTTAGCCGTGTGCGGTGCCCCCTTCCACCATATTCCACCTCGGTCATATCGTCGCGAAGCTTAGGCGAAGCCCTGCGCCGGTAGAACATCAAGATCGTCACCACGCCGTCGTGCTGACGGAACTCTCCCTCGACACTCAGCTGGATCGGAGTTCGAGGGACGTCATCGAGCTGAACGTGTGCTGAACTCGGAGGCTCCGTACGTTCGGTGCTTGGATCGGTCGGATCGTGAAGACGTACGACTACATCAACCGCATTGTGCTAACGCTTCCGCTTACGGTCTACGAGGGTACGTGGACATACACTCTCCCCTCTCGTTGCTATGCCATCACCATGATCTTGCGTGTGCGTAGGAATTTTTTGAAATTACTACGTTCCCCAACAGTACACACACAACCAGGAGCAAGAGAATTATACCAAGTCTTAGCATCACCCTTTAATGAGAATGGAAATATCTTAAGGATATAAAATAGAAAGACTTCTCATCATTAGTAAACAGGGTCGCCATATCATTCAACTTGGTAAGATGTGCCACAACAGTTTCAGATTCAAGGCCATAAAAAGGATCAGATTCAACTAAAGTAATAATCTCAGGATCAACAAAGAATTCATAATCCTTATCAGTAACACAGATAGGTGAAGTAGCAAAAGCAGGGTCAGGTTTCATTCTAGCATTAAGAGACTGCTGCTTCCATTTAGCTAATAATTTCTTAAGATCATATCTATCATTGCAAGCAAAGATAGCTCTAGAAGCTTCTTCATTCATAACATAACCCTCAGGAACAATAGGTAATTCATAATCCTTGGGGGAACCTTCATCATCACTATCATAAATAATAGCATCTTCAATAATTTCATTCCCCCTAACTCTAGCAAGTTGTTCATCAAAAATTCACCTAATGGCAAAGTAGTATCACGCACAGAAGTAGTTTCATCATGCATAGCAGAAGTGGCATCATCAATAACATGCGACATATCAGAATTCATAGCAGTAGCAGGTTTAGGTGTCGCAAGCTTACTAATAACAGAAGGAGAATCTAGTGCAGAGCTAGATGGCAGTTCCTTACCTCCCCTCGTAGTTGAGGGCAAAATTGTAGTTCTGTCATCTTTCAAGTTCTTCATAGTGATCAACAGATATAAATCCCAAGTGACTCAGAGAATAGAGCTATGCTCCCCGGCAACGGCACCAGAAATTAGTCTTGATAACCCACAAGTGTAGGGGATCGCAACAGCTTTCGAGGGTAAAGTATTCAACCCAAATTTATTGATTCGACACAAGGGGAGCCAAAGAATATTCTTGAGTATTAGCAGTTGAGTTGTCAATTCAACCATCCTGGATAACTTAGTATCTGCAGCAAAGTATTTAGTAGCAAAAGTGGTATGATAATAAAGGTAACGGTAGCAAAAGTAAAGATAATAGTTTTGGGGTTTTTGTAGTAGTTGTAACAGTAGCAACGGAAAAGTAAATAAGCGAAGAACAATATATGAAAAGCTCGTAGGCAATGGATTAGTGATGGATAATTATGCCGGATGCGATTCCTCATGTAATAGCTATAACATAGGGTGACATTGAACTAGCTCCAGTTCATCAATGTAATGTAGGCATGTATTCCGTAAATAGTCATACGTGCTTATGGAAAAGAACTTGAATGCCATCTTTTGTCCTACCCTTCCGTGGCAGCGGGGTCCTAGCGGAAACTAAGGAATATTAAGGCCTTCTTTTAACAGAGAATCGGAATAAAGCATTAGCACATAGTGAATAGATGAACTCCTCAAACAACGGTCATCACCGAGAAGTATCCCGATTATTGTCACTTCGGGGTTGTCGGATCATAACACATAATAGGTGACTATAGACTTGCAAGATAGGATCAAGAACACACATATATTCATGAAAACATAATAGGTTCAGATCTGAAATCATGGCACTCAGGCCCTAGTGACAAGCATTAAGCATAGCAAAGTCATAGCAACATCAATCTCAGAACATAGTGGATACTAGGGATCAAACCATAACAAAACTAACTTGATTACATGGTAAATCTCATCCAACCCATCACTGTCTAGCAAGCCTACGATGGAATTACTCACACACGGCGGTGTGCATCATGAAATTGGTGATGGAGGATGGTTGATGAAGACGACGGCGACGAATCCACCTCTCCAGAGCCCCGAACGGACTCCAGATCAGCCCTCCCGAGAGAGATTAGGGCTTGGCGGCGGCTCCGTGTCGTAAAACGCGATGAAACTTTCTCTCTGATTTTTTCCTCCCCGAACGTGAATATATGGAGTTGGAGTTGAGGTCGGTGGAGGTCCAGAGGGCCCATGAAATAGGGGGTGTGCCCTATAGGGGGGCGCCCCGCTGTCTCGTGGACAGGGTGTGGGCCCCCTGGTGTATTTCTTTCGCCCAATAATTCTTATTAATTTCAAAAAGTGCCTCCGTGGATTTCCAGGACATTCCGAGAACTTTTCTTTTCTACACATAAAACAACATCATGGCAGTTCTGCTGAAAACAGCGTCAGTCCGGGTTAGTTTCATTCAAATCATGTAAGTTAGAGTCCAAAACAAGGGCAAAAGTGTTTGAAAAAGTAGATACGTTGGAGACGTATCACTCTTCCACATAAAACTTGCTATCAGTCTAGTAAAGTAGTCAATTTTTTAGGGACAATTCCGCAACTCCTACCACCATTTTTCCACACTCGCTATATTTACTTTATTGTTTATTTATCTAAACAGCCCCTACTTTTTATTTATGTGCTTTTTATTATCTTGCAAAGCTATCCAACAACACCTACAAAGTACTTCTAGTTTCATACTTGTTTCTAGGTAAAGCGAACGTCAAGCGTGCGTAGAGTCGTATCAGTGGCAGATAGTACTTGAGAGAGTATTTGTTCTACCTTTAGCTCCTCGTTGGGTTCGACACTCTTACTTATCAAAAGAGGTTACAACTATCCCGTATACTTACGGGTCATCATCGAACTGTGGGGTTTGAGATGAGAGCAGGAGGGCGACTGATGACGACGACGAAGAGCCTTGCCACGTCCTTGGTCCACTCGTCAGTGTGCAAATGCGCTCTCATGTAAGCACGATGCAAACTTTTTTGTTTTCTTGGCATCTCCAAAGCGGACCCTCAAATCCCCGCATCCGACCGGACCGTGCTATCCAGACATAATTTACCAACCAAGCACGGCACCCCATTGGTACACAGAGCGGTTTGGATGTCCGTTTTCCCGCAGATCGGAACCAACCAAAAAGAGGCTTTGCGGGAGTCTGGACATCCTCATATGATAAACCAAAAGTCGCTATGTACCCCACCTCATTGTCCGGATAGCGGAAGACCGCTGACTATTGTTGTTAATTGCCGGAAGGCTAGCATGTTAAAAGAGGAAGGTGATTAGTATCTGTGTATTCGGCGGAAGCTTTGCAAATAGATTTGGATATTTGGCAGAAGGTGTACTTCTTGCTAGCATTTCGCAAGGTGATTAGTTTTCTATTAAGGTTCTTTATCACACGTTCGACGGAATGACCGAATGACGGAAGCTTTGCAAATAGATTTGGGCATTTGCTGTAAGGTTTGAAAATGATCAAACCCATTTTGGCGGAGGTGTATGATTAGCAAGGTGATTAGTTGTTTATTAAGGTTATAACACGTTGGCAAAAGGTTGTTAATTTGATAAAGAATTTGGTGAATGTTGTTTTTTTTAGTTAATGAAAACGGACATTTGAGGTATATGGTTGGATGGCCGCCTCCCGTATTCATGTCCAGACACCAATCCGGACCGGTCCGCGGACAAATACTGTGTCCGTTTTAGGGGGAATCAGCGTTGGAGATGCCTTATTACTTACTTACTTCATTCCAAAATATAAGGTGTGTTAGTATTTTCAAAATTCAAATATATGCATGTTTGATCAAATTTTTAGAAATATATATTAAAATATATTGTACCAATTTTTTATCATTAGATCCATCACAAAAAGTATTTTTATATTCTAATTATTATTGTATTGTAGATGTTGGTATTTTATTCTATAATTTTGTTCAAAAATACATAAGTTTGACTTGCACATAAACCATGGACAAGCAACTGTTCCCCCGCCACGCCCGGAACCCTGCACCCCATCCCTCCATCCATTGACGCAGATTGTGTCGTCGGACCACATTGGGCAGAGGAGGATCTGACGGCCGGTTGGGGCATTCCGGACAGCTTTCCACCCACGCAGATGCCGGTGGTGGACGTATGTCAATCGTCGCAGCTCGTTCGGGCGTGGATGAGCATGGGCACCGGCGACGCCCGGTCTACCCACGACCTGTTCGAAGGAATGACACAACTAGAGTCGGTACATTTTTGTTGCTCCTGTCCGATCAACTTTGCACATGGCATTTAAATGTTTTGAATAGGCTGCTAGTTCATTTGGTGCATGATGAATGCTTGCAAACCATGATCATTTGTAGGTGTTCCTATCGGACATGATCAATGACAATCATGGTCCGACCCAAATGGGGTACGAACTGGGGGGCACCACATTTGAAGTTCGGACAACACCCGATCCCAAACATAGCAAGAAGAAGAAGAAGAAGAAGAAGAAGAAGAAGAAGAAGAAGAAGAAGAAGAAGAAGAAGATTTTAAAGAAGTATCACAAACAAAAGGAATGTGTGGAAGAAGATTTGAAAGAAGTATCACAAACAAAGGAAGGGAAATACGACGAAGGCAATAGTTCTGGCATTCTCAAGTTTTGAGGACATCTTGTTGGTCAAAGCTTGGTTGGTCACAATAGTGGATCCAATATGCGACATCGAGCAAAAGGGGAACAAGTATTGGAGAAGATTTGGAAGAAGTATCACAAACAAAAGGAATGTGTGGAGCCGCATCCTATCGTGACCGGCGCAATGTGGCATCTCTCCAACATCCATGGGGGATCATTCAAGGGGAGGTGAGCAAGTGCGCCAGCTACTACTCACAAGTGACCGGCCGCCCTCAAAGTGGGATGGGAGTGGCAACTCACATAAGCTCAATTAATTTATCTTGTCATCATTTGCATGTGCTTGGTTTTGTTGCATTCTCAAGCTCATACTTTTTTTGTTTGCTAGTCGGTGGTGGTGGCCGCTATGTATCAAGAAACAGAGAAGAAGCCATTAGCTTTTAGCCATTGTTTGGTCTTATTGAATGGAGTGCCAAAGTGGACACAACTCGTGGCCGATCTCAAGGGCAGCAAAAGGAGGAATGATGGCTCAAGCCCCTACCAATCAATTGGATTGGACGATGAAGAGGAAGATATTATCATCGAGAAGGGAAGAACCACCATGCCAAAGGATAACCGTCGAGTCATGGGAAACAAGTGGGAGAAGGCAAGGGCCTCACGTAACGCTGCGGCTACAAAAATGTCCTCCACATGGATGGGCCTTTAACAAGAAAGAGGAGAGGTACAAGCTCATGTTGGATGCGCAAAAGGAGGGGATGGATTGGGACCGGAAGATGGCGAAGAAGAAGCTGCAAATTGAGAGGGAAAAGATCAAGTTGGATAAGTAAGAGTCGGCGATCAAATGGGAGCTCGAGAAGGCCAAGACATATGAAGAGATTGAGCTTGAGAAGGAGAGATTGCAACTCGCATGAGACACGGAGGATGCAAGATCATGTTGGCGGACGAAACCCTCTTGGATGACCATGCAAAGAAGTGGCTTGCGGCGAAGAAGAAGGAGATCAATGAGCATAGGGAATATGAGGCGGCGAGGGCGACTGCGGCAGCAGCAGACCATGCAATTCGGAGCAGGCGGAGCAGGCGGCATGGATGGCGTCCAGCCAGTGATCCAGCCAGCCAGCGAGGCATCCGTCATGTTCAGACATTTATTTCATTTGGCATGTCCGGATTGTTGAACTATGATTTGCTTTGCTTTGTTTTGAACTATTGAATTCGGACAATTTGTCTCGTATAATCGACGTGCATGGATTACATGGATTTGAGGCTCCACATTTGAGATATATGGATGTGCGGCGGCACATATGAGGAGTCGGCGGGCACTGTCCGCGGACGCACGCGCCAGTGGGCGTATAATGGGCCTGATTTGCCAAGTCCGGCTATAGATGCTCTTAACATGTACAATGGGCTTCCAGCTCGTGTATGGATATAGATCACTTGTCTACGGAAAAATGATTTAGATAACTACTACGTGGAAGAGAATGAAGTAAATCAACACACCGCTTACAAAAGCATACTAATTCAACATTAGATCGCGCCGCTTCTCGACCCATCCATGACTAGATTCATATTTCGTCGCTGTGGCCGCGGTGTGAGGTGGGTCGGAATGAGCATACCCTTGCCTCCGTGTACACCTTTCCAGGTCGACAGTAATAGCCTTGCTCTGGCGTGCAGTGCGAGTCGTGAGAGCATATGCAAAGCCCTTCAATGGCGCAACCCTTGTGGACGATGTTGGGGCTACCATCGATGCCAAGTACATGGTCGCTCCACTCGCTAGAGAAGACCCCGTCTGGGTCGTACCTCTCCTTCACTTTGAGGAACTCGTCGGCCTTTGTGTACTTGGCGATCGCACCGTCGAAGGCAAAGTTGCGGTTCTTGCCCCATTGCGGGACGGCACCATACTTGCGCAAAGCCATCTGTTCGAGCTCGTCGATCACATCAGAGTGAGCACGCGGCCTGCCTTGGGTGTAGCTCCGGTAGTAGGTGAAGTCAAAGTTGACCGACTCCTCCGCCTTGCCGAGGTAGGCGGAGGAGGCCCCAACGTAGCGGATGAGCACGCCCATCTTGGCGTCGAGACCGCATAGGGCGCGTGGGTTGAGGTCGCGGAGCCGCTGCATGTCGGCGACCAGCGCCGGGGCTTTGGAGAGCGCGACGCTGAAGCCGGTGTTGTAGAAGAAGGGGCTCCGAACGCGTGGGTCCCAAGGGCATGAGGAGCGGAGCAGGTTGTCCTTGGCATCGATGCACGAGCCGGACGCTTGGATGCGGTGCTGGTACCCGACCACCGGGTACCCCGTGAAGGAGGAGCCGTCGTTGGTGAAGCCGTACGCCTGCATGGGGAACGACGCGGGCAGCACCCCCGCGGCCAGGCACCGTGCCATGTCGTTGCTTTCCTCCACATGCTCCTCTGCGACTCTTGCGATGATGAGCCCGAGGGTCGGGAAGGAGCGGAAGCCGAGGTAGTCGTTGAGGCCATCGCCGGGCGACGAGACATCGACACGGTCGTCCTCGCGGTAGATGACCTTGCCCTGGCGCGGCAGCCATGTCATGTCGCCGAACTCGTGCAGGTTGCCCCACACGGCCACCTGCGCTGCCAGGTCGGAGTCATCGCGCTCCAAGAACGTGACGGACCGCTTGAACATCGGTTGCAACTGCAAAGTAACCTGCGCAAGCATGACACACAACACACATAAGGATGGGATTACCCTGTCTAGTGACTTTTTTTTAATAGGAACATTACACACACACATAAGATTTGTGTACATCGAAGCGATATATACAAAAATTGTAAGCTGTTCACCGTTGTGTGTGTGTGTGTGTACGTATGTATGTATGGATGCATGTACCAAGACAGGCAAGCTTTCGTAGGCAAGCAAGTGACACAAGACTCACTTCAGCACATTGGCAACTACTACACGTGTAGGAGTAGCCACGTACGTACCTGCGAGACACGACGCCAAGGACGCCGCCGAGCTGCCTAACCACGGCGAAATATCATCCTAGATTGACAATCTTACGAACTTGGCCTTTTTAAATGTTGCACCATCATCCAAAATATTAGGACGAACGGAGCTACTAACTCCTTTTCAATTTACTAGGCCTGCGCATATATCCTAGATTCACAATCTTACCAACTTAATACAAGCTATGTATCACACAAAAAAAAAATACTAGTAGTACGTACTCCCTCCGTTCCTAAATAATTGTCTTTCTAGAGATTTCAACAAGTGTCATATAATTTTGAGGGTATACTACAACTCATGGAATGTTGGTAAAATTGTTCCCTAGAAATTAATAGCCTAAACCGGAAAGAGCTTGACCCACGAGATAAAAGAGAGATTTGCGTGCATCCAAGGGATACAAAAACTGCAAGTGATGTAGTTCATCTGTCGTATGACTTGAGAAAAGTACAGGGCTACTGGACAAATGTTGTGAGATAAAGAGAGATTTGTGTGCATCGAAAGTACAATTGTGTAGTAGTTGAGGGGTCGTATATATATGACTCGAGAATAGGACCGTGGATGGCTAACGGACAAGCAAGAAGTGTGATAACTACTACTACACACGAGCCATTTTGTCTTGTAAACATTCTAAATTTGTACTATATATGTATCCCTCTGTCCCTTAATCTAAGACGTTTTTGCTAGCTAATAATAGAGCTTGCAATGCAGAAAACGTCTTACATCATGAAAGAGAGGGAGTAGTTCCATACGTGCATCCAAGCTACTCCCTCCGTTCCAAATTACTCGTCGCAGAAATGGATGTATCTAAAACTAAAATACATCTAGATACATCCATACCTGTGACAAGTAATTCGGAACGGAGAAAGTATTACGCAATCTTGGCTGTCAATGTGACATGGCAGATGTACCCTGACAGCTCCCAGACTTACTTGATAAAACATGCTATTTTTTCTATAAATGATAGGACATGGTGTACAACTTTCCCTAAATGGGTAGAATGAATGAATGAAAACTCTCAGCCTCTTCATCATCACGATGCACTAAGAAAAAAATATCTATTTCTATGTTTTTACTTTCACTTTTCCTTTGAATCAACGGAGCCCCAAATAATTAGATGGAACGGTTAAACATTTCACAGAGTACAGTACAGTACGTACATGCATGCAAGGACATGAAGGGAGCAGCAAGCACATGAAGCTAGCAGCCACGTACCTGGGAGACGACGCCAAGGACGCCGAGCGAGACCTTGGCCGCGTCCAGGTCGGGGTGGTCGGCGCCGAGCTCCCTCAGCACGGCGAACCCCTGGCTCGCCGGCGCCGGCGTCACGATCCTCATCCCGACCACGTACTCGTGCACGGCGCTGCCCTTTCCCCAAAGCGAGCTGCCGTGCGCGCCCGTCGCCAGCAGGCCCCCGATGCTGACGCCGTACCAGTAGGGCGAGTGCGGCAGCGCGAGCCCCGCGGCGGCGGCGTCGCGGATCAGGTCGCGCAGCACCATGCCGCCCTCCACGGTCATCAGCCCTGTGGCGGCGTCGACGCTCACCGTCCGGTTGAGCCGCGCCGTGCTGATGATGGTGCCGTCGCGGCCGCCCGGGCAGGCCAGCTTGGGGAAGCTGTGGGAGTGCCTGGGGACGGCCTTCACCTTGCGCCTCGCCGCCGAGGCGGCCGCCACGGCGGCCAGCAGCTCGGCCTCGGTGCGCGGGAACGCGGCGTCGGCGGCGCGGCAGGCGGTGCGGTCCGGGAAGGAGCCGTAGACGTTGGCGAGGGTGCAGTCGGAGGTGCCGCGGGCGCAGGAGACCGAGTCCGGCGGAGGGCTGGAGGCGGCGGGGCGGCTCAGGAGGAGGCCCAGGGCCAGGAGGAGAGCCGCCCGAAGCAACGACGACGACCTGCTAGCCTCCATCTACGTACCGCGCTGGTGGCAATGACATGGACGTACTTGAAGGCGAGGGAAGGAGTAGCTCCTAGTACTACTACTTGCATACACGCAAGGCCTTGCTTGGGTAGACGGTAGTGAGTGAGCTAATAAATACAAAATGGAGAAGATGTTACGTGTATATGGTCACGTACAATCGAGATATGACATCTCCACTACGTATTAATTGTCTATATAAGCGGCCCATGCATGCATACTTAGTAACTACTCCCTCCGTTCCCAAATACTTGTCTTTCTAGGCATTTTAAATGAACTCAACATACGGATGTATGTAGATATATTTTAAAGTGTAGATTCATTCATTTTGCGCCGTATGTAGTCACTTGTTGAAATCTCTAAAAAGACAAGTATTTAGGAACGGAGGGAGTACGTCTTTCCTTCGCCCTCATTCAACAAGTTAGTTCACTACACTTATGTTTTAGAAGAGGAATTTTAGCTGGTTTAGTGTTTCAAAAGAGGACATATATATATATAAATATGGTGAGTTGGGATGGAAGTCGGATCAATATTTGGGAGGACAACTGGATTCCCACCGGCCATAATCTCAAGGTGTTAACTCCTTATAAGCATGAAACGAAACATGGTTAAGACAGACTCGGATGAAAAAGTGTTCTGCATGAAAATTCTTTGTGCCGTCGAGACAAACGTTTTTGCTCTTTGAATATTCTCAATCCAAGATCGTATGCAAAAGTTACAGTCAAAATAATACACTACAACATCGGAATTTTACCTTATAGATTAGAGGTGATGGCCAATTAAAAAAAAACACAATCACAAATATTTTTGGAGTTCAGTTTTTTGTAGCTCGAGCTCCACAGGGACACTTGACACACATGATGCGTTTCTCTCACATTTCACCTCCCTCTCTCACATGGGTACAGTTGATTTAGATCCAGCCATGGTTGATTACTGCTGTAGAATGTGACGTGAGATGGAGAGAGTGGGCCAATGCATGCTGCAGCTTGACAGAAGTGTGGACAGAGATTGTGAGAAACCAGAAAGAAGAATCATTCTGATATAATCCGGAGAGAAAGCGTGTGTGTGAGAGAGAGATTCTGCTTTTTTTAGAGAAAATAAAGAGCGAGCCGTGAAAGAGAGGAGAGAACTTCTATTTTGTGAGAGAGAATCCCTTTTAGAGAGAGAGACTGGATTGTTTTGAGTAGGTTGTGTGACTGGGCTAGGCTGCATGTGACAGACAAGAGGGAGAGGGAGTGTGTCAGAGGCTCAGAGCTGCATGCCAGCAGGAATCAACACCCCAACGAGTACAAAACTACAAACACCCTCTGATAATGGTCTGCTATTGATGATCGTGCCGTCGCGGCCGCCCGGGCATTCTTTGAAGATTCTTGAGATCGTATGCAAAAGTTACAGCTAAAACAGTGCACTACAACATTGAAATTTCACCCTATAGATTAGAGGTGATGGCCAATTAAAAAAACACAATCACAAATATTTTTGCAACCATTTTAGAAAATCTAAGAACATATTTTGAAACAATTCCGGACATTGTTGGAAAAGCGATCAATTTTTTTAAAAAAGTGATCAATTCTTTTTATTTTTTGATCATTTTTTTGTAAGAAACTAATATTTTTTTGGAATCCAAACATTTTTTAAAATGTAAATCAAATATGAAACTTTTGACCATTTTTAAAAACTATGAACATTTTTTGTTATCGAAACATTTTTTTTAACTGTAAACCAAATTTGAAAATTTTGATCATTTTTAGAAACTATGAACATTCTTTGGAAACAAGAATATTTTTTGAAATTTGGAACATTTTTTAAAATGTGAAACAAATTTTAAAATTATGAATATTTATGAAAAACGTGAGAAAAGTGTGATTAAAAAACAGGAAAGAAAAAGAAATAACAAAAAGGAAATCATAAGAACGGTATAGGAAAGAAAACTAAAAAGTCTGGTATACGAAAACCGAAATAAATTATAGGGCACCCCTCTCAAAAGTCACTCCGACCTTCTCTGGCATGGACAAGTGTCGCACTGCATGTGCGCCACTTGTTGCAACCTGGAGATTTTTCTTTTTTCGTAGATCCATTTTTTCAAAATGTTTTATCTCTTGAACCACGTGTTCAAATCACGAACTATTTTCATGTTGAATTTGTCACATCAAGATATTCGAAACTAGTTTCATGATAATAGATTTTGATGATTTTTTTGCATGAAAAACAAAAAATGCCAAGAAATCGGGAATTAAAAGAACAAGAAACCAAAAAAACAAAATTAGGAAAATAACAAAAAACAAAAAAGACAAAATCGGGAGCCTGAGTTCACGACTAATATGTTGGGCCCGACGCTAGCAGCGTGTTTGGCAATATTTGGGAAGGGTAATGGGAGTTTAGAGTAGGGAGTTGTATTGAGATTAGACATGGGATGAGTCATTTTATTCTCAATCCTTTGTTTGGCGCACGGTAGGAATTATGTGTGAGAATTTAGGACAAGGATGTTAACATAAGTTATGATGAACGGTTAAGATTGACTCACTAAAACAATTCCCTACCACCTCCCACCCTCTCCCATGTTAATATAACGGTGGGAGTTGGAGTCTCAAGTCCCATGACTATTCCCTTATGAATTCCCAATCCCTCCAACAAAATAATAGGTTTAAAGTCTCGTACCCCTTCAATTCTCATTCCCTAGCTCTAATTACCCCCGACCAAACAGCCTGTAGGTGAACTTTTTGAAGACGCGGACCCACAGGGCATTAAGAGGAAGCGGCTAGAAGGAGGAGAAACAATGTAACACCCCTGTGTAATGATGCTACAGTAACCCCTAGGATTAAGTTAATCATTTTGCTAAACGAGTGCTTGGTCATCATTGTCTAATACCTCTTTCAAATTCTAGTTGAATTCAATTACAAATTCCGAGTGAAAAATTCAAAATTGCTCAAACATGAAAACTAAAATGTTCATCTTGTGCCAAATAAACCATAATTAATATTTGTGTTGAACCTACTTTTTTTACAAGGTGTTTAAATGGCCTAAGCTATTTGAAACCGATCCTTTAAAAGAAGAAGAAAAACTAAACAAAAACGAAGAGGTGAGAGAGAGAGCGCCCCCCTTGCCTCCCTTGGGCCTTGGCCCACCCAAGCCGGCCCAGCACTTGCCTCCCCCGGCCGTCTTCTCCCTCTCCTGTACAAGCGACTGGGGCACGGCCGAGCGCGCGCAGCCACACTAGCTCGCCGGCGTCGAGGGGATAACCGCCCCGGACGCCTCGAGTTCCCCCCATCACCTACCGCCACTCCCACTCCCACACTCGCGTGCACTCCTCCCGGATCCATCCCCTACTCACTTCCTCTCCCCCCTTGTTCCCCATCGACGCCCGAGCGCGGTCGCCGTCGTCCTTGGTCGTTCTCGCGGCCACCGCCGGTCCCGCGCCCGCTGACCCTGTCGTTGAGCTCCGTCGGGGTCGACTCCTTAGACTGGTGGCCTCAGCTGGAGCTGGGAGGCACCGAAGCACCGGATCCTCTTCATCCCCATCTTCGACTGCCGCCGTTCTTCACCGACTCCGGCGACGCCCTCTGCTGCTACTAATCCTTCCAAGGGCCACCTTGAGCCGCTGCGGTGAGCGCCATCTCTCCTCCCCTCCTTTCTGCTCCTCTACAAGCTCGGGGCGGCTGGTTCTGCCATGGCCGAGCCCAGCTCCGCCGATGAGCTCGTCACTGTCACGTGGGCCACTGACATGGTCGCCGAGTCCCTTCCCGCGTTTACGACCTCGAGGAGACATCGTAGGAGTAGCGCGCCGCCCGTTTTGGCCTCCGCTTCATCGCGCGTGAGTTTGCCGTGCTTCGGGTCTCTGCCGTCCCTGTCGACAGCGATGGCTCCGGCCATCCCAGCTCGCGTGGCCACCCGCGTTGGATGCGGTGTTGCGCACTCACTCGAACATGCCAACGCGCAGGCCAATTTGCCCCTGTACGTGGATTCCGCGTGAGGTCCCGAGCGCCTCCGCCGTGTTTTTGGTCGCCGGCCACTGCCAACGTGGCACACTGAAGGAAATATGCCCTAGAGGCAATAATAAAGTTATTATTTATTTCCTTATATCATGATAAATGTTGATTATTAATGCTAGAATTGTATTCACCGGAAACATGATACATGTGTGAATACATAGACAAACATATTGTCACTAGTATGCCTCTACTAGACTAGCTCATTAATCAAGGATGGTTATGTTTCCTAACCATAGACATGAGTTGTCATTTGATTAACCGGATCACATCATTAGTAGAATGATATGATTGACATGACCCATTCCGTTAGCTTAGCACTTGATCGTTTAGTATGTTGCCATTGCTTTCTTCATGACTTATACATGTTCCCACAACTATGATATTATGCAACTCCCGTTTACCGGAGGAACACTTTGTGTGCTACCAAACGTCACAACGTAACTGGGTGATTATAAAGGAGCTCTACATGTATCTCCAAAGGTACATGTTGAGTTGGCGTATTTCGAGATTAGGTTTTGTCACTCCGATTGTTGGAGAGGTATCTCTGGGCCCTCTCGGTAATGCACATCACTATAAGCCTTGCAAGCAATGTAGCTAATGAGTTAGTTGCGGGATGATGCATTACATAACGAGTAAAGAGACTTGCCGGTAACGAGATTGAACTAGGTATTGAGATACCGACGATCGAATCTCGGGCAAGTAACATACCGATGACAAAGGAACAACATATGTTGTTATGCGGTTTGACCAATAAAGATCTTCGTAGAATATGTAGGAGCCAATATGAGCATCCAGGTTCCGCTATTGGTTATTGACCGGAAAGGTGTCTCGGTCATGTCTACATAGTTCTCGAACCCGTAGGGTCCGCACGCTTAAGGTTTCGATGACAGTTATATTATGAGTTTATGAGTTTTGATGTACCGAAGGAGTTCGGAGTCCCGGATGAGATCGGGGACATGACGAGGAGTCTCGAAATGGTTGAGACATAAAGATCGATATATTGGACAACTATATTCGGACTTCGGAAAGGTTCCGAGTGATTCGGGTATTTTTCGGAGTACCGGAGAGTTACGGGAATTCGCCAGGAGAAGTATTGGGCCTTGTTGGGCCACACAGGAAAGAGAGAGGGGCTGCCTAGGGCCTAGGCCTAGTCCGAATTGGACTAGGGGGAGGGGCTGCGCCCCCTCCTTCCTTCCCTTCTCCCTTCCCCTTCCTTCTCTCCTACTCCTACTAGGAAAGGAGGAGTCCTACTCCCGGTGGGAGTAGGACTCCCCCCTTGGTGCGCCCTCCTCTTTGGCCGGCCGCCTCCCCCTAGCTCCTTTATATACGGGGGCAGGGGGGCACCCCAAAGAAACAACAATTGATCTCTTGATCTCTTAGCCGTGTGCGGTGCCCCCCTCCACCATAGTCCTCGATAATATTGTAGAGGTGCTTAGGCGAAGCCCTGCAACGGTAGAACATCAAGATCGTCACCATGCCGTCGTGCTGACGAAACTCTTCCCTGACATTCTGCTGGATCGGAGTCCAGGGATCGTCATCGAGCTGAACGTGTGCTAGAACTCGGAGGTGCCGTAGTTTCGGTGCTTGATCGGTCGGGCCGTGAAGACGTACGACTACATCAACCACGCTGTTCTAACGCTTCCGCTTTTGGTCTACGAGGGTACGTGGACAACACTCTCCTCTCTCGTTGCTATGCATCACCATGATCTTGCGTGTGCGTAGGATTTTTTTTGAAATTACTACGTTCTCCAACAGTGGCATCCGAGCCAGGTTTTATACGTAGATGTTATATGCATGAGTAGAACACAAGTGAGTTGTGGGCGACACAAGTCATACTGCTTACCAGCATGTCATACTTTGGTTCAGTGGTATTGTTGGATGAAGCGGCCCGGACCGACATTACGCGTATGCTTACGCGAGACTGGTTCTACCGACGTGCTTTGCACACAGGTGGCTAGCGGGTGTCTGTTTCTCCAACTTTAGTTGAATCGAGTGTGGCTACGCCCGGTCCTTGCGAAGGTTAAAACATCACTAACTTGAAAAACTATCGTTGTGGTTTTGATGCGTAGGTAAGAACGGTTCTTGCTCAGCCCGTAACAGCCACGTAAAATTTGCAACAACAAAGTAGAGGACATCTAACTTGTTTTTGCAAGGCATGTTGTGATGTGATATGGTCAAGACGTGATGCTACATTTTATTGTATGAGATGATCATGTTTTGTAACCGAAGTCATCGGCAACTGGCAGGAGCCATATGGTTATCTCTTTATTGTATGAAATGCAAACGTCCTGTAATTGCTTTACTTTATCACTAAGCGGTAGCGATAGTCGTAGAAGCAATAGATGGCGTAAACGACAACGATGCTACGATGGAGATCAAGGTGTCGCGCTGGTGACAATGGTGATCACGACGGTGCTTCGGAGATGGAGATCACAAGCACAAGATGATGATAGCCATATCATATCACTTATATTGATTGCATGTGATGTTTATCCTTTATGCATCTTATCTTGCTTTGATTGACGGTAGCATTTTAAGATAATCTCTCACTAATTATCAAGAAGTGTTCTCCCTGAGTATGCACCGTTGCGGAAGTTCTTCGTGCTGAGACACCACGTCATGATCGGGTGTGATAGGTTCTACGTTCAAATACAACGGGTGCAAAACAGTTGCACACGCGGAATACTCAGGTTAAACTTGACGAGCCTAGCATATACAGATATGACCTCAGAACATGGAGACCGAAAGGTCGAGCGTGAATCATATAGTAGATATGATCAACATAGTGATGTTCACCATTGTAAACTACTCCATCTCACGTGATGATCGGACATGGTTTAGTTGATTTGGCTCACGTGATCACTTAGATGACTAGAGAGATGTCTGTCTAAATGGGAGTTCTTAAGTAATATGATTAATTGAACTTAAATTTATCATGAACTTAGTCCTGGTAGTATTTTGCAAATTATGTTGTAGATCAATAGCTCGCGTTGTTGCTTTCATATGTTTATTTTGATATGTTCCTAGAGAAAATTGTGTTGAAAGATGTTAGTAGCAATGAAGC
Organism: Triticum timopheevii; assembly: GCA_963921465.1. Classification (NCBI taxonomy): domain Eukaryota; kingdom Viridiplantae; phylum Streptophyta; class Magnoliopsida; order Poales; family Poaceae; genus Triticum; species Triticum timopheevii. The sequence goes on from OY997268.1 coordinate 623,038,000, forward strand.
GGATTGGATCCGTGATCTGAGGTTTATCCTCATTGCTGCATAGAAGAATCATGTCCTTAATGCACCGCTAGGTGACAGACCTATTGCAGGAGCAGATGCAGACGTTATGAATGTTTGGCTAGCTCAATATGATGACTACTTGATAGTTTAGTGCACCATGCTTAACGGCTTAGAATCGGGACTTCAAAGACGTTTTGAACGTCATGGACCATATGAGATGTTCCAGGAATTGAAGTTAATATTTCAAGCAAATACCCGAGTTGAGAGATATGAAGTCTCCAACAAGTTCTATAGCTAAAAGATGGAGGATAATCACTCTAGTAGTGAGCATGTGCTCAGATTGTCTGGGTACTACAATCGCTTGAATCAAGTGGGAGTTAATCTTCCAGATAAGATAGTGATTGACAGAATTCTCTAGTCACCATCACCAAGTTACTAGAACTTCGTGATGAACTATAGTATGCAAGGGATGACGAAAACGATTCCCGAGCTCTTCGTGATGTTGAAATCAACAAAGGTAGAAATCAAGAAAGAGCATCAAGTGTTGATGATTGACAAGACCACTAGTTTCAAGAGAAGGGCAAAGGGAAAAAAGGGAACTTCGAGTAGAATGACAAGCAAGTTGTCACTCCCGCGAAGAAGCCCAAAGCTGGACCAAATCCTGAAACTGAGTGCTTACACTTCAAAGGAAATGGTCACTGGAAACGGAAATGCCCTAAATATTTGGTGGATAAGAAGGATGGCAAAGTGAACAAGGGTATATTTGATATACAGGTTATTGGTGTGTGCCTTACTAGTGTTTATAGTAGACCCTGAGTATTTGATACTTGTTCGGTTGCTAAGATTAGTAACTCGAAACAGGAGTTGCAGAATAAACAGAGACTAGTTGAAGGGGAAGTGAGGATGAGTGTTGGAAGTAGTTCCAAGATTGATATGATCATCATCACACACTCCCTATACTTTCGGGATTAGTGATAAACCTAAATAAATGTTATTTGGCGTTTGCGTTGATCATGAATATGATTTGATCATGTTTATTGCAATACGGTTATTCATTTAAAGTCAGAGAATAATTGTTGTTCTGTTTACATGAATAAAACCTTCAATGGTCATACACCCAATGAAAATAGTTTGCTGGATCTCGATCGTAATGATACACATATTCATAATATTGATGCCAAAAAGATGCAAAGTTAATAATGATAGTGCAACTTATTTGTGGCACTGTCGTTTGGGTCATATCGATGTAAAACGCATGAAGAAACTCTATAACGATGGATTTTCGGAATCACTTGGTTATGAATCATTTGATGCTTGCGAACCGTGCCTTTAGGGCAAGATGACTAAAAACTCCATTCTCCGAAACAATGAAACGAGCTACTGACTTATTGGAAATAATACATACTGATGTATGCAGACCAGTGAGTATTAAAGGCTCGTGGCGGGTATCGTTATTTTCTGACCTTCACAGATGATTTGAGCAGATATGGGTATATCTACTTGATGAAACATAAGTCTAAAATAGTTGAAAGGTTCAAAGAATTTCAGAGTGAAGTGGAGAATCATCGTAACAAGAAAATAAAGTTTCTACAATCTGATCGTAGAGAAGAATATTTGAGTTACGAGTTTGGCCTTCATTTTAAACAATGTGGAATAGTTTCACAGTTCACGCCACATGGAACACCATAGCATAATGGTGTGTCCGAACGTCGTAACCGCACTTTATTGGATATAGTGCGACCTATGATGTATCTTACCAATTTACCACTATCGTTTTGGGGTTATGCATTAGAGATAGCTGCATTCACTTTAGATAGGGAACCATCTAAATCCGTTGAGACGACACCATATGAACTATGGTTTAGCAGTAAACCTAAGCTGTCGTTTCTTAAAGTTTGGAGTTGCGATGCTTATGTGAAAAAGGTTTCAACCTAATAAGCTCGAACCTAAATCGGAGAAGTGTGTCTTCATAGAATACCCAAAGGAAACTATTGGGTACACCTTCTATCACAAATCCAAAGGCAAAACATTCATTGCTAAGAATGGATTCTTTTTAGAGAAGGAGTTTCTCTCGAAAGAAGTGAGTGGGAGGAAAGTAGAGCTTGATAAGGTAATTGTACCTTCTCCCGAATTGGAAAGTAGTTCATCACAGAAATTAGTTCCAGTGATTCCTACACCAATTAGTGAGGAAGCTAATGATGATGATCATGAAAATTCAGATCAAGTTACTACAGAACCTCGTAGGTCTTCTAAAGTACGGTCCGCACCAGAGTGGTACGGTAATCCTATTCTGGAAGTCATGTTACTAGACGATGATAAACCTACGAACTATGAGGAAGCGATGATGAGCCCAGATTCCGCGAAATGGCTTGAGGCCATGAAATCTGAGATGGGATCCATGTATGAGAACAAAGTGTGGACTTTGGTGATCGGCGAGCCATATTGTATAAATGGATCTTCAAGAGGAAGACAGACGCTGATAGTAGTGTTACTATCTGCAAAGCTCGACTTGTCGCAAAAAGGTTTTCGACAAGTTCAAAGTGTTGACTACAATGAGATTTTCTCAACTGTAGCGATGTTTAAGTCTGTCCGAATCATGTTAGCAATTGCCACATTCTATGAAATCTGGTAAATGGATGTCAAAACTGCATTCCTTAAAGGTTTTCTAAAAGAAAAGTTGTATATGATGCAACCAGAAGGCTTTGTCAGTCCTAAAGGTGCTAACAAAATGTGCAAGCTCCAGCGATCCATCTATGGACTGGTGCAAGCATCTCAGAGTTGGAATATACGCTTTCATAAGTTGATCAAAGCATATAGTTTTATACAGATTTGCGGTGAAGTCTGTATTTACAATAAAGTGAGTGGGAGCACTACCGCCTTTCTGATAAATATATGTGAGTAACATATTGTTGATCAGAAATGATGCAGAATTTTTTTTGGAAAGCATAAAGGAGTATTTGAAAGGAGTTCTTTAAAAGAAAGACCTCAGTAAAGCTACTTACATATTGAGCATCAAGATCTATTGAGATAGGTCAAGACGCTTGATAAGTTTTTCAATAAGTACATACCTTGTCAAGATTTTGAAATAGTTCAAATGGAACAGTCAAAGAAAAGAGTTCTTGCCTATGTTGCAAAGGTGTGAAATTGAGTAAGACTCAAATCCCGACCACAGCAGAAAATAGAAAAGAGAATGGAAGTCATTCCCTATGCCTCAGTCATAGGTTCTATAAAGTATGCTATGCTATGTACCAGACATATTGTATACCTTGCCCTGAATTAGGCAAGGGAGTATAATATATAGTGATCTAGGAGTAAATCACTGGACATTGGTCAAGAATATCCTTAGTGAAGACTAAGGAAATATTTCTCGATTATGGAGGTGATAAAAGAGCCCGTCGTAAAGAGTTACATCGGTGCAAGTTTTCACACCGATCCAGATGACTCTAAGTCTCAATCTGGATACATATTGAAAGTAGGAGCAATTAGCTAGAGTAGCTCCGTGCAGAGCATTGTAGACTGATACGTCTCCAACGTATCTATAATTTTTGATTGCTCCATGCTACTTTATCTACTGTTTTGGACTATAATGGGCTTTATTTTCCAGTTTTATATTATTTTTGGGACTAACCTATTAACCGGAGGCCCAGCCCAGAATTGCTGTTTTTTGCCTTTTTAAGTATTAAACAGAATATCAAACGGAGTCCAAACGGAATGAAACCTTCAGGAACGTGATTTACTCATCAGATAAGATCCAGGAGACTTGGACCCTCCGTCAAGAAAGCCACGAGGCGGTCATGAGGGTGGAGGGCGCGCCCTCCCCCATGGGCGCGCCCCCCTACCTCGTGGGCCCCTCGGAGCTCCACCGACGTACTCCTTCCTCCTATATATACCTACGTATCCCCAAACGATCAGAATAGGAGCCAAAAACCTAATTCCACCGCCGCAACCTTCTGTATCCACGAGATCCCATCTTGGGGCCTGTTCCGGAGCTCCGCCGGAGGGGGCATCCACCACGGAGGGCTTCTACATCATCACCATAGCCCCTCCGATGAAGTGTGAGTAGTTTACTTCAGACCTTCGGGTCCATAGCTAGTAGCTAGATGGCTTCTTCTCTCTTTTTGGATCTCAATACAATGTTCTCCCCCTCTCTCGTGGAGATCTATTCGATGTAATCTTCTTTTTGCGGTGTGTTTGTTGAGACCGATGAATTGTGGGTTTATGATCCAGTATTATCTACGGAAAATATTTGATTCTTCTCTGAATTCTTTTATGTATGATTGAGTTATCTTTGCAAGTCTCTTCGAATTATCCGTTTGGTTTGGCCAACTAGATTGGTAGTTCTTGCAATGGGAGAAGTGCATGGCTTTGGGTTCAATCTTGTGGTGTCCTTACTCAGTGACAGCAAGAGTTGCAAGGCACGTATTGTATTGTTGCCATTGAGGATAACAAGATGGGGTTTTATCATATTGCATGAATTTATCCCTCTACATCATGTCATCTTGCTTAAAGTGTTACTCTGTTTTTAACTTAATACTCTAGATGCATGCTGGATAGCGGTCGATGAGTGGAGTAATAGTAGTACATGCAGAATCGTTTCGATCTACTTGTCACGGACGTGATGCCTATATACATGATCATTGCCTAGATATACTCATAACTATGCTCAATTCTGTCAATTGCTCAACAATAATTTGTTCACCCACCGTAGAATACTTATGCTCTTGAGAGAAGCCACTAGTGAAACCTATGGCCCCCGGGTCTATTCTCATCATATCAATCTATATCACTTTATTTACTTGCTTTGTTTTTACTTTGCCTTTACTTTTTACTTTGCATCTATCTATCAAAAATACCAAAAATATTATCTCTATCAGATCTCACTCTCGTAAATGACCGTGAAGGGATTGACAACCCCTAAGCGTTGGTTGCGAGTTGCTATCGTGTTGTGCAGGTACGAGGGACTTGCGCATGACCTCCTACTGGATTGATATCTTGGTTCTAAAAAACTGAGGGAAATACTTACGCTACTGTGCTGCATCATCCTCTGTTCGGGGAAAACCAATGCAAGCTCGAGACGTAGCAAGAAGGATTTCTGGCGCCGTTGCCGGGGAGGCTTACGCAAAAGTCAACATACCAAGTACCCATCACAATCCCTATCTCTCGCATTACATTATTTTCCATTTGCCTCTCGTTTTCCTCTCCCCCACTTCACCCTTGCCGTTTTATTCTCCCTCTCTTTCCCAATCTCCTCCTCTCTTTCCCGTTGCCTTTTCTCGTTGCCTTTATGTTTGCTTGTGCCTTCTTTTTGCTTGCATCTTTGCTTGCTAAAAGTCTATGGATCCTGATCCGCTTGCCAATCTTTTTAAGAGATCCAATTATGATGAACCAATTCCTAGTGATTTGGATGCACTAGATTATCTTTATAAGCTTTTGCCTAAAACCCGTAGATCTGAAAATTGTGATGAAGTGCTTCATGATAGATCTTTAAATAAAAAGCATGATTGGAATGATTTTATGATAAAATCTTTTAATGTAAATTATGCTAATAATATGCAAAACCCTAAGCTTGGGGATGCTAGTTTTGCTATGACTACTACTTGTTGCAATGATCATGATTGGGGTGATTCTTGTTTTGATCTTGAAAATTTATTTAACCCCCATGATGAATATGAGATTGATAATAGCGTTTGCAATACTATTGAAAGTGGGTTTGGAAGAGTGTCAACTTTAGATCCCACATATTTGGAGAATGTTCAATCTTATGGTATTTTTGATAAAAGTGGGTTTGGAGAGGTCATGGCTTTAGTTAATGTTAATCCCACTATCTTGGAAGAGTGTCAACTTTGCATGCATGTGGATCGTGTTGAGAATATGTTATGTGATAGCTATTTTGTTGAATTTGCTTGTGATCCTACATGTAATTATTATGAGAGAGGAAAATATGGTTGTAGAAATTTTCATGTTACTAAATTACCTCTCGTCATGTTGAGATTGCTATCTTCTCTTTCTTATTCCTTGCATATGTTAGTTTTTGTTTGCCTTGCAAATTTGTTTGCTTATAATATGCCTATGCATAGGAAGTATGTTAGACTTAGATGTGTTTGTCACGTGTTTCATGATGCTCTCTTTGCGCTTCAATTCTTATCTTTCTTGTGAGCATCATTAAAATTATCAATGCCTAGCTAAGGGCGTTAAACGATAGCGCTTGTTGGGAGGCAACCCAATTTTATTTTGTGTTTTTTGTTTTTTCTTCTGTTTAGGAATAAATAATCCATATACCTTCTGTTTGGATGTGGTTTTATGTTTTAATTAGTGTTTGTGCCAAGTAGGACCTATAGGATAACCTACGATGATAGTTGATTTGGTTCTGCTGAAAAACAGAAACTTTAGCGCTCACGAGATTAGCTGCCATTTTTTACTGGAGAGTGATTTTAGGTTGATTCTTTTTGCTGCTGATCAATAAACAAATTGTCCAGGACTTCCTATTTTTGTAGCATTTTTAGAGTTCCAGAAGTTTGCGTTAGTTACAGATTACTACAGACTGTTCTGTTTTTGACAGATTCTGTTTTTCGTGTGTTGTTTGCTAATTTTGATGAATCTATGGCTAGTAAATTAGTTTATAAACCATAGAGAAGTTGGAATACAGTAGGTTTAACACCAATATAAATAAAGAATGATTTAATTACAGTACCTTGAAGTAGTCTTTTGTTTTCTTTCTATAACGGAGCTCACGAGATTTCTGTTGAGTTTTGTGTTGTGAAGTTTTCAAGTTTTGGGTGAATTCTTTTGATGGATTATGGAACAAGGAGTGGCAAGAGCCTAAGCTTGGGGATGCCCATGGCACCCCCAAGATAATCCAAGGACACCAAAAAGTCAAAGCTTGGGGATGCCCCGGAAGGCATCCCCTCTTTCGTCCACTTCCATCGGTAATTTACTTGGAGCTATATTTTTATTCACCAACATGATATGTGTTTTGCTTGGAGCATCTTGTATTATTTGTGTCTTTGCTTGTTAGTCTATCACAATCATCCTTGCTGTACACACATTTTGAGAGAGCCATACATGAATTGGAAATTGTTAGAATACTCTATGTGCTTCACTTATATCTTTTGAGCTTGATAGTTTTGCTCATAGTGCTTCACTTATATCTTTTTGAGCGTGATAATTTTTGCTCTAGTTCTTCACTTAGATCTTTTTGGGCTCGGTGGTGGATTTTTTTTAAAGAAACTTGATCTCTCATGCTTCACTTAGATTATTTTGAGAGTCTTTAATAGCATGGTAATTTACTTAATGTTAATATACTTGGTATTCAAGATATGTGAAACTTTCTTTTGAGTGCGTTGAATACTAAGATAAGTTTGATGCTTGATAATTGTTTTGAGATATGGAGGTAATAATATCAAAGTCGTGCTAGTTGGGTGATTATGAATTTGAGAAATTCTTGTGTTGAAGTTTGCAAGTCCCGTAGCATGCACGTATGGTTAAAGTTATGTAACAAATTTGAAACATGAAGTGTACCTGGCTTGTGCATCCTTATGAGTGGCGGTCGGGGACGAGCGATGGTGTTTTCCTACCAATCTATCCCCCTAGGAGCATGCGCGTAGTACTTGATTTTTGATGACTTCTAATTTTTTGCAATAAGTATATGAGTTCTTTTGACTAATGTTGAGTCCATGGATTATACGCACTCTCACCTTTCCGCCATTGCTAGCCTCTTCGGTACCGTGCACTGCCCTTTCTCACCTTGAGAGTTGTTGCAAACTTCGCCGGTGCATCCAAACCCCGTGATACGATACGCTCTATCACACATAAACCTCCTTATATCTTCCTCAAAACAGCCACCATACCTACCTATCATGGCATTTCAATAGCCATTCCGAGATATATTGCCATGCAACTTCCACCATCATCATCGTGACATGCATTCTTTTGTCATATTGCCATTGCATGATCTTGTAGTTGACATAGTATTTGTGGCAAAGCCACCATGCATTATTTTCCATACATGTCACTCTTGATTCATTGCACCATCCCGGTACACCGCCGGAGGCATTCATATAGAGCCATATCTTGTTCTAGTTTCGAGTTGTAATTCATATGTTGTAATGTAAGTGTGATGATCATCATTATTAGAGCATTGCCCAAAAAAGGAAAGGCCCAAAAAAAAGAAAGGGGCAATGCTACTATCTCTTTTTCCACACTTGTGCTTCAAAGTAGCACCTTGTTCTTCATGTAGTGAGTCTCATATATTGTGCTTCAAAGTAGCACCTTGTTCTTCATGTAGTGAGTCTCATAAATTGTCTTTTTATACTAGTGGGAATTTTTCATTATAGAACTTGGCTTGTATATTCCTACGATGGGCTTCCTCAAATGCCCTAGGTCTTCTTGAGAAAGCAAGTTGGATGCACACCCACTAGTTTTCTTTTGTTGAGCATTCATAGCTCTAGTGCATCCGTTGCATGGCAATCCCTACTCCTTGCATTAACATCTATTGATGGGCATCTCCATAGCCCATTGATACGCCTAGTTGATGTGAGACCTTCTCCTTTTTTTGTCTTCTCCACACAATCCCCATCATCATATTCTATTCCACCCATAGTGCTATATCCATGGCTCACGCTCATGTATTGCGTGAAGGTTGAAAAAGTTTGAGATTATTTAAGTATGAAACAATTGCTTGGCTTGTCATCGGGGGTATAGAAGTTGGGAACATCTTTGTGTGACGAAAATGAACCATAGCCTAACTATATGATTTTGTAGGGATGAACTTTCTTTTGCCATGTTATTTTGAGAAGACATGATTACTTTGATTAGTATGCTTGAAGTATTATTATTTTTGTGTCAATATGAACTTTTGTCTTGAATCTTTCGGATCTGAATATTCATACCATGATTAAGAAGATTTACATTGAAATTATGCCAAAGTATCACTCCGCATCAAAAATTCTTTTTTATCATTTACCTACTCGATGACGAGCAGGAATTAAGCTTGGGGATGCTTGATACGTCTCCAACGTATCTATAATTTTTGATTGCTCCATGCTACTTTATCTACTGTTTTGGACTATAATGGGCTTTATTTTCCACTTTTATATTATTTTTGGGACTAACCTATTAACCGGAGACCCAACCCAGAATTGTTGTTTTTTGCCTTTTTCAGTATTTTGAAGAAACAGAATATCAAACGGAGTCCAAACGGAATGAAACCTTCGGGAACGTGATTTACTCATCAGATAAGATCCAGGAGACTTGGACCCTCCGTCAAGAAAGCCACGAGGCGGTCACGAGGGTGGAGGGCGCGCCCTCCCCCCTGGGCGCGCCCCCCTACCTCGTGGTCCCCTCGGAGCTCCACCGACGTACTTCTTCCTCCTATATATACCTACGTATCCCCAAACGATCAGAATAGGAGCCAAAAACCTAATTCCATCGCCGCAACCTTCTGTATCCACGAGATCCCATCTTGGGGCCTGTTCTGGAGCTCCACCGGAGGGGGCATCCACCACGGAGGGCTTCTACATCATCACCATAGCCCCTCCGATGAAGTGTGAGTAGTTTACTTCAGACCTTCGGGTCCATAGCTAGTAGCTAGATGGCTTCTTCTCTCTTTTTGGATCTCAATACAATGTTCTCCCCCTCTCTCGTGGAGATCTATTCGATGTAATCTTCATTTTGCGGTGTGTTTGTTGAGACCGATGAATTGTGGGTTTATGATCCAGTATTATCTATGGAAAATATTTGATTCTTCTCTGAATTCTTTTATGTATGATTGAGTTATCTTTGCAAGTCTCTTCGAATTATCCGTTTGGTTTGGCCAACTAGATTGGTAGTTCTTGCAATGGGAGAAGTGCATGGCTTTGGGTTCAATCTTGTGGTGTCCTTACTCAGTGACAAAAAGAGTTGCAAGGCACGTATTGTATTGTTGCCATCGAGGATAACAAGATGGTTTTTTTATCATATTGCATGAATTTATCCCTCTACATCATGTCATCTTGCTTAAAGCGTTACTCTATTTTTAACTTAATACTCTAGATGCATGTTGGATAGCAGTCGAAGAGTGGAGTAATAGTAGTAGATGCAGAATCGTTTCGATCTACTTGTCACGGACGTGATGCCTATATACATGATCATTGCCTAGATATACTCATAACTATGTTCAATTCTGTCAATTGCTCAATAGTAATTTGTTCACCCACCATAGAATACTTATGCTCTTGAGAGAAGCCACTAGTGAAACCTATGGCCCCCGGGTCTATTCTCATCATATCAATCTATATCACTTTATTTACTTGCTTTGTTTTTACTTTGCCTTACTTTTTACTTTGCATCTATCTATCAAAAATACCAAAAATATTATCTCTATCAGATCTCACTCTCGTAAGTGACCGTGAAGGGATTGACAACCCCTAAGCGTTGGTTGCGAGTTGCTATCGTGTTGTGCAGGTACGAGGGACTTGCGCGTGACCTCCTACTGGATTGATACCTTGGTTCTCAAAAACTGAGGGAAATACTTACGCTATTGTGCTGCATCATCCTCTCCTCTTCTGGGAAAACCAACGCAAGCTCGAGACGTAGCATAGACATAGAATATTTGCAAAATACATACGGCTCCGAATGTGACAGACGCGTTGACTAAGCTTCTCTCACGAGCAAAATATGATCACACCTTAGTACTCTTTGGGTGTTAATCACATAGCAATGTGAACTAGATATTGACTCTAGTAAACCTTTTGGGTGTTGGTCACATGGCGATGTGAACTATGGGTGTTAATCACATGCAGATGTGAACATTAGTGTTAAATCACATGGTGATGTGAACTAGATTATTGACTCTAGTGCAAGTGGGAGACTGAAGGAAATATGCCCTAGAGGCAATAATAAAGTTATTATTTATTTCCTTATATCATGATAAATGTTTATTATTCATGCTAGAATTGTATTAACCGGAAACATGATACATGTGTGAATACATAGACAAACATATTGTCACTAGTATGCCTCTACTAGACTAGCTCATTAATCAAAGATGGTTATGTTTCCCAACCATAGACATGAGTTGTCATTTGATTAACGGGATCACATCATTAGTAGAATGATATGATTGACATGACCCATTCCGTTAGCTTAGCACTTGATCGTTTAGTATGTTGCTATTGCTTTCTTCATGACTTATACATGTTCCTACAACTATGAGATTATGCAAATCCCGTTTACTGGAGGAACACTTTGTGTGCTACCAAACGTCACAACGTAACTGGGTGATTATAAAGGAGCTCTACAGGTGTCTCCAAAGGTACATGTTGAGTTTGCGTATTTCGAGATTAGGTTTTGTCACTCCGACTGTCGGAGAGGTATCTCTGGGCCCTCTCGGTAATGCACATCACTATAAGCCTTGCAAGCAATGTAGCTAATGAGTTAGTTGCGGGATGATGCATTACATAACGAGTAAAGAGACTTGCCGGTAACGAGATTGAACTATGTATTGAGATACCGACGATCGAATCTCGGGCAAGTAACATACCGATGGCAAAGAAAACAACATATATTGTTATGCGGTTTGACTGATAAAGATCTTCGTAGAATATGTAGGAGCCAATATGAGCATCCAGGTTCCGCTATTGGTTATTGACTGGAAACGTGTCTCGGTCATGTCTACATAGTTCCCGAACCCGTAGGGTCCGCACGCTTAAGGTTTCGATGACAGTTATATTATGAGTTTATTAGTTTTGATGTATCGAAGGAGTTCGGAGTCCCGGATGAGATCGGGGACATGACGAGGAGTCTCGAAATGGTCAAGACATAAAGATCGATATATTGGACGACTATATTCGGACTTCGAAAAGGTTCCGAGTGATTCAGGTATTTTTCGGAGTACCGGAGAGTTACGGAAATTCGCCGGGAGAAGTATTGGGCCTTGTTGGGCCATACGGGAAAGAGAGAGGGGCTGCCTAGGGCAGGCCGCCCCCCCCCCCCCCCAAGGCCTAGTCCGAATTGGACTAGGGGGGAGGGGCTGCGCCCCCTCCTTCCTTCCCTTCTCCCTTTCCCTTCCTTCTCTCCTACTCCTACTAGGAAAGGAGGACTCCCCCCTTAGTGCGCCCTCCTCCTTGGCCGGCCGCCTCCCCCTAGCTCCTTTATGTACGGGGGCAGGGGCACCCCAAAGACACAACAATTGATCTCTTGATCTCTTAGCCGTGTGCGGTGCCTCCCTCCACCATAATCCTCGATAATATTGTAGCGGTGCTTAGGCAAAGCCCTGCGACGGTAGAACATCAAGATCGTCACCACGCCGTCGTGCTGACAGAACTCTTTCCCGACATTCTGCTGGTTAGGAGTCCGGGGATCGTCATCGAGCTGAACGTGTGCTAGAACTCGGAGGTGCCGTAGTTTCGGTGCTTGATCAGTCGGGCCGTGAAGACGTACGACTACATCAACCGCGTTGTTCTAACGCTTCCGCTTTCGGTCAACGAGGGTACGTGGACAACACTCTCCCTCTCATTGCTATGCATCACCATGATCTTGCGTGTGCGTAGGAGTTTTTTTGAAATTACTACGTTCCCCAACACACACCTGGGGCCACCCCGGGTCACTGCCGGCGGGCCCCGCTGATTGGGTTGACCCAGTCAACGTGCTGACTGGGCAGCCCAGTGGCACTAACATGCGGGCCCCACCGCATAATTAAACTAATTAAAATGTTTTTATAAATGAACTTAATTAGTTAGTTTAATGGGTCACTAACGTGTGGGGCCCAGTTGTGAATTAACTTTGTTTAAATTAAAATAAACCTCTGCTAGCCCCACTTTCTATGACAAGTGGGCCCCACTGGTCAGTTTGACCAGTCAGTGGGTCAGTTGACTGCTGAGCGATAATCAGTTTCTGTTAATTTACATAATTTCAGGAAAATGCTAAAATCTTTGAAAATTCATAGAAAATAAACCGTACCTCGGATCGAAAAACTTTGTACATGAAAGTTGCTCAGAACGACGAGACAAATCTAATCATGACATCTGTTTCTATGTTGGAACCCTCTACGGAGGTGAACCCAAAACTTTTAGCCCGTTTCCGGTAGATGAATAGTGCCTATACACTGGTTATTAAACCCAACTTTAATCCTAATGTAACTAAATGACTTAGACATATCTTTAGGCAACCCTGTGTTGCACGTTAGCTTAGCCTACTCTGTGTTGCGTATGATTACTGTGTATTTATCTGTTTTCCCTCCTCTTCTCCCCGGTAGACCCCGAGACCTATGTTGTCCCTGTGATCGACTACGTCATCGACGACACCACTGACGACCCTACCTTTGCCACTGAGCAACCAGGCAAGCACCCCCCTTTTGAACATTCTGATATTGCCTATTCTCTTCTCTCTTATGCTTCCATTAGAAGTTGTTGTTGCTACTAGTTTACCTATTCTGATGCATAGCCGCGCGAGCATGTGATGCGAGTGATGTGGAGTCCGGTTGACCTGGAAGGTGCCCGCGAGATAACTACGTGGTGTGGCCGGGCATTCTTAGCCCTTGCCGCAAGTCCTCGAGACGGGGCGACGGGGTCACATCGATCGTGAGTCTCTGCTCGTTACCGCGCGCTCCTAATCCACTACGATTTGGATATTTGATTCGAGGGGCCTCTGGCCTGATAGCACTAACCATCACGTGGGCATAATATGGGCGTTCTGCGTCGTATGCATCAGCCGAAGCTTAATAGACATCGGCGACTGAGCGGAGCATGCCGGGTTGGACTGCGTAAGCACCTACCTTTTTTAAGGAGATAGCTAGGTTTGCTCACTGGCCGCGTTTGCAACGTGCAGGAGTTCCCGGGGCGATGGCCCAAGACCCCTGGGGGCATAGGTTTAGTCTGGCGTGCTGACCTATCTATTAAGCCTAGGTCGAGTTGCGGTGTATCGTTTGGCCGAGGCCGGGCATGACCCAGAAAAGTGTGTCCGACCGGAGCTAATCGAGCATGGTGTGTAAGTTGGTGCACTCCTGCAGGGAAGAAAACATCTATCGATAGCCTGTCCAACGGTAACGGACACTTGGAGTTGTATCCTGATCGATACAACTAGAACTGGATACTTGAGATGAGAAATGGATAGTATGGCTCTAGAATTGCTTTCTCGCAGGGAGTCGAGGAAGAATCTCTGGGCGAGGTTGATGACACTACTACTACTTTACTTTATGCTACTCTTATCTCTTCTGTTGCTGCAAGATGCCTGAAGCTGCTTGAAGATGTTAGTCTTCGATAGGACTAGGCTATCCCCTCTATTCTGGCATTTCTGCAGCCCAGTCCACATATACAGTCTTTCATTGATACTGTTGCATATGTAGTGTAGATCCTTGCTTGCTGAGTACTTCGGATGAGTACTCACATTTGCTTTGCTTTCTTTTTCCCCCCATATCCGTTTGATGCAACCAGATGATAGAGCCCCTGAGACTGCTGCCACTGCCGACGACCATGTGACAGACGCCGACGACCAGGAGTAGTTAGAAGGCTCCCAAGTAGGAGGCCTTGCATTTTCGATCGATGTTGCTTTTGTGCTAGTCTTCTTAAGGCAAACTTGTTTAACTCATGTCCGTACTCAGATATTGTTGCTTCCGCTGACTCATTTGTATTCGAGCTGATGTATTCGAGCCCTCGAGGCCTCTGGCTTGTAATATAAAGCTTGTATTATTTTAATTTCTGTCTAGAGTTGTGTTGTGATATATTCCCGTTTGTCCTTGATCTTAATCGTACACATTGGCGTGTATGATTAGTGTACAATTGAATCGGGGGCATCACAAACAATGACAGTCCATGGCCCAATAGAGTGGTAGGTCGGCGGCATGCCGTGAGCCTTTCATGTAAAAGGGGGTCACGATCGTAGATGTGAGGCATCAAGAAATAATAAGTAAAAAAACTATTCGAAGCGAGAAGCTACTCTTCTCCTTCATCGGCACCCCTTTTCCCATTCCTCCCTCCTTCCTCTGAGATTTGGAGTGGGGTGCCACCAGGGCGTGTGAGCCCCTAGTGGGTCCCCTCTGGCCCATTCTTACTCCATAAATCTTCATATATTTTGAAATAATTCTTCAAAAATCCATGTTGCATTTTGAGCTCTGTAGAATTGTTTTTATTCTGTTGATTTTTCTTATGTTACAAAATGAGAGAGAGAGAGACCTTTTTCGGGGTCCCTTTTTTTAGAGAGACAAGACCTAACCGTCTCCTACCCGGTCCCACCCATCAGCATTTGAAGGGTCCCACACGTCAGTAACCAAGCCAAGCAACGATCAATGACTTGCGCCGATGGGAACTTCCATTTGGGCTTTTTTGAGGCTGAGCTTAGTAGAGGAGGGAAAAAGTAAGGAATATTAGCTGGGCGAGGCAAAATTGAGCACAACTATGCAACCAAGGGCATGAAAATAGGAAAACATTAATTAAGTGTTCCCAATTTTTTTAAAAATGCTCATCAATTTGAAAAAATCTTCCATATTTCTAACAAAAGATCATAGCTAATTTCCAAGAAAATACCCAAAATTCAGAAAAATAAGAATTTCAAAAAATTATCACAAATTTGTAAAACATGTTCCGAAGTTCAAAAATAATTCATGAATTTGAAAATTATTCCCATATTTCAAAAACTGTTCTGAATTTCATGAATTTGAAAATATGTTCCCATATTTCAGAAAAGGTTCATGAATTCAAATTTTGTTTTGTATTTCAAGAAAATGTTTCTGATATGAAAATTGTTTCTAGATTTCAGAAAACGTTTTTAGATTTCAGAAATTGTTCAACAATTTAAAAAATGTTCCCAAAATTAAGAATGTGTTCTTATTGTGTCTGAAATGTTCATGAAATGAAAAAGGAAGGAAAATGTAGAAGAAATGGAGAAGAAAAGAAACAAAAAAACATAAAAGCAAAGGAAAAACCAAAAAAAGCAATAACCATTTCAGGGAAGGTCCTAGAACCTTGTCAAAACTGGTAATTTGGAGGAAACATGAATAGGCTAGCCCATATAGTAGGCGTTTTGTTAGTGGAAGTGTGCGTTTGATCGTTATTCCCCGACCCATGCGGGGAATATGATCTGAAAAAATGTAGAACACGTCCATGGGAGCTCATATATGCCGCTCATTGCAACAAGTAGTCACCCTTTCGCATGGGGGTTGGGGAGTGCGAGTGGGCCGTTTGATTAGTAGCACATGGAAGCAAGTGGGAATTGCACAATAACACTAGACCCAGTACTGCATAAATTGACCGAGAACTGCAGTACTGGCACAAGGCTTTGTAGCAAACATTTTAGAAAAACTGAGAATATTTATTGAATTTTTTTGGAACATTGTTGGAAGAGCGAACGAATTTTAATAAATGTGAACAATTTTTCTGATCATTTTCTCTCAGAAATGAACATTTTTGGAATCCAAACTTTTCTAAAAATGTAAACGAAATTTGATATTTTTATCATTTTCTGAACTTTCTTTGGAAAACATGAATATATTTTGAAATTTGGAAAAACATTATTAAATGTAAACCAAATTCAAAGTACCAACATTTTTGAAAAAAAGAATATTATATTTGAAAGCGCAAATACTTTTTTCAAATTTGCAACATTTTTATTTTTTAAAAAAGTGTGATTTTTTGGAAAACAGGAAAGAAAAGGAAATAACAACAAGGGAATCAAAAGACCAACAGAGAAAAGAAAACCGAAAAATCTGGTATAAGAACACCCAAATGTCTTGTATGTGTTTGCTACCTAAAAATGGGCCGGTCCGGTTAACTCGTCCACTACCCCCTCCTATGGGTTTTTGGCGTCAGTTTGACCAGCATCATGAATTAACAGGTACCCCTTTCAAAAGTCACTCCCACCTTCTCTGGCGTGGACAAGTGCCGCACTGCATGTGCGTCACTTATTGCAACCTGGGAGGTTTTTTGTTTCTTCGTTGATTCATTTTAAAAAATGTTTTATCTCTTGAACCATGTGTTCAAATTACGAATCATTTTCATGTTGAATTTGTCACATCAAGATATTCGAAACTAGTTTCAAGATAATAGGTTTTGATGATTTTCTCTACATGAAAAAAACAAAAAAAAGGACCCATTAGTACAACACGGAAGCAAGTGGGAAATTGACTGTAGAGTTGGACCGAGCACTGAGAGCAATTGCAACGCCGGAACAAGGTATTGTAGCACACATTTTAGAAATCTGAGATTTTTTTTTGAAAAAAATGGGAACATTTCTAGAAAAGCAAACAAAATTATAAAATGTGCTCATTTTTTAAATGAATTTTTTTGGAATACAATTTTTTTATTGAAATTTTGATAATTTTTTAAAACTATGAACATTCTTTGGAAAACTTGAATATTTTTCGAAATTCGGAGAAGTTATTTTAGCAAAAGAATTATCTCTTTAACCATGTGTCTAAAATTTTATTTATGTTTTTTATAAAATGTTTATAAATTTAAAAACTGGTGTGTATTTCGAAAGGGTTTAGTAATAAAAAAATGTTTCTTGATTTCAGAAAATGTTCCTGGATTTCGAAAAAACTTCAACAATTTGAAAAATGTTCCAAAATTTATGAAGTGGTACTATTATTTCTAAAATGTCCATGAAATGAAAAAGAAATGTAACAAAAAAACTAAAATTGAAAGAAAAGGCAGAGAAAGCAAAAAACCATTTGAGGGAAGGTCCTAGAACCTTCTCAAAAATGGTAATTTGCAGGAAACACGAATAGGACCATATACCAGGCGTTTTGTTATGTGGGGCTCATTTGATTGCTATTCCCCGACCCATGCGGGGAATAGGATCTGGCCCTAAAATTGGAAGGGTGGTAAAAATACAAGAAAAATGTGTACATAAGAATGTGGGAGCTACTATATGCCGCTCGTCCAACAAGTAGTCACCCTTTTGCACAGGGGGGCCCGGGTAGGCTGGCCCATTAGTATCAGAAGGAAGGAAGTGGGAAATGCATAGTAGCGCTTGGCAGAGGACTGCAGAGATCGACCAATCAACTGCAACGCTGGAATAAGGCACTTTAGAAAATATGAGAACATTTTTTGGCAAGAAATTGGAACACGGTTGGAAAAGTGAACAAATGTTTAAAATTGTGACGATTTTTTAATCATTTTTTTCTAAAAATGAACATTTTATGGAATTGAAACATTTTTAAAAATGTAATCAAAATTAGAAATTTTGAACATTTTTTGAAACCACGAACATTATTTGGAAAAGATGATTTTTTTAATTAAATACAGTTTTTATTAAAATGCGAAGCAATATTCAATACTGTGGGAATTTTTGGAAAATAGAACATTATATTTCAAAACCGCAAATATTTTTCAAATTTGTGACCATTTTCTAGATAAAGTGCGATTTTTGAAAAAAAGGTAAAAAAAATAAGTAACAAAAAGGAAATCGAAAGAACAACAAATAAAAGAAAACCGAAATGTTTGGTATAAGAAAGCTGAAATGTCTTGTATGTTTTGCAAGCTCAAAAGGGCTGGCCGAATTAACTCTTCTGCTGCCCCCTCCTTTGCGTTTTTAGCGTCAAATTGACCCAAATTATGAATTAAGGGGTAACCCTTTCTAAAGTCACTCTCACCTTCTTTGATGGACAAATGTCGCACTGCATGTGGGACACTTGAAGTAAACTAGGAGTTTCTTTTGCTTTTTAGTAGATTTTTTTTGAAATGTGTTATCTATTGAACCTTGTGTTGAAATCACGAATCATTTCCTTGTTGGATCTATCTCATTGAGATATTCAAAATTAGTTTTGTGTTAATATGTTTTGATGAATTTTTTTGCATGAAAAATAAAAGAAGACCCAAATCCGGAATTAAAAGAGCCGAAAGAGCAAACACCGGAAAAAACAAAATCATAGAAAAAAGTAAACCAAAAATCCAAAACTGGGAGCCCTCTGTGACGCTCGACATGCAGTCCCGATGCTACGCGAACTTATTGAAGACACGGACCCATAGGAAAGCGGCTAGAAGGAGGAGCAATAATGACAACACTGGCACAATGGAGCAGCAGGTGAAATATAGCCTGCGTGCTGCGAGCATTTCGCGTAAAAGGGTGACGAGACCATAGATGCGAGGCATCGAGAATTAATAAGTAAAAAAGAAAACTATTCGAAGCGAGAAGCTGCTCTTCTTCTTCCTTCATCGGCACCCCTTTCTCCCATTTTCCACCTTCCCCTCCTTTCTCCGAGATTTAGAGCGAGCCTTAATGCGCTAAATCGAATAGGGAATTTCCATGCGAGCATACAACTTTTGGTTTTATATTTTTGTTTGAGTGTAAATGCACTTGAATTATCGATCAATGTGAAAAAACAAGGTAATTGGAAAAGGATTGAAGAGGCACAAATGGCGAGAGTCCTAAACGGAGAGACCCCGTGGTGGCCCAAGCCTAAGTAACGGAAAAAGGCGAGTTAGACGAGAGGAGACAGGCCTCGACGCATTCTCTGGCGTGTTCTAGAGCCTTCTCCACCCTCTCTAGACTCGAGCAGCAACGCTCCCGCCCTCTCTAGACTCTACATTCACTCTAGAGAGAGAGGGAGAGAGAGAGAGAGAGTTCCGGAGCATTCCAGAGAGAGAGGCGCACAAAAGCAGAGCAGAGTAGAGCCTCCCAAACCCTCCCCGAACCCCCAAAACCCTAGAGAGAGAGAGAGAGAGAAGAGAGAGAGAGAGAGAGAGAGAGAGAGAGAGGGGGGGGGGGGGAGAGAGGGAGAGAGAGAGAGCATGGCGGCCTCGCTGCTCCTCCACGCCGCGCGCCGCCGAGACCTCGCCTCGCCGCTCGCCACCGTAAGCTCCGGCCTCCTCCCTTCCCTTCCCCTGGTGTACCATACCGTCGCCTCTGTTTTTTTCTCATCTCGTGATGAGATGATGATGATGATCGCCTCCTGGTCCTGGGTGTGCGGCAGAATTCGGTGTCGTCCGATCCGCGTCCCGTAAAACCGTTCGAATCGAGGCTTCTCTATCGGATTTTGCATGTGTACTCTATATTTTGGATGTCTCGACCAAGGATTTGCGAAATGGTTAGCAACTTCCTGATTTGCGAAATGTCAGGTACCGCCACTACAGCCTGTAGGGTTTCCATTTCGCCTACTAGTACCATGCCTTTTCTCCTTCACCAGCACCCCTTTTCTCATTCCTCCCTCCTTCCTCTGAGATTTGGAGTGGGGTGCCACCAGGGCGTGTGATCCCCTGGTGGGTCCCCTTTGGCCCATTATTACTCCATAAATCTTGATATATTCTGAAATAATTCTTTAAAAATCCACATTGCATTTTGAGCTCTGTAGAATTGTTTTTCTTCTATTGTTTCTTATGTTGCGAAATGAGAGAGGGAGAGAGACCTTTTTGGGGTCCCTTTTTTAGAGAGACATGACCTAGCCTTCTTCTACCCGGTCCCACCTATCAGCATTTGAAGGGTCCCACATGTCAGTAACAAGGCCAGGCAACGGTCAACAACTTTGCCCCGACAGGAACTTCCGTTTGGGCATTTTTGAGGCTGAGCTTAGTAGAGGAGGGGAATATGATCTGGACCATAAATTGGAAGGGTGGTAAAAAAGAAAGAAGAAAAGTGTAGACACGTCCACGTCCACGGGAGCTCCTATATGCCGCTCATTGCAACAAGTAGTCGCCCTTTCGCATGGGGGTGGGGGGTGTGAGTGGGCCGACCGATTGGTAGCACATGGAAGCAAGTGGGAATTGCACAATAGCACTAGACCGAGTACTGCAGAGATTGACCGAGAACTGCAGCACTGGCACAAGTCGGGCTGGCAATGGGGATTACCCAGGCGGGTATTGGACTTCCATCCCCGTGCCCGTGACAGCCTTCCCATGCCCATCCCCGTCCCCATACCGTTCTGCGGGGATAAAAATATTCCCATCCCCATCCCCGTCGGTTAGTTGATCCCCACGGGGAAACCCATACACGCAATCAACAACGATATATGATAGCATTTCAGTAGAGAAAATAGCATTTCAACACAATAAATAATATGTTGTCACTAGGTTAGGGTTTTCTTATAGATTTTTGGCCAAAGGGGTGGGATGGGTGGAAATTTGGGTGGGTAAGGGCGGGAATTACATTGGGTCTACTCATCTTAGAGCCCACATATAAGGCCTTCATGGGTAAGGCGGATAACATGCCCGGGTAATGTTATCCCATTCCCATCCCCGTCTTGCTCGCTGGGCAATGTATTTGACCCACAAGCTTCTCCGTGGGCATTAAAGTTGGCCCATCCCCATCCCTTGATAGGGTAATTACCCACGGGGATGCGGGTAATGGTTAACTGTTACAAGCTTGGGGCACAAGGCATTTGTAGCAAACACTTTAGAAAAAATGAGAACATTTTTTGAAAAAATCTGGAACATTGTTGGAAGAGCGAACACATTTTAATAAATGTGATCAATTTTTCTAATCATTTTCTCGAAGAAATGAATATATTTGGAATCCAAACATTTTTAAAATGTAAATAAAATTTGATATTTTTATCATCTTATGAAACTCTGAACATCCTTTGGAAAACATGTATATATTTTGAAATTTGGCAAAAAAATTATTAAATGTGAACCAAATCCAAAGTACCAACATTTTTCAAAAACCAGAACATTATATTTAAAAGTGCAAATACTTTTTTCAAATCTGCAACCTTTTTGTTTTCTAAAAAAGTGTGATTTTTTTGGAAAATAGGAAAGGAAAAGAAATAACAAAAGGGGAATCAAAAGAACAATAGAGAAAAGAAAACCGAAAATTTTGGTATATGAACACCGAAATGCCTTGTATGCGTTTCCTACTTAAAAATGGGCCGGTCCGGTTAACTCATCCACTACCCCTTCCTATGCGTTTTTGGCATCAGTTTGACCGGCATAATGAATTAACATGTACCCCTTCAAAAAGTCACGCACACCTTCTCTGGTGTGGACAAGTGTCACACTGCATGTGCGTCACTTGTTGCAACCTGGGAGGTTTTCTTCTTTCGTAGACTCATTTTTTTCAAAATGTTTTATCTCTTGAACCGTGTGTTTAAATTACGAATCATCTTCATGTTGAATTTGTCACATCAAGATATTCGAAACTAGTTTCAAGTTAATAGGTTTTGATGATATTCTTTGCATGAAAAAAACAAAAAAGGACCCATTAGTACAACAGGGAAGCAAGTGGGAAATTGGACAACAACGTTGGACTGAGTACTGAGAGCAATTGCAACGCTGGAACAAGGTATTTTAGTAAAAAAATTAGAAAATCTGAGTTTTTTTTTGAAAAAAATTGGAACATTTCTGGAAAAGCGAACAATATCATTTTTTTATTTTTGATCATTTTTATAAAATGAACCTTTTCCGGAATACAATATTTTTTTGAAATTTTGATAATTTATTAAATCTATGAACATTCTTTGGAAAACACGAATATTTTTCGAAATTTGGAACAGTTGTTTTATCAAAAAAATTATCTCTTGAACCGTGTGTTTAAATTTTTTATCTATGTTTTTTATAAAATATTCATAAATTTAAAAACTGGTTTGTATTTCGAAAAGGTTTATTAATAAGAAAAATGTTTCTTTATTTCAAAATGTTCTTGGATTTTGAAAAAAATTGAACAATTTGAAAAATGTTCACAAAATTTAGGAAGTGGTCTTATTATTTCTAAAATGACCATGAAATGAAAAAGAAATTAAAAAAATCGAAAGAAATGGCCGAGAAAGCAAAAAACCATTTGATTGAAGGTCCTAGAACCTTCTAAAAATTAGTTATTTGGAGGAAACACGAATAGGCTGGACCAAATACTAGGCGTTTTGTTATTCCCCGACCCATGCGGGAGCTCGTATATGCCGCTCATGTGACAAGTAGTCGCCCTTTCGCACAGGGGGCCCCGGGTAGGCTGGCCCGTTAGTATCAACAAGGAAGCAAGTGGGAAATGCATAGTAGCGCTTGGCAGAGTACTACAGAGATCGGCCGAGCAACTGCAACGCTGGAATAAGGCATTGTAGCAAACACTTTAGAAAATATGAGAACAATTTTTGGCAAGAATTTGGAATATGGTTGGAAAAGCGAACAAATGTTTAAAAACGTGACAATTTTTTAATCGTTTTTTCTCTAAAAATGAACATTTTATGGAATTGAAACATTTTTAAAAATGTAATCAAATTTGAAATTTTGATCATTTTTTGAAACTATGAACATTAATTGGAAACGATGTTATTTTTCAAAATTAAGTACATTTTTTATTAAAATGCGAAGAATTTTTCAATACTGTGGGCATTATTGGAAAACAGGACATTATATTTCAAAAGCACAAGTATTTTTCAAATTTCTGACTATTTTCTAGATAAAGTGCAATTTTTGAAAGAAAGGTAAAGAAAAATAAATAACAAATTGGAAATCGAAAGAACAACAAAGAAAAGAAAACCGAAATGTCTTGTATGTTTTGCAACCTAAAATGGGCCGGCCGAATTAACTCTTCTGCTGCCCCCTCCTTTATGTTTTTGGCGTTAATTTGACCAAATTAAGGGGTAAAAGGGTGATGAATTAAGGGGGTAACCCTTTCTAAAGTCACTCCCACCTTCTTTGATGGACAAATGTCGTACTGCATGTGGGCCACTTGAAGTATACTAGGAGTTTTTTTTGCTTTTTAGTAGATTTTTTTTGAAATGTGTTATCCAATGAACCTTTTGTTGAAATCACGAATCATTTCCTTGTTGGATCTATCTCATTGAGATATTCAAAATTAGTTTTGTGTTAATAGGTTTTGATGAATTTTGTTGGCATGAAAAATAAGAAAAATACCCAAAATCCGGAATTGAAAGAGCCGGAAGAGCAAAACCGGGAAAACCAAAATCATAGAAAAAAAGGAAACCAAAAATCCAAAAACCGGAAGCCCTCTGTGACGCTCGACATGCTGTCCCGGCGCTAGGCGGACTTATTGAAGACATAGACCCATAGGGAAGCGGCTAGAAGGAGGAGCAATAATGACAACACTGGCCCAATGGAGCAGCAGGTGAAATCTAGCTTGCGTGCCACAAGCATTTCGCGTAAAAGGGTGACCAGAGCGTAGATGTGAGGCATCGAGAATTAATAAGTAAAAGGAAAACTATTCCAAGCGAGAAGCTACTCTTCTCATTCCTTCATTGGCACCCCTTTCTCCCATTTTCCACCTTCCCCTCCTTTCTCTGAGATTTAGATCGGGCCCGTTACACCCTTAATGCGTTGACTCGAATAGGGAATTTCCATGCGACCATCACAACTTTTGGTTTTTATTTTTATTTTTTGTTTGAGTCTAAGCACACTTGAATTGTCGATCAATGTGAAAAACATGGGAATTCAAAAGGATTAAAGAGGCACAAATGGGAGAGCCCTAAACGGAGAGTCCTAAATGGCGGCCCAAGCCTAAGTAACGGAAAAAAGCCTCGGCCCATTCTCTGGCGTGTTCTAGAGCCTTCTCCACCCTCTCTAGACTCGAGCGGCAAAGCTCCCGCCCTCTCTAGACTCTACATTCACTCCACTCTAGAGAGAGAGAGAGAGAGAGTTCCGGAGCATTCCAGAGAGAGAGAGAGCCTACCCTGCGCACAAAAGCAAAGAGAGTGAGGGAGCTCCCAAACCCTCCCCCAAATCCCCCAAACCCTAGAGAACTGGGCGAGATTGGGATTAAATCGTTCAATTACTATTAGGATCTGAATCTGGTGGACTCCATACCATGATGCTGAATCTTCTTACGGGTAGCTTTTGATGCAGCAGTGGACATTAAGATTGTTTGCTGAATCAGCCCATGCTCACATTAATAATTGGTCGCTTTCTTTGTCCATTCGCTTCTGATGTTGACACACGAAGATGATGCCCAAATTGTATAAGCCGTGGTACAAAAACCTCCATTCAATTAAAACCACAATGGTAATGTTGTGCCATAGTTTGTGTTTTTTCCATACTCAAATTGTATAATCCGTGGAGACTTTCAGTGGATGGTCTCTCATATGTGTTTGTTCCGTAGTTTTTGCATCGTCCTTGCATCAATTCTTTATGTAACTGTACCATGTCTGGCATAATAGGAGGACGAGGCAAGCTAATAAGTTGAGAAGGTCCAAGAGTTGGCAAAAGCCAAACTGGCTGTAGCTCTTGCAAAGGAGAAAACATCCCAGATCGAACATATTTCTGAAGCGAATCTCAATTTATTACCTGATAACTCTGTAGTACTTTTACTGTGCCAACATTACATTACTTAATCACTTTGATTAGTGGGAGCAACTAAGTTGTTGTTGTAGGTACACATCACCGGATTGAAGGGTGAGGAGGAGAAGCGCAAGCAGATCAATAGGTTGCTATATTATTCCACATATATGGTTTTGTGTGATGTTACTTTGGATTACTATGGATTGTTCATCTATAATGGAAATTAGTGCCTATTAAAAATTAGTTTTGATTTACTATGGCAATAGTTGTTGGTTACAGCCATTAAAAAGAATGATTAGTTCCATCAGTTTATTTGAACTGCAACAATGAATGAACATTACAACTCTCTTTGATTTTCTTTTATGTTTCCTCTTTTGTCTCGTCTGAAATAATATGTTTTGTCTATATATTCTACTCTGCATCATCATTTTCTTCTATATTACTGATAGGAGAATATTGTAATGGCACTTCATTAGTTAGTGGTAATAGACACAACTCCGGTCATACCATGTTAGTACAATTAATTTATTTCAATTCCAAACATGTATCAGTTGCAGAAGATGTGGCACGAGTTGGTGGGCAGCTGGTTGTAGCCGTAGCAAGAGCATTCAGAGACATGAGCTGCTATCCGTACACAGGTATATATTCGCTTCTGCACTGTCTCTTTGTCTCTCTACTACCTTGCCTACCCACTCATGCTTTGAATTTGCTCTTAGCTTGGTGAGCTTATTGTGAGGTATTTAATTTATGTTCATAAACTGAAAAAATGATGCATGGTGAGATTTTAGGTGTATCTTATTAACTGCATGATTACATATATCGTGATGTTACTCAGCTATTATTCTCATTTGCTTCCCATTGTGCATTTGGTTTGTTGTAGGTCTTACACACACCCACTTCTTCCTTATATTGCATGGATCCGACTAAGCCTTCCATGTGTCTCTCTCATTTTTTGAAGCTCTCACAGAGAAGAAATTAAGGTTTTCTTAGCATTTCAGCTTCATCTAGGAAAGTTATAATCATTGTATACAAAAAACACAAATGATCCTCTCACAATGACGGAAAATTAGTTGTGAACGATGACTTGTGTTCTCTAGAGATTCTTAATTTAAGTGCATGGTTGTCAATGGTGTTAAATGCATGTACTTTGAGTGATGGAATAACACCCCGTGGTACAAACAAGAAAGTGGAAGGGGCGTGTCTCCACCTGGCAACGCCCCAACTTTCTCTCAGGAGGCCCGCAATGGCGGGCCCCAACCACTAGTTGACACATATAGTATGCACGAAGATCTTGTTACTGTCCGTCCTAGAATAAAGCTAGACATGGTGGAATTCTTGTTTTGCTCGCAGACGATGTGTCTTTGTTTGATATGAAATAAAGCTAGACATGATGGAATTCCTTCAAAAATGAAATGTTATAGAAAAATCTGTCTAGACACTCTTACTCTCTAGATTGATTCATGTATCAAGATATTTGAGAACACATCAATGAACATATATAGCTACGTATATCCCTATACATTAATACATCGAACTGGCCAACTTTGATCATGGGAGAATTGTAATTTGCCACAACTCTAATTGTTTCGCCAAAATTTACAAGATATTCGATTGAAATTAATGTCCTTTCTAAAATCAAATATAAAATATCACAAAGTATTCGATGAAATATGATGCAATTATAGAGACTATGATTTTTTTAATAAAAAATATTGCATCTCAATGGTTTGTAGTGTTGGTACATGATTAGTTGTATAATTATTAACTAATAACTAGTTGCGGATTAAATACATGTTATCATAGAAAGAAACCATTTTTAATTGGATACATTTACACACAAATTGAACTATAAATAAATAAAAAAGATACCCAACAATATTGCATACAAAAGATGTCAAAGTAAGGGCACATCTAAGATAAACAACTCCTCATGACTTTTGTCAATTGATTGGTCCATCGGCGTGCACAGAATGTTGGGAACAGTCATTCTGTTGCAATCTTGAGCCCGGAAGCAGCAAGCGAGAACACCACCGCCTACTGCCATGGCCCCGCGGACCCGCGCCGCCCGCCTGGGGAAGGAGAACGACGATCTCCCGCCGCCCGCTCTGCCCTCCTCCCTCACCTCCTCGCTCGACGGCGGCGGGCGAGATTCATTCCCCACCGTCCAAACCCTAGCGCCGCCGCCTGCCGGGAGGGACGACGTCGAGGCCCTCCTCAACCAGCAGATAGGGATATGGATTTTCATTTTTTGGTATCCAAACATTTTTTTAAATGTAAACCAAATTTGAAATTTTTGATCATTTCCAGAAATTACGAACATTCTTTGGAAACATGAATATTTTTTGAATTTGGAACATTTTTTAAAATCTGAACCAAATTTGAAAACTATGAACATTTATGAAAAAAACGTGAGAAAAGTGTGATTTAAAAAAACAAGAAAGGAAAAGAAATAACAAAAAGGAAATCAGAAGAACAGTAGAGGAAAGAAAACTGAAAAGTCTGGTATAGGAAAACCAAAATAAATTATAGGGCACCCCTCTCAAAAGTCACACCGACCTTCTATGGTATGGACAAGTATCGCATTGCATGTGCGCTACTTGTTGCAACCTGAAGGTTCTTCTTTTTTCATAGATTAATTTTTTCAAAATGTTTTATCTCTTGACTGTGTGTTCAAATCATGAACTAATTTCATGTTGAATTTGTCACATCAAGATATTCGAAACTAGTTTCATGATAATAGATTTTGATGAAAACAAATTGCATGAAAAAACAAAAAATGCCAAGAAATCAGGAATTAAAAGAACAAGAAACCAAAAAAACAAAATTATGAAAAAAAAACAAAAAAGACAAAACCGGGAGCCTGGGTTCACGCCTGATATGTTGGCCCCGACGCTAGGTGAACTTTTTGAAGACGCGGACCCAGAGGGCATTAAGAGGAAGCGACTAGAAGGAGGAGAAACAATGACATCCCATGGCCGAATAGAGTGGTAGGTCAAAGCTGGGCTGCATGCCGCGAGCATTTCATATAAAGGGGGTCAGGATCTTAGATGTGAGGCATCAAGAAATAATAAGTAAAAAACTATTCGAAGCGAGAAGCTGCTCTTCTCCTTCATCGGCACCCCTTTTCCCATTCCTTCCTCCTTCCTCTAAGATTTGGAGTGGGGTGCCACCAGGGCGTGTGAGCCCCTGGTGGGTCCCCCTGGCCCATTCTTACTCCATAAATCTTCATATATTCTGAAATAATTTTTCAAAAATCCATGTTGCATTTTGAGCTATGTAAAATTGTTTTTCTTCAGTTGCTTTTTCTTATGTTGCGAAATGAGAGAGAGAGAGAGAGACCTTTTTCAGGGTCCCTTTTTTGAGGCTGAGCTTATAGAGGAGGGAAAAAGTGAGGAATATTAGCTGGGCGAGCAAAATTGAGCACAACTAAGCAACCAAGGGCATGAAAACAGGAAAACATTAATTAAGTTTTCCCAAATTTTTAAAAAATGCTCATCAAATTTAAAAATATCTTCCATATTTCTTACAAAAAAATCATAGCTAATTTCAAAAAAAATTCCCAAAATTCAAAAATTTATCACGAATTTGTAAAACAAGTTCTGAAGTTCAAAAATTATTCATGAATTTGAAAATTATTTCCATATTTTAGAAACTGTTTTGAATTTCATGAATTTGAAAAAATGTTCCCATATTTTAGAAAAGGTTCACGAATTCAAATTTTGGTTTGTATTTTAAGAAAATGTTTTTAATATGAAAATTGTTTCTAGATTTTAGAAAACTTTCTTAGATTTCAGAAAATGTTCAACAATTTAAAAAATGTTCCCAAAATTAAGAATGTGTTCTTATTGTGTCTTAAATGTTCATGAAATGAAAAAAGAAGAAAAATGTAGAAGAAAAGAAACAAAAAAAACATAAAAGCAAAAGAAAAACCAGAAAAAGCAATAACAGTTTCAGAGAAGGTCCTAGAACCTTGTCGAAACTGGTAATTTGGAGGAAACACGAATAGGCTAGACCATATACTAGGCGTTTTGTTAGCGGAAGGGTGCGTTTGATCGTTATTCCCCGACCCATGCGGGGAATATGATCTGGACCATAAATTGGAAGGGTGGTAAAAAAGAAAGAAAGAAAAATGTGTAGACACGTCCACGGGGGCTCCTATATGCTGCTCATTGCAACAAGTAGTCGCCCTTTCGCATGGGGGTTGGGGAGTGCGAGTGGGCCGGCCGATTAGTAGCACATGGAAGGAAGTGGGAATTGCACAATAGCACTAGATCGAGTACTGCAGCACTGGCACAAGGCATTGTAGCAAACATTTTAGAAAAAAATGAGAACATTTTTTGAAACTTTTTGGAACATTGTTGGAAGAGGGAACAAATTTTAATAAATGTGATTAATTTTTCTGATCATTTTCTCTAAGAAATGAACATTTTTGGAATCCAATTTTTTTTTAAATGTAAACAAAATTTGACATTTTTATCATTTTTGAAACTCTGAACATTCTTTGGAAAACATGAATATATTTTGAAATTTGTGAAAATTTATTAAATGTGAACCAAATTCAAAGTACCAACATTTTTGAAAAAATAGATCATTATATTTGAAAGCGCAAATACTTTTTTCAAATTTGCAACTTTTTTTGTTTTTTTAAAAAAAGTGTGATTTTGTGGAAAACAGGAAAGAAAAGGAAATAACAAAAAGGGAATCAAAAGAACAAGAGAGAAAAGAAAACCGGAAAATCTGGTATAAGAACACTGAAATGTCTTGTATGTTTTGCAAGCTGAAATGGGCCGGCCGAATTAACTCTTCTGCTGCCCCCCTCCTTTGCGTTTTTGGCGGTAATTTGACGGAAATTATGAGTTAATGGGTAACCCTTTCAAAAGTCACCCCCTACCTTCTTTGATGGACGGATGTCGCACTGCATGTGGGCCACTTGAAGTAAACTACTAGTTTTTTTTCTGTAGATTTTTTTCCTGAAATGTGTTATCTTTTGAACCTTGTGGTTGAAATCATGAATCATTTCCTTGTTGGATCTATCACATTGAGATATTCGAAATTAGATTCGCGTTAATAGGTTTTGATGAATTTTGTTGGCATGGAAAACCAAAAAAGACCCAAAATCCGGAATTAAAATAGCCCAAAAACTAAAATCATAGAAAAAAAAGGAAACAAAAAATCCAAAACTGGGAGGCCTCTGTGACGCTCGACATGCTATCCCGACGCTAGGCGAACCTATTGAAGACACGGACCCATATATAGGGAAGCGGGTAGAAGGAGGAGCAATAATGGCAACTAGGGCCCATGGAGCAGCAGGTGAAATCTAGCCCGCGTGCCACGAGCATTTCGCGTAGAAAGGGTGACGAGAGCGTAGATGTGAGGCATCGAGGATTAATAAGTAGAAAAGAAAACTTTTCGAAGCGAGAAGCTGCTCTTCTCCTTTGTCCCATTTTCCACCTTCCTCTCCTCTCTATGAGATTTAATGCGTTGAATCGAATAGGGAATTACCATACGAGCATCACAACTTTAGTAGTTCTTTTTTATGTTTTTGTTATGGATGAATGTGAAAAACACGGGGATTCGATCGAAAGGATTAAATAAAGAGGCACAAATGGCGAGAGTCCTAAATGGCGGCCCAAGCCTAAGTAACGGAAAAAAGCCTCGGCCCATTCTCTGGCGTGTTCCAGAGCCTTCCACGACGCTCCACCCTCTCTCTCTCTAGAGCGGCAACGCTCCCGCCCTCTCTAGACTCTCCATTCACTCTAGAGAGAGAGAGAGACTCCCCCGCGCACAAAAGCAGAGAGAGCGAGGGAGCTCCCCAAACCCTCCCCCAAATCCCCAAAACCCTAGAGAGAGTTCCAGAGAGAGAGAGAGAGAGAGAGAGCATGGCGGCCTCGCTGCTCCTCCGCGCCGCGCGCCGCCGCGACCTCGCCTCGCCGCTCGCCACCGTAAGCTTCCGCCCTCCTCCCTTCCCCTCCCCTCCCCTTCCCTCCCCTGGTGTACCGTCGCCTCTGTTTTTTTTCCCCTCTTGTCGTGATGAGATGAGATGAGACGACGATGATCGCCTCCTGGTCCGGTGTGTGCGGTGGAATTCGGTGCCGTCCGGTGTGTGCCGGTGCGGTGGAATCCTGCACCGAGGGTTTGCGAAATGGTTACCAACTTGTGATTTGCAAACTGCTTAATTAGGTTCGTGCCGCTACAGCTACGGGTTTTGCTTCCGTGCTTCCTTCCCGATCGATCTATCTCATCATGTCACGTAGCGCCACTGCAGCCTGCAGGGTTCCCATTTCGCCTACTAGTATAGTACCATGCCTGCCTTTTTTACCCACCCCTCTCAAAAATTATTAGAATGTGTTATTACTCTGTCTCCTAGCTAGTACAATCATGGCTCTGCTGTATTCTGTATATACATACTACTGCCTGCCATCATGTGCCACCATATCTTGTTCTAACTAAGATTACCAGACGCATTACTAGTGGCTTGTGCAACAACTTTTCTCATGCCCATCAATGGTTGGTATGCGCTGGGGTAATCAATTGGTACTGCTTACTGAATGAATGATGTGCATCTTTCTTCAGTTTGATTGAGAAATGTCCCCCTTTTGTGCATACATACACCTGCCCACTGATTAAGCCACCAGAATGTTTTAGTTACTGCTTCATAATATGTCAATGGTGTGACTCTCTGTTTACATTGTCTCCTGGTGAAATTATTATGGCTCTATAGTACTAGTGCTGTAGAGCCAGGCGACCGTGATTTTGTTTGTTTCATATGTACTGCCATCATATGCATGCCATGTTCTGGATTAACCAACCATTGGTGGCTTGTTTCAATTTCAAATGTCCATGGGTGCAAAGGGTGAACAGAGAACACACTAGTAGTAAGTGCACAACTCTGTGTACTTACCAATTGCTGTGGCATGCGCCTACAAAGATTTGTACTGGTTACTGAATGATATGCACCCCCCCCCCCCCCCCCCTTTTTTTTTTCTGTGCTTAGATATGCCCACGAAGCCACTAAAGTGTTTTAGGTACTACCTCCGTCCGGGTTTATTAGGCCCCTTTGTATTACGTGCCAGATTTTGACCATCTATATTACTAAAAATATATAAAATATATGATACACAAATTACACCATTGGATTTGTGTTTGAAAGAGCTATCTAACAATATAACTTTTGTGACATACATTTTACATTTTATTAGTTAAATTTGCAAGTCAAACTTTAGCACAAAATAAGATGGGGCCTAATAAACCCGGACGGAGGGAGTAGTGCTTAATATTGTCAATGATCTGACTTTCTGACTATTAATTGTTTACCTCACCCATGCTTAATATTTTCACTATTTTCAATGATGTGATTGCCCCTCTGAAAAAGCATGTCCTTTACTGGTATTGGCCAGCAGTGATTATATTTCTGTATTGCTGTATAGGTGACTGAATTTCTTCTATGCATGCAAGTGTGAACTGTCATTCGTTAGTACTGAGATCATATGCCATATTCTAGATTAACCCTAGATCAGATGCCAAGTGTGGACTGCAGGTTTCCATTTCGATGTCTTGTCTCCTAGTAGTATGCCTTGTTACCTCTGAAGAAAACATGTCCTTAACTGCTAGTGTCCAGGATTACTATGTTTCTGAATTGCTGTAGAGGTGACTGAATTTGTTCCGTACACGCAAGTATGGACTTCTAGGAATGATTGTGTGTACCATTATCATATGCCATGTTTTTGATTAGCAAACGATTGTTGTATGTGCTAACAACAGGGGTTTAGTACTGTATTTTCACTAATATGCATCTTTCTTCCGTTTGGAAACTGTTCCCCTTTGTTGTCTGTGCATATAATAGATCTGCCCACCAAGACACCAAAATGTTTTAGGCCTTAATTAATATTGTCAATGATGTGACTTACTGATTATTGATTGTTTACATTTCAGCTGACCGCCAACGTCCAATCAACATATGCTGCTGCAAATGTGTGCTCCAGATGGGGTACTCTTGCAAGAGCTTTCAGGTAACAACCTTCTTGTTTTGGTGTATACAGTATAAAACTTGGGGAGGATCGTTGCAGCGTGCATATCTAACTAACTCTTCTCTGTGCTTTTATTCCTCAGTGCAAAGCCAATTGGAAATGAGGTTATTGGAATTGATTTGGGAACGACCAATTCATGTGTCGCGGTTATGGAGGGAAAGGTCTGTCGTGTGGCCCCAGCATACTATACTCTCTCTGCATCTACTCCCTCCGTTCCAAATTACTCGTCGAGTAATTTGGAACGGAGGGAGTACATGTTTTGTTCTCTGCTAGCTCCCCCATTCTAATTGGTCTGAGCAATTAAATCTCTCTCTAAATAAATGCAGAATGCAAAGGTGATTGAGAATTCGGAAGGCGCGAGGACTACACCGTCAGTTGTTGCCTTTTCTCAGAAAGGAGAGCTACTCGTGGGAACTCCAGCCAAGCGTCAAGCAGTGACCAACCCACAGAACACCTTCTTTGGCACAAAGCGTATGATTGGGCGTCGCTTCGATGACCCGCAGACACAGAAGGAGATGAACATGGTACCATATAAGATCGTGAAGGCTCCCAATGGAGATGCTTGGGTTGAGACCACAGATGGCAAGCAGTACTCGCCGAGCCAGATTGGTGGGTTTGTGCTGACCAAGATGAAGGAGACAGCTGAAGCTTACCTTGGCAAGTCTATTTCCAAGGCTGTGATCACTGTTCCAGCTTACTTCAATGATGCTCAGAGGCAGGCCACCAAGGATGCTGGCCGTATTGCTGGACTTGATGTCCAAAGGATCATCAATGAACCAACTGCTGCTGCTCTGTCTTACGGAACAAACAACAAGGAGGGCCTGATTGCTGTATTTGACCTTGGAGGAGGAACCTTTGATGTCTCAATTCTAGAGATCTCCAATGGAGTGTTTGAGGTCAGTGTTTCAGTGTTTGTAACTTGCATCTTGCTAGTAGTACTTTGCTTTAGTAAGGAAATTAATCAAGTTGTTATATCATGCTTCGTTCCCATCCCTGATATGTTGATTGATTATGTTCTTGATTGACAGGTCAAAGCAACTAACGGCGACACTTTCCTGGGTGGAGAAGACTTTGACAATACTCTGTTGGAGTTCTTAGTGAGGGAGTACAAAAATACTGAAAATATTGATCTGTCAAAGGATAGATTGGCCCTGCAGAGACTGCGTGAAGCAGCCGAGAAGGCGAAAATTGAACTCTCCTCGACTACCCAGACTGAAATTAATCTTCCCTTCATCACTGCTGATGCCGGTGGAGCAAAACATCTGAACATCACACTGACAAGATCAAAATTTGAGTCTCTGGTGAATGGTCTGATTGAGAGGACTAGAGAGCCATGCAAGAGCTGCTTGAAGGATGCCGGCATAACCACCAAGGATGTTGATGAGGTCCTTCTCGTTGGTGGAATGACAAGGGTTCCAAAAGTGCAGGAGATAGTCTCTGAGATCTTTGGCAAGGCCCCTAGCAAAGGAGTCAACCCAGATGAAGCTGTGGCCATGGGTGCTGCTATTCAGGGCGGCATTCTCCGTGGAGATGTGAAGGAGCTTCTTCTCCTTGATGTTACCCCGCTGTCACTTGGTATCGAGACTCTTGGCGGTATCTTCACCAGACTGATTTCCAGGAACACTACCATCCCCACCAAGAAAAGCCAGGTTGATTTTTCCCGTTCCTCCTGAACTAGTATAAATATAAACAGTTCTGAAGTACTATGATCTTGGTTAGTCCACCAGTTATATTATATACAGTGTTGCATGCTCTTTTCATATTTTTGGTGGCATATCATTGATGATCTTGCTCTGTTTGCTATCATCGTCTCACTTGAGATGTTTATGTGATGGCTTCGTGTCAAGAGTCACCAATAGATGGTGCTGACTCCTCTGTTAGTCATGATCGTTGTTCACAATTGAACTTTGGACTATACTTTTTAGGGATGTCCTCTGATATGTTTTTCTTTTCTATCAATCTTTTGCTTGGTCTCTTTCCTAAGAGGATCGATTAACATTAGCTATGCCTGTGCTTTCTGATGGCACTCATGGAACTGGCTTCCTCATAGCATTATTGATTCATCCTTACATAGCAGAACAATAAATTTTGCCCTTGTAACACAAAACTTTACGTTTTGTTCATCTGATCTTTTGTATTTGGTTGCCATCTCTCATATTATTTTGGCGGCGTACTTAGCTATGTTGGTGGTGTATCACTGGTCTTCCTCTGTTTGCTATCATTGTCTTACTTGAGTCATTGATAGATGGTGCTGACTCATCTGTTATAGTCATGATTGATTGTTATTCCGCAATTGAACCTTGGATTATTTTTTAGAGATGTCCTCTGATCAAACTCTGTAATGTTAGTTTGCTTGCTTTCACCTCTTGGTGCACTTTGCTAAGAGCAACAGGATTGATTAGCATTAGCTATGGCTGTGAGCTGGCTTTCCCCATATTACTGGTCTGCATTCAGTGTTTTGCTCATCTGATCTGTATGTGTTCAGCAGCTTGCTTACCATGTGCATGATATTGTTTTGGCTTACCATGTGCATGATATTGTTTTGGCAGCATACATGCTAAGAAGCAACAATATAATGTCTCTGTTGCTTTGTGCAGGTGTTCTCAACCGCTGCTGACAACCAGACGCAAGTGGGCATCAAGGTGCTGCAAGGCGAGCGCGAGATGGCAACAGACAACAAGCTCCTGGGCGAGTTCGACCTGGTCGGCATCCCGCCCGCGCCAAGGGGCACGCCGCAGGTGGAGGTGACATTCGACATCGACGCCAACGGCATCGTGACGGTGTCAGCCAAGGACAAGGCGACGGGCAAGGAGCAGCAGATCACCATCCGGTCCTCGGGGGGCCTGTCGGAGGCGGAGATCCAGAAGATGGTGCAGGAGGCGGAGGTGCACTCGCAGAAGGACCAGGAGCGCAAGGCCCTGATCGACGTGCGGAACACCGCGGACACCACCATCTACAGCGTGGAGAAGAGCCTGGGCGAGTACCGGGACAAGGTCCCCGCGGAGGTGGTGTCGGAGATCGAGTCGGCCGTTGCGGACCTCCGCGCCGAGATGGCCTCAGACGACGCCGAGAAGATCAAGGCCAAGATCGATGCGGCCAACCGGGCTGTGTCCAAGATTGGGCAGCACATGTCTGGTGGTGGCGGCGGGGCTGCTGGCGGTGAGCCGGGGTCGCAGGGTGGTGGTGGCGACGAGGCCCCGGAGGCGGAGTATGAGGAGGTGAAGAAGTGAGGTGTAATGTGTGACAGTCTCGACCGCGTCTTACTCCCTGTTACTCATGAGAGGTGAAGAAGTGAGGCGACCCAGCTGAGGTGCGTTAGGTAGTTTTGTGGTGCTGTGCTGAAGGTGGTAGTGGTAGGGTAGTAGGATTACGTGTGCTGTAATATAAGTTTCATGTGTGCGTTTTGAATGTGTCCGAAGAAACATGGTAATTAAGCTGGTAGACCGGCGAGGACGCAATGTTACCCGTGAGCATGAGAGAGATGAGATGACTGATGCCTGGAGTAGAAGGTAAAATCTTCATCTTGTGGTTGATGGATGCTTTGTTGAATGTGAAGCAGCAGCAGCAGCTGTGTTTTGCTCTTTCCCGTTGGTTGTCTTTTTTTTAGAGATTGACGCGGGGGTCAGTCAGGTGGGTGGTGAGCACAAAGAATCCATTGGCTCTGCTCACGGACTAAAATTTCACCTTGTCAAAGACCTCAAAAGTAGGCAAGCCAATATCTTATTTCTCCAGTTTGCTAGAGCAAATATGTCATCTACACGACGCCACCCCACTAGACGAAATGTGCCATGTTGGAACATGCTTGTTTAGGTATAGCAAATTATCTATCAGCTGGGTTGGGTTGACGGATGATGACATGATGACTGTCTTATCCAACTAGATGACGACATTATGATGCTCATGCCCATTAATAACAACTAAACTAAAGCACAAGGCAGCAGACATATGAGATCTCTCCTTCTGATATTATTTTTATGCCATTCTTATTCCTCTACTTTACGAGGGGATCTCATATGTCACCCACTCCTCAGGAGGCTTTCATCTCAGCATATCTCATTCCTTTCACCTGGACAGATCCAGATGACATCTCATCCTGGAACCTTTTCTTTTCCTCGCTCATCTCCAGGTGAAAAGAACAAAAGTTGCAAGTATTTACACTTCCAGGCCAAATGAGTAGGAGGTTGACCACTCAACAACAACATTGTAATAGTAGTATATTTGTGCAGATTAACTGACTGCCAATGGCTTAACGACACCACCACAAGTACAATGCCAGACGGCTAACCGTTAAAATCATCCACTTACAAGCTACTCCCTCCGTTCCTAAATAGATGACCCAACTTTGTATTAAGGTTAGTACAAAGTTGGGTTATCTATTTTGGAACAGAGTGAGTACGACAGAGCCACAACCTCTTACTTTGCTCCTAACAATACGAACACCATTGCTCTCTTCCTAAAGAAAAATGCACCACTTGCTTCTATGCTCTGCTCTCAAGTGCTTCACATACATGGAGGGTTCTGGACGCAGCTGTTTATTATTGAAATGGCATCCAGAAGTTGACACCCCATCATTTCATTTGCTCCAAGAAATGGCAGCAAATGAGCTCCAATTTCTCTCTCTCGGTGTGTGTCTATATAACTAGAGGATGGAGTAATGGAGCCAGATGTCAAGCCAAGGTAGTAGCTGAGCTCTGAAGAAAGGGGGAGAGATCGATGGAGAGGGGCAAGTCTGAGCTGAGGATGGCCATGGAGGACCTCTGCTTGCCCAGCTCAGGAGACGGCGAATATCAGGAGCAACAGGGAAAAATTAGGAGGTCATCCACCATGGATCTCCTCTGCGTCTCCAACCAGCTTCTCCATGTCCTTGGTCAGTTACTTACATTCACATGAAACCCAGCTTGGCCTGCTCTTCTTTCACTATAGATATATCTGCAAATTCAAGTTTTTTTTTTTAAAATTCGAGGTTCAACTAACAAATGCTTTGTTTTTCGCCGGCAAAGATGGGATCGGGCCAACGCTGCTAGTCCTCAGGCAAGACATTTATCAAAATGTTCAGGTAGTTGATCTTTGTACGAAATCATCTTACCGGAATATTGGCCTGCATTCCGCATTGCATTTCTTCACATAACTATGCGACCGACCGAGCATACCGACTCCGCGTTTTAGTTGAGTGAAGCGATGACAGTTATCTATCTTTCCTTATGCAGAGATTACATGATCTCCATGCAAGAGACTCTTTGAAATACGTGAGCTTGACGGCGATCGTGATGGAAGAAGTGGAGGGAGGGACCTCAAAGAAGACCAACAGTTGTACCAGGGCAATTACCTGGCTGGCTAGGTAACTCAATTTTCTGTATACCGTATATGTCAACTCTATTTCCAAACCTTTGTTCTCACGTGTCGGGAAACGCGTTCGGTTTAGGTCAGCGAATTTCTCGATACGTTTGCTGGAGAGATTAGTGAAGAACCCAGAGTCAAGCCTGCAAGAGATGGTGGAAGAAGCATACAAGAGCACCCTCAAACCGTTCCATGGATGGATCTCATCAGCTGCTTACAGGGTATGATCACTTTGATCCAGTTGCCATAATGTTGTTCATCATCACGACTTCTGCATATTTTACACGACTGTATAAGCTAGCAATTTTCTGAAAATTGTTCACGTACGCGATAAATCTACTTCACTTTTTTTTCCCGATAAAGGGTAAAAAGCCGATATTGCAGCCGATTGAGTTTTGTCGACTGAACTAATGTGTCGGGCATAGTTGCAAAATGGCAGATAGCATTGCGCCTCATTCCAGAAAGAGATATCTTCATTCAGTTGCTGATGGGGAACTGCCAGGATCCCGAGGATTTCGGGGAAGATGTCATCATCTTGCTCTCATTTGTACAGCCTATGCTAGAGGAGATGAATGCCATTTTGGTCGGTGTTCCCCATTACCAACCCCTACATCTTCTTAATGATAATTTTGGGGAAGGCGTGTGTTTGCTGATGCAGCTCATGGTGGTTAATTTACAGGTTAAGCACCGGCTGGGCCGGCTGAAATCCAGCTGAAACACAAGCTAGGATGACCAGTCACCTGATGACTCTACTTATCTACCACTGTACCGCATATAATAAGCTACTTAACCTACCTTGCCTTGTAAAATGGAAGTTAACGATTTATTTTTGGCGGTGGGTTCTAGACTCCTTTTTTGTTTTAACAAATGTCAGCTCTGTATTTGTTGCTGTACGTGTAGTTTAGTGGCCGGTTGGACGTATCATCAGAGACCTTTAATAACTGAAACACAATGCATCTTTTGTTTTTCCTGTTGATTTCTTCCTCCCTCCCTCACTGTACTTTTGTTGGTTAGTGGCAACACCGTTCATGCTTTCGCAAAAGCATTCATCGAGAATCTTCTTCTTCGTCTCTTGAGATGTGGCCGAGGATGACAATGGCTCTAATCTTCGATTTAAAGCTAATTGCAATCTCATGGCAATAAAACCAAAGATGTTTGCATTGTTGTGTCACCGGTCAGCACAAAGCTAGCTATGCGCCAATATATTTGTTCTAGTTATTGTACACGAGCTCAAACTAATGATAAGAGTGATGATAGTATATATGTTAGCATGTTATAATCTCAACTTGATCCATTGTGCAACTTCATTTTTTGTTACCGAAACAGAAAAAATTAGAAAAGCAACGACTTAGATTAAACTAGAAGAAGAAGAAAAACAACTACTGCGAAATACGGACACCGAAGAAAACATGATTTTCACCTAATCTCTTGACATGAGGATGGCAATGACAATGACGCCGACCTAAGGGTATCTCTAGCCGATCCCTTACAATTTAATTCCTTATATGCCTCCAGCCTCCTTATACTCAACTTCTTATAATTTGAGAAGTCAAAAGTTGGCCGGACCTAACCAAACCCTCAAATTTAACTCCTTATAGCTTATATTTGGTTCACACATTTCGCCAAGCACCTACAATGCAGCACTCAGAGGCCACCGGCGTCGCCCGGATGGCGCCGGCGGCGATGGACGTCCCTTCCCCGCTCGCTAGGAGGTGGAGTCGGGGCTCCCTCCTCCCGGCGGTGGTGCTGCTCGGCAGGCGGCGGTGTGGCTCGGCGGTGGGGTCCGTGGGCCTCGGGTGCCCTTGACGCGACGGCGTGGCCGTTGGCTGCGGGGCTGCGTGGCGTGCTGTTGGCCAGCGGCGCCCGCTCGGCCCCGATCTGGGCCAGAAACATCTGGGCTGGGGCGGGCCGGCGGTTCGAGGCTTGGCGACGTGGCTCCCTGGTGGTGGCGGCGAGACGCCTGTGCCTGCAGGTGGCGATGGCTCCGGCGGCCGGCGTGCTGCAGCGTGGCTGCAGGCAGTGGCGGAGCTAGCATAGGATCATTGGGGGGGGGGGGGGGGGCAATGGCAAAATATGGGTTTATGAAGAGGCAAAACTCCCTTTTTTTCCCAATCTATGCCATCACAAAAAAAATTCTTCACAGAAGATCCCAGGCTTGGGGGGGCCACAGCCCCCCAGCCAGTGGCTGCAGGGATTGTCCGGATCCGTTGGTGTTCGGCCGGGCCTGTGGAGGCCTGGTAAGTCCCTGTCGCACGTCCGGTCGGCTCCGCGGCGCGGTGGAGGCTGTCCCCTCCTGTCGGCTGCATTGCGGTTGCCCCCGAGCCCGGTGTGCCCTTGTCCTCCCTCGAAGCCTCGTGTTGGTGGCCTCAGTGAGACAGTGAAGTTGGTGCGGTATCCGTGGTGGCACAGGCTGGTGGGCGGCATGTTGGGCGGTGCACTTTCGCTTGTCTGTGTTGGTGTTGGTTTCGGGAGAAATCCCTGGCGGCTCGTCCGCCACTAGCGTGGCTGCGTCCGTGGGCGTTGCCGGACCTTCTTGAGGGGCATCGGTGATACCCCTTCCCATCTGCCAACCGCGTACCGGGGGAAACCTTAGGACTGATCCAGGCAGCAGCGGTGTCATCGTCGCATTCGGTTGCTTGGTACGTGAGACTTCGGAGTGCTAGGCATGCAGTGGTACTTCTCGGAGGGTGCGGCGGATATCGGCCATCTTCGCTTAGTTGAGCTGCCGGCGTCGGCATTTGTTTCTCTTTCTTTCTTTCGTTTTTTGGGCTTGTTTGTGCTGCGGCCCCAACGAATTGGTTGTATCGGTTGGTTGTTGCTTTATAATATAAAAAGCGGGGGAAATCTTTTTTCGTAATGCAGCACTTAACGCACGCACAACCTACAAGTAAGCCGGCCGCACACAACGCACATACACGCTCGTGAACTGAATGGATTGGGAAACCACTCGCCGCGTGAACTGCAGGCCGTGGAGCTGCACGCGTGCGAACCACCTAATTTTTTTGCACGCAGCTCAAACCGCTTG
Organism: Triticum timopheevii; assembly: GCA_963921465.1. Taxonomy (NCBI): domain Eukaryota; kingdom Viridiplantae; phylum Streptophyta; class Magnoliopsida; order Poales; family Poaceae; genus Triticum; species Triticum timopheevii. The sequence continues at coordinate 623,079,516 of OY997268.1, forward strand.
AGCAGAAAAACTATATTTTTACTTAATCTATTTTTAGATTAAATCCCAACAAAAACCATTGTTCGAGGTTGATATATCAGTGTAATTGTCAATATCTTTGTTACCTAACTTGATTGCATGAAACATGATCATAGAAGAAGTCCATGATGATGAAGTCATGTATCTAGGGTAGGGTCATGGACCTGTCCAAGGTACCCTCCCCAAGGACATCTTTAGAAGAAACTGCCTTCCAGTCGATCTGGAAGGATTCCACTCGACAGACTCAAAGACACTCGACCATGAAGACTCACTCGACCACCAGGAGTTCAAGAGCCACTCTGTATCCAAACGGTCTGTAATTAAGTAGTCTTTATGGTCATGATGACACTTTATGTAAGGCGTTACCAGTAACGCCAGGCCTTAATGTACTTTAAACCCTCTGCTACGTGGGCTGGCTGGGGTCCTGACGCACTCTATATAAGCCACCCCCCTCCACAGGCAGAAGGGTTCGCACCCCTGTAACTCATACGCATATAATCCAGTCGACCGCCTCCGGACTCCCAGGCGTAGGGCTGTTACTTCCTCCGAGAAGGGTCTGAACTCGTAAATCTCTTGCGTATACAACTACTCCATAGCTAGGATCTTGCCTCTCCATACCTACCCCTATTCTACTATCAGTCTTAGTACCACGACAATTAGCTCCCACCTTGGGGCAGGTGTCTTAGCGACTTATTGGAGAAGTTGCAATTGTTCCGATCGCCTTCACCATGGTTTCCGGCGGAGTTTTGGTTGAGGGCGGCGAGATCCGTCTCGGCGCGCTCACGTTCATCGCCGATGACTCCGCTTGGCTCCAGGAGGCTCCACTCGACATCGACGCGCTTCCAGTCCGCGGCGCGACACACTTTCGTGTGTGTGTCCGCGGCGTCCTGGTGCGACAACCGTCGTCCCCGTATCGGTCGACTCCTGCCCTCCCTGTCTCCCGCCAGAGCAAGCGTTCTGGTCGGTCGAGGCTTCAGCGGTGGGTAAGGCACACAGTGGCCCGCCAGTCGGCCACCCCCCAAGTCGCGGCGATCGAGCCCGACGAGTCTCTCTACGACTTGTTCGATCTGTCGACTGGCTCCGTAGAGACTGCATCCGAGTGCGACAACAGTGATCCAGCGGCCGAGGTCCTGATGGTCAACGGGCGTCGTAGTCCTCCCGGCTTCCCCCGTACCGACGGAGCGGACGGCGGAGGCGACCCAGCTCAGGCCCACGAGGAGTATCAACCCGAGCCACTCACTTCATTGCAAAGGGAAGATCTTCGCCGCCAGAACATGGATGCTCTGCATACTCCTATCATAGGAGAAACTCCCGAGGCCCGTGCCTTGGAGGACGCGCGTTTGGCCAACTTGGCTGAGCGCACTCGACTGGAGAACCTCCAGCGAGCACTCGACGAGCGCGCGAGGCAACGAGTACCAGACTCCAGTCGACGTTAACTCTTTCCGCCGCCGACTCAGGTATTATCGAATCCCAATTTAGAATCTAGCAGCTGCGGCCCGTATAGTGGAGTCGATTCAGCCTTCTCAGTTAGAGGCTGGCAGAGGCTTGATGCAGATTAGAGATTTGCTCCGGGCAGCAGGAGATCAGAATTCAGCCGTATCGCAGTCGCGTAATAGGATTCACAGTCGATCCGTCGCTGCGAATACAGTCCAGTCGGCTCATAGCCCAAGATCGCCTCCGCGGCGTGAAGGATGTGGGGGTCGACGTGATCAGTATGATGACCAATTCGATCGCGATGATCGGCGTCAAGTGCCCACTCCTCCCCCAAGGGGTGGGTCTTACGCCCTTCGGCAGCAAGATGACAGACGCCAACACAGTGTTGGACGAAGAGCTCCGGCCGACCCCAGGGAACCAGGCTTTGATGCGAGATCCATTATCGTGCAAGGTCTGGTTGACTGGAATAGAGCTCACCGAGAAGGCCATGACAGAGATGTGCCCATCAGCAGCACAGTTCATGTTTCAGGACCAGATTGTTTAAGCAGAGCCATCAGAGCCGCAGTGATCCCTCCCAACTTCAGGTTGGCGACTGGGGTGAGTAAGTTCACTGGTGAGTCCAAGCCCGATACTTGGCTTGAGGACTATCGAGTGGCTGTTCAGATTGGCGGTGGCAATGATGAAGTGGCCATGAAACACCTACCGCTTATTCTGGAGGGTTCGGCTAGAGCCTGGTTGAATCAGTTGGCGCCTAGCAGCATTTACACTTGGGAAGATCTTGCCCGAGTGTTTGTCAGGACATTTGAAGGAACTTGCAAGCGACCAGCAGGTTTGATAGAGCTGCAGGTCTGCTTGCAAAATTCGAATGAGACCCTGAGAGATTACATCCAGAGGTGGATCACATTGCATCATACAGTGGAGAACGCATCTGATCACCAAGCAGTTTGTGCCTTCAAGGAAGGTGTTAAGAACACAGAGTTAAGTTTGAAGTTTGGTCGGACCGGAGACATGACCCTGAGTCAAATGATGGAGATTGCCACCAAGTATGCCAATGGTGAAGAAGAAGATTGGCTCCGGAGTGGCAAGTACAAGCCGAGCCAGTCGGAAAAAGAAAACTCCAGTCGGAAGCAGAAGCGGAAAGCCGAGCCAGCCGCTCCTGGTGAAGCCTTGGCCGTGACTCAGAGCAAGTTTAAAGGGAAGCCCAAAGGATCTTGGAATCCCAAGAAGGTGAATGACAAGGAAGGAAACGATGTGATGGATTTGCCATGCCACATCCACACGAAGAAATATGAAGAGGGTAACTTTATTTACCCGAAACATACCACTCGCTAGTGCCGGCTCTTGATCCAGCAGTTTCAAGGGAAACAACCCAAGGATAAAGAAAAGGAGTCGGACAAGGTTGAGGATAAAGAGGACAGTGATGAAGGATACCCCCATGTCAATTCCACCCTGATGATTTTTGCTGATGTTGAGAGCAAAAGTCGACTAAAAGTTATCAACCGTGAGGTGAATATGGTTGCTCCGGCGACACCCACTTATCTGAAATGGTCTCAGACTGCCATCACGTTCGACCAGTCTGATCATCCGACACACATAGCCACCCCTGGGAGGCAAGCTTTGGTGGTCGACCCAATCGTCGAAGGCACTCGACTGACTAAGGTTTTGATGGATGGCGGCAGCGGACTGAATATATTGTATGCAGTGACGCTAAAGGGAATGGGCATTCCGATGTCCAGACTCAGTTCCAGCAACATGAGTTTCCATGGAGTCATTCCAGGGAAGAAGGTTGAGTCACTCGGCCAAATTGCTCTTGATGTGGTTTTTGGAGATTCAAAGTATTTCCGCAAGGAAAAGTTAACATTTGAGGTTGTGGACTTCCAGAGTGCTTACCACGCTATTTTGGGAAGGCCAGCTTACGCACGATTCATGGCTCGACCATGTTATGTGTATCTTAAATTGAAGATGCCTGGTCCCAAAGGCGTGATCACCATCACTGGCAATCGGAAAAAGGCAGAAGAGTGCTTTCAGAAAGGCTCAAAGATTGCCGATGCTCAGATAACAGTGGTGGAGCTGCAGGAATATCAGAAAAATGCAGATCCGAGTGATTTGTTGCGGGCCAAGAAGCCCGCCACGGAGTCAGCGTTCCAGTCGTCTGGTGAAACGAAGCCCGGTCACATTCACCCGACCGACCCCAGTGCTGCTCCGACTCATATCTCCACAACACTCGACTCTAAATAGGAAGAAGCGCTCATCCAGTTCCTCCGTGAGAACTGAGACATCTTTGCATGGAAGCCTGCTGACATGCTGGGTGTTCCCAGGGGGCTGACTGAGCATCATTTACGAGTCGACCCAAAAGCAAAACCTGTCAAAGAACATCTTCGACGGTCCGCCGTCCAAAAGAGAAAGGCCATTGGCGAGGAGGTGGCTCAGCTCCTAGCAGCAGAGTTCATCCGAGAAATTTACCACTCCGAGTGGCTCGCCAATGTTGTCATGGTCCCCAAGAAGGACAAGTCACTTCGCATGTGCATTGATTTCAAACATATCAATCGGGCCTTCCCGAAAGATCATTTTCCTCTCCCCCGCATCGACCAAATAGTCGACTCGACTGCGGGATGTGAGAGACTGTCTTTTTTAGACACTTATTCCGGTTACCATCAGATCCGTCTGTATGGACCCGACGAGATCAAAACAGCTTTCATCACTCCATTCGGGTGCTTCTTCTATGTCACCATGCCATTCGGCCTCAAGAATGCCGGAGCCACGTTTATGAGGATGATTCAGAAGTGTTTACTCACTCAAATCAGTCGGAACGTGGAAGCGTACATGGATGATATTGTGGTCAAATCACGAAAAGGTTCCGACCTGTTGACTGACCTCGCTGAAACATTTTCCAATCTCAGGAGGTATGATATCAAGCTTAATCCATCAAAATGCACATTCGGATTTCCTGGCGGAAAGTTACTCGGTTTTCTTGTTTCTGAACGAGGAATCGACGCCAACCCAGAAAAAGTTGGTACAATTCTCCGAATGAAACGCCCTGTGCGTGTGCACGATGTCTAGAAGCTTACTGGATGCTTGGCCACATTAAGTCGATTCATCTCTCGCCTCGGTGAAAAGGCATTGCCTCTTTACCAACTGATGAAGAAGTCAGACAAGTTCGAGTGGACTCCAGAAGCTGATGCAGCGTTTGTAGAGCTAAAAGCTCTGCTCTCCACCCAGCCGGTGCTTGCTGCTCCAATCAGCAAAGAGCCTTTGTTGCTTTACATTGCAGCCACAGGACAAGTCGTCAGTACGGTGCTTACAGTCGAGCGGGAAGAAGAAGGGAAAGCCTTTAAAGTTCAGCGCCCTGTATATTATCTTTCCGAAGTATTGACCCCATCGAAGCAAAGATACCCTCATTATCAGAAGCTTGTGTATGGGATTTACATGACCACGAAGAAGGTTGCTCATCATTTCTTTGATCATCCCATTACAGTCGTCAGCGACGCTCCATTGTCAGAGATTCTACACAACAGAGATGCAACTGGTCAAGTGGCAAAATGGGCGATTGAACTCCTTCCCCTTGATATCAAGTTTGAGGCAAAGAAAGCCATTAAGTCCCAAGCAGTAGCAGATTTCATCGCCGAGTGGATTGAACAACAGCAGCCGACTCAAGTTCACTCGAAGCACTGGATCATGTTCTTTGACGGTTGTAAGATGTTAAATGGTTCCGGTGCTGGGGTAGTATTGGTTCCCCCGAGGAGATAAGCTCAGATATGTGCTCCAGATTCACTTTGATTCCTCCAACAATGAAGCAGAATACGAGGCACTTTTGTATGGGTTGCGCATGGCCATTTCACTCGGCGTCCGTCGCCTTATGGTTTATGGCGACTCAGATTTGGTGGTTAATTAGGTGATGAAGGAGTGGGACGTTAGAAGCCCAACCATGACTGGATACTCCAATGCAGTGAGAAAGCTTGAAAAGAAATTTGAAGGGTTAGAGCTCCATCATATACTCCGACTGAAGAATCAAGCGGCTGATGATTTGGCAAAGATAGGTTCCAAGAGAGAAGCCATTCCCAGTGATGTGTTCCTGGAACATATCCATACTCCATCAGTTCAGGAAGATCCTTTTACCAAAGAAGCTTCGCAGCCTAAAAGTGTCACAGATCCGACTGAAGTTGAAGTTCCAGCAGTGGTCGACCTGATCATGGAAGCGTTGGTCATCACTCCCGATTGGATAGTGCCGTACATCGCGTATATCTTAAGTAAAGATCTCCCAGAGGATGAAGAAGAGGCTCGACAGATCGTCCGCCGATCCAAAGCCTTTACCGTGATAAAGGGACATTTGTACAGAGAAAGCGCGACTGGAGTTGGTCAGAAGTGTATAACGCCAGAAGAAGGTCGGATAATCCTTGACGATATCCACTCGGGGACCTGTGGCCATCATGCATCCTCTCGGACCATTGTGGCTAAAGCATACTGAGCGGGATTTTACTGGCCAAGAGCAAATGAAATGGCAAAGGAGATAGTCAACAAGTGTGAAGGATGTCAATTTTACTCCAATATGTCACACAAGCCCGCCCCAGCCTTGAAAACCATCCCACTCGTCTGGCCTTTCGCTGTTTGGGGATTGGATATGGTTGGACCATTGAGAACAGGCAGAAGTGGCTTCACTCATGTGCTGGTGGCAGTCGACAAGTTCACCAAGTGGATTGAGGCCAAACCCGTCAAGAATCTTGATGCTGGCACTGCTGTCAGCTTCATCAGGAAGTTGATATTCAGATATGGAGTTCCACATAGCATCATCACTGACAATGGGTCAAACTTCGATTCCGAAGAATTTAGAGCCTTCTGCATGTCTCAGGGCACACGAGTCGATTATGCTTCAGTCGCTCATCCCCAGTCAAATGGACAGGCAGAACGAGCGAATGGTTTAATTCTCAAAGGGCTGAAACCCCGACTGATCTCAAGCACGTGGCTGGTGCATGGGTCGACGAACTTCCGTCAGTACTTTGGGGATTAAGGACCACACCTAATCGGTCGACTGGGAGAACTTCGTTCTTCTTGGTCTACGGAGCTGAAGCAGTCTTGCCGAGTGACCTGCTTCACAACGCACCCCGAGTCGAACTCTACACTGAAGCTGAAGCAGAGCAAGCCCGGCAGGACGCAGTCGACCTTCTAGAAGAAGAAAGAGAGATGGCTTTGATCCGCTCGACCATTTATCAGCAGGACTTGCGTCGCTTCCATGCCAAAAATGTGAAGAGTCGAGCCTTCCAAGAAGGAGATTTGGTTCTCCGAGTGGATCAGCAGAAGCCACACAAGCTTGCTCCTACTTGGGAAGGTTCCTTCATCGTCACCAAGGTTCTCCACAATGGGGCGTACCGCCTTTACAATGTCGAGCACCAGATTGACGAGCCCCGAGCTTAGAACGCGAAGCTGCTCCGCCCCTTTTATACTTAAGTATTCACTCGGATGGATGTAATAAAAGGACTTCTGTAGTTTATTTTTTCAAAGACAAGAGTGTTATAATTTTCCCAGTGATTGTTGCTACTTTGGTTCCCCCAGTGGGTGGCTTAGCTGCGAATCTGCTTCGCCTAAGTTTGTAAAAAAAATCCTTGCCGAGTGGTGAGCCAGCCTCCCACTCGGGGGCTTAGCTGCGAATCCGTTTCGCCCAAGTTTAACAAAATCCTACCGAGTGGTGAGCCAGCCTCCCACTCGGAGGCTTAGCTGCAGTTCAAGTACTCGCCTAAGTTCAACAAAATCCTGCCGAGTGGTGAGCCAGCCTCCCACTCGGAGGCTTAGCTGCAGTCCAAGTACTCGCCTAAGTTTAAACAAAATCCTGCCGAGTGGTGAGCCAGCCTTCCACTCGGGGGCTTAGCTGTAGCATAGCGCTCGCCTAAGTACAAACACAACGTGCGCTCCGCAAGGAGGACGAGGCGCAGGTCGACTGCTACCCTCTCCTTTCGAGCCACGCCACAAATACAACGTGCGCTCCGCAAGGAGGACGAGGCGCAGGTCGACGGCTACCCTCTCCTTCTGAGCTACGCCACAAATACAACATGCGCTCCGCAAGGAGGACGAGGCACAGATCGACTGCTACCCTCTCCTTCTGAGCTACGCCACAAATACAACGTGCGCTCCGCAAGGAGGACGAGGTGCAGGTCGACGGTTACCCTCTCCTTCCGAGCTACGCCACAAATACAACATGCGCTCCACAAGGAGGACGAGGTGCAGGTCGACTGTTACCTTCTCCTTCAGAGGTACGCCACAAAAACCCTACCGAGTGGAGAGCAAACCTCCCACTCGGGGGCTTAGCTGCAGCCCAGTGCTCGCCTAAGTTTTTGAAAATCCTACCGAGTGGAGAGCAGACCTCCCACTCGGGGGCTTAGCTGCAGCCCAATGCTCGCCTAAGTTTTTGAAAATCCTACCGAGTGGAGAGCAGACCTCCCACTCAGGGGCTTAGCTACAGCCCAGTGCTCGCCTAAGTTTTTGAAAATCCTACCGAGTGGAGAGCAAACCTCCCACTCGGGGGGCTTAGCTGTAGCCCAGTGCTCGCCTAAGTTTTTGAAAATCCTACCGAGTGGAGAGCAGACCTCCCACTCGGGGGCTTAGCTGCGGCCCAGTGCCAGCCTAAGTATGACGAGGTACAAGTCGATCGCAATCTGTGCTTCATCCCTACCTGCAAAAGAGCATCTCAAACACTAGCATATATTCCGAGCGAAGGACAATGTTCGTTTGAAGGAAGATGTAAACATATTCAACGTCAAATCCAAGTTCAGATAGCGTCCTACGGAACCAGAAGTGCTCAGGCACCAAGCCTGTTAAAGTTTATCGGTTACAAAAACCACTCGGCATACCGAGGCAAATTTAAGGCATCAAGCATAGAAGTTTTTTACCCCTCCTGCGGAGGGCTGGAAGGCGCAAAAAACTCGTCCAGGTCGATTCCATCTGCGATCCGGGTGGCAGCAGCGATGAAGGTCTCCATGAAGGATCGGAAGTCATGCTTCTTGGTATTGGCCACCTTGAGAGCCGCCAGCTTGTCCTCTCGCGCGTCCTTGAAGTGAACACGGACCAGAGACAGAGCAACATCGGCACCACACCTGGCAGAAGACTTCTTCCATTCTTGCACTCGACTTGGAACTTTGTTCAGTCGAGTCATCAGAGACTCAAGGTCATTCTGAAGTGTTTCTCCTGGCCAGAGTGCCGTGTCGATGCGCGACGTTGCAACCTTCAGTCTTGCAAGATAGTCGACCACAACAACAACACGAGACTCGAGTGGGAGCATGTTCATGGCGGCTTCATCCTTCACAGGAGAGTTGATGGGATCTAGGCTCGTCTCCAGTCGACCAGTCTCTTCCTCAAAGTTCTGGCAGAACTCTATAGACACAACCCAAAGTTAAGGCAGCAGTTTGGTGGTAAGTCCATAATTAAAGGCCTGTCGGATACAAGAGATTACCTTCAAGCATGAGGAATAGCTTCTTGGCGAGCCCTCCCAGATAAGCCTCTAGATCATTCTTCTTTCCCGCCAATTCACTGGCCTTGTCACTCAGGGCTATCTTGTCATTCTTCAGCAGACTGACCTCTTTGTTGGCCACGTCAAGAGCAGCTTTCAGATTGGTGTTCTCCTCTTCAAGTTTGCTGATTGAAGCCAACTTTTCTTCTGCGAGTTTGGTCTTCTCCGAAGCTGCTTTCTGTGCCTCAGTGAGGTCAAGATCCTTCTTCTTCAAAGAATCCCTCAGTTTATCTGCAAAATCACAGTGAGATCAGACTCGGGAGTGGACAAGAAACAAAGGCAGTCGTCAAGGTTCTCACCAAACATACCTTTTGTCTCCTCCTTCGCCTTCGTGAAGTTCTCCTGGACAAGCTTCAGATCAAGTTCGAGCCGGATATGCTTGTTCTCCAACTCAGTATAATGAGCTGCAAGCTCGCAAGATTTCTGTGAAGGATCAATCAACAGACGTCAAAGATAGGTCACTTCCGAGTGACTAAGAGAAAAATCGTAGTATTTCTAAGACTACAGCCAAATCCAAAAACTCAACTGTAGTCTCGGGGACTACACCCAGTGGGTGCACTCAGCGTGCCCCCATTGGTTCTATCAGCTCGAAGTCGATCAGTCGACCAAAAAAGACAGAAAGGCTAACCACCAGCAGTTAGCCACAGTTTCAAAAAAAAGAGAGGTGTTCTTCAGACCGTAGTCGACTGCCAGCAGTCGACCACGGTCTCGGGTACTACACCCAGTGGGTGCACTCAGCGTGCCCCCACCGGTTCCATGATTCCATTCGACTAGATCGAGTAAAGAAAATAATGAGAAAAAGTTCAAGACATAAAGGCTATGGTCGACTGCCAGCAGTCCACCATAGCCTTGGGGACTACACCCAGTGGGTGCACTCAGCGTGCCCCCACCAATCCAGATATTCAATCGACACACCTAGTGGGTGGTGTATGACAGATACTAAGATGTTCAGAAAGAAAAGTTTTCAGGTATCATATTCTAACAGAACAGGTGGTGATCGACTAACCTGAACATTGCTCTGAAGGGCTGAACTAGCGTCATAAGCTGCTTGACTGGCGTCTCGGATCGCCTTCACCTGCTCCATCATGACCCCCGCCTGGCGTATGGCTTCTTTAGCAGCGCTTGCTTGGTCCTCTGGGACGTGGTGGGTGGAGAAAAGGGAAGGCAGATCAGCACTTGACGACAAAGGGCGAGCACTCGTCAGCGGCACCGCAAAGGATATGGTAGCCCGAGTGACGTTGTCCCCCTCCGGAACCAACGTCTCAGGTGCTGATATGACCTGAGCTGTCTTGCCAGCAGATGCCCTCCTATTCCTCCTCTGCCTCAGTGGCTCCTCATCATTATCATCAGGAAGATCAATGATGATATTAGGTGGAGCTACAGAAAAGATTCAAAGTTAAAAATGAAGATCCTATCGACTGAAAACGAAGCTACAAAGGTCATACCAGGGTTGGAAGTGACAGCATCCTCCATTTCTTGATCTTCAGGTCTGGTTGAGGTCTCAGAAGTAGCAGCACTGCAGTTTCAGAAATCAGTCGGTCAGCGAACGAATCGACCAAGAGTAAATCCATGTGAAACAAGAAAACACAAGTTACGCCATTACCCGGAAATAGTGGGAATCACCATCTTCATCTTCGGCAGGGCCTTCGTCGGCTTTGATGATGCCGCTCGGGATTGCTTCGGTGCTTTCTTAGTCGGCGCCGGAGAGGTCGTCCGAGGATGCTTGGTCGACTGCACAACAGGCACGGCCCCCTTGCCGCGCTCGACTGCAAGGGTCATGGACAAGCTTGGATCGTCTTTCAGAACGGGGAGGCTGGACTTCCTCCTCCTCCTCCTCTTCCTCGTCAGAGCCAGCGTCTTCGTCACCCTCCTCGCCATCCGATTCCCACTCCTCTTGACTTTCGCCTCCGCTTCCTTCCTCCTCTTCGGTCTGAACTTGCGCCCCGTTGGGCATCGAATACAACTCAGTAGTGCTCTGGAAGACAACAAAACAAGACGAAGGTCAATCGACCGATTTGCAGTAAAACAGAATGAATGAAACATGATCACAGTTGGAGATAAGTGGTCATACCTTGTCTGGTTCGTAAGAATGGTCGAGTGGTGGGATCCTCCTAGCCCCACGAGGGTTATCTTTGTTCCCTGTGATGGCAGTCATCCACCTCTCCAGTGTGGCATCGTCAACCTCCTCTGGATGGACCCGAGTGGTGTCTTCGGTACCAGAGTACAACCACATCGGGTGGCCTCGGTATTGGAGCGGCTGAATGCACCGTCGAAGGAAAACCTCCAGAAGATCCATGCCAGTCACTCCGTCGCGAATGAGCTGGACTACACGTTCCATCAACATTTTAACCTGAGCCTTCTCCTCCAGAAGCACCTTCAGAGAGGACGTCTTGTTCACTCGGTCCATGGAGAACGGAGGGAGGCCAGTCGACTGCCCTGGCGTCGACTGGTCTTGGCAGTAGAACCAGGTCGACTGCCACCCTCTAACTGACTCAGGAAGGGTCATGGCTGGAAAGACACTCTTACTCCTCATTTGGACCCCAAGACCCCCACACATCTGGATTACTTGGGTCCTCTCGTCATTCGGACTAGCCTTTTTCACCGTCTGAGAGCGACAAGTGAATATGTGTTTGAAGAGGCCCCAGTGCGGCCGGCAACCCAAGAAGTTTTCGCACAAAGACACGAAAGCGGCGAGATAGGCAATGGAGTTGGGTGTGAAATGATGGAGTTGTGCCCCAAAGAAGTTCAGAAACCCTCGAAAGAAAAGATTCGGCGGCAGAGAAAACCCGCGATCGACATGGGTGGCTAAGAGAACACACTCACCCTCCTGTGGCTGCGGCTGCCACTCCGTCCCTGGAAGTCTTGCTGACCCATGAGAGATCAGTCCTTCGTTGGCTAGATCATCGAGGTCCTTCTGGGTGATGGTCGAGCGGATCCAGTCTCCCTGGATCCAGCCTTGCGGCAGGCCGGACCGCCACGAGGATCCGCCCCGACTGGTCGCTCTCCCCTTCGCCTTCGCCGTTCCTTCTTCGCCCGCTCCAAGGCCGCCGTCTTCTCCTTCACCATTGTCGCCGGCGAGGCGCGCGAGGAGCAGAGGAGCGGAGATGGAAGCGAGTGCAGCAGGCGAGTTCGAGGAAGAGGGAGAGGGGAATGAGGGTGCACTGTTCAAAAAACCCCCGTCCGGCGCCTTATATGAAGTCGCTTTCGAGTGGCTGACTGGTAGGCCCGGGCGATCCTGTCAAATCCCGCAACAGTCACGCGCGTGATACGTGGCGAAAAAGGTGGCACAAAAATCGAGGCGTCTTTGCCTTATCCAATCCGAGTACCGCGGCCTTCTCCGATTCGTGCGCTTCCCAAAATTCGGATCCCGCTTAATCCGCTAATTGCAGAGCAACTTGTCAGACGGCAGATTTCCTTCGATCCGTCGCTCGGAAATCTCCAAGATTCGTAAAGTTCACTCAACAGACGTAAGGAATGGATCAAGGCGAATGAAAGAGAAGTTGACACCGTCACTAAAGAGCCATTGATCCGGAGTAAGACACACTCGCAACACAAAAAACAGGTCGGAAAGATTATCAACTCCTTCCTCACTCAAACCTCGATCCATTCGGGGGCTAATGATGAAGTCATGTACCTACGGTAGGGTCATGGACCTGTCCAAGGTACCCTCCCCAAGGACATCTTTAGAAGAAACTGCCTTCCAGTCGACCTGGAAGGATTCCACTCGACAGACTCAAAGACACTCGACCATGAAGACTCACTCGACCACCAGGAGTTCAAGAGACACTCTGTATCCAAAATGGTCTGTAATTAAGTAGTCTTTATGGTCATGATGACACTTTATGTAAGGCGTTACCAGTAACGCCAGGCCTTAATGTACTTTAAACCCTCCGCTACGTGGGCTGGCTGGGGTCCTGGCGCACTCTATATAAGCCACCCCCCACCACAGGCAGAAGGGTTCGCACCCCTGTAACTCATACGCATATAATCCAGTCGACCGCCTCCGGGCTCCGAGACGTAGGGCTGTTACTTCCTCCGAGAAGGGCCTGAACTCGTAAATCTCTTGCGTATACAACTACTCCATAGCTAGGATCTTGCCTCTCCATACCTACCCCCTATTCTACTGTCAGTCTTAGTACCACGACACATGGTGCTTGACGTGTTCATTAGGATTAATATATATTACTCCTCCCAACCAATAATTGTATGAACCTTACTAGTAGTAGTAGGGTACTAATGTACTCCCTCCGTAAACTAATATAAGAGCATTTAGAATACTAAAGTAGTGATCTAAATGCTCTTATATTAGTTTACAGAGGAAGTAACGTACAAGTACAACTCATCTATGGCAACTTCATCCAAGAATTTGTGACGTTTGTGTCCCTCTCCTACGTCTTGCCAACGTTGGGGTTATTGTCTAGCTCTCCTCGGTGTTAATATCAATGATTTTCGGTCGCTACTTCTAAAAGCACCATAGCATTAACAAGATTGCTCTAGTAATATGTGATAGCATGTCATAGGTAACTGTCATTGATAGGTTCTTTCCGTGATGGCTGACCTCAGCTCTCCAGGATGGCGGTAGAGTGAACTGCCGGACTTCTCTAGAACAATGTTAATAAGATGATCCAGCTATATAATATATGGTTTGATACCAATCGTCAAATGGGTTTGGAAGGTGCATGAGTGAGTGTCATCAGTAATTATTATAACGAATTATCGGTTGGGTTGATTGATCATGACATGATTATTTTCCTCTCCAACTGGATGAACACATGATGACGTATATACACATTCCTAGACGAGTGAATACCAGTTTGTTATCCGTATTCTGATACTTTTGAAGCTAATTACCCAATTATAACTTTTCATATGGATTACCCTAGCAAAAGTTTTGTCATTTTTTATCCCTGTAAAGTACTTTAGGTCGAAGATAGCTCCTCCTTAAAGGATTGGTGGAGTTATGCCTAGTATATGTTGCATCACCCGAAAGGAAATGCGCTGAAGAAGAATGAGGTGGAAGCAAAGAAAAAAGGTTGCATGGCATGACGAAGGAACTCAATAATGTGAAGCGGTGCGTACGCACACTAGATGACCGTGATAAAATAAACCATGTACCGTTAAGCCATTTGACCTATTCAAGCGCGAGAGAAAAAGCTGGGAGGAAAATCCCAACATGATATGTCACCTGTAATTAACAATTAAGACCCACCTGGTAGATCATTAAATGGTGTAAAAAAGCAAAACTTTTGCTAAACTGAAAAACTATTGAATGGAGTACTTTGCATAAAAAAAATTCTAAGTAAAGAAAATAGGACTCAGGTAATTTCTCTGATAAGATACCAATCTTATTCGTCTACTTAGCAAGGACATCATGTCACCCGTTATTGACATCAATTGTTGCCAAGGCATGATGTCCTCAAATGAAAAAGTGTCCAATACAAAAAAGTTCTATATCATCTTTGATGTTTGGGTCATCATCATCCGATCACATCTCGAGGACCAAAATTGTGCTCGAAGTACTAGAATTTTGTATTCCGAGTACTGTTCGGCTGATTACGCCTCCAATATGGCCCGATATGAAAAAGTGTTCTACAAGGATTGTCTTCGTCTCGTCGAGCCGATTGATTTTAATATGTGATTTATCTCAATCCGAGGTTGTACACAAAAGTTAGAGCCAACACAGTGCTGTCTGAGTATGAGAAGTGGCCCGCGGCACCAGACACCCATATGACTGATGTCTGATAGGTAGCGCGAATTGTTGCCTACTCTGTTCCTTGGTGGCCCACATGTCAACACATCAAGGGGCAGCCCCAAACCTGTGGCAAATCCAGAGTAGCAGGGTCCTCACCTTAAAGGTAAATGGGTAGAGAAAATTGAAGAGCATTGTGAATTTGCACCTTCCCTCTTAGGTCTAAAAACTATTCAGCTCAGGGCAGTTGGTAATAAGGAAACTCTTTTATCAGAAGAAGGGCTAGTTATTTGGAGGGTGAACTTTACCCAAAAGACCGTGGAGGGTACCCCATCACTGTCAGTCAAGATTCTAGTAAGTTGGTTTAACTTTATTGTGCATCTCCTAATGACACCAGACAAGTTTAATTGGACTATTCATATGCTCAAATCTCCCCTTTGGGAGTTACTTGCTGAAGTTGAGGGCACTGAGGACTCTATTCTTTCCACATTCCTGATAAGTGTTCAACAACACATGCACCAACTTGCCAGCAGGCCCTGGTTGATCTAGAGCAACATGACACCAACAAAGAAAATGCTGATGATTCTTCAAACCAGGAGGACCTTGACTCTCTTGCCCTTCTTCAACCTTTTGGGACAAAAAACTCTAAGAAGAGAAGGGGAGGAAAGACACCTCTAGTTGAAACTGAGGTAAGAAGGAGTGACAAAATTAAAAAAGATAATGCTGGTTTAAAAAGAGGATCATGTTCAAATACCAAATGTCTTCCTTGTAATGTTATTCCACCAATTGCTCATAAATCTGTGGTTAAAAATATCACTACCTCCTTTTGCAAGGTGGCTGACCAAGAGCCAGAGGAAAAAATCTCTAAGAAGGGCAAGAGGAGGGTGGATGAAGATTTGGCTAGCGTGATCCCAGCCAAAGGGAACATGAAAGACTCAACCAGTGTTTAGATGGAAGTGCTCTATGAAATAACAGTAGAGAGGGAAGGAGCAAAGAACATGTTATGCTTCCTTTTGGTTACTTTTGGATGTATTAGCCAGCTATGTGTCATGTGGAATTGTGATGTTAGTTCTTTTTGTGATGACTGTACTTCCTGCTAACTTCTAGCTTTTAAGAAGGCAAGTCCAATTGAATCCCTATGGATGTTGCTGTGTTTTCTGAGGGTGCTTGCTTTGCCCGTTTTCTCTGAAATGGTTACTAATTTCTGGCCAAGTGTATGGAATAATTAGAGGAATTTTGGGATCTATGAATTATGAATGGAACTGCAGGTAGATACTTAAAGAACATTTGCTCATTTTGCAAAAACAAAATAAATCAAAAGATCTACTTGGAAAGATTAAAGGGGTCAAATTTGGTGATGAGAACACAAAATTCTTCCATACAAAGGCCTCTATTAATTTCAGGCACAATCACATTGCAATGTTGAAAAATGAGGATTAGGTGGAGATTACTGACCATGCAGGGAAACGCAGCTCTACTTTGGAATGCATTCAAGAAAAGACTAGGCCACTATAAGAAAACCACAATCCACTTTGATCTCAATTCATTATATGATCATCAGGATGAACCTTCAGACTTTGATAACCTGGAACTTCCTTTCACTGAAGAAGAAATTAATGAGGTGGTCAAGCAATTGCCATTAGATAAGTCTCCTGGGTGATGGATTTAACAATGAGTTCTTCAAAACTTGCTGGGACATTATAAAACAAGATGTAATTAGATTGATTCATGAGTTCTATGAGGGACACATTTCTCTGGAGAGTATCAATTCTTCATTCATTACGTTAGTCCCAAAGGGACCCACTCCAACAACTGCAAATGATTTCAGGCCTATCTCCTTGCTGAACTGTTGCCTCAAGCTCATCACTAAACTCCCGGCTAATAGATTGCAAAAGGTGATCCTCAAAATGGCCCACATTAACCAGTATGGTTTTCTAAAGGAAAGAGCAACACATGATTTTCTTGGCTGGTCTTATGAGTTCTTTCACCAATGCCTCAAGTTAAAAGAGGAAGTGGTGGTGCTGAAGTTGGACTTTGAAAAGGCCTTTGACTTAACTGAGCATACTGCAATCATTGATATTCTCAAAGCAAAGGGGTTTGGGGATAGGTGGATTGGATGGATTAAAATGTTGTTCACTTCTGCATCATCTCAAGTGCTTCTCAATGGGATTCTTGGAAAGAAGTTTTATTTTCTTAGAGGAGTAAGACAAGGGGATCCCCTCTCCCCCCTTCTCTATGTGCTTGCTGCTGATCTTCTCCAGTCAGTCATGAATAAAGCAACAAATTTGAGTCTTCTCACACCAACTCTGCAAGTAAATTCATGTCCTGACTTCCCTATAGTGCAATATCCTGATGACACATTTATTCTCATGCAAGCTGATGCCACACAACTCCATTGTCTCAAAGCTCTCCTCAATACTTTGCTGAAGCTAGTCGTTTAAAGGTCAATTACAACAAATCAAATCTCATTTCCATCAATGTGAATGATGAGAAGATGGAAATCTTGACCAACACTCTGAACTACAAAAAGGGATCATTTCCTTTCAACTACGTGGCATGCCACTGGGTCTTTACAAGCCAACAGTGGAGCAATGTATGCCCCTGGTGAACAGAGTTGCTAAAAAATTGGTAGGCCTGTCTGCATTCATGACTCTTGTTGGAAGGTTTCTCTTGGTTAAATCAATGCTCAACTCACTTATTATTTACTTCATGGGTTGCCTTGATGTACCTGTGACTATCAAAACTCAGGTCATAAAATACCTCAGACATTGCTTCTTGAGAGGGCCAAAATTAGAAGACCATAGACCTACTATGGCAGCTTGGTTCATTGTCTGTAGGCCGAAAAGTGAGGGTGGACTTGGAGTCATGAACATTTTTGTGCAAAATCAAGCCTTGCTTCTCAAGAACCTTCACAAATTTTATAATATGGAAAACATCCCCTGGGTCAATCTCATTTGGGAAGCTTACTATCAAAATGACACATTCCCAGGGCAAAAATGGGAAGGATCTTTCTGGTGGAAGTGCAACTTGAGACTCATAGATAACTTTAAATCCATGGTCAGATGTTCAATAGGAGATGGAAGAACTGCCCTTTTTTGGTCTGATCTTTGGCACACTGCTTGCATGCATCAATCCTTCCCACATCTATACTCGTTTGTAAAAGACCAACATCTATCAGTACAAAGGGTTTTGCAGCATGAATATTGGAAGACCTATTTCATCTGCCACTTACTGAGCAAGATTTTATGGAATTTGAATTGATGGAAGAAATTTGTGATAACCTAAGAAGGTCTGAATATAGTGACCACTTGGATTCCTGGAGCTACATGTGGGGAAATGCTACTTTCTCTGTGGCCAAGGCTTATAAAATTATGATAGGAGTTAAAGTGGTGCCAGAGCAATTCCAGTGAATTTGGAAGAGCTCTTGGCAGCCAAAGCACAAGGTGTTTTTCTAGAGACTGCTTCATGATAGGCCGAATACAAGGAATCTTCTCAGGAGGAAAACTTTTCATTTGGATAACCACAAGTGTGCTACTCTTAACTGCCCATAGGAAGAAACACTTCAACACCTATTCTGGACAGGTCCGTTTGCTACAGAATGTTGGGACATCATTTGTCCAGCTAGAAAAAGAAATTTACCCATCATGGAAGCTCTTGCAGACCTAAGGGATAATTTGCAGGAAGCTTTCTCCATGGAGATCATAATCTTAGCATCATGGGCCATCTGGATAGTCAAGAATGATAAAATCTTCCAAAACATCCTTCCAAGCATCAACAGATGGAAACCATCTTCCATTCAGAGCTATAACTACTCAAATTCAGAATTAAGGACAAATATGCTGCCTCTTTCAACACTTGGCTGGACAATCTTCTTTTGTAGCTTCATAGTGGCTCTGTAGATTAGATTAGTGTAGATCTTTGATTTTTTTGGGTTTATCTCAAGCCTTGTAATCTTCTGTACTCATTGTTTTATTAATAATATAAAAATTGTAGTGGGGTTTTGCCCTATTGTATACAGTCAAAACAATAGTCCATGAAACGGGCCAGAATTGGCCAAAACTGCGCGTGTTAATGACCGACACATAAACGCACCCCGGTCTTTGTCAATCGTGGAAATCACTCTGGGACCCCAAAACTGAGTAATAGTCCAAGAAACGGGCCAGAATTGCCCAAAACTGCGATTGTTGATGACCTACACGTAAGCGCACCTTGGGGTTCAACAACTATGGAAATCGCTTTGGGACCCCAAAATGGTGAGTAATCGTACATGAAACGGGCCAGAATCTGCCGAAACTGCGAGTGTTGATGACCGACACGTAAATGCACCCCGGGGTTCGTCAATCATGGAAATCACTTCGGGACCCCAAAACTGAGTAATAGTCCAAGAAACGAGCCAGAATCGACCTAAACTGCGAGCCTTGACGACGATCACGTAAGAACACCTTGGGTTGTGATAACCATGGAAATCGCTTTGGGACCCCAAAACGGTCTGTAATAGTCCATGAAAGAGCCCAGAATCAGACAAATGTAGGATTGCTGATGAACGATACATAAACGCACCTCGGGGTTCGTCAATCATGGAAATCGCTCAGGGACCCCAAATCAGCGAGTAATAGTCCACGAAACGGGCCAGAAACGACAAAAACTGTGAGTGTTGATGACCGACACGTAAACGCACCCCGGGGTTCATCGATCATGGAAATCACTCCGGGACCCCAAAACAGTGAGTAATAGTCCAAGAAACGGCCAGAATCGGCCAAAACTGTGAGTGTTGATGACCTACACATAAGCGCACCTTGGGATTCAACAACTATGGAAATTACTTCGGGACCCTAAAACGGTGAGTAATAGTCCACGAAACGGGTCAAAATTGGCCAAAATGTGAGTGTTTGTCACAGCCCTAGATTATTGCTTGTATTAGTTGCATCATAGAGCACTCATGCATCATGTCTAAATTTCCGAAAACTTGGAATTGAGGAAAGTGGAAGCCTCAAAAACTTAAATAAAAGAAGGGCAAAGGAACCTTGAAATCACATTCTTTGTTTCCAAGATGTCCTTTTGCAATGTTTGAGAATTTTGGCTAGAGATATATATCAAACCAAAATTTAGGAACATTTTTAAGGAATTATTTTTGGGACATTGAATTTAAATCAATAGCTATTTGAATTTGAGTTATATTCATATAACTAGAATATAATTTCAAATATCTTGAAACATTTTATGTGCATTTGGAAATGTCCATTTTGCAACATAAAATTATTCAAAGGGTTTTGCCACTATTTTGGAATTGTTTTGAATTTTGAACAGTGGCAGAATATTAAAGAAAAGAAAACATAACAAAAAAAATAAAACAGAGCAACCTTACCTGGAGCATACCTGGCAGCCTAGCTGGCCCAACAATGTAGCTGAGGCCCAGCCCACCAGGGCGAAGCGGTCGTCTTCAACCTCTCCCAGTAGGCAGAGGCGTGTCGACGCCAGCGCACCCGAGGCCTCCACCTCCTCCCTGCCTGCCTGACCTCCCTACGTCGCTCTCTCGCGCCTGGGAGATGGCCAGCACCCCCTCGCCCACTCCCCTCGCTCTCTGCTCTCCCCCCGGCCTCTAGCCCCCTCTCCTGAGCAAAAGAGAACATGCTCATCGCCATCGACGCCGTTCACTGTAGCCACCGCCTCCCCCTGAACCTCTCTCCGCCTCCAGAAGATCCCCCACGACCACCTCTTCCTCCTAGACGAGTCATGTGAGCTCAGCCGCCCTGCATTGCCGTCTGCATCGCCTTCTTTTCCCTCCAGCCGCCGAGATCGCCGGCAACGCCACGATGCCGACCGTGCCTCCCCGAGCCCAATGAGACCATCGACGACCTCGCTATGAGCTCCACTCCGTTCCCCCTCCCTTGTTTTGCTCGTTCCCGTGCCGTAGCACCCTCGCCCACATGCCCGAGCACCGCCGTCCGCCATGGCTGCCTAGCCCCCTCGACCCGAGCCCCTCCGCTCGAACCCGTGGCACCAGCGTGCTTCTGGTGGCCCGCGGATGCCACCTAGCCCATCAGCTCCTCCCCTGGCGCACGCAGCCGCATCCTCGCGCGAGACCGAACTCCGACCACCGCCTCGCTCGCCACCGCCGACGCCCCAGCTTACCCCAGCTCCTCTCACCTGCTCCTCTAGATGCGCGCAAACTCAAGGAACCCAGAGAAACAAACGGCGAGGCAAATGGTTGCCCGTAGTTCGATTCTGATGAACACCCGTCGTCAGATGTGCTCGCCGGCGTCCAACTCCGGTGAGGTGACGTGGCGTCATTAGCCTGAGGCTAATTACCGCGTTAACCTTGCCCTGTGTCACAGACAGACCGGCCCCACCACTCCAATTAACCATAGGGTAACCCCTGTTTAGTTTTAACCTAACCCCGGTGGGCCACGCGTCAGCTTTGACCAAGCTGACGTGGCTGTTGACTGGGTCCACATGTCTGTGACCCAAACAACACTGTGTCACTAACCAGTGGACCCCACTGGTCAGGTTTGACCTGAACCAGGTCAGTTGACCTGCTGACGTCACCCTGACGCAATGCTGACGCAGTATTTGATTTCTGGATTTAAAATAATTCAGAAATTCCAGAAAATAGTATAAACTTCTAAAATTCATATAAATTCAACTGTAACTCAGAATGAAATACTTTATATTAGAAAAATGATTAGAAAAATCCAATCTATCCATCTGTACTATTTTCATGCATGTTTGAGCAAGTTAACTTCACTGTTTAGGATGAAACATGAATAGGACAACTTTGATAATGGTTCTGGAGTTGGAATTTGATGTAGTTTTGAATTCCACTTCAGTCAAAATGACTTGCTGTTGCATTAGCCCAAATCACAATATATTGCCATGTCATGATCATGCATCATATTTTTGCATTGCATTGATTGTGTTTCTTCGTTGTTTGTCGGTGTTTGTCCCCTCTAAGTAGACGTGTTTCGACGATGAGTTCGATGACACCGATGAAGAGCTATTACTATCTTCAGAAGTGCCAAGCACGCAAAACCCCCTTGTTCATTCCGATACAATCCCACTCTCTCGCTCCTGCTCTCTTTTACTGCATTAGGACAACAACGTTTCAACTATTACATGCTCCGGTAGCTGAACCCCTTTCCTTTGCATGACCTGTCATTTCCACAGTAAATAGATGAAACCCACTAGCATGAGTAGGAGTTGTTTGAGCCCTGATGTGCCTACTCATTCATGCTTGTTTGTCATGCCTGCTATTGCTTAGAATTGCGTCAGGTCTGATTCATCGGGGATGAATTGGAGGTGTGTGAACATGTCCTACTGTTGAGAGCTAAGTGTGTGAACACGACTTGGTAAAGGTAGCGGTGAGAGGCCATGTAGGAGTACATGGTGGGTTGTCTCATTGAAGCCGTCCTTAGGAACTGAGTTCTGTGTTTGTGATCCATGAACAGTTGCTACCACACATTGGGTTCCAGTAACTCGACCCCTCTCGACCTATTAATCAGCCTGATCTCTGTCCAGGAGTTGCAACTAGTTTATGGTGTTTGTAGGTAGTGCTAGGAGTCTACCAAGTGGCACCCGGTACAGGTGGGCTTGGGACAGACTAGGTGCAGTGGCAGGGTGTACCAAGTGGCACCCGGATGGTGAGCTTGGGAACCCTGCTCACATCGTTTGGGGCCGTGAGTGACACCCCGACCGGATCTCCTTGCGGATGGAACCCTAATAGGCGATAAACCTGGACTAGAGACTTGCGTGGTTAGTCAGGTCGTGGCCGACACCCTCGCCAGGCTTCCGCTTGAAGGTTGCCTAGATACATGACGTGTACATGGCGGTAAGTGGCGAGAGCGTGTGTGAAGAAGTACACCCCTGCAGGGTTAATATGATCTATTCGAATAGCCGCGTCCGCGGTAAAGGACCTCTAGGTTGCCTACACTGTTCATAGACAAGTAAAAGTGGATACTCTAATATGCGCAAGATAAGCGTGAGTGCTATGGATGGCTTTCTCGTAGGGAGACGGGAGCGGATCCATAGTGGTGTGTTGATATGGTGAATATGTGGACTCGTGTGCGCCACCTCAAAAGAGTTACTTGCAGTCGTAGTTCATGATAGCCACCGAGTCAAAGCTGGCTTGCTGCAGTTAAACTCCACCACCCCCTTTGTTGATAACGATGCATATGTAGTTAGTTCTGATGTAAGTCTTGCTGGGTACATTTGTTGTAACATCCCAAATTTTCAATTTGGAATGTTATACATAGATCATCATTGCATATCATATTTTTGTTGCATTTTTGGCTCGATCCTAGAAATTCTATGCAACTCAAGGACCCACGGAGAGAGTTTGGGATTTCGTTATTTTCTTATTTGAGTATTTCTCAAATTTTGAGAATAGGATCATTGATTTTATTTATTTGATTTTCAATTATTTCTACTACCAAAAATTCCGAGAGGGAATAAAATGACTTTCCCAAAATAAAGAAATAATGAAGATTTAATAAAAAATCAAATAAGATTTATTTTGGAGTTTTTCGCTTTTTATTTGAATTTAGGAAAAAATGCGCGTTTTTCAAAATTGCATTTAGGCCCCAAATAAATGTTCATCTAGTCCGGCTTGATTTTAGAAGCCGGGGAAAATTTATTTTGGAATTTTTGGAGTCCATTTGGTATTTCTTTTTATTTTTTTTCTTCTGTGCGGAATTATTTAAAAAAAAAACGCGCACCGACTCCGGGACATACCCGAGCGGGACTCCGCTCGGGGGCGCTATATAAATAGCAGCGGACCCCGCCGCCAGCCGCCCCAGCCCGCGCGCCCCGGCCCAGATCGCCCCACCGCCGGCCCACCCCGCCGCCGAAACCCTAACCCTAGCCCGATTCCGCCGCCGCCGCCAGATCCGCCGCCGCCGCCGCCGCCAGCGCCGCCGCCGGACCCGCCGGAACCCCGCCGGACTTCGTCGCCGCCGCCGCCGAGGTTCGCCGCCGCCTCGAACCGTGTGCCACCAATTTTCTTAAAAACCGGGCGGTTTTCATTACTGTTTTTTTTCGGTTTTTCTTTAGATTCGTTTTATTTTAGTTTTCGTTTTTTTTCTCCGGTTTAGGTTAATTAGCGGACGTTCGTCCGTTAGTTCGTTTGAACGAACGCTTTCGTCAGATTCGTTTAATTAACGAACGTTCGTTCGTTAATCCGTTCATCGCTTTTCTTTTTCTCAGATTTTCCGCGGTTATTTTCTGATCGCGATTTCTGATCCGATTTTCGTTTTAGCATAACTTTTCGCTCGTTTATCGGAATCAGGTGATTCAAGCGCCTGGAGTTTCGTCTCGAAACCCTCTTTCTGAATAATCTACTTAAACAAGTTTTTGCTTCTGTAAAATTTGACTTAGATCCAGATTAGTAAAACGAAGCTGTTTTCTTTCGCCGTTTGACTTTCGTTGCTTTATTTGATTTGATTCTTTTTGCAAACCGGAGTTCTTAAGTTGAACATTCTGGTTGGATCTTTTATTCGAGTTTTACCTGTGCATTAGATGAGTACTTATAGTATGCTTGTTTGTTGTCTGCGATAGAATACCCGGAGTGCGCTGCCTGTTACTTTGAGTCTCTAGGTTTCGCGGATCATCAGCAAGGCAAGTAACACTTGATCATACTTTTCTACTACCCAGTTTTTATGCATTAGATCTATCCTCAAACATTACATGATTAGGATCTAATTAAATTGTGGGATGTGAAGTAGATGAGGTAGTACCTATTACCTGTTTTATTATCAAACCTTTGGGAGTTACTTCTACGTTTGCTTATTATGCCATGCTATGCTAGTAGACATGGATTGGGTGAGTGAATATTTGACAGATGTGAGATTGTTAATTAATGGTTTATTTAAGGTGGCAACTTGAACACACATCTGGGTGGAATGAGGCACCTGTTTTCTAGCAGGACTTGCCTGTATTTCCTCGGACCGCCACCCAGGCTCAAAGGGATCATGAGATTATTCAAACTAGAAACTTACGTGTGCAGCCACAAGCCATTATGGGCTCTGGTATAGTTGACTAAGTTGTGCGAACTCTTACGGGTAGACTAGCAGATGTAGGGGAATGTAGGTGTACCGTTCTACCCACATGTAAGGTGCTAGTGCTTCCGAAAGACTATGTCTCGGTCATCCCTTTCTCAAACATCATGTAGTGCGAGGAATCAAACGGAGGCGATCGAGTCTTGTGGGAAAAGTGCGCAACCTCTGCAGAGTGTATAAACTAATCATAGTTAGCCGTGTCCCCGATTATGGACATCTTGAGTATCTAGTACTTGATTATCATGTGAATCTCATCATGTTACTTTAATTAAAATTGTTGGGTTTTAATGAGTACTTTCTAATTGGGATTGAGAATGCTGTCAACCATTCTCAATGTTTAACAACCACCATGATAGTTAAATGAATTTATTCCTTTGCAGTAGGGAAAAATTGGCTTTATGCAAAAACTGTAACCATAGAGCTTTACCACCAGCCAAATATGCATGTAGTATAGCCTATCTCCAATGTTATTCTCTATGTGTTACATTGCCAGCATATTCCATGTGCTGACCCGTTTTCGGGCTGCAACGTTTCATGTTGCAGACTTTTCAGACGACGAGTAAGGTGCTTTTAGGTCGTGGTTCTATACTCAGTGATGCCATTGGAGTTGATGGACTCGCTTATCTTCCAAGCCTTCCGCTGTTATCGTTTTAGATGGCCTTAAGCCATATTTATTTCAATAAGTTCTCTTTTGAGACATTCGATGTAATAAGTGTGTGATTGCTACTCTGTTATAAATCCTCCAAGTACTGTGTGGTGTTAGCATTACTGATCCAGGGATGACACTGAGCACAGAGATCAGACTGTTTGAGGTCTGGTCGCTACATTTGTACTCACATTTGCCTATTTTATGTTTTGCAGAGAGATTTCAGTCTCGCTAGTAGTTTCGCGTGGACTTCGACGTTTAGCTTGTTAACTCAGCTACAATCTTGTTCCTCGGCAGGATCTGGTAGATAGTCAGGCTTCTCAGCCTTTTTCATTTGTAGATGTCTGTACTTAGACATGTTTAGCTTCCGTTTGAGCTTTGACTTGTATGCTCTGAATGTTGGGTCATGAGACCCATGTTTGTAATATCTCGCTCCTCGGAGCCTATTGAATAAATACTTTGAGTCATAGAGTTATATTGTGATGCCATGTTGTATTTGCACATATCGAGCATATTGTGTGTATGAATTGAAATGCTTGGTATGTGTGGGATCTGACAACCTAGTTGTTTATTCTTGGTAGCCTCTCTTATGGGGAAATGTCTCCTAGTGCTTCCACTGAGCCATGGTAGCTTGCTACAGCTCCGGAACACTTAGGCTGGCCGACATGTGTCCTTCTTCGTTCCTGTGTCTGTCCCTACGGGGAAATGTCACGCGGTGTCTACCGAAGTCCTGCTAGCCTGCTACAGCCCGGATTCTCCGGAGTCCTGTTAGCCCAGCTGCTACAGCCCGGATTCACTTGTTGATTACCGACACATTCGTTCCTGGGTCATGTATGCCTGTCCCTATAAGTTAGTGCCACTTTGGGTTTACGACTAGTCATGTCGGCCCGGGTTCTTTGTCATATGGATTCTAGCGACACTATCATATACGTGAGCCAAAAGGCGCAAACGATCCCGGGCCAGGTAAGGTGGCCCCCGTGGGAATACCGTGCGTGAGGCCGCAAAGTGATATGATGTGTTACATGCTAGATCAGTGTGACTTAGGATCGGGGTCCTGACAGTGTTGACGACGGACACATAAACGCAACTCGGTGTTCATCAATCACGGAAATCACTCAGGGACCCAAAAACACTGAGTAATAGTGCACGGAATGGACCAGAATCGGCCAAAATTGTGAGTGTTTATGACCGACACGTAAACGCACCCCAGGGTTCGTCAATCGTGGAAATCACGTTGGGACCTATCGTGGAGTTGTCACGACAGATGTCCTCATGTGAGGACTTAGTCATGAGGCCAATGCATCTAACTGGTAGCTTGAGAGGGGTTGAACGGGACGAGAGATGCGAGGGTTTACCTAGGTTCGAGCCCTCATGGTGGAGGTAAACGCCTACATCCTGCCTCATTGATATAGATGATGACAATGCTCATGATTACAAGGGTGCCCTTTTGCTACCTCTATCTCGAGAGCTATTGACTTGTCTATCTTAGACTTGTCCCCCTCTTGGGATGCCCTGCCCCTCCTTATATAAGTTGAAGGGGCGGGTTAAATGACTAGTCCTAATAGGATTAGGATTACTCTATTACAAGTGGAGTCCTAGTCTTCCTTCCTTTGTAAGGGAATATTCCTTATGCCTTTCCTCTTAAGTCGGCGTAACATGAGCCGACCTTCCATGAATCACCTTCTGGGCCAGAATTGGCCAAAACTGTAAGTGTTGACGGGGGACACGTAAACGCACCCTAGGAATCGTCAATCGTGGAAATCGCTCTGGGACCCCGAAAAGCTGAGTAATAGTGCACGAAACGGACCCAAATCGGCCAAAATTGTGAGTGTTGATTACCGACACGTAAACGCACCCCGGGGTTCGTCAATCGTGGAAATCACTTAGGGACCCCAAAACTGAGTAATAGTCCAAGAAATGGGGCAGAATCAGCCCAAACTGCGAGTCTTGATGACCAAGACGTAAGCACACCTTTGTTGGGGAACATAGTAATTTCAAAATTTTTCCTACGCACACGCAAGATCATGGTGATGCATAGCAACGAGAGGGGAGAGTGTTGTCTACGTACCCTCGTAGACCGAAGCGGAAGCGTTGACGCAACATAGAGGAAGTGGTCGTACGTCTTCCCGGTCCAACCGATCCAAGCACCGTTACTCCGGCACCTCCGAGTTCTTGACACACGTACAGCTCGATGACGCACCCCGGGCTCCAATCCAGCAGAGCTTCAGGGAGGAGTTCCGTTAGAACGACGGCGTGGTGATGATCTTGATGTTCTACCGTCGCAGGGCTTCGCCTAAGCACCGCTACAATATGACCGAGGTGTAATATCGTGGAGGGGGGCACCGCACACGGCTAAGAAACGATCACGAAGATCAACTTGTGTCTCTATGGGGTGCCCCCTGCCCCCGTATATAAAGGAGTGGAGGAGGGGAGGGCCGACCCTCTCTATGGCGCGCCCTAGGGGAGTCCTACTCCCACCGGGAGTAGGATTCCCCCTTTCCTAGTCCAACTAGGAGACCTTCCAAGTAGTAGGAGTAGGAGACAAGGAAGGGGAAGAGAGAAGGGAAGGAAGGAGGGGGTGCGGCCCCTCCCCCTAGTCCAATTCGGACTAGGCCATGGGGGGGGGGGGCTGCCCTAGGCAGCCCCTCTCTCATTCCCGTATGGCCCAATAAGGCCCAATACTTCTCCCCGGCGAATTCCCGTAACTCTTCGGTACTTCGATAAATAGCCGAATCACTCAGAACGTTTCTGAACTCCGAATATAGTCGTCCAATATATCGATCTTTACGTCTCGACCATTTCGAGACTCCTTGTCATGTCCCCGATCTCATCCGGGACTCCGAACTCCTTCGGTACATCAAAACTCATAAACTCATAATAAAACTGTCATCGAAACCTTAAGCGTGCGGACCCTATGGTTCAAGAACAATGTAGACATGACCGAGACACATCTCCGGTCAATAACCAATAGCGGGACCTGGATGCCCATATTGATTCCTACATATTCTACGAAGATCTTTATCGGTCAGACCGCATAACAACATACGTTGTTCCCTTTGTCATCGGTATGTTACTTGCCCGAGATTCGATCGTCGGTATCCAATACCTAGTTCAATCTCGTTGCCGGCAAGTCTCTTTACTCGTTCTGTAATACATCATCTCGCAACTAACTTATTAGTTGCATTGCTTGCAAGGCTTATGTGATGTGCATTACCGAGAGGGCCCAGAGATACCTCTCCGACATTCGGAGTGACAAATTCTAATCTCGAAATACGCCAACCCAACAAGTACCTTCGGAGACACCTGTAGAGCACCTTTATAATCACCCAGTTACGTTGTGATGTTTGGTAGCACACAAAGTGTTCCTCCGGTAAACGGGAGTTGCATAATCTCGTAGTCATAGGAACATGTATAAGTCATGAAGAAAGCAATAGCAACATACTAAACGATCGGGCTAAGCTAACTGAATGGGTCATGTCAATCACATCATTCTCCTAATGATGTGATCCCGTTAATCAAATGATAACTCATGTCTATGGCTAGGAAACATAACCATCTTTGATTAACGAGCTAGTCAAGTAGAGGCATACTAGTGACACTCTGTTTGTCTATGTATTCACACATGTATCATGTTTCCGATTAATACAATTCTAGTATGAATAATAAACAATTATCATGAAATAAGGAAATAAATAATAACTTTATTATTGCCTCTAGGGCATATTTCTTTAATCCTTGGGGTTTGACAACCATGGAAATCTCCCTGGGGCCTCAAAACGGTGAATAATAGTCCATAAAACGGGCCAGAATCGACAAAAACCGCGAGTGTTGATGACCGACACGTAAACGCGCCCTGGGGTTCGTCAATCGTCGAAATCACTTCGGGACCCCAAAACAGTGAGTAATAGTCCAAGAAATGGGCCAGAATCGACCAAAATTGCGACTGCTGATGACTGACATGTAAGCGCACCTTGGGGTTCAACAACTATGGAAACCGCTTCGAGACCCCAAAACGGTGAGTAATAGTCCACAAAACGGGCCAGAATCGACAAAAACCGCGAGTGTTGATGACCGACACGTAAATGCACCCTGGGGTTCGTCAATCGTGGAAATCACTCCGGGACCCCAAAACAGTTAGTAATAGTCCAAGAAACGGGCCAGAATCGGCCAAAACTGTGAGTGTTGATGACCGACATGTAAGCACACCTTGGGTTTCGACAACTATGGAAATCGCTTCGGGACCCCAAAACGGTGAGTAATAGTCCACGAAACGGGTTAGAATTGGCTAAAAACGTGAGTGTTGATGATGGACAGGTAAATGCACCCCGGGGATCGTCAATCATGGAAATCGCTCCGGGACCCCAAAACGCTGAGTAATAGTGCATGAAACGGACTAGAATCGGCCAAAGTTGTGAGTGTTGATGACCAACATGTGAATGCACCCCAAAGTTGTGAGTGTTGATGACCAACATGTGAACGCACCCCAGGGTTCGGGACCTATCGTGGAGTTGTCACGGCAGATGTCCTCGTGTGAGGACTTAGTTGTGAGGCCAACACATCTAATTGGTAGCCTGAGAGGGGTTGAACGGGACGAGAGACATGAGGGTTTACCCAGGTTCGGCCCCTCATGGTGGAGGTAAAAGCCTACATATTGTTTCATTAATATTGATGATGACAATTTTCACTATTGACTTGTCTGTCTCAAACTTGTCCCCCTCTTGGGGTGCCCTACCCCTCCTTATATAAGTTGAAGGGTCGGGTTACATGACTAGTCCTAGTAGGATTAGGATTACTCTATTACATGTGGAGTCCTAGTCTTCCTTCCTTTTTAAGGAAATATTCCTTATGCGCTTCCTCTTAAGCCGACGTAACATGAGCCGGCCTTCCACGAACCACCTTCTGGGCCAGAATAGGCCAAAACTGTAAGTGTTGACGGGGGACACGTAAATGCACACTGGGGATCGTCAATCATGGAAATCGCTCTGGGACCCCAAAAAGCTGAGTAATAGTGCACGAAACGGACCAGAATCGGCCAAAATTGTGAGTGTTGATGACCGACACGTAAACGCACCCCGGGGTTTGTCAATCGTGGAAACCACTCCGTTACCCCAAAACTGAGTAATAGTCCAAGAAACGGGCCAGAGTCAGCCCAAACTGCGAGTCTTGATGACCAACACGTAAGCATACCTTGTGGTTTGACAATCATGGAAATCGCTTTGGGACCCCAAAACGATGAGTAATAGTCCATGAATGAGCCCAGAATCAGACAAACCTAGGATTATTGATGAACGATACATAAACGCACCCCGGGTTTGTCAATCTTGAAAATCGCTCAGGGACCCCAAAACAGTGAGCAATAGTCCATGAAACGTGCTAGAATCGACCAAAACTGCGAGTGTTGATGACCGACACATAAACGCACCCCGGTGTTCGTCAATCGTGGAAATCACTCCGGGACCCCAAAACTGAGCAATAGTCCAAGAAACGGGCCAGAATCGGTCAAAACTGCGATTGTTGATGACCGACACCCAAGCGCACCTTGGGGTTCAACAACCATGGAAATCGCTTTGGGACCCCAAAACGGCGAGTAATAGTTCACGAAACGGGTCAGAATCGACAAAAACCACGAATGTTGATGACCGACACGTAAACGCACACCGGGGTTCGTCAATCGTGGAAATCACCCCGGGACCCCAAACAGTGAGTAATAGTCCAAGAAACGGGTTAGAAATCTGTGGTTAAAAATATCAGTACCTCCTTTTGCAAGGTGGCTGACCAAAAGCTAGAGGAAAAAATCTCTAAGAAGGGCAAGAGGAGGGTGGATTAAGATTTGGCTAGGGTGATCCCTGCCAAAGGGAACATGAAAGACTCAACCAGTGTTTAGATGGAAGTGCTCTATGAAATAAGAGTAGAGAGGGAAGGAGCAAAGAACATGTTATGCTTCCTTTTGGGTACTTTTGGATGTATTAGCTAGTTATGTGTCATGCGGAACTGTGATATTAGTTCTTGTTGTGATGACTGTACTCCTTGCTAACTTCTAGCTTTTAAGAAGGCAGATCCAATTGAATCCCTGTGGATGTTGCTGTGTTTCATGAAGGTGCTTGCTTTGTTGTTTCCTCTGTAATGGTTACTAATTTCTGGCCAAGTGATGGTGCTTGGTATATGGACTCACAACCAAAATCCTTTTCATGAATAATCAAAACAGAAACTGGAATATTTTGAATTGGAACAACATAGGTATCAATTCACCAGACAAATGGCTGGCTCTAGGCCAAAAAATTGAGGAAAGTGCCTGTGCTATTCTATGCTTACAAGAAACCAAGAGGGAGGATTTTGATGCTGCTTACATCAAGAATTTTTGCCCAAACAGGCGCAACAAATTTGATTTCCTTCCTTCAATTGGAGCCTCTGGAGGTCTTTTAATCACCTGGAATGGTTCCCTCTTTGAGGGGGAGGTCATTTTTCAAAATAGATTCTCATTATCAATCAGGCTCACAAGTCTTCTGTCAAACCAATCATGGATTCTCACCAACATTTATGGTCCTTGTGAGCAAGCACACAAAATTGAGTTCATCAACTGGTTTTCCAACATTCATATGCCCCTAGACACTAATTGGATTCTAGTTGGGGATTTCAACTTCATTAGAGCTCCCTCTGACAGGAATAGGCCTGGTGGAGATGTTAATGAGATGCTTCTTTTTAATGAAGCTATCACTAACCTTGGATTGATTGAACTACCACTTCATGGCAGAAAATTCAGCTGGAGTAATATGCATGAGAGCCCTTTGCTGGTAAAATTGGATTGGTTTTTTACTTCTGCTTCTTGGATGACCAGTTTTCCTGATACAGTTGCTATGCCTCTTTCAAGACCCATTTCAGACCACCTTCCTTGTGTCATCAAAATTGGTACTTCTATTCCAAAGGCAAATGTTTTTAGATTTGAAAACTATTGGCTCAAACACTTTGATTTGAAAGATGTAGTCACTGCAGCCTGGAATATTCCTGTGGGTAATCTTGATGCAGCCAAAATTATTAATGCTAAGTTGAGAAGGGGAAGGGCTCTAAAGCAATGGGCTAGAAATCTTTCTTTCCTTAAAGCAAAATTGCTGCAATCAATGAGGTGATTTTCCTGCTTGACTTATTTGAGGAATTTAGGGATCTAGCAATTATGAATGGAACTGTAGGCAGATACTTAAAGAACATTTGCTCATTTTGCAAAAACAAAATAAATCAAAAGATCTACTGGAAGTAGAGAGTAAAGATTAAAGGGGTCAAATTTGGTGATGAGAACACAAAATTCTTCCATACAAAGGCCTCTATTAATTTCAGGCACAATCACATTGCAATGTTCAAAAATGAGGATCAGGTGGAGATTACTGACCATGCAGGGAAAGCAGCTCTACTTTGGAATGCATTCAAGAAAAGACAAGGCCACTCTGAGAAAACCACAACGCACTTTGATCTGAATTCATTATATGATCACCAGGATGAACCTTCAGAATTTGATAACCTGGAACTTCCTTTCACCGAAGAAGAAATTAATGAGGTGGTCAAGCAATTGCCATCAGATAAGTCTCCTAGGTTATGGATTTAACAATGAGTTCTTAAAAAATTGCTAGGACATTATAAAACAAGATGTAATTAAATTGATTCATGAGTTCTATGAGGGACACATTTCTCTGGAGAGTATCAATTCTTCCTTCATTACATTAGTCCATAAGGGACCCACTCCAACAACTGCAAATGATTTCAGGCCTATATCCTTGCTGAACTATTGCCTCAAGCTCATCACTAAACTCCTGGCTAATAGATTGCAAAAGGTGATCCTCAAAATGGTCCACATTAACCAGTATGGTTTTCAAAAGGAAAGAGCAATACATGATTGTTTTGGCTGGGCTTATGAGTTCTTTCACCAATGCCACAAGTTAAAAGAAGAAGTGGTGGTGCTGAAGTTGGACTTTGAAAAGGCCTTTGACTTAATTGAGCATACTGCAATCATTGATATTCTCAAAGCAAAGGGGTTTGGAGATAGGTGGATTGGATGGTTTAAAATGTTGTTCACTTCTGCATTATCTCAAGTTCTTCTCAATGGGATTCCTCGAACGAAGTTTTATTGTCTTAGATGAGTAAGACAAGGGTACCCCCTCTCCCCCCTTCTCTTTGTGCTTGCTGCTGATCTTCTCCAGTCAATCATGAATAAAGCAATGAGTTTGGGTCTTCTCACACCAGCTATGCAAGTAAATTCATGTCCTGACTTCCCTATAGTGCAATATCCTAATGACACATTTATTATCATGCAAGCTGATGCCACGTAGCTCCATTGTCTCAAAGCTCTCCTCATTACTTTTGCTGAAGCTACTCGTTTAAAGGTCAACTACAACAAATCAAATCTCATTTCCATTAATGTGAATGATGAGAAGATGGAAATCTTGACCAACACTCTGAACTGCAAAAAGGGCCCATTTCCTTTCAACTACCTGGCATGCCACTGGGCCTTTACAATCCAATAGTGGAGCAATGTATGCCCCCGGTGAAAAGAGTTGTGAAAAAATTGGTAGGCCTATCTGCATTCATGACTCTTGCTCGAAGGTTGCTCTTCGTTAAATAAGTGCTCAACTCACTTATTATTTACTTCATGGGTTGCCTTCATGTACCTGTGACTATCAAAACTCAGGTCATAAAATACCTCAGACATTACTTCTTGAGAGGGCCAAACTTACAAGATCATAGACCTGCTATGGCAGCTTGGTTCATTGTCTGTAGGCCCAAAAGTCAGGGTGGACTTGGAGTCATGAACATTTTTGTGCAAAATCAAGCCTTGCTTCTCAAGAATCTTCACAAATTTTATAGTATGGAATACATCCCCTGGGTCAATCTCATTTGGGAAGCTTACTGTCAAGATGACACACTCCCAGGGCAAAAATGGGAAGGATCTTTCTAGTGGAAGTGCAACCTGAGACTCATAGATAACTTTAAATCCATGGCAAGATGTTCAACAGGAGATGGAAGGATTGCCCTTTTTTGGTCTGATCTTTGGCACACTGCTTGCATGCATCAATCCTTCCCACATCTATACTCGTTTGTAAAAGACCAACATCTATTAGTACAAAGGGTTTTGCAGCATGAATATTTGGAAGACCTATTTCATCTGCCACTTACTGAGCAAGCTTTTATGGAATTTGAATTGATGGAAGAAATTTGTGATAACCTAAGAAGGTCTGAATATAATGACCACTTGGATTCCTGGAGCTACATGTGGGGAAATGCTACTTTCTCTTTGGCCAAGGCTTATAAAATTATGATAGGAGTTAAAGTGGTGCCAGAGCAATTCCAGTGAATTTGGAAGAGCTCTTGGCAGCCAAAGCACAAGGTGTTTTTCTAGAGACTGCTTCATGATAGGCCGAATACAAAGAATCTTATCAGGAGGAAAGCTTTTCATCTGGATAACCACAATTGTGCTACTCTTAACTGCCCATAGGAAGAAACACTACAACACCTATTCTGGACAGGACCATTCGCTACATAATGTTGGGACATCATTTGTCCAGCTAGACAAAGAAATTTACCCATCATGGAAGCTCTTGCGGACCTAACGGATAATTTGCAGCAAGCTTTCTCCATGGAGATCATAATATTTGCATCATGGGCCATATGGATAGTCAGGAATGATAAAATCTTCCAAAACATCCTTCCAAGCATCAACAGATGGAAAACCATCTTCCATTGAGAGCTATATCTACTCAAATTCAGAATTAAGGACAAATATGCTACCTCTTTCAACACTTGGCTGGACAATCTTCTTTTGTACCTTAATAGTGGCTTTGTAGATTAGATTAGTGTAGATCTTTGATTTTTTTTGGCTTATCTCAAGCCTTGTAATCTTCTGTACTCACTATTTTATGAATAATATAAAAATTGTAATGGGTTTTGCCCTACTATGTACAGTCAAAACAATAGTCCATGAAACGGGTCAGAATCGGGCAAAACTGCGAGTGTTAATGACCGACACATAAACGCTCCCTGGTCTTCGTCGATCGTGGAAATCACTCCGGGACCCCAAAACTGAGTAATAGTCCAAGAAACGGGCCATAATTGCCCAAAACTGCGATTGTTGATGACCTACATGTAAGCACACATTGGGGTTCAACAACCATGGAAATCGCTTTGGGATTGAGGGAGTCCTGGACTAGGGGGTGTCCGGACAGCCGGACTATCATCGTCAGCCGGACTCCAAGACTATGAAGATACAAGATTGAAGACTTCGTCCCGTGTCCGGATGGGACTTTCCTTGGCGTGGAAGGCAAGCTTGGAAATACGGATATGTAGATCTCCCACCATGGTAACCGACTCTGTGTAACCCTAGCCCTCCCTGGTGTCTATATAAACCGGAGGGTTTTAGTCCGTAGGACAACAACCATTACAACAATCATACCATAGGCTAGCTTCTAGGGTTTAGCCTCCTTGATCTCGTGGTAGATCCACTCTTGTACTACCCATATCATCAATATCAATCAAGCAGGAGTAGGGTTTTACCTCCATCGAGAGGGCCCGAACCTGGATAAAAACATCGTGTCCCTTGTCTCCTGTTACCATCCGCCTAGACGCACAGTTCGGGACCTGTCGTGGATTTGTCACGGCAGATGTCCTCGTGTAAGGACTTAGTCGCGAGGCCAACGCATCTATGTGGTAGCTTGAGAGGGGTTGAGCGGAATCGAGAGACGCAACACAAGACAGGGATTTAGACAGCTTCGGGCCCCGGGAAACATCATCCGGTAAAAACCCTACATGCTGTTTGAGGCTAGGTCTCATTATCATCACGAGGGAGTCGCCGTAAACCGGCTCTCCTTTTTGTGTCTAGCCCTAAGATTGTTTCTTCTTGCTTGTTGCCTGTAACTTGTCCCTCTTTGGGGAGCCCTGCCCCTCCTTATATATGTTGAAGGGGCGGTTTACATGACTAGTCCTAGTTGGATTAGGATTACTCTATTACAAGTGGAGTCCTAGTCTTGCTTCCTTTGTAGGAGAATAGTCCTTACGCTTTCCTCATAAACCGGCCCACCGTTAAATGTGAACCGGCCTTCTGGGCCATGGGCCTCGTCATCTATCTGACCCGCCCGCCGGGTTACGAATGAACCGCCAAGACCGGGCGGGTTACCAGTGAGTCGTCCGGTCCGGCCGGGTTAAACTTCCGGCCGGTTTACACCGCGGGGTATATCCCCGACATTAGCCCCCAGTTTAATTTGGATTTATCCATGTTAAACTGATCCTGTAAAATAAACACAAGAACAAACTTGATAGGTTGTACTCCGGGTTAAGAATTCTTGTAAACCGACACTTGATCATCCTTAAGTCCTTGTCATTTCCTCCTCCTAGAAAAATCCAGGTCAATAAGCCAACGTCATACTCAATTGCTGACGTTGGTTTCTCATAGAAAAATATTGCAAAGAATAATCCACTTGAGTCGGCTCCCAAAGCGCCGGCTTGAGAAATGTGGGTCTTGAAATACTCAGCTAATATTCAGCCGGTCTGAAGATATAGAACTTGCCGGTTTATGATTACCACCATTGTCGGGTTATAAAAACTAATAATTCCGGGTTATGTTTGTCGCCAACGCCGGTTCATGATGATTGGTGATGCCGGGTCAATTTGGTTTGCTCAAACTGAAAATCGGAAGATATTTCTCCCTTATATCCATATTACCTGTAGCCCCCAAGTCTTGAACTGAACAATGTGATGATTTGAGACTTGTTTCCATACAATTACTGCCACTTTGAAGAAATCCATGTTGTTCATCTCTAGTAAAAACTGAATACTCCATATTATGTAGCCCCCAAGTGCCGGGTCATTATGCAATAATGAGCAGGGACTTTGTAGGTATAATCATATAGATTTGAGCAATGATGTGTAGCCCCCAAGTGCCGGCTCATTATAATGTGATGAGTCGGGTCTTCAATAAGATGAACAAAGAATGACTTTGCATTAGCCCCCAAGTGTCATGGTGCATGCTTGCAGTGTCATGAGACTTGCATGTAATCTCAATTTGAATAATGTAGCCCCCAAGTGCCGGGTTGTAAGCCTGCAGCAACTTGGGACTATTCCTTCAATGTAGAATAAAAATCATATCCATTGATAATATGATAGCCATTGCGCTAAAGCGACTTTGAAAACCTCAATCATAATATTAATAACCATAATAAAAATCCAGCCATATTGGCTATTCAAGATAATATAATCCGGTATGAAACCTTATTCATCCAATATCATAATGAAAATTCAGCCAAGTTTGGCTATTTGAATAATATAACCCAATCATTTATAAGCGCATGATTCCAATGGCGCAATCCAAATATATACTGGCGACGTATAGTCCAAAGCCAGGCCGGTTTAATAAACACCGGATAATTTCCCATCATATATTGGCGACTTATCGTCTTAAAGCCAGGCCGGTTTAATAAACACCGGATAATTTATAATCATGCTTTATTCAACCTGTTTCTGCATACAACAAGTTTAAAGTGTCCTGGCGATTTACCGCCGGACGGGTCATAATGCCCGACATATAACCCGGGTTTATAACCAAGGCTGCACTTAAGAATAATCAAATATGAAATATATCATACCTGTGACATTGAATCACATTGCTGGCTTACCAACTTTTTGTAGTAAGAGTGATAACCCAATCTTGAGTAATGATAACTCCTTCCATATTGTGCCGGTTTATGATAAAACCGTACCGGGTTGTGATAAACACCGGATTATCCATATATAACACTGGCGACTTGTAGTCGAAACCAGACCGGGTTAATAATCGCCGGATCATAATTAGTCATGTACTGACAACTTTTAGTTGAAAGTCAAACCGGGTTAATGAACACCAGTTTGCTCTACAATAAGATGGTAAAATGAAATCAAACCAGGCAGATAGTCTCCGGATTAAAGGGGAATCGAATCCATCGGCTGAACCGGAAAAAAGGGTGTTTGTTGACATAAAAGAAATCCAACAAAAACAAAGAACAAACAAGCCATGAAAATAACATGGAAGCAAAGGCAA
Source organism: Triticum timopheevii (assembly GCA_963921465.1). Taxonomy (NCBI): domain Eukaryota; kingdom Viridiplantae; phylum Streptophyta; class Magnoliopsida; order Poales; family Poaceae; genus Triticum; species Triticum timopheevii. The sequence continues at coordinate 623,117,895 of OY997268.1, forward strand.
TGATAAAAACCGTTTGCAAAAATATGCTATACTGAGCTTGTTCAGATGGTATTACCATGGTCGGACAGGATCAAGGCCCCCAATAGGAGTGACAATGATTCAAGTCAGCCAGGTCCCCAAATGACTCGTGGCATATATGCCAGATCAAGAGGCGTGACAATGGTTCGGGTTCGACCATGCCCCCAAGTGATTTTGTGGCCTTAGGCCGACCAAGAGGCGTGACTGGTTCAGACTTGACCATGTCCCCAAATGATCTGATGGCTGTCGCCTATCAAAGGGTGTTCGTCGGTTCGGACACGACCAAGGCCCCCAGTGATATATAAAAAGAAAATGTCAAGGGGTAAACCGAAGGCTGCTTTAAACAGAACCACTCCGTGTAACCTCGCATGATGAGAAAGACAGAGACCCTGCTTTATGAAGCAGAAGCCCCCATGTGATCAATAATATGTCAGGCCAATAAAGGCTGGATACCCATGTTTGAACCGCGCATCATGGCAGCAGGTCCTCTTCGGCAATTTTTAACTTTTTGCAAAAGATAAATTCTTCTTGAACCGGATGTTAAACCGGATATTGAGAGCTTCAAAGCTTTGTGGGGGACATCTTTCCCTTGAACCGGATTGTAAACCGGAATCTTCATTTTCAGCCGGAAATTTTCTAACGGCCTTTCAACTCGAACTTGCGAGAAGTTAATTCCTTTTTGAACCGGACATTGTTAAACCGGATTTGAGAGCTTCAGTGAGACTGGCTTCCCTTGAGCCGGATTTTTAACCGGAATCTTTTTTGATGACCCGGAACTTCTTCATTGAGCCGGGATTTAGTAATTGTCATATACTTTCTAAGCCGGAAATCTTCTGACGGCCTTCAAATAACAGTAGCCTCCGGGACCGGGTTACCTTTCCCTCCATTGTCCTGGGGTTTTTAAATTTGCTGAAACTGGCAAGACTTGTTGCGTCATATCATCGTAGCCCCCGAGTCTCAAGGTGACTCGAAGAGTTGGCTTGAGATTCTCCATATTTGACCGTCATATAAACCGGCATAACTTGTATATCATTGGTGTTGATAGCATGATGTGAATCCACAGAACGTTGAGGTGACTGCGGCGGGTTATAAATGATCCCGTATAGGCCGTGTCAGCAACTCGGCCAATGATTCCTTCCAACTGGTGATTTGAAGCCAACCAAACTGTAGTGGCGACGACTTGTGAGTCTGTCCATTGATCCATCCAGTGCAGACGGCGGTTGATGATGATTTGCCCCCAATTTGAAAGAAAACTGGGCTACCCAAGCTGTGACTCGCTTTATACTCCATAAACAGCTCATGCAGACAGGTGCGGCCTGGTGTGTTGATGTAGACCAGGCCGCAATAGACGGACGGTAAAGACGTCCACAATATTAGAGGTGGCTCGGACAGATGAACCGTCCGCGGCATTGTAAACCGGTGCGGACGGGTGAGTCAATCGCGGCGTTGTAAACCGGTGCGACGGGCGAGTCGGCCGTATGTAGATGTAGACCGAACTGCCGAGGCCGTGGCTTGCACATATATTCATAGATCATTACGGCGGGTCCGATGCATGATATCCTTTATGTGACCATCGCTCTTGCAATGCACATTTGCCCTGCACCCCAAAAAATATTGCAAGCCAGAGTAATTGCTCTTTTAAAGAAAGCAATATATAATATAAAAATATACTGGATGGATTTCACCTGATATGTTACGCCAGTTAATATCCTCCGGGGGTTGATGATCACCATGGTGAAGCTGAAATCGATCGTGGCCGAGTCAGCCACGGCAGCATGGCAGATGAACCGGCCGCGGCAATGTAAACCAGTGCGGACGAATAAGTTGTCCTCCGCGTTGTAAACTGGTGCGGACGGATGAAACGGCCACAAGAGCGGACGAGCGAGTCGTCCGTGGCGTTGTAAATCGGTGCAGACGGGCGACTCGGCCACAGGCGTAGACAGATGTAAACTGAACATCGGGGGCGATAACTCGTGCGCGTATTCGTCGAGCAACACGGTCCGAACGCGCTAGTGCAAAAATAATATCGGCGCACACCCCTTTACGGCACCTTTGTAATGAATAACGGTCCTGCGAAAATTTACCACAGACCAAAGTAATTGTTCTTTGATGAAAACAATATGTTTTAATAAAATAAACTTAGATGGATATCACCCGGCATTTTTTGTCAGATAAACAGAGACGGAGCAGACCAAGTTGCGATACACAGATAAATCCACAGTTGGAATTATGAATAGCATCTAGCAGCCCAGCGCCGGGTCAAGTTGCCTGGCATCATTGACGTGAGCAGATTTTATCTCTTCATTGCTGTAAATGATAATGTAACAACAGTGCTCTGCTCGTCCTTCCTTTACTTTCTTCTCCTTTGTACGGGCAGGTGTGCAACGTGAAGATTCTTCTCGTACTTTGTGTGGGCAGACCAGAACATGGTAGTTCTCCCAAGTTCGCATAGTGCTATAGCCGTTTGGATTTCTCGCTTCTCCAGGCCCGAGGATTACAGGGACTCGCTCCGCGTACAGCGTGATAGCTGTGCCTTTCACTGATGTCCGACCTGTATCATGGAGCCATATCAATCAATCTATGCATGCGGAGCCACGCACATGTGTCACAGAGGCTTCGCGGCTTGTTGATTTGACTCTTCCTCCTAGAGCTCTGTTCCCTTGGTTGGTGTAAAAAAATCCTTCCAACACCTGCCGTCGTGAGGTGATGTAGCAATTGATAAAAAGGAATAAAAAACTGATCTTTGCAGATCGATTCTATCTTCACGTGAGTACTAAGTCGGCTACTAGTAATACGTAATACTGATCTGATTTGATGTTTGGCACCATATGCAGCAACAGCAGCAGGGTAGCAGCGTCGGAACTTGAAGCGAATCTCCGTACATCGGCTGCCATCGATGCAATTTCCTTCACGCACGTTGGCTCTCGCAGTCGGAAACGATAATAAAGCGGCGAAGTACTCTGAACCGGTCTCGGTCTTGCCGGACCATACCGGCCGCTCTGGCGGAAGTCATCTTTAGTCGGATTTTCATGTACGGCGACTCGTCATGGCAGGACGGCGAAAGCGCACAGCGAGGCGGGTCAACGACCCAAAGTGCAGCGGCTCAATGGCTCGAGGCCAGAAGGTGGCTCAACGGCTCCTCTGATCCGACCAGGCTATGACTCGCCAGCTTTTGATTTTTAACGTAGCAAATACCGATTCATCTTCCGACTCAACGGATCGCCTGGTCATGATCTGTCGCACTGTACACAACCCTAATTTTCCTTTGAACGCAAATCTCATAGATTGCAAGTGTAGACCTTTTCAATCCGGTTCTTCTTAATCCAGAAATTCACGAACTCCTCGAAACCCTAGGAAAGATCCCTTCAAGAACTCAACACCACCATGCGCAGGCCCACGGTGGGCGCCAACTGTCGTGGATTTGTCACGGCAGATGTCCTCGTGTAAGGCCTTAGTCGCGAGGCCAACGCATCTATGTGGTAGCTTGAGAGGGTTTGAGCGGAATCGAGAGACGCAACACAAGACGGGGATTTAGACAGCTTCGGGCCCCGGGAAACATCATCCGGTAAAAACCCTACATGCTGTTTGAGGCTAGGTCTCATTATCATCACGAGGGAGTCGCCGTAAACTGGCTCTCCTTTTTGTGTCTAGCCCTAAGATTGTTTCTTCTTGCTTGTTGCCTGTAACTTGTCCCTCTTTGGGGAGCCCTGCCCCTCCTTATATATGTTGAAGGGGCGGTTTACATGACTAGTCCTAGTTGGATTAGGATTACTCTATTACAAGTGGAGTCCTAGTCTTGCTTCCTTTGTAGGAGAATAGTCCTTACGCTTTCCTCATAAACCGGCCCACCGTTAAACGTGAACCGGCCTTCTGGGCCATGTGCCTCATCATCCATCTGACCCGCCCGCCGGGTTACGAATGAACCGCCAAGACCGGGCGGGTTACCAGTGAGTCGTCCGGTCCGGCAGGGTTAAACTTCCGGCCGGTTTACACCGCGGGGTATATCCCCGACAGGACCCCCGACCCGAGATCCGCCGGTTTTGACACCGACATTGGTGCTTTCATTGAGAGTTCCTCTGTGTCATCACCGATAGGCTTGATGGCTTCTTCAATCAACAACAACGCAGTCCTGGGTGAGACTTTTCTCCCAGGACAGATCTTCGTATTCGGCGGCTTCGCACTGCGGGCCAATTCGCTTGGCCATCTGGAGCAGATCGAAAGCTACGCCCCTGGACATCAGGTCAGATTTGGAAGCCTAAACTTCACGGCGGATATCCGCGGAGACTTGATCTTCGACGGATCCAAGCCGCAGCCGAGCGTGCGGCACTGTCACGATGGGCATGATCCAACTCTGCCGCCGGACAGTACCTTGGAGGCCGCACACGAATCCGCTCTGATCCATAGTTCGGAGCCGATCGCGCAGATCGAGGACGGGTGGGTGGACACCGCCTCGGGAGCTGCAACTTCCACGGCGATGGAGCCGAACACTGACCTCGTCCCTTATAAAGCTCGTGACTCCGAGGTGCCGGACTCCCTGCCGGACTCCGAACCTCCTGCGCCCTTGCCAATCGAATCCGATTGGGCGCCGATCATGGTGTTCACCGCTGCGGACATCTTTCAGCACTCACCCTTTGGCGACATCCTAAATTCGCTAAAGCATCTCTCGCTATCCGGAGAGCCCTGGCCGGACTACGGCCAGGATGGTTGGGATGTGGACGACGAAGAAATTCAAAGCCCACCCACCACCCATTTTGTAGCCACTGTCGACGATCTAACCAACATGCTAGACTACGGCTCCGAAGACATCGACGGTATGGACGACGATGCCGGAGATGATCAAGAACCGGCGCCTACAGGGCACTGGAAGACCACCTCGTCATATGACATATACATGGTGGACACCCCAAAAGATGGGGACGGCGAAGAAGCAGCGGAGGCAGATTCCTTAAAGAAACAGCCCAAGCGCCAACGTCAGCGGCGCCGCTCTAAATCCCGCCACAACAAGAATGGAGATTCCGGCACAAGAGATAATAACACCCCAGAAAGTGCCGAAGACAACCCCCTCCAGCAAGATTCAGCACAGGAGGATGCAGAAGCAAGCCCTCACGAGAGAGTGGTAGACGAAGAGGTCAAGGATGATAATTACATACCTCCCTCCGGAGACGAGGCAAGCCTCGACGACGACGAATTCGTCGTGCCTGAGGATCCCGTCGAACAAGAGTGTTTCAAACGCAGGCTAATGGCCACATCAAATAGCCTAAAGAAAAAGCAGTAGCAACTTCAAGCTGATCAAGACCTGCTGGCCGACAGATGGACCGAGATCCTCGCGGCCGAAGAGTATGAACTCGAACGCCCCTCCAAGAGCTACCCAAAACGCAAGTTGCTCCCCCGATTAGAGGAGGAAGCATACATACCTTCATCACCAGCGCACAATACGGCCGACCGACCACCCCGTGGTCGCGATAGGGAGGCATCCAGGCCCTCCATCAAGACCGTACCCCGGCACCGCTCAAAAAGTATGAAGCCATGAGGGAACACGCCGGACTTGCGGGATATATTGGGGGACAAGGCAAGACAATCCAGATCTATTTACGGATCACGTGGGCGCCCCACGACCCACGACGAATACCGTCGCGCCGGATACAGCAACTCCGGCCGGGCCGAACACAGCAGACAATGCTCTCTTGAGCTACGTCGTGATATTGCACAATATAGAGGCGCCACACACCCACTATGCTTCACTGACGAAGTAATGGATCATCAAATCCCTGAAGGGTTTAAACCCGTGAACATTGAATCCTACGATGGCACAACAAACCCCGCGGTTTGGATCGAAGATTATCTCCTTCATATCCATATGGCCCGCGGCGACAATCTCCACGCCATCAAGTATCTCCCACTCAAGCTTAAAGGCCCAGCTCGACATTGGCTCAACAGCTTGCCCGCAGAGTCAATTGGGTGTTGGGAGGACCTGGAAGCTGCATTCCTCGACAACTTCCAGGGCACATATGTGCGACCACCAGACGCCGATGACCTAATCCACATAATCCAGCAGCCAGACGAATCGGCCAGGCAATTCTGGACACGGTTCTTAACAAAGAAAAATCAAATCGTCGACTGTCCGGATGCAGAGGCCCTCGCAACCTTCAAACATAACATCCGAGATGAATGGCTGGCCCGGCACCTAGGACAGGAAAAGCCGAAATCCATGGCAGCCCTCACATCATTAATGACCCGCTTCTGTGCGGGAGAGGATAGCTGGCTAGCTCGCAGCAACAACCTCAGTAAAAATGTTGGCAGTCCGGATACTAAGGACCACAATGGCAGGTCGCGTCGAAGCAAAAACAAACGCCGCGTTAACGGCGACAACAATGAGGATACGGCAGTCAACGCCGGATTCCGTGGCTCTAAACCCGGTCAGCGGAAGAAGCCATTCAAAAGAACCACTCCGGGTCCGTCCAATTTGGACCGAATACTCGACCGCTCTTGCCAGATACATGGCACCCCCGAAAAACCAGCTAACCACACCAACAGAGATTGTTGGGTATTCAAGCAGGCAGGCAAGTTAATTGCCGAAAACAATGACAAGGGGCTGCACAGCGATGACGAGGAAGAGACCCGGCCGCCGAACAGAAGAGGACAGAAGGGCTTCCCCCTACAAGTGCGGACGGTAAACATGATATACACAACCCATATACCCAAGAGGGAGCGGAAGCGTGCACTGAGGAACGTATATGCGATGGAGCCAGTCGCCCCGAAGTTCAATCCATGGTCCTCTTGCCCGATCACCTTCGAACGAAGAGACCATCCGACCAGTATCCGCCATGGCGGATTCGCCGCATTGGTTTTAGACCCAATCGTCGATGGATTTCACCTCACGAGAGTCCTGATGGACGGCGGCAGTAGCCTGAACCTGCTTTATCAGGATACAGTGCGCAAGATGGGCATAGACCCCTCAAGGATTAAACCTACAAAGACGACCTTCAAAGGCGTCATACCAGGTGTTGAGGCCAATTGTACAGGCTCAGTCACACTGGAAGTGGTCTTCGGATCCCCGGATAATTTCCGAAGCAAGGAGTTAATCTTCGACATAGTCCCGTTCCGCAGCGGCTATCACGCTCTGCTCGGACGAACCGCGTTCACAAAGTTCAACGCGGTGCCGCATTATGCATACCTCAAGCTCAAGATGCCAGGCCCTCGTGGAGTCATCACGGTCAACGGAAATACGGAACGCTCCCTCCGAACGGAGGAACACACAGCGGCTCTCGCGGCAGAAGTACAGAGCAGCCTTTTAAGGCAATTTTTGAGTCCGGCCGTTAAACGACCGAACACGGCCAAACGCGCCCGGAGCAACATCAATCAAGACCACCTGGCACGTTCCGAGCACGCGTAGCAATGCGGCCCCAACCACCGCCCTCGCATGATTGCAAGATCAGCTCTCCGCGTACATCATTACGCTCTGGAGATACCATGGGCATAGGGGGAGGGGCACGACCACAACAGACCCAGAGTGCGGCTCGACCACACCAGGGGCTCCCAAGTGTGTCACTCTTTTTATCTTTATTTTCCCTCTTTTTATACACAGGACTCCGTTCACCAGAGGCCCTGTCCGGCGGCGAACCTGCCGAACTCACGATGCAACAGCCAGGGAGGGAAAAAGGCTGCGACGAACTCTCAGGTGGTCTCCATTACGAGCATTAAATTTGATTATATACACCAGTCCGTAGCCCACCCCTGGAGGGGGACATGTTTAATTACTCCAATCCCTTGCTTACCGCACTATTTGTATCATTTCGCACTCATAGCAGAATTCCTTGAATAAATAATGCAGCACTTTTTGCCTATAATTGCATTACTTTACATATATGTTCATTAATGACATCTTGCACCCGTATATTTTGGTACGGCCGAATACACCAGGGGCTTATGTTCCCCGCATTATGGTGTGATAAGTCCGAACACTTTCACAAGTGCGGCACCCCGAACTTATAGCATTATATGAATCGGCTTCGAATCATGTCTTGGGTCAATAGTTGGGTTTGCCCGGCTCCCATGTTTTGGTACCTTACGTTCCGTTCTGTCGGCTAAGGTAGCACTGGGAGAACCACTGCGATTGCGCCCCGGTTGAGCTGGGTGAGCGCCTCAGTGGAGAAAGCTAAAACTGACTGTCATGATAAGGCGAGAGACTGGTCGCTGTTCGAGAGGTCTTTTCGAGTCCCTAAAGACTTATGCCGCTTTGAGCGAAGAACAGGATAATGTCCGGTCAAGGCGTGGATAGCGCCCCGAACTCGGTCTTCCGAATACTAGGGGCTTCGCCGAAATTTAAAATTATAGAATTCTATGGCTAAGTGAGAGTGTTCAAGCATTATAAGTCCGGTTGCCTTGTTCGTCGTGTTGAGCGCCTCCCTAGATGGACCCAAAAATGGGAGTAAGAGTGCTCAAGTTTATCCCGAACACCCCAGCACTAGTGGCATGGGGGCTGAAGCCGATGACTTGCCATCTCTCAGATTTAATAAACGGCCGCACAGAAGGTAATATTTTAAATCAATAAGCGTTGCTTAGCGCATATGAACAAAGTTTTCAGCGCACAGGATAACATATTGCGAGTTTACTCAATAATTACATCTCTGGGGCACTCATCCGCAATCTTGCGGGCACCCTTCAGGACAGTCTTATAGTACATCTTGGGCGTACGATACTCCTTGCCCGCTGGCGGCGCGCCAGTGATAATCCTCTCCGCATCCAGCCTGCCCCAGTGCACCTTTGCACGGGCAAGGGCCCGACGAGCACCTTCAATAGAGGCGGAGCGCTTGATGACCTCCACCCAGGGGCACGCATCCACCAGCCGCCACACGAGGCCGAAGTAGCCCCCAGGCATGGCCTCTCCTGGCCACAACCGGACTACGAGGCCCTTCATGGCCTGCTCGGCTACCTTGTGGAGCTCGACCAGCTGCTTCAGCTGGTCGCTAGGGGGCACCGGATGTCCGGCCTCAGCGTACTAAGACCAGAAGACCTTCTCCGTTGAGCTCCCCTCCTCGCCACGGTAGAATGCGGCGGCATCAGACATGCTGCAAGGCAGATCTGCAAACGCCCCTGGAGAACTCCGAATTCGGGTAAGTAACAGGTAATTTACATTAACATGCTTGCTTTGCATGAAAAATGCCTTACCTGCCGCTATTTTCTTCACATCCTCAACCTCCTGGAGGGCCTTACGGGCCTCGGCCTTAGCGGCTTTGGCACTTTCAAGAGCCGAGGCAAGCTCGGACTCTCGAGTCTTCGAGTCACGCTCCAAACTCTCATGCTTTTCCATGAGAGCCTGGAGCTCTTGCCGCACCTCCGCCACCCGCGCCTCCTGCTTCTCTCGCTCCGCTCGTTCCGTGGCCGCATTGCGTTTGGCCGCGGACACGACCTCCTTCAGGGTCGCCACCTCGTTCGTGGCCCTTGCAGTACCCACGTTATCCTTGTTATTTTCATTGCAACCAAAATCCTTTTCTGTAAGGTACAAATTTTAAAGTGGTGTTACTCACCTTCTTTATCCTCGAGCACTCCTGCATATATCTTTTTTAGATCCTCAATCCGGTTTTTCTTTCCGAACACCGAACCGAGCATCAGGGGCTACTGTCTATGCGGTATTACATTACATATTTTAAACTTCTTACCTCAAAGCCTGTTAGAAGGCTACTGCAGGCTTCGGTCAGCCCGCTCTTGGCGAGCTGAACCTTCTGAATCACCACACTCATGATAGTGCGGTGTTCTTCCTCGATGGAAGCGCCTTTGAGCGCCTCCAACAAGTTGTCCGGCGCCTCCGGTTGGACGGGGGCCGCCGGCGTCACGGTCTTGCCCTTCTTGCAAAAGGGCCGCCTGCCGGACTCTGGAACCACTGCGGGTTCCGGCACGGAGTCCGGCGCAAAGTCCGGGAGGCTGCCTTGTGGCGCCTCCGGAGCCTCCTCCTGATGGGTCCCTTCCTGGGACCCCACCTCGGCGTCCTCAGCGCCGCGAGGGGTGGAGGCAGTTGGGATGGAATCCACATCCGACGGAGCCAACGACCCGCTCGATGAAGCGGGGAGATCATCATCGGCCGGACTACAGGTAGTGTGCGGCATTAGAAGGACACTATGTGACACAAAAGAGAAATTATAAATCATTCAGGAATCCGGATACTTACGATCTTGCCAGAGGCCTGGCCCTTGAGGGCCACTCTACGTCGCCAACGTTGGCGTTGGCGGAGCTGTCCGGGGGAATAGTTCTTCCCCTCTTGGACCCTTCGGCCTCCCCTGTTGGGGAAGCCTTCCTCTTCCTCTCTCCTTCCTCTGGGAGAGAGTCCTCTTTCTCCTCCTCGTCTTCGGGGGAGGAGTCCGCCTCGGAGCCATCGAACGACGAATCCGATATCACCTGGTGCCGGGAACTTCTTCGGGTTCCCGTGGCCTTCTTCTTGGCCTTCTTCTCCGGCACCACATAGAGTGCCGGGACCAGCGGCCCCGTTAAGCGGGCGTCCGCTGGGTCTTCGGGAAGGGGAGCCGGACAGTCTACATGTCCAGACGTCCTCTGCCAGTCCTGTCAAAGGCATTGGGAGTTTTTAGATCCCACATAGAGTCAAACTATGAAAGAAAATAAATGTCCCGTAGAGGATAATAAAGCTTACCTCGCCGGCCGGGCGCTTGGTGCTGAATCCGCGATCTTTAGTCGAGGACGCGGGGGCTTCTTCGCCCTTGAACAGCACCCTCCAGACGGCTTCATACGTCGTGTCGAAGAGCCCGCTCAGAGTCCGGTGCTGTGCCGGATCGAACTCCCACAGGTTGAAGGCCCGTTGTTGGCAGGGGAGAATCTGGCGAACGAGCATGACCTGGATCACATTGACAAGCCTAAGCTTCTTGTTCACCAGGGTCTGAAGACAGGACTGGAGTCCTGTCAGCTCCTCCGAACTGCCCCATAGCAAGCCCTTCTCTTTCCAGGAGGTGAGCTGCATCGGGATACCAGATCTAAACTCGGGGGCTGCCGCCCATTTTGGGTCGCGCGGCTCGGTGATGTAGAACCACCCTGATTGCCACCCCTTGACGGACTCCACGAAGGCCCCTTCGAGCCAGATGACGTTGGGCATCTTGCCCAACATGGCACCTCCGCACTCTGCTTGGACGCCCTTCACTACCTTCGGCTTGACGTTGAAGGTCTTGAGCCACAAGCCGAAGTGGGGCTGGATGCAGAGGAAGGCCTCGCACACGACGATAAACGCCGAGATGTTGAGGATGAAGTTTGGCGCCAGATCGTGGAAGTCCAGGCCGTAATAGTACATGAGCCCCCGGACAAAGGGATGCAACGGGAAGCCCGGTCCGCGGAGGAAGTGGGGAAGGAATACGACCCTCTCGTGGGGCCTGGGGTGGGGATGAGCTGCCCCTTGTCGGGCAGCCAGTGCGCGATGTCGCCGGAAAGGTATCCGGCGCTGCGCAGCTTTGCGATGTGCTCCACCGTAATGGAGGAGGCCAACCATTTGCCTCCCGCTCCAGACATGGTCGGAGAAGGTCGAGACGAGATGCGCGAACTTGGGCGTTGGAGCTCAAGTGCACGGAGATGGATAAGCAAAGGAGGAAGAAGGCGCAGGTGAAAAGGTGGATCCTTATCCCCTTATATATAGGCGGACGAAGACTATGCGTCCCCACCGGCCTGGTAAAACTCGCTTATCTCCCAAGCGCCACCATCAATGGCGCGGTTGGGTTACCCACGTCCGTATTGATGAGAATCCCGGAATAAGGGGAACACGATCTCTGCTTCCACAAGATGTGCCAAGGAAACCGCTTCGCTAAACGCGCTGAGGTGGTATAGTAAAAAACAATTCAAGTAAAGGCTTGGTAGTGGCTTGACGTCATGCCACGAAATACGTCAGCAGATTGATCCTGTGTACATATTATTCTCTCTACGGTGGAATGTGGAAATTATTTTGCAGAGCCGGACACTATCCTGGTGTTCACAATCTTCTATGAATTATTCGGAGGAGGAACCCGCCTTGCAATGCCGAACATTATGCGCGCCGGACTCATCGTCATTGAAGCCGGGTTCAGGGGCTACTGAGGGAGTCCTGGACTAGGGGGTGTCTGGACAGCCGGACTCCAAGACTATGAAGATACAAGATTGAAGACTTCGTCCCGTGTCCGGATGGGACTTTCCTTGGCGTGGAAGGCAAGCTTGGCAATACGGATATGTAGATCTCCTACCATTGTAACCGACTCTGTGTAACCCTAGCCCTCCCCGTTGTCTATATAAACCGGAGGGTTTTAGTCCGTAGGACAGCAACCATTACAACAATCATACCATAGGCTAGCTTCTAGGGTTTAGCCTCCTTGATCTCGTGGTAGATCCACTCTTGTACTACCCATATCATCAATATCAATCAAGCAGGAGTAGGGTTTTACCTCCATCGAGAGGGCCCGAACCTGGGTAAAAACATCGTGTCCCTTGGCTCCTGTTACCATCCGCCTAGACGCACAGTTCGGGACCCCCTACTCGAGATCCGCTGGTTTTGACACCGACAGGACCCCAAAACGGTAAGTAATAGTCCATGAAACGGGCCAGAATCAGCCGAAACTGTGAGTGTTGATGACCGACACATAAATGCACCCTGGGGTTCGTTAATCGTGGAAATTACTTCGGGACCCCAAAACTGAGTAGTATTCCAAGAAACGAGCCAGAATTGACCCAAACTGCGAGCCTTGACGACCAACACGTAAGAACGCCTTGGGTTGTGACAACCATGGAAATCTCTTTGGAACCCCAACACGGTGAGTAATAGTCCATGAAAGAGCCCAGAGTCAGAGAAACCTAGGATTACTGATGAACGATATATAAACGCACCCCGGGGTTCGTCATTCAAGGAAATTACTCAGGGACCCCAAATCAGCGAGTAATAGTCCCTGAAACAGGCTAGAATCAGCCAAAACTACGAGTGTTGATGACCGACACATAAATGCACCCGGTGTTCGTAAATCGTGGAAATCACTCTGGGATCCCAAAACTGAGTAATAGTTCAAGAAACAAGCCATAATTGACAAAAACCGCAATTGTTGATGACCGACACGTAAGCACACCTTGGGGTTCAACAACCATGGAAATCGCTTCGGGACCCCAAAACGGTGAGTAATAGTCCATGAAACGGGCGAGAATCGGCCAAAACTGCGAGTGTTGATGACCGACACATAAACGCAACCCGGTGTTCGTCAAACGCGGAAATCACTCTGGGACCCCAAACTGAGTAATAGTCCAAAAAGGGCCAGAATCGACCAAAACTGCGATTGTTGATGACCTACGCGTTAGTGCACCTTGGGGTTCAACAACCATGGAAATCGCTTTGGGACCCTAAAATGGTGAGTAATAGTCCATGAAACGGGCCAGAATCAGCCAAAACTGTGAGTGTTGATGACGGACATGTAAATACATCCCGGGGTTCGACAATTGTGAAAATCACTTCAGAACCCCAAAACTGAGTAATAGTCCAAGAAACGAGCCAGAATCGACCCAAACTGTGAGCCTTAACGACCGACACTTAAGCACACATTGGAGTGTGACAACCATGGAAATCACTTTGGAACCCCACCACGGTGAAGAATAGTCCATGAAATAGCCCAGAATCAGACAAACCTAGGATTATTGATGAATGATACATAAATGCACCCCGGGGTTCGTCAATCATGGAAATCGCTCAGGAACCCCAAATCAGTGAGTAATAGTCCATGAAATGGGCCAGAATCGGCCAAAACTACGAGTGTTGATGACCAACACATAAACGCACCCCGGTGTTCGTCAATCGTGGAAATCACTCCGGGACCTCAAAACTGAGTAATAGTCCAAGAAACGGGCTAGAATCGGCCAAAACTGCGATTATTGATAACCGACACGTAAGCGCACCTTGGGGTTCAACAACCATGGAAAACACTTTGGGACCCAAAAAAGGGCGGGTAATAGTCCACGGAACGGGTCAGAATTGACAAAAAACGCGAGTGTTGATGACCGACACGCAAACGCACCCCAGGGTTCGCCAATCGTGGAAATCACTCCGGGACCCCAAAACAGTGAGTAATAGTCCAAGAAACGGGTCAGAATCGGCCAAAACTGCGAGTGTTGATGACCGACACGTAAGCGCACCTTGGGGTTCAAATACTATGGAAATCGCTTTGGGACCCCAAAACGGTGAGTAATAGTCTATCAAACTAGTCAGAATTGGCAAAAACTATGAGTGTTGACGGGGGACATGTAAATGCACCCCGGGGATCATCAATCGTGAAAATCGCTCTGCGACCCTAAAACTTGGAGTAATAGTGCACGAAACACATCAGAATCGGCCAAAATTGTGAGTGTTGATGACCGATACGTAAACGCACCTCGGGGTTCATCAATCAAGAAAATCACTTCGTGACCCCCAAACGAGGAATAGTCCAAGAAACGGGCCAGAATCGGCCCAAACTGCGAGTCTTGACGACCAACACGTATGCACACCTTGGGGTTTGACAACCATGGAAATCGCTTCGGGACCCCAATACGGTGAGTAACAGTCCATGAAAGAGCCCAGAATTGGACAAACATATGATTATTGATGAACGATACATAAACGTACTCGTGGTTCGTCAATCATGGAAATCGCTCAGGGACCCCAAATGAGTGAGTAATAGTCCATGAAACGGGCTAGAATTGGCCAAAACTGCGAGATGACTGACACATAAACGCACCGCGGTGTTCGCCTATCGTGAAAATCACTCCGGGACCCCAAAACAGAGTAATAGTCCAAGAATCGGGCCAGAATCGGCCAAAACCGCGATTGTTGATGAACGACACATACGCGCACCTTGGGGTTCGACAACCTTGAAAATTGCTTTGGGACCCCAAAACAGTGAGTCATAGTCCACAAACGGGCCAGAATCGATAAAAACTGCGTGTGTTGATGACCGACACGTAAACGCACTCTGGGTTCGTCAATCGTGGAAATCACTCCCGGACCCCAAAACAGTGAATAATAGTCCAAGAAACGGGCCAGAATCGGCCAAAACTGCGAGTGTTGATGACCGACACAGAAGCGCACTTTGGGGTTCAATAACTACGGAAATCGCTTTGGGACCCCAAAACGGTGAGTAATAGTGCACGAAACGGGTCAGAATTGGCAAAAACTTTGAGTGTTGGCGACGAACACGTAAATGTACCCCGGGGATCGTCAATCATGGAAATTGCTCTGGGACCCCGGAACGCTGAGTAATAGTGCATGAAACGGACCAGAATCGGCCAAAGTTGTGAGTGTTGATGACCGACATCTAAACGCACCCCGGGGTTCGTCAATCGTGGAAATTACTTCGGGACGTGTCGTGGAGTTGTCACTGCAGATGTCCTCGTGTGAGGACTTAGTCATGAGACCAACGCATCTAATTGGTAGCTTGAGAGGGGTTGAACGGGACGAAAGACGCGAGGGTTTACCCAGGTTCGGCCCCTCATGGTGGAGGTAAAAGCCTACATCCTGTTTCATTAATATTGATGATGACGATGCTCACATTACAAGGGTGCTCTTTTGCTACCTCGATCTCGAGAGCTACTGACTTGTCTGTCTCATACTTGTCCCCCTCTTGGGGTGCCCTGCCCCTCCTTATATAAATTGAAGGGGTGAGTTACACGACTAGTCCTAGTAGGATTAGGATTACTCTATTACAAGTGGAGTCCTAGTCTTCCTTCCTTTGTAAGGGAATATTCCTCATGCCTTTCCTCTTAAGCCGACGTAACATGAGCCGGCCTTCCATGAATCGCCTTATGGGAGAGAATTGGCCAAAACTGTAAGTGTTGACGGGGGACACGTAAACGCACCCTGGGGATCGTATATCGTGGAAATCCCTCTAGGACCCCCAAAAGCTGAGTAATAGTGCACGAAATAGACCAGAATCGGCCACGTACGTACCCCGGGGTTCGTCAATCGTGGAAATCATTTTGGGACCCCAAAACTGAGTAGTAGTCCAAGAAATGGGCCAGAGTCAGCCCAAACTACGGGTCTTGATGACCAAGACGTAAGCACACCTTGGGGTTCGACAACCATGTAATTCGCTTTGGGACCCCAAAACGGTGAGTAATAGTCCATGAAAGAGCCCAGAATCGGACAAACCTAGGATTATTGATGAACGATACATAAACGCACCCCGGGGTTCGTCAATCATGGAAATCGCTCAGGGACTCCAAAATCAGTGAGTAATAGTCCATGAAACGGGCTAGAATCGACCAAAACTAAGAGTGTTGATGATTGACACATAAACACACCCTGGTGTTCGTTAATCGTGGAAATCACTCCGGGACCCCAAAACTGAGTAATAGTCCAAGAAACGGGCCATAATCGGCCAAAACTACGATTGTTGATGACCGACACGCAAGCGCACCTTAGGGTTCAACAACCATGGAAATCACTTTGGGACCCCAAAATGATGAGTAATAGTCCACAAAACGGGCCAGAATCGACAAAAACCACGAGTGTTGATGACCGACACGTAAACGCACCCCAGGGTTCGTCAATGATGGAAATCACTCCGGGACCCCAAAACAGTGAGTAATAGTCCAAGAAACGGGCCAGAATCAGCCAAAACTGCAAGTGTTGATGACCGACACGCAAGCACACCTTGGGGTTCAACAACTATGGAAATCACTTCATGACCCTAAAATGGTGAGTAATAGTCCATGAAACGGGTCAGAATTAGCCAAAACTGTGAGTGTTGACGACGGACACGTAAACGCACCCCAAGGATCTTCAATCGTGGAAATCGCTCTGGGACCCAAAAACGCTGAGTAATAGTGCATCGGCCAAAATTGTGAGTGTTGATGACCGACACGTAAACGCACCCAGGGTTCGTCAATCTTGGAAATCACTTTGGGACCTGTCGTGGAGTTTTCACGACAGATGTCCTCGTGTGATGACTTAGTCATGAGGCCAACGCATCTAACTGGTAGCTTGAGAGTGGTTGAACGGGACGAGAGACGCGAGGGTTTACCCAAGTTCGGCCCCTCATGGTGGAGGTAAAAGTCTACATTCTGCTTCATTGATATTGATGATGACGATGCTCATGATTACAAGGGTGCTCTTTTGCTACCTCTATCTTGAGAGCTATTGACTTGTCTGTCTCAAACTTGTCCTCCACTTGGGATGCCCTGCCCCTCCTTATATAAGTTGAAGGGGCGGGTTACATGACTAGTCCTAGTAGGATTAGGATTACTCTATTACAAGTGGAGTCCTAGTCTTCCTTCCTTTGTAAGGGAATATTCCTTATGCCTTTCCTCTTATGTCGGCGTAACATGAGTCGGCCTTCCATGAATCGCGTTCTGGGCCAGAATTGGCCAAAACTGTAAGTGTTGACAGGGGACACGTAAAGGCACCCTGGGAATCGTCAATCGTGGAAATCGCTCTGGGACCCCAAAAAGCTGAGTAATAGTGCACGAAACGGACCAGAATCGGCCAAAATTGTGAGTGTTGATGACCGACACGTAAACACACCCCGGGGTTCATAAATCGTGGAAATCACTTCGGGACCCCAAAACTGAGTAATAGTCAAAGAAACGGGGGAGAATCAGCCCAAACTGCGAGTCTTGATGACCAAGATGTAAGCACACCCTGGGGTTCGACAACCATGGAAATCGCTTTGGGACCCCAAAACGGTGAGTAATAGTCCATGAAAGATCCAAGAATCGGACAAACCTGATTATTGATGAACAATACATAAACGTGCCCCGGGATTCGTCAATCATGGAAATCCCTCAGGGACCCCAAATGAGTGAGTAATAGTCCATGAAACGGGCTAGAACCGGCCAAAACATCGAGTGTTGATGACCGACACATAAACACACCGCGGTGTTCGTCAATCGTGGAAATCACTCCGGGACCCCAAAAAAGAGTAATAGTCCAAGAATCGGGACAGAATCGGCCAAAACTGCGATTGTTGATGACCGACACGGAAGCGCACCTTGGGGTTCAACAACCATGAAATCGCTTTGGGATCCCAAAACGGTGAGTAATAGTCCACAAAACGGGCTAGAATCGACAAAACCACGAGTGTTGATGACCGACACGTATATGCACCCCGGGGTTCGTCAATCGTGGAAATCCCTCCAGGACCCCAAAACAGTGAGTAATAGTGAAAGAAACGGGACAGAATCGGCCAAAACTGCGTGTGTTCATGACTGACATGTAAGCGCACCTTGGGGTTCAACAACTATGGAAATCGCTTCGGGACCCCAAGGCGGTGAGTAATAGTCCACGAAACGGGTCAGAATTGGCCAAACTGTGAGTGTTGATGACCGACACATAAATGCACGCCGGGGATCGTCAATCGTGGAAATCGCTCTGGGACCCAAAATGCTGAGTAATAGTGCATGAAACGGACCAGAATCGGACAAAGTTGTGATTGTTGATGACCGACATGTAAACGCATGCCGGGGTTCGTCAATCGTGGAAATCACTTTGGGACCTGTCGTGGAGTTGTCACGGCAGATGTCCTCTTGTGAGGACTTAGTTATGAGGCCAACACATCTAATTGGTAGCTTGAGAGGGGTTGAACGGGATGAGAGATGTGAGGGTTTACCCAGGTTCGGCCCCTCATGATGGAGGTAAAAGCCTACATCCTGTTTCATTAATATTGATGATGACGATGCTCACGATTACAAGGGTGGTATTTCGCGACCTCTATATAGAGAGCTATTGACTTGTCTGTCTCAAACAAGTCCCCCTGTTGGGCCACCCTGCCCCTCCTTATATAAGTTGAAGGGGCGGGTTACATGACTAGTCCTAGTAGGATTAGGATTACTCTATTACAAGTGGAGTCCTAGTCTTCCTTCCTTTGTAAGGGAATATTCCTTATGCCTTTCCTCTTAAGCCGACGTAACATGAGCTGGCCTTCCACGAACCGCCTTCTGGGCCAGAATTGGCCAAAACTATAAGTGTTGACGGGGGACACGTAAACGCACCCTGGGGATCGTCAAGCGTGGAAATCCCTCTAGAACCCCAAAAAGCTGAGTAATAGTGCATGAAATGGACCAGAATCAGCCAAAATTATGAGTGTTGATGACCGACACGTAAACGCACTCGGGGTTCGTCAATCGTGGAAATCATTTTGGGACCCCAAAACTGAGTAGTAGTCCAAGAAACGGGCCAGAAACAGCCCAAACTGCGGGTCTTGATGACCAAGACATAAGCACACCTTGGGGTTCGACAACCATGGAAATTGCTTTGGGACCCCAAAACGGTGAGTAATAGTCCATGAAAGAGCCCAGAATCGGACAAACCTAGGATTATTGATGAACGATACATAAATGTACCCCGGGATTCGTTAATCATGGAAATCGCTCAGGGACCCTAAATTAGTGAGCAATAGTCCATGAAACATGCTAGAATCGACCAAAACTGCGAGGGTTGATGGCCAACACATAAACGTACCCCGGTGTTCGTCAATCGTGGAAATCACTCCGGGACCCCAAAACTGAGTAATAGTCCAAGAAACGGGCCAGAATCGACCAAAAATGCGATTGTTGATGACCGATATGCAAGCGCACCTTGGGGTTCAACAACCATGGAAATCGCTTTGGGACCCCAAAACAGTGAGTAATAGTCCACAAAACGGGCCAGAGCTGACAAAAACCGCGAGTGTTGATGACCTACATGTAATCGCACCCCGGAGTTCGTCAATCGTGGAAATCAC
The DNA here is from genome assembly GCA_963921465.1 of Triticum timopheevii. NCBI lineage: Eukaryota > Viridiplantae > Streptophyta > Magnoliopsida > Poales > Poaceae > Triticum > Triticum timopheevii. Next base: position 623,137,604 of record OY997268.1, read on the forward strand.
TCCGGGACCCCAAAACAGTAAGTAATAGTCCAAGAAATGGGTCAGAATCGGCCAAAACTGCGAGTGTTGATGACCAACACGTAAGCGCACCTTGGGGTTCAACAACTATGGAAATCACTTAGGGACCCCAAAACGGTGATTAATAGTCCATGAAATGGGTCAGCATTGGCCAAAACTTTGATTGTTAACGACGAACACGTAAATGCACCCCGGGGATCTTCAATCATGGAAATCGCTCTGGGACCCAAAAACACTGAGTAATAGTGCATGAAACGGACCAGAATCGTCCAAAATTGTGAGTGTTGATGACCGATACGTAAACGCACCCTAGGGTTCGTCAATCGTGGTAATCACTTTGGGACCTATCGTGGTGTTGTCACGGCATATGTCCTCGTATGAGGACTTAGTTGTGAGGCCAACGCATCTAACTGGTAGCTTGAGAGGGGTTGAACGGGACGAGAGACGTGAGGGTTTCCTAGGTTCGGCCCCTCATGGTGGAGGTAAAAGCCTACATCCTGCTTCATTGATATTGATGATGACGATGCTCACGATTACAAGGGTGCTCTTTTTCTATCTCTATCTCGAGAGCTATTGACTTGTCTGTCTCAAACTTGTCCCCCTCTAGGGGTGCCCTGCCCCTCCTTATATAAGTTGAAGGGGCGGGTTACATGACTAGTCATAGTAGGATTAGGATTACTCTATTACAAGTGGAGTCCTAGTCTTCCTTTCTTTGTAAGGGAATATTCCTTTTGCCTTTCCTCTTAAGATGACGTAACATGAGTCGGCCTTCCACGAACCGCCTTCTGGGCCAGAATTGGTCAAAATTGTGAATGTTGACGAGGGACACGTAAACGCACCCTAGGGATTGCTAATCGTGGAAATCGCTCTAGGACCCCAAAATGCTGAGTAATAGTGCACGAAACGGACCAGAATCGACCAAAATTGTGAGTGTTGATGATCGACACGTAAACGCTCCCCGGGGTTCGTCAATTGTGGAAATCACTTCGGGACCCCAAAACTGGGTAATAGTCCAAGAAACGGGCAAGGAGCAGCAGATCACCATCCAGTCGTCGGGCGGCCTATCGGAGGCGAAGATCCAGAAGATGGTGCAGGAGGTGGAGGTGCACTCGCAGAAGTACCATGAGCGCAATGCCCTGATCGACGTGCGGAACACCACGGACAACACCATCTACAACATGGAGAAGAGCCTGGGCAAGTATCGGGACAAGTTCCCCGGGGAGGTTGTGTCGGAGATCGAGTCGGCTGTCGCCGAGCTCCGTGCGGAGATGGCCTCGGACGACGCCGAGAAGATCAAGGCCAAGATCGATGCGGCCAACTGGGCCGTGTCCAAGATCAGGGGCAGCACATGTCTGGCGGTGGCAGCGGGGCTGCTGGCGGCTTGCAGGGTGGTGGTGGCGACGAGGCCCCGAAGGCGGAGTACGAGGAGGTGAAGAAGTGATAGTCTATACTGCGTTACTTGTAGATGCAATCTTGTTACCATCTTTTCCTTGTGGAGTCGATGGGATGGGCTGCGAGGCCGATGTTACTCCTTCACCGCTGAGGCGCAGTGGGCATCATCATGTTGGGGCTGATGGATCTGCAACCACCGCCGAGGATTCTATGGTGAAGGCCATGCGTAGGACTTCTGCTCATAACCTCGACTTCGAAGGTACACCCTCTCGCAAATCTTTTATGTCTTTTGATAATTCCAAAGTATCTTCAAATATTACTAGACTTGGGGTGTCACTAGGATGTAATGAGAATGAGATAGATTTTTCGGTCAAGGCTTTAAAACAAGTGGAGTTCAACCGGCGTACGGTTGCTCCGAAGTTGTCAAGATTTGTCTACCCTCTCGTGTCAGATGAGGATGTGGAGGATGCTGATGCCAATCATGAAGGCAAGCTTCTCTCTCATTTGGTTAAAGACACGACTGAAGTAGACCTTGATGATACTGTACATGACACTACGCTTTTTGAGCCTGTCGCGTCGGTGCGCAAGAACAAGTCTAACTCAGCGAAGAAAAGAGGACGCTCTTCCAAAAAGGTAAAGGTCTCTAAACATAAAGTTGGTTCATCATGATAGGCATGTTCTGGAATAGCAGAGGTCTTGGCGACTTGGCTAAACACAAACACATTGCCGATTGTGTAAAGGATCATACGTTGGACTTTGTGGCTATCACTGAGTCGGGAAAATGTGATTTTCCAACACGTGATCTAGACCACTTTTCATGTGGTTTTGATTATGAATGGCACGTATTACCACTGACCGGAAGGTCTGGGGGAATTTTGCTAGGTATTAAGAACAACTCTAGCAGACCCCGCATCCCGCCGGCCCGCAAAACGCGTTTACAGTTCGCGCAAAACCGCTTTTGCGGGACAGCGCGGGCTGGCACAGATGCAGACCCTGCATCCCGCCGGCCTGCAAAACGCGTTTACAGTTCGCGCAAAACCGCTTTTGCGGGACGGCGCGGGCTGGCACAGATGCAGACCCCGCATAATGGACCCGTAAAAAAGCATATTCGCGGAATATACTTTCTTACGGGTCGGCTTCTACGGGTTCTGATCTGGCGCAACTCCTCCCGGCCCGTAAAACTTAGATTTGCAACTTAAATTGATCTAGCATAATGCTTTTCTTTGCTTTTGCAACAACATTAGATACAAAAGATATCACCAAATCTTGGCTAGAATAGCAAAACCAAAGAAAACAAGAACCACAGGTATGCATTTCAGAAGATTTCCGACTTTCATAACTGCTCCCACTAGTTGAAGCAATATCTTCTCCATGCCCTCATTGTTGATCTGCGGATTCTTGATCTTGCTTTCTTCATTCTTCAGCTTTGGTTCCAAAGAAGTAGACGTTGCATCCCCTCTAGTTGCACATGCAGCCGCATCATTGCCTTCGATTGTACTAAGGAGGGCACTAACATCTATTAAGTTTCTTTCTATCAACAAATCAATGTATTGGCCTTCCCAAAACCAAAATGAGCATCCATTGTCCTACACAAAAAATGAGCAAGCTCGAAGTGAGCTACCGCAATTGAACTAAAGAATGAGCTATGGAACGAGCTACCGCAAGTGCACGTACCCCGTCATTTTCGCATTTGTAGAACACCCATCCGGGGTACTTTGGCTTGCCCAAAGTGAGCCGCAGCACTTGGCGCGGGCAGCTGTCGCACTCTATGAGTGGCATCGGCAGGCCACAAAGACGTTGCGCGAGCGCCGAGCCTGATGGACGGCCGGACGAGTCCATGCCCGCAAACCTTCAGCGGCAACGGGCGAACGAGCCCGGGCCTGCATGCGGTGATGCGCCCTTGCCTAGGCTGCGGGAGAGTCTCCCCGACCACTCCATCGCCTGGGTAGCAACCGGCGGCCAGAAAAAGCCAAATCCGGTGGCCCGCCATGAAGTTCCCCAGATCTGCAAATTCGGCGGCCCGCTAACGCAGGGGGAGGGAGGGGAGGCCTCGTGCGCGTGGCGGCATTCCGGCGTGCTCCTGCCGGCTGCTGTCGCCGGAATCTTGGGCGGCGGCCGGCGGTGGCGCGAGGGGGAAGAGGAGAGGTGGTTGGTGGGAGAAAGCGCGGGATGAAATGTCCCCCCCACCAACCGCTTCCGCCTATATGCAGGGCACCACAGCCGCGAGGGGGAAACCCGTGTTTTCCTAGGTTGGGGTCGGGATTTTGCCACTTCCCCTAAAATTTTTTGCGGGCCGGGGCGGGATGCGAGGTCTGATCGGGCTGGTTTTTCCGCCCCGACCCACATTTTAGCGGTTACGGGTCGAGGCGGGATGCGGAGTCTGCTAGAGTTGCTCTAACTCTACATACTTATAACAATTGTCCACGTCAAAGGGGGAGTATCATATCAAATTCCACCTTCGAAATAAGTCCGACAACTTCATCTGGAGTCTGGTGGCTGTATATGGCGCCGCTCAAGAGGAGTTTAAGTCTGCATTTCTAAAAGAATTAGTCAACACCTGTCGAGACAATCCCCATCCCATGTTAATCGGGGGGGGGGGGGGGATTTTAATATTCTTCGACATCAGCATGAGAAAAAAAATGATCAGTTTGACACGCTGTTATTGATAGCCTCGATCTGAGGGAGATCACGATGTCTGGTCGTCAGTATACCTGGGCTAATAACCGATCGGTGCCAACCTTTGAAAAACTGGATCGGGTGCTAGTTACTGGCTGGGAATATAAATATCCCCTAGCCTCGGTTCGGGCTCTAGAAATAATTGAGGCCTTATGGGATCGTGCCCCGTTGCTAACCGATTTTGGACAACCAATCCCAAGTTCTAACTGCCACCAGTTTAAATTTGAACTGGGGTGGCTCACTAGAGAGGGTTTTCATGAGCTGGTTAAGAAGGTGTGGGCGCGCCAGCCTTGCGGCAACACACCCATTCAACGATGGAATAATCGAATTCGCGCCTTGCACCGATTCCTTCGAGGATGGGCCAAACATACTGCGGGCATTTACAAAAAAGAAAAATTGCGTTTGTCTACCTTAATCGATTCCCTTGATAAAATAGTGGAGGTGAGGCCACTGTCTGCTGTTGGTATTGAGCAAAAAAGTAATCTTAATGGGCAGATTGCCAGCCTACTACGTGAGGAAGAGATTAAATGGTATCAACGTAGCAAAGCGGATTCGCTGGTGCAAGGTGATGATAATACGAAATACTTTCAAATGCTAGCCAATGGCAGGCACAGAAAGAAGCGTATATTCGCCCTTGACCAGGAGGAAGGCCGAATAGAGGGGGACGTACCACTTAGAAATTATATCACTAAGTTCTACAAAGACCTTTTTGGGCCTTCAGCTGAAACTGATTTCCAGCTGGACGAATCCGTCACTCATGACATTACTCAAGTTACAGAAGCGGAAAATGAATTCCTAACCTCTCCGTTTCCTGAGGAGGAAATTCGGACTGCGGTTTTTCAGATGGAACACAACAAGGCGCTGAGACCGGATGGCTTTCCCGCAGAGTTCTATCAATGCTTTTGGGACGTGATTAAGGCTGACTTGGTTCAGTTGTTTAACCTACTGCATTCCGAGGACCTTGACATTTCTCGTTTAAACTTTGGGGAAATTATCCTATTGCCTAAGATTAAGGAGGCTAGTCGTATTCAGCAATATAGACCGATTTGCCTTCTGAATGTAAGTTTTAAAGTTTTTACAAAGGTAGCGACCAACCGGTTGAACAGTGTAGCTAACCATGTCGTAAAACCTACTCAAATTGTATTTATGCAAGGACACAACATATTAGATGGAGTGGTCGTCCTGCACGAAACTGTTCATGAACTGCACCGGAAAAAGTTGAACGGTGTCATTCTTAAAATTGATTTTGAGAAAGCCTACGACAAAGTTAAGTGACCCTTCCTGTTGCCAACCTTGCGCATGAAGGGGTTTTCGCAAAAATGGTGTTGCTGGGTTGAGAGCTTTGTCTCTGGAGGTAGTGTGGCCATAAAAGTTAACGATGACGTTGGCAACTATTTTCAGACAAGGAAGGGGCTGCGTCAAGGCGACCACGCATCTCCTATTCTGTTTAACATTGTGGCTCACATGCTAGCTACCCTTGTAGAGAGGGCTAAGCTGGATGGTCAAATTAGCGGGGTCATTCCACACTTGGTAGAAGATGGTCTATACATTCTACAATATGCGCATGACACGATTTTATTCATGGATCATGATTTAGACAAGGCAAGAAATCTTAAGCTGCTCTTATGTGCTTTTGAGGAACTTTTTGGTCTCAAAATTAATTTTCATAAGAGCGAATTTTTTTGCTTTGGCGATGCTGCAGAATCAGCACCAGAGTATGCCGAGATCTTTGGATGCCAGCATGGGCAGTTTCCGATTCAGTATCTGGGTATCCCCATTCGTTATCGGCGTTTAACTATCGCTGAGTGGAGGCATGTGGAAGAGAGACTTGAGAAACGTTTAGCCAGTTGGAAGGCCAAACTCTCCTCGTATGGGGGGCGATTAATCTTGATCAGTTCTGTCCTAAGCAACATGGTTTATATATGTTGTCATTCTTCCACCTGCCGAAAGGGGTTCTACAGCGGCTCGATTACTTTAGATCCAAATTTTTTTGGCAGTGTGATAATGAAACTAAGAAATATCGACTGGCTAGGTGGAGCGTATTATGCAGACCTAGCAGTCAAGGGGGCCTGGGAATCCAAGACCTTGAGGTTAAAAACATCGCCCTTCTCAGCAAGTGGGTTTATAAACTACTCACTGAGAATGGAGTATGGCAGGAAATCATTCGCAACAAGTATGTGGGATCCAATGCCATTTCTCAAATTTATTGGAAACCTGGGGATTCATATTTTTGGAGTGGAGTCATGAAGGCCAAGGAATTCTTCTTCCAATTTGGGACCTTCTCGGTTAGGGACAGCTCTCAGGTTCGTTTCTGGGTAGATACCTGACTAGGGAATAACCCACTAATGGTGCAATATCCGAGCTTGTACCGGATTGTTAGACATAAATTTGTCATGATCAAACAAGTCTTAGGACAAGAAAACCCCGATATTTCTTTCCGTAGGGATCTTTCGGGCACTCGTTTGGCAGCATGGAATGAATTACTTACTCGTCTGGAGGACATTCAACTATCAGATAAGCCGGACTCTTTTCGATGGAACTTGCATCAAAACGACAAATTTTCGGTGAAATCCATGTATGATGCAATGGTCCATTGTGATATTCCGGTTGATAACAGAAAATTGTGGAAGCTAAAAATTCCTCTAAGAGTGAAGATTTTCCTCTGGTTTCTAAACAAAGGAGTCATCCTAACTAGAGATAATCTGGCGCGACGGAACTGGAATGGGTCCAAGACATGTGTCTTTTGCCAACATGACGAGTCTATCAAACACTTATTTTTTGAGTGCAAGTTCGCTCGGGCAGTTTGGGCCATGGTCCAAGTAGCTTCGAATTTATACCCACCACATAGTGTACGGAATATGTTTGGCAACTGGTTGCGGGATATTGATAAACAATTTTCTGCACATATTCTTGTGGGAGCGGCGGCCTTATGCTGGGCAATGTGGCTTACCAGGAATGATGTGGTTTTTAACAATAAATGTGTCTCATCTCCTATGCAGGTTATCCATGTTTGTATACGATGGCTCCGTACATGGTCTATCCTGCAGAAGCCGGAGGACAAGGACCTGTTTATGATGGCGTCTACACGGCTGGAGCGTACGGTCAGGGAGGTTTTCTACCCCCATGGATGGCGGTGTGATTTACGGATAGGATCTACCGCTCCTTAGGCTAGCTAGACATGATTTATTGCTTGGCTTTGTATCGAATTATTTTATCTTTAGGGTGCTTTGGACGTTTTGGCTATGTGCATCTAGCTATGCAGAGGTTGGGCTTTCTTTCAATATGATTGTATCATCTCGATATATCTATTCAATGAAAAGTCCTTTATCGAAAAAAGAGGCAATCTTGTGATCTTACTCCCTGTTACTCATGAGATGAGACGTGCGTTAGGTAGTTTTGTGGTGCTCTGCTGAAGGTGGTAGGTTAAGAGGATTACGTACGTGTGCTGTAATATAAGTTTCCTGTGTGTTTTGTCTGTCTCATGAAGAAACGTGGCAATTAAGCTGGTAGGCCGGCAATGTTGCCTGTTACCCATGACCATGAGAGATGAGATGAAATGGTTGATGCCTGGAGGAAGAGGAGGTGGTAGGTTGTGGTTGATGGATGCTTGTTGAATGTGAAGCAGCAGCAGCTGTGTGTTTTGCTCTGTCCCGTTGGTTGTCTTGTGAGTCACGTTGATTGGGTGGTGATCACAAGGAACCCTTTAGCTGTGCTACTCATGGACTACAAATTTCAACTTTGTGAAAAAAGCCAATGTCTTACCTTTCCAGCCTGCTAGATCAAATATGTCGTCTACACAATGCCACCCCACTAGACAAAATGTGCCATGTTGTCGCTCAAATGGATGGATCTAACATTGAAATACATCTGGATACGTTTACTTGTTTGGGTGACAAGTAATATGGATCGGAGGGAGTACACAAACAGACATGTAATATGGATGAGAGGGAGTAGTAGACTGATCTCATCTAACCTGGATTCCTTGGAACAAATTGTTAACATGAATTATCAATGGTAATACTAGCAGATTATCTATCAACTGGTCTGGGCTGGGCTGGGCTGGGCTGATGGATGATGACATGATGATTTTCTTCTCCAACTAGATGATGACATTATGATGTCCATACCCCTTAGCTAAAGCACAAAGCCGCAGAGATATGAATGAGATTTCTCCTCCTGATATTATTTTTATGCCATTCTTATTCCTCTACTTTGCGAGGGAGGGCATCTCATATGTCACTCACTCTTTCATCTCCGCCAGATGACATCTCACTCGTCTCCAGGTGAAAACAACACAAAGTTGCACACAAGGCCCAAACAGGTGAGAACAACATTGTAGTACTGTAGTATATTTGTGCAGATTAAGTGCCTGCCAATGGCTCAACGACACCACCACAAGTAGTACAAGGCCAGATGGCTAACCGTTAAATAGGTACAGTACCTGCCTACCAGCTGAATCAAATCATCCACTTACTTTACCCCTGACAATACAAACACCACTTGCTTTCTTCCTAAAGAAAAATACTGTACAGCACTTGCTGCTCTGCTCTCACTTCACATACACTGATGGAGGGTTCTGGAGTATTGCATTGTATTACTGAAATGGCATCCAGAAGTTGACTCCCCATCATTTCATTTGCTCCAAGCAATGGCACCAAAATGAGCTCCAATTTGTCTATATAACCAGGGGATTGCTGGAGCTAAGGCAGCAGCTCTCAAGAAAGGGGGAAGGAAGATCGATGGAGAGGGGCAAGTCTGAGCTGAGGATGGCCATGGAGGACCTCTGCTTCCTCAGCTCTGGAGATGATGAGGATCAGGAGCAGCAGAGGCATAAAATGAGGTCATCCACCATGGATCTCCTCTGCGTCTCCAAGCAGCTCCTCCATGTCCTTGGTCAGTTACTTACATTCACATGAAACCCAGCTTGATTTCTTCTCTGCTTTTTAACCTTGGCTTGCTCTTTTTACCGGTCGTGGATACGATTTGGGGGTTCTTCTTTTTCCCTCGCTCACGTATAGAATTTGGTCTCGTATAACTTTGCTATTCGCTGGTGTGTTTTGTGTGCGTGTGTTGGTGTTGGCTGTGTGCATCCTAGCTATGTTGAGGCTGGGTGTGTGCTCATTATGTTTGTATGCCCTTGATGCTCCATTTTGAGCCAATAAAATCCACGCTTTATCGGAAAAAAAAACCCCTTGGATTGCTCTTCTTTCACTACAAATATATCTGTAAATTCTCGGTTGAACTAACAAGAGCTTTGCTTTTTTGCCCCCGAAGACGCGATAGGGCCGACCCTACAAGTCCTCAGGCAAGACATTCAGCAAAATGTTCAGGTGATTGCTCTTTGTACGGAATTATCTTACTCCCATGTTGCCCTGCATTCTGCATTGCATTTGTTCGCATAACTAAGCACCCAAGCATGCCAACTCCTTGTGTTAATTGCAATCAAGTGATATACAGTTATCTACCTTCCCTTTGCAGAGATTACTACATCTCCATGCAAGAGACAAGGTGAAATACACGAGCTTGATGGCGATCGTGATAGAAGAAGTTGAGGAAGGGACCTCGAAGAAGGCCAACAGTTGTACCAGGGCAATTATCTGGCTGGCTAGGTAACTTCACTCCACATGGACCGTCTGCTCATCTAAGTATCTTACATATAAATGTTCTTGTATGTCATACATGTCAATTCTGTTTCAAAACCTTCGTTCTCAAGTGTCGCGAAATGCCTCTGGTTTAGGTCGGTGAATTTCTCGATACATTTGCTGGAGAGATTAGTGAAGGACCCAGAGTCAAGCATGAAAGAGATGGTGGAAGAAGCATACAAGAGCACCCTCAAACCGTTCCATGGGAAAATCTCATCAGCTGCTTACAGGGTATGATCGCTTTCGATCAGTTGCCATACTTCTGTTCATTTTATCAAAAAAAGAACTGCTGTTCATCATCCCTTCGTTCCAAACTAAAACCACGGCACTTATGTTGGAACAGAGGGAGTAGCAATTTTCCGGAAATTGTTGACACGATATACCGAGTTCTTGTTTTTGGTAAAAGGGCAATATATTAATATTGAGTTGTGCCCGCTGAACTAATGTGCTGAGCATAGTTGCAAACTGTCAGGTAGCACTGCACCTCATTCCAGAAAGAGACATCTTCATTCAGTTGCTCATGGGGAACTGCCAGGATCACGAGGATTTTGGGGAAGATGTCATGGTCTTGGCCTCCATTGTACAGCCTCTGCTAGAGGAGATCAATGTCATTTTGGTCAGTGTTCCCCATTGTCCACGCGTACACCTTCTTAATGATTCAGCCACTGCATTGCATTGCATTGCATTGAAGACATGTGTTTGTTGCTGCGGTTTTTCATGGTTGTTACTTTACAGGTAATGGACAGGCTGAGATCCACGACGATGCCTTAAAGAAGGGAACAACACAGACAGCGCCGCCACCGCCGGCCTTTGCAGTAGTCAAAAGCAAGTTTTCACTCAGATCTGTTCAAAGAAACTTCATCTCTCGTGCACGGGCCGCCGCGTCCTGCGACGTCCCCGGGAGCGGGATCCCAAGATCCGCCGCCACCGGCGCCGCTACAAGGACCCACCACCCGACCGTCATCCCTGAAGGGGACGACGCCACCACCGTGCTCGGATCCGGCATCACGCCAACGCCTTCGGCCGCCCCCAATCAGATCGGTGAAGGAGGACAGCGCCTGAGCCCGACCACCCGAAGGAGACGATCTGGGGCGGGAAACCCCAGATCCGCAGCCGCCAGGCCCCGCAGCGTTGCCGGGATCCCATCGGGCCGCCGCCCGAGTGCGCCAACTCCGCCTCCATGCTGTATGCCCAGGGACGCCGATGCATCTTAGCCAGAGGATCTCCTCGTGAAGAAAGGAGGAGGGCCCGCCGTCCGCCGTCCGCCCGCTCGCCGGCCTCCTTCAGCGGTGGCGGGGAAGAAGGGGAGGAGGGAGGTCAAGGGCGGCGGCGGTTGGGGCGCCCGAGTCGCCCCCCTGGAGGCGACGCGAGAGATGGGTACTTTTGTTGAATAACAAGGAATTCCTGTTTTGATCCGCACCAACCAAATGACGCGAAGAAGAGAAAATATTAAAATGAAGTTATCTAATGTAATTTTTCTGCAGTTATCAACTGTTTTAGAGAAGTTCACAGATATTTAAGCTCTGTATTATCCCCAGTTTGATTTATATACTTGCTTGCACGCATCTTTTCTATTTTCCGCGTGTACTGAAAGAAATGTACCAACGCATGCATGTTTTCTAGAGAAAAGGTGTCGGCCGAGCCTGAGAAAACGCTCGAACCTAACTTGACTTTGAATTAACAAAGCCATCAACCAGCCAGGATTACACGGAGTAGTTACAAAGTAAAGAAACAGGAAACGGCAAAGATACAGAGAGCTGTAACAACTTACAACCAAGTAGTGATACTTGCAAACACAAGATAGTAAAAGGAGCATAGCCAGGATCACCAAGGTCACACGCCAAGAGTAGCAGCCACACCACCAGCAGAGTGAGGGGTAGCACGAACCAGCATCGACAACCACCATCTCCTCGCCTACTCCCATAGAACATGCCAATATCGACAAGCCAAACGCTTCTACCTCCGAAGAAGACCACTATCTTCTCGCCCTGGCTCGAAGGGCGCCGCACCGTCGGAAGGCAGAGTGCTCGACATAGAGCCGAATGGACACAACCGGGTGGCAGCTCAGGCATGAGGGAGCAGAGCACCACCTCCGCTGGGTTGCCACAACCTCACCACCACTTGATGATAACCACACGTCCAAACGTATGCTCTAGAATGCCAGCACAAGACGAAGACCGCGCGGAGAAGATGAAGAACAAAGAGCAGATCGCCGCCACCTGGTCCTCAGCAAGCAGAGAAGCACCATCCACACCCCCGCGAACCCCAGACGACGCCTCCAGGGAGGTAACGCCATCGACATGCCGCCACCGCCCACAAGGGGAACCAGGGCTTTCACCCAAGCAGGAGTGAGGAAGAAGGAGGCGGAAGGGGATCTCGATGAGGCCTCCAAGAAGGGGACCGACTCCAAGAATTGGAGCCGGCCTCGCCGTGGCCGCCAAAGGCCAAGGGTCTCCCCCGGTCCCACACTCCACGCCCAACCACCCGGACCCGAGAGCACGAGCCATCGCGGCGAAGTTGCCATGGCCGGATCAGACCGGTGGGTGCATCCACGAGCAGAGGACCTCGATCTTCACCGGAGCCTGCACACGTGCCACAACCTTGTCGCCCGCACGACCTAAGTTGCAGTACAGCACTCGCGGCCGCCGCTCGCCGCAGAGTCGGCACCGCCCAGGCACCCGAGGCCGCCGCCCCGGCATCCACCCACCACGAGCATCTCCACCAACACCGCGAACAACCCCTACACCACCCTAGAACGACGGACCAGCACCACCATGACAACCACCAGGGAAGGGGCCTGCAGCGGTCGAACACGCCAGATCCAGATCCAGCCGGGAGTGAACCCCAAATCCCCAATCGACGCGGCAGCACGGGGGCAGGGGCAGCACACCCAGGCCGAGCAGAGGAGCCACATCCCCTTGCCAGCCTCCCACCGGCCAAGCAAGGGCCACCGGCCGCCACCAGCACAGATCTGGGAGGCAGGCCACCATGGCGGCCAGGCAGGGGCTAGATCCCAGGCTGCCCCCAAAGCACAGCAAGGACGACGACCTCCATGGCCGGCGCCGCAGCAGCCAGATCCGGGGGTGAGCGCCGCGCCGGGATGGGTTGACGGGGAGGAGTGGTCGCCGGCGAGGATGGGATGGAGGGGGCGCGCGTCCGGTCGGGGGAGCACACAAGGACGCCCCGCCGCCGCCAACCACTGCACGGGCGAGACCATGCATGTTTTCCGGTAAGATTTGTGAACTTGTGTGAAGAAAAGCGAAAAGGTGACAACACGGTTCATGCTTTCTCAAAGTAGTGGCTGCACCCAACTTCGGTGCACCCACATAGTGAACAGTAAATTCAATAAAATAAAAATTCAAAAAATTCTTTCGTAAAAGCGATCAGCGAGAATCTTCATCTCTTATACTGTAATCGATATACTATGGTGTAACATTTTTGATTCTGTTACACGTCTCTCCCCCTCTCTCTCTCTCTGTGCGCACGCGCGGTTAGCCGTCGCTCTCTCCGTCTATCTCTCTCTCTCTCTCTGTGTGCGCGCGCGGTTAGCCGTCGCTCTCTCCGTCTCTCTTTCTCTCTCTCTCTCTCACCTTGATGGAATTTGATTCTGCCGTTAGCTGTTGCAATCTTGAGCCCGGAAGCAGCAAGCAAGGACGCCTCTGCACCTGCATGCGTGGCATCGACGACGCATGTGCACCTCATACAGGTACAGCCAGGAATTAATGGGTGGTACCCGACTTGAGTTTGCATTTGCAATTCAACCGACTCGTCTAGTAAAAACTGACTCCCAACAAATTAAATGGTAGGCTTCAGAATTTGGTAGGCTGAAAATCCCAACAGCATGTGATATGGTAGCCTCCTTGCTGCTTTCTGTTGTTTTGTTGGTCAGGACGACTGTACTAGTGAATAGTGATGGCAACAGCTAACAACATAGCTAGGGAGGTATGGTACGGTACGGTGATGCATGATTCTTGTGTTTCTTCTATCTAGTTATTTCTACTTTGTTATTCTTCAGTTATGTGCATATCAATTCCAATGCTATGTCTTCTTCGCAAGAAGTAGAGGATGGGATCAAATTAGGACACGCGGAATTGGAATATATAATAATGGGGTGATTCTGTTGCTGGGGTCCAGAGTGAGTAGTAACTTCATTTTATTTGAGCCGTTGTTCCTTGTTGTCAGCTTCTGTATATGGCTTAATGGTTTTGGTACCGCTTTGCATGTATGTCCTGCTGGATGTTCATTTGGGCTGAGGTACGTACGCACGTGTGTGGGGTCGTGTTAACCATGCATTATATGGCGCGGACAAACCCATATATATAGCATGCACCTGAACTGAACTGAACTTCCATCTCCATCTCTCTCTCTCTCTCTCTCTCTCTCTCGCCTTGATGGAATTTGATTCTACCGTTAGCTGTATCAATCTTGGGCCCGGAAGCAAGCGATCATGCAGCTGCATGCGTGGGATGCATGCATGTGCAGCTCATACATACAGGAATGGGTGGTACTTTGTTGTACCCGCTTTGTATGCGTACTGTACTATACATTTGCAATTCAATCGACTTGTCTAATAAAAAAACCGACTGGTAAGATAGCAACCAATTTCTCCACACTTCCTATTCAATTTGCACTAGCCTTTTAACTACAGTTTATGAATATGTCATAGAAATATGTAGAGTAAATTCCATTCTTCACCCCTAAGTTGAAGGGTCGACGAAGGACATGCTGCCCCCCGCACCTCTTGTCACCCCCATCATCATTGCCACACAAGTCACAGCCACCGAATGGGCAGGGACAATGATCCTACGCATGAAGTCGAAGCTATAACGTTGCGGGGCGATGCGGCGGCAATGATGACACGTGGTGGACATGTCATGCTATGTTGATGCAAGGCGTGTTTTTTTCTCATGCGAGACTTAGAAATATATCCCTCTCTTCCTCTCTCGTCGTCTTACTCCATCTTCCTCTCGATCTCAGATCCACCAGATAGCTAGGTACATCACACATTGTCGGCGGCTCCCCGTGGCATGGGCGGGCGACCAAGTCCGACGGCGAGGGTGTCCGTCGGAAGACAAGGATTACAATAATTTGTCGCACCAATGACCCTGAATTGGAGTGCGTTTGTGTTTCCCTTTCTTCAGGAAAAAATACATTACTTGTGTAAGAAAAGGAACATCTATCTGCCAGTTGCCTATTTTTTATCAATCAATATATTTCTTTCCAAATGTTAAAAAAGGTCTTACATAGGCTACTATTTATCTTCTTCCTTCATGCATATCTATTGTTTACCATCTCTCCCATCCAACCGACTCGCCTTGCAGCTCTATGGGCAAAGTTGGAACAAAAAAAAGTCATTGACTTTAGCTACGTTGGGTGCGGTGTATTCCTTCACCAAAATTTAGTGAGGATTCGATGAATTTTGTTAGTGTTGAAATACATTGCTCATCTCTCTTCATCAGTTTGGACTCTTGAATAAATTTACTGGAGCACAAATTCAATTGCTAGGTCCAGCTGAACCCAACTCATCTATACTAACTTCGCCCCTTCCACCTCACCGTCCACCTTCTCCGTCGTGCCACTGCGACCCCAACTCTCTTAAGTCCCACCGTTCTTTAGAGCCGACGAGCACCCTTGCACCGCGCACATTCATCCACACCCATCAATCCTGTTCCACTCCTCTGTTGATGATGCCCGTATCGTCCCTATTTCCAGTGTGGTACTAAATATAAACTTACTATAAATAGAAATAAACAAGTTCTTTGTAAAAATAAACTTGTTCAACTAGTTATATTAATTTTCTTACTAAAAATACATTAGTTCTATTAATTCAACTAGTTCTTACTAAAACTAAACTAGTTCAACTAGTTTATTGATTTACTTACTAATTATTTTAAACACTTACTAAAAACAGTAAAAAAAACTACATTATACAATAGTAAAGACTACAGTGAAAAACGGGAAAAAAAGAGGGAGGGGCGGCCGAAGGAGGAGGAGGGAGGGGGCGGGGGGTGGAGGGGGGGGGGAGGAGGAGGGAGGGGGCGGGGGAGGAGGGGGAGGGGGCGGCCGGAGGAGGAGGAGGGAGGGGCGGGGGGTGGAGGGGAAGGGGGCGGCCGGAGGAGGAGGAGGAGGGAGGGAGGCAGTGGGAGGAGGGCGGCTGGAGGAGGAGGGGGGAGTACCTCGGCGAGGAGCAGCGTGGCGGCGGCGGACGGCATACGGGTTTGGCACGGGCGAGAGCGAGTGAGTGTGAGAGGGTGAACCGCTCCAGGATAAGGTAAGTAAGTAGTAGCGCGTTTCAGAGAAACGCGCTATTGCTACAGTTCGTAGCAGTAGCGCTTGTCAGTGGTACGCGCTACTGCTAAGTGGGGCTAGCCATCTGCGCCCAGTATAAATATAGTAGCAGCGCGATTTCGCAAAACGCGCTACTGCTAAAATAGTAACAGTAGCGCGGTCTATTTAAAAACGCTGCTACTAAGTAGCAATAGCGCCCTGTTTTGTCCAGCGCTACTGCTAAGATGCTGTGTATAAGGTTTTTCCTAATAGTGTTCAGCTACCCAACAAGAAAAAGAGGGAGATGGTTGGATGTGCAACCGCTTTCCCCTGTTATCTGCTCAATGCCGTGACAGCAAAAACACACACCATCTTTTTCCCTTCCCGTTTCATCGTATCGCCGTTTCACACGCAGATCGCGTGGCGGAGAGCCTTGCGCGGCGATCTAGCATCTCTTATTTAAGCATACCATCTCCCTCCTCCAAGAGAAGAGCTCGGTTCATCATCCACTACCCTCAACCGAACCATCACCCTCATCCACTAGCAACAAGAAATGGCGCATTTCTCGAGTGTCGCGGCGGCCGAGCTCACCGGCAGCCACCTCGACGAGGTCAAGCGCATGGTGGCGTGATTCCGTGAGCCTGTCGTCAGGATCCTGGGGGCCGGCCTCAGCCTCGGCCAGGTGGCTGCCATTGCACACGCCAAGGACACGGCCAGCGTCACCGTCGAGCTCGCCGTCGCCGACGAGGCGCACGTCCGCGTCCAGGCCTGCAGCGACTGGATCTTCGACTCGGTGGCAAACGGCGGTGACATCTACGGCGTCACCACGGGCTTCGGTGGCACCTCCCACCGTCGCACAAAAGATGGGCACGGCCTCCAGGTCGAGCTTGTCAGGTGAGTATACAATTTTGCATCTCAACACCATGCGCATATTTAAGTACTCCTGCAATTTTGGCAGTAGACACCGCTAACAAAGGGAGGGACGGTAGTGGGTTCGAGAAAATACATTCTCCCTTGTAGCGTGCATGTATCAGCCACTGGTTATCTTTGAGATTCGGATCCATGCATGCATCTGGTCGTTGTGTTGCTTAGTTAACCTCAATTTATGACCCTCTTTTCTATTAATTTTTGTCATATCAATCGAAAGTCCTATTCTACTCCCGAGCTCAAATCCAAACAGTAAAATTGTAAAAAATAGTAAACTAATTAAAAAAATTCTGATTTTTTATTTATGATAAACTTCGACAAATGTTTTACATTCCTACCAAAATTCAGCACGAAATAACATTCGTGGAAGTCACCACGAAAAAAACAAAATCAACAGTCCAAAATGTATTCAAAACTAGCATTTCTAGATCATCGATTTTTTTTTTTGCTATGACTTCCACAAATGTTATTTAGAGCTGAATTTTGGAAGCATACAAAACATTTGTCAAAGTTCACCATAAATAAATTTCAAATTACTTTAAACTTTTTTTACTATTTTTTCGATTTTACTGTTCGTGAGGGAGCATATGAGCCCGGGAGCAAAAACTCCATGTCCCATATCTCAGTCACTATTTCCCCGGACAACCTTTTCCCGTAGTTATTACGTGCAATATCTCTCCTCTCAGTCACAAATTAAAATAGAGACGAGTAGTACTACACTCACTCAGGTTTTTTTTCATATGATTCTAAAATTTATATTTGTTTTATCTTTTGAACCATAAGTTTGATTTACAATACATTTGCGTATTTATGTTCCTTGTGAAAAGAACATTGAAATAAGATCGCTCTTGAATATATTTTCAAAAATTATAAAATTCAGATATGAAACGTGGAGAGGCCTTATGAAACTGTAAAAAACTGATGTATGTGCCAAGTTTCATCGAGATTTTCATAGGCCAATTTTCTATAGGTCTTTTTAAAAATATCTCTTCGGTATAAACACATTTGTCCAAATAGAATATAACACAAACTTTTATTTCAGAAGATATCAAGCAACTAAATTGTTAAATAGAAAGTGAAAATATATTTCTGGGATAGAGTTGCAACGAGTGGGAGGCATTCAAACGGAAGGACGCTTTTGAAAAAGGCTGACACACACAAACTGACCACGTGACAGAAAGGTGGAGAAAAGTGAAATGTACAGCAGGTTAGATTGTGATTTCTTTAGGACCCTGAAATAATTAAGCGGCAGATCAATGCACAGTATACACCGTGCATGGTAGAAAATGCACTCTCTAGTGAGTTCCTGATGTTTCTTAGCTTGAGCTCAAACGAGCTTGGAAATCTATTTTTTTTACAAAGTATCTAAATAATTTTAGTATTTTTATGATACATAGACAAATGTTTTGAGTGCTTATAAGGTTACATCATGAAATAATATTTGTGGAGCTCGTGGCTAAAGAAAACCGATGATCCAAAAGAAGCTATTTTCGAAAGCATTTTAGGGTGCTCATCTTTTTCGCCATGAGTCCTACAAATGTCGTTCCATAATGAAACTTTGGAAGCAACTAAAACATTTGCCAGAGTCTGTCATGATATAAAATTCAGAGTTATTTATTCATTATTGTCTGCATTTTCCTTCGTAGATGTCACCGAAGCCCGTGGTGACGCCGTAGATGTCACCGCCGTTTGCCACCGAGTCGATGATCCAGTCGCTGCAGGCCTGGCGCGCGCCTCGTCCGCGAGCTCCACGGTGACGCTGGCGGCGTCCTTGGCGTGTGCAACGGCAGCCACCTGGCCAACGCTGAGGCCGGCCCCCAGGATCCTGACGACAGGCTCACGGAATCGCGCCACCATGCGCTTGACCTCGTCGAGGTGGCTGCGGTGAGCTCGGCCGCCGCGACACTCGAGAAATGCGCCATTTCTTGTTGCTAGTGGATGAGGGTGATGGTTCGGTTGAGGGTAGTGGATGATGAACCGAGCTCTTTTCTTGTTGGGTAGCTGAATCAAGCATATGGATCTGGTAACTCTTGCGTTGCATTCCATGACCGGCCGGCTACGTGACAACATTGGCATGCGCACGCCTCATGCCCGTGCTTCACCATAAAAAGGTTTCTGAGAATAATTAATAAAATGGCTGCATGCATCACTCAGATGCAGAGGCCGAGGGAATCCTCCTTTTTTTAAAAAAATATGCCAAACTTTAACATGCCGATAAACATTACCGAGCGGGACCGTGGTAGAGAGGAGGTGATGCGACGACGCATCTGTGATCTGACCCGTTCCCTTCTCTCCCTCGATCTTGAAAGGTTGCCACAAGTCGGGTACACCAAAGTAGCACCTATGCATTCCTGTATGGATGAGCTTCACATGCATCCCACGTACGCATGCAGCTGCATGCGTCGTTTGCTTCCGGGCTGAAGATTGCAACAGCTAACGGCAGAATCAAATTCTACCAAGGCGAGAGAGAGGGGGAGAAGGACGGGTAAAGGCCTAGAGAGGCAACTAGCCAACTACAACAACACGGTTAACACGACCTTCACACACGCGCATATCTCAGCCCAAATGAACATCCGAGACATACACAAAGCCGGCGAAGGGCTACGTACAGCCTACCAAAACCAGCAAGCCATAGAAGCTGAGAACAAAGAACAAGAGCACAAAATGAAGTTACCACTCACTCTGGACGCCAGCAACAGAATCACCCCATCGTTCCAATCCTGCTTGTCCTTTAATCCCATCCTCCACTTTTCGCGAAGAAGTCATCGCATTGGAATAGATGCACACAACTGAAGAATAGCAAAGTAGAAATAATAAGAAGAAACACAACAATCATGCACCCTCCCGTACCTTCATGTGTTGTTAGTTGTTGCCATCACTAGCACAGTCATCCTCACCGCAAACAGAAAGGAAGGACGATACGATCACATTCTGTTGGGATTCAGCCTACCAAATTCTTCCAAATCATATCATTCTGTTGGGAATCAGTTTTTACTAGATGGCCATTCGGCTGAATTGCAAATGTTTATTATGCATGCAAACTCAAGTCGGGTACGTACAAGTATTTACGTACCACCCATTCATGTTTGTATGAGCTGCACATGTATCCCACGTACGCATGCAAGATTGCAACAGCTAACTGCAATCACTTCACTGCAATTAAATCGTGGAGTTGGTATGCTTAGTCGCTTAGAGCATCTACAGCCGGACCTTGCAAATCCGGTCTGTCAAACGCCCGCGGACGCGTCTGCGGACATTGACCGGTCACGCCTTAAATAATGGATTCTACATCCGGATACCTCAAATTAGGAACCTTAAATCCATATTATTACGTGCAACGTAAACCTAATACTAAGCGGAGGTCATCCGGCTCTGCCGTGCCCATGTTCGGCGGCTGGCTGCACCCTCATAGTGTCGGTCCGGCCGCCGGTGAGGTAGAGTAGGACATGGGACACTAGCCGGCTCACGGGACTCGATCTACCACCGTCTCCCATGCCCTACTCTTCCTCGTCGGAGCCCGTAACACGGACGGTGCCGGTGGACGTGAGGTCAATGACGGGTCCTTCCAGGGAAGGACGTTGTTGCGGCGCCCGCACTGGTGCACCCTACGGGGCGCCGGAGAGTGTGACTCTGCCTCTCTAATGTCCACCACCGCAAGGGCCTCCACCGCCTCATGTGCATGCTGCCTCGCCCGGCGAGCATGCCGCGCCATGACATCGTCCGAGGAGGGCCATGCTTCGTGCTCGACACGCCAACGGAGGGGTTGCGCTTCCGCCACAGCGTTCAGACACGAAACAAACAGTACCGCCTCCGGTGAGGCAGCTACGCTGGATCCAAGAACCGGTTGTGCGGACGCAATGGATTCCCGGCGTTGCCAGTCTAAGCGCTGTCGTCATGCAACCGCCTCTCGGGAGTGGCGGAGCGGAACCCGGACGGCCATCTCCTCCTCGGGGCCGCTGGATCTGGAGGTGAAGGACTCAGACCCGCTGCCCGCCATGTTGAAGAAGACCGTAGATCACCGGAGGTAATCTTCGGTGGCAGATGGGAGTGGAGGGGAGAGGAGTGAAGTGGCTCTAGGGTTTGGTCCGACGAGCGGATGGGGACGAATATATGTGCGGTACATGCGGGTCAGTGCGGGCCAGGTGGTCGTGCCCGGGCGCGCCCGAGCTCCCCCATATCCGCGCCATATTTGGGCTGGAAATGAGGGGTGCCAGTCAGCCCGGGCGTTTGAGGTCGGTTTGAGGGGCCCATCTAGGTCGTTTTTTCGTGACCGATCAGTGACCGAGTGTCCTGCCCTGGTTTTTGAGGCGGGTTTGAAGGGTCCGACTGTACATGCTCTTAGTTAACATTTTCGCTTTGGTACAACCATTCTAAACACATACTACAAGGAACGAGCTGATAGCCACTAAGACTAACAACCACTTCTGATTAATTAGCAGCGCCAAACCTTGAAAATAAAACTGAAACATTTTTTTCTGAAAAATTGAATATTTTCAAAACACGAATATTTTGCAGAAGTTGTGAAAAATAATTAAACTCGGACATTTTTGGAAATCTCAAACTTTTTTCAAATTATCAGCATTTTTTGAACGTGGACGTTCTTTGAAACACAAACAAATTTTAAGAATAGGAGGTAACGTAGCAAACATTTATATAAAACACAAAATAATTTTGAATTTTTTTTAACATTTATCAAAAACACAAACTTTTTTTTAAACATGAGCATTTCTTGAAAACTAGCAGGTACTGTAGCAAACATTTATCTAAGACGACATTTTTATTTATCAGTTTTGGAAAAGTTGAACAATTTTGAAATTCTTAAAAAAAAAATAAAACACGAACATTTTCAAGAATGTGGGAACATTTTTTGAGTTTTGAACAAATTTTGGAAAAGGAAGATAATTTAAAGTTCTAAGCTTTTCTTACAATACTTGAATAAACTTTTCGAATCCTGGACATTTTTTGAAGAATTAAGTCTACAGAGGTGATGAGTACAAACCTTCTTCTGTCTCGATATGATGACCACGTCCATATTCTTTTCCATTCCCTGTTGTGAAAATACTGCTCTGCAAAGGGAAGATATAGGTAAACAATGAGATACAATTCATTTGCCTTATATTAACTCCACAGGAACACAGTCTAGTGGTATTTTTATATAAAGGTATTTATGTTCCAAGGTTTAGCTTGCTACTCCGTATTTTGTTCTGCAGTACTTCTAAACACAACTAGTGTGATGCCTTCAACAGGCACCATCTTTTTCTTAAGATTTCGAGTAAATAGCATAAAACTACTACAATTCGGGTTAGGGTTCCAAAAAACTACCGAATTTTAATTTTTCGCTGATAACTACCAAGTCCGAGGTCGGCTGTTTCAAAAAACCCAAAACGCCGAGTCCTTATCAGTTGATCACGATTATGACAGTTGGGGCCCACACGTAAGATAACCATTTGTTTGACCGTTAACTTACATGTGGGTCCCACCAGTAAGTTTTCTAAAATGTAATCAGGTCCCTGTAAGTTTTCTAAAAAAGCAATCAGGTCCCTCTGAGTTTTCAATCAGGTCCCTACATGTTTTTGCAAAAAAGCAATCAGGTCCCTCCTCCCGATCCAGAGGAGCCGCGTCGCCAGGAGCTCGATCCCAAGCGCTCTGCCCGAACGCCGCCTCCCCCGGCCGGCGAGCCATGCCTGCAGCGGCCGGATTGACGCCGTGCATCTCCTGCGGCCGGCGAGCCGCTCCCGCAGCGCTGTTCCTCTCCTGCGGTAGCCGCCTCGCCCTGCCTTGCCTGTGGCCGCCGCCTCGCCCTGCCTCGCATGTAGCCGCCGCCTCACCCTGCCTCGCCTGTGGCCGCCGTGCCTTGCCTCCCTGCGGCCGCTGCCCTGCCCTGCCTCGAGTCACGCCCGCAGCGGCCGGATCCACGCCGTTCCTCGCCTGCGGTTGCCGCCACGCCCTGCCTCGCCTGCAGAGGCGGAGGTGCCCACTCCCGCAGCGGCACAGGTATGCCTCCTCGTCGCCAACTCTGTGATGTCCCAAGCAGAGTGGGGGATCACAGGATGAACTCATAGGTGAGTACAGGGTTGAACGAGGAAGAATGAAGGAGCTGGCTGCTCAATTCATTCCTTTTCTATTCGATGACTAGTTCAGAACAGAGGGTTGGGCATATAAGCACCACACACACACAGGACACCTACTACTAAGTCCATCACGGCAGCAGGTGGACCTCACCTGTCATACACCACCATGTAATAGGTGGGGTGTGACAAACTCCCCCACCAAGCTTCGGCGAGCACCTCGCACGATCATGGGGAGGCTGGGGAGGGGAGGGTGTGTGGTCGCCGGCTCGGGAGGGGAGGGGAGGATCGCCGGCTCGGGAGACACCGGGGAGAGAAGAGAAGAGACAGAGAGGAAGAAGAAAGAGAGGAGGAAGAGAAAAATGACATGTGGGCCCATATGTCAGTTAACAGTAAAACAGACGGTCAAACAGATGGTTGGTTTAGGTGCGGGCCCAACCTGTCATAATCATGATCAATTGTGAAACACTCGACATTTTGGGTTTTTTGAAACAGCCGACCCCAGACTTGGTAGTTATCAGCGAAAAATTAAAATCCGGTAGTTTTTTGGAACCTTAACCCGAATTGTAGTAGTTTTATGCTATTTACTCTAAGATTTCTAACAAAAATTATGTATAAATATGAGAAGAAATCTCCAAGCCTAACACTGGCATGATAAGTGACAAATGCATCATATCTATCTATTCTGTGACCACATGCATGGTGAGATCAGGGGCTTATATATGCATGGCTGGTTAAACATGGCCCTTATATATCTTGGATCCAAAACTTTGACAGCCACAAGAAACAAGGCGGCTAGACACTGGTGAGGTCCACGATGTCACTAGCGTGGCCCCTCCCACTCCCCCCCTCTCCAACGACAAGCCAGATAGATAGAGAGAGATTTTGCTCAATGAAACGTTGGGTCTATTACTACAGTAGATTATTGGTTGGTGAAGAACTGCATGTGTGGTACCTTGGCTTTATTATGCGGCCAAAGTACCATTAAAACGAATCCACCCACATACTCCTTCCGCCCTCGATGCTCGAAAATAAGACGAAAAAGTTTCCTCTGAAGTAGAAATGCGCAAAGTTTGACCAAATTTATAGGGTAACTATCAATAACAACAGTACTACTCCCTCCGTTCCTAAATATAAGTTTTTGTAGAGATTCCACTCGGTGGACTACATACAGAGCAAAATGAATGAATCTAAACTTAAAATGCATCTATATACATCCGTATGCGGTTTATAGTGAAATTTCTACAAAGACTTACATTTAGGAACGGAGGGAGTAGATACAAATGCTTTTCTACTCATAAAGTGTACAGTAGAAATGTTTGTCCAAAGAAGTAATGTATACTCGCTCAAGCACAGTAGAGATATTTTTCTACTGTGTGCGCGCAGACCAGTTAACAATTTGCCTTGGGAGAGGAAGTTGGAGCAGCTATATATATGCAAATATAGTGGCCAAGAATCCAAGGCATCTGTTGTATAGATAGAACTTGGAGCAGCCGGGCAAATGACAGGGACACAGACAGCAAAGCACTCCTGCTTGCTTGCTGGTTACACCAACGGCAAGCAAAATATATATACTCCTACCTACTTTGAAGGTATTTTATCAGAAACACGAACGAAAACACCATTTTTAGTAAGAAAACCGTAGCCAGGCCACATCTCCATCGTAAAACTCTTATCCTTTGGATACACACACGTGAGGCCAGGCTCCATAAGTCGTGGATTTGTTTAGATTATCTTACTGATCTGAGCGCAGCATGCATGCATGTGAGGGCTGAGGACACACTGCATAAAATTCCAACGAAAAACGACGGATCTGTAAGCTATAGTAAGCAGTAATATGCATGCATCGATAATAATTGGGGTGAGTGAGTCATCAAAGAGACGAGTGTGGTGGGAGGCAAAAGACAAAGGGAGATCGACTCGTAGCGCATCAGGGTCCGTCTGCTAGCGATTTCTTTGCTCTCACCAGATATTATGAGATATGATTTGCTCTCGACATAAACGGAAAGCCTTGCTGTCAACAACAGGAATGGTTTTTTACGGCGCCATGAGGTGAGAGTCACAACACCAGGGCCACAAAAAGACTTGTCTTTTACTACAAAATATTGTTTATGTTTTCTTTCTTGTAATCCATCAGAGACAAAGACAACTAAAACAATGAGTTGGACATTCGGTGGTGCTGGAGGACATGCAGACTCATGGTGAGATGAGGGGCTTATCGCTGGCTGAATATGGGCCTTGTTTTGGATAATGGTCCTCCAAATCTTTGACACCCAAATATTGGACACACATTGAGGATCAGCTTTAGATTTTTCATTACATGATAAGTATATTCTTTTGTCTTCGGTGAGAGAGAGAGAGAGAGAGAGAGAGAGAGAGAGAGAGAGAGATCTATTCAATGGCACCACCTATTTACGGGCAATCTTAACCCATAATTTTCTCACAAACCTAACATTAGGGACAATCCAGTTAGGATTATAAGAAAATATGGGTTCAAATTCTGGGAGAATCGGAGGGAGGTCTGATTCTCAAGATTCTGGGAGAAACGGCCAAACGAACTGGTATGTAGTCCCTAATTACCGTGTTGCAACGAATTGTCTCCTTATTAAAATGTGTTTGCCGCCAGTAGTTGGCTCTGATAGAATTATGTTGGTGAAGGAGATTTTTGCAAGATGCAGAAGGGTCTAGTTCCCCTCAAAAAACAAGGTCCCGAACTCCTCAATTTTCCAAAACTAGAATAACAGAATCACAATTTATCACAATTGCCAGAGAGATCTACCTTTTTTCCAAGTTTTTTTGCGGCCGTCCTAATTATTTTTAACCAGAGAGAAGCCGGCACATGTCACCTAAATGGTTGTGAGGGAAGCCAATACTCTGCCAATTGTGGGAAAGTATCAGTTGACTCTACACGCAATATTGCTCACTGGTGGATGTACCGTTGCTATGCACTTTGTCATCGTGTACAAATGAAGTGCATTCACGTCTGATGTTGATATGGTCATATCTGATGCAATTGTCCTATCTGAAGAACATAACCATCAGTGTCTGAGCACTATACCATGCTCTACTGGTGTCTGGTCATGCTTTTGATATTAATTTTGCCAGCGGTTGCCTATAGCTTTCTGAAGCGCTTCAGTGATCATCCCAGGTGCCACGGTAGCAAAACCAGCCGCAACCTGCAACATTCCAACAACGTTGGTAAATGAGACTATAATGTGAAGCCTTAATAAACGTTATATATTCTATATTGTCAGATCGACATTAGAAGGTGGCGAGATTGAGACCTGGTGAGTGGCTCGTATCTTGAGTTCAAGAAGGCCACCCGGTGTGGATGTGTGCACGGAGACGATGTCCAAACGGAGGTTCTTGATGGCGTCGAACACTCGTGTCATCAACAGCTTCTTCCATCGGCATTGCACCTCCAAGATCACCTCCTTGTCCATCATGGTCACATTGACAACATTGCTTGGGCCATCGTCATCCTCCCTCTCTGACTCCGACGCCTTCCTCTTGCATCCAGTTGATAGTTTGATCTTCTTCCTTCCGGCAACATCATGGAGTCCCCGTCCCGTTCCTTCTTTTGGGTGCCATGATGGTGTCCTGCTAGATTCTAGCTCTTCTACCCTTTGCTCTAGCTCTTTGAGATATGTTATCGTCTCTGCGAGGATGGATGCTTTGTCCATCTGCAACCCAGGAAAAAAGCTATGGAAAACATTTTCTGCAATTTGCTAAGAAGCAATGGATGCTAAATAATACTACCTTGTTAATGGACGGGACCAATGACTTGAGAACTAGGAACATCTCGTTGAGCTTCTCCCGGCGTCTTCTTTCCGACAAGACATGTGTCTTGATGTTACTTTCTTGAGCTCTCATTGTCCAGTCACCGCCAGCCACAACTTTCTTCAACAACTTTTGTGACTCCCCGGGATCCCGCACATCCATGTCTTCCCAGTCTGATGACCTCTTCCATACGGTAAAGCAGGATGGACGAGAGCCATTAACAGAGCTACTTAAAGTTACGGTGTTATCATCGATTCTTGGTGCTTCCATGTTTGGCGCCATTTCCAAGGAAGACATGAACTCAAAGGACCTTTCGATGACCCAGTTGTCCTCAAGAGCACACACGTCCAACTCCTCAATGAGGCCATAGAAATCATCCACTTCCTCGTTGACGCAATTGATGTTCGCGTCGGACATGCTCTCGACCTCGCCTAGCTCAGAGATGAACCCCTTGGCGATATTGTCATCAAGGTCTTCGAACACGATGATTTCTACATCCCTGTTCCTAGTTTCGTTTGTTGATGGACTGGAGCTTGGCGCCTCTGACTCCAAGCATGCCTGGAAGGGTAGCTCCCAGAAAGATGTGCCGATCCCGTTCACCATGTCTGGATCCTCCAACACCTAGCAAATCCATTGATGGATCTTTGTTAGTAGCACTTCATTAATGTGGACTTATTAAGGGGGGGAAACGTGTCCTACAATTGACGTGGTAGGTTGTCTTAACCTTGTGCATAGAACATATAAATATTTTCTACACCAGTCATACCGCAAAAGAATGAACTTATTAATAATAGTTTAAAAGTAAAGTATCACTGCAGGATCATTGCTGAAAAGTCTGTGATATGTCAGAATGACATGTATCTCATATGGGTGGGGAAAACATGTATGCATTTATCCAACGAGTACCAATATAAAAATAGCGAGTTGTGGAGATCCAACACATTTCATCCGTTCAACCGCGTTTATCCAACGGTCTACACCGCTCTGTTGTTCAGCGTTAAACATGTTTAGCGCCCTCCACTAATTAATAGCATGCCTAGTATCAATGTTGCCATTAACCAAGCAATTATAGTCTATGGAAGTAAGATGTACTGCATACGGGCTTTCAGACATCATCCTCTTGATGTATCATCGTTGACAGGTGAACCGATTCACCCACCTGTGATGACCCTATCGCTCCTATAAAGGTAAGCATAACCCTCCGTTGTTGCCTAGCGTGCCGTCATATTCTAGTCTCACACCGCCACCCCCATTGATGGAATCATCCATGCTTAGATTATGCCATTATATATAATATTGTAAAACATATTTTTATATAATATTATTTGATATTACTAATGTTAATGTTTTTCTCTATAAACTTGATTAAACCATAAAAATATGCTTCTAAAAAAGTTGTATACACGATAATTTGTGACGGAGGGAGTACCGGTAATTGAAGCCGTCACAATTTCAAAGTTTGCGTGCACCCGTAAACAGAAGTACAAAACAAAAGGAAATAATATATTGAGAGATACTCAAAAATTAAAGTGAAAATCCTTCGCACATAAAAGTTATAGCGAAAATCATATGCCCTCACCAAATCCGACGTTCCAAGCTCCAGCACACCACCCATGAAGGGAATGCAAACGACTGTCTGAAAAATGTGATCCAGCTTGAGATCAGAGATCTAGAGGGTAAACATGTGATAGACGCATATAAGGAGATCTCGAAGCATGCATGAAGTATTAAACAAGTAATGTGCTGACCTGAATAGGCGCAGTCTGATTTAACCGTCCGGTAGCGTGGGCAAGCATCATGGTGTTAGTTAACGACCGAAAGATGTATACAGTTTGAGATAAATATGTATAAGATACCTTTGCTAAGAGAGCGCGCTGGAAAGTTTTGGTGTCTGCGTATTGAGCATTGTACAACCAAACATGTTCATTGCTCGCAAAGCTCTTGCCTGGCAACCTGAAAGTAACTAGGTAAGTAGGAGTATATTAATTCACAGGTGCTATTCATTAGACGGTGCCCGAGGTCGCCAACAAGGGCTTGCCAGGACCTTGTCGGAGGCGGGCACTAAGAAGTGGCGTCGCCACCGGAAGAGAGGTAGACCTTCGACTAGTTTGGGTTGGGAGGGGGGAGGGAAGGTGAACCAGAGTCATTGGATTTCAAACTAATGGCTCAAAACCCGACTTGAAAGCAGAATAAATTGAAATCCTATTCCTAATACACAAAGTTCCTACATAAACTCTTACGATACTAATTTGTTTGGATCATAATTCCATGATTTAACCAGCTGCTTCCCGATTGAACAAGCACGTAAACTTTATTCCAAAATAAAAGGCAACTAATAAAATGTGGCACCATATTAACTTACGCTTGAAGAACAAACACTTCGGTAACAACGCTTTGACTCTACAGTCAAAGTAAGTACAACAGACTAGCTTGACTTGTTTTACTGTATTACGTAATGTTTTGCCGGTTTTTCTTCTTGCTTTAGGTGCGTCGAAGTTTTACACCGTGTAAGAATAAGAATCCTATCACCGTGTTTTCATGTAGTGTTGTCATGTTTCTCTTTTAGACTGAAGAGTGTACCGTAGTGTTTCACTATATATCTATAAAAATAAATGCAGGAATCTGCAATACATCAAACCATATACGCTAGCTTGGGCGTAGGTTTTTCTACACTCGGGTGCATTCCACGCATGATGAACAGTAGAATAAAAACCGAATAGCAAACAAAATCTAAAAATTCTGAAACTTCGTGGCCTTGATTATGATGAAATGTTATAGGTTCCTTGTAAAATTTGGTGGCCAAATGACATCCGAGGAGCTCCTTACAATAAATAAATAAATTTGTGCTCAAACTTGTGTGCACTGTTTGAGCAGAATTTTCGTTTTGTTTGACACAAGCTCATTTGATTTTATTTGGCTACCAAATTTTGCAAGCACCTAAAAACTTTGGTCATAATTGAAGCCACAAAATTTCAAAAGGTTTAGATTCTGTTTGCTATCTTTTCTGATTTTACGGCTCATTGTGTGTGAATGCGTATAGTAGTTGCATACGTACCCTTGACTAGGCCGGAATGAGTAAGTCATGCTCAGCGTGTAGTACCACTCTGCTTCCCCGAGATCCTCCGGGGACAGCGAGGCGGCAGGACGCCTCGCCCGGTGGTCCGCCTTGCCGGACAGGAGCGACTCGTAGAGCTCCCTTAGCTGCTCGCTCCTCTGCAGGATGAGGTCGTTTGCGGTAACCTCCGTGGTAGTCGAGCTTATGATCTTTCTCGTCTTTACCTCGCCGTTGTAGAAGCCGTCCTTCCACGTCAGAACTCTACAAAATCAAACCAATAGGTTCTGGATATGAAATGTACAAACTTTTCGATTTTGCTTCAACCGTACGGATGTATGATTGGTTAATTACCCAGGTGGGCGCAGGCCGGTGGACATGGACCAGAAAATGGCGTAAGTCCAGTTGATGCTCCTCACAGCAGCGGCGAGCTGGTAGCTGAGCTGCTTCCCCGGCGGCGGTGCCTGGCCGGCAGGAGCAGCTGATAGCGCCATTGATTATCACACTAGCTAGCTGTTTCCTACATATGCATCGGATTGCATGCAGAGTTACTCACAAAGTGAAGCTAGATATGATCGAGCAAACAAATCTGGTTAGACCTTACTTACTTGAGCTGTGTGCAAACTGCAGACCAACAGAAGAGCTAGCAGCCGCACGTTTCTGCTCCTGTTAGCGAGGAAGATATGGATCTGCTATATACGAAAGCAGGCCAAGAATCCAAGGCAAGCTATATAGAATCTCGGAAGTCGGAGCAGCGGGGCAATGACAGAGACACGGACAGCAGAGCCCTCCTGGTTACACCAACATCTAGCAACATACTCTCCATTTAAGGCATTTTATCAAAAACACAAAAACGCCATTTTTAGTAAGCCGCGGCAGTGAGAAAGCCGTAACCACAACGGGTGGTCCATATTTAGGCACCTCTTATCTACATTGTAAACTTTTCACCTTTGTCTCTAAGCGCATATATAGCAACACATGTGATTGTGTGCAGAGACACACTGCAAAAGTCTTCGATCATGCATGTGATTGTTAGATTATACCACTGATTTCAGCATAGCATGGAGCATGCATAAGCAGCCAAACGTGCCCAAATTGGGAGGTCGTAGAAGCTAACAACGGAAATCAAAGAAGAAAACTACGGATTTGTCAGTATCAGCAACACATTTGCATCGACGATAAATGCTGGTATGGTGAGTCATAGAAATGAGTGGGTGGTGGGAGCAAAGGACAAAGGGAGCCTTCTAGCGCCGGGGACCTCTCCGCGTCATTCTAGCGCCTTTGCTCTCACCCGAAATGGTTTGATTTGCTCTCGACGGAAACGGAATGCCTTGCTGTCAACAACAGGAATCCTTTTTACGACACCACCAGGTGAGAATCGCCATGCACAGGAGCTGGAGGACGTACGGGGCCTTATCATCGCCAAAAAAGCAAGTGGCGGCTGCCGCCGCATTGACTTGTGACCGCACGCTGAGATCAGGCCCTTGTTCTAGATACTGATCCTTCAAACCTTTGACAGCCACAGGAAGCAACGTGGCTAAATATTTGACATGCACTGAGTACCATCTCTAGATTTTCACAAAAATGTATATTACTTTGTCTCTTGACTATGCGAGCACGGCATCGCTGGCTTGGTCCCTGCCTCTCCCTCTCCCTCAATGTGTGTGTTTGTGTGACAGGGAGAGATGGGTGTGGTGGGAGCAAAAGACAAAGTGCTATCCTCTAGCATGGGGGGCCTTCCCAAATCAACTAGCGCCTTGCTCTCACCAGAGATGGTATGATTTCTCAAGGCAAACAAGCTTGGCGTTTATTGGAAATTCCTTAGTCCTTATGGGCCAGATTATTGAAGCAAAGTACTATCCTCAGGGTCACCTTCTTGATACTGCTTTCCCGAAGTCCGTCTCCGCATCTTGGCAAGGTATCATGCATAGTCTTGAGTTGTTCAAATGTGGAGTTATCTGGAGGGTCTATGATGGTAATGTTAATATTCGGAGGGATAACTAGCTTGCCAGGAGTTCTGCCCTTAGAGTTGCCGCTAAGAACAGATCCAGGCTAAAATAGGTTTTTGATTTATTCTTAGGGAGAAGGAGATGAGACATGAATTTAATTTGGGATATGTTTTTCCCATGATGCTGATGTTGAGATACTCATGATCGCATGTACATTAGGCAGTTAGGATCTTCTATTATTGTTTCCTAGTCTACGAATATCTCCCGATCCTTTCCATGTATAGCAGATACGATTGAGATATTCTTGCCCTTGTACTCTATATATGCTACGGCATACGATCAATGCACATATTGATAATCTACATGGTATCAGATACAGCATATCTTTCCTATCGCTTCCGCCGCCGCCGCCGCCGCTGCGCCGCCGCTGCTTCCTTCCGACGCTCTCCCCAGTTCATTAATGGCGTGCAGAGTTTTTTGCATGCGGCTGAGGCAAACAAGCGGGATGGTTTTATGTGTTGTCCATGAGGTGTGTGTAAGAATGATAAGACTTACTCTAGCTCAAAACAGATTCACGTCCACCTGTTTACGTCCGGTTTCATGTCCGGCTATAATTGCTGGACCAAGCACGGAGAAAGATGGATTCTGATGAAAGAGAATGAAGAATAAGAGGATGACGACAACTATCCTGGGTGTCCTGAATATGATGGTACTACAATGGGGGAAGAGAATGAAGAAGAAGAAGATGAGGCATCATATGAGCCCATTGATGATCTTGGTCGGGCCATTGCTAATGCAAAGAGAAACTGCAAAAGTGAAAAAGAAGAAGTTCAAGTTGCAGCGCATGTTAGAGGATCATAAAAAAGGGCTGTACCCAAATTGCGAAGATGGCAACACAAAGCTCGGTATCACACTGAAATTGCTGCAATGGAAGACAAAGAATGGTGTACCTGACAAGGAATTTGAAAAGTTACTGAAAATAATGAAGAATAAGCTTCCAAAGGACAACGAATTGCCCGACAGTACATACGAAGCAAAAAAGGTTGTCTGCCCTCTAGGATTGGAGGTGCAGAAGATACATGCATGCCCTAATGGCTGCATCCTCTACCGCGGTGAGTACGAGAATTTGAATGCATGCCCGATATGCAATGCATTGCGATATAAGACCGGTTGCGATGACCCTGGTGATGATGTTCAGGGCAAGCGCCCCAGGAAGAGGATTCCTGCCAAGGTGATGTGTCATGCTTCTATAATACCATAGTTGAAACATTTGTTCCAAAACAAAGATAGGGGCGTCCTTGCTAGAGATGCTCGTAGTTGCCTGGGGGGTGGGAGCAGATGAGCAATGAGGGTCACAAACAGCAAGCCACTATCAAACCAACAACAATATATATACTCCCATTGTTAAAACATCGTTTTCGCATGGTTTTCACTGAATGTTGGTTTTCATTTGATATTTTTTTAGGAAGAATATCAGAGGGAAACCAACATTCAAAGAAACTTTGTGGAAACCTTGTTTGAAAACACCACCTTTAGTGAGCCGCAGCAGTGAGAAAAGAAAACCATAGCACACAAGGGGTGGTCCATATTAGCCCCAGCACCTCTTGTTTCCATCGTAAACTCTTCTCTTATCTCGAAGTACACACACTGACGCACACACACGTGAGGCCATACTGTGTAAGTCTTGGATCTGTTTAGATTGCACTAGCTAGTACTGAATTCAGCACAACACTGAGCATGGGCATGAGACGACACACTGGCTGCATAAGCAGCCAAATCAAAGTCGAAACAACCAATTTATGAGCTAGGACCCATCATTTGTACCGACAGCAGATTTCTTGCATCTGCGGTGAGTCATCCGGGAAAACGAGTACTGCTCCGGGGACCTTTCAAGATCACCCTTGCTCACCCGAAATGGTTTGATTTGCTCTCGACGGAAACGGAATGCCTTGCTGTCAACAACAGGAATGGCTTTTTACAACGCCACCAGCACCAGGTGAGAGAGTCGCCATGCACAGGACAACCAAGTGACAGTGTGGGTAACAGTAACACTCGCTTTCTGACGGTGATGCTAGTATAATTGACAGCCATGTTTCCTTCTCTCGTTTTTTTTTTCTTTTTTGTTTTCTTCATCCAGCATGTTGCCAAAAGGCGTGAATGATCCATCTGACTATCAGAGGCACGGACAAAAAACCAATGAGCGGTGCCAGAGGACGGATGGGGCCTTGTCATCGACTGTGACCACATGGTGAGATCAGGAGCTCATGCCTTCTTAAACATGGCCCTTATATTGGATGCAGATCCTCCAAAGCTTTGACAGCCACAAGGAACAAGGCGGCTAGACACTCGTGAGGTCCACCATGTCACCAGCGTGGCCCCTCCCGCACTCTCTCTCTCTCTCTCTCTCTCTCTCTCTCTCTCTCAATGAAACATTGGGTCTAGCACTGGATTATTGGATTTCATGAAGAACTGCATGTGTGGTACCTCGGCTTAATTATGGGGCCAAAGTAAAAAAACAAAAACAAATCCACCTGGCACAAGATCGGTTTTGACCATGGTTGACTACTTTCAAGAATGAACCTCACACAATATTGAAAGTTAAGGATGAGAAGTGTACACTAGAAAATAAAGAGGGCCAAGAATCCAAGGCATGTGTTATATATAGATCTTGGAGTAGCCGGGCAAATGACAGGGACAACAGACCGCAAAGCACTCCTGCTTGCTTGCTGGTTACACCAAGAGCAAGCAAAATATATACTCCCACTTTTAAGGCATTTTATCAGAAACACAAAAACGCCATCTTTGGTAAGCCGCAGCAGTGAGAAAACCGCTTGTTTCCGTCGTAAACTTCTTGTCTCTAAGTACACACGTGAGGATAAGGCCACACCGCTTAAGTTGACACGCATGCATGTTTAGATCACGCATGCATGTGATGACACTCTGCATAAAATGACATTGAAAACGACAGATCTGTAAGCTATGGTAAGTGACAATATGCATGGATAATAATATACGGTGTATGGTGGTGAGTCATGAAAGAAACAAGTGTGGTGGGAGGCAAAAGACAAAGGGAGCCTTGTAGCACGGGAGACCTCTCCACATCAAGGGTACGTCTGCTGGCGCTTTGTTTGCTCTCACCAGATATGAGATATGATTTGCTCTCGACAGAAACAGAATGCCCTGCTGTCATGTCAACAACAGGAATGGCTTTTCACGGCGCCACAAAGTGACAGGGTTGGTAACAGTAACACTCGTTTTCCGACGGTGATGCTAGTATTTCATGGACCATAACAAGACTTGTCTAATTTATACTACCAAAAATGTATGTTTATTCCTGTTTATTTTTTCTTGTATTTTCTTTGAAGGTACGTTGTAGGTAGGCGGAAGTAATCCATCAGATACACATACAAAGAAAAAGAGTGGGGCAGGCGGTGGTGCTGGAGGATGGACAGGGCCTTGTCATCGCCGGAGCAACGACAAGCGGCCTCAAGGTGAGATCAGGGGCTTATCCCTGGTTGAATACGGCCCTTGTTTTGGATACTGGTCCTCCAAAATGTTGATAGCCAGATATTGGGTAGACACTGCATATGAGAGAGAGGGAGAGAAGGGGGGGGGGGGGGGGGGGGGGGGGATACTCAATGACACGTTGGGTCTATGTA
Organism: Triticum timopheevii; assembly: GCA_963921465.1. Lineage (NCBI taxonomy): Eukaryota > Viridiplantae > Streptophyta > Magnoliopsida > Poales > Poaceae > Triticum > Triticum timopheevii. The sequence continues at coordinate 623,173,034 of OY997268.1, forward strand.
AGATATTTGGTGAAAAACTTCATGTATGGTATTGATACCACCAAGGATAAATTACGTGGCCAAAGTACCATTACGACAGCGCCACCTTAGAACAAAATTGGTTTTGACCCTGATTGACCACTTGAATCAAAATTACACAATATTGAAAGTTAGAGAGGAAGCGTACACCAAAGGTAAAGGGAATACATAATCTACATTACCTCACTTTGCTTAATTCAAATGCTCTGTTTTCTACTTAATACTTAGAGACGTGTGATGGATGCGGTCTTGGTGGAGTTTTAGATATAGATATAGTTGGATAAGAGTCTATGGATACAACGACGTAATGCCTATATGCAATCATGCCATATATAATCAATTATAAAAACTTAAATTTCATTGATACGCAACTGTAATTTTTTCACCACACATATGCTATGTTTTCTAGAGAGATGATACTAGTGAAGTTATGGATCCTGGTCCCTTGTTCCTTGTAATCACATCCGCGATCAAACTCTTTTTCTATTCTTTACAATCTGAACCATTTCGTTTATTTTCTTTCAATCATCAATAACAACCACACTATTCATTAATCCTTGTAACTGGCAAGGCTTGTAAGACTCACAATATCACTTTCCAAGTTTGGGACCAAGAAGAAGTTATCTAATTGTGTGCAAGTGATGTTCGTTAACTCTAGTCAAGTGCTCCATCAGATTGATAAAATTAGTTCTTCACTGAGGGAAATACTTGTACTGCAAACCCTTGCCCTTCAGGGACCATCAACTTTGTCCACAAGGCATAAAGATTAGCTGGGAATATCAGTACCAATGTTCTACCAATGTCAGGTCATGTTGTTGATATTAATTCTTTCAGCGGTTGCATATAGCTTTCTGAAGTGCTTCAGTGATCATCCCAGGTGCAATGGCAGCATAACCGACTGCAAACTGCAATAATCCAACAATGATTGGTAAATGAAAGGATAATGATGGAGCCTTAATTAATGCTACATTATATATATTATCATATCAACCTTAGAAGTTGGTGTGATCGAGGTCTGCTGAGTAGCTCGTATCTTGAGATCAAGATGACCTTCTGGTGTGGATGCGTGCACAGAGACGATCTCCAGGCGGAGGCTCTTGATAGCGTCGAACACCCGTGTCATCAACAACTCCTTCCATCGGCACTGAACCTCCAAGAGCACCTCCTTCTCCATCACGGTCACATTAACGACATTGTTTGGGCAATCTTCATCCTCCCTCTCCATCTCTAGCGCCTTCCTCTTGGATCTAGTTGATAGCTTGATCTTCTTCCTGCCGACAACCTCATGGAGCCCTTGTCCTGGTGCTTCATTCGGGCGTGATGATGGTGTCATGCTAGATTTTAGCTCTTCTACCCTTTGTTCTAGCTCTCTAAGATAAGTTATAGTTTCTGCGAGGATGGATGCTTTGTCCATCTGCAAACCAAAAAAAGGCTATGAAAAACAAGTCCGCAATTTGTTAACAAGCAATGGATGTTAGATATTACTACCTTGTTAATGGACGGGACCATTGACTTGAGAACTAGGAACATATCATTGAGCTTCTCCCGACGCCTTCTTTCCGACAGGACATGTGTCTTGATGTTACTTTCCTGAGGTCTCGCTATCCATGCACCACCGGCTACAACTTTCTTCAACAACTTTTGTGACTCCCCGGTGACCCGCGCAACCACGTCTTCCCAGTCAGATGACCTCTTCCAGACTGAAAAACATGATGGATGAGAGCCTTTAACAAAGCTACTTAAAGTGATGACGGCATCGTCAATGCTTGGTGCATCCATGTCTGGTGCCATTTCCAAGGAAGACATGTACTCAAATGACCTTTCCATGAACCAGTTGTCCTCAAGAGAACGCACGTCCAACTCCTTGATGAGGCCATAGAACTCGTCCACCTCCTCAGTGACATGATTGAGGTTGATGTCGGACATGCACTCGACCTCCCCAAGCTCAGAGATCATCCCCTCGACGACATTGTGATCGAGGTCTTCTAACATGACGATGTCTACCTCCCCGTTCCCTGTTTCGTTTGTTGATGGACTAGAGCTTGGCACCTCGGACTCCGAGCATGCCAAGAAGGGTAGCTCCCAGAAAGATGTGCCGATCTGGTTCACCATGTTCAGGTCCTCCAATACCTAGCAAATCCATTGATATATCCTTGTCAGTAGCAATTCATTAATCTGGATGAAGGGGGGAAATAGTGTTCTACAGTTGATGAGGTAGCTTGTCTTAACCTTGTGCACATAACACATAAACATTTTCTACACCAATCATGACAGGAAAAAAATGAACCTTAATAATAGTCTACAAAGTAAAGTATATGTGAAGGATCATTGCTGACAAGTGTCCGGATCTTTCAAAATGACATGTATCTCACATGGGTGGGAACAAAAACATGTACTAGAGTAGTGATCTAAACGGTCTTATATTTGTTTACAGAGGAAGTAGTATGTTATAGGTGGGTGTTTCTTTGTGTTTGCTGACGGGTTAACACATCATTGTGGTTGTACATAAGACCCATATATGGTACTGAGATATATTGCATACGAGCTTTCAAACATCATCCACTTGAGGTATCATCATTGACAGGTGAAGTGATTCACCTGCCTGTGATGACCCTATTGCTCATACAAAGCTAAAGATAACCCTTCATTCTAGCCTGGTGTCCCATCATATTCTAGTCTCAAACTGCCGCCCACATTGATGGAATCATCCACATTTAGACCGTGTAATCTTCCGTCCCTCAACTAATCATGTAATTTGTAAAACATATTTTTATATAGAGCAATGCTACACTTACAAAGGAGTCTACATAAGTCTTACGTGATTATGCAGATGGCAAATTGTGATTGGGATGGGGAAAGAAGGAGCCCACCCCACCCGAAATTCAGGGGGCTAGTTAGTTCAATAGGAATTTTAACGTTCATAGCTGTTAGTAGATGTAGGATTTTCGTTTTATATAATACTATTTGATATTAATAATGCATTTTTCTCTATACACATGATTATTAAACAAATTAACTTTTGAAAATAAAATAAAATCTATACAAGCTAATTTGGAACGGTGGGAGTACCAGAAATTGAAGCCATCACAACTAAAAAAGTTTGCGTGCACCCATCGGCAAAACTAAAGGAAATTAAAGTGAAAATTATTCACACAAAAAACATAAAGCGAAAATGAAATGCCTTCACCAAATCCGACGTCCCGAGCTCGAGCACACCACCCATGAAGGGAATGCAAACAACTGTCTTCAAAATGTGACCCAGTTGGAGATCAGAGATCTAGAAGGCAGACACGTACTTAAAAAAACATATATGATAGATGCATATATGGCGATCGAAACATATGAAGTAATAAAGGCATGTGCTCACCTGAATAGGCGCGGTCTGATTTAACCGTCCGGTAGCATGGGCAAGCATCATGGTGTTAGTTAACGACCGAAAGATGTATACATAGCTTGAGATAAATATGTAAGATACCTTTGCTAAGAGAGCACGCTGGAAAGTTTTGGTGTCTGCGTACTGAGCGTTGTACAACCAAACATGTTCATTTGCTCGCAAAGCTCTTGCCTGGCAACCTGAAAATAACAAAGTAAGTATATCAATTTTTTTCGAAAAGGGGGACTCCCCGGCTTCTGCATCAGAACGATGCATACGGCCACTTAAATAAATAAAATAGGTTCAACAATGTCATAGAGTCTTGAAACAAAATAAAGGAGAGCTCACATAGAGCCTCGACGCCAAACAAGAAAAGGCCATAAAGCCACAACTGGCTGGCAAAATAAAGATAGGAACTGAATTTTTTTATTTTTTTTTCAAGGGTACAGTAAGAAGGTTTCCACATCTAAAATAACAAAACAAGCGCAAACATGCTCATGAGAATTTTTCCCTTCATAGAAAATATACCCATTTTGTATTCATTAGAATTCTTTTTTCTGTTTTGCATGAAAGAGGGCAGCGCAACAATGAGCTCAAGACGAGAACGCCATGGCTGGCCATGGCGTCGCGGGCTTGGGCTCGTCAGAACTTTGCCCGAGGTGGGCAATTTGCATCGCTGCAGCGTGGCCATAGGTGAGGACGAGGGTCCATAGACAGTGCCCGAGCACGCTGACTAGGGCTTCCCAGGACCTCGTCTGAGATGGTGAAGAGCCTTGACTGGTTTAGGTTGGGAGGGAGGGAGTGAACATGAACCGGAGTCATCGGATTTCATACTGATGGCTCAAAAAATGACTTGAAAAAAAGAGGCAACTGATAGAATGTGTGGCCCCATACTAACTTACACTTGAAGAACAAACACTTCAGTAAGAACGTTTTCACTCTACAGTAAAAAACGATTTCTTTCCCGGTTTTTTCCAAGCCACGCCCACCTCTCTCACTTTGGTTCTCTATTGTTTCTTTTATAATCTTAACCGATGCCACATAAAATAAAACCAACGTAAATAGAGTAACTTGGAATAATCTAAACCAAATTGGTATTTTTGAAAACCACGTCATCTTGCGTTACCTCAATCCGATCAAAATTAATCTTACCAAAATCTCAACCAAATCAAAACTTTTCTTAGCTTTCCCAATCGTCCATACCCAAATGAAATGAAATCTCACCAAAACCTCAACTAAATCAAAAATTTCCTTGTGTTTACCTACCCATTCTGAAATATATATAAGTTAAATCTTACCAAAATCTAGAATATGGTGGGTGTAAGGTATCTGTCAGAAAAGACCAATGTTGAGCCACTAGAATAGGAATGCCCCCGATTGCAACGCATGAACAATTAGCTAGTTGGAGTACTTGTGTACGTACCCTTGACCAGGTCGGAAGGCGTAAGTCATGCTCTGCGTGTAGAACCACTCGGATTCCCCGAGATCCTCCGGCGACAACGAGGCAGCGGGACGCTTCGCACGGTGGTCCACCTTGCCGGACAAGAGCGACTCATAGAGCTCCCTCAGTTGCTCGCTTCTCTGCAGGACGAGCTCGTAGGCGGTAAGCTCCGTCGTGGTCGAGCTAATGATCTTCCTTGTCTTTACCTCGCCGTTATAGAACCCGTTCTTCCATGTCAGAACTCTACAAAAACAAACCGACAGGTTCTGGACATGAAAAGTACGAACTTTTCGAATTTGCTTCAAGAAAGTACAAACTTGTGACCAGCTATGTATAGGTATGTAATTGGTTTATTACCCAGGTGGGCGCAGGCCGGTGTACATGGACCAGAAAATGGCGTAAGTCCAGTTCGTGCTCCTCACAGCAGCGGCGAGCTGGTAGCTCAACTGCTTCCCCGCCGGCGGTTCCTGACCGGGACCGGGAGGAGCAGCCGATAGCGCCATTGATTACCACACTAGCTAGCTGCTTCCTACGTATGCATTGCATGCGCAGGTGAGCAAACACCAACAAAATAAGGTAGCCAAGAAGTGGGAAATCGAATATTAATCTGCCTTCCAACTGAAACAGAATTACTAATGAGGACAATTACTAATGCTTACTTGAGCTCTTGGTGTGTGTGCAGAGCAAGAAGAGCTGTACGTTTCAGCTCCCGTCAGAGGATAGATAGGATCTGCTATATACGAAAACGGGCCAAGAATCCAAGGCAAGTTATATAGAATCTCGGAGGTCCATATTAGCCCCAGCCCCAGCTAGCACCTCTTGTTTGCATTGTAAACTTTCCTCCTTTGTCTCTAAGCGCATAGCAACACATGTGATTGTTAGATTATACTCCCTCCATTCCGATTTACTTGTCGTGGTTTTAGTTCAAATTTGAACTAAAACCATGACGAGTAAATCGGAACGGAGGGAGTACCACTGATTTCAGCACAGCATGGAGCATGCATAAGCAGCCAAACGTGCCCAAATTGGGAGGCCGTAGAAGCTAGCAACGGAAATCAAAGATGAAAACTACGGATTTGTCGGTACGAGCAACACATTTGCATCGATGATAAATGCTGGTATGGTGAGTCATAGAAATGAGTGGATGGTGGGAGCAAAGGACAAAGGGAGCCTTCTAGCGCCGGGGACCTCTCCGCGTCACGGCCGTCGACTAGCGCCTTTGCTCTCACCAGATATGAGATATGATTTGCTCTCGACAGAAACGGAATGCCTTGCTGTCAACAACAGGAATGGCTTTTCACGACGCCACCAGGTGAGAATCGCCATGCACAGGACACGGAGTGCGTGGGGTAACACTCGACGGTGATGCTCTTTGCCATAGCTACCATTGTAGAAAACTAATGAACCGTCAATAATCCATCAGGTTCCGGGGACACGGACAAAAACAACCTAAAACCTAAAAAGTGGTCGCGTGCTAGTTTGTCTTACAGAGCACACACCCTTCTGGGCCGTCGGATCGTGATCCAATCACCAGGTGCCGCATTGTCGGGCTTACAGAGCAAAACGTCCACATCTTTTCCTCCCGCACATTATCCACTCCACTGCAGCTCCGCGGCCGCCGCCCCGCTCCTCCTCTTGGCCACGCGCTCGTCCGCCGCGCTCCGCCCGGCTCCGACGCTCCTCCACCCGGCTCCGCGCTCCGCCGCCCCGTCCCTCCTGCCAACTCCCGACGACAACCACCGCGCCAACCATACCCATCTTGTTTGCCGCGCCGCTTCTTCTCCCAAATCCACCGCCACGTTCCTCGATTCCATGGCTGAGATACCGGAGATTGCTAGCCGATTTGGGAGGCTAGGGAAGAAGGAGGAGAAATACCACTCTATGGAGAGAGAGGGGCCAGAGCGCCATTCACGCGCGGTTGGAGGGAAGGGTCTGGGCGGCGCTGCTTCCTCTGTGCGACGTGTTCGTGCAGGCGCGAGGGCTGGAGGAGGGACCCGTGCATCCGTGCAACAACGTGACCATCTCGCCTGTAGCGCCTTCGTCAGCAGTCAAGCAAATCACAAGTAAGCATCTCGAGCCAAATTCTGCACGCATGCATCCGACTTCTTCCACTCGAATCGTCGGATATGGCGGCGTATTGGGGATGTTGATGTTGGTTCCCCGCAGGTTTGTGGACAACGGCGAGAATTGCGGCGAGGTGGATGCAGCGCAGACGCACAGTACATCACTATAGATTCCCCTCTAGCGCTTCGTCCATAGGGTGAGGCGTTCTGACTTCTGAACCAGTTTTTGGATTTGCCAAAGCGCGTATGTTGAGTTGCCGCAGGCGTGAGCGCGAGTTGCATGGAGATTTGATGCGAGTTTGGCAGAGTTTGCAGTATGAGTAGTTGCCAGATGCTTTCCCGTAAAGCCTGCAATTTTTTTGTTGTACAAAAACTTGCCTAACTATTGATATGAATTGCCACTATCGTTCGGATAGTAAGAGGAAGGGGAGAACGAATTTGCTTTTTTCACTGCAAGCGGGCAAGTTGCAACCAACACTTAGGCAAGCTTATGTCAATAGAGAGACAACTCTTTTCATTTTCCGTGCAAAACCAATCAATGAGGTGATACAGTGATTACACCATTGACACACTGTATCTTTTCTTTTGTCCAAGATTGAACACTTATATGCACTATCCTAGATGCAGCCTAGGATTGCATCCTTGCATACATCGAGGAGTCTGGATTGTTGTGGTTTTGTTCTTGGTCTTTTAAGAGCATATAGTTGGCGTGGAATAAAAATCATAGATGATGTCATAGATAAACAATGTGTATGATGTGCTTCCTAGGTTATTGATATGAATTGGTGTTGTAATAGTTACAACATATTGCTAGAGAGATGCTGTCATTTGCCTGATGCGTGTGTATTGGCTAAATCTACCTGTCATTTGCCTGATGCGATAGAGGCGATTATACTTGGTTATCAACATAGTAGATGCTGTCATTCACCTAACTTTACAACATATACTTGCCTAAATCTACCTGTCATTTGCCTGATGCGTGTGTGCGTGCTTCTAGTTTGCTGCTTACATATTGCTAGAGAGATGCTGACCTTGACGTGTTGGCACCTTTTTTATCTATGATTTTTTTTCTCTGAATCAGATTTGCATACATACTAGTAGGTGCCATGTGGATTTATCAGTCTGTACGCATGGTAAAAGATTGTCTGAAGTTAGTTGCACATCTTTGCCCTTGATTCAGATATTTCAGTTGGTTCATTTCATAATATCTGCTGCCAGTAAAAAATGTGGAAGCAAAAAAGCGAAATAAAGTTCAGTCCTCTCATTTTACCTTTGGAGAGAAGATGCTAATTTTCTAACCTGTGACTAAACTTCAGGTAGTATGTATTAAAATAGTGCATAAAATCCTTAGTTCCCTGCACATTATATTGTTTCACGTTTTGTTCTTCTCGATGTTGTTATTGATTGTTGGTTTGCCGCCTAAATTTGCTCATAATTTCCGCTAATTCAGCCTACAATGAGCTGCAACACCTGGATGTTGACGCAGATTAGATACAGATTGGAACGGGAGTCCTAAAAGTTCACTTGTCCACAAGTTTTGCCACCTCAACGACAGCAGAACTGGACGTACCATATTACTCTAGTTATTGTACCATTGCTGCTTTCATTTTTCTAACAAGGATTGATCGTTGCACACTAGTCTTAGCTATGTTCATTTCATTTGGCCTAGCACTCGATTTGTTGTTGCTGCTACACTAATTCCAGCCTTGATTATATTCTGAGACAAAATACGTGTACAAGAAAAAGACAAAATCAATGGAATTTCTTGTCATGTGGTGATGCACTCATGAATCTGTGTGATTCTTTTGTCTTCTTCTTTGTATATCTTCTTTTCTTAGCCATCCAATGGATTTGTAGGCTCGTGAAACCGTGAGCATGCATCATGTATGTGTGTATTTACAATCTAGTATTACCTTTTTGAGCATTGAGTTCTTGCCAAAAAATATGCTTTCTTGTAGTCAATGATTTCTACACTAACTTGCCTAATAATGTTAGAAAGTTGCCTACAATATTTTTTCATATTTTTGTTGGCATAGGATTTGCGGCAACTAGCAAGCGGAGGGAGGAGAGAGATGTTAGAGTGCCGGCGACCAGGAAGCGAACCAAGAGGAAGAGCCAAGGGGGCAATGCCATCCATGCGTCGTGACCACCTAGCGGGGAGGAGCTAGAGCCGAGAAAGTGTTGTCAGCAATGGTCGAGGAATGGGCTGCAAATCATCGGCAAGTATCTCAAAATCGCCCCCTAAGCATGTGCTCTTCTACTCAAATCTACGATTCTATGTGATAGAGGCGAGATAGGGAGGTTGAAGAGGGGTGTGCGGGGTCCCGGCTTTTTGGACAAATCGATGATTTCGAGCACGCGGTGGTTATGACTTGGGGATGCTGGGGCTGGAATCATTGATGATTTGAGCCGAAAGCATCCAAAAGTTGCCCACCGCATGATAATGAGTTGCCAGAGATGATGGCATGAGTTGCCCAACCGCTCATGCGATGCGGGGGCTGGAATCATCGATGATCTGAGCCAAAAGTGTTCAAAACTTGCCCAACGTATGATAGTTAGTTGCTAGAGATGCTGGCATGAGTTGCCCAAATATCCGCTCCCAAGAGAGTTGGGTTTTATTTCGCCAAAAATATGCCCAACACATGATAGGTAGTTGCTAGAGAAGTTGGCATGAGTTGCCCAGAGATTTTTTTAGCAATAAAGTGATTTAATTTGCACATAAGTTGCTATTTACAATAGAATAAGTTGTCTACATATAAATAGTACTTGCCTAAATCACCTAAGTTTCGTAAATACGATTTCATGGATATTCTTGCCTTTTTTGCAGGGCCTCACTAAATTAATTCTAAAATGGCGTCAAAGCAACATTTTCGAGGTTTTGTGCACACACCCAAGCAAGAAGCTTCAACGTCCACTTCTAGGTAAGTTGACGATTGTTGCCTGGATATACTATGCAAATTGCTTAGATCAGACCACAACTTGCCTCCAACCACAGATGCATTTTCCCAGCGGGACACCAACTTGATGTTCCGCAGAATATAGGGCCACATTTCTTTCGCCTGAAAGTTGTAGGCAATTGCCTTCTATCTACTAGTAGTTGCTCCTTACTTCCATGTTCTTTTATCTTTTTTCTTTGGGCAAGCAAGCTAATGAGTTTGCTGTAGAATCCATTTAGTTTTCGCTCTTCTTTACTTGTATATCTTGGGGGTCTCTAGGAACCGTAGGGCTAGGTCTGGGTGTAGGAGATCCGAGATCGGATTGGAGCGCATAAGCACCTGATGGGGTGCATGACCTGAGGTGTGTTTCCTCTTTGTTTGTTTTGTTGCAGAAGCCTCACTAAATTCTAAAACAATGTCAAAGCAATGTTTTCGAGGTGTTGTGTACATGCCCAAGCATTTTGCCCACATCCCAGAAGTAATTGCTTTTTAGTAGTATTTTCCATCCTTTCAAGCAAGAAGCTTTGCTAGCCACTTCCAAGTAAACTCCACAGAATCTTAATAGCTTTGCAACTAGTATTTTTTGCCTCCCGAGCGGCTGGCTATTGGCTTTCCTGTTACAGAAAAAGGGAGTTGCCTGAAAGTTATATACAAATTGCCTTAATTACAGGAAGACTTGCTTTTGATTTCCCCTTCTCCTTTTCTGATTAGCTGGCTGCATAAATAGGTTTTCAACTCGTAAAATTTGCCTACACTACAAGTACAAATTGCCCAAGCAGTAAACATACCAAAAGAAAACTATCCCTACTGTTGATTTTGTTTTCAAAAAAAGAAGTTACATGCAAGCATGAAATTGCCTAACTTGTGTGCTCAACCTGATTTTTATTTTCAAATAGACTTCGAATGCTTGGGCTAGATATGTAATCGTGATAGGTGATCTATTGCAAAGTTGCTTATTGTAGCATCAAAGTTGCCCATATACCAACAAAGTTGCTTGAAAAAAAAGTATATCAAAACATATCCATATGGGATCTTATTTTGAAGAGGTCGTTGTGAGAATCCTATAGGTGAAAACGGAATTTAATTTCGATGCTCAGTTTAAAAGCTGTAGCCTTTTGAATTTTTTTGAAAGAAAATTAATGCACTTGATGCATTTGCTAACTTGTGTGCTCAATCCGATTTGTAGGAAGGAGTCATAGCATGATGGAATCATGTGTGAGGCAGAAATCTTTATTGAGGGCCACATGAGATAGGGGCATCCTTTCCTTTTTAAGACGGCGTGGACAGAATCTTACTTTATTTGGGTGTGTGCTCCAAGCGACTAGTCAGCCAACGGGTACTGGCTAGATGTGTCCCAAAAACAATGAGGCCACGCTTGTTAAGATCCATGCCTTGACGCATCATTTTCTTTCTAGGCGGTACACATGTGTTGACAGGTAATATACACCTGTAAAATAAATACCGGCGTATAAACTTACACCCATCGAAGCAGGGCCTGAGTGGGGGGGCAGGCGCAGGTGCTGGAGGACGGACGGAGATTGTCATCGCCAAAGAAGCAAGTGGCCGCCGGCGCCGCAACGACTTGCGATCGCACGCTGAGATCAGGCCCTTGTTTTAGATACTGATCCCTCAAAACTTTGACAGCCACAGGAAACAACGTGGCTAAATATATTTTTTTTGAATGTCACCGGGGGGAGAAGAAATCCTCCCCACCTGAATTGTATTCATTTGTTGCCTATAGGCTTTGCAGCCTAATACAAGATAGGCCCAAGTGAACCAGAAATACAGGGGGGGGGGCACAGAAGGGAGAAATAAAGCAAAAGAACACACAGACAACACAAGGCGAGGGGGGACACAACACACCAAGGGGCACCATCGGCGCTCGAACTGCAGCGGCGAGCCGAGACTAAACCATGACACTGCACCATCGACGCAATCGAAAAGCACCAGGTAATCAAGACTGCACAACGCCGCGACACCACCTGTGTCATGGGGTACATTCGAACGGTCACGCCGGGCCAAGACGACGCCACGGCACCTGTGTGCCACCGGTGTAGTCAGAGGGCAACACCAGGCATAGAACTCCACAAGGCACATCCAAAACATCACAATAAGGGGCACCATCGGCGCTGGAACTGCAGCGGCGAGCCAAGACTAAACCATGACACCATGCCATCGACGCAATCGAAAAGCACCGGGCAACCAAGACTGCACAACGCCGCGACACCATCTGTGTCATGGGGTACATTCGAACGGTCACGCCGGGCCAAGACGATGCCACGGCACCTGTGTGCCACCGGTGTAGTCAGAGGGCAACACCAGGCATAGAACTCCACAAGGCACATCCAAAACATCACAATAAGGGGCACCATCGGCGCTGGAACTGCAGCGGCGAGCCAAGACTAAACCATGACACCGTGCCATTGACGCAATCGAAAAGCACCGGGCAACCAAGACTGCACAACGCCGCGACACCATCCGTGTCATGGGGTACATTCGAACGGTCACGCCGGGCCAAGACGACGCCATGGCACCTGTGTGCCACCGGTGTAGTCAGAGGGCAACACCAGGCATAGAACTCCACAAGGCACATCCAAAACATCACAATAAGGGGCACCATCGGCGCTGGAACTGCAGCGGCGAGCCAAGACTAAACCATGACACCATGCCATCGACGCAATCGAAAAGCACCGCGCAACCAAGACTGCACAACGCCGCGACACCATCTGTGTCATGGGGTACATTCGAACGGTCACGCCGGGCCAAGACGACGCCACGGCACCTGTGTGTCATCGGTGTAGTCAAAGGGGCTAAATATTTGACAGACACTGAGTACCATCTCTAGATTTTCCCAAAAAAAGTATATTGCTTTCTTTCTCTCTTGACTATGCGAGCACGACATCGCTGGCTTGGTCCCTGCCTCTCCCTCTCCCTCAATGTGTGTGTGTGTGTGTGTGTGTGTGTGTGTGTGAGAGAGAGAGAGAGAGAGAGAGAGAGAGAGATGAGTGTGGTGGGAGCAAAAGACAAAGAGAGCCTTCTAGCGTGGGAGGCCTTTCCAAATCAACTATTGTCTTGCTCTCAACAGAAATGGCATGATTTCCGGAAGGCGTTTATTGGAAATTCCTGAGTCCTTATGGGCCAGATTATTGAAGGCAAAGTACTTTCCTGAGGCTCACCTTCTTGATACTGATTTCCCAAAGTACGTCTCCGCATCTTGGCAATGCATAGTCTTGAGTTGCTCAAATGTGGAGGTATATGGATGGTTTATGATGGTAATGTTAATATCTGGAGGGAAATTGTGTTGCCGGGAGTTTCGGCCGTAGAGTTACCGCTAAGAAGAACATATCCACGCTAAAATGGGTTTCTGATTTATTCTTAAGAGAGGCGAGGAGACGAGACATGAATTTAGTTACGCATTTGTTTTTTTCCCATGGCGCTGAGGAGATCCATAAGCTTAGTGTCCCTTCTTCTCAGGAGGGAGATTTTGTGCCTTGGCAGTATGAGAAGAGTGGGATTCTTTCCGTTAAAAGTGCCTACAACCTTGCTTTAGACCTCAAGGAGCAGAAGGAGGATTTTGGACAATCTAGTTGTGGGTTGAATGGAGATAGAAGATTATGGAATGTCAGTTGGAATACTAATGTACCTCAGAGGATTACAGGTTAATAGAGTCACTCACCACCGAACTTCTTCAGTTATTTGCTCGATTTGTTGCGTTGAAGAGGAAAGTGCTTTCCATGATACTCACGAGTTTCACTAAGGCTTGTGTGTTACATATGGCGATGATAGATTTGTGGGACCTCTCAGGTGAAGAATTTTTTGTCCATTCCGGCCTAGACTGGTTGTTAATTCTGCTTGATATTATGAGTAGGTCATTGCATTGACAGTTTTTAATTCTCATTTAGAGAGCATGTCATTTGAAAAATGATGTGCTTTTTGGAGAAGGGAGGAAGACCATCCTCAATTCGGTTAATCTTTTGAAAAGCTATTGGTCTTCTCAAGGTTGGAAAAGTGTAGGCATAAGCGAGGCGGTTGACCTTTACCTAGTGCCTAGGCGATGCTTAAGCGCCCTAGGCGCAATTTAGGTGGATGTACAATTTTGACTATCATGTAATATTTGCAATATTCTATGTGTATTGATATGTAGAATAGAAGTGAGTAATCTACCAACTATTGCACTTGGAAGATAGCCAATTTGGTCTGTCAGTGCAATATAACAGGATTACTCACTTGGGTGGACAATTTCTTGCTTTTCATGACTAGAGTTCTGCTTATGCACCAAGCAAGGCGCTTGCTCATTGCCTAGCGCCTCCTAGGAGTTGCTTTTTCCAACAGATCAGGGTCTACTTACTCGGGTTGCCATGGGGTGTCAGACTGTAGATACCAGTGGCAAGGGCAAGTCTATTGCCAGAGTACCGTGTTGACATTTCCGTAATGGTTAAAAATGTTGGGTGTCTGCCTGCTTCGTCTACTTGTATTAATATAAACGTGGATGCCAGTTTTGTTGCTACCCCTGGGTCGGCGAGTGTGGGTGTGGCTGCCAAAATTCTTTGGGCGAGGTTATGTCTCTTCTTGGGATTTTATTTCCATTTGTTCCAGTGTGGAAGAAGGGCAGCTTCTTGGGTGGGTCTCTACGTTGATATCACTATCCACCAGCTATTATTTTGGAAACTGATTCCTCCTTCGTATATTCTTTTCTTGCAAGTGAATGCTTGCGCAGGTCATGGTTGATTGATCTGAAGAAACAAGTGCTGGATTGACAAAGTTTTCCAAAATTTTGGAGTTGATGCAGTTCAAACGGCCACTGAATGCGGTGGCGCATGAGATTGCTAAATTTAGTTTTGATAGTAGCTCTAATGGTATTCTAGATGGTAGTGCTCCACCCTGCGGGGTGAGTGCTGTAATGAACTATTGTAAGAATATTTTACTTAATTAATATATGAGAGTTTTTTAAAATTATGGGTTTTGACCATGGCTGACTGCTTTCTTGAATCAGTGTTACACAATATTGACAGTCAGAGATGAAGTGTACACAAAAGATAAACACGACAAAAGTAACACTATGTCAATAGTTGAGGAAGAACCAAAAATAAACTTAGCGCTTTTTTAGTAGACACGCAAAACCTATTACAAACTACGGTTTTGTGAATTCCCAGTCCCTTGAGAATTTGTCCTTTTTATTTTTTGCAGGCACCCTTGAGAATTACTCAACTCTGAGTTGAGGCCGAGCACTGTGGATTTGATGTTGAGACCGTGTAGATCTCATATTTCTTTAAACTCTAAAACGAACAATCATTTTTAATTGAACACTTTCTAGATTGGTACGGACAAATTTGTAAAATAGAATGAGAAATAAAGATTTTTTTCCAGTGAGTGAGATAGTACTACATTTTTCTTGCACCAAAAAATAATCATGTTGCAATAATTTATTGTAGAAATGTAGAATCTTGCATGGTAAACTTAAATGGACTGTTCTTGGCGTCGACTGAGTGGTAAAAAGATCCCCAAGGGACTGTGAAATAGCGAAACAGTACAAACTATATGTCTCATTGCCAAAAAAATAAATCTACATATATATATAGTGGTTTATAGGGTGACATGCATATGCATATATAGGAACTTACGCGGACACAAGCTGATGAAAGGCTACTGCATACACAATATGTATGGCCGTCCTTGCAAGGAGAACATCATTTTGGCTCGCAGGCTTAATGGGGAGCTAGAATTTTAGAAATTCAAAGAGAATGTTTATGGGCTTCAAACCAATTCAAATGGTTTCTACGTATTTTACAATTTAATAAATAGTACGTTGATTTGTAGGTTCCAACAAAAAAGACAATTTTCTGATCCTATGACAACAAAAGTAAGCTGACTAAACCCTAAACCCTAAACCACGTATGAAAACATATATTGATAAGAAAATACATGCATATATTAGACATCTGCATGCACAGTCTTTTTGAGGGATCATTGGCTTCCAAAACCAGTGCTTTCGATTGGCTACCTGTAGCTGTAGGCTGAGCTCCAAATAGTTCTTTGGTCCTTGGATGCCCTTTATCTAGCTCCGCTGCTCGTTGGCTGGCCACGTACGCGCCTTATCCGACTCCGTCGGATGATGGCTGGCCACGTAATACGTGTACGGATTGTGCGGATTTGAGAAAGTGGCTCATATGCATGCCAAATGTGTGAGTGTCGAAAATGATCTTATATTTTGAGACGAAGAGAGTATATTTGTATGAAGTTTTCTTAGATAATGAATTTTCATGAAGAAGTGATAGGAGCTTTCGCCTTTGATACGATGAGCAGTTGGAGTAATCTCTGTTTGAGTGAGGAGAGGGCATCTGCCTAATATCTTTTTCTCGAGGATTCCTCCTCCTTGTATGTGCTGCCACTTTCGTCGGCTACTACTCCCTCCGTTCCAAATTACTCGTCGTGGTTTTAGTTCAATTGAACTAAAACCATGATGAGTAATTTTGAAAGGAGGGAGTACAAACAAAAGATCTCCACGGCTCCACGCTTATACCACAAAATGCCTGGCAAACACACAGCCTCTTACATTTCTAGCTCAGCCCAGTCCGAGCTTTCTTTACTAAGCCATCTTCAACATCGTTTGTGAGTTTTCTTATTTTGGTTTACTGAGCGACCTTCATCACGGTTCATGCATTTTTCCAGTCAAATTTTCACTTGAATATTTTTTCAATTTGTGATGAGTTTCTAAAATTTACGATTTTAAATTCATCAATATCTAAAAGCATTTTTTCAAAACTTTTATTTTTCTTAACATTCACTGAAAATTCATAAATATTTGTTAATTTTGGGAAAGTTTTAAAATTTCTAAACAATTATATAAAATCCCAAATAGATAAATAAATAATTTTTAAAAAAAATTCAATACATTTGTTTCATTATAATTTCTCAAATTAATGACTTTTTAGATGTGTGAACATTTTTCAGTATTCATGAGCGTTTGCAAAATTTCCCAAGCAATTTACTAATTTTTCAGTATTCATGAACATTTTGCACAGGTTGCTAGTTAGCGAGCGAGCGCGTACCCCCGGTGCCGCTACATACAATTTTGACCGGCCCATTAGCTCTTTCCGGTTTTGGTGTTTTTTGTTGTTTTTCTTTCTTTTTATGCCTTTTCTATTTTCATTCTTTGTTTTTGTCTTTTTTCTTTTTCATTATTTTTGTTTTCATTTTATTTTTTATTTTTTATTTTGTTCTTTTCTTTTTCTTTCTGGACATAGTACAATCTCATATGCTCACATACATGCATATACAGTCATCAATATGCACGCACACACATAATATCCTTATGAGCACCTTCCAGATATCGAGCTGACACAACATCCTGAGATTGACGACGTCACCACAGACGTCTTATAGTCGACGGATACGTCTCCTCCCGCTGAATGAACATCGCCGGAAAGCCTAAAATAAATTTAAAAAATACGAACACTAGTGCTAGGTCTAGGGCTTAGAGCCTAATGGGCTGGTTCCACCATAAGGAAATACTCATTTCGCTGGAAGCATAACAAAAGTTATTTGCTTGTATTGCTACCACTGAATAAATATACTTCCACAAGAACAAACAATAGAAAAATCATGATAATGTACATATAGAGGAGCACAACAAAAATATAAATCACAACCAGGTCCTCCAAATTTACATTCAGGACCCCTAAGAAGAAACAAAAAGGTAATTTAGCCCTAAATCTTCCAGCGGCCTCGCTGGAGATGCATTGGCCACCATATCTATCCACATCCTTGGCAATGCACGGCAAAGGAAGAAGGATATTACTTCTAGAAGCCGAAGACAAGGACATCAGGTATGGAGCATGTCCATTTAAAGTTGTGGTTGCATCTTAGGAACCCTAAAACGCTCACAGAAGACAATCCCTTGTTTGATCCATAGCTTGCCAAGGTCAATGCAAAGGAAGACGAAGCAAACGAGGGGTAGAGTCATCGAATCTCAAGGTCAGCGGAACTTCTCCGGACTCATCGAATCTCAAGGGGTAGAGTCAGATTTCCCGTCCTTACCCTTTCCTCCATCGTGGCTGAAAAGAGCGAAAAGAGCAATTCCAAAGACCCCGTGTCCATGGCCTTAACGAGTTTATTGTTGAAGTCGTTTACAAATCCACATCCATTAGCTTCAATCCACAAACACACAGGAGCTAGAGGAGGTGGAGGGGTTCCACCATAGGCCGCTTGGGAGCAGCATGTGGTGCTTCTCCACAACATTAATTATTCACCAATTGCCATGTAGGAAAATCAAACTCTATACCACAAGCTAGATCTACTATATACAATGGCGGCATGTCCTCCTCTTCCATCCGCACTACAGCCGATGAAGCAAGTTTAGTTAGGTTGCTAATCACTCTTCGGTGAACGCCTTCCAAGTTGGTTTATCTTTGCTAGAACCATGGCATTTCAGCATTGAGCTCTCTGCTCAGTTCTTCATCCCACATCCTCGTGTCCGGGATCATCAATTCATTTACTATTCTCAATAGTGAATTACCTATTCTTGTGAACATCATCTTTGTGGGGCTCGAGGAAATCCAATGACCATCTCATATACCGATTTTCTCACCGGATCCAACCCCCAGACGTGTCCTCTTTTAAACGTTTGCAGTCCCACCCAGATGCTTTGCCATGTGTAAGAAGAACCTCTCTTCAGTTCTGCCTTGAGTATATTCCCGTCCGAAAAATATTTTGCTCTCAACACTTGGGCTCATAAAGTCTCAGGATGAGAAATCATCCTCCAACTCTGTTTAGCCAGCATTGCTAAGTTAAAAGCATGGAGATCCCAGAACCTCATGCCCCCTTTGGATTTTGGTAGGCACATCCTTCACCAGGCTACCCAATGCATTTTCTTCTCCTCTTCTATGTCTCACTACCAGAAAGCCGCCATAGCATCTGTAATTTTCTTACATATACCTTCTTTGGTATCTGAAACATAGCCATAGCAAATACAAGAATTGATTGGATGACAGCTTTCAATAAGATCTCCTTCCCACTGAGGGATAACAATTTCTCCTTCCACCCTTTAACCGGTTCACCACCCTTTCCACAAGGTGTGTAAAAATTTCACCTCAACATCAACATTGGGGCTAAAGAAGATACTACTTTCACCTTTACTCAGCGTTTGACCAGAACTGGTGCAATAGTCATTCAAAACCTGTCTCAACAAGGTTGCATTATTCATATCTGCTTTCATAAGGATCAGGGAATCATCAACAAATAATAAATGTGAAATTGATGGTGCATTCCTATACACCTTGATACCTCCAATGCCACGAACCTCCTCTGCATGAGTCAGAGCACCAGAAAGGCCCTCTGCACACATAAAAAAGGGAAAAGCTGGTTTTCAACCGACCGGTCTTTTTTCTTACATCCGGTGTGTCCTTAGCCGTAAGATCAATCCCGACCGAGCACTCGCGCTGGCCGCAAGTGAGTGCCACAACCAGTTTTTTTTCGTGGTAAGGGTCTTGTTTAAGTGGATTTCTGCAACACAAGACTAGTTTCAAAAAAAGAAAACCCGATTCAGTGGTGAAGGTTTTTTTCCTACAATAGGGGTCTTGTTTCAAAAGGGTTCTGCAACAGATGTCATGTTTCACAAAATTAAAAATGGTTCGATGATGAAGTTTTTTTTCGCGAAAGGGTCTTGTTTTAGAAACATAGTCCGAGCTGTAGAAAGCGTCGGAGGAGGGTCTGACGTTAGAGAGTGAGTGGTCAGACTTTACAACATGAGGCATGTTTCAGAAACATAGCTCCAATTGCAGAAAACATCAACGTTACAGAGTGAGTGGTCAGACTTTGCGACATGAGGCATGTTTCAGAAACATAGCTCCAGTTGTAGAAAATGTCGAAGGAGCGCCCGACATGAGAGCGCCGCCATGGTGCTGGATTGGAGCTGGTAGCTGCTCACGCGGATGGCGACGCCTAGGCACGTGGCGTGCTGTCTTGGCGGACCTTTGCAACAAGGTCCTTATTGCAAACCCCCTAAGCGCAACAAGGTAGTTGTTGTAAAGGTCCTCGACTGGCTGGGACTGTAGATCAGACGGCTATTTGTTATAAATGTTTCTGCAACACCGCTCTTGTTGCAAGGGAGGTCTCGCACGTGGATGGCCATCCTAGCTTCCATCCAACGGCCAGTTAGGCGGCAGATGTTTTCTACTTATCTATCGGCTGACGTGTAACGTGGCCCATAAAAAAAATATGGTGATAAAAGGGTCTCCCTTTGCGGAGGCCCCTTGCAGCTCACGTTGGATGGGCTGGGCAAGGAATTAGCCAGGGTGTTGATCGATATACAAGCCCGTAGTAAAGGGCAGCTGTACCGTGCCACGAGCCACGTGAGAGGAGCTGCTGGCTGGAGTTACAAGAAGCCAGCGGACGCCGACGCCGCCGCAGCCGGCTCGGACCTGCGACCGCCTCTTCCTCTGGCTCCGCCGACCGCCCACGTCTTGGTCTCAACGGCGCACTCGTCGCCGCTGGAATCGGATCGGGGGATTTCGCCGGAGAGAGGGTAGGCGGCGGTGGATTGGTCCGCTGGCGGAGGGCATTGTTTTCCTCCATCTCTCGCGAGACTCATCCATCCGATCGAGTTCCTTCCCACCGGGCTGGCTCGTCACCAGAGATCCGTCGTCCCCTCGCCCTCCCTCCACTGCCTATACGGTACCAACGCCCTCTCCCCTTGCGTATCTCGCTCCACAAAGTTCCATCCTTTCTGATCTGAAACTAAGAAAGAATCATGCATGCATGTTGATTCACAAACCAGCTGGGACATAATTCCTCAGATGCAGGTTCTAAAACTATTTCAGATTCAGTAAAGCTTGGTGGGACCAATTAGGGAAACAAGAGTGCACTAATAAGTACTCCTATAATGCGTCTGAAATTACAGTTTGTTTGTTCCTATCTGATCTGATGATACCTTGCTTCCTTCAAGGTCCACTTCATAGGAAGGAAGTAGTAACATGTCTTCTCCGTATGTAAACTGATCAAGTAGTAATAACTCTCTTTTCTTGACTAAATCAAATTAATATCAGGTCAAGTTTGAGCATCTGATGACAATAGGAGGCTAACAGAGTAACAAACATGCTCTGTTTTCATGTCTGCATCTATAACTTGTCTCACACACATAATAGGCTTGCTTTCCTTTTGGAAACTTAAGTAACAATTAACTCTCTTTTCTACACTTAATTAATTAATTAATGATAATAACCACCAAAGTAGGAGTGCTAGTCTCAGGTTAGGCTTTGACCTTTTGATTGATGTCTGACTCTGTTTTCATATTTGTGTGTGTGACTTCCCTTTCAGGCAGAGCAGAGGCTAAGATAGTTTTTTAATGGCAAACATAAATATTGGTTCAGATGAAGATCTGCATCAGACTATGATGATGATGAGACCAAAGAGAAGAAAGGGGCTTCAACTCACCGACCTGCCAAAGGTATGCAATATATATGTATATTCGAATGCACTCATGCCAAGTTATTACTAGAATCTAATCTAAGTAAGTATATCAACTTGCTGTCCTCCTCCTACTTTTACTTCACAATGCACAACAACTGAATTCGCTTATCATTGTTCAACAATCTAAATGCCATTTTGTCTTCACTGCAGGACATTCTCTGCAGCATCCTCTCACGATTGCCTCTAAAGGAAGCCGTGTGGACGAGCATACTGTCGGCACGGTGGAAACATATTTGGCGCTGCCACTCAAATCTAGAATTCATTCTTAGATCTGTGTTGCCAGGTCCTCGTACCAACGGACCCAACGATGGTAGGCCATGGAAAGACGTGTTTACTCAGAGAGTTGATGCAGTCCTGCAGCAACACTCTGGTGTAGGGGTTGACAACATTCAGTTCCAGGCTCCATTTGACGATGAGCATGGGGACCGGATAGAGGGATGGGTCCGCTTTGCTATTGCTTCCAAGGCAAAGCAACTTATTCTCGATTTCTCAGCTACGTACCATATACAACATCCATATAAAATGGATTTGCGGCTTCTCGATGACAGTAAAAGCTCACACCTGCAATCCATAAAACTCTGTGCCGTTTCTCTAAAGTTGCCTGCGGATTTCAAGGGTTTTCGCAACCTTAAACGGGTTTTCCTAGCAGACACGAAAATTACCGACGGCGACCTTCAACATTTGGTGTCCAACTGCAGCAGTATTTTGGAGTTCCTTGGAATCTCTGGTTGTGGGATGCTCACAAGGTTACGGATATCTCATCTTTCAAACAAGCTTAAGCATTTGCAAGTATATGACTGCCGTTTGCTTCAAGCCATGGAGTTGAACTTTGGTCTGGCAAAGCTCGAGTACAAAGGCCCTTCTATAATACTGTTATCGCCTCCTGGAACTTTACTTCTAGCAGATGTATGCATCAAGCTGGAGGGCATATCTACTAATTCTCTAGAGTACATGTTCACCAAGCTTTGTCATAATGCGCCCCGTGTCGAGACTCTGACTCTAAGATGCCATGAGGGGAAGGTTTGCGTTTTTGTGCATCCGTATTTGAGATTTCTTAGGTCAACTTTCATTGCCGATTTTGTTGTTTGTGTTCTTACTTGTGTTAATTATGTATTTGTGTGATTCAGATGGCTACATTGCCAGGGAAGCTGCACGAGTTTGTTCATTTGAAGCACCTGACGCTGGACTTGACTTTTGGGTTTGGGACAAGGACAAGTGATATTCTTCAATTTGCCTGCCTTCTGGTTGCTGCTCCTTTCTTGGAAAAGCTGGAATTTCATGTCAGTTTGGCCTTTCAACTTTCATTCTAGTAACCATTAGAAAATTGATTATTGTGCTTTTGAAATAAATATGACATTTATATTATCTAGTAATCTCAAGGCTGTTTGAAATAGTTTGACTTTTATCTATTACTGACCTAGCTACTTGAGATTGCTAAGCACAAATACTCAGATCCTTAATCTTATCTGCAGATGTGGCTGCGCTGCGAGCATGAACGATACAGCGTCGATAAAGGGCGTCTCCGGAGCCTTCCCTCCCAACCACACTCCCATCTCAGGGCGGTCGACATCACGGGGTTCTACGGCGAGAAGGACCAGCTGGAGCTGGCGGTCCACATCCTCATAAACTCCGTCGTGCTGGAGTCGATGAAGATAGACCCAGAACCTGCGGCCGCCCCCGCCGGTCTTACCCGACTGGCGCGCACGGAGGCTCCTCATTTTGCGGACGGCTACGAAGTCGCCCGCGAGTTCCTCCGCAGCAGAGACCGCGGCGATGTTGTCCATGTCGTAAAGCCTCTGGCATGTCGTGTGAGGCCGCTCATGCTTGGCGCCCGCACGCGTATTGATGCAGCCCAACGCGCGTCTTTCTTCGCAGAGCTGCGTAGAAGAGAGGCGAGGAATGCGGCGTAATGGTCGCGGCCGGGCTTTCTGAAGCTATGCATACACCGGTGACATTTGGTAGCATTCATTCAGAGTTGGTCAAAACTCTTTCTGTTGAACTCACAAAGTTTCTTTGTAGCTCAGACTACATGGAACCTCTTATCCTCAACCCTCCAACCTTGCTTTGAGATCCGTACTCTCCAACTAACTAACAACAAGAAGATTTCTTTTTTTTTTCTCGAAAACGAAACAACATATGAACTTCAAACTTTGCAGATCGAACAAACATTAGAACATCAATGTGTGAAAAAACTTTCAGATTTTTTGGTCTGATATAAATATACAAAATGAGATTTTCTTTGAATAAAAATATTATTTCAAGTATTTAAAATGCATGAAAAAATCTGAAAGTTTTTTTCCTAGATTGTAGTTAGAATGTATTGTTGTTCTGCAAAAGTTAAAGTTCATATGTTGTGTCGTTTGAGAGAAACAAAAAAGACAAATGTGTCTGCACGGATCTTGATGCATAAATGGATGGCAAAGATAAGGGGTACCGTGTAGCCTGAACTCCATCCATTTGGTAGCATTCATTCAGAGTGAAAACTCTTTTGTTCGATCATCATGGAAAAGAAAAGTCTTTTTGTTCAGAGCTTGGCTTGACATCATGTATGTTGATTGGTCAAGCTCTCCATCTCCATGAATGTTTTTCAAAATTCATGCAATTTTTTCAGAAAGAAAAAAAATCGGAATATTTAAATATTGTCTCTACTTTTCTTTTTCCAGTTTTTCTTCCTCTGTTTTATTCCTTCTCTTCTCATGCCGGCCTTCATTGCTGTTGCTGATCTGAATGAAGCCCTACTTTCTTGATTTGCATATACATAGGCAGCAGCACAGTGCAACTTTCTTGTGTTTTTGTATGGGACAGTATAATCATTAGACGTCTGACTTAGTTTCTCGAAGAAAAATTAGACGTCTGATTTTCATTTCAGTTCAGGTCGCATTATTTATTTTCCAATGTCTGGTAGACACGTGTGTATGTTTTTTTCCTGGTTCATTCTGTGTCCCAGGAAACTTTCATCTGATTTTATTAGGGGTTGTGGTAGTATTCTCTCCTGGACTCTTGGACTCTGTTTCCAACGTCCCACTGCCGGGTTTCGAACCCATTCCGACCCGGCGCCATGAGCTAGAACTTCATTAAGCTCAACTCCATTTTAACTGAATTTTGGTACTGCACCACCTGTGCCTTGTTGCACAATTGCTTCAGTTTTTGGGATGAGGAAAAACTATACAAGTGTCATTTTCACACAGTGTGCTTCACGCGGGATTTTTTTAATGTTTTTTTAATAAAACCTAGAAAAAAACAATCAAGATCCGAAAACACCCCAAGAAAAATGAAAACAACCCAAAAACACTTGCAGAAACCAAAAAGTTGTGCGCCCGCGTGCGACACGTGAGGGCTGCTGGATGCACCACGTGGCGACTGGAGCACTAGTCGTGAACCTCGTGACTGTCCGCTAGGAAGTCCCATCCAGGGGTGCCTGTGGATTAGTTGATCCCGCTATGCTTTGCGGGAACTCCTATTTAGTGCCGGGCGCGTTGGGAAACCAGCCAAGGCGCACACCCCGAGCGCCCTTGCCAGCCCATGTGCGGGGCAGGACGACCCCTATTTATTATTATTTTTTGCTTTTTGTATTCTTTTCCCTTCTTTTTCTTATTTATAATAATTCATGATTTAAAATAATTCCAAAATTTAAAAATGTTTGTGAATTCAAAAAATATTCATCATTTCAGAAAATGCTCACGGATTAAAAAAGATTAAGTGATTTTTTTTCGAAAAAATCACATATTCAAAAAATGTCCAGGATTTTAAAAAAAATCGAGATTCTGAAACAATATCCATGTATTCAAAAAATGTCCATGACTTTGAAAAAATGATTGTGAATTGAAAACAAATCATGCAATTTAACAACATTTCACCAAATTAAAAAAATGTTTAAATTTTTTGATAATTGTTCCCAAAAAATATAATATGTTATTGAATAAAAAATGTTACAAGACTCAATACGTTTTTGTAAATAAGAAAAATGTTCATGCATATCAAAATAATATTCGTCAAGACAAAAATATGTTCATGCATTTAAAAACTGTTCCCAACTTTTTTTAAAATTACATGGCGCGTATTGCATGATTCAAAAAGATGTTAACAATTTCAAAAACATTTTTAAATATGGAAAATATTCATGATTTAAAAAACATGTGCGTATTTAATAAATCTTCACAATTTACGAAATATTCATGATTTCAAAAATTCTTCACGAATTTGAAAAATGATCATCATTTTCAAAATGCTTGTGACAGCAAAAAAGGTTCACGAATTTGAAAAATGTTTGCAAAATGAAAAGACAAAGAAAATGAGCAAGGAAAAGAAAAAACAAACATGAAAAGAAGGAAAAAATAAAAATCAAAAAAGTAATGGGAAACGAAAAATAAAAAGCAGAAAAACACAAAATAATAATACAAAAGCCGGTCTAGGAAGGTTCTAGAACAAGGATCTAGTTCGGCCAGCCCAAGTGTATGCGACGGGGGATCGGAGGGTACATGCTATGTCACTATACGCGCCTACTAGGATCTGCCTTCTTTTGTGCGCGAAGGAAACCCCCGTTGCATGAAACCTATACTTAATGGGCCGGTCCAGCGAAGGTGGAGCGTTGGTTTTTCTTCTTTTTCAATTTTTTTCCTTTAGTTAAGTTTCTGAAATGGAAAAACATTTAAATTTTCAAAAACCGCTCACTACATAGTAGAAAAAACATAGAACCACTGTTGTTGACTCAACTTTTAAATAAGTGTTTATCTCTACTACTTCAAAAATAAGTAGTGTTTTTTTCTACCCAACAGAACTCTTCGTTAATCGTTTCCCCTCTCCCACAATGTTCCTCCGTCGTTTTCTTTCATCTAGCCGTCTTTCTCCACCACGCCATAAAAAGGAAAATACAAAGAAGAAAAGAGGCCCGCTGAAAACTGACACATAAAGCCGTTGAAAACCGATGTACAAAAATAAGAAACCTCGAAAATGGATAAATGAAACACAGAAAACCAAAAAACTACATGAAAGATTCTAAAACCATACCAAACCGATCTATAGAACATTCTCGAAACAGTTTTAATAGGTTGGCCCACTAAAAGGAAAAGGCCCGGGCACAAGACACGAGGCAGAATATGCCTCAGTGTATGCGAGATGTAGCTCCTGCTCTAATATAAGGAATTCCATGTAAAAAAAGGATTTCATGTTCTTTGCTCCTTTTGCCAAGGATAGTCTCTGTAACTCCCACGGCTGAGCGATATGGGCCTGCCCATGCTCAGCGGCCCCTGGTCTTGGGAGATTTTTACAATTTTCCTCTTTCTTGTGCTAGTTTGATGGTTTCTCTCTTTCTTTCTTTTTTGTTTTTTTAAATTCATTAACTTTTAAGTTGCGAACATATTAAAAAAATTGTAGACATTGAAAATTAAGCATATTAAAAACTACTCAGGGAAGCAATTGCTTTTTGTAAGGTGAACCCCATGTCATTCATTCAGTAATAGGAGTACAAAACCATAACCACGATTTAGAGGCAGCCAGAAACAAAATTGGCACACCACTTTTGCTAAAATAACCCTATAAGCACATGGAAGTCATCGGGAGACCCAAAAGCAAAACAAACGAAAGCCGCCGACGTAAATGAGACCTTGCCAGACATAGGAGATACACCACCATATCACGTAGGAGCAAAGAAGCACCATAGCAAGCAATGTTGCACCGTGAGTCGATGAAGTAGGCCGTCGTGCGGCCTGAGACTTTGTGGCTTTGTCGGTCGTGGATCTTCCCCACGCTCCCAGGCCCGTGACTTCTCCATCGTCATCCGACACTGTCAGAGAGTAGACCTGAAGCCACATTCCTAGAACCGCCAAAGACATGCCAAGCCGCCAATCTTCCAGATCAGGTCACTACCATCGTGCTTGAAGAAGATAACACCAACAACCCTGTTGCATCTGGAACAAGGCCACCGATCCATACAAATAGCACCAGAGCAAACACATTGGAACGGCAGGATCGAAGCACAACGGGGCTTCAGAAAGTCGTCTCGGTAGCTGCGCCAACCATGCTTGATCAACAAACCTACCAGATCGACCACAGAGGCACTTCATTTACCGCCATCGTCACCACCACTAAAGAAGAAGCCATGGTCAGGCGAAACGTATGCATGCTAGTCCTAAAACTACTGCTAATACACCCCTCACACGCGGGGTTCGTTGAATGGGAAGGAGAGCCGCCGAAGACAACGTCGGCAAATGGAGGCACCAAGGGCGGGCGGTTTCGCTTCTTTCCATCGGCACGGTAGGAGCGGGGTTGTTTGAGAAGGAACAATGCAATGTAGTGTATGTATGAATTGTGCAAACATAAAATGATTTTTTTAAGTTAACATAATATGGGTGTTCATGCAACCAGCCAGTTGTGTTCTTTTCCTCGGTATATACTGCTGCCACGTGTCCCAGCTTTTAGTAACTTGGGCAAGAACTTATAGAGGACCCAAGGAAGGATTGACCTCGATCGCAATATATAATAGGCTAGTAATTACTGCTCGTAATAATAATAGGTTATTTTTGGAAGGAATTAATTCGCCCATAAACAGATCAACATGAAAGGTCTCCCTTCATCTCATCCCCTTGTTCTGATTGATCAACATCAGAGGCCGAACTTGGATTTGCTAGCTAAGTAATCTCGATTGGTTCGTGTCAGATCACCGCAACCCTATAAACACATGGAATTCATCGGGGGACCGAAAAGAAGAAAACAAGCAAAAGCCGCCGACGTAAATGAGACCTTGTCGGACATATGAGATACACTACCATCTCGCGCAAGATCAAAGAAGTGTCGTAGCAAGCAATGTTGCACCGTGAGTTGATGAAGTAGGCCGTCGTGCGGCCTGAGACTTTGTAGCTTTGTCGGTCGTGGATCTTCCCCATGCTCCCAGGCCCGTGACTTCTCCATCTTCATCCGACATGGTCAGAGAGTAGACCTGAAGCCACATTCCTAAAACCGCCAAAGACATGCCAAGCCGGGAATCTTCTAGATAAGGTCACTACCACCGTGATTGAACAAGACAACACCAACAACCCTGTTGCATCCGGAATAAGGCCACCAATCCATACCATAGTGCCAAAGCAAATCACCTCGCAACGGCAGGATCGCAGCACAATGTTTCTCCACAAAGTCGTCGCCGCGACCGCGTCAACCATGCTTGACCAACAAACCTACCAGATCGACCACAAAGGCACTTCATTTACCGCCATCGTCACCACCACTAAAGGAGAAGCCATGGTCAGGCGAAACCTAATAAGCAAGCTAGTCCTAAAACTACCACTAATAAACCCCTTGCGTGCGGGGTTCATTGAACGGGAAGGAGAGCCGCCGGAGATAACACTGGCAAATGGAGGCGCCAAGGGCGGGCGGTTTCGCTTCTTTCCATCGGCACGGGAGGAGCGAGGCGGTTGAGACGGAGCAATGCAATGTAGTGTACGTGTCTTTTCTGCTGTAGTGCCACGTGTCTCGCCTTTTAGTAACTTCCTCAAGAACTTATAGAGAACCCAAGGAAGGATTGACGTCAATGGCAATAATAGGCTACTAATTACTCCTCGCCATAATAGGTTATTTTCGGAAGGAATTGATTCGCCAAGTTCATTCCATCTACCATACACCCATATTCAGATCAACATGAAAGGTCTCCCCAGCCCATCTCATCCCCTTGTTCGGCTCAACTTGGATTTGCAAGCTACTACCTAGTAATCTCGATCGATTGGTTCGTGTCAGATCACCGCAGCGTCCCTATAAAACATAGTCGAGCACCAGCCAAGCTGCACCGACCGCTCTCCAAACCAAGCAATGGCGTGCGGGTACAAGGCGGCGGCCCGCGACGTCCCCGGCGTGCTCCTCTTGGTCCTCGCCGTGGCCTCTCTCGCCACGGTAACCAGTAAGTAAAACCTCACGCGACCCCGCCGTGTTTTTCTTCTCACGGAGCTGTGTATAGAGGATGATGATGATCATGATGCTTAATAAAATTATTAGGGTGTGCGTGGGTGGGCGACTACGCGTCGGACCACGGGTGCGGCAAGACGTTCGTGGAGGCGCTGTGCGACCCGGCGGACGCGGCCCAGAACCGCGCCTGCAGCGACGCCTGCCACTACAACGGCTGCGGCGGCGGCCGCTGCGTCTACGTCGCCACCGCCAGGGGGTGCTACTGCAAGCCCTAGCCCTAGCAATCGGTCGATCTCGATCGGCGGCAGACCCTCTCCTGCTCCTGCTCCGCTTTAGCTAGTCGATGATATGTGTTCCCTCGTTGAATTGAATCCAATAAAGAGGCACCAATCCATCTCTGAACCTGAAAAAATTGCTCTTGGGAACGCACAGCGTGAGGTTTTTTCTTTCAGCATGAAGATGATTTAGTTGATGGGGATCCAGGGAGAAGGGGAATGCATATGCATGCAAGCAGCAAATCTTTTTCCCTAATAACTGCACATCGATCCATATTCAGTGCCTGCCATATATGGGAAACACATTTTTTTCCTTTTTTTTTAGGAAGGAACGTTGTATGTTTGACAGGAAATCAATTCTATCCATTTGTTGCGTGGGATGCACGAGGAATGCATGCATTACTTTGGCGTTCATTACTTTCATGTTTTTCTTTTGAAAAAAAAAACACGGGCTGGGACCAGGCCTTATTTTATTTTATTAAAGAAAATATTAATATCGTGAAGATACCAATTACAGGCAGTCATTGCACTTACAAGATGCCGCAATGACATCCAGGATGCACATAGCCAAAGAAAAAGAATAAAAAGAAAGGAAAAAACAAAGGTCCTACCACAATGATTGACTCCTCTCAGCAGCCGCACACAAACCACCACCAAATACAACCCACGAAAAATATAAAAGGTCTCCAAAAGCAACGCCTCCAACTAGAAAACAGTGCGCAAGCACCGTCGTTGCCCAATCCAAGATCTTAGGTTTTCACCTTGGAGAAGTCCGAGCTCTCGAAACAATTCGTTCAGCAAGGCAATTGCCAGGTACAACTAATGAAAGCCAAACCTTAGGTTTTCACCATGAAAGTCCCGGCTCGGCACCCGAGGATCACCACCAACAATGAATTCCTCCCATGTTGCCGCCCCCCCCCCCCCCCCCCCCTCCCCCCCGACACTACTACTCTTTTTATGTTACACTATTTCCGTTATGTAAGCCCAGTTAGCTCAGAGGTTAGAGCATCACATTTGTAATGCGAGGGTCATGGGTTCAAATCCGATAGTCGCATTTTTCTTCTCTATCGATGTTCTACGAACAAGAATCTCTTTTTTCCCGAATTAAGGGCGTGTTTGGTTGCAGTTTGCAATAGTAGTTGCATTGCATGTCCATCTCTAGTCAGCCTGGTTGCTGAAAAACAGCCTCATATGCAGCAGATGCAACCTGTTTGGTTGCCTGCATCGCATCGAGAGGCACTTACCCCCCTGCTGTTTGGTTGCCTGCATTTGTGCTTAGGGTGTGAGCAGATGCAAACTTCAGCTGTTTGGTTGCAAACAACGTTTGTATTCTGCTCACCCCATTCAAATGTGATGACCTTAGAGCATCTCCAGCCGTTGGCCCCCAGGGGGCGCCTAAAATCCCCGCCCGGGGGTGAGCCGGCGCAAAAAGTGGGTCTGGGGGCGAGTTGGCCCCCAGCCGCCGTCCCAGGGCCGGCCCCAGGCACGAAAAAAAAATTTAGACAACTTGGGCTGAAACACGCCACTTTTCGGCAAACTTGGGCTTTTATAGTCGCAAATTTGGGCTAAAACACGCCATTACATATAAAAGCTAGTCAAAAAAACTTGCTGAAGGCCGAGAAGTCGCCGTCGTGGCCGCCATCGTCGGCCTTCTCCTCCTTGACTCGGGCGCCCCTGCTGGACCCCTCCCCGGCTGGTGGCGGCGGCGGCTGCGTGTCGTCGTCGTCGCTGTTGTCGATGATGACGCCACCGCCTTCGTCGCGGCCTCGGCGGCGCTGCGCGAAGAGCTCTAGGGTGGCGCACTGGCGCTCCCTCGCCATCTTCAGGGAGTCTTGGCGTGCCCATTCAAGGGCCGCGTCGTCGTCGAGCTCGACCTAGCCGTGCTCCGCCTTCACCGGCGCCAGCAGCCCCGGCTCCGTCTTCACCGACGCGAGACCCGGCTCCGTCTTCGGCTTGACGAAGCGCGGGGAAGGAGCCGACGAGGAGGCGCGACGGCCGCCCTCGCTGATGACGATGCCGGCGCTGCGTGTACGCCGGCCGAGCGGCGTCTCCGCCGCGGGCTCGGCCTTGACGCCGAGCAGCGATGGAGTGCCGGAGGAGTGGGAGGAAGAACGCGACGAGGAAGAGGAGGAGGAGGAGGAGCCGAACCTCCTCGACGCCGATTACCCGTTGCGTCGGCGGTGCGTCGGGGCGGCCGTCCTCGCCGGGGGGTACGCCAACTGGGGGTTGTTGCCGCCGTCGAGGTGCGCCAGCACGCCGTCGAGGGTGCGGCCAGGGACGCCCCACCAGAGGTGGCGCCCCTCGCTGTTCTTGTTGCCACTGACCACCGGCGCCCCGTTGGTGGACGCCAGCCGCTGCTGCTGGCGGAGCTCGAAGTACGCCGCCCAAGCCGCGTTGTTGTCGGCGGCGTACTGGGGAAGGGAGCGCTCGCCATCGGTGAGAGAGGCGCGCGTGATCTCGACCTCGTCGGCGAAGTACGATGGCTTGGTGACGTCGTCGGGCAACGGGGGAATGGGAACTCCCCCATTGCTGAGCCTCCAGCCCGTCGGCCCGGCGCGCATGTCCGGCGGCGCCAGGATGTTCGCCTAGAACAAGAGCCAGGACTCCTGTTCGCGGAGCGAACGGCGTCCGAAGCCGTTGGCCTCCGCCTCGTCTCCGGGGAAACGCTCGGCCATCGGGGAGAGGGAGTGGCTGGGGAAAAGAGATCGGCGGGAGAGCGAGGGCTGGGGTGGCACTCCAACGCAGGCGAGCGAGACCATATATAGCCGAGGGAGGGGAGGCGTCGGTGCGCGTCGGCGCGCCGCCCCGTGACGCACCGCCCGTGAGAGGAATCAATGGCAAAGCTGACCGGCGGCAGCCTTGCCATTGATTCCCCACGGGAAACCGAGGCGTCGGGAAGACGAGGCGGGTGGAGTCGCTGACGCGGCTGCCACGCGGCGCTTTCGCGCCAAAAACGATTCGCCCGGCACCCCCGAGCGCCCCCCAGCGCGCCGGGTTCTGGTTGGGTCCGCCGGCGCCAATTTCGGCCCGAGCCGGCGAAAAATGGGCCCCTGGGGGCGCGACTGGGCCGATTTTTTGGCTTCGGCGGCCGAAAAATTGCCTGGGGGCCTTGTTGGGGGCGCGGCTGGAGATGCTCTTACCACCACACATGATCAGCACGACAGCAACAACACAACAACAAGATCAAACACAACAAACTGAATATAGCAAGCAAGCAAATGACAACAAACTACTTAACTAGATAGCATAAGTCTAGATTAAGAGCATGGGCATCCTCCTTCCCTGTTGTGCCAGGGTGCTGCTCCTGGCCAAAATATGAACAAGTTCCCAGCACAAGTCTCGATCGCCACACACCCTAAAGTTCTCCACTAACACCTGACTTAACTTAACTACATAGCCTGCTCGATGCCACCAAGGCAGTTTTGCCTGCTGCAACGATACATGCACATCACCGACGAGTCATGGTTGTAGATCTGAACCTTTAGTCCCAGGACGGAGATGCGCACAACGACGAGGTCGCTGGGGACTATGCGGTGGCGGCGGCAGAAGTAGTTCCACCCCCGGCCAAGCACCATGTGGCCCTCGAAGTTCTGAACCTGCACCCAGAACACGCACCGCTTGTTGGCCGAGAGCCTGACCACGCGCGGGAGGCGCTTGATCGCCAGCCAGGTGTTCATCACCTCCACGAACTTGGGAGGGACGACGAGCATGGCGAGGTCCTCGTTGTCCTTGATCTGCTGGTAGAATCTCATCGGCTCCCTGGTCCCTCCTCGTGGCCCTGCCTCGGAGATCGTCCCCTTGAACGAGGCACGCTCATGAAGGCGATCCTGCCAGGCAGGTCCACCATCCTGAGCCACCTATTCATGGGGATGAAATCCTCGGCGTGCTCAGCTCTAGCCACGACCTGAGCTCCTCCACCCGCCACATCCCAGTCAGTCTTCAGTATCTTGTTAGGCAACATGACAAGTATTAGTATCAAACAAAGCAAGCAAGCAAACAATCAAGCAAACAAGCAAGCAAGCAAGCAAATGCCAATGATCAGTGGCACTGATCAGTGGCACTTGCCCGGGCAAGTGCCTCTGATCAGTGGCATGTGCTGAAGGCCAAATGGCAATGATCAGTGGCACTTGGTGTTGGGTAAGAGCACTAATCGACTTGCTGTAGTGCAAATAGCACTAATCAATTACACTGATCAGTGACTTGCCCAATAGCAGGTGCCATTGATAAGTGCCATTTTGCCCAACAGCAAGTGTCATTGATAACTGGCATTTGCCTAGGGGCAAATGCCACTTATCAATGACACTTGTTGTTGGGCAAGTCACTGATCAGTGGCATCTTCTTTGCTGCAACTGGCACTGATCACTGCACTACCTAAACAAGGAAACATCCTAAAATAGCAATAGCAAGTGCCAATTGCACCCATGTGCAGCAATGCAGATTTGGGACCATCCTAAAATGGTCCTACTACATGCACGTATAACATCCACTCATGTCACAAACCCTAGCTTCAACATGCAACATGAAACAAGGATATGATCCTAACATGAACATACCATCAGTCAACATGATGCTAGCATTCATCACTCAACATGAACATGATTCGAGCATGAACACAGCTACTAGCATGTAGCACAAATCTAGCATGTAGTAGGACTCGGAATAGCATGATTCTAGGATTCTAGCATGAACATGAATCTAGCATGTAACACATCTACTAGCATTCTAGCATGAACACAAGCAATAGCACACGCACTGTACAAAACAAGAACAGATCAGTCCGATTGGATTCGATCTCAGCCACCATAAACTTCTCCACAGTTGTCTACATACACCCTAAGAATCGAGAAGCCGACATGTTCCATGGTGTCAACAAACAATAGAGCTTTGTATCACGCCCTCATAGATCCTCGTAGGCTGAAATGGACGTGCACGACCGAAATTTATCCGATCAAGATATCTTCGGCAAGATCTCCGACAACAGTTCCGAAACACGTCGATGACCAGATCAAGGAAAATCGATCATGCACGATGTTGCCGTGATGCGAGAGGAGCACGAGGACAATCACCTTTATTCACGGCAGCAAGCACCCACGCCGCCTCAATCCAACCAACCGCCGCCCGACCACAGCCATGGGCCGAACTCCACCAACCCACCTAGATCAAGATCCAGATAGGAGGATCGACAACCCCAGCCGTCGGTGCACGCCAAGGTGCACCACTGGGTAGAGCGCACCCCATCACGCCCGTACGTTTTTTTTAATTTTTATACTTTTGTTTTTCATTCTATATTTTTTGTGTATCTCTGTAACATTTTCTAATAAACGCTTAACATGGTTCCAATACAAATTTAACATTTCTTTAAAACATGGTCAACATTTTTTCTAATACATACTTTTTTATTGTAATTTATGTTGGTAGCTTGCCAAGCATTTTTTCTAATACACACTTTACCATTTTTTAAACGCTTGATTAATATTTTTCAAATATAAGACTAACAATTCTTGAATACTTGGTTTATATATTTTTCTATACACACTTTTAAACTTTTTTTAAATGCTTGATTAACAGTTAAAAAAAGGATGAGTGCATGTCAACATTTTTTCTATACACATTTGACATTTTTCAAACACTTTATTAACATTATTGAAACACTTTTTCAACATTTTTCAAATGATTCATTAATTTTTTGTATGAATGATCATTTTTTTCATCACTTTCAATAAATTCTAATCGTTTTTTCTATGCACAGTTTATCATTTCTTAAATGCTTGTCTAATATATTTCAAATACTTCTTCAAAAGTTTTTGTTTTCAAATTAATATTTTTATATACATGATAAAATAAGTCCATATTTTTAAATACATGTAGACAAAATTATATACACTTTCAGCATTTTCTGAATGGTTTATTAAGATTTTTCAAATATTTGTTGAACATTTTCTGAACTCTCAATTAACATTTTTCCAAATACTTGTTTAAATATTTTCAAATACTTGTTTAACATTTTTAAAATACATGTTCAATATTTTTCAAATATTTGTACAACATATTCAAATGCTTGATTACATTTTTTCACATACTTGTTCAACAATTTTCAAATAATTGATCGACATTATCCGAATGATTGATTAACATTTTCAAATACTTCATGACATTTTTTCAAATAATTTTGAGAGTGATTTTTGCAGTATATATATTGAGAACATTTAAAGTATATACAAAAGTACTAAAATAAAGGAGAAAACGAAAGCAGGACACGAAAATAAAACAGAAAAAAGGCTGTAGAGTCCCATATGGATGGGCCGGTGCACCTAGCACCCTCTTCAGCGAGTCAGAAGTTAGACTCGCTGAAAGCGAGATATAGGGGCGCCGATCATCTAGTTAGTCTCGTGTTCAGGACCTCCTATACGACGCGTTATGCGTCATACAGAAGCTCGACGCACAGGGTCGACACATGACTGGGCCGGCCTTGTTGTTTCATGTGACACAACGCAAAAAATAGCAAAAAAAAAGAAGAAGAAAAAAACAAGTACAACAGGATTTGAACCAGCGACCACACACACAACAAAGTCCTCACTGCGAGACATTAGCCACTACACCAGACAGTGGATACTGTACATAAAGGCACAAAACTCTATACGAATAGAGAGCAAGGTTGAGTTTTGGAAAAACATTCTTTCAAAGTTGCGAACAGTTTTGAAATACCGCAATAATATTTGATATTAAAAACTCTTTTGGGAAAAGTTATTTTTTTCTACAATTCCCATTTTTTTTGGAAATTCATAAATATTTCCGAGATCGCAAATTAAAATTTAAAAAAAAATCAAACACGAACATTTTTTTAATTTAGAACAAAAAAAATTTAAAGCATGAATATTATTTTAAAATGCAGTATTTTAGATTTGTATTTTTATTGGAAGTGAGAACGAAAAGCATGTTGAAACCGAGAATAATTTTTGAAACATTAATAGTTTTATCAAATTGTGAATTTTTCCTAAGACGAGAACATTTTTTGTAATTCCTGAACATTTTTTCAAATATGAACAGTTTTCTGAAATTGTGAACAAAGTCCGAAAACAAGTACATTTTTTGAAACATGACTATTTTTTGAAACTGTGAACGTATTTAGAAAATGGGAATAATTTGTCGAAATTCTGCAGAAATTTGAAAATGGTAATTTAATTTAAAATTCCTGAACATTTACTGTAGTTGTGAACTAATTTAGAAAAAAATTATTTTAAACACGAATTATTTTTCGGATTTCTGAACAAATTGCAGACACATGATCATTTTTGGAAATTCTGAACAAATATTGAGAATGAGAGCATTTTATTAAAATTCCAAACAATAATTGAAATTTTTGAACAAAAAGAAACAGGAAAAAGAAAAAATAAAAGGAAAGAATAAACGAAGCTGAAAGAAAAAATAGAAAAAGAAACTGAAATATAAAAAGAAATGGAAAATAAAAAATTAAAGGAAAAAGGAAAATAAAAATAAATAGAAAACCTGGTTCAGGAACGTGCTAGAAGGTTCCCAAAACTGATAAATCCGGTGGGAACCCTCCAGAAGATTCCCCAAACTAGAACGTGAAAGCTGTTTTGATTTGTTTGCTTATGTTTTTTTGGCGAGCACTACAAATCGGCCGGTTGAGGCCAAATTTGGTGTTTTGACCATTATTTCAAACTTTTGCCATATCTAACACTAGTTGCAAACAAAAAAAAACGGGATTTGACCCTTTTTTCCACCGCCACCCGACATGGCGGTAGGGTACCACATCTTACCGCCACACATCCAGGCGGTAGGGTGACGGCAGGCCCGTGACGGCCGCCAACGCCAGCTGGCATGGCAAAGGGGCCTGCCGTCAACCAGCCGTCGGATTTTTTTTCCACGCTTGGTTATGTGAACGCACGATGAATCACGACACTTTCGCCCACACAAATCATACAGGTTAGTTTCCCACATGCAGTAACAATGGGGAGTAACTAATTAACGAGCGCTCTTTCGGGGGGCTCACAACGATCAGCGTCACTTGGCGCGCTCTCGGCGATTCGCCACGGGACGCATTCTGGGCGCTTCCTCCGGAATTTGTTTTTATTTTTCCACACGCGTTTTTGGCTTTTTAAAAGGTTTTTTCCTGGTTTTTTTGATGTTTTGGTTTTCCACCGGCCTTTCCTAGCTTTTTGATCAAAACGTGCCTCTTGGGAACGAAAAAAACGTGTTTTTTTTTCTTTCGCGAGAGTCACGATTGTGCTTTCACGAGAGTCATAGCCGTGCCTCCTCGGAAATGAAAAAAAACGCATTTATGTTTTTTTCTTTCACGAGAGCCACGGTTTTGTTTCCGCGAGAGGCACGGTTGTGATTCCGTCAGAGGCAAGGGCGTGCCTCTTTCGGAAAGGTAAAAACCCGTGCTCCCAGTTCGGTTTTTTCGTTCGGTTTTTTGTCCGTTTTTTTTTCGTGAAATCCAACGTCGAGTGGCGCATATCGACGCGAGATCCTCTTTGCTTGGACATCTCAACGCGAGAAATCCGACGGTGAAAGCGGTTCGAGATTTGGACGCACGGTTTAAGAGATAAAACATTTTGAATAAACAGATCTACGAGAAAAGGGAAAACTCCCAGGTTGCGACAAGTGACGCATATGGAGCGCGCCACTTGTCGTAACATGGGGACTTGGAATGATATTCGCAACGACTAGTCCTTAACTAGTAATTTCGGTATCCACAACGGAGAATTTTGCTAGCTACTTGCTTGAGCTCACGGCATTAAATTAGCCCGTTGATCTTTGCAGCATTTTCTACTGCAAAGAATTATGGCGCGTCCTAGCGTCAAGTTTCAAAATTCAGCCGAGCCGCCAACACAGATCGAACAGTGCCATAATCCAATTACATCAGATTTAATCAGATGCATGAATTTGAAGGCAGTCGTGCCTGCGTCGGCTGATTAGCTGCTACCGGCGGCCGTGGCGTCTGCATCCGGTCAAAGAACCCTTACTCCACCTCCGCCGCCGCCGGCGGCGGCCATGGAGGTAGACGTGGTCACAGTGGTTGTACAGCAACCGCGCGACCGTCAACCAGTTTTACATCTTCACATTACATCATCTATTGCAGTTGCACTTTTACATCTTCAATATGCATCATCTGTTGGAGTTGCCTCTTTTTTGAAGATGTAAAATACACTTAGAATATCTGGCCATTCATTTTGCATCCAACAACAGGAAACAAATCGACTAACCCCAAAAACAGATTCAGTCGATTGGTTCCTAGTCATTCCCTATTCTTTTTTAAAAGAAAAACACTGCTTCGACCTTTTTTTCTTTTGCAAGAGAAATTTTCAGTATATTCATCATCAATCATAGCAATGCAAAAAACACTAGGTACAAGAAAAATTACAACCAGGTCCATTGACCACCTAGCAATGACTATAAGCACTATAGCGAGCCGAAGACGTGCCGTCATCATCACCCCTTCCTGAGCGGAGCCGGACAAATCTTGTTGTAGTAGATACTCGGGAAGTCGTCTTATTAGGGCCCCAAAGGACCATCACACCATATCGGCAACCATCGCCGATGAAGAGAGCTGTAGATCAAAAAAAATAAAATCAAATCTGCAATCACACGAACGAAAACTGGATCCAAATAGATCCACCAAAGACCAACACCGACGGAATCCCGCGAGATCCGGTAGAGACACACCTTCAGACGCCCTCCAATGATGCCAGACACACCTTTGGGACGGGGATCGGACGTGGAAGATATTATTTCATACTAAGAGCATCTCCAATAGCTTGTCTATATGGATGTCTATACTCGTTTTCCACGACGTGAGAGCAAAACAGGCGTCCAACAGCTTGTCTATATGGTCGTCCAAATATACACATCCTCTAAATCGACCTCGACAATGTCCACGCCTGGACAATGTGAAGGCGTGGTCTAAACTCAGTTGTAGTCATGATTTCTTCCTCTCCCTAGCAACGGCCCACCTGTCATGGTCCCTGTAAATAGACGTTCTGATGCAAAACTGGATGTGTATATGAGGGAATCTTTTTAGACCATTGTTTATATGAATATATAGACATCCAAATATACACATGCTATTGGAGATGCTCTAAGGGACATCGCCACCGTCACACAACTCCATACGAAAGATCCTCCGCACCTCCACGCCCCAAAGAGCATCGGAGGCGGGGTGGGCCGACGGCGGGAGGAGGAAGAAGACTTTATTTGAGGAGGAGAAAAGACTTTTCTTATGTGTTGACGGCCGGCTGTAGCCTGTAGGTCGTCAACACTGCTCCGAGCTGTGTTGAAGAGAATGCAATACAGCAGATTCATTCATTACATCACGTACGCCGCACATGCATGCGTTGAGCGCCATCTTCATTTAGGAGTTACCACTTTCCACAAAACAAGGGCAACTATGCATATGCAGTACTCCGTACGTAGCTCAATCAGTTTGAGCGCCTATATACGAGTACCTAACACTACCTTAACCAGTCTCACAATCGAATTCCTTTTCGCTAGCAGAATCAGGACGACGACGATAACTCACACAAGGTCGACCGCCCGGTCGCTGTCTGTCCGGTACACACATGCATTCATTCTAGAAAGAAAGAAGAATCTACTAGCATGCACATGCACATGCACCGATGCACGTAAGTACAGCTCGGTCGATTAATTAGCCGCCATGGCAGGGCAGGGCAGCGCTGCGTATATAATGGCGATCACTGTCGCCGCCGAATGAAAGCAATCGGCCGGCCACCGTACGTACTGGAGTACGTACCTTGGTACGCGCGTCCAAGCAAAGCAAGGCTAAGCTCCAGGCATCGCGATTTGCGTCCGCGCGTAAATGACCGCCTACCCGTGCATCGCGATTCATTTGCAGGTGGCAGGCAGGTTCGAGTAGAACGGTCGCTCATGTTGCGGGAGATGCGGTACGATCGATCCATCCATCATACCGCTGGGACCATGCAGGATTGGGTCGTCGGATTGGACCCAAGGATTCATTTCATTTCGTTGGGCGTGGCTATACGTCAGTCAGTCAGCTGGGTCAATCGATTTTTTCAACTGTCGGATGCGAAATCGACGGCCCGCACCTTCCTTCAACCTCCAACCTTTCTTCCCCCTGCCTCGCCTCCCCTGAACCGACCCACCGTCAGTCGTGCCACCGCGCCTGGCGATCCCTCTAGCCCCGCACGCATCCTGTTCTTTTCCTCCGGCGAAACCGCACCACCGCCCCCATCCTAAATCCTAAGATAGATAATTGGGTTGTCCTCAGGCGAGCTCCTTCTTTCTCCTTCCTTCCCTCCGGCAAACTCTCAAAATCGACTGACATTTAGTTAATGTGCATTTCATTTCCCTTTTCCTCTCCATCTGAATGTACTTGTCTCTTACTTAGAGCATATCCAGCCATTGTGCCCCTCGGGAGGCGTTTTTTCGGCCTCCTGGGGTTGCTCCGGCGAAATTTATGCACCGGGGGTGAAAAAATTTCCAGCCGTCCCCCCCCCCCCCCCCCCCCCCTCCACCCAGCCGACACATGCGGAGAGAGAAAGAGAGAGCGGAGAGATTCCTTTTTGCATGCACATGGGTGGGGGTAACAGAAAAAATAATGAGAGAGAGAGGAGAGAGGCTGGCAGGTGGGGTTTGGCAAGCAAAAAGTAGCGCCGGCGGCCCCAAGTGACCCCAGGGTCTGGGTTTGGCCTGAGGTCGTCGGGGCTATTTTTACGCAAAACGACGTCTTGAAGGCATGGTTGGGAGTTTTTTGTATCACGGGTGCTAAAAAAGTGCTTGTGAGGTTGGGCACCGGCCGGCGCCCAACCTCGTCGATCGTCGGCCTCGATCGCTGCCAGTGTGCTAGCAGGCGCCTGACCTGCTCCATCCATCCATGGATCCTCCGTATAGCGTCTCTTACCGAGCGCGTGCATGCGATGCGTGTTGACGTACGTACGTGCCGATCCACCCACGTCGTGGCTTGTCCTTACGTGCGTGCATGCATGCATGGGACGCGGCACCCGAGGGGAGGCCCCACGTATGCAAGCCATGCACGCAGCGGTGCCGTGTACGCTCGTGCATGCAACGCCTTCCCTTTCTCCTCTTCTCCACACGCACGTAGGACGCAACTGCATTTTTACTACTACTAGCAAGTACCACCTGAGTGCCGTATGCCCACGGCAATGTTAGTTTCGCCGTCTCCGACGATTGGCAAGAGACACGTGCACACCTCCTTGTCGGACGTCTGTCTTCCCATCCATCCATCCATCCATCCATCCATGACGTGCCTAACCCCAGATAGTTACGTCCGGTTCAGAACCAGCTGCTAGTTGGTGGCATCTTTCTTTCTTACAGAATACAGAGTGCGTCCGGTACGTGCAGACCGTCAATCATATTCAGGACAAATATTTAGTCCATTTGAAATTTCTAAAAAGACAAATATGCCTATATACATTCGTATGTGATATTTCATTTGAAATCTTTAAAAAGATAAATATTTAGGAACGGAAGGAGTAGCAGAGAGATCGGATAAGATTTGCACCTTTGAAACAAAATAGCTACGCGCGTACGGCTAATAATTTAGAAGCCATGCATGCTTATCCGCGAGTAGGTACGTAGTTTACACCTGCTCTACTCGTAAGGTAAGGGCATCGCCTAGCTGGCCGACCCGACGTGCACGTACGTACGTATCAGTATTGGCGGCACTTTCTGCGAGCAAATTAATGACAAGTAAAGATGAGAAGATCATCTAGCGGTTGGAACCAACTTTCTTAAGGGGTATACCATGCACACCCGGCGGCAACAAGGCAAGATAAAGATCGGTGAATGCATGATTATTATTATATCAGCAACCGAGAGCCAGACTGTTCTTTCAATATACGCACATATATATATGTACGATACCCTAGCTAGACCGGAACATGCATGAATGATCGGTCCTGAAAAAGATGGCTCCCTGCATGCATATGCAACCTGTGTTGAGTCCGTAGAGCTTATTCATTTCTTGCACGCAAACGCAATTTGCGTCCCCTGTAACTAATCAACCTAGTAATGAGCGACAACCTAGTAACCATCGACCAATATACTCCCTCCGTCTGGAAATACTTGTCATCGAAATGGATGAAAAAAAATGTATCTAAAACTAGAAAACGTCTACTGCTAGATACAACCTTTTTTATTTATTTTGATGACAAGTATTTCTGGACGGAGCGCGAGGCCATGCAATGCATGGGACGCGGTTCCCGAGGCCACACGCACGCACGCAGCGGTGCCGTGTACGCACGCCCCTGCTGCATGCATGCATGTTGTTTCTTCCACTTTTTCTTCACCAGACGACGACGCAACTGCATTTTACCGGCCAGAGCGCCTTCACCCAACTACCAAATGCGGACGCCAGTGTTTCTTCCCGCTAAGAGCATCTATAACTGGCTGTCCAAATCGGTCTCAAACGTCGGGACGGCCCGCCTGGTCACAAACAGGTTTCAAACGTTTGGACTGACCGACACTCCTCATATCCAGTCTAAATATGGGATGGATATGAGAACGTCCGGGCACGCCCGTCACGTTGGTCTGAGCGGGGTCCCATGCGGAAACCCGGCGGTCCGACGGACACCGCGTCAGTCGCTGTGTTATGAACGCCTCGTGGCGCCGCTCCGACTCGCTGCCCGAGACCAAATCCGCCTATTTATGCCGGCTGGCGTCCCACAACCCTAGCCCATCCATCTCCCCCTTTTCGCGCCGCCAGTCTGAGCCCATCCACCTCCTTTCTCTCCTGCTCCGGCGTTCTGCCATGCTCCGGCGCTCCGCCATGGTCCGGAGAAAGATCACCTACTACGCAATGCTTACGCCGGAGCGCCGGTACGAGATCCAGCAGGAGATCCGGGCGAGACAAGCCGCGCGCGCCGCCCGGATCGCTGCCGGGCTGCCTCCAGACTCGCCGAAGCCGGAGGGGGAGGAGGAGCAGTCGGGGGAAGAGGAGGGAGAGGAGCTGGCTTCGATGGAGGTGGAGGAGGCGGAGCAACCGGAGCCGGAGCAGGAGCTGCCGGGCTTCAACATGGAGCAGGCAGAGGCGGAGTTCGCCGTCGCCTAATCGGAGGAGATGGCGGAGCAACAGGTCATCTGGGAGTCCATCCAGGATGAGGTCTATGTGAAGACCAACCGTGCGTTCCTCCGGCAGGAGTAGGCGGCATCCAATGCACTCTTCGCCGAACTCGACGTAGAGATAGAGGTGAAGGAGGCCGGAGCGGAGCAGCCGCAGGCGCCGGAGCTGCAGCTGCCGCCCATGGTGCCGCAGCCGGGCACGGAGATTGTCGACATCTCCAACG
This sequence comes from Triticum timopheevii, assembly GCA_963921465.1. Lineage (NCBI taxonomy): Eukaryota > Viridiplantae > Streptophyta > Magnoliopsida > Poales > Poaceae > Triticum > Triticum timopheevii. The sequence goes on from OY997268.1 coordinate 623,216,802, forward strand.
ACGAGTAGTTAGGTGATCGACATAGTACGTAGGTTTATTTCGTTTGCATGTCTTTCTTTGAATTTAGAAATCTAGTATGAGATGTCCGGATGCAACTCGTGAAATTTGAGACGTGCCCGGAAACTCCCCACGGACGCTCGCGGAAGCCCGTTTGAATCTTCAGTCCCGGCCTTCATTTTTTCTTCTAGGACTACACTTCTATACAGATACGTAATTTGGCTGCAACTTGATTCCTTTTCTTAGTTTGATCACATATTATGCATGCCTAAAAGCTAGAACTGTCTATTCATAAGTTGCCTGAAAAAACATCTAAAGTGATTCCAATTTTTAAAGCCATCGGATCAAAATCGGACGGCTAAGCTTCTTTCTTCAACCTCCCGTCTTCTCCATCTACCGTCCGCTGGATTCAGCACACCTGCTATTTTGCCGCCAGTATTCTAGGGTGTCTCCAACGCCGTGCATCAAACTGCCCATAAATGTTTGGACAACACAGTTTGGACACTTTTTGTCATCCAACGCGGTGCATCAAACCTCCGCGGACCGGTCCGCACATCTGAATTCCCCCGAAACGGAAACAAACTTGTGGGAGGTTTGAGGTAGTCCGGACACCTGCCACGCCTGACTCCGAGAAACCCGACCCGCCAAATCCCGGCCCCACCCCGTCCCTCCCCTTGCTCCATATCTGCACCACCAACACCGCCATCGCCTCCACATCGCTCCGGTCGCCGCTCAGTTCTTTTCTGACCTCGTCTGCTTCACCCATGCACCTTGTACTTCACGGCCGTTGCACCCCAGATCCTTCCGCGACGCAGGTATTGTCCGCCCCTTCCCAACGCATCCATGGCAGACACCACCTCGACAAGTTTTCTACCAAATGCCATTGATAATTTTTGACTTTCTCCTTGTTTAACATGAAGCAAGCTCGATGATGGTGTACTCGGTGGGGGAGGATGCATTGTTGAGCGACGCGTGGTTGGCCACATGTGCAAGATTTGTAGGCATGAAGCAAAAGGGCATGGTATTTTGACAACATGTGTATTCTTGGTTTCATTAATTAGTACAAGCACTATACGCCCTACAATTTGGATGTAGTCTATGATCGCAGTGCAACGTCTCTACTCCATTGGTGGTACATGATTTCAAATGCCGTTATAATGAAGTATTGTGGTGCGATTGCACAGGTAGAAAGAGGTGGCCAATGGGCGCGTCAATCAAGAACATTATACATTTTGCTTTTGTTTGCTCTACAGGTTGGTCAATTCATCGATTCACTTAATATTGCAACTTTTATTAGCATTATAGTTGAATTTGGGATCGATGAATTTGAAAAATTTATAAACATTTGTTGCTTTTATTAGGATTTAAATGCATGGTTGAATTGCTATCAATCGATGATTCGAAATAAGGTTGCATGAAGGACGATTTGGTTTAGTTTAATTCAGTTGTTTTTAAAGGGGTGAACATTTGGTACACTAGTTTGGATGGCCGTCCTATATCCGCGAACACGTTAGGACATGTCCGTAAACATTTGGTGTGTCCATTTTTATGCACGCTCGTTGGAGTAGGTCAGTAGTTATGGCTGGCCGACGTGCAGACATACTCCCTCCGTCCCAAAATTTTTGTCTTAGATTTGTCTAGATATTAATGTATCTAATACTAAATGAATCTAATACTAAAATATGACTTGATACATATGTATCTAGACAAATATCAGACAAGAAATTTGGAACAGAGGGAGTACATACATATCAGTATCAGCGGCACTTTCATCGAGCACATTGATAACAAGTGAGGATAATCTGGCGGTTGGAACTAACTTTCTTTCTTATACTCCCTCCGTACAAAAATACTTGTCATTGAAATGGATGTATCTAGATGTATTTTGGTTCTAGACACATCCATTTTAATGACAAGTAATTCCGGACGGAGGGAGTACTATTAGTAATTAAGATGGACGCATGCATGCATGCATGTGTGGGCGACAGCGAGAAAGCTTCTTCTTTTCTTTCACCTGTAAATGTTTTGGTAACCCCGGGAGGCAAAAGGCAGGCAGCCAGCTAACTCTACATCATTAGGCATTCAATCCTTTCCTAGCCGTATGTATATCCGGCCCCAATCAGCTAGAGCCAGACTGTTCCTTCTATATACGCATATATCTACGTACCCCACACTGTCGAACATATATGCATTATTGATTGGTCCTGAAAAATACTCATAACTACTACATGTACATACCTATCATACATACGGATCTCCCTGCAATTTACTTATTTAGTAGTCCATCCGTTCCGAATTATAATATGTTTTTAATTTTTTTCATGAATCATATGTATATAGACGCGTTTTGATTGGCGTATTTATTCACTCATCTCAGTCCGATTCGCAGAAAAAATTAAAATATCAAAAACGTCTTATATAATTCAAAAGAGAGATGGTAATTTCCATGCATGCATGATTGCATGTACACGCAATACGCAAGAGTGGATACATTTCTTGCACGCAAACGCAATCGCGTCCTCCCTGTAACTAAACAACTGCAGTTGCTTGCGAGCTACCGGTAGCAATCCAGCACCGGCAGTTTGATGCTTGAGCAAATTAAGAATTAAAGAACTAGTTTAATTATCAGTGCTTCCGGGATCTTCTTCGATTAGTTTAATCACATGGATCGGTCTCACTGGGTTAGCAGCTAGGAACCATGCAGGCACCAATCATTACCGTACACCGCACAGCATCATAACCGATCACGCTGACGAAATTATTCCTCGACCGAACCATGTCGGCGGCGAAAGTATATATATAGTCCAAGTGTACAGATTAGATTAGTTGTTGCCAAGCTAATCATACTGCAATACTATATCGCCATTCATTGCAACTGTAAACTTGATCGGTCGGTGCTATGAAATTACTATTTGCATACACAACATATATAATCTAGATTTATTTTTTTAAACATAGTACAGACGCAAGCGCTTATATACACGCGCATACACGCATCCCTATATATAATCTGGATATCAGCTCGTAAGAATAGTCGTCACTGAGTGTGCCTCATCAACCGTCGCCCAAATGGATGATGGACCATTTTCGTGGTGTAATATTCATGGACCATGCATGCACGCATCTTTGTGTTGTGCGCCATCGATCCATCCATGAAAATGCGTGTGCGCCTTCATTTTCCCTCCTTTTCACCTTTGTTTTATTCCTTTGGCAAAAGCGTGCGCATGCGGCTCCACCGCTGCGTTTAGAATAAAGGAAAAAGCACAATCAATCAGTAGAACGAACATGCATGTTATTGTCCTCCTAGTAAAAGGTACACTCCTACATGGTTTTCATTCCTAGACAGTGCTAGCGACTCCCGACCTCCTCCCAGCTGTTCCAGTGGACAAGCGCATGTGCATTTTATTAATTCCATTGCCGTGACCTTTACTGTTTTCTCAACATGACACGATGATTCATGGTTCCAAAGCATCTTTGGGTTGGAGTATCCAGCAGTGATCACTACTCTTATGCTCCAATTTAATTTGGAAATTCAATATGCATCTTTTTTCTCCGATAAAGGCTGGATTTTATTGTCCCAAAATGGAGCATCGAGAGCATACAAACATAATGAGCACATACCCGACCTTTACGTGATTAGGATGCACACAATCAACATTAGCTCACGTACACAAAACCACGCCGGCAAATAGCAAAGTTGATGAAGACCAAAGCTATGAATAGGCGGCAAACTACAGCAATCACCATATCCACACCAATCATCTCACGACACCAAAAGGGCGACGAGGTTGTACAATATCAACGCCTTTATGAAGGGAGCGGCGCTCGAGCACCGCCTTCACCGGCTCCAACCACCCAAGGCGAGAATCTAGGTTGTTACACTGAAGATCCAGTTTGAGCATATGCAAGCAGTGCCTTCAACAAGGTAACGACATAAAAAGATCACCACTGCTAGGTATAAACAACGCAGAAAATACTTAGGCTTACATCCTAGACTTGAGACCAGGTGCTCAAGTAGCATCACCATCGACATCACTTATGTGTTGTCACCACCACTTTTTCGTGATCCCAACAACTACATGCGACGCCACCGCTGCACAACCGCCCCTATGTGTCAACCAATCATCCATAGTTTGTATCTCCTCACCGAAGTCAACCACCGGGTCTAGAGAGAGGAACTCTCACGAAGATCTTTCGATGCTTACCGCAAACCCTACCTAGTTTGTCACCGCATGTCAGAGTGGTCTCCATAAGGACCAACACTGATGACGGAAAACACCACCTCTAACTATTACCTCGCCGAAGAATACCCTACTTAGACCAATTTGCCCAGAGACAGATGATACGTCTCCGTCGTATCTACTTTTCCTAACACTTTTGCACTTTTTTTGAACTCTAATTTCCATGATTTGAATGAAATTAACCTGGACTGACGCTGTTTTCAGCAAAACTACCATGGTGTTGTTTTTGTGCAGAAATAAAAGTTCTCGGATTTGGACGAAACATTTTGGAGAATTATTTTGGAATAAATAGAAAATACTGCAACCAAGACCCACTGGAGGGGAGGGGGGAGCAGCTCCCCAGTAGGCACCAGGGCGCGCCACCCCCCTCTGGCGCGCCCTGGTGGACAATGGGGCCCACAAGGCTCATCCAACCCTATTCTGGATACTATAAATTCATATTCTCCGAGAAAAGAATAGAGGAAGTTTCATTGCATTTCATGATACGGAGTTGCCGCCACCTCTCGTTCTTCATCAGGTGGACAGATCTGGAGTCCGTTCTGGGCTCCAGAGAGGGGGTTTCACCACCATCGTCATTACCGACCATCCTCCATCACCAATTTCATGATGCTCACCGCCGGGAGTGAGTAATTCCTTTGTAGGCTTGCTGGACGGTGATGGGTTAGATGAGATTCATCATGTAATCATGTTAGTTTTATTAGGGGTTGATCCCTAGTATCCACTATGTTTTGAGATTGATGTTGCTATGACTTTGCTATGCTGGGCCCGAGTGCCATGATTTCAGATCTGAACCGTTTATGTCTTCACCATTATCTCTATGTTCTTGATTCGATCTTGCAAGTTGTATGCACCTGTTACGTGTTATGATCTGTAGACACTAGTAGAAAAAGGGCCATTCGACTTCGACCCGGTTCGTGAGGGCCATTTGTCCCGGTTTCCGAACCGGGACTAAAGGGTCGTAACTAAAGCCCTATACCTTTAGTCCCGGTTCGATCGAGAACCGGGACAGATGGGGCTCCACGTGCCCGGAGCGGCTTGCCCAGGCAGGGGGACCTTTTGTCTCGGTTGGTGCCACCATTTGGGACCAAAAGGCTTCCACGCGTCAGCAGTTCTGGGGATGGTTTTTTTTCTGAAAGGGGGGTTGGGGGGTTGGGGGGTTTTGGGGGTTTTGTAGGGTAAATTTAGAGGTTTCATATATTGTGTTAGCTAGCTAATAGAGAGGAGTGTCCTCTCTTATCTCCGTGCTTGGTCGACGCTACGTATAGAGAGGACTCGACACGCTAGCTAGCTAGTAAGCAAATGAAGGAAACCATTAAGTACAGAAGATTGTCATGAACATATACACGGAGAGAAGTGATCGACCTCTCCTTCTCCGATAGATTGGTCGAACAACAAGTTTTCGTATATCTATCCGACGCTACTGGCTACATATATATATACAATATAAGATCTCTTACGTCCCCTAACATCTGAACTCAACTTCCACATGGTATTCTCCGTGTTTGTTGATGACGTGGTCAAGAAAGAATCCCGCCAATTCTTCTCGAATTGCTCGTATGCGATCTTATGGTAGGAGTTCATCCCGCATCTGCCACATCTAATTTCAAGAAGGGGGTCAATACATATATATGAATGAAACTGAACACAAATGATGGTAATAAAATAAAATTGTGAATATTATTGCTTACGCACTTCATATTGTTGTTTAGAGTAGCCCCGCTCACAGGTGGTGTGGTGGATGAACTCGCAAATGTAGTATCCACACGAATCATTCCCGGGTTCCTGCCGCAACCACTTTACAAGAAATAGAGGTCAATCAAACTGATAAGCAAGCATGCTAAATGGTATTGATGAAACTAGCTAGAATCAATGGGAGATGCGTGAAACTAGCTAGTAGCTAGTACTTACTTTCGAGTGGTCAAATCGCAGTTGCGCCGGCAGTCCCGGAGCTTGTGCGGTGAACTTTTTCCAAATCCTGCCAGACAAAGAAAATAATTACTTGATATCAGGAAATGAACAAAGTTGCCGATATGGTGCGATAATGATCGATTGAACTTACTTCTCGAACATTTTAGTCATGGTCGCATACTCCTCCGTATTTTTTCGTTTGGAGTCTATGACGGTTACTAGTCCCTGCTCAAGCTTAATCTCTAGCAAAATAAAGTAGAAGCTTGCATGCATGCATAACTCATCAATTACATTACTATAACCTCGAGTAATAAGGAAAACCGAATATGCACAAGACAGTAACACTCACTTGTATTCCTAAGGAAAGAGTATTGTAGCTTTGTTTTGATTTCGAAGTAACGATGCGAGCAAGTTGGCCTCGGTTTGTCTGGCATCATGTTTAACACTCCATTCATCCATGAGATTTATGTTAATGAACCCAATATCACCTACTTGTCCTTCTTCAATTCGGCGATCTTCAATCTGCATAATATAGTGAGGATAATTATATATACATGCAATGAAAGAGCTGAGCTATATATAGAGACTTAAGAGAAGTAGTACTTACAGACAATAGCAAGTGATGGCTGTTTTATCGAGGGCCTTTTGATTGAAAAACCGGAAGAACTCCTCATATGGAACTAACAATAGATCAATTCCAACGAGGTCGTGCTCCTCTTTAACCGATAGCGACAAAGTATTTTTTTCCCAGACTTCCTGCAGATGTCCATGTACCAATCATGGAATCTTTGCATCATCATTGTTAGGGAAGTACCAGGTCTAACGAGAGGCTTCCCGTGCTCGAATCTTAATGTGTCCACCTCCATTGTTCCAAAAATTATTGCGTCGTCGTCGGTCATGTAATCTCCAGGATTGGTACCGTGCAGCATCCCCGGAAAATTAGCAACGATATCGCTAGACAAATTGAGCGGGGGGCACGATTGCTTCGCCTGTTCGCCGAGTTGGGGAATTTTTTCCCTTTTCTTTGTTCTGCTAGCCTTTGATCAGTGCAAGTACTTCCCGACCGCTCCGCTTCCTTATATGTCCTTTCAATGATGCGGTCATAGTTGGATTGCGGCGGAGGCGGTGATGCTCGTTGCAGGGCATCCAGAGTGCACTTCACTTTCACCGGATCTGTCTTCTCCGCCGGAGGCGGATGTTACTTAGCTTTTACCAATTCAAAGAAGTCATTCACTTGGCCTTCACAGATCTTATGGTTTTCCTCCTCGCTCCTCATATGGTAACTTATCTAGAGGCTTGAGAGACGATGGAATGTATCTGTATTGTCTCCCGCCTCTGGTTGTACTGCTAGACGCCGAAGCAGCCGGAGCGGCTGCGACTGTCTTCTTCTGTTGCTTAAGATGCGGAGCAGCTGGAGGCGGACTGCTACGACGCCCCGGAGCAGACAAAGCGGTGGTGTCTGTGTTCCGCCGTCGCTTACAAGGCGGCGAAGAAGGAGGCGGGCTGCTCGGACGCGTCGGAGCAGGCGGAGAAGAAGGCGGAGTACTGCCGCCCTCACGCGCTGGAGCAGGAGGCAGAGTTCCCTGATCACTCGCCGAAGGAGGAGGAGGCGGAGTGCCCAGCTGACTAGCAGGAGCCGTGAAGTTCAGAAGCTTGATGTGCTCCTTCCGCCATAAACACAGAGTATGCATAGCAAGACCCAGTTGAGTCTCCCCATCACTTGTAGGGTGGTCAAGCTGGAGCTCCTCAAATCCCTCCGTTATTTTGTCCACCATCACAATAGCATAGCCCTGTGGAATCGGACAGCGGTGAAAAGTTGCTTCGGGTGAAGGAGGGAACACAAAGTCGACAGCCGCCTTGACTTTGAGATGATCCCATTGCGTCATAAGGTGGCACTGGTGTGAATCCGTGATAAAATCCACGGGGTAGCTAGGACCCGTCAAGTCAGGCTGCTGAACGAGCTCGGTGGAAGCCACGCTGCTTCTCCGCTGAGATGGCGGCGTAGCTTCTGAGGTAGCATCTTGGGCAGGATCTCGCAGCTGCTGGCTCTCAACATCTCGTTCCTCTAGCTTTCTTACCCTTGCCTTAAGCTCCTGCAGTTCGCTCTGCTCCACTTTCCTCCTCCTCTCTTGGGTTTTGTAACCGCCTGCGTCGGGAAACCCAACCTTCCACGCAACAGAGCCTGGCGTGCCTCGTGTTCGTCCAGGGTTCTCAGGATTCCCGAGGGCCCTTGTGAGCTCGTCGTTCTCTCTGTCGGGAACGAACTTCCCTTCCCGCACTTCGTTGATTGCTTTTCGAAGCTTCGTGACAGGTGTTGCATGTTGCTCATCCGTCCAGCAACACTTCCCCGTTTCAGGGTCCAATGTTCCACCAGCCCCAAAGAACCAAGTCCTACAACAGTCTGGCCAGTGCAATGTCTCTGGTTTGACCCCTTTAGCAAACAAGTCCTGCTCAGCCTTGTCCCACAACGGCCGGGCTTTGAGGTAGCCACCTGACCCCATGCGATGGTGACGCTCCTTCTTTGCAGCATTTATCTTGTTAGTCGCTGACATCTTCTTACACCTCTCCGATGTCTTGTTGGTCACAAATGCGGGCCAGTGATCTCTTATCTTCTCAAATCGGCCGGTGAATTCTGGAGTCTTGTCTTGGTCGACATATGTTGTTTTCAACTCATTCTTCCACCTCCTGAGTAGATCTTCCATCTTCTTGAGAGCATAGGACTTGATCAATGGCTCTATAACTGTATTCTCCGGATCCTCCTCTTCCGGTAGGGTGAAATTTACCTTCAGCGCTTTCTAAAGATCTTCTTTCTGTTTATCTTCGACAAAAGAAACTTGAAGAAGCTCTTCCTTCTTAGGCCCATTCCATAGCTCGATGCTGATTAGGATCATGTCCCTAACAAGAATCCCGCACTGAGCAGAAAATGCTTCCTTGGTCCGGAGGGGTTTAATCGGTTGGCCATCGCGCGCGATTTCTGTGATCGTGAACTTTTCATCCGGGCGCAACTTTTTCTTCGGGCCTCGTTTCTTTACTGAAGTATTGCTTGGTCCAGAGGGCTATATAAAAGAAGAAAGAAGAGTTAATATATGTACATACCAAAACAACTAATGTATCAATTAGCTAGTCAGCATAGGCTTAATATATATATATATATATATATATATATATATATATATATAGGGAATTATATGAACATATTTAAAATAATAAAATAGTATATATAGTACCACATGGTAGTATATGAGACATGTGGGGTAATTACCACCGGGTGGTAGGATGGATTTTCCCTATATAGGACAAATGCTTCCTAAAATTAGTATATATACTACCTAATCATTGTTATATACTACATACTACATGTACATACTCTCAGTTTCGACAAATACTACATACAACATACAAAACGCAAGTGATGGTAACTACCACTGCTTGTAGGAAGCATTTGTCCTATATATATATATATATATATATATATATATATATATATATATATATATATATATATATATATATATATATACCTCGCCAGACTTTGCAACAACTGATCCCAACTTCGTTCGGTCACCGGAGCCGTCATCACGGTCGCCGGAGCCACCATCACAATCATGACCCTCCTTCATTGTTTGATCACCGCAGCCTACTTCCTCTCCTTGCAGACTTTCTTCGATGTCGTTGAGAAACGACAAGACTACATCACCTTCGTCGCGGATTATGTCCCCCAATATCTCTTCTTGATCGAAGTCTCTTTGATGATCCATAGTTTTTGCAAATAATACAACATGGATATATCGAAGTTATCGGGGAGGGGTATATCGACAACGGCGACATATACATAGAAAAAATGTTATCGGGGAGGGGGTATATATATCGACCCTCCTCATGTCAAAGTTATCGGAGAGGGGGTATCGACAACAATCACATATACATAGAAAAAAATGTTACCGGGGAGGGGGTATATCGACCCCCCCCCCCTCATGTCGAAGTTATCATAGAGGGGGTATATCGACAATGCTAAAATTTGTACCAAAAGGCGGGTCCTTGACCCCTCGGCGATCCTCAACACCCTTCTCCTCTATTCCTTTTTCTTCTCCTCTTCTTATTTTTCTCTCCTCTTCTTCTCCTTCTTCTTCTCCTTCTTCCTTCTTCCTCTTTTATTCTTTTTTCTTATTTTCCTTCTTCCTCGATGACCCTAACCCTAAACAGTACAACTTCCTCGACGTCCCCGGTCGCCTCTCTCATGAACAAAAAAAAATCTATGAATAAAAAAACATCATATTCCATCCACATCCATGCAAACATCATATATATGATCATCTATGAACAAAAAAAATTCATATGATCATCTATGAAAAAAAACATCATATATATATGCAGAAAAAAAACATTACATCAACATATATGCAAAAAAACATCATACATATATCCATACATCAACATGTATGAAAAAAGCATCACATTCATGAAAAAAAAACATCATACGGTGGCGGCGGTGGCAGGCAGGGGGGCAGGGCAGGGGCGCGGGGGCTCACTGTGGGCGGCGTCAGCGACGGCGAGGTCGGGGCCGGCCTGAGGAAGAGGCGGCGCGCGTGGGGCAGGGGACGACATCGGGCCGACGCGGGGCAGCGGTGGCGTCAGGGCGACGCGGGGCAGCGGTGGCGTCGGGGCGGCGAGGTCGAGGCAGCGGTGGCGCGGGGCGGCGACGGCGTCGGGGCGGCGCGTGAGGCGCGCGGGGATGGCGTCGGGGCGGCGCGGGGCGCGGGCGACGACAGGCGTGGGCGACGGTGACGAGGAGCAGGGCGTCGGGGCAGAGGGCGGCATTGGCGGTGGGAGATTGAGGAACTGAATGAAAAATTTACAAGTCCTGCTTATATAGCCAGAGCTTTGGCCCCGGTTGGTGCCACCAACCGGGACTAAAGGAGGCCATTGGTTCCGATTGGTGCCACGAACTGGTACTAATGCCCCCCTTTAGTCCCGGTTGGTGCCACCAACCGGGACCAAAGGCCTTGTGCTGCCCGCGCCCAAATGTTTAGTCCCACCTCGCTAGTTGAGAGGGGCTCAGAGTGGTTTATAAGCCGCACTGCTATGTCACAAGTTATTGATGATGCTACTTCTGCTATGAATGATGCTATTGATGATGCTAGTACCTTGCTTGATAAGACTGTGCCACTAGGTGATTTCTTGATGAACAACTTGCTAGAGCTAAAGATATTGAGAATGTTGAAACTGATGAAATTACTGAAACTAAGAATTATGAAACACCTTTTAGATCTAGCTAGCTCTCCTTGATATGAATTGCATGAGATACTTGAGGTTTATGTTCTGGATGGAGAGGTTGCTAGGTATTTTCTTGCTTGTAAGGATAGGGAGGATCTTAAGAAATTGCTTTGCAAGTTGAAAGAAAAATCTTTGAATGCTAGAATGAAATATGATCCTAAGTTTGCTACTTCACCTATCTTTATTACTGATAAAGATTATGAATTCTCTGTCGACCAGAGTTAATTAGTTTGGTTGAATCTGATTCTTTCCATGGCTATGAAACTGAAACTGTTGTGGCACATCTTACTAAATTAAATGATATAGCCACCCTATTTGCTCATGAGAAAAAAATTCGCTACTACTATATCCTTAAATTATTTCCTTTCTCATTAAAGGGTGATGCTAAGATATGGTACAATACTCTTGCTCCTGGTTATGTGTGTAGTCCCCAGGATATGATTTATTAGTTCTCTAAAAAATATTTCCTTGCTCATAAGAAACAAGTTGCCATAGAGGAAATATTTAACTTTGTGCAAATTGAAGAAGAGAGTCTCCCACAAGCTTGGGGGAGGTTTCTCCAATTACTTAATGCTTTGCCTGACCATCTTTTCAAGAAAAATGAAATACTTGATATCTTTTATAATGGATTAGCCGATGCTTCTAGGGACCACCTAGATAGTTGTGCTGGTTGTGTTTTCAGGGAACGAACTATTGAACATGATGAGGAACTATTAAATAATATATTGAAGAATTATGGTGATTGGACACTTTTTGAACCACCGCCGAAACCCACTCCGAAGAAGAGGGGTATTTTATTTCTCAATCCTGAAGATATGCAAGAGGTGAAGAAATGTATGAAAAGAAAAGGTATTAAAGCTGAAGATGTTAATAATTTACCACCTATTGAAGAAATACATGGTCTTGACACACCAACACAGGTGGTGGACGTAAATTCTCTTTTGAAATTTGATGAAGGTGACATCCCTTATAAAGTTATAATAAACCTCCTAGCAATGCTTATATGAATTTGATAACTATATCATGAAGGAAGATCACTTCAATGCCTATGTTATGAAAAAGTTAAAACAATTTTTTTATAAATGTACTAAGTAAATTTCTTATAAATAAACTTGCTAATTTTTTTGCTATTTGATCTGATTAATGTTGCAAAATAAATTTAATGATAACTTGCTAAATAAAGTTTATGTTAGACTTGATAAAAAAAGTTATTGTGTTGCTATTTGCTAGTTTTTTATGTCAGCTATTGTATTGTTGGTATTTGCATATCTTTAATTAATAAAGTTGATATTGTTCTAGTTGCTACTTCTACGAACATTCTTGCTAAATAAATCAGAAAATTAAACTTGTTGTGATTAAGCTGACTAGATAAAATTGCTATGTTCCTTTTTGCTACCGTTTGATAAATGAAGTTGCTAATGTTTTAGATGTTATTTACTATTTTTTAAATCTTTAAATAACAAAAATGGTGGTTTGCTAATTTATTTGTTTATCTACCCCCCCAACCCCGACCACCCGGAGAAAATGTTAGAGGAGGAAACAATCTAGCGCATGTTGAACCAATATCATGTAAATTAAGAATCACTAGGTGCTTTGTGGGGCATGTTGGACCCATATTCCTTGGTGCTCCCCTACCCCTGTGCTGTTGTGACTTACTCTCATGTAAAACTTACCCATGTTTTTGCATGTGTTTTTAATACAAAAGAAAAAATATAATTCACTCTTTAAAAAGATGAGTGTCCAACTGATAGACTAGTACATTCCTCTTCCTTAAATATATGATGTTTGATAAGTTATGTTTAGTGTTGAATAAATAACAATGAAAATCGACATGTTTACATACTAATTTTATGATGAATGTATCATGTATCTCTAATATTATGTCTCTAAAACATCTTGGGTGCCGGCGATAAGGCACCGTCTCCAAAGTACACATCTGAGTCAGGCGTGATGCAGAAAGCGCCTCGGATGGCATCTTTTCAAGATGGGTTTGCTACAGGGTCTCCACCACGAATATAAACCAAATCCAAGACAAGCCCCTGGCCCATAGGTAGTAACTATTAAGCGCGACAGATAGCTTCTTGTGTAATTGTGCGGGCAGTGGCCCTGGGTACTTGGTTCGCTATACCTCAGGGCCGGCACAAGCATATAATGGAAGGCGCTATGGTCCGCAGGACGATCTTAAAGATCAGATTGCGTCAATTGTCTTGCCTCCGGTTAAGCACTTATAGAAAAAATACATGCTATAGAAATATCAATCTTTATCTTCACCTAATAATAAAGCAAATCGGATTTTTTTTTGTCCGTCATGGCATTTTTCAGAAAAATCCATTTATTTCAGAGAATTCAACCCACGGTCCTATTTTAAGTTAAAAAGAATCGTTTTTTTCATATTTTACACAAAAGTCCCTGTCTTTTATTGAAATCAACCCGCAGTCCGGATTTAAGTCACATCCGAACCGTTATTTTGCATTTTTTGAAAGCCCCCCTGATGTTTTAGGTAATTCATTCACGGATCATATTTAAGTCAAACAATATTTTTTTAAATCATCCATATCTTTTAAACCGTAACTCCGATTTAAACATTTTATATATAAAATTTGATTAGAAAAATATGTAGAATATGAATATGAGATTATTTTCACCTGTTAAGTATTTTTAAATATTATTTTGGAATATATTTAAGTCAAATAAATGATTTTCTAAATTATCCGTATCTTTTAAACCGTAACTTCAATTTTAACATATTATATATGAAGCTTTATTAGAAAAATATGTGGAATCTAAATATGATGTTAATTTTACCTGTTAAATATTTTTTTAAATATCGTTTTGGGAGCAAACTTATAATTTATAATGTAAGATCCGTTTTCCTTTCGTACCGGCGGCGACCCGGATTGCAAATAAACACCTCACTATAACAATATAGGAAAAAGAAAACATCGATAACTACACATGCATACCTCTGAAAGATGTCAGAGGAGAAAATAACAGATTTCTCATCGCGAGAGTGAGAGAAAGCGAGGGAGGAGAGAGGGAGAGAGAGACGCCTTAGGATTAAACATATTCAAACACGTGTTTTTGTTTTGTTTTGTGTGAACACAGAGGCCATCGCCGGCGAGGGTGAGAAAGAGGATAATGAATTAAATGTGTGTACCCTTCACATACGTACAACTGCATCCAACGGTGCAGGTGTATAATCACTCATTCTTGTACTAGCTGTCCAACACTAGCTAGTGTATGGAGATGAAAATGGCTTTGTACGTACCACGCCACGGTGGGGCTGTGATGGTTATGGTGGGGGTGAAGGACCATGCGTTGCATGTTACCCCAAACACCAAAGGAGAGTTGTGTGACCTGTAATATTGGAGGGTTAGCTTGGGTTGGGACAGGGGGCTTGCAACACGTTGCACGCTATTTCCTCGGTACCCTGCCAATTTTTTTTGCTAATTAAACTTAATAAGTAAACTTGTTATGGATAAACTTGCTACTTCCTCCGTGTCGGTGCATATGACATACACGTAGTTCTAGGCCGTCAATTTAACTAGCTAAATATATATTATACTTATATGTAATAAAAGTATATATTTATTCCTAAGCATGCGTGACGCGGAAAGTGCCCTGAAATTGCACCTATAATCCGAGATGTATCATGTCGCTTCAACATTATGTTTGTAAAACATCTTGGGTGCCGGCGAAGAGACCTCGTGCAAAAGTGCATTATTCCCGAGTCATGCATGATGCGGAAAAGCGCCTCGGAATGCATCTATCCAAGATATGTTTGGTAAGTCTCTAGCCCACAAGCAATA
The DNA here is from genome assembly GCA_963921465.1 of Triticum timopheevii. Classification (NCBI taxonomy): domain Eukaryota; kingdom Viridiplantae; phylum Streptophyta; class Magnoliopsida; order Poales; family Poaceae; genus Triticum; species Triticum timopheevii. The sequence continues at coordinate 623,232,031 of OY997268.1, forward strand.
ACATTTAAGGCGGGAGATAGCCTCTTGTGTCATTGTCTTGGTTCGCCATGCATGCCACAACTCTGATACAAGCGCTTAATATGGAAGGGGTTATAAGCCACGATACATGCTTAAAGATCCAGAAAAAAAAAATGCATGCTCGAGCTATTTCAGCCCCAAAAAACATAAAAATGAAAATGAAAACAATGCACGTGCTATAGCCTTGCTTACTTTTCAAAGTCTCCGTAGACCGTAGCTATGCCATCAACCAATCATCGACATCAATTCACCTCACCCCACAGGTCCGCATAATATGTACAACCTAGCTTCAAACTTCAAACCGACCGAGGAACATTTTACTAGAACTATATGCACTGCAATTGTATAGTGTCGGCAATATGCAATTTTTTCTGGTGACGAAATTTCACCAGAATTCCAAAAAAAGGCAATATGTATTTTTTTGGTGACTATTCTTTCTGGAAAATTAGCTATATATTTATAGCTAATTTGGTGGTTTGAGGAGGTGGTACCGTGTGCGTGCAGGTGTACAATTAATCACTCGTTCCTGTACCGTACTAGCTGTCCAACACTCGCCAGTGTATGGAGATGAGATGAAAACGGTGTGGTACGTACGTACCACGCCACGGTGGGCCTCTAGTAGCTGTGATGGACCATGCGATTTATATTTTTCGCAGATGTGGTTGGTTATTTCTATGTCCATATGTGATTGTCTAAATAATTTGTCAGATATTTTCTCTTGTACTAGTTGCCCAACAGTAGCAAGTAGTATATGGAGATGAAAATGGCGTTGTAGGTAGCAGGCCACGGTGGGGCTATGATGGTTATGGTGATGGTGAAGGACCATGCGTTGCATGTTACCCCAAACTCCAAAGAAGGGTTGTGTGACCTGTGATATTGGGGGTTGTGTTGGATTGGGTTGGGACCAGGGGCATGCAGCACATTGCGCAACACCTCCTCGCTACCTCTCCAATTTACTAATTAGACTTACTAAGTTAACTTGTTATGGATAAACTTGCTAAGCTTTTTGTTGCTATTTGGTCAGATTAATCTTGCCAAATAAGTTTAATGATTAAACTTGCCAAATAAACATTTCTGTTAGACCCAATGAATTAAGTTGTTATGTTGCTATTTGCTTATCTTTAATCAGTAAAGTCAATATTATTTTAGTTGCTACTTCTATGTTTGATGAGTTATGTCCATTGTCGAACAACAACAACAACAACAATAACAAAGTCTTTAGTCCCTAACAAGTCGGAGTAGGCTAGAGGTGAAACTCATAAGATCTCGCGACCAAGTCATAGTTCGGGCACATGGATAGCAAGCTTTCACACAACCCTGTCTATAGCTAGTTCTTTGTTGATACTCCAATCCTTCAGATCTCTCTTTACAGACTCCTTCCATGTCAAATTCGGTCTACCCCGACCTCTCTTGACATTCTTCGCACGCTTTAGCCCTCCGCTATGCACCGGAGCTTCTGGAGGGCCTCGCTGAAAATGCCCAAACCATCTCAGACGATGTTGAACAAGTTTCTCTTCCATTGGAGCTACCCCAACTTGATCTCGTATATCATCATTCAGGACTTGGTCCTTCCTCGTGTGGCCACACATCCATCTCAAAATACGCATGATGGGTTATGTCCAGTGTTGAATGAATAAAAATTAAATTGGCATGTTTACCTACTAATTCTTATGATATACATATCATGTCGTTTAGCATCGTGTTTGTAAAACATGTTATTTGCAAGTGAGGAGACTCTGTCGCAGAAGTTCACAATTCCGAGTCTAGCGTGATACGGAAAGCGCCTCGGAAGGCATCTATCCAAGATGGTTTTGCTAAAGTGGCTCGCTACGAATAGACATCAAATCCGAGACAAGCCTTGGCCCATGGGTAGTAGCTTCTAAGCGCGAGAAAAATTCTCTAGAGTAATTGCGGAGGCCACGACCTTAAATGATTTGGCTCGCTATATCTTATGCCCTATACAAATGTATAATTGAAGAGGCTATAGGCCATGGGACATGGGACATGTTTAAAGATGCCAAACGTGTCGATTGTCATGCCACTGAAAATGTGTGACCATGGGAAATTGTCGTATATAAAAAAAAGTACTTGCTCGAGAAATTTCAACAAATAATTAACGCTTATGAAACATCTAGATGGAGCAATGATATACCTACGAAGGAGTTAACGCAATTTTTACGTGATTATCCAGATGGCAAGTTATGATTGGGGTGAGGTAGAAGGACGGCCCACCCCAGTTAAATTCCGCGGGGGGGTTATTGTGAGAAGGTTACGTAGAACTTGCGTAAGTCTTTGTAACTGCTGGATTATTATTGAAGCAGATGTGATTGTCTTGTACTCCCTCCGTCCAAAAATACTTGTCATCAAAATGCATAAAAAGGAATGTATCTAAAACTAATATACATCTAGATATATCTCCTTTTATTTATTTTGATGACAAGTATTTCCGGACGGAGAGAGTAGTATTTTTCTAAATAATAACTGGTCACACGTTTTCTCTTTTGGAAGTCGTCCTTGCGGCTAGTTATGGAAGCAAGCAATCATGGATGTGAGTTCAGCTCAGCTCAGCTCACCTCACCCGGCCCACAGGTCCACACACAAACCCTATTCATTTATAAACTAATAAAACCAAACACCATTCCACTAACTAAATTGTGCGTGCATGCACGCTGCAATTCTGGCTAGCTAGTGTCGGTGATGCAGATTTTTTTTGTGTCCGGTGACCTACTAAATCCCCGGAAACCTTATGTCTATATGTATATTTAGTGTAAGCGGCGGTGAAGTGAACCGTGGTAGTTGGAGGAAGTGGTACAGTTGTGCGTGCAGGTGTACACTCGCGCGCTCTTGTACTGTACTATACTAGCTGTGCAACACTAGCTAGTGTATGGTATGGAGATGCATGAGATGAAAACGCAACGGCACGGTGGGGCTGGATGATGTAGTGGCCGTGATGGAAGGACCATGCATGCGAGCGAGCGAGATGCGATGCATGTTACCCCGTACGTAGCTCCACCCAAAGAAGGGAGGGGTTGTGTGACCTGTGAATCATCTTCGTCTTGCAATTGGGGGTTGGGGGTTGGGGTTGGGGTTGGGACCGGGCGGGGCGAGCAGCACGTTCTCTCTACCTCGCCGGCCGTCCGTCAGGACCCACCGCACAGCTGTTCTAGTGTGGCCTTGTCCCTCCCTCCCTTGCATCCACCGATCCAATCCACATCCGATCCAGCAAAAGAAAGCTCTTTTCTCGGCCTCCACTCTTTTCTTATACCCCGTCGGATCCCAGCAACGGACGGTTGGGATTTGCTCCTACGCGTCTCGTAGATCGTCGTCTCCCTCCCGGCGTCAAAACCAGTGAGCAGTAGAATTACTGTGGTTGTCGTCGAGTACAAGACGAGGACGATGGGTGAAAGAAGAGAAGAAGGCCATGGATGGTAGGGTAGGGTAACCTTCCCTTCCTGACAGCGCGGCACCCATCTGTCCCTCTCCTCCTCTCCCCCACATCATCTTCTCCGGACGGACGGACGCCATTTCTACCCCCCCCATCCATCCCCACGGCACACTTCACAATTCACACCCTGCTCCTCCTCCACCGCCATTTTTATACTCCACTATTTAGTGCGGACCTCCCTCCCAGCTGCTACAGTCCCCTAGTCATACTATTCATCCATCCGTCTCACTACCTACTAGCTTCTTCTTCTTCTTCTTCTTCTTCTCTCTCTCTATGCCAGCCTAGCCTAGCAGGTAGTACTTATCTCGCTCCCACTCCTCCCAATATCTTCTTCTTCCTCCTCAATTTCCCCTTCTCTCCCCCCTTTTCCTCACCTCTTTCCAGCCCATGTGTGCCGGCCGGCGCTCTCCCGCCCGCGCGCGTTTCCACTAGAGGAGCCTCTTCATGCATGCACTGCTCATGGCTCCGCGCCCTCACCCGTCCGCCTCACTCCCACAGTAGCCGCCGCCTAACCACAACTCACCAGTGAGGAGCTACCCCAAGAATAATCCCCCTCTTGCGGCGAGTGAGGTGAGGGCCGGAGCCATGCAGCAGCCGGCCGACATGCCGCCCTTCTCGCCCGCCGGGGCGCCTTCCCCCATCAGCAGCCGCCCGCCCGCGCCGGCCCCGGCTCCTGCGCCGGTACAGCAGCACCAGCACCAGCAGCAGCAGCAGATGGACGAGCAGCACGGGGGTGCTGCGGTGAGCGGGTCGGGCTCCGGGAGCGTGGACGGCGGCGAGGAGGGCGAGCGCTCGTCGGCGGCGGGCGGCAACCGGTGGCCGCGGCAGGAGACGCTGGCGCTGCTCAAGATCCGGTCCGAGATGGACGCCGCCTTCCGGGAGGCCGCCCTCAAGGGCCCGCTCTGGGAGCAAGTCTCCAGGTACGTTACTCAACACTCAACACTCGACCCAACCTCCATGCCAATTCAGCAATCCCAGCTCCTCATGCTTCACCTCCAAGCTCAGATCGATCGACGTCCCGATCCGTCATACATGTCTCAATTGTTTGTTGCATGAGGGAAATTTCACTGTCGGTCGAACTGGATGTGATGTCTGATGTCTGATGTGATAATTGACCGGGATGCCGTTCATGTGGCTCACATGCTCCACCCAAGAACTGTCTGCCCACGAGCATCAGCACGAGCACACATGATGGACGGATGGATCCATCGATTTTTCCCAATTAAAAACCACACGCACATCGCTCTCTCCCCCTCCACTTTTTCCTGCCGTCAGATCCAGTTCAGTTACCAGAGGAGGAGGCATCAATCCCGATCCCAATTCCCCAATACTTATAATCCTTCCATCTGCGTCCTGAATTTGGGGCTTTTCCTCGCACCTAATCGGGCTAAAAACCGCGCCTTTTCCGTGAGAGCAACATGCGCACGTATGCAATTCAGATCGGTCGATCGATCGATCGACGGTGATGGTTATGACGGGATGAATCATCATGCAAAAGTGAAGTGATAATCAAATGGAGGTTAATCGTTGTGGTGTTCATCAATGGTGCGTGCGTGCAGGCGGCTGGCGGAGATGGGGCACACGAGGAGCGCCAAGAAGTGCCGCGAGAAGTTCGAGAACGTCGACAAGTACTACCGCCGCACCAAGGACGGCCGCACCGGCCGCGGCGACGGCAAGACCTACCGCTTCTTCACCGAGCTCGAGGCGCTCCACGGCGCGCACCACCCGCCGCCTGCTCATACGGCCGTGGCGCCACCGTCCGCCCCAGCCGCGAGCACAATTGGCGCGTACTCCGGCGTGCCCTCGGCGCCTTCGCGCGTCCTGCAGGCCGAGCCGTCTCCGCCGCCCCTTCTCCTAACGCATCAGCCGGTGTCTACCGAGCCGGCCGCATGCCTGACGACGACGACGACGACGACGGCGCCGATGGGCGACGCGAGCTTCTCTGATGGCTCGGACGGGGAGGACACGGACGAGACGGCCGACGGCGGGAAGCGCAAGCGGCGGGGCGGGAGCGGGAGCTGGGGCCACGGCGGCAAGGCCATGAGGTTCTTCGAGGGGCTGATGCGGCAGGTGATGGAGCGGCAGGAGGCCATGCAGAGCCGCCTCCTGGAGGCCATCGAGCGGCGCGACCAGGACCGCATGATCCGCGAGGAGGCCTGGCGCCGGCAGGAGGTGGCGCGCCTCGCGCGCGAGCAGGACGCGCTCGCGCAGGAGCGCGCCGTGGCCGCCTCCCGCGACGCCGCCGTCGTGTCCTTCATCCAGAGGATCACCGGGCAGATCGTCCCCGTGCACGCGCCGCCATCGTCCTTCCCCGCGAAGCCGGCCGCCACCGTCACCACCGTCAAGCCGCCGCCGCTGCAGCCGACGCCCGTCGCCTCCGCTGCACCTGCGCCGGCGCCTCCGACTCCACGGCCGCCCGTTCAGGCGCAGCCGAACGTGACTACGCCGATGAGAACACAACCGCAGACGCCGCAGCCGCAGCCGCAGCAGCACGCAACGCCGACGGCGACAGAGCCACAGCCACAGACGCCGCAGCCGCAGCACCAACAGAGCAAGGAGATCGTCGTCGTCCACGCGCCGGAGCAGCCGCCGGTGGACATGGCCGGCGGCGCATCGCCGTCTCGGTGGCCCAAGGCGGAGGTGCACGCGCTGATCCAGCTGCGGACGGAGATGGAGACGCGGTACCAGGACACGGCGCCCAAGGGCCCGCTGTGGGAGGACATCTCGGTGGGGATGCGGCGGCTGGGATACAACCGGAGCTCCAAGAGATGCAAGGAGAAGTGGGAGAACATCAACAAGTACTTCAAGAAGGTCAAGGAGAGCAGCCGGAAGAGGCCAGAGGACTCCAAGACCTGCCCCTACTTCCACCAGCTCGACGCGCTCTACCGCACCAAGGCGCTCGCATCCTCCTCCTCCTCCCCCGTCGTCCATGCGCCGGCTCGCGCGGAGGCCGCGCCGGTCACCGTGCTCTCGCCGGTGCCGCTGTCTTCCCAGACGCCGCCTCCTGCGGCGCAGCACGTCGAGCACGGGGCCAAGAACTTGATCACCAACGGCAACGGGAACGGGAACGGCGCGGCCATGCATGTGAAGGCGAGCAACGGCGCCGGTGCTGCGGCGATGTTCCCCTCCCCCGTCCATGCCGCCGGCAACGGCGGCAACAACGGCACGGCGACGAACAAACTGGTACGTAATTGTCGGCCCGTGCATGCGCGCATGCACATACATATCGTCAAACGCATCCATTCTAATCGATTGCTCTAAAAGAATCCATTCTGATCGATGCCATGGATAAAATGTATCTTGAAGGAGCTGAAGCAAGAAGGCATAGCGAAGGAAACGGCGGTGGTGCCGCCGGCCGTGGCCATGAACCACAGCTACGGGCGCAACGACAGGAGGGACGTCTACGACCTGGACAGCGACAGCATGGACGAGGACGACGAGGACGACTTCGACGACGACGACGACGAGGAAGACGACGCCGTCGGCGTCCCCGGCGGCCGCAACATCAACATGCCGCCGGCGCATCAGTACGACGCCCACTTCCTCCAAAGGCAGCATCAGCAGCAGCAACATCAGAACCACAACCACAACCACAACGTCGTCCGGCCCAACGCGCCGAACGGCAGCGGCAACCCGCCGGCGGGCAACGCGGCACCTTCGTCGGCAGCGGCGGCGACAAGTGGGACGCCATTCCTGGCCATGGTCCAGTGAGGATCGAACAAGACGACGACGACGCTAGCGCTACAAACCAAGAAGGCCCAGGTGGTACCGATCTCGATCCCTCATGTGCCCATACGGATCTACATATCCACATGCACGCCCACTTGATCGATCGATTGATACCCCCTGCCTGCCGGTGCTATCTAGGTAAAAACCCTACACAGAAAATTTACTTCTGCTCCTTCCAATCCAATCCAATCCAATTCAACAACCCTAAATTATTTCCATTGTTATTGTTATTATTATTATTCCTGGTGCACATATATATATGGGCGGCGTATACATGATGTACATGTCACACATCTTCACCACACTGTACGTAGAGGCATGGTAAATTAAAAAGGCGTGGGAATTTCTTCTTTTTTATTTACGTTGAGGATACTTTTGGAGTTACCATCTTTGTCTAAAAGAAGTTACTGTCCAGCACGTGTCATGTAAGAATTTTGTGCTCTTGTTAAATGTTAATGACTGTCAAGAACTTTACACTTGGTGAATGTGAAACTTGTTCTATATTATTTATCCCTACTCATGCATGCTGTATCTGGGTCTTCATCTGTGGAATGTGCCTGGCACTCGATCGGTTTTTAAAATGCTTGGGGGTACCTGGCCCTTGGGTGTCAGGTGGTACTTAAAATGTGTGAGATGCAGTTTGAACTGTGTTTATTCTCTAGGATCCAAAGTTTACACACTAGTTTATTTGTGAGGATCCTCTTTTGGTTGAGCAAGTAGGGCTCATTAGCCATCACTCTTGGTAGTAGTAGTACTATTATAACCTAACAATTGGATTGGATGGTACAAGTCCTACGCGTATATCTAGGTTGTTAATTTTATCACCCTAATATAAACTATATAATACAAAAATTATACCTTTTGAAACTAGAACATCTGAAGTTTATATTGGTATATTTTTTGTGACATATGACTTATATTAGGTTGGTCAAATTGACGACATAATGATACGCGCACGGCTGTAAACAGAGAGAGAAAGTACATACATATACATGACCTGACGGCATGCATGGATGCTTGGTCGACAACTGAACATGGAAGCAAAGGAGTAGTTGCATTAAAGATAGGGCGAGATGGACCAAAATTAAGTATTCGTCCCATCATGATTTTCGGTGCGCCTGAACGGTTAGGTGGGCTGCTTGAATTAATTCAACAATTAAGTGTCTACTGCTGGTTAGTGGACTTTTTTTTTTGAAGAGTATCATATATATACTTTTTTTTTGCGGGTGAAGAGTATCATATGTTTATACTCCCACCGTTTCCTAATGTATCTACTAGACACATTTTAGCATGTTATGTTCACTCATTTTAGTGTACATGTAGACAATATTTTCAAATAGCTAAAAAGTCATATACTAGGGGATGAAGGGAGTAATAGACACAAATACGCCACTATAAAAATAGCCGGAAACAAGTCAGCCCAAAGCATCTCCAATAGGTTCTCTAAAAATAGAGTAAATATCATAAAACTACTACAATTTGGGTTAGGGTTCCAAAAAACTACCGAATTTATTTTTTTTGCTGATAACTACCAAGTCCGGGGTGGGCTGTTTATAAAAGCCCAAATCGCAGTGTGCTTAAAGGTTAAACCGTTTTCTGACAGATATGGCCCACACGTCAGGTTCCACGTGGCACAAAAGTCAACGCCGTTAACTGAACAGTTAAGTTGACCGTTATGACTGGTGGGGCCCACATGTCATACTCAATAAAATTTCCAATGAGAAAAAACAATCGATTTTTATCCCTGACCGGTGCCGTCATCCACCTACCTCACGCGCGGACGAGCACGCACCAGGAGCGCGACCTACCGCCGCCGCCCATCGATCCCGCTTCCGGTGCCCTCCGCCGTCGCTGGCGAGGTCGCCACCGGCCGCTGCACTCCATCCGCCACCCGTCGCATGTTCCCTTCCCCGGCCTCAAAGATCGCCGACTGCGGCCATTGATGTGTCGTCCGAGCTCAGCCCGGCACCGCGCCGCCGCGCCCCTCCGGCAGCAGGACCGCACCACCTCCTCCTACCTCTCCCCACGCCGGCAGCCGTATCGCAGCCGGCTCCCACTCCTGCAAGAGCGAACGCACACGCAAGCCCCGTGTGCTCTCCCAGAATCCGGGCGGTCACCGCTCCCGCCGAGCGCAGGCCCGACACGCGAGAGGGTGGCCAGGTCGGGGAGAGCTACAACACACACCGGAATCGAGCCTTCGGCGTTGGCCGGTGACGGCTGCGCCCCGCCGCCTGCAGCGTACGGGCCAGCAAATCTGCTCGCCGTACGGCCATGGACGGTGCCAGCCTGCCTTCCACCTCGACCTGCGCCTCCCGACCCGCCATGGTCACACCTAAGGTTGCGCGCCGAATCCAGCAAGCTCTCCTCGCTGACGAGCCAGCAAGCTCTCCTCCCAGGTGAGCCACCAATCTCTCCTACCCGGCGAGCTGCACGCACATAAGGTGCTCGACGAAATGGGGCATAGAGAAAATGATTCAAAAGAGAAGGTTGAGGCTGACAGGTGGACCCCGCATGTAAGCTAACGGTCAAACAAACAGTCAAACAAACGGTCTGTTTAGGTGCGGGCCCTACCTGTCATAATCTGGATTGTTTTTAAATCACACTGCGATGTGGGTTTTTTGAAACAGTCAACCCCGGACTTGGTAGTTATCAGCAAAAAAAAATAATTTCGATAGTTTTTTGAAACCGTAGCCTGAATTGTAGTAGTTTTATGCTATTTACTCCTAAAAATAAGGCAGGATCAGGGAGCAGAAACGCCGCTCCAATAGGTGCCCTACTATGTGAGAAAAGTTTTACTCCAAAATTACAACACCTACACAATTTGCAACACCAGGGGACCACGCAGGGAGCAAAAAGGAAAAGGAACGGACTGATCCAATCTGTTGTTTTAACAGGTGCCCTAAAATTATTATTAGAAAATTGGGCAAATTTTCTGAATTGGTTGAGGGATAGATATTACCCTTAATTTTGTTAGAAAATTGTTCCAGCGGATAAATTCAGTTTCGGCATTTTATCCAGTGGCCAGTAGGATGTATAGAAAAGTCAACTCTAGCAGGGTCGGGCGGGGACGGGTGGTGCGTGCTTGCATGCACGCACGTGGCCCCGGACGGACGGAAGATGCCTCGACGTCTGGGACAGCCAGATTTGGCAGCCATCGCTGTAGGATTTCAGTTTAGCTCGCGTCAGTCGCAGATAGATAGATAGATGCGTCAGACCTTGTCGACTCGCGGTAGCAGCATAGCACACTACAGTAGCTTCTATCCCTTGCCACGTAATGTAATGTACGTACGCTCACGAGTCACGAGAGCTTTTTTTTTTCATGATAATACGTGTCTCATTCATATCATAAAGAACAAAATACAAGTCACGTAAGAACCGACATGACAAAACTAAGAAGATAGCAGAACATCTCTGAGCTTGATACTAATGTCCGTCACCTGCCTCCGGCACCACCACAACAGCCACCGAAAAAAGAATATGACAGATCACCTCCTCACCCGAGCTCGACACGGCTCCATCGCTGATATGCAGCTTTGCAGACCTCCAAGGTGGCTCACCAAAAGTGAAGCCATTGTCGTTGAACGAATCAGACCGGGGCAACACCCCGGACACGCCATCGAACTCCACATCTGGCACCCCACCACGACTAAGACGCCGACGGAGGAAACCATACCTGCCATCCACGAACCACAAACCCAGCACACGTTTCGTCTTCCAGATGTCGTCGATGCATACCATAATCTGCATCCGCTCCTGGACTACCTCCCAAGCTCCACACCGACGCTGGAGCAAACGTCGTCGCAACGACGGAGCCCAAGGACACAGGTCCACCACGAGGATGCCGCCGCCGCCGCGCCATCCTTGCTTGAACGGACTGATTTCCAGATCCATCCCCAACCATAGGACCGATGGCCTCGTCAGGAAAGGATCAAAAGAATATTTATTCAGCGTTGTCATCGTCGCCGCCGAAGCAAAGACGATGAACAACCTAAAATCCTAGATTACGGATGAGTAAAAACGATCCACATGCGTGGATCCGGCGACCCTCCTCACCACCGACAACCGAAGTCGCCGGCAGAGGGGAGCCGCTGGAGAACGGCGTTGGAAGATCGGCCCCTGGCGGTAGCTAGGGTTGCAGCCGCCAGGTACGAGAGGAAAACTGCCTGGCATTTCCCAATTAGCTACGTGCCCCTATGAGAGAGGATTTTCTACCATGCACGGGACCTGCATCCCTCATTTATTGCTGTGTGGGACCACTAACATCTTTACAGTTTTGTCTACACGCTAAGTTTCATTCAAATAAATAGACACCCAATGTATGTTGAAGTAAAAGTTTGATTTACATTATGTTAGCATAATTGTATTTTTTCTGACAAGAGTTTTAAAAACAAGACTAATATTTAATATATTTTTAGAATAAACAACTAAATCATCATGCTTCAAACTTGCTTCGTACAATTTTTCTAATTCCATGCAAAAAATAAAAAAAAAATCATTCTATTTCGTAAAGAAAATCTTACTGTTTCACTATGGCTCACCGTGTTCTGTTGCGTATTATAATTTTACATTGTTTGCCAATGTGTATCAAATTGATTCTTATTAATTTTACACTGTTTCACCATGTTTCAAAGCTTGAATTTTAGAATTGTTGAAATATATTCAAAAGTGATCCCGTATTTAAGTTCTCATTGCCATAAACATAAATATGCCAACGGGTCCTAAATTGTACTTTTGGTTCAAAAGATAAAATAGATTTTAACTTGGAAATAAAATAAAAAAGTATGGGGTGGTGGAGCCTAGCCAGAACAAAACAGAGTGCTGCCATGTGGTCAGAGAAAGACGTAACCAACTAGTATCAGCAGTATCACACCATCAATGCATTGCATGGCATCGAATCTCCAAACTAAATCAACGGCTCTCCCATGCACCGGACATCCCGTGCATGGGAGAATTGCTTTTCTCCGTGCCCCTACCCCTTGCGGAGACTGGCAATTGAGTCACGAGAGCTTTACTGCACGTATATTATACAAACACACCGACCGACGTATGTAGGCCGCCGCTTGGACGTACGTACATACCCGAATCTGAACCCACTGCCATTTTTTTACAGGTACCCTTTTTGTTGAGAAAAAGGTTACTGTCCATTAGGTGTCAGGTAAGAACTTTTTGCTCTTTGTAAACTGTTGTTATGTGTTAATGACTGTCCAGTACTTTACACCCTGGGTAAATTAATTAATGCAAAACTTTGTAAACTGTTGTTCTATATATATATATATATATATATATATATATATATATATATATATATATATATATATATATATATACGGTAGCGCTAAAGTGAGCCTGAGCGCAAAATGCTAATTGTGCGCTCCGGCCAGATCACGTCGGTCGCTCGGCCTAATCAACTATTTTCATTCCACCTGGTCGTAAACTCTTTCGGTACATATGGTAAAAGAATTAAAACGGTTACGATGTGCAGACATGAGTCTCCGCTCCACCAAATCAAGGTCACTTTTTTCCCACCTTGGTAGTAAAACCTTTTGGTAAATATGATAATAGAATTAAATTAATTACTACATGCATGGACGCCGTTCCCGATCCACCAAACCAATCCACCTTTTTGCTTCCAGTAATGGTAATGGTGTTACAACACAATTTCAAGTAGGTAGTTTGTGACAATTGTATTACTATGTGGTATTTAGGGATGCTGTGACCATGTATAGATGGCTATTACCACAATGTGAGTGTTTTTACTGTCCAACTTAGAGACGGTGGTAAACTCCTAGTGAGAATGTAGTAACCTATTAATGGCTTTTACCACAGTTAAGAGTAATCACAGAAGCATGGTCATGTGCAGTAATTTGTTGGTAGATTTTTACTAGTCCAGGAGACATGTGGTTACCATCGTTACTACGTAGTCAAAGTTTTTACGTCCAGCATAGGATGATGGGCTGGCGAATACTAGATCAAAGGCACATGTAGTAATTTCTTCCGTCCGTTACGATGCTTTTAGGAATTGTTATGATTAGACGGATGGCAACGGGCCTAATTTTGTGGAAGTTATGCTCGTTGCCTGACCAGCGCGCAGAATAAAAAGTATGCGCTCAGGCTCAGTTTAGCAAACCTATATATATATATATATATATATATATATATATGTATATATATTACGTACTACAGTTGATGCTTCTTCATCTGTTCCGTGAAAGAATGAATTGATCGAACTGTCTCGTTCCATTGATGATCAACACATTTATACAGAGGGAAGGAATAGACGCCAAGAGGAGACGCGTCTGTTCGTGGGGATGGGAGGAGCGGACGGTTGCCTCGCACGTACGACGCGACGGTTGCCTAGCGGCAAACCGTACGCTAATTACAAGGGAGGATTATCTCTAATTACAGAATTAGTTTAAATCCTAGCATGTTCTGTGGAATTCCTCCGTCTTTCTCGTTTCTTCTCCTCCTCCTTTGTTTTCTGTTCGAGAGAGGCGACGTCCCGGGCCCGGCGACGCCGGTCGGAGAGCAGATGGGGGACGAGCTCGGAGCGCCGATGTACCTGGCTGGCAGCCACTTATTAAACAGCCTGGTCTACCTGGCACTAGCAGTAGGGTAGTTAAAATGTATGAGATGTTGGGTAGTTGCAGTAGAATATGCGCCTTGAACGACTGTGTTTATTCTCTAGGTTTATAGATAGACTAGGTATTGTATTGTGACGTTCTTCTTTGGGTTAGAGCAAGTAGGTCACATGAGCCATCACTCTTAATACTTTGTTTAACCTAGCCATTGATGCTCACATGACATGACGGCTTTTTGGGCAGCCGAACATGCATGCACGGATTAGTTGCATTAACGAGGGTGAGACGTAGCAAAAACAGTTACTCGTCCCATCATGGTTTTTGGAACCTAGATTTTTCATATTCCCTTCGATTCATATATTGTCACTCAAATGAATGTATCTCGTGTTGAAATATTCTAGATACATCTGTCTGAGCGACAAGTATTATGAATTAGAGGGAGTACGAGTTTTGAGTTTTCAGTAGGAGTAGCATTTTCGGTGCTGGAATGGCTAGGTGGAGTTGATCAACGTACGTATTCCATTCCGGCGGATGGATGCATTGGTTACCGTGGGCCAGTTTAGAAGCGTAGAAAAGTCAATTTTTTGAGTGTAGAATGCATTGGTTAGCGTGGGCCAGTTTAGGGAGAGGGTGCATGCATGCACGTGGCTGGGCCCAGAATCAGATCAGATCAGAAGAGAATTTATCGGAAAAAGGTGCCTCGACGTCCGATCCAGATTTGTCAGTGCCGGATGCGGCAGGGAAGTGTCGCGCTTTATTTGTTAGGCTGGTCACAATGGGCATGAACATAAGCTAGTAACTTCACATTTACCTAGACTATGTTACTACCTTCATAGTGGGTAGGAACATTTTATGTAGTGTCATGCAACGATGTGTTTATTAGGTTATAGACTCATTGTTTTTTGAAGTGTGTGATGTTCTGGTAACTTAGCTACTACCTTCGTCTAGGTGAATAAGTCATTCGCGTAGTTCTAGATCATCGATTTGAGGAATTAAATATGTGTTATATGTCATGAAAAGTATATCACTAGATTTCTACACGGATGTAGTTTCTAAATATATATTTTTGTCACATATAATACATATTTAGATAGTTAAATCATCGACCTAGAACTACGCAAATGACTTATTCACCGAGACGGAGGTAGTAGTTACCACAAGCACCTCTCTCTTCATTAAATACGTGCCACATAAGCAAAGTTGTATTGGACAGTGTGATGTTACTCCTAAGTTCCTCCTTACTGTGACCAGCCTTACCAGACTACTAGTCAGGCTCAAGCTCAGGTCAGGTTTTGTCGTCAACAGGCAACAGACACTTGCCCTTTTTCTGTTTCTGCATGCGGATTTGTTATTTTTGTTCAGAAGTCTACCCAATAACCGCGTATCTTAGATTTATAAAAGGCAGAAAAGACGTCTACGAGCACACGGACCTGCAAATTAAGTCTAGCTCCGAGTCCTCGATTCCCCTGTCGGTGCCGGTGCCAGTGTCGGAATTGCGACCGACGCACAATGCCATATTGCATTTGCCTGGGCAATGTCTCGTTCCACCACCGTGCATCATACTCCCTCCGTTCTTAAATAGTACTCCCTTTGTAAACTAATATAAAAGCTTTTAGATCATTATTTTAGTACTCTAAACGCTCTTATATTAGTTTACGGAGGGAGTACTAGCACAAATGTCCGTGCGTTGCAACGGGAGAAAGAAAAACTCTCTCCAACCTAATGAGGCTTCTTTCGTCCATGTCTTGTATTTTTAATATGACATTTATGTCAACATGATAGCCCGCCCGTGTTGCCACTTATCCTTCATTAAGCTCTTACAACGATGCTTGTGCTGTTTACCTGATCAAAGCATGTTGGAACGCAATCAATTCCAACATGATGAGGTCAACCACCACATGACACACTTTTCATTGAAAAGCTCAAGGAAATGTTTATAACTTCAAATAATAATCGCGTCAAGCTAGATATGAGGGTCGCCCTCTGTGAGCTACTCCTGCACCTAGTCTATACACCGATCTACTCATGCATCAAGTCCATATAACGCCCACTCGCTTTTGACTTGTAATGTTGTGGACTTGTTTCCTGGAGGGAGGTGAGTGATACGTCTCCAACGTATCTACTTTTCCAAACATTTCCGCCCTTGTTTTGGACTCTAACTTGCATGATTTGAATGAAACTAACCCGGACTGACGCTGTTTTCAGCAGAACTTTCACGATGTTGTTTTATGTGTAGAAAAAGAAAAGTTCTCGGAACGTCCTGGAAATCCACGGAGGCACTTTTTGGAATTAATAAGAATTTCTGGGTGAAAGAAATACACTAGGGGGCCCACACCCTGTCCACGAGACAGGAGGGCGCGCCCCCCCTATAGGACGCGCCCCCTATCTCGTGGGGCCCCTGGACCTCCACCGACCTCAACTCCAACTCCATATATTCCGTCTCGGGAAGAAAAAAATCAAAGAGAAAGTTTCATCGCGTTTTACGACACGGAGCCGCCGCCAAGCCCTAATCTCTCTCGGGAGGGCTGATCTGGAGTCCGTTCGGGGCTCCGGAGAGGGGGATTCGTCGCCGTCGTCATCATCAACCATCCTCCATAACCAATTTCATGATGCTCACCGCCGTGCGTGAATAATTCCATCGTAGGCTTGCTGGACGGTGATGGGTTGGATGAGATTTACCATGTAATCAAGTTAGTTTTGTTAGGGTTTGATCCCTAGTATCCACTATGTTCTGAGATTGATGTTGCTATGACTTTGCTATACTTAATGCTTGTCACTAGGGCCCGAGTGCCATGATTTCAGATCTGAACCTATTATGTTTTCATGAATATATGTGTGTTCTTGATCCTATCTTGCAAGTCTATAGTCACCTATTATGTGTTATGATCCGACAACCCCGAAGTGACAATAATCGGGATGTACTTCTCGGTGATGACCGTAGTTTAAGAAGTTCATGTATTAACTATGTGTTAATGCTTTGGTCCGGTTCTCTATTAAAAGGAGGCCTTAATATCCCTTAGTTTCCATTAGGACCCCGCTGCCACGGGAGGGTAGGACAAAAGATGTCATGCAAGTTCTTTTCCATAAGCACGTATGACTATTTACGGAATACATGCCTACATTACATTGATGAACTGGAGCTAGTTCTGTGTCACCCTATGTTATAGCTATTACATGAGGAATCGCATCCAGCATAATTATTCATCATTGATCCATTGCCTACGAGATTTTCACATATTGTTCTTCGCTTATTTACTTTTCCGTTGCTACTGTTACAACTACTACAAAAACCCAAAAACTATTATCTTTACCTTTGTCACTGTTACCTTTATTATCATACTACTTTGCTACTAAATACTTTGCTGCAGATACTAAGTTATCCAGGCGTGGTTGAATTGACAACTCAACTGGTAATACTCAAGAATATTCTTTGGCTCCCCTTGTGTCGAATCAATAAATTTGGGTTGAATACTTTACCCTCGAAAGCTGTTGCGATCCCCTACACTTGTGGGTTATCAAGACTAATTTCTGGCGCCGTTGCCGGGGAGCATAGCTCTATTCTCTGAGTCACTTGGGATTTATATCTGTTGATCACTATGAATAACTTGAAAGACGCTAAAACCAAGATCTATCCCTCAACTACGAGGGGAGGTAAGGAACTGCCATCTAGCTCTGCACTAGATTCTACTTCTGTTATGAGTAAACTTGCGACACCTAAACCTGCTACCGCTATGAATTATGATATGTCGCATGTTATTGATGATGTCACTTCTGCTATGCATGATGAAACTACTTCTGTGCGTGATACTACTTTGCCATTAGGTGAATTTCTTGATGAACAACTTGCCAGAGTTAGGGGGAATGAAAATATTGAAGATGCTATTATTGATGATAGTGATGATGAAAATTCTCCCAATGATTATGTGCCTATTGTTCCTGAGGGTTATGTTATGAATGAAGAAGCTGCTCGAGCTATCTTTGCTTGCAATGATAGATATGATCTTAAGAAACTATTAGCTAAATGGATGCAGCATTCTCTTAATGCTAGAATGAAACCTGACCCTGCTTTTGCTACTTCACCTATCTGTGTTACTGATAATGATTATGAATTCTCTATTGATCCTGAGATTATTACTTTAGTTGATCTGATCCTTTTTATGGCCTTGAATCTGAAACTGTTGTGGCACATCTTACCAAGTTGAATGATATAGCTACCCTATTTACTCATGATGAAAGATCTCGCTATTTTTATATCCTTAAGATATTTCCGTTCTCGTTAAAGGGTGATGCTAAGACTTGGTATAATTCTCTTGCTCCTGGTTGTGTGCGTAGTCCCCAGGATATGATTTATTACTTCTCTGCTAAATATTTCCCTGCTCATAAGAAACAAGCTGCCTTGCGGGAAATATATAATTTTGTGTAAATCAAAGAAGAGAGTCTCCCACAAGCTTGGGGGAGGCTTCTCCGGTTACTTAATGCTTTGCCTGATCATCCTCTCCAGAAAAATGAAATACTTGATATCTTTTATAATGGACTAACCGATGCTTCCAAGGACTACTTGGATAGTTGTGCTGGTTGTGTTTTCAGGAAAAGAACAGTTGACGAAGCTGAAATATTATTGAATAATATGTTGACAAATGAAAATAATTGGACTCTTCCTGAGCCAATTCCTGAAGAAATTCATGAACCAATTGAGCCTACTCCTGAGCCTATTCCTAAACCCACTCCAAAGAAGAGAGGTGTTTTATTTCTCAGTCCTGAAGATATGCAAGAAGCAAAGAAATCAATGAAAGAAAAACGTATTAAAGCTGAAGATGTTAAGAATTTACCACCTATTGAAGAAATACATGGTCTTAATATACCGCCTGCTGAAGAACCACATTGTCTTGATAACCCAACACAGGTAGTAAAGGTAAATTCTCTCTATAGATATGATAAAGTTGAAATCCCCTCTACTAAATTTCATAGCCCATGCTTAGATGAATTTGATGACTTTATGGCTAGACAAGAAAGTTTTAATGCTTATGTTGGTAGAGAGTTAAAGAATAATGCTTTCGAGATAGGACGCGTGAGTGATAATATGGCTAGAGTTAAGGGTGAACTCCAACTCGTTAGCAAATATGCTTCTATGGTTGCTACTGAAGCTGAGCAAGTACTCAAAGCTCAAAATGATTTGCTTGAGGAATTAAATAATAAAAATGACTTTGTTGTTAGAGTGGCTACTAGAACTGGTAGAATGACTCAGGAACCTTTGTATCCTGAAGGCCACCTTAAGAGAATCGAGCAAGATTCTCAGAGAAATAATTTAGAAGCACCTAGTTCTTCCAAAAAGAAGAAAAAGAAAAACGATAATACTTTGCATGCTTCTAGTGAACCTACTGTAGACACACATGAGAATCCCAATGACATTTCTATTTCTGATGCTGAAACACAAGCAGGTGATGAAGATGAACCTAGTGATAATGTTAATGATAATGTTCATGTTGATGCTCAACTAGCAAAAACAATGATGTAGAGATTGAACCTGCTGTTGATCTTGATAACCCACAATCAAAGAATCAACATTATGATAAGAGAAATTTTGTTGCTAGGAAGCACGATAGAGAAAGAGAACCATGGGTTCAGAAACCCATGCCCTTTCCTCCTAAACCATCCAAGACAAAGGATGATGAGGATTTTGAGCGCTTTGCTCTAATGATTAGACCCATTTTCTTACGTATGCGCTTAACTAATATGCTGAAAGTAAATCCTTATGCTAAGTATATGAAGGATATCATTACAAATAAACGAAAGATACCGGAAGTTGAAATTTCCACCATGCTTGCTAATTACACTTTTAAGGGTGGAATACCAAAGAAACTTGGAGATCCGGGGGTACCAACTATACCATGCTCTATTAAAAGAAATTATGTTAGAACTGCTTTATGTGATCTTGGAGCCGGTGTTAGTGTTATGCCTCTCTCTTTATATCGTAGACTTGAGTTGAATAAGTTGACACCTACTGAAATATCTTTGCAAATGGCTGATAAATCAACTGCTATACCTGTCGGTATTTGTGAGGATGTGCCTGTTGTGGTTGCAAATGTCACTATCTTAACGGACTTTGTTATTCTTGATATTCCCGAGGACGATAGTATGTCTATTATCCTTGGTAGACCTTTTTTAAATACTGTGGGGGCTGTTATTGATTGCAACAAAGGCAATGTCACTTTTCCTGTTAATGGTAATGAGCATACGGTACACTTTCCGAGGAAACAATCTCAAGTTCATAGCATCAATTCTATTGGAAAAGTTCCAATTATCATTATTGGAGGTTTTGAATTTCCTCTCCCTACTGTCAAGAAAAAGTATGATATTCTTATTGTTGGGGATTTTCATATCCTCGTTGAGGTAACTTAGTGTTATTCGAAATTTCTCCGGTTCCGTGTTAATGTGTTTGTTAACAAGACTTGATCAACCTTGTTAGTGGATTCATTTTGATGATCATGAGATGGATGAAACTAGAAGGCACAACCTTCTGTACCCACTTTTTACTTTCTGTTATTTAGAATAAAATAAAGCAAAAATAGTATTATCTGTCTGTTTTCTAAATTATCTGTGCATTAAAAAAATATCCAGAAAATAAAAGTGCTCCAAATGCCCTGCAAATTTAGTATGATTTTTTATGGAATATTTGAGGGTTTTAGGCACTGAAACACTGCAGGAGGGGCAAGCACCAGGCCACGAGAGTGGAGGGCCGAGGAGAAAGGCGATACATGAGAACATTTTTCAGAGTCCACATTCGGTTCAAGGATTTATCACGTCGTATCTTTCAGAGCTAGAAATCTTGGTATCCGGTTGCCGAGAATCCCAATTCCAGTAGCGCAAAGGGCATCTCATTGGACCACACCAGAGTTTGGTTGTGTGAAGACTAATGTTGACGCGGCTGTCTCACAACTGGGTTTTGGAGTAGTGGGGGCAATGTGCAATAGGTATGATGGAGCTTTCATGGGTGCGTCAACAATGGCTTTCGGTAATATTTTAGATCCCACTACTCTGGAAGCGCTCGCAATAAGGGAAGCAATGACCCCGGTGGATGATCTCTATATTCGACGGTTTCATATCGCCTCATACTGTAAGGTGGTAGTTGATGACATCAAGCAAATGAGTTTAGCTAGTTATGGTGCAATTATTATTGAGATTATAGACCAGTCGACTTCTTTAATTTTTTCAAAGTAATTCATGAATTTAGGAGCTCAAATGTTGAAGCTCACAATTTAGCGAAGCATGTTCTCTCTCTCTTGGTGATGGATGCCATGTCTGATTAGGACATCCTGGAGTTTTTTCGACCGTCGCTGTAAACACCGTGATGAATTAATAAAGCTTTGCGAGATTGTCTCAAAATAAAGGTGTACGCTTTCCCCAAGAAATATTTCCTCATATCCGTAAAAAGGTTTTCTTGATCCTAGAGGATGTAGTGTGCCGGCGAGGCGGGAGGTAGTAACAAGTGCATCGGGCAGACTGAGCCACCGTGGCAGGAACTCCATCTACTCCACATAAGTATGACTTCCATTTTCAATTCTAAGTAAGATTTTGTCTTCAAGGTTTAGATGTGAGTACAAATCAGAACTCAAAATTGATAAATGGTGCCAACTAACTAATTATAGTTGTGGGTTCATTCGAACTGACACTTGATAAATTAAATATTTTTTTGTAGAATTATTGCAAGATTAAACTTAACGATGTGTTCTTTTGATAAATTCTATGCCAGTATGCTGCAATGGCAGAGCTAGACGATGGGGCTGTTTGGATCCTTCTTGTGCTCGCCGTGCCAATATTGGCGTGCCAAATAACTGCCGGTGGATTCGACTGCAGTCACTCACCAAAATATCGGATTAGAAACCAATAGGGAAAGCTATTGGGGCTTACGTGAATCTAAAAATTGGACGAGATCAAAACAGAGGCCAGTGTTGAAGTCAACGTCAAATATTTGACCGGGTTGCTTGGGGCGCCAAACCAAACAGACCTGATATCTTCCCGTGAAGGGAAATAGACAAACCATAACTGTTGGGGGATAGGGAAGAGCAAAGGTCAATTGGACCACCC